>OV702281.1:258572384-260972384 GCA_916181665.1 Avena sativa
GTGATCGTTCTCTATACCCTTGATATTCAGTTCATCACATCCGTGCATAAGTTGTTGATTCGAATTAGTAAGCATCACTATTCACTTTGGAACTGTAAGATCTGCTTTCTTGTCAGTTTTGAGTGAGTTGTGAGTGTGCCACCAAAACAATTTTGATTTTTGCACTAATATAGTAATCATGTATTCTAGTAGTGTTGTTGTCATGCAGAAAAAGGATGCTGATGATTATCCCTTCCCATTATAATACCATTACAGTAACACATTCTGGGAGGAGGAGTCAGTAGTGGTGCCTACTTCAGGTTTGTTCCACTTCACGACAGAAATTTATGGTAGACATGCTCCTACTACCATTGATACTTGTTTTTTCATAAATTTGGTTAGTGTTGTGGTTGTTGAAAAGCTACAATTATACACACGTGCATTAACAACCCCATTTATGTTAGCATCTTCTGGTCATGAACTACTAATTACTAAGATCGCATGTGTTACACTCACCATTTATGGCCCTAGAAGATATATTTCTTGTTTTGTCGTTCCTAGAGCGTTTAACTCCTGCACATCATGTTGGAAAGAAAGTGGTGTCAGGAATTCTAGGATACCTTGGTAGTGAGTGTTCTGATCCTTCTATCTTTTGGAATGGTAAGTACACGTGGTTAGCACGTACACATATTAGGCAATTTCAGGAGATTAGACGTCAAAACATATGTGCAGCTATAACCACCAACATAAAACCACATGTTGATCTTGTCATAGAAGAACCGTGAGTAAGAGTTAATAAGACAAATGAGGTTTCTACTAATGTAATCATCTCTACTCCTAGTGTTGTTTCTTGTGATATCTAGGTTGCTTTTGAAGAAAGGGATCCATCTATTTTACAACCTGTATCGTTGGACAGTGCATTGTCACTTGAGGAGGATGTCCTAGTGCCTACTACATGTGAGGAGAACACTATTGATATAGGCACTAATTTGGAGCTACAGCCAACAAGCGCAACCTATTGTGAGTATATTCCTTTGTTGTTGCCTCCTTGTGATTTGTCGTGTACGATTACAGCACCATGTGATAGTTTACTAAATTCAAAATTTAAACATGTGGTATTGATTACACATAAGGAAAGACTTGCTCGAATACCACCTACTGGTATTTTCTATTACATCATGCTACATGAACCTATGAATATGAGTTGCGCTATGGATACAATTTATAAAATTTCATGTTTGAATTCTAGCACATATTCTCCTTGCTTCACGTTCAATCTAATTGATGAATATAGCATGGATGAAAATTCTCTTGTGGATAACATATGCATTACTTGTGATAGAATTGTTGAATTGAAACTTTGTTGTTTTTAGTCATATATGCTATGTGTCAAGATATCTTTGCGGTAAGATAGATACTACAGTTTGTGATATTATGAAAGTAAATTCTCATCTAGTTGATAAAGTTTAGCCAAGAAAATTATCTTTACCAATGTTTGATTTTTCCAATATTTCTAGATTTGAATTAGATTTTTCAAACCCCTTGTGTTTGGCCCACAATGTATTGTATAAGTGTGTTGCTGATGTATACTTCACTAATATTTGCAAATTGAGTTGCATGTTACATACTGAACAAAATGATTATGTTCATAATAATCAGAGTAGCGCAGTTGAAGCATGGCATAAATCAATTTTGTTTTCACATATTTTGGATTGGTTTGATCTTGTTCATCACAAATTTGATCATCGATCGTCTTTGCGAAAACTGAATTTAATATTGAACAACAAGACTACAAATCTATTTGTTTTTCACCATGATCATGATTCTCTGTACTTCACTTATAACTGCAATTTAAGTTGCTTGATGTATACTCGACATATTATTCATATGAACATAAATAATACAAGATGTTACATGTACATATATTCTGCGTACACGTTGTTCTTTTTTTTATTCCACTTTCAACATATCCAAAGCCGCGAACGACTTTTCTTGAATAACGGAAGGATTATGGGGATATATTCTATGAATATGATGATTCTTGTTTGTCTCAGCTAAAAGGAAATATTAAGCCTCGTTGATAAATATCACAAGGTGAATCCATTCCTAGTTGGACATGATAATTTGATTTATAAGAACTTTATACTACCTAAATCATTGTGTTATTATTTGACTAGATTTAATACCCATCAGACTAGCTCCAGCGGGAGGAGAGGGAGGAAGGCGACCAATCGATGGAAGGCTACCAAGAAGGAAGGTTCAGTTTGGACAGACATAAGCTCTAAAATTGAAACGGATGTGAGTCTTCATACGAATTCCGAATCAATAAAATAAGTACTTGTTGGAAAGATAATTCCGAGAGCTTTCGAACAGGTACTCGCACGTTTCCATACCCCTGATAATTTGTCCCCCAAACCCCGGATAATCCGTCCCTATTTCAGAAATTCTACTAAGGAGGTTGGGCGTGTCTTTCTATTTGAGGGGGGGTGGATAATCCGGCCCATATTAGGACGGATAATCTGGCCTTAAAAGTTTCCATCAGATCTGGATGGATCTGACTGTATCAAACACGTTTTCATTTCATGTTTTTCTGACGTTTCTGCGGCCATATAAGCATGGGAACGCCCTCTAGATTAGGTTAGACCATGTTAAAACTATTTTAGAGTTTTTTCTTATTAGAACCTCTAAAATTACCATGTGATCAAATTATATACTACAATTGAGTGTGATATGTTCTTCCATTGGGGAATTAGTAGATTGCAAACTACCATTTGTGGTCAATGGCTAAGTGCACAAGAGCGTGGTGTTGTGAATATCCCACAGGGTTCGAGAGCTGTTGCATCGGCATCAGGGTTTGAGTGAGAGAGTTCATAACTATAGGCTAGTTATTTATCATCCATCATCATCATCGCCAACTGCTTGCTGAGAAGATCAGGCAACCCCATATCATTTTGCTTGGTCTTTGTTATGTGAAGGTACAAATGCATACACGTCAACCTCCACCAACTACGAGTTGACAAGAAGAAATGTAGAGAGTTACCTATGGATGAGCACCTGCGAGCTATCTCTCCACCCTAAGGTGACTTCCTTCTACTTGAGGAATCATGTTATAATCTTCAAGAATTGTCTACTCTTTGAGTGTTGTTTCTCTTTTGTTGTGAGATTTGTAGGTTTCATAGAAAGTGAAGGAATATCATCAAAGAGTTGCCACATCAATCTTCCCGGGCACGACTACATGGTAAGACCCAGGATCAAGAATGTCTCTCGACCGACCCTACATGGTGATGAGCGTATAGAGTCGAGTACGACTCTTTTTGAAGCGGAGGGAGATGATACGGCCCGACCTTCGATCATTACCATGTCAAGATCTCCAAGTTATACCAAGTCATCATGGACTTTAAAGGTGAATCCTATCCTCTATGTGAACCCACTACCTACCCTATTGAATGGTATACTACTTCATACTCCATCCCATGATCATCATAGGTTCACACCGACAAGTATGGAGGCAAGGAAGGAAGCCTGGAGCCTCAAGCCCGATATCATAGAGGCTTAGAAGAGTAAAAGGAAGAATACTGGAGAAACCGGCGCCAGGTCCGGTGCCACGTCTGGAGCCACCGGCCCTACCGTCTGATGAACTGGCGCCAGGTCCAACAAAACAAGGCCAAACCGGTGCCCTGCCAAAGTGATCCTCGGTATGGCGGTTCGGCAGCCCACGACTGAACCGGATCCACACCAGGTTCGCCGAAGCCGCCACCGAACAATCCGACGCCCAGTCCGGCACCGCCAACTTTACCACTAGATTGCACTGTCTAAGCATAAATCCGGGTTTGATGCCCTGGAATATTCCCCTTACCTACCCTTTTGCCAATTTTATCCCCATACTACCCCTTGTTTAGTGGTTGTCCTATAAATATATCCCCCACCCCTCATGTATCCCTTAGGCATAGATGATAGACTAGAAGACACCCCCTTATGGAATCTCTCTAGTTTTTCCTCGTCTCCTTCATGAGGGCACCGACTATCATCACCAACCTCTATGGATTTTTCCTTTGAGTATCCTTAGTTGTACAAGGTCTTATTTTGAGTTGGCTCTAGTTAAGTTATCAAGATCCTCTCCAAGATGTTCTTCCCTCTCCGATGTGTATTTGATGGGAGCACGTTGACCGATATTTCCTTGCGAGGATTCTATCGGCTCGATGGCCGCCAGAGAGAGCAATAGTGATGCAGCCCATCCTACGGACGTCCCTACATCTTCACCACCAAGTCCTCCAAGTGTACCAATGACGAAAGCTAGAGACAAGCTTCTTCATGACAAGGTTAACTCGCTCCTCTCTTCATATGACTTCGATTCAACCTTGAATGGCAATGCTACTTCATTCACATACTTTATGCATATTCAGCGCCAAGAGAAGGAACCAAATACCCTAAAGAAAAGGCTCCAGCTCAAACCGGTGACGAAACCGGTGTAACGGATCCTACGCCTGAAACCCCAGGAAGATCTGGTGCCAGATCTGGTGAACCGGAATCCCTGCCAGAATCCACTCCCGTTTCGGCGCCAGATCCGGCGAAGCACCTCTATTTTGACGAACACCAGAAACAAAGCCAGAACACCATTTTGGCTTACGCCGGAATGAAATAGGCGACCGCCGGAAATTTCCAGTGTGAATTCCGGTGGCACCGAACTTACCGCTGGAATCCACTATCTATGCACAGAAAAGGGCTTGATACCTTGGAATATTCCCTCTGCCTACCTTTTCGCCCCTAGCACTATAAATATAACCTTGGGATCCCCCTTTAGACCTAGACTTGATATTAGACAGAAGAAAACTTCCTCTTGAGGATCTATCTCCTTGTTAGTCCGATGCTCCTCCATTGCATGACAACCAAGATTAATCTTCGTTAGGACATCTTGGTGCTCATTTTCATAGTCGTGTCAATCCCATTTTTCTCCACGTGTGTGTATAGTCGTAGGTTCCCATCACCCTTTAGAGTTGTTGAACTTTACCTTTACTTGAGTTTTCTTGGATTTTACCTGCTTTTGACTATCCTTTTAGTTTGGTTGTTTCTTTGGCTTTCCACAATCCTAACCTTCCACCAAAAGCTTTTGAGAGTTAGTTTTTCCTTTAGTGTGAGTTTCTTTGCGATTTCACTTTGCAAGCTTTTAGTCTCACATGTGGCAACTAGTTTGATACAATCCCCAAGGTGAGGTAAATGGCTAACCCCACCACATATTACCTTCCATATATAATCCTTGTTGGTTTTGCTTCATGGATAGGAACGGTGAAACGACCCATCCACCTCCACCTCAATAGGAAGAATACCAATACATGACAAGAGAAAATCATTGGAAGATTCAAGGAGAATTCAACTACCATTGTGACGCCCTTGAGAAGCGCCAAGATGAACAATTTAGAGAGACTCAAATGGAGTTCAAGATCATCGACAACCTCTTTGAGGATATCCGAGGACAAATGCATGGGATGCAATACAACATCATCCATCAAAATGAAGCTCTTCAACGCGCCGTCGCTGCAAATGATGATAAGATTCAACGTCTCATTGATGGTTTGTCAAAGCCACGTTCTCGCACATCAAGCTCTTCAAGGCACTCCTCGAGTGCGTCAAGCTCTTCACACCATCACGCTTCAAGACAAAACGAAGGACCCATACTCCACTCCATGATCTCTTCGCAAGCGGTATCATCTCCTTGGAATGCCACAATGTCAAGCTATGATGCTGACCTCTCCACACGACCTCCAAGATGAGAAGCGCAACTTCACCACGCAAGGGCGCTGGTGATCCAACAAGAGCAACCACGTGAGCAACCTGAAGTGGAACCCCAAGTACCTTGTCAACGGCCACAAGACATTCCGTCAACAACAAGTTATGCCTCCAACTTGGAAGACCGAGTGCGCCATCGATGTGAAGCACTTGAAGACCCACCAAGACGCCATCATCGTAATGATCATCAACACTAACAACATGGACACCATGATGAGCCTCCTCCACAACATCACGACATGGCCCAGCCAATTGTACTTGTGGCGTGACCTCCTCCTCGTCGCGTGGCTCAAGAAAATGCTCTTCACCATGACGGTCAAGTGCCTAACCATCCTCATGAGGCCCAAGCACCTCAACCTCATCAACAACCGCGCCAAGAGCAAGCTCCCCAAGCTCTTCGCAATGACCAAGTTCCACCACCACCAAATGCGGCTCCCCAACAACCACAAGGGAAACATCACCATCACCAAGAGATACATGATAGCTTGGATGATGAAGATGGCCACCAACATTATGGCAACCGCCGATATCGAAACCAAAGAAACTTTTGGCAAGCTCAAATTCACCATGCCCAAGTTCACTGGTTTGAATGACCCCGAAGAGTATCTCTCATGGTCACTCAAGGTTGACAAGATCTTCCGTATGCACAACTATAGCAACAAGAAGATGATAGCCATGGTTTCGCTCGAGTTTGATGACTACGCCAGCCTTTGGTGGGAATAAATCCAACTCGCTCATGTAGCAAGAGAAGAGCCTCCAATCACCACTTGGCAAGATATGAAGGCTCATATGAGATCACTCTTTGTTCCTTCGCACTACATGCGCTCTTCAACAAGCTTCAAACACTTAGCCAAGGGACAAAGACCGTGGAAGAGTACTTCAAGCAAATGGAGATCAACATGATATGCACCAACATTGAAGAGCACGACAAGAAAACAATGGCATGTTTCCTCAATGGTTTGAACCATCTAATCAAGCGCATCACCGAGTTCCAAAAGTACAACAACATGGTTGAGCTTATGCACATTGCAACAAAATCTAAGCTTCAACTGCAAGAGGACATCAAGTACGACAAGCCAAAGATGTACTTCACCTAAAATCAAGCACCAACCATTACACCAACCAACCTTAATGGAATCTCCTCAAGTACCTCCAAGCTTCCCTTCAAACCAACACTTCCTCAAGGAATACTGCCCCCAAGTGGCAAATATACAAAGGATGACCCACCTTTCAACGGTGAATGCTACAAGTGTGGAGGCAAAGGACACAAGTCGGCTACATGTGGAAACAAGAAAGTTTTATTCATCCATGACAATGGTGATGAAGAATACTTAAGTGAAGATGAGTTTGATGCAAGAGTAAAGGAAGAATTGGCAAGGTAACATGTGGAAGATGACCAAGAACTACTCATGTGTGAGCATGATGCAAGCCCATTGCTTGCTATCACAAGGGTCTTGACCACTCAAGCCTACGAGCATGAGGATCAAAGATCCAACATCTTCCAAAAATGTGCCGGTATCAATGGGAATTCCATTAAAGTTGTCATTGATGGAGGGAGTTGCCACAATATTGCAAGCACCGAATTGTGTGAGAAGCTCAACCTCACCCTCCATCCACACAAGCACCCCTACCATATTCATTGGCTAAGTGACCAAGCGTCCGTGAAGATCAAGCACACCATTTTGGTAACATTTTCAATTGGACCATATAAGGTCACTATTGAGTGTGACGTGGTCCCAATGACGGTTTGCCATATGTTGCTTGGTAGGCCGTGGCAATACGACAAGGGTGATTTGCATTATGGTCGCACAAACGCATATACCTTCAAATGGCTTAACAAGATATGTGTTTTTCAACCGATGACTCCTAGCCAAATAATTGCGGACAATGCAAAGGCTTTGGCGAGGGCGCAAAACACAAAACCATCTTTTGAGAAAAGTGGTGACCGAGAGAACCACCATATAGAGAGTGAGATCCACAAGCCAAACTCGAGTGAAAAAACAAAGAGTGTTCTTCTTGCCACCAAAAGTGAGATGAGAGAAGTGCGGAACAACCCATCCATCTTGCAGTATGTCCTTATTTGCAAGGGACTAGCGCAAGGAACTAATGAATTGAAAAGTGTTCCTCCCTCTTTGATGTCTATTTTGCAAGAATTCAAGGATGTGCTTCCCGAAGAGCTCCCTCATGGACTATCTCCTCTTCACGGAATCGAACACTGCATCGACCTCATACCAACCGCATGTAGAGTCCCAACCTGATAAGGTAGAGATCCCTGTGTTTACAATGCTAGTCCCTGGATCAATAGCTAGCATCCACGGTTTAAGATGTAATATCAAGGAACAAAGGTCATATTACAACTTATAACCAGGAGTAAAATAATACATTACATCTTTACATAGCTCATTTGGCTATCTCATTACAATGCAGAAGAAATATCTATATAGCATGGATTCCTTCATCTTCAAAGTGCCACATGCAATCATGTTGGTTGTAGAATTGTAATCCTATTCAACACACTTCACTAACATCAAACAAACCTGCAACATATTGTATTGGCAAGTGATACTATGGTAGAATAGTGGTATCTATCATCTATATGCATTTGGCTAAGTGGAGCTTAGGCTTGCTTTGCTCAAAATAAGGTTTTCCTTATAAGTTGAAAAACACTAAGTTTTTTATTGTCAAAATCACCCAAGGAACAACCACTAGAATTGGTTAACCTTTAACCCTTGTTCAACCACAAGTTTTTAACTTAGAAATGGGGATGAGGAGATCCTTCATAGTTTCCATGTCTTGATGCTCAAATTGTCCATTGCCGGGGACACGGCTAAGTACTTAGATTTTACTCTCTCGAGAGGTGGTGCACTTTCCCCACAAGACTCGACATGCATCGAGACAAGATCTTTCAGAAGCCTTCCCTTAGACCAAATGGACGCGCTCCCAACCTATCACCCCCTACAACCTTCTGTCCATCTGGCTAAGTTATTGCAACATATATGATCCAGGCAGAACCCATAATGCCATGTGGCTGCACTAGAACATTCTCAAATTTTGACATCTCAAATGTCTTTGTTCCTAGGTGGATTTCCACAAGTGAGATACACTAGGGAGGCCATTAATATGGGCCTTGTGTAACCACTCAACATAATCCATTCACACCATTCCACCCAGGTGATTCATTCACATAGTTGTTTTATTAACCAAACACAAGTCATAGACTTAGAAATATTTCATAGCATGAATATAATCCACCCTTGTTTTCTACTATCTAGGCTAAGCATACTAGTAGCAAGAATCTTAACTTAGGGAAAATTTTAGTAAGGCATCATCTACTAGGATTTCCCAAGGCATAGCATACTTAGTAAAAATTCCATGCAAGTCCAACTCAAAATATCACTAATGCATAGTGAAAATAAAAGGACAAAATGTATGAAGCACCACTTGCCTTTTTGATAGAGAAACTAGGTTCACTCCTTGATATTGCAATCGTCACACTCTTCAAAGTTCACTACAATTCAATCAAGCAAGGCACAAATTCAAAACTAGCATTCAGACAAATCATCACATAAAAATAAAAACAAGGCAATGCATGCAAGCATGCAAAAGATTGTTTTATTGGAAAAGTGGTTTCTAATAAGGCTATAAACATTTTAGAATACCTATTGGTCATTTATAAAAGTGGAAAAATCATTTAAAATCAAGTTATTGAAAATAGGCCATTTAAATCATTTTTGTTTTGCTAGAAATGAGTTTATTAAAGGAATAATTTCTAGTGTTAGCCAAATATGTTTTTAAGCACAATTTTTTGTGTTTATGGTCAAAGTGTTTAAAACTAATCCATTTGCAAAACATTTCACTCAAAAGTCATTTTGAAAACAAAGCAACATTTTTGTTTTACTAGAAATGCTTTTATTCAAAAGAATAATTCCTTGTGTTAACAAAATATGTTTCTAAACCCAAAAGTTTGTGTTTCTGGTCAGTAGGCTCAAGTCAAATCATTTGCAAAAGATTTTACCCAAAAATCATTTTTAGAATAATTTTTATACTCAAAATAGGCCTAGAAATGTTTCTACAAAAACACCTAATTTTCCAGAAGCAATTTACTATAAGGGAATGGTTGTAAAGTTCACATTTTGCTAATTCCATTGATATAAAATTTGTAAATTTTGTATGTGTAGATCAAAAGTTATGAATTTTATAAAATCAAACCAGTAATAGAATCTTTTCTGTTTTTAAAACAAAGTCTGGGCCACGTGGTTGTTTCTTGCTGGTCCATACCGGTTCTCACGGATCAAGCAATATAGGCCGTAGGATCTAAATGGCAATGCACGGATCAGATCGACTCGTGCCATTTCAGTTAAGTAATCTATCGCATCCACTTGATCTATATCCAATGGCTCAGAGCATGTCAACCACAGGTGGGCGGCGCGGCTCGACGGTGAGCGGCGGCGGCGCTTTGCTCGCGGTGGTCTAGCTATTCCAGGAAGCGAGGGAGAGGGAGGAGATGCTCACCGGGTTCGCAGTGACGAGGGGATGCTCGAGGTGGTCGCAGTAGGGCAGGGGGTGCACGGAGGCGACACGATTGTTTGTCGGAGTCGTCTCTGTTGTCGATCACGCTTGGCCATTGTCTGGGACGTCGCTACAGAGCACGAGAAAGCAAGCACGTGGTGGAGTTATATGCGCGAGGGTACGACGAGTATGCGAGCGTCAATGAGAATGAGGGGGCGGTCACGGTTTATCAAGGAAGCTCGACGGAGTTAAAGTAGATAGCGGCGACGTTCTATCATCGTCGTTTCCGACGCTATGGGGCGCCTGCGGGCAAGCTGAGGCCACTAGAAGATGCGCACGTCTAAGGCGAGCACGCTCGTGTGATTCGGGAGGCTAGAGGACGTGAGGGTTGGCCGGAATTGCCGCTATGGCTCGTCGGAGCAGAGGTGGTTGCAGGGGAAATTAGGGCAGCCTAGGGGCGGAGAGGAGCTAGCGAGTGAGGGGAAAGAGAGAGGGGGAGGAGGCGCTTAAGAGGACAAGGTCGCGGGCAAGATTTACTGAGCCATCAACGCGAATTCACGCGGATTAATCACGGCAGAAACGGCAGCGAGGTAAGGGGAAGAACCGGTCGCGGGGGTGGGTGAGAACGACGATGCACACATGGAAGTGGGGCCGGGAGGTCAGTGGCTGTGCGGGTGCGGTTGCGAGTGAGAAAGAAAACGAGCATAGAGAGAGGGGAGCCGGGTGGGCTTTAGTTGGGCTAGGTTAGTTGGGCTGGTTGCTTTCTTATTTTTTTCTCTCTGTTTTATTTTTCTTTTTCTGTTTCTATTTTCTGTTTTGATTTTAATCCTTTGATTTAAACTTCAATTTGAATTCAAGTTTTGACCAAACTTTTTCTAAACTTTCAGTAGGTTTTTAAACTGTTTATCAATGTGTTTAAAAGTCCATTTTTAGAATATTTCTTATATTCTCTTATGGTTTATTATTTAATTAAATTAGACATTTGTATTTATTTAAATAAGATTTAAATAGGTTTCCAATCCATATTATTTTATTCAAATGATTTAAACATCTGTTTTTAAATCCAAATGTTTCTCAAACCTTTTCAGTAAGTTTGTACTGATTAATAATGTGTTTAGAATTCCATTTTAGAATATCCAAATATTCTTTTATGGTTTATTATTTATTTAAATTAGTCATTTGTTTTTATTTAAACCATTGTTTCAAGCCTCCATTGATTTCAAATTTTCATCAAACCTTTTTAGTAGGTTTAAATCATTTAGGAGTTGATTAGTTGGCCCACTTTGGAAAATATTCAAATATTTTCTCATGGTTTATTATTTATTTTAATTAGGCCTTTTGTCTTTATTTGCATAATTTGAATATGGTTTCAAACCATATAATTCTTTTTAATCAATCTTTTATTCTTTTTAAGTTAATTAGATAACTTCTAATCCACTTTGGAAATTTCCATTATTTTCCCATGATTTAATTAATCATTTATATTAGGGATTTTGTCTTCTTTTAAATCAAATATGGTTCAAGTCCATATAAGTTTTTATTCAAATAATGTTGTGACCTTGGATCAATAAAGACCCTAAGTCCCTGTGATTTACATGATAGTCTCTGGATCAATAGCTAGCACTCAGAGTAGATGAATATCATGTAAAACATAAAGTCTTTATTACACGGAGAATCCAGAGTATGAATTTATTACAAATTTGCTTAGCATTAAGCTAGCTCAAATAACAGCGGAAACATAAAGCAGCTTGAGTCCATCAACGCCGCAGGCTTGTTGAGTGTAGACTCGCGATCCCTACGCACCTTTCAATCTTCGGATTCTGCACATAAGACGTGCAGCCAACAAGTTGGATCAATACTTTGAATGTACTGGCAGATTACACCAAGGAAAGAGAAAGGCTAACTCTACATGCAAGGCTAGTTTAGGATGTGGAGTTTATTTTCTCAAAGCTAATTTTCTTAAGTATGGAAAAGAAAAGAGAATTTCCCTACTTTGTAAACATTTGATTAAGTAATATACGGTCGAATGGCACATGAGGATATTACTCACCAGGTGTCCAAACAACCTAACACTTGCATATTACTCTCCAAGTTCCCAAAACCCTCCCAATAGTGATATGACTCACACTTTGGGTTTTTAGAAAAACTTTAAGTTTTGAAAGAGAGAGAGGAAGATCCTTTAGAGGCTCCATCCTTCAGATGCTCAAGAGAGAGTTTGTGCATTTTACCCACAATCCACGATCAAGTCCTTTTACATACAAGACCATGGCGAGGCTTTCCCGTAGTAGCCCCTCTACCTTCTGGATCCAACCATGCTAGTAAACTCCAAATGTTGGTACCTAGGTGAGGTTTCCCACTAAGTACTAGGCCAAGACAGAGCCCATATGTATTGTCGTTGCACTGGAAGCTTCTAAATTCTGAAACATGGCAGACCTCTTTGATTCCTGGGTGGCCGTCCTCCACCAAAATCTCACTCGTTGACCCGATAACCATTCTGCCCAGAAGAAAACTTAGTTTTATTTTGAAGTGTATTTGAGAAGAAAATATCGCTCAAGAGAGCCTTTATACTTAGAAAATTTCTTATCTTTTGAACCCCCAATGGTATCTTATTTATATATAGCATAGCAAGCAATACTTAGCAAAAAAAGGGGTAACCTTTTAGGAGGGGAAAAAGACTAAGTATAGATCTATTAATGGCATACTACAAAAATTCATCGCACTTGCAAAATAATACTAAGGAAAAATTCTACTAGAACATCCTACACATGCACACTACAGAATTTGAACATCCAACATGCATACAAACAAGACTGGGACATTATGTGAACTAGAGGTGTAACTTGCCTTGATCCGAGCCGCACTCTTCATAATAGTACTCCTCAGCGCACTCCGAACAATCTAACGAAACACAAACATGGATCTAATCACAACTTGCACAAAACAATGCCACAAAAATAATATGCATGCATACAACATGGTGATATGAAATATTGTGTTCTAATTGAGCAAGGTATTATTATTGGGTTGCTAATGTGTTGGGGATGTTGTTAGTATTTGTTTCCCCATAGATTTTAACTATTTTGGATCATTACTTTAATTTATAAGATCATAAGGAGATCCAACCATCTAATCATCCCCGAATCAGATCTAAGAATATTAAGCAAAGTTTTAGAATTTTAGTCAGTAGTCATTGTAAAAACAAAACCAACGCAACAGGAATCAACTAAAAAGGGGTTTTAGTTATTTTTCTATGAATTAAATACTCCAATCTAGAGATTAAAATCTACATAGAAAATACTAACACAAACTCGTCAAATTATTTTAGATCTGTGTTCTACACAATTTTGTGAATCCAACGGTATATCATATGCAATTTTTGGCAAAGTGGTTGAATTTCTATAAATTTTGCAAGGTTTAAATATAATCTGCCAAATTAAACTAACCCTAATGGAATCGCGACAAGTGGTAGCTTCTGATTGGCCACCGCTAAGCGACACGCGCTGACGCGGTGCACCATGCGGCACAACGTGATTCAACGGTACCCCTTCGCTGGGGAATCTAATCTGGACCGCAGGTTTCAGATCTAACGGGTAGGGGCGATGGCGACGACTTACAGGTGACGTCGATGGCGAGGCGGGGCAGACATCGGCGGCGCTGTTCGGGCAGTGGTTCTCGGTGGTGGTCCAGTGGCTCTCCGAGGCAGCGGTCTTGACTGCCACGATCGTCTCCTCCTCACGGTTCCATTCGTCAGATCGGCGTCGCCTATCTCCTCCTCAATCGGCGTCAGACGATGGCTGACCGTCTCGGACTCCGGCGAGGATCCAACGATGAATTATGGGCGATGCGGGCTCCTAATCAAGGGGAAAAGGCGCAGGCGACACGACCATTAGAAGGGGAAGCAAGGGACAGAGAAGGGGAGGAAGGGCCTTCGGTTTCTTAGTAAACGCTCACCGTCCGAAGCTGCTGCGGTGGAGCTCCGGCGAGATCGATTCGAGCTCGTGATCGGCAGCCCTGTGGCGGTTCGTGAAATAGTTTTAGGGTTCTGGAGGAGCGAGACACGGAGAATTATATAGGCCTCGTGACTTGGCGGCGAGGGCACGGATTCGTTCCGAAATCGGCCGAGATTCTCGGTCGGTTGCGCGCGGTGGTCGTCGTGTTCGTCCTGGAGACTGCCGAAGGAGATGACATGTAGGCCCGGGCTGTCAGCGGGTGCAGGCGAGCTGGCGCTATGGGCTGGCGGCGTGGGCTGGTAGGTTCGGTGACGTGCGCGTGCTGGTGGGCTAGCGCAGCCGGCCCAGCTAGGTTAGGCCATTCTCTTTTTTTTATCTTTTTCTATTATTCTGTTTTACTAAATCTTTAATAACTTCTGCATAAGAAGTCCAAACAATGAAATCAGTTTCTAAATTTTTGTAAAAAGGAGGTGGTCATGATAGAGCCAGAGAATATTATTTTTACATAGTTTTAGAAAGGCCAAGTAAGGTAACCACCTTCTTGCTCATATAGAAGAATTTTTAATAGGGTTTTGTTAGGGTTTGGTGGTAGGGTTTTGATGCAACTTTAATTTGTATGATGAAATGATGCAAGGATGATACATGCTTCTAGTAACATCTTAATATAAAAATCTGGGATGTTACAAACCTACCCCCTTAGGAAGAATCTCGTCCCCGAGATTCAGGTTGGCTAGCAAATAGGTGTGGGTGTTCCGCCTTCAAATCTTCTTCGCGTTCCCACGTGGCTTCTTCCTCGGAATGGTGGTTCCATTGGACTTTGCAGAATCTAATAGTCTTGGTACGGGTAATCCTTTCGGCTGTTTCCAATATTTTGATGGGCTTTTCCTCATAAGTAAGGTCATTCTCCAATTGAACCTCATCTAGGGGAACTGTATCTCTTAGCGGTGTTTCGGCCATTTCCGGGTGGCACTTCTTTAGTTGTGACACATGAAACACATCATGAACAGTCAGTCCTTCTGGTAACTCCAATTGATAAGCAACTTCTCCTCTACGGGCCAGAACCTTATATGGTCCTATGAATCGTGGGGCTAACTTACCCTTGATTCCAAACCTCTTAACTCCTCGCAGTGGTGAAACTCGGAGGTACGCACGGTCCCCTATTTTATAAGTCACCTCTCTGCGCTTGGAATCATCATAGCTCTTTTGTCGGGATTGGGCTAACTTTAGCCTATCTTGAATCTGCCGTACCTTTTCCTCGGCATCCTTGATTAATTCAGGTCCAAACAGACTATGTTCTCCAACTCCACTCCATAACAGCGGAGTCCTACACTTCCTACCATATAGAACTTCAAACGGAGCCATCTTGATACTCGTTTGGTAGCTGTTGTTGTATGAGAACTCAGCATACGGCAAGTTATCATCCCTACTAGACCCATAGTCTACTGCGCAAGCTCTCAACATATCCTCTAGAATCTGGTTCACCCTTTCTGTTTGGCCATATGTTTGAGGGTGAAAAGCAGTACTGAATTCTAGTCTGGTTCCAAGAGACTCACGTAACTGTCGCCAAAACTTTGAAGTGAACTGGGTGCCTCTATCTGATACAATTCCCTTAGGAACACCATGCAGACTTACAATCCTTGACATATATATCTTGGCAAGCTTAGAACTTGTATATGTGGTCTTTACGGGAATAAAGTGAGGCACCTTGGTAAAGTGGTCCACCACTACCCAGATAGAATCGAATCCTGAACGAGTCCGGGGCAATCCCGTGATAAAATCCATGCGTACCTTGTCCCACTTCCAGTCGGGTATGGGTAGTGGTTGCAGCAATCCGGCCGGTTTCTGATGCTCGGCCTTAACTCTATTGCATACGTCACACAGGGAAATATACTCGGCAATTTCTCTTTTCAAATTATTCCACCAAAATCTATCCTTCACATCCATGTACATCTTCGTGTTACCCGGATGAATTGAGTATGGTGAATCGTGAGCCTCTTGTAAAATCAACTTTCTGACATTGGAGTCATTGGGAACGCACAAACGCTTTCCATACCAAAGGGTTCCTTGTTCGTCCAGACGGAAATCTTTTGCCTTCCCTTCACTTATTTTGACTCTTAGCTCTTCCAACTCGTTATCTCCCTTTTGCGCTTCCTTAATTCTCTCTTGAAGAGTAGGCACTATTTCCATAGTCGCTACGTGTCCTTTCGGAACTATTTCTAGCCTGAGATCTTTAAACTGTTTGCATAAATCCTCTGGGAGTTCCCCTGCGATAAGTCCATTCACATAAACTTTACGACTTAAGGCATCAGCTACCACATTTGCCTTTCCGGGGTGGTACTGTAAATCCAAGTCATAATCCTTAATCAGTTCAAGCCATCTTCTTTGCCTCATATTCAACTCCTTTTGGGTGAAGATGTACTTCAAACTCTTATGGTCTGTGAACACATCACAATGTTTGCCCATGAGGTAGTGTCTCCATACCTTGAGTGCATGTACCATAGACGCAAGTTCCAAATCATGCGTGGGGTAGTTGTGTTCATGGTTCTTAAGTTGTCCAGAGGCATAGGATACCACCTTTCCATATTGCATCAACACACTTCCAAGTCCTTGCCAAGAAGTGTCACAATAGACTTGAAAATCCTTTTGGATACCAGGCAGACACAGAACTGGTGCCGTTACGAGGCGTTTCTTCAACTCTTGAAAGCTTGCTTCACATGCCTCGATCCATAGGAATTTCTTTTCTTTCTTCAACAGTTCTGTCATGGGTTTTGATATTTTGGCAAAGTTTTTAATGAACCTCCGGTAATATCCTGCGAGGCCCAAGAAACTCCTAATATCTCCCACATTCTTGGGTGACTCCCATTCAGTTACGGAAGCTACCTTACTAGGGTCTACGGCAACTCCTTTTGCTGACACAACATGACCAAGGAAACCCACTTATTTTAACCAGAACTCGCATTTGCTAAACTTGGCATACAACTTGTGTTCTCTTAGTTTCTCCATAATTAGGCGCAGATGCTTCTCATGTTCCTTCTCATCCTTGGAGTATATGAGTATATCATCTATGAATACCACGATAAACTTGTCCAAATATTCCATGAACACCTTGTTCATCATGGTCATGAAGTATGTCGGGGCATTGGTTAGTCCAAATGACATCACGGTGTACTCATACAATCCATATCTTGTGGTGAAGGTTGTTTTGGGCACATCCTGTTCTTGAATCTTTAGCAGAAAGTATCCTGATCGCAGATCGATCTTTGAGAACACACTGGCTCCCTTTAACTGATCATACAGGTCATTGATGTTAGGCAGAGGGTACTTGTTCTTGATCGTCACTTCATTCAACGAGTGGTAGTCCACAACTAGCCTCTTGGTTTTATCCTTCTTTTCCACGAATAGGACAGGCGCTCCCCAAGATGACGCGCTGGGTTGAATGAATCCCTTGTCCAATTGTTCCCTAAGCTGTTTTGTGAGTTCCTTCAACTTGTCCACATCCATCTTGTATGGTCTCTTAGCTATCGGCCCCGTGCCTGGCATCAAGTCAATGAGAAACTCGATATCACGGTCGGGAAGCATCCCGGGTAACTCTTCCGGAAATACATCCGGGTATTCCTTCACAACGAGTACATCTTCCAAGCTAACCCCCTTAAGATAATTCACCATAACTTCCTTAAGAGCAAAGTTTGACTTGATACGAATTCTTTTCCCTTCTGGTGTTGTGAGCGTGACAGTCCTTTTGGCACAATCTATGACTCCCTCATATTCGGTCATCCAATTCATGCCTAAGATTATGTCTAATCCTTGTGACTCCAGAACTACTAGACTCGTGGGGAAGATGTGTGTCCCAATCCTTAATTCTAACCCCCGACAACCGGAGTTTGCCACTATTTCTCCTCCAGGAGAACTTACCCTTAGAGGTGAATTTATAGTCTCCGTAGGTATCTTGCCTCTATCCACAAATACCCTTGATATGAATGAATGCGATGCACCAGTATCAAAAAGAACAACTGCGGGAATGGAATTGAGCTTGAACTTACCAATCACGGAGTCCGGTGCGTCACAAGCATCCTCCATAGAGACATGATTCACCGTGGCTTTGACAAATACATTTGGCTTCTTACCGTTTCCATTGTCATGGTTGTGTCCATTGCCATTGCCATTCTTCTTCTCGGGGCAAGTGGTTGCATAGTGCCCTGTCTTGTTGCACTTAAAGCATGTCACCTCACTGAGATCCTTTCCATTGCTGCCATTTCCATTGCGGTGTTTATGCCCATTGTGTTTATGACCGCCATGGTGATGACCATTATGGTTGTGGCCATTATTATTATAAGGTGGTGGTGACGAAGTGCGCTGCTTCTGGTACGGAACAGAGTGCTTGTGAGGGTTAGACTTCCTCTTGTGGTTCTCTATGCTCTTTCTTTTGGATTCAACCACAATGGCCATGTTCAAGAGCTCCTGAAAGTTGTCAAACTTCTGAGCCACAAGCTGAATTGATATCTCATCATTGAGTCCTCTTAAGAATTCCTCCTGCCTCTTGGCATCAGTGGAAACATCATCGGGCGCATAACGGGCTAGCTTGTTGAAAATCTCACCATACTCGGTGACAGAATGGTGCAGCTGGTGTAAGTCGCGAAACTCGCGCCTTTTCAGGGTCATGACACCAGCAGCCACGTGATGAGTGCGGAAAGCTATCCTGAACTGATTCCAAGTAAAAGCATCAATATCCGGGTGGGTGACTTGGTAGTTATCCCACCATTCTGCCGTAGGTCCTTCAAGATGGTGCGCGGCATAACGCACCCTGTCGGCTCCGACAGCTTGCACGATGTCTAAATTCTTGTTAATTGTGTGGAGCCAGTCATCCGCAATGATTGGTTCAGCGCTGCTAGTGAAGGTAGGTGGGTTCAACCTCAAAACCGAGTCAAGCGATCCTGTTGAGGTGGCGGTGGAGGTGGGGGTGGCGGAGGTGGCGCGTTGTTGTTGTTGTTTTGCATGTTCTGAGTGAGCAGTTGGATCAGCTGGTTCTGAGTGGCCAAAATTTGTGCAATCTCTGGGGGGATTTCGGTGTTCGCACGTCTTGGCGGCATCTGTGGGGTTTGATAAACAAGTTAAGAAATAGACAGAAAGACTAAGTAGTAAACTCCTACCCTTATGAGAACACACCAAGCACACAGGGCACACAAGGCATAAGCAGCACAAGTATAACACATAACTCATCCAAGTTTAACTAAACCAACCATGTCTTGGTATTTATTATAATCGCGAATAATGTTCAACTATAAAATTTAAAGGTAGTCCAACTACTACACATCTTCCACGCCTTCCTCTTCCTCGTCCTCGAACGAGTAGCCCTCCTGCTCTAGGGTTGTCTTGTACAGCTCCATCTCATTTGTAGTGGCTTCAAGCTTCTCTTGGAGGTCCTTTATCTCATCCTGCAGCTTCTTGTTAGTGGCTTCTAGCTGCTCCTAAAGTCCCTCCTTCTCGCCTTGCAGTTCCTCCACTAGGCTTGACTTCTTTGCGGCTTCAATTTGCTTTGCCATGTCCCTCTTGGAAGCACACACATCATTGATTATCTTGCAAAGGCCTTTGGTCTGCACTTCAGTTCCCTCGATTTCCTACTTGAGTTCCCTAATCCTCTTGTTTTTATTTATCACCCTCTTCTCTTGGTTAGCAAACTTCTTCTCTTGGTCCTGGAACTTCATCTCTTGGACCTTCATTGCCTCCTCCTGCTGCTTGATTATTTCCTCCTTCTCCTTGATGAGAGCGCATAGCTCATCGTTCCTTAGCATCTCGAGGGAGCTACCTTTTTCAAGGTCATGGATGTGGCACTCCAAGTCTTGATATTGGGTCCTTCGGCGCTTGGTAGAAGTCCTTTCCTCAAAGGTTAACTCCATGGGAATTCCTTCCTCATCTCGCCTTCCAAAAAGGCCGCCGCAGTGTCCTTGGAGAACCTCGTGATGACGTCCACATAGGCGACTAATGAGCTGCTTCAAGCTGATGCTAAGGGCCTTCTCCTTGGAGTCGCTAACGATGTGGATTGCTATGTCCTCCTCCGGGTGCTTGCCTCGTTCTTGTCCTGGCTGGATGACTTTGACTCCCCAGCAGCCGTCCTTTGTGGAGTTTCTTCATTGTGCTTCCCTGGATTGTTGGCAGGGGAAGGTCCAAATGCGTGAGGAGATCCATGAGACATCCACCAAAATGAAGGGGCTCGATGTTCGCGACAGTGTCATAGAGGAAACTTGTCATCTTTAAGTTAGAAGAAAGAAAATTAAATACTTAAACAAGTAGAGGAAAATCACTAAGGCACATAAGTTAAAGGTGGTTCCAATCCTAGGGTCATGTCCTATAGACAACGATGTGCTCTGATACCATCTGTTGTGACCTTGGATCAATAAAGATCCTAAGTCCTTGTGATTTACATGCTAGTCCCTGGATCAATAGCTAGCACTCACAGTAGATGAATATCATGTAAAACACAAAGTCTTTATTACACGGAGAATCCAGAGTATGAATTTATTACAAATTTGCTTAGCATTAAGATAGCTCAAATAACAGCGGAAACATAAAGAATCTTGAGTCCATCAACGCCACGGGCTTGTTGAGTGTAGACTCGCGATCCCTACGCACCTTTCAATCTTTGGATTCTGCACATAAGACGTGCAGCCAACAAGTTGGATCAATACTTTGAATGTATTGGCAAATTACACCAAGGAAAGAAAAAGGCTAACTCTACATGAAGGCTAGTTTAGGCTATGGAGTTCATTTGCTCAAAGTTAATTTTCTTAAGTATGGAAAAGAAAAGAGAATTTCCCTACTTTGTAAACATTTGATTAAGTAATATACGGTCGAATGGCACATGAGGATATTACTCACCAGGTGTCCAAACAACCTAACACTTGGATATTACTCACCAAGTTCCCAAAACCCTCCCAATAGCGATATGACTCACGCTTTGGATTTTTAGAAAAAATTTAAGTTTTGAAAGAGAGAGAGGAAGATCCTTCAGAGGCTTCATCCTTCATATGCTCAAGTGTTTTTTTCCGTGAACTCGGCTGATCGATCAGATTGCAATACTCTCGAGAGTTTGTGCATTTTACCCACAATCCATGATCAAGTACTTTTACAGACAATACCATGGCAAGGCTTTCCCTTAGTAGCCCCTCTACCTTCTGGATCCAACCGTGCCAGTAACCTCCAAATGTTGGTACCCAGGTGAGGTTTCCCACTAAATACTAGGCCAGGACAGAGCCCATATGTATTGTGGTTGCACTGGAAGCTTATGAATTCTGAAACATGGCAAAATTCTTTGATTCCTGGGCGGCCGTCCTCCACCAAAATCTCACTCGTTGACCCGACAACCATTCCGCCCATAAGAAAACTTAGTTTTATTTTGAAGTGGATTTGAGAAGAAAAGATCGCTCAAGAGAGCCTTTATACTTAGAAAATTTCTTGTCTTTCGAACCCCCAATGGTACCTTATTTATATATAGCATAGCAAGCAATACTTAGCAAAAACAAGGGTAACCTATTAGGAGGGGAAAAAACCTAAGTATAGATCTATTAATGGCATACTACAAAAATTCATCGCACTTGCAAAATAATACTAAGGAAAAGTTCTACTAGAACATCCTACACATGCACTCTACAGAATTTGAACATCCAACATGCATAGAAACAAAACTGGGACATTATGTGAACTAGAGGTGTAACTTGCCTTGATACGAGCCGCACTCTTCACAATAGTACTCCTCAGCGCACTCCAAACAATCTAACGAAACACAAACAGGGATCTAATCACAACTTGCACAAAACAATGCCACAAAATAATATGCATGCATGCAACATGGTGATATGCAAGATTGTGTTTTAAGTTCACCAAGGTATTATTATTGGGTTGCTAATGTGTTGGGGATGTTGTTAGTACTAGTTTACCCCCACATATTTTAATTATTTTGGATCATTACTTTAATTTATAAGCTCATAAGGAGATCCCACCATCTAATCAGCCCCGAATCAGATCTAAGGATCTTAAGCAAAGTTTTAGAATTTTCGTCAGTAGGCATTGTAAAAACAAAACCAACGCAATAGGAATAAACTAAAACGAAGTTCTAATTATTTTTCTATGAATTAAATACTCCAATCTAGAGATTAAAATCTACACAGAAAATACTACACAAACTCGTCAAATTATTTCAGATCTGTGTTCTACACAATTTTGTGAATCCAACGGTATACCATACGCAATTTTTGGCAAAGTGGTTGAATTTCTATGAATTTCACAAGGTTTAAATATAATATGCCAAATTAAACTAACCCTAATGGAATAGCGACAAGTGGCATCTTCTGATTTTCCACCGCTAAGCGACACGCGCTGACGCAGCGCGCCACGCTGCACAACGTCATTCAACGGTACCCCTTCGCTGGGGAATCTAATCAGGACCGCAGGTTTCAGATCTAACGGGTGCGGGCGATGGAGGCGACTTACAGGCGACGTCGGTGGCGAGGCGGGGCAGGCGGCGGCACCGATGTTCGGGCAGTGGTGCTCGGCAGCGGTCCAGTAGCTCCCCGAGGAAGAGGTCTTGACTGCCATGATCGTCTCCTCCTCGCGGTTCCGTTCATAAGATCGGCGTCGCCTATCTCCTCCTCAATCGGCGTCAGACGGCGGTTGGCTGTCTCGGACTCCGGCGAGGCTTCGACGATGAATTGTGGGCGGCGCGGGCTCCTAATCAAGGGGAAAAAGGCGCATGAGACACGGCCGTTAGAAGGGTAAGCAAGGGACAGAGAAGGGGAGGAAGGGCCCTTCGGTTTTCTTGCTAAACGCTCACCATCCGAAGCTGCTGCGGGGGAGCTCCGGCGAGATCGATTTGAGCTCGCGATCAGCAGCCCTGTGGTGGTTCGTGAAATAGTTTTAGGGTTCTGGAGGAGCGAGACACGGAGAATTATATAGGCCTCATGTCTTGGCGGTGGGGGGCACGGATTCGTTCCGAAATCGGCCGAGATTCTCGGTCGATTGCGCGTGGTGGTCGTCGTGTTCGTCCTGGAGACTGACGAAGGCGATGACATGTAGGCCTGGGCTATCAGCGGGTGCGGGCGAGCTGGCGGCGTGGGCTGGTAGGTTAGGTGACGCACGTGCGCTGGTGGGCTGGCGCAGCCGGCCCAGCTAGGTTAGGCCGTTCTCTTTTGTTTTCTATTATTCTGTTTTACTAAATCTTTAATAACTTTTGCATAACAAGTCCAAAAGTAATGAAACCTGTTTCTAATTTTTTGTAAAAAGGAGGTGGTCATGATAGAGCCAGAGAATATTATTTTTACACAGTTTTAGAAAGGCCAAGTAAGGTAACCCCCTTCTTGCTCATATAGAGGAATTTTTAATAGGGTTTTGTTAGGGTTTGGTGGTAGGGTTTTGATGCAACTTTAATTTGTATGATGCAATGATGTAAGGATGATGCATGCTTCTAGTAACATCTTAATATAAAAATCTGGGATGTTACAAATAATCTTTATTCCTTTATTTTATTTGTATTATCTTTATTCCATTTGCTCATGGATTTAATTCAAGTTTTAAATTGTCTTGTAATTAATTTTCTTGGGATTTATTATTTAGTTTAGGCAATTTGTCTTTATTTAAATAAAATTTAATATGGTTCAATCCATATGATTTTATTTAAATAACCTTTTATTCCTTTTTATTATTCAGTAAACTTTCATTCCATTTGTTTATGGATTTGGCCAAGATTTAATTTGTCTTTTAAATATTCCTTATTTATTTATTTCTTTCTTTATCTTATAAAATCCATATCTTTTTATTTATAGATCCAAAATTGGTGATTCCAATTTGTAGAATTTTTATTTAATATTTGATTATCTTTTTAAATCCCTTTAGGATTACTTTGCTTACAATTTGGTATGGATTTTTAGTTAGGAGCTTTATTAGCTTTGGAAATTAATCCCTTTTATCTTATTAAATTCATAAGTTTTTATCCATGGCTCCAAATTAAATGAAACCAATTTCCATGGTTTTATAATATTTTTGTTTATCATTTTTGATCATTTAAAAATGTTTGTTGCTGAATTTTTATATGGATCAAATCCATATTCTTAGAGAGATCTTGGAAATGATTTTCTTCCATTAGGGTTTTATGGTTTTGGTTTATTTTCCCAAGTGTTTAAATTCAAGATTATTTCCATGCATAAAATGCATTTCATCTTTGGAAGTGATTTCTTTCATTAAGATTTGGGGTTTTGGTTTAACCTTTCCAAATGTTTAAATTTCAAGATACATTCATTGATGAATGCATTTCACTTGATTGAAATTTTGTTGGATTCCCTTTTCATTCAAATTTTGTTCAAGAAGGGTTTTGATGTTTCCATTTAGAAGCAAAAAGTTTGTTTTCACCCTAAATTTCAACAATTGTTTCTTTTTTTATTTATTTTTTCACATTTTAAAATTTGGAAAATTTTGGGATGTGACAGGCTACCACCCTTAAAAGAAATCTCATCCCGAGATTTGGGAAGGCTAGAGGTTACAAGTTGGCTTCAGGACAACTAGAGTACTACCACCCTTAAAAGATTTTTAACTAGATTACATCTGGGCTTACTTGAGATCTTGATGTAACTTCTCTGGACAGATGTATGCATAGTGTCCTTTGTTTCCACACTTGAAACATGTGACAAGGTTGATGTCTCTCATAGGTTTGCGTGTCTTGTCTTCCTTCTTTTCTGGACAATGTGATGCATAATGGCCTAGCTCTTTGAATTTGTGGCACATCACTTGGCTAATGTCCTTCTTATTCTTGGGTATCATTGTCTCTTGTTTGTTTTCTTGGCTTTTCTTCTTGTGTCTCTCCAAAGCTAGGAATTCTCTTAGTTCATGCTCTTAATATTTCACCACAAAAGTGGGAAATCTTTCTCGCTTCTTGGGGCAGTCACTAGAGATGTGACCTTCTTCTCCACATGAGTAACAACACTTTGTGGTCACTTTGGGTGTGGCCTTATGAGGCACGGTTCTGACTTTGTCTTTATCCTTCTTGGTAGAAGTTGTTCCCTTATGGAGGTTTCCAAACATTTGATGCATTCCATATTGTTTCATCTGTTGAACTATAGGATAAATGGGGCATTGGATAGGTACATGATCATTTCCTTCACATAGGAAACAAGAAACTTGAGATGTGGGGCATTGTGTAGTTGGATGTTTCTCTTCACAATTAGGGCATTGGTCCACATGCTCTTTATAAGCGTGTCCTATGTCTCCACAAATATTGCAAGCTTGAGTTCCTCCTATAATATCATCCTTGATATCATTGTTGTCACAATCTCCTTGGATAAGGTTGCTTCTCATGTTGATCATCTGGTTGGTCATCCTTTGCAACAATTGGGATTGGGTTTCCAAGAATTTTTGCATGATGGGTCTAACTCATTGTCGTTGGCTAAAAACTAAGTTGTCACTTGATTCAACTGGGCTTGAGTTGCTAGAAGTTGTTCTCTCATGTGTATCTCTTGGTTGTTGTTGTCACCATTCTTGATGTTGGAGTCTCTTGGAGAATTCATTTGTTTGGGTTGGATTGCGATTATATTAGGCAAAATATTTCTAGAGGAAGAATTCTACTCACACACAAAAATTCACACAAGCAATGTGCAAGCAATCACAATCATGCAATCCACTCAACCAACAAGATTCAAGCATGTTTATAGGCAACAAAATATTTTTCCTACACCACATAAGTTGGTGTGATCAATATATAATCTAAACTAAACAGTAGTATGGTGGTCCAACTATATGGTTCACTTGAGATCATTTCATTCTTCTTAGTTGTTTCTTCTTGAATAAGCTCATGGTATCCTTGGAAAAATTCTTGCATCTTGGTCACTAAACTCAAAGGTGATGATGATTTCTTATAAGTTGTGTTCCCTTAGTCTTCCAAGTCTTGAATAATATTTCTTGTCTCACTTGAAGTCCTTAGTGTTGTCCAAATTGATGTCCTTGGTGAATCCAGAGTTGAAGTCATTGGTGTTGGTGAAGTCTTTGCTCAAGTTGAAGTTTTTGTCCATCAAGTTGAAAGGAAGAGATGTAGAATCAAAACCAAAAAGGTTGAGGAAAGAGTTTACAAGATTGTTTGTAAATAAGTTTGAACAAATACAACTCCTATTTTTCTAAGGGCTTTTGTCCAATCCTAGGGTTACAATCCTACAGGCAACACACTGCTCTGATACCATCTATAGAGGCCCAACCTGATAAGGTAGAGATCCCTGTGTTTACAATGCTTGTCCCTGGATCAATAGCTAGCATCCATAGTTTAAGATGTAATATCAAGGAACAAAGGTCATATTACAACTTATAACCAGGAGTAAAATAATACATTACATCTTTACATAGCTCATTTGGCTATCTCATTACAATGCAGCCGAAATATCTATATAGCATGGAGTCCTTCATCTTCAAAGTGCCACAGGCAATCATGTTGGTTGTAGACTTGTAATCCTATTCAACACACTTCACTAACATCAAATAAACCTGCAACATAATAAGTTACAGCCACAAGGGTCAATACATTTGAATTATATTCACAAGTGATACTATGGTAGAATAGTGGTATCTATCATCTATATGCATTTGGCTAAGTGGAGCTTAGGCTTTCTTGGCTCAAAATAAGGTTCTCCTTATTAGTTGAAAAACACTAAGTTTTTGTTTGT
The DNA here is from genome assembly GCA_916181665.1 of Avena sativa. Classification (NCBI taxonomy): domain Eukaryota; kingdom Viridiplantae; phylum Streptophyta; class Magnoliopsida; order Poales; family Poaceae; genus Avena; species Avena sativa. The sequence goes on from OV702281.1 coordinate 258,599,296, forward strand.
CAAAATCACCCAAGGAACAACCAATAGAATTGGTTAACCTTTACCCTTGTTCAACCACAAGTTTTTAACTTATAAATTGGGATGAGGAGATCCTTGATAGTTTCCATGTCTTGATGCTTAAATTGTCCATTGCCGGGGACACGGCTAAGTACTTAGATTTTACTCTCTCGAGAGGTGGTGCACTTTCCCCACAAGACTCGACATGCATCGAGAAAAGATCTTTCAGAAGCCTTCCCTTAGACCAAATGGACGCGTTCCCAACCTATCACCCCCTACCACCTTCTGTCCATCTGGCTAAGTTATTGCAACCTATATGATCCAGGCAAAGCCCATAATGCCATGTGGCAGCACTAGAAGCTTCTCAACATTTGACATCTCAAATCTCTTTGTTCCTGGGTGGCTTTCCACAAGTGAGATACACTAGGGAGGCCATTAATATGGGCCTTGTGTAACCACTCAACATAATCCATTCACACCATTCCACCCAGGTGATTCATTCATAGAGTTGTTTTATTAAACAAAACACAAGTCATAGACTTAGAAATATTTCATAGCATGAATATAATCCACCCTTGTTTTCTACTAGCTAGGCTAAGCATACTAGTAGCAAGAATCATAACTTAGGGAAAATTCTACTAAAGAATCATCTACTAGTATTTCCCAAGGCATAGCATACTTAGTAAAAATTCCATGCAAGTCCTACTCAAAATATCACTAATGCATAGTGAAAATAATAGGACAAAATGTATGAAGCACCACTTGCCTTTTTGGTAGAGAAACTAGGTTCACTCCTTGATCTTGCAATTGTTACACTCTTCAAATTTCACTACAATTCAATCAAGCAAGGCACAAATTCAAAACTAGCATTCAAACAAATCATCACATAAAAATAAAATCAAGGCAATGCATGCAATCATGCAAAAAATTGTTTTATTGGAAAAGTGGTTTCTAATAAGGCTATAAACATTTTAGAATACCTATTGGTCATTTATAAAAGTGGCAAAATCATTTAAAATCAAGTTAGTGAAAATAAGCCATTTAAATCATTTTTGTTTTGCTACAAATGATTTTATTAAAGGAATACTTTCTAGTGTTAGCCAAATATGTTTTTAAACACAAATGTTAGTGTTTATTGTCAAAGTGTTTAAAATTAATCCATTTGCAAAAGGTTTCACTCAAAAGTCATTTTTAAAACAAAGCAACATTTTTGTTTTACTAGAAATGCTTTTATTCAAAAGAATAATTCCTTGTGTTAACAAAATATGTTTCTAAACCCAAAAGTTTGTGTTTCTGGTCAGTAGGTTCAAACCAAATCATTTGTAAAAGATTTTACCCAAAAATCATTTTTAGAATAATATTTATACTCAAAATAGGCCTAGAAATGTTTCTGCAAAAACACCTAATTTTCCAGAAGCAATTTAATAAACTAAGGGCATGGTTGTAAAGTTCATATTTTCCTGATTCCATTGATATAAAATTTGTAAATATTGTACGTGTAGATCAAAAGTTATGAATTTTATAAAATCAAACCACTAATAGAACCTTTTCTGTTTTTAAAACAAAGTCTGGGCCACATGGCTGTTTCTTACTGGTCCATACCGGTTCGCACGGATCAAACAATACAGGCCGTAGGATCTAACGGGGAACGCACGGATCAGATCGACTCGTACCGTTTCAGTTAAGTAATCTATCGCATCCATTGGATCTATATCCAACGGCTCAGAGCATTTCATCGACAGATGGGCGGCGCGGCTCGACGGTGAGCGGCGGTGGCGCTCTGCTCGCGGTGGTCTGGCTATTCCAGGAAGCGAGGGAGAAGGAGGAGATGCTCACCGGGTTCGAAGTGACGAGGGGATGCTCGAGGTGGTCGCAGTAGGGCAGGGGGTGCATGGAGGCGACGTCGATTGTTCGCCGGAGTCGTCTCTGTCATCGGGCACGCTCGGCCGTTGTCAGGGACGTCGCTACAGAGCATGGGAAAGCAAGCACGCGGTGGCGTTAGACACGTGAGGGTACGGCGAGTACACGAGCGTCAATGAGAATGAGGGGGACAGTCAGGGTTTACCGGGGGAAGCTCAACGGAGTTACATTAGACAGCGGCGGCGCTCTGTCGTCGTCGTTGCCGACTCTATGGGGCGCACGCGGGCAAGTTGAGGCCACTAGAAGATGCGCACGTCTAAGGTGAGCACGCTCGTGTGATTCAGGAGGCTAGAGGAGGTGAGGGTTGGCCAGAATTGCCGTTGTGGCTCATCGGAGCAGAGGTAGTTGCAGGGGAAATTGGGGCAGCCTAGGGGCGGAGAGGAGCTAGCGAGTGAGGGGAAGGTGAGAGGGGAAGGAGGTGCTTAAGACGACAAGGTTGCGGGCGAGATTTACTGAGCCATCAAAGCGAATTCACGCGGATTAATCACGGCAGAAACGGCAGCGAGGTGAGGCTAAGAACTTGTCGCGGGGGTGGGTGAGAACGATGATGCACGTGTGGCAGTAGGGCCAGGAAGTCAGTGGCTGTGCGGGTGCGGTTGCGAGTGAGAAAGAAAACGAGCAGAGAGAGAGGGGGAGCTGGGTGGGCTTTAGTTGGGCCAGGGTTGGGCTAGGTTAGTTGGGTTGGTTGCTTTCTTATTTTTCTCTCTGTTTTCTTTTTCTTTTTCTCTTTCTGTTTTCTGTTTTGATTTTAAACCTTTGATTTAAACTTCAATTTGAATTCAAGTTTTGACCAAACTTTTTCTAAACTTTCAGTAGGTTTTTAAACTGTTTATCAATGTGTTTAAAAGTCCATTTTTAGAATATTTCTTATATTATCTTATGGTTTATTATTTAATTAAATTAGACATTTGTCTTTATTTACATAAGATTTAAATATGTTTCCAATCCATATTATTTTATTCAAATGATTTAAACATCTGTTTTTAAATCCAATGTTTCTCAAACCTTTTCAGTAAGTTTGTACTGATTAATAATGTGTTTAGAATTCCATTTTAGAATATTCAAATATTCTTTTATGGTTTATTATTTATTTAAATTAGTCATTTGTTTTTATTCAAACCATTGTTTCAAGCCTCCATTGATTTCAAATTTTCATCAAACCTTTTTTGTAGGTTTTAAATCATTTAGGAGTTGTTTAGTTGGCCCACTTTGGAAAATATTCAAATATTTTCTCATGATTTATTATTTATTTTAATTAGGCCTTTTGTCTTTAATTGCATAATTTGAATATGGTTTCAAACCATATAATTATTTTATTCTTTTTAAGTTAATTAGATAACTTTTAATCCACTTTGGCAATTTCCGTTATTTTTCCCATGATTTAATTAATCATTTATATTAGGGACTTTGTCTTCTTTTAAATCAAATATGGTTCAAGTCCATATAAGTTTTTATGCAAATAATCTTTATTCCTTTATTTTATTTGTATTATCTTTATTCCATTTGCTCATGGATTTAATTCAAGTTTTAAATTGTCTTCTAATTAATTTTATTGGTATTTATTATTTAGTTTAGGCAATTTGTCTTTATTTAAATAAAATTGAATATGGTTCAGTCCATATGATTTTATTTAAATAACCTTTTATTCTTTTTTATTATTCAGTAAACTTTCATTCCATTTGTTTATGGATTTGGCCAAGATTTAATTTATCTTTTAAATATTCCTTATTTATTTATTTATCTTATAAAATCCATATCTTTTTATTTATAGATCCAAAATTGGTGATTCCAATTTGTAGAATTTTTATTTAATATTTGTTTATCTTTTTAAATCCCTTTAGGATTACTTTGCTCACAATTTGGTATGGATTTTTAGTTAGGAGCTTTATTAGCTTTGGAAATTAATCCCTTTTATCTTATTAAATTCATAAGTTTTTATCCATGGCTCCAAATTAAATGAAACCAATTTCCATGGTTTTGTAATATTTTTTTAATCAATTTTTATCATTTAAAAATGTTTGTTGCTGAATTTTTATATGGATCAAATCCATAGTCTTAGAGAGATCTTGGAAATGATTTTCTTCCATTAGGGTTTTAGGGTTTTGGTTTATTTTCCCAAGTGTTTAAATTCAAGATTCTTTCCATGCATAAAATGCATTTGATCTTTGGAAGTGATTTCTTTCATTAAGATTTGGGGTTTTGGTTTAACCTTTCCAAATGTTTAAATTTCAAGATACATTCATTGATGAATGCATTTCACTTGATTGAAATTTTGTTGGATTCCCTTTTCATTCAAATTTTGTTCAAGAAGGGTTTTGATGTTTCCATTTAGAAGAAAAAAGTTTCTTTTCACCCTCATTTATTTTTTCACATTTTAAATTTGGAAAATTTTGGGATGTGACACCGCACCTCTCGCAAACCGCGCCGCATGCCGCACGAACCTGGGGAGACAAAGGAGATCAAAAGAAAAACCAATCAAATCATCTCCAAAGGTTTGATCCAAGTATGCACCAACCAAAGCGTGGTACCCATGATTCTTGTCCCAAAGACGGATGATACGTTGTGGTTATGCATGGACTGTCGTCCAATCAATGTTATCACCATTTGTTATCGACGTCCTATACCGCGTCTCGATGACATGCTCGATAAGTTATGGGGAGCCACTATTTTCTCGAAAATTCATCTTCTTAGTGGTTACCATCAAATACTCATGTCCGAAGGTGATGAGTGAAAAATTGCCTTCAAGACCAAATTTGGTCTCTATGAATGGTTGGTTATGCCTTTTGGCTTATCTAAATCCCCATCCACCTTCATGTGCCTCATGAACCATATTTTGAGATCTCTCATTGGAAGAAAGTGTCATTGTCTACTTTGATGATATTCTTGTCTATAGCAGGTCACTAGAGGAGCATGTTACACATGTTAAGGAGGTTTTACAAATCCTTCATCAAGAAAAGCTATATGCTAATCTCCCAAAGCGTACTTTTACTGAAGACAATTTGATTTTCCTTGGATTTGTTGTTTCTTCGAATGGTAATGAAGTTGATGATTCAAAAGTCAAAGACATACGAGATTGACCTATTCCTACCAATGTAAGTGAACTTTGTAGTTTTCATGGTTTGGCCAGTTTCTACCGTCGCTTTGTTAAAGACTTCTCTACCATTGCTTGCCCTCTCAACGAGTTGACCAAGAATAATGTCACATTTGTTTGGGGCAAAGCACAACAAAAGGCCTTTGATGAGCTCAAAAAGAGGCTCACCGAAGAACCACCCTTACTTTACCGGATTTCACAAAAACTTTTGAAATAGAGTGTGACGCTAGTGGTATTGGAATTGGAGGCGTCCTTATGCAAAATGGGCATCCTATTGCATACCATAGCGAGAAACTTGATGGCGCACGCCTTAACTATCTGATTTACAACAAAGAGCTTTTTTTCTTACTATGTGTCCTTTAAGTGTGGCAACACTACCTTTGGCCTAAACAATTCATCATACATTCCGACCATGAGTCAATGAAATATCTTAATGGCCAAGCCAACTTGAGTAAAAGGCACGCTAAGTGGGTTGAATTTATGGAGTATTTTCCTTACATTGTCAAGTATAAGAAAGGCAAAGAAAATGTAGTTGCAGATGCTTTGTCTCACAAGAACACAAGCCTTCTTACGTGCCTCGAAGTAAACGTATTGGGTCTTGATGACATCAAATCGTTGTATGCTTCCGACCCGTTCTTTGGACAAATTTTTGCACAATGCTCAATAGACAAAGGGGTTGATGATTTCTATTTGCATAAGGGCTTTCTATTCAAACAAACCAAGCTTTGCATTCTGATGTCGTCTCTCCAAATCTTCCTTCTTCAAGAGTCCCATGGTGGAGGCCTTATGGGTCACTTTGGTCATGACAAGACATATGACATGCTCTCCACTCACTACTATTGTCCCAAGATGAAGCACGATGTGGAGCGCCATGTCCAACGATGCATTACATGTGTCCAAGATAAGTCTAAACATAACCTATTTGGTATTTATATGCCATTGCCTATTTGTAATACCCAAAAATACTAAAAAGTGCTAAGTATATTATTTTCTTGCTCAACTTGTTAAATGTCCACATAAATCTGAGCTAAAAATAAATAAGGCAAAAAGGAAAAGTAGTATCCACGTAACCTCCAAATATTTAGGCTAAAAGATAATCCTATGCCTATAAATATCTGAGACTAGAACCTCCCAGATAAATATCTGTGCGGTGATCTGATCGTGGGTAACCAGACCCGACCGATCTAATTCAACCTGTCTTAAATTCCCAGTACAGGTGTCTGCTTCTCCCCTATCCCACTAGACTATAAATAGCCTTTCGGCCACCGCTCAGACATCTCACTTCTCACTCCACAGTGCAAATCACCCCTAGATTTCCTCTTTCTCTGTAGAGCTGGTACGATCTAAAAAGTTGGGGACAAGGACAGGTATGGCCAGCTCCATGATCCTAGTCCTGTTCTTGTTCATATGCTAGATATAGCTCTTGCTACTCTCCGGTCTCTCTCTCTCTATATATATATATATATATATATATATATATATATATATATATATATATATATATATATATATATATATATCTGGACGAACAATCGATGGTTTAAATAGAGATTCATCCTTTCTTGAGTTGATTTGCTAGAACAAAGAATTCTTCTAAATATTAATAGAGTTATTATTGCTAAACTAGTGCCATGACATAGTGCTAAAGTAACCATTCTGAAATCACTAATTTTACTAGTACTGCTTGAGGTGTCGCATGCATGTATCTGAACTAGGTAGCTTGCATGCAAGGATTTATGGTCTTGTCACATGGGGACACTACGATCTAGATGTTGTAGCCCTTTTTCTAGCTTTTGTATCTACTCTCCCTTAAATCTGCATGTTGCTTTGTTGATTAGAGTAGTGGTTCACTCTATCTCGGAAAATCTGCTGGAGTAGGGTTCGTACTGGTTCTTGGTTCGATTCGGTGAAGTAGATAAATTTCTAAATATTACTAAGATGGAGGAAGTAGCATATCACTTGGGTTCATTAAATTGATGCCATTATTATTAATCAGTATATAAGAAGAAATGGATAAAATCTAGTACTACTTAGGTCATTGTAGAGGCTACTTGCTATTTCGCAATAATGAACGAGTATAGCTAGTACCGATGCATCCCTTGTGTACTTTGCTAAAATCAATCTAGCTTCATGCATGAGTTTGATCCATCGTGTGAACATGGATCTGACCAAGGCTAGTAGGCTAGCTAAACTATTCATGTTTCTTGCTCATGCCTCACCCTGCTACTAGTACTACGCATGAAATAGTGTTGGATTGGACTGGTAAAACTATAACTAATATAATTATGCAACCTGATTAGGTTGGAGCCAAGTTGACCGATGAGAAAACCAACCAATGCAAGGCTGTGCATACCAGTTTCTTATGAACTAAATTCTACGTATATTTAATCTTGATGCTTGATCAGTACAAAATACTTAGATGCTACACATGCAATATTTATCGATGATTGTGATGACTTGTGAGGTGTGCGAATATTGCACATGAATTAATTATGAACGACCGCTATTGTAATCATGGTATGTGTGGTATATCTAGCCCGAGACGGTCGACACCCGAAATAATGATACACGGTCATACCGATATTAGTGTGGGATGGGAAATGCCTCACACAAGTAGGGGACTCGGCGTCGTGATTCTCGGAGAGGGATATGACCATAGGATGGCGATTACGACGGTTATTAGTGTGACTCTGCAGAGATCATTATTTGTAGGTTCGTGCTTAGTAATTAAACATTTACCCGTGCATACACTCCTGTGAGGTAACAGGAGGCTTGTTTCCTCACCTCCTAATTATTATGAATTTATTCACTGACATGTACTTGATTAATATTCTCTAATTCCTTTCTGAGTATGTCTCATACTCACCGCCATTTTCCTTTTCTCTGGTATGCGCAGTGTGTGAGCACCATGAACCTGTTGATGGGGACACAACCAAAGTAGAGGCAAATAACTAGACACCTAGACCAGGGTGTTGGGATAGGAGATGTACCTTGGTCCTAAATAAATTGCGTGGTTTGGATATTGGTGAGGCATGGTCGATGCATGCCTGGTAGCATTGGCTAGTATGCTAGCTAGCATGAATGCTACAATTGTAAGCTATGATATACTGTAATACAAATGAATAAATGGAACCTGGTTCATCTTGTGCTCTATTTATCGATTACTACTTCTGCCTTGTATGCTTATGAGGTATTATATCTCTTAAGTATACGGCAGCTGTCACATTTGTTCCATCCCTTTTGGGGGCATGACAGTTTTAGTGGTATTAGAGCCAGGTTTCCAAATAATTAACAGAGTAACAACTTAATTAACCAAACAAATAGAGTCGATTACACATAAAACCTCGAAGATCTATAATAGAGGGTAAAATATTCTGGGTGTAGCGACCTTGCTAGGTTTGCACGGTGGGTTTTGTGTTTCTTGTTTAAGCTTTTACTCTTGTACTATCTACTTGGATCATTGCTTCCATCCTAGACTAGGAAGTAGCCCCAGGAAAAAAAGGGTGTAGCCATGCATGCTTGCTTGTCTTACTAATATTCAAGATGTGTTGTCAAATCAGGATGTCGTATGTTGAGATTCCAACCAAGCTGTTCCTGGAAGAGTTTGCAAGGATGCTCGGCCTAGGCGCACCAACCGTCAGCTAGAGGCCTGCCCCAGAAGGGTCAGTCATCGTAGGGGTGCAGGTTGACATGGCACCAACTGATAGGATTCCTTCTCTGTACTATGAGGCGTCTGGAGCAACCATTCCCGAAGCTGAGCAGGATGCTTCCCTGAAGGTTATTTATGCTTTAGCTGCTCAGCACCATGTGGAGATTAGAGACATCAACTATCCTTTGGTGGGGTTTCAGCGCTAGCAGATGGCAGATCTCAGCCAGAAGTTAGCGGAGACCAAGCATCTTTGTGTTGAGTTGATGGACATGCTTCGCTCTAGTGAGCAGGAAGTAGCTTTTTTGGAACGTCGTGTTCACAGGTTCTACCGCCGTGTTCGCACTCTGAAGGACACTGTTGCTGCACTGCAGCAGGGAAATGGAGGCGGAGGTGGAGAGGGGAGCTCCAACGGCAGCTCCTGAGCAAAGGGTGTGGCTACAACACCCTAGCAGTAATGTTAGCTCTCTATGAACTAGTATCCTAAGAATAAAGCCTTGCAGAGAAGTAGCCTGCGTGGCGCAGTTATGGGCTGCAAGACGATGCTGAAGTTTGGTGGAGATGGCGTCAGTCATTTTTCTTGGGGCTAGGGAATAGAAATGACCTCTAGTATACTGTATGGTGCATGATATGTAAGAAACTAAGTTAGCTGCGTCTGTGTGATGTAAGGACCTAAGTTTTAAGTTGTGGACTACATGCTATAAGATAATTAGTTATGTTGTGTCATATATGCATTTTTCTCAAGACTCTAATCTGGATGCACTTAAAAGTGTGATGCTTATTGTTTGATCCGGTACTATTTTTCTAGATGTTCTGAAATCTCTTATAAATATTATTTTTTTCCTGCACTTAACATGGGTTCTAAAATAATTAAATTTCTAGCCTGTACAAACACCCAAGGATTTGAGAAGCTGTGAGGATAATAGGAATGTATATGCATGCATCTCTTAACAGATGATCTTGAAATATTTGCTTGTAGAGAGAAAGCCTATGAGATTTGGATCATGACTAGTAGGACCAAAAGCTAGAGAATACAACTCTTCTCTCTCATCTAGTGGTAATAGTACTCTATGCATGCAACGTACAAGAATTAAAACCATACATGCATATCGATGCCTGCAAGTATACAGATGCACGTTTGGTCTACACTGTATATTCTTTGGTAGACTTACTATTTAGCTAGTTTTTCCCTGGTTGCCTACGCAAGCAAGACATGCATACAGTGTGCATATTTTTTAATAACCTGTTATTCTTGCTGGTGTGACTACTTTGTGTCCAGACAGTCTTAGAGAATTTATCTGAGTTATTTTCATAGATGAATGATCATAGCAATGGTTCGAGCCATGAGGCGAACAACACCAGCAACAACAATGCCATACTGATGGTACAAGATCTAGGAGACCAAAGTGCACTGGCTAATCTGCTTACCAACATATTGGGCAAGCAGCAGGAAACTCAAGAGCGCCAAATGGATCTCCTGGAACGGGTCATGAAGAATGATAGTCACCGTGGTGGAATTGGGGAATTTCAGAAAATTAAGCCACCTTCATTTTCTGGAATGGCGAATCCACTAGAAGCTGAAGATTGGATGACTGCCATGGAAAAAGCATTGGTAGCAATGGACTGCACCAATAAAGAGAGGTTCGCATATGCAGTCTATATGGTACAGTCAAGTGCCTTTGAATGGTGGGATGCACATAAAAAGTCCTACCCCGAGGGTACTGAAATTTCATGAAATTATTCAAGGAGGAGTTTTGCAAGAAATACTTTCCCGGAAGTGTTAAGCGCATGAAGTAAAAGGAGTTTCTCGAGCTTAAACAAGGGAATAAATCCGTGATAGAATATGAGATTGAATTCTCTAGACTTGCAAGGTTTGCTCCCGAGTTTTTCTAGACAGATAGCTCCAAGGCGCGACGTTTTGAAAATGGACTCCGCCAACCACCGAAACGACGGGTAGAGGCCTTTGAGCTGAATAAATTCAAGGATGTTGTGAGCAAAGATCAATTGTTAGAAAAAGGATATCAAGAAGAAAGAATTGATGTGTACCACCCATCAAAGAAGCTTAAGTTCAATAATAATAATCAGCAAAATAATGGGAGGTTTAGGCCCAATGGTCACCCTAAACGATCTGCAGGGTACACACCAAGGGGCACGCCAAGGGGATGTCACTACTAGGAAAATGGCTATAGGTAATCAGCACATCCGTGGCTCACATGGTTGAAGTTTCTCACGGCTAAAACAGGCGTGGCTCACCTATGGGCAGTGCCCTACTAGTCACTAGAACAACCGTGGCGCACATGACCATAATGCGCCACAGATATGTGTGGGCCAGGGCCCTGTTGGACGCACGCTAGACATCCGTAGCGCACTATGCCCAAGTGCGCTACGGTTGTTAGTGTCAACTGTGAAACGGCCAGACACATCCGTGGCGCACTATGGCATGTGCGCCACGGATGTTACTACTCCCTGTGGCGCACTGGGGCCGAGTGCGCCACGGATGTGTCGATTGTTTTGGCAGTTGCACTTTATGTGCACATGTGTGACCATCCACCACCCCACACTTCACTTTCCCCTTCTTCTTCCTCCTTAGATCTAGTCGGGATCTTCTCCTTTCCACCTCAATTTCTCCACCCATTCACCATTTTTAGCATGTAGAACTTGCCTTGGATGTTACATAAGTAATAGAGGAAGGTCTCCGGTCTCTCATCTCCTTCTCCGGTCTCGCACGCACCTCTCCGTTCCATATTTCTCGCGATTGGTCTCTCATCTCGGTAAGTTGTCCATGTAAGGATCTGTTCATGTGTATATGGATGATATGCTCATATGTATGTAGATAATCGATGCTCATGATGTTTGTATGAGAGGATCGATGGTCATATGTGTGTGTATATGGAGAGTATCGATGATGCTCATGCATGTGTGTATGGAGAGGATAATGATATATTCATGTGTGTATGGATCGGTCTCTCTCTCTTGTGTTTGTATGTGAACAAGTTGCCATTTGTTTTGCCAAAATGTTGATTTATTTCCATTTTGGCAAGACTTTGGCATTTCGCAAAGTTCCTAATTTTAGGATAGGTCATGCCGAAATTTTCTATCGACACCATTGCATGCATGCATTGATTATGTGGTTCTAATAGACTTCTAATTGTACCGTGTACACCGTGCATGCAAAAATGATGCTCATAATGAGCGAAGACATTGTGGCTAGATTTTTGAAATGTGCGACGGCCGACATGATACGAAATAACAAGACGGATATAAGATGTCCGTGCAGAAGATGCAAACTCAACTGGGTGATCGACCCAGATTCCGGGAATCTGCAGGCGCACCTGCTCCGCCATGGTTTCATGGATGGATACACTCGTTGGATAAGCGATGACGAAGACGATGGAGACGGTGAAGGTGGGAAACATGACAATGATCATCATCACGGCGAGAACGGGCGAGATGATGAAGAGTCTCCTGGAGATGGTGAAGGTGCGGAAGCAGACCGGGATGATGATGATCTAGATGCCGGAGGAGCAGACGACGATGGAACAACGTCAGGCTGGGTGCGGGACCCTTATGTGCAAGAGCTGCTTCTCAAGCAGACGAGTAACGCCAGGGCTGCCGCTAGAGAGAAAGCCAAGCTTGCGCAACTTGAGAAAGACGCGGTTACTCCATTATATGAAGGATGCAGGCCCGATGATACCCGGTCGAATGTAACGCTCAAGGCTATGGAGATGAAGGCAAAACACAAATTGAGCGGCGCAAGCTTCGACGATATGATGGCATTCTGGCACGATCGTCTCCCGGAGGGGAACACATGTCCAACTAGTATCGAGGACGCCAAGAAAATCGTCTGTCCTCTCGATCTATCGCACGTTAGATATCACGTATGCATCAACGATTGCATCATTTATCGGGGCGAGGACGCGGAGAAAACCACATGTCGTGTGCGGCGTGAGTCGATACAAGAAAGGGAAGAAAGCACCTCGAAAAGTGGTATGGTACTTTTCTATCACTCCTCGTCTGCAATGCTATTTCGCGGACCCAAAGGAAGAGAAGCTCATGCGATGGCATGCGGAAAGGAAGAAGCCAGGAGATGATGATGATGACCCCGAAAAGGATGAGCTGCTGACGCGCCCTTCAGATGCTAGCCAGTGGAAAGCATTGGACCTCGAATTCCCAGAATTCGATGGAGATTCGAGGAACATCAGGCTTGGTGCAAGCACCGATGGACTCAATCCGTTCGGTAGCCAGAGCAGCACGCACAGCACTTGGCCCGTGTTTGTATGGATGTACATCCTCCCTCCATGGTTGTGCATGAAGAAGAAGTACATACAAATGAGTATGCTAATTCAAGGGCCGAAACAACCTGGTACCGACATCAATCTGTATCTCGGGCTGTTGAAAGAGGAGCTAGCCACGTTATGGGAATCTGGAGCCAATACTTACGACGCCGTCGTACAAGATTATTTCACTATGAGAGCCGCGTTGGTCACTATGGTGCAAGACTATCCAGGTTGCGGGTATATCTTGGGGTAGGTTATCCAAGGATTCTGCGCATGCGTTAGGTGCATGGATAACACAAGCTATCTCCACCTAGAGAAAGATCCAGGGTCATCGAAAACCGTGTTCATGGTGCACCGGAGGTGGCTCGGCAAGAATGATCCATGGAGAAAATGTGGAGACCTGTTCGATGGCAAATCTGAGACCCGAGGAATCCCAGAGCGTAGGAGCAGCGAAGAAGTGGAAGAGTTGCTGAAAAACTAGAAAGATTGTCCTAAGCCTGGAAAGAAGCGAAAGAGGCAGCAACAAGACAAGCCGCTGATGAAGGTATGGAAAACAAGGTCTGTTTTCTAGGAGTTTCCATACTAGAAGTTTCTCCGCACGCCTCATAGCCTCGACATCATGCATATCACGAAAAACGTGTGCGAGAGTCTGGTCGCCACCATAATCAACATGCCAGATAGGACGAAAGATGGTCCGAAAGCAAGGCACGACCTGATATGCTTGGGTATCCGGAAGGAGCTCCACGGAGGACGCACTACTCCTGATGATCAGGAAGATGACGATGATCATGAGTCGGAGACGACACAAGGTTGTCGGAAGGGTAAAAAGTTCAAGAAGAACGAATATTACTGCCCTCCTTCTTGCTTCACTCTAAGACAGGATGAGATCAAACAGTTTTTCAAGTGCCTTCTAGGAGTCAAATTTCCTTACGGCTACGCGGGCAAGATAAGCAGATACCTAGACGAGGCGAAGCAGAGGTTCAGTGGCATGAAGTCTCACGACTGTGTCATGCTAATGACGCAGGTAATTCCGGTCGCACTAAGAGGGATAATGGACGAGCATGTCCGTGAAACGTTATTTGGCCTCTGCAAGTTTTTCGACGTCATCTCTAGGAAGTCGATTGGCGTGAATCAGCTCGGGAGGCTACAGGAGGAGGTCTACTTCCCACCCGCATTCTTTGACATTATGGTGCATCTGCTGGTCCATGTCGTGGAGGACATCGTACAACTCGGGCCGATGTTCCTCTGCGGCATGATGGCGTTCGAAAGGATGAACGGACACATCAAAGGATACGTTCGCAACAGGTCCCGTCCAGATGGAAGCATAGCCAAGGGCTTTCTGGCCGAAGAGTGCATCTCTTTCTACACGAATTATCTAGACATCGAGAACCCTGTCGGTCTTCCCATCGACAGGCACCTTGGCAAGCTCGACGGATCTGGTCACCGAGAGGGTCGTCGCATACTGCATGCAGACTTCGATTTTCGACGCGCAGACTTTGATCGAGCAAACCTCGTCGCGCTACAACATTTAGAACTGGTTGATCCTTGGGTACAGAAGCACAAAAGGTTAATCGAGAAGAAGTACAGTGACCGGGGCATACAGAGGACGCAGGGAGAAATAATCAAAGAGCACAACTCAGATTTCACGCGTTGGTTTAGGCAGACGCTCCTTGATAATCCCCCGCGATCGCATTCTTCTGACACGGAAAAGATCATATTCACCTTGTCACAGGGATCGATGCAAAACCTGGTGACCTATCAGGCGTATGATATCAACGGCTACACATTCTACACGGAGGAAAAGGACAACAAGTGTGATTATCAGAACTCAGGCGTAACGTCAGAATTCTACACCGATGACAACGTGAAGGAAAGATTCTATGAAAGAATCGAGGAGATCTGGGAGCTCGACTACTGTGGAGAAAAGGTGTCGATGTTCCGTGTCAGATGGGCAAAGAGCGTCAAAAGAGAAAACCGGTATTTCATAACCATGGTTATACCCGAAGCAGCCAAATCCAAGGCCGCCGGTGCAAACGTGGCCGCGAAAAATAAACCGTGGGTACTGGCTACCAAAGTGGACCAATGTTTTTTCATTACCGACCCGACAAAGCCTAGCCGTGTTGTCGTGAGGAGAGGAAAAAGAAACATCATCAGAATGGATGGATTCGCCAAAGAGCAAGACTTCGACCAGTACGGCGATCCAAAGATTGAAGATGACGACGACTACGATGCAGCAACATACATCACAAGAAGAAAAAGGACAACCCTACCCAAAAAAGGTAGCCCGTTCGAAACAAGAAACATTAAAGTGTCGGGGCTAAATTATTCAACCGCGACAAAGAAGGGAAAAAAGATTGTAAAACGCTAGCTCAAAAAATATTGTAAAACGCATGGTCGAAAAATATTGTAATATTCATTGACAAATTATTATGACATATTTGAAGCATATTTAATTTGTACCACTTTTATGACATATATTATCACTTTTGGGCATTTTTGGATATTTAAAAGTATTTTAAAAACAAAACAAAACTTTTGTAGCATATATCACCACTTTTGGGCATTTTTTGGAACATTTAAAAGTATTTTTAAAATAAAAAAAATGTGGGCACCAGGATTCGAACCTGGGTGCTAACAGGTTTAGAATAGAGCAGTGGGCGGAACCAGTGGGGTAAGGCAGTGCTAGTGTTAGCAAAGGGGGTGGCAGCCCTCTTATCTGAGTAGTCATACCCACTTAGGCGTAGCGCACCCTAGGCAAGTGCGCTACGAACCCATAGCGCACTTGCCTAGGGTGCGCTACGCCTAAGTGGGTATGACTAGTCAACAACTCGCCATGTCGTCGTCCCTACCCATCCCCATCGTCCTTAGCCGCATCCCATCCCCGTCGTCCTCCGACGCCGCATCCGCATCGACGCCACCGCCGCCGCATCCCAGCCACGCCAGGAGGAGGAGGAGGCCACCTTGCCCGTGCGCTCGAGGAGGAGGCCGTGCGCTCGAGGAGGAGGAGCCCGCGCGCTCGTCGCTCAAGGAGGAGGAGACCGCCGCCGCACGCGCACCGTCGCTCGAGGAGGAGGAGGCCGCTGCTGCTCGAGGAGGAGGAGGCCGTGGAGGAGCCCGCCGTCATCCTCATCTTAGAGGTGAGCCTCGCCCCTCCCCTCTCTCCCTCTCTTGCCTCTCTCTGCATCCATTCCTGGATTGGGCCATGGATTAGGGTTAGGGTTCAGAGGATTAGGGTAGCAGTAGCTAGTGTTAGTAGTAGCTAGTGCTAGTAGTAGTGTTAGCAGTAGTGTTAGGTTAGCAGTAGTGTTAGCAGTAGTGTTAGGTTAGCAGTAGTGTTAGCAGTAGTGTTAGAAGTAGTGCTAGTGCTAGTAGTAGTGTTAGGGTAGCAGTAGTGTTAGGTTCAGAGGATTAGGGTAGCAGTAGTGTTACCAGCAACTAGAAAATAGTGCTTAGGCATTGATTCATTGTAGGTTTAGGTTAATTTAGGTTTATATTTAGGTGGACAGGCCGGAAATTTAGTTCAGTACTAAATTTTTTAGGTTTAGGTTGATTTGATGATGTTTAAATTCCATTCAGTCATGGATATGATGGTACAGGTGTTGCTGCTACTTCTGTTACTAGTGTCCAAGTAGTAGTAGCTTTGCTAGAAATTTTTAGGTTTCTAGTTACTAGTTCAGTACTAAATTTTGCTGCTGCTTCTGTTACTAGTTCAGTACTAAATTTTTTAGGTTTAGGTTGATTTTTGGTAGTAGTAGCCTCTGACAGTGATCAAAGTAATTAGGCTACCAGTAACAGAGCAAGTCTTGTTCCATGTCCAAGATCAGCAAATAGAAATAGAGAGGGTATCATGCATCTTTATTAGCTTCAGTACTTTTATCTATCAGCATTTCGTATTAATGGATGTAGTTGCTGGATTAATATAGGCATAACCTAATGCTAGACTTGATGGAAAACTTAATGTAGTTGACAGAATGTTCTGTTTGAATCTTGTACATCAAGAATTATAGTTAGTAGTAGGAATTTTAAGTTAGCAGTATAGTTAAGCATTTATGCTTGCTGAAACCTGAAACTCTTGTAATGGTAACATCTTTGATTAAATTCTTGTAGAAGACCAGAAAAAAACATGTATATGAAAACTGTGCATAACCTGACATGTTTTCCCTTGGCAATATTTCAACTTTTTCCTAGAAATGTGTCAGCAGTTGTGAGTGATTCTCCATGTTGATTCTCCATGCTCCATGTTGGCATGATTTGATTAAGATCAGGGATCTTTATTTGGCTGGTAGGAGAATGAGGATTGGTAATGGGGAGTTGACTGACTTCTGGCATGATGCTTGGTGCCTGGATACACCTTTGAAAGATAGGTTCCCTGATTTATTTGATATTTGACAGAATCAAATGATCACTGTTGCTGATATGGCAAGAAAAGGCTGGAGATGTTCTTTTAGGAGATGGCTGGATACTGATGGGTTGAATCATCAGGAACAAATGAGAAAGTTACTGTCTGGGGTGAATTTGAGTCAGGAAAAAGACAGGCCAGTGTGGACGTGGAATAAATCTGGCAAGTTCTCTGTTAAGTCAATGTACACACATCTGTCGAATGTTGGGATTGATAGAAATTTTAAGCATCTGTGGAAAGCTAAAATTCCCCTGAAGATCAAAATTTGGCTGTGGCTCATCTGGCACAATGCTATTCTCACCAAAGACAACATGAGGAGGAAGAATTGGGTAGGAGATTTCACTTGCAGGTTTTGTAATGAGGATGAGAGCATTGGTCACTTGTTCTTTTCTCGTGTGGCAGCTAGATACGTTTGGGGGGTAGTTGCCAGAGCTATTGGTGCCACGAATAGGCCTGGGTCCTTTTCTCAGTACTTGGTGGGCTTCGCAGTATGTGGGTGTTAGCAGGAATGTGCAGATTACGGTGGTGGCTGCAATCTGCTGGGCCATTTGGAAGCTCAGGAATAGGGCCTGTTTTGAAAAAAAAACTCATTAACTCGCCTGTTGATTTGATTATATATGCTTGTGTGTTCATTCGTTATTGGGCAGGGCTGCATGGGGAGAATGATCGGACGGTGCTGCAAGCTGGAGCGGATACTTTGCAGCAGAATGCGCTGGCTGATGCGGCAACTATGGATGTGGCTCCTGTTCCTTTTCTGGGACTACCTGCAATCCCTGGAGGTCATGCTGATGAAGCTCAGGAACTGGAAAGGGGGCGGGCGAAGAGAAGGAGAACTTGAAAAACAAGGACTGGGCTACGAGAAAGACGGTGGTGGCATCTCATGTGGTCTTTTCTTCGCTTTGGTCTGATAGCTGTTTGCCTATGTTTGATAGTACTGTTTCCCACTAGCCTGAGGGCGGTGTTCTTGCGTCTCCAGCCTCCTTCTTTCTTTCTGTTTAGTTTGTTTGGTGTGTAATTTGGACCTCTTGAATCTTGTTTGACCCCCTAGGTGGGTCAGTACTACGTTGATGTGTGTGTGGTTGTTGTTCCGTTCTCTGATAATAATGGAACCCGATCCCTCTTCCTGGGGGATTGTATGGAAAAAAAAGTTGTGAGTGCATAACCAGCAGCTTTGACCTGTGAAACAAAGAAAAAACGACGAGGCTTGATGTTTACAGTGCTTGATGTTTTATGACAGTGAGGTTGTTCACAGTTCTTGATGTGCTGTTGATAGTGTTAAATATAAATTCTGATTTTATATTTACAGTGCTTGATGTTTTATGACAGTGAGGTTGTTGACAGTGCTTGATGTGCTGTTGACAGTGTTAAAAGTTTCAAATGTTCCCGAGTTTTTTTGCACATGTTGCTGCTGTTATTGTTGTTATTGCTATAGCACTTGAAATTGTGCTTGTGCTTGTATATGAAGCACTTCATTATGTCGTGTATGCAGGTTCTTGTATGAAATGAGTCCCGATTTTTTCCGGAATGTTGATTAACTTCCGTTTCGGCAGAAATCGGGCACTCCTAGTTTAAGAAAATTAGCAAAGGTCATGCCGGATTTTTCCGTGCATTTAACCAATTATTTGTTTTTTATTAGTGCAAAGATGTGTGACAACGACGAGGCTGGATGTTCTAAGCGCATCAGCGCTGAATGAGAACTCAGACCTCCAAATAAACAATTGACATTCTGGGAGGCGGCCCAGCGGCTAGAAGACGATGAAGAATACCATCCTTCGGAGAGCGACGATGATGAGATGGAAGACGCGGAGGAAGAAGCCGAAGGAACGGCGGACGATGAAACCACTGATGGCGGCGAGGGCACAGGGATTGGTAGCAATCCTCCTAAGAAGAAGAAGAAGCCGAAGGACCGGCGCCCGAACACGGTCGGCACGGTCAGGGAGGAAATTACCGAAGTGAGCCCATCAGGGGTTCCTTTGGAGCCCGCCCTTGTCGTCAAAGGGTACAGTGGGCAAGTGGCGGCGATCACCCGGACAACCATCTCGATCAACACCGAGAATCTCCGGCATAAAGATAATGGCCACTTGCGCACACTCCTCTTCGAGAAGCTGCACGCAAGATACAAGTTCCCCGCTAAGTATCAGAACACAAATTATCATGGAAACGAAGTAAACAAATCCGCCCTCACAAAGATGAGCACCGCCCTGGCCAGCTGGAGAACCCGGATAAAGAAGAAGATCTATAAAGAAGGCAAAAGCCTCGAGGAGATCCAGAAGATTGACCCGCAGATCACCGAAGATCAGTTGCGGGAGTTCAAGGAGAGGTGTGAATCCGAAAGAGCCCTGGCCAATAGTAATCGGGGAAAGGTGCTGCAGGCGATGAATATACGTCATCACCATCTCGGATCTGGTGGATACAGAACCGCGGAGGCCAAATGGAATAAGGAGGACGACGAGTATAGATCCAAGGGGATAAAAAACCCCTTTGCGAAATTCGAACCCAGGCAGGTTCGAAACTTCATCAGGGCCCGTTACCATGTGGACCCAAAAACCAAACAACTCACCGCGGATCCTGCGGTGAAGGAATTCGAGGAAATTGTGGTAAGTATAATCTGATTACCGCGGATCAACTCGATTGCAATCTAATCGATGATCTAAATGATTCACTGTCACTTCTTCTGCAGGAGGAGGAAATTGTTGCTAGTCATGGATCCCAGGGTTCCTCATCCCAGGGGTCGACGGCGGCCACACGGTGGGATAACCCTTTTAACAGGGCGATGAACCGGGCCAAGAAAATAGAGCCGGTTACGAAGAAGTCATTGTCGGCTGGCCGTCTGGACGGCCTCGGGGGTAAGAATTAGGTGGATCATTTTGGTCCACCGCCGAGGACGCATGTGGCGCCGTCGGGAAGGAGTGAGGAGGAAAACCGCGAGGTTCAAGAACTTAAGGCACAAGTGGCGCGGATCCCGCAGATCGTCCAAGACAACCTGGCAATCACCCCCACGTCCTTCCTGCCTACCTTGGTGGAGTCAATAGCAAACTGGAGTGCGGGTGGTCGAGTAGGGCCGTGCCCGATTCCAAGCATGGTCAGCAGCCACTCGAACAACGCGGCGCCGACGAATCAGGCGAACTACGTGTCCGTGACTCCGCCCGCTAGCACCGCGGCGCCGCAAGTGTTGGTGACTCCCCCTGCCATCACCGTGGTGCCGGAGTACATGTTGGTGCCCCCTGCCATCGTCGCGGCGGCACCGGAGCTCCAAGCACCCGTCGGTAGGGAGAATACACCGGCGGCCAGCACCGTGCCATCAAGCAGCCCTTCCGTCTCTTGCACGCCCGTCGCCGTATGCGGTGCGTCGACATTAGCCGATCTCGATGCCATCACGGTAAACAAATTGCTTTAATTACCGCCTTTCATGCCATCTATTACTCTTATGGCATCTCTGACGACATCGTACATGTTTTCCGCAGATGGATGTTCCTTGCACTCTCTTATGCTACGTGAACAACGAGCTGAGGGATGTTGCCAATGGTACCATCGTTCAACCCTTGCAGCGCACGTTCCACTCAAGGCCGATGTCAGATAGCATGCACAGGGTTAAAATTAGTCGGGTGCTAAGGGGCTGCGACGACCTGGAACCTCCCATTCAACCCCCAGGAGTGGATGAAGAAGATCCGTCTGTCCTCAGAACTTGCTTTGGCTTATTCTTGCTATGGCCAAAGAGCATGATTCGTTTGGGACGGCGGGGGCCATCACGCCACAGACAACAGCACCGCCTGTCGTGCCAGCCACAAGCGGTGGCAAGGCCCCCTTACCGCCCTCGCCGTCACCTCCACGCGGGGTGTCGGATGATCATGTTGATGATATGCACATGGCGTAGGATCCGACCGAGGACGATGAAGACTGGAATGATCACTTCTTCAACACTCAGTTTAGCAACGAAGACCTAGCTGGTGGCCCCACAGAGAAAGCCACTATCACCAAGCGTCTGTTTGGTTCTCAAGAGACGCCTCCAGCTTGCGCCTTTACAGAGCCAGCTGATACAACCAACTGGCCCTTTATTCTAAGCCCTGACACACTACATAGGGCGGCCGGTGCTTAGATTGCGGTGCCTGCCCGCTCTCCAAAAGGAAAAAAGGGCAGGAAAAGAAAATCTAGCAGCTCGAGCCAGCCGATGGCGTCAACAACTGCGAATCCGATCATGTTTCGGGACGGGCCACCAAGACCCGAGGGTATTATGTGGAGGATTTATGTGGCGGGTGAGCCCATTCTACCTAAGAATTTGCGGAAGCTCGCCAGTTCGGAACTGCAGAGTGTGCATGACGGCGTGCTGGCGATAGAGAGACGCCTTCTATCGGAGAAAGATCCCTCGCACCCGGTATTCGTGGTTAAGGTGCCACCAGGCTTGGGCTTCATCGTCAATGCCCCTGCGGATCTGTTCTTCCTGCGGTTCGACGACATCTTCAATATGTTTCACCTATACCCGCTGCACTATACCATGGTCCGTCTGTTTTCTCTTAGCCTGGCCATGCAGATCATTAGAGAGAACACATCGGGCATCGCTATTGTGAACCCCTACTACATGCGTGACGGCTGCTTGGGTTCCCCCGCCGAACGACGTACCGTGGCCTCGTACCTAAAAAGAATCCTCGTGGCGAACAAGACAAAGGAATACATTCTTGTGCCTTACTTTCCCGAGTAAGTCGTTATTCACTCGCCACCGTCGATTGGCTTTATTAGATCATCATCATTCTTTTTCCAACACATTCCATTTGAATTTTTTGCACAGAGATGAACACTGCACGCTCATCTCCTTATCGCCGAAGCATTCCCACGCCACGTATTTCGACTCGGGGAGTCTAGAAAAGAAGAAAAACTATGACAAGATCAAGGAAGTTCTGGATGATGCTCTCACTGGCTTTGCCTCGACGGAAGGCACCACCTTCGTGCGTACGAAGGTCAAGTTCGGAAGGCACGTCTTCAACCATGTAACGGAGTTCCCCTGCGTGAAGCAGCCGGAAAACAGTAAGAAGGAAGCCTACTACGCACTCCATCACATAAGGGCATTCCTACTTGACCAGCAGAATTCTTGGTTTTTTTGCTTACTCTTTGGTCTTTTTCTCACTTTGGTCCTTTTTTCCTTACTCTTTTTTCGAGAATAATGCCGATGATTGAAATGTCGTGGCACACTATATATGTGAATGTGCTACGATGGGATTGTGAGCCTTGTGATATACACAAGTCCAGGTCTTGTGCATCCTACTTGGCTCACGGTTCCATCGTATCATATTCCTGTGTCCAACGACCTATGTATATATATGAGGCATTCTTTCGAGTTATTTTTGTCTTTTTCAAGAATAATACCGATGATTGAAATGTCGTGGCACACTATATATGTGAATGTGCTACGATGGGATAGTGAGCCTTGTGATATGCACAAGTCCAGGAATTGTGCATCCTACTTGGCTCACTGTTCCGTCGTAGCATATTCCTGTGTCCAACGACCTAGCTAGTTATATATGAGGCATTCTTTTCGAGTTATTTTTGTCTTTTTTGAGAATAATGCCGATGATTGAAATGTCGTGGCACAATATATATGTGAATGTGCTACGACGGGATAGTTAGCCTTGTGATATGCACAAGTCCAGGAATTGTGCATCCTACTTGGCTAACTGTTCCGTCGTAGCATATTCCTGTGTCCAACGACCTAGCTAGTTATATATGAGGCATTTTTTTCGAGTTATTTTTGTCTTTTTCGAGAATATCTCGATGATTGAAATGTCGTGGCACAATATATATGTGAATGTGCTACGACGGGATAGTTAGCCTTGTAATATGCACAAGTCCAGGAATTGTGCATCCTACTTGGCTAACCGTTCCGTCGTAGCATATTCCTGTGTCCAACGACCTATGTATATATATATGAGGCATTCTTTTCGAGTTACTTTGGTCTTTTTCGAGAATAATGACGATGATTGAAATGTCGTGGCACAGTATATGTGAATGTGCTGCGATGGGATTGTTCTCCTTGTGTTATGCACAGGTTCAGGTGTTGTGCATCCTACTTGGCGAACAGTTCCATCGTAGCATATTCCTTTGTCGAACAACCTAGTTATATATGAGGCATGCTTTTTGAGTTTGGTCTTTTTGATTTAGGAGTACTTTCTATAAGTGTATCTTCATATGCGACTTTAATTATATATTTTTTTTCAATCACCGGTTAATTATTTTTGTCAACTTATAGATAACGTGGTACGTCGTGTACAAGGGACGGGTTCTCGGAGTCTACGATGATTGGGAAGACTGCCGGAGACAGGTGCCGTTTCAGCGGCAATAGCTACAAAGGATAAAACACTATGGCGGAGGCGGAAACTAGATACACGCGCTATCTAGCGGGAGTTAGGACAAGGAACCGGATGAAGACCTACACCTTCGTCGCGGCGGTGATCATGCTTATCTTCTTTGGTTGTTTATCTCGCGTTTGTGTCTAGCTAGTTTAGATGTCTAGGCGAGCTTCCGAGCTCTAACTTGTTCGATCGAGACATGTATTCGCATGTCACCAACTACTTTGTAACTTGATCGAAATAATGTAACTTATACTATGTATTCATGTATGAGACTTATCTATATGTATTTGTTTCAATCTTGTTTTTCAAATTGTATATTTATATATATAATTGTATATCTTGTATCTATGTGTGTATATCTTCCTGTAATATTGTATATAATCTGTATTGTATATAATCTGGCTCGAAAATTAAAAAAACAAAAAAGCACCTGTGGCGCACATGACCTACCTTTTGTGGCGCACTACACCTAAAGCGCACCTCAGAAGCTTTGTGGCATACTGGGAAGTGCACCACAGAAGATTCTACGCGTAGCGCACCTGCCCACATAGCCGTGGCGCACTAGCAGGTGCGCTACGCCTATCTGGACACAACCGTGGCGCACTAGGCAGTGCGCCACGGCTAGGAAATAGCCGTAGCGCAAGGCTAGTGGCGCACCCCTAGTGCGCCACAGATGCTCTTTTCAGGTGCGCCACGAATGACCATTTCCCTAGTAGTGTGTCCTATATGTAAAGAAAACCATTTTCCTAATATATATCCTGACCATTGGGGGAAGTGTTATACATGTGGAAAACTAGGGCATACTCGTTACGAGTGTCCAAATAGGTGAAATAATAACAATATGGCTCCTCCTGCTCAAAGGCCTATGGCACTGCCTTAGCCGCCTTAGCCACTGTACCTGCCAGGCCCTTCCTCAATGACAAATCAAGGGTCACATCAATATGCAAGGACCATAACTCCTAATAAACCAGCAGGAACTCATCCAAACAACAGAGAGAAGACCCGTGGAGGAAACAGGGCTAGAATCTTTAATCTGACCCACAAGAATGCAGAGGAATCCAACAATGTGGTACAGGTAACTTCTGGGTCTGCTCTCATTCGGGCTTAATTTTATTTGACTCTGGTGCCACTCATCAAATTCATGGATAAACATAAGATAGCTAACAACCCGTTGGAAGAAATTGTTCACGTAGAGACGCGAAATTTATATGCAACTCATGTCCAATCGATATTGGGGGATGGAAATTAATAGCTGACCTCATTGTATTAGAAATGCAAGATTTTGACGTAATTCTTGGGATAGATTGGTTACACCAGAATAAAGCAAGTATTGACTTCCATGAAAAATCAGTTACGCTTAAACCTTTTGTCTAGACAGAAATTGTATACCATAGTAATAGAAGAAAATTACTTACAACATTCATGGCGATGATGGAAAACAAGGAAATAAATATAGATGAAATTCCAGTGGTAAATGAGTTCCCTGATGTTTTCCCAAGAAATCTGCCCAGACTACCACCAGACAGAGAAATTGAGTTTGCAATCGTACTAGTTCCCGAAACCAAGCCAATTCATAAGAAACCTTATAGGATGGCACCCCTAGAGCTTAAAGAACTAAAAGCACAATTGGAAGAATTGTGGAAAAGGGGATTTATCTGTCCAAGTGTTTCCCCGTGGGGAGCTCCAGTTTTATTTGTCAAAAAGAAGGATGGAAGTTTAAGATTGTGCGTCGATTACCGGGAGCTAAATAAGGTAACAATTAGGAATCAATATCCTCTTCCTCGGATAGATGACTTATTTGAACAACTACAAGGATCCAAGGTTTTCTCAGAGACTAATTTAAAATCTGGTTATCACCAACTAAAAGTAAAGGTAGATGATATTCCTAAGACCGCTTTCCACACGCGTTATGGGCACTATGAGTATTTAGTTATGCCGTTTGGATTGAATAATGCACCAGCGACTTTTATGGATTTAATGAACCGAATATTCAAGCCTTATTTGGATCAATTTGTAGTTGTATTTATTGATGACATCATTATATATTCCAAGACAAAAGAGGAGCACTCAAAACATCTAAGGATTGTGTTGCAAACCCTACGAGAGCAGCAACTATACGCCAAGATAAAGAAATGTGATTTTTGGATGGATCGAGTACCTTTTCTTGGCCATATAATCTCAGGTGATGGAATATATATAGACCCCGTCAAGGTGTAGGCCGTGTTAGAGTGGCAAAGACCCTCCACTGCTATAGAAACTCGAAGTTTTTTTGGGATGGCCGGGTACTACCATAGATTTATAATAAACTTTGCTAAGATTGTTGACCCTTTGACTTATCTGACGAAGAAAGGAGCTAAATTTGAATGGACAGATAAGTGTGAAGAAGGTTTTCAAGAATTGAAGGACCGTCTAATTTCATCTCCAGTCCTTACTTTGCCTGTCAGTGGAGAAGAATTCACCATTTATTGTGATTCTTCAAAATTCGGGCTTGGATGTGTACTTATGCAGAGAGGAAAATTCATTGTGTACGCTTCTCGCCAACTGAAACTACATGAGCAAAATTACCCAACTCATGACATGGAACTAGCAACAGTAATTTTTGCACTAAAAATTTGGAGGCATTACTTGTATGGAGAGCATTGTGAGATATTCAGGAACCATAAAAGTTTGAAATATATATTTACCCAGAAGGAATTAAATATGAGGCAAAGAAGATGGTTGGAACTATTGAAGGATTATGATCTTAATATTAACTACCATCCCGGAAAGGCAAATGTTGTGGCAAATGCGTTGAGCCGAAAAGCCTATTGCAATAAGGTTGCCCTAGTCACCAAAGAACAATATTGGCTACGAGACATGGAAAGATTTGGACTAGAATTGAAAGTACATGTACCTAGGAGCATGCTAGCTACCCTACAAGTCACATCGACCTTGGATAAGAGAATCATGGAAAAGCAAATGGATGACCAGGACCTAGTGCGGCTAAGGAAGAATATTGGTGAAGGAGGACCATCAGAGTTCAATGTTGATTCCAATGGGGCATTGCGCTTTAGGAATAGAATTTGTGTGCCTAATGATTCTAATCTAAAAAGGCATATGTTAGAAGAAGCACACTCCTCTCTATACACCATGCATCCAGGTGGCACTAAAATGTATCAAGACATTAAAAAGACATTCTGGTGGAATAACATGAAAAGGAAGATAGCAAGGTTTGTAATGGAGTGCGACGTATGTCAACGCGTAAAGGCAGAACACCAAAGACCTGCTGGATTGCTACAACCCTTGTTTATACCTCTTTGGAAATGGGAAGAAATTAGTATGGATTTTATTGTTGGGCTACCCAGGACACCATCGGGACATGACAGCATATGGGTGATAGTGGACCGACTAACAAAATCTGCACATTTCATACCCGTGAAAATTACTTATTCTCTAGAGAAGTTAGCCAAATTATACATCAAGGAAATAGTATCCCTTCATGGTGTTTCTTTGCGCGTTGCATCAGATAGAGATCCTCGCTTTTTCTCAAATTTTTGGAAAAGTTTGCACAAGGCACTAGGGACCACACTGGACTTCAGTACGACATACCATCCGCAGAGCGATGGACAAACTGAGCGGGTAAACCAAATCTTAGAAGACATACTTAGGACATGTGTTCTAGAGTTTAAAGGAGCATGGGATGAGTATATGCCATTAGCTGAATTTGCATATAATAACAACTACAATCAAGTATTAAAATGGCTCCCTGTGAGGCTTTATATGGAAGAAGGTGTCGAGCACCAATTTGTTGGGATGATGTTGGAGAGAGAAAAATTCTAGGACTAGACCTAATCCAAGAAACAGAAGAAAAAGTGAGACTTATACGTGAGCGACTCCAGACTGCACAAAGTAGACAGAAAAGCTACGCGGATGGCAAAAGGAGGGACCTTCATTTCGAGGAAGGAGAATTAGTGTATTTAGAGACCGCCATACCAACAAGTGGAATTGGAACTACCAGAGTTACAAGAAGATTTAACATACGAAGAACACCCTATCGTATATTGGATTTTAAAGGCCGTGAGAAAAGACGTCAAATTATTCGATTTTTCAAGGTCCAATGGAGTAATCACACCGAAGATGAAGCCACTTGGGAAAGAGAGAAAGACTTAAAGAAATACTACCTCGATAAATAAAGGTATGAAAATTTCGAGGTCGAAATTTTTATAAGAAGGGTAGATGTAACCCAAAAATACTAAGAAGTGCTAAGTATATTATTTTCTTGCTCAACTCGTTAAATGTCCACATAAATCTGAGCTAAAAATAAATAAGGCAAAAAGGAAAAGTAGTACCCACGTAACCTCCAAATATTTAATCATATGCCTACAAATATCTGAGACTAGAACCTTCCAGATAAATATCTGTGCGGTGATCTAATCATGGGTAACCAGGCCCGACTGGTCTAATTCACCCTGTCTTAAATTCCCAGTGCAGGTGTGTGCTTCTCCCCTATCCCACTAGACTATAAATAGCCTTTCGGCCACCGCTCAGACATCTCACTTCTCACTCTACAGTGAAAATCATCCCTAGATTTCCTCTTTCTCTATAGAGCTGGTACGATCTGAAAAGTTGGGAACAAGGACATGTATGACCAGCTCCATGATCCTAGTCCTGTTCTTGTTCATATGCTAGATCTAGCTCTTGCTACTCTCCGGTCTCTCTCTCTCTCTCTCTCTCTCTCTCTCTCTCTCTCTCTCTTAAATCTGGATGTACTATCGATGGTTTAAATAGAGATTCATCCTTTCTTGAGTTGATTTGCTAGAATAAAGAATTCTTATAAATATTAATAGAGTTATTATTGCTAAACTAGTGCCATGACATAGTGCTAAAGCAACTATTCTGAAATCACTAATTTTACTAGTACTGCTTGAGGTGTCGCATGCCTGTATCTGAACTAGGTAGCTTGCATGCAAGGATTTATGGTCTTGTCACATGGGGACACTACGATCTAGATGTTGTAGTCCTTTTTTTCTAGCTTTTGTATCTACTCTCCCTTAAATCTGCATGTTGCTTTGTTGATTAGAGTAGTGGTTCACTCTATCTTGGAAAATCTGCTGGAGTAGGGTTCGTACTGGTTCTTGGTTCGATCCGGTGAAGTAGATAAATTTCTAAATATTACTAAGATGGAGGAAGTAGCATATCACTTGGGTTCATTAAATTGATGCCATTATTATTAATTAGTATACAGGAAGAAGTGGATAAAATCTAGTACTACTTAGGTCATTGTAGAGGCTACTTGCTATTTTGCAATAATGAACGAGTACAGCTAGTACCGATGCATCCCTTGTGTACTTTCCTAAAATCAATCTAGCTTCATGCATGGGCACTAGTGAAAATCGCCCCATGTGTCCCGGTTGGTAAGGGCATTTAGTCCCGGTTACCCAACCGAGACGGGGCAATCGGGACTAAAGCCTCAACCTTTAGTCCCGGTTGTCCCACCACCGGGACAAAAGGGCGTACACGCGGCCGCGGCAGAGGGCGAGGGGGGAGGAGCAACCGTCCCGGTTCGTAACACGAACCGGTACAAATAACACTCTGCCGCGGCAGAGAATTCATTTTGGCAACTTTTGTTGCCGCGGCAACATTTTGGCCACTTTTTGTGCCGCGGTAGAGAATTCATTTATGTTGTTTTATTTTTTATTAAGTGTTTTGCACTCATTAAAGAAGGAACTATTATATTACACAAGATCATCATGACAATATAGATTCAAGTGTCGAACATATTACATTCGATACACGGATAGAGTTCATGCACTACATACAAAATAAGCTCTTTGTATAATACCTATTGTTTATACACACCCGAATAGTATTCTCCTTTTGGGTTTAGGACTTCTGCATCCAAGAATCCCGTCAATTCCTCCTGAATTGCTCGTACGCGATCCTTTGGCAGAAGACCATCCCGTAGACGTTCGATCTGATTTAAAAAAGGAGTCAACCTATATGAATGAAACTAAACACAATTTGATGGTAATTAAAAAGTATAGAAATTATTTACGTACGTGGAGTTGCTCTAAATTTCTGCCCTTCTCACATCACGTCTGACGGATGAACTCGCAAACATAGTATCCACATAAATTGTTCCCTGGTCCCTGCGTCAGGCACTTTACGAGAACAGAGTTCAATCAAAAAAATAATCAAGCATGATAGTAACGGTATCAAAACTAGAATCAAAGATATGGGCGGATATAGCTAGTGGTGCTTACATCTAGTGGTTGAAATGTAAGCTCCTATTTTCAAACACCCCTAGCCTTGTTGGTGAACCGTTTCCAAGCGTTGCTCGGCGAAGAAAACAAATAAAGAAGTTATTAATTACTTGATATCATAAAATTCACGAACGTTAACGATATAGTGTCGTAATGGTTAGAATTACCGCTGGAGAAGCATCTGCATGTCCTTCCATGACTCAAGGGGTTTATGTTTCGAGTCCATGACTAATACACGCCCTTTGTCAAGTTGAATGATTAACAGAATATAGTGGAAGCTGCGCATGCATAACTAATCAATTGTATACTTAACATCGAGTAAGCTAAATAGAAAGTGTATACAAGACAATAACACTCGCTCAAAGTTATAAGGAAATAGTATTTCCCTTCTGGTTTCTTGAAACCTTAACGCATGTATGATATTATCCTCCGTATCCTGGGGGTTTGTTTTGAGATTAGCTTGATGAACCCAATATGGGTAAATGAACCCAATGTCATAGATTTGTCCTCTGCTGCATTCGAGAATCTTCATTCTGCATATTATAGTATGATTATATACATGCAATAAACGAGGTGAGATAGCTAGAGACTAAATTAATTACAGAATTAGTACTTACAGACAATAAGCACTGATGATCGATTTGTCCATGGCGTCTTGATTGAATAATTGAAATAGTTCAACAAATTCAATGGATATCATGTCATCTATTTCTTTCCCATAATGCTTTTTTGTAACCCTCAGCATTATCCAGTTAGCCCCGACCTTTGTGGCATGCATGTACCAATTATGCAATCTTTGCATTTTTGTTGGAAGATTATTTACCTCCTCAGGTTTGACGAGAGGTTTGCCGTACTGGTATTTGTATGCTACTTCACACACACACAGGGAAGTACTGTAACTGGGATAAGTACTGGGCAATACTCATACCTTGAGCAACGGCAGCTTCTCCGTATTATGCAACTATATCTGGATCATACTGCTCTTCGGCCGCATATTTGCTCGACCCCACATTGGTATGGGAAATCACCTTGAGAGGGGCGCAAGACTGTTTTGCTTGTTCTCCGAGCCGGGCAACAGATTTCTCGCTTGCATCAGTACTGCTCTTCGAGGCTTGTTGTGTCGCATGTGACTTGAGAATAGAACGCTCATAGTCTGATGACAGCTTCGGCTCGGGTTGTTGAAGAGTCTTTAGCATTTTGAACACTCGGGATTTTTCTTCTTTTGTGCTGGGGAACTCTGGCTCTTTCGGCCACCTCAGCTTAGCGAAAAACGCTATCGTTTCCGCATCAACGATAGCCGTAGTCTCCTCTTCAGTACAGTCATAAGCTCTCTTGGGAGGAACCTTTGGTACTTTTGGAAGAGGCTCTTGTATACGTTTCGGTGATCTCTTACCACGACGCAGAGTAGCGGTGGTACGCTTATGCTTTTTATCATGAGGCGCCGGCGATGGCTGCCGCGGCGATGGCTGTCGCAGTGATGGCTGTGCCGGAGATAGGTGAGGCGACAGAGACAGGTGAGGCGACGGAGCCGCGTGAGGCGACGAAGACGGCTGCCGCAGCGGCGACGACCTCGCTGGAGACGGGTGAGGCGGCAGCGAAGATGGCCTTGGCGTGTGATTTGGAAGCATGATACATTCATTTGGCCATAGAATGGTGACGTTTGTTTCTTCTACCAGTTCAGTCACATCCCCTTCACCTGCAAGGTAGTCAAGCTTCAAAGGTGGGCATGATTTCATCCACCCCGACAACAGCGTACCCTGTGGAACCGGACGACAGTGGTAAGTTGGTGTGGGTCCAATTGGTAAGGCATAGCCGACCACCACCTTCATTGATATGTTCACAACTTTGACATGTAGCTCGCAGTGTGTCATCTGTGTGATATCATCCACTGGGTAGCCAATAGGAGCCATCGTCGGTGCACCATCGTCATCGTCATTGTCATCACCCGGGACCTCGGTGGAAGCCACACTACTTTTTCGATTAGTCGATAGGCCGGTAGCATCGAATGCAGGTTCTACCACCATGTGCTTTGAGATGGGCCGGTAGTACCTTGTTGGCTAAGTGCGTTAATTTGATCTTGTTGTTGCTTTATTCGTTCTTCAATTATACGCATTCGCTCTTTCTGAATTTCTGCTTCAACTTCCTCCTTGTCCTTTCTCCTCTTACGACTTCTATTAGGATATTTCTTCCTCTCTTCGGGAAACCCAGTGCTCCATGGTTTGGAGTCTACTATGCCTCGTGTTCGTCCATCATGTTCCTTATTTCCAAGGGCGAGTGAGAGCTCATCATTCTCTCTATCGGGAATGAAGTCCCCATCTTTAACAGCCTTTACTGCTTTTCTCATCTTCTCGATTGGCAAGGGGTCTTCTTTATGTCGTATGTTATATATACACTTCCCTTCCGAGTCCAACATTCCCCCATGCCCGTAAAACCAATTCTTTGCATGTTCGATCCAATCATCTGTCTCTGGGATGATCTTTTTAGCACCCAGTTCATCCCCAAGTTTCGTCCACTTAGGAATGCCAGCCTTGTAGCCACCTTGCCCCATAGTATGGTGATACTTCTTGTTAGCAGCATTCAGCTTATTCGTTGCAGACATTTTCTTAGCTTTTTCTGATGTCTTGTAATCCACAAACTCAGCCCAGAATGGTTTTATCTTCTGAAACTGAATCTTCTCGAAATTCGGAGTCTTCTCTTTCACGACATAGTCAAGGTGCAATATTTTCTTCCAGTTGGTGAAA
Source organism: Avena sativa (assembly GCA_916181665.1). NCBI lineage: Eukaryota > Viridiplantae > Streptophyta > Magnoliopsida > Poales > Poaceae > Avena > Avena sativa. Next base: position 258,631,950 of record OV702281.1, read on the forward strand.
CACTGGGCCATCTTCTTCATAGCCCACTCCCTGACCTTCATCTCCATGGCTCGCGCATGTTCTAAGGCGTCCTCAACTGGATCCTCCGCATTTGGATCCAGCTCTATCTTCGGTAGTTTGAAATTAACCATGAGCCTCTTCCACAGTAAATCTTTGGCCACGGTAGGGAGATATAAAGACGTTCCCTCTTCTTCCGCATCAGCAGGCCTATTCCAATTTCGAATGGTGATCGGGATAAAGTCCCTAACGATTACTCCGCATTGTGCCACAAATTTGTTTGCGACAACTTCGGGAGCAATCGGTTTGTCGTCTTCACCGATATCTTCAATCCTGAACCTCTCATGGTCTTCCAACTTTTTGGTTGGGCCTCGTCCGCTCTTTTCAGTAGATTTCTTCGATCCGGAGGGCTAAAAGAAGAAAGATCATCGTTACTATTTCTATATAGATAGCAGATGATTAATTAATGAATTAATTATATTACATGCACCTCGCCGGAGCGGTCGTCTTCTCGATCACACAAGGCATCGCCTTCTCCCTCGCGGAAGGCATCACCTTCAACCTTAAACAAGTCGTCTCTTCCGGCAAAAAGAGGATCACCCTCACCGGAGTTGTTCAGAAACGTTGATACATCTAAATTTTCTTCCCCGCGGATCACACCTTGGATAAACTCTTCCTTTTCTTCGTCTTTGTCGTGTGGGTCCATATTTTCTGCATAGGTGGAAAAACGGATAAGTCAAAGCGGCTAAAGGAGAATGTTAGGTACGGTGTTGAGAGATATAAACCTTAATTTAGAGAAACCCTAATATATACATACACAATAATAAAAATGAATTTACAATATCAGAAACCCTAATTTGGAGAAACCATCGGGCTCGGATCCTATCGCGAAGAACCAATACCAGAAAGAAAGGCGGCAATCAATCAACCCTCGGGTTCGGGAAGCCCTGGCGAGGACACACCGGCTAACCCTAGGTGCAACATCGATTCAACTGGGGTCTATGACAACTAATATCATGTCTAAGCATCTACAATATGATGGATATCAAGAAATCTTCAATCTTCGATGGTGTTGACCTCGGTCTTTGATATCGATCTCGTATTCTACCACGAAGAACCGAACACCGGAGAGAGAGGGGAACAATCAACACATGGCATCGATGAAATGATCAAACAAGTATGATGATATGACAAGTTAATTTGTATTGAAAAGTAACCCTAAGACATGCTCAGCAATTTAAACGGGGTTCCGAGGGGTGAAAACCCTAACTCGGCGAAACTCCGGAGTATATGAGAGGGGTTGATTTTGTTCTCTAATTAAACTTGTCTTGAAAGTTGTTGAACAATGCATGATTATAGGTTAAATAGTTAGATCTCATTTTTCTGAACATTTTGATATATTATTTGTATTTTTCTGAGTTATAACTAATTAATTATTGAATTTACAATATTATATCAATTTCTGGATTTAATTAAACCATTTCTGAATTTAAACAAAACTGAAAACATTTTTACACCGAGGCCACTGCTAGCCACAATGGCTGACAGAGGGGCCCATGGCCACCTTATCCTCCACGCAGGCAGGTGGGACCTGGACCAGGGCTTGATGCGGTCAACCCTAATCTAAACTATTTGCACCGCAGAGGCACCTAGCCTGTGAGGCTGGCAGGTGGGACCGGGGCCAAGCGGGCACCACACGAGCACCACGTCACCACGACGGGCGGCGCGACTGCCGGTGGTCGACGGTGACCATGGGGAGCGCGCGGGACTGCGGGGATGTGCGCGTTCGAACCAACGTAACATGACGAACGACATAGAGGCAGCGCCGCTCCTATTTGGTAGCCGGAGCTACGTCTATGGCGAGGTCTGGCGGTAGCCGACGGCGGCGCTCGAGGCTAGAGCAAACCAGAGAGGGAGGAAAGGAAGGGAAGGTCCTAGAGGATCGGTGGCTCACCCTGAGCGCGATGGTGGGGTCGGGGAAGAACGGCGAGATCGGAATCGGGCTGATGGATGGCGGTGAACCTCGTCGGGGTTGGGGAAGAAACCGTCGAGGGGGCCGGGGCGTGCTCGAGCCCTCTTCTTGCGCGGACGGAGGAGGCCGGGGCGCGCGCGGACAGAGGCAATGGTGTGGCGGCGGTGAGCTCGGGCAGCCTACCGGCGTCGTTGGGGTTTCATGTGCGCGCGTTGGTGAGAAGGCGCGCCAGTTATAAACGAAGGGCCTTTTGTCCCGGTTGTTGGCACCAACCGGGACTAAAGGGTCATACGTCCCGGTTGGATCCACCAACCGGGACGTATACTCCACCTTTTTTGCATCAGCGCAAGCGGCGCGCGCATGGGTCGTTAGTCCCGGTTGGTGGCTCCAACCGGGACGTATGACCCTGTTTTAAAAAAAAATCAGGAATTTTCTCTCTATTCCCGCCTTATTTTTTATTTTGGGGTTTAAATTTATAATGTTTTAAATGATAATTACTTTGGAATTTAGAAAAACTTTAAACATAAAAATTGTTTGAATTTGAATAAATAATTCAAAACAATTTTCTGTTTTTAAAAATAATTAATGTAACCATTTAAATTATGAACCATTTAAAATTAAAAATGAATTAACTTATATTTTTTGAATATTAATTTGGAATTTAGAAAAACTTTACACATAAAAAGTGTTTGGATTTGAATAACTAATTCAAAACCATTTTCTGTTTTTAAAAATAATTAATGTAACCATTTAAAATTAAAAATGAATTAACTTATATTTTTTGAATATTAATTTGGAATTTAGAAAAACTTTAAACATAAAAAGTGTTTGGATTTGAATAACTAATTCAAAACCATTTTATGTTTTTAAAAATAATTAATGTAACCATTTAAAATTAAAAATGAATTAACTTATATTTTTTGAATATTAATTTGGAATTTAGAAAAACTTTAAACATAAAAAGTGTTTGGATTTGAATAACTAATTCAAAACCATTTTTTGTTTTTAAAAATAATTAATGTAACCATTTAAAATTAAAAATGAATTAACTTATATTTTTTGAATATTAATTTGGAATTTAGAAAAACTTTAAACATAAAAAGTGTTTGGATTTGAATAACTAATTCAAAACCATTTTATTTTTAATTTGGATTTGAATTAACTTATATTTTTTATATATTAATGGGCGGGAAAAAAGGACGGGAAATAATGGGCGGGAAGAAAATTTTATTAGGATAGAACTGAAATTAAAGTACATAACGCAACTAACACTAAGTTATATAAAGCATGACTCAAGATTAAGATACATAGAAGAACTAAAAATTAAGATACATGGCCAGATTAACCACAATCGGCCGAACTTGTTTTGCAATGTTGGAGTAATTCAGTCATGCTCCTGCCTACACCTGTAATACTCGCCGCTGTAGTCGTCGTACTCGCCGTGGCCGTCGTCGCTGTCGTCGTCGGGGTCGCCGTAGTTGAACCTTGAAGGCTGAGTACGAGTGGGCTGGACTTGAGGGTAGCGCAGGCGAGGGTTAGAGTCGACGGCCGTGTCGTAGGCCATGACGCTCTGGAGAGTCTGGCCGTGCCACCACATCCGACGGCCGGCCTCGTTGAAGTTCGGAGGAGGTGGGCCGTCCTCCTCGTGCCTGGCGAGCGCCCTCTCACGCCGATCCCCGAAAAAGGCTTCCCAAGTCGGGAAATAGTCGGGATGCCAGTTGGGATTCCTCCGCTGCTCCGGCGTGAGCTCGAAGTAGTAGTGGTTCGTGATGGCCATCCGGCGCGCCACACCTAGAGGGACAGGAGGAACCGGCACGCCTCCGGCGCTCAGCATCCAGCCGATGGGGACACAGTAGCCCGGCGGGCAGGCGTAGTTCGAGGCGCAAAGCGCCTCCGCCTCCCTAGGGGTTAGTCGTATGGTGGAAGCCACGGGAAAGAGTAATGAGGTTGCAGATATGAGTCTAGAGATGTGCAATGACAATGGAGGCCAATCCTACATATATGTACTAAGAAATGGCGGGAAGAAAATTGTGGGAAGAAATGGCGGGAAAAAAACTGCGGGAAGAAATCGCGGAAAGAAATGGCGGGAAGAAAAATGGTGGGAAGAAATGGCGGGAAGAAACTTGGGTTTAGGGTTTAGGGTTTTGTGAAGGTTTTTTCGAGCATCGTTAGAACTTGCATTGGATCTCTGAAGAAACCACATATTGCGAGTCTAAAAATGATTTTTTTTCAAAAAATCACGGGCGTTTGATCATGTACCTGTAGTACAAACTGGACCCACTTTCTACCGATTCGGCAGACATTTGTCCTTTTTACCCGGGATAGACGAAAAGGTTTGAGATGTCCCGGTTGGGAGATAGTCCATGTAAGGTGGTCTAGTATTTTAGAAAAATGGGACGGTAGCATTCTGAAACAGCATTTTGGTGGTTACTTCACAAAACGACCCGTTTTTTGCGCTCGGAAAATGGAAATGGCTTTTCCATGCGACAAAAGGAAAAATTCCTCCTGGAACATTGTTCTTCATACCAATGTCCACATGCATGAATAATATGGGCACAACATCACAAACTATGCCGTGATTCAGCACGTAACGTCGGTCATTTGGACCGAAAGCCATGAAACCTCGAACATGATAGGTTATTTTGTGAAGGTTTTTTCGAGACATGATCAATATACCAAGTCTGGTATGTTTCCTTTCAACTATGTCACATAATATGACACCACGCGAAGGATTTACATTGTTCTGATTTTTTTAATTTCTTATGCCCGTTTTGAATTTTTTAAATTTCTAACTATGGTCGAACCGGCGTGCATGAAGATAGAGGACGAGCATCGTTAGAACTTGCATTGGATCTCTGAAAAACCACATATTGCGAGTCTAAAAATTATTTTTTCAAAAAATCAGGGGCGTTAGATCATGTACCTGTAGTACAAACCGGACCCACTTCCTACCGATTCGGCAGACATTTTTCATTTTTACCCGGGATGGACGAAAAGGTTTGAGATGTCCTGGTTGGAAGATAGTCCATGTAAGGTGGTCTAGTATTTTATAAAAATGGGATGGTAGCATTCTGAAACAGCATTTTGGTGGTTACTTCACAAAACGACCCGTTTTTTGCGCTTGGAAAATGGCAAATGGCTTTTCCATGCGACGAAAAGGAAAACTTCCTCCTGCAAAATTGTTCTCCATACCAATGTCCACATGCATGCATAATATGGGCACAACATCACAAACAATGCCGTGATTCAGCACATAACATCGGTCATTTGGACCGAAAGCCATGAAACCTCGAACACGATAGGTCATTTTGTGAAGATTTTTTCGAGACATGATCAATATACCAAGTCTGGTATTTTTCCTTGCAACTATGTCACATAATATGACACCACACGAAGGATTTACATTCTTCGGATTTTTTTTGAATTTCTTATGCCCGTATTGAATTTTTTGAATTTCTAACTATGGTCAAACCGGCGTGCATGAAGATAGGGGACGAGCATCGTTAGAACTTGCATTGTATCTCTGAAGAAACCACATATTGCGAGTCTAAAAATGATTTTTTTTCAAAAAATCACGGGCGTTAGATCATGTACCTATAGTACAAACCGGACCCACTTCCTACCGATTCGGCAGACATTTGTCCTTTTTACCTGGGATGGATGAAAAGGTTTGAGATGTCCCTGTTGGGAGATAGTCCATGTAATGTGGTCTAGTATTTTAGAAAAATGGGACGGTAGCATTCTGAAACAGCATTTTGGTGGTTACTTCACAAAAGGACCCATTTTTTGCGCTCGGAAAATGGAAAATGGCTTTTCCGTGCGACAAAAAGGAAAACTTCCTCCTGTAACATTGTTCTCCATACCAATGTCCACATGCATGCATAATATGGGCACAACAACATTGATAGGTTCATCTTGAGTCCCGGTTGGAGGGATTTCGGCAGGCTGGGCCATGCAGCACTAATGATAGGGGTGAGTGTCGACATTATGCCGTGCGGCGTGTACCTTGTCCCGGACAACCGGGACTAAATATGAACCTTTAGTACCGGTTGGAGATACCAACCGGGACAAAACACGAGTCAACACTAATAATAGGGGTGAGTTTCGACATTATGTCATAAGTGTCGACACTATGCCGAGCTTCTTGTACTATAAATAGGCATCCTTGTGAGTCCAGTCCTCCAGCCAGATTGAGGCATCTCCAATATGGTTTTCGAGAGCAGGGACACCACTACGACCAGTTTCAGAGAGATGCCGCCGGATCCCAGTCCTCCGGCATCTCCAAAAAACTGGTCATAGAGGTACTCCCCAATATGTGAAATTAGTTAGCTCCCAGGTGTATTGATCTAGTTAGAGAAGTTACAAGCTGCAAGATGGTGTGCGAGAGCAGGGACACCACTACGACCAGTTTCAGGGAGATGCCGCCGGATCCCAGTCCTCCGGCATCTCCAACAAACTGGTCATAGAGGCACTCCCTAAAATGTGACCACGCGCGTTTGGCGATCAGATCTTAATTGTAAGTACGAATCGGGACAACTTCTTCATAGTTCGGGAAAGTCGTTCTACGAATCGGGACTAAAGGCCACCTTTAGTCCCGGTCCAGCCACAAAACGGGACAATAACTCCAGACATTTATTAATATTAAAAACCGAGACTACAAAACCAGGACTAAAGGCCCCCCTATATATAGTCCTGGTCAAGCAACAAACCGGTACTAACACTCAATACATTTATTAAACTTGGAAAATTGCAAACATCATAAGATATCCCGGCCAGACATGAACTAGAGTTACACAATATGAGCATGAACTTCTTGGCATATGTCCTTCCTTATGATCGCTTCAGGCGTAACCATGGAGCATCTTGTTTACTTAACGGAATGCTTGGGTCAGTTTTCACTGTGAAGGGCGGAATTTTATCAAACTTATTATAATCTTCTAACATGTTTGTCTTGTCCTCGATTCCCACGATGTTTCTTTTCCCTGAAAGAACTATGTGACGCTTTGGCTCATCATATGATGTATTCTTTTGCATATTTTTTCTTTTTTCGGTCTAGAGGACATGTCCTTCACATAGAAAACCTGAGACACATCATTGGCTAGGACGAATGGTTCATCTCTATAACCAAGATTGTTTAGATCCACTGTTGTAATTCCGTACAACTGGTCTATCTTTATCCCTTCCCCATTCAGGTTGACCCAGTTGCAGCGAAACAAAGGGACCTTAAAAGAGACTCCATAGTCTAGTTCTCATATCTCCTCTATGTAACCATAGTATGTGTCCTTTTGCCCATTCTCGTCTGTTGCATCAAAGCGGACACCACTGTTTTGGTTGGTGATCTTTTTATCTTGGGCGATCGTGTAGAATGTATTCCCATTTATTTCGTACCCTTGGAAATTCAATATAGTAGAAGATGGTGACGCGGCCAACAAGTATAGCTGATCTCCAAAAGTGGTGTCATTCAAGAGATTTGTCCGCATCCAACCACCAAAAGACTTCATGTGTTCATCTATAATCTATGTTTCAGGCTTCCCCGGGTTTTTGGAGCGTACAATATTCTTGTGTTCCTCGATATACAGAGCTGCCAAGGTGGAATTATGTAGAACTATGTAGTGTGCTTTAGTGAAAGAATCCCCGTCCCTACATATCATTGCTTTCTTTCCCAGCGTGCCTTTTCCACTTAGTCTTCCCTCATGCCGCGAGTTAGAAACACCAATCGGCTTAAGGTCAGGAATAAAGTCAACACAAAACTCAATGACCTCCTCTATTCCATATCCCTTGGAGATGTTTCCTTCTGGTCTAGCACGGTTATGAACATATTTCTTTAAAACTCCCATGAACCTCTCAAAGGGGAACATATTGTGCAGAAATACATGACCGAGAATGGCAATCTCTTCCACTAGGTGAACTAGGAGATGCGTCATAATATTGAAGAAGGATGGTGGGAACACCAACTCAAAACTAACAAGACATTGTACCACATCCTTCTGTAACCTTGGAAGAATATCTGGATTGATTACCTTCTGAGATATTGCATTGAGGAATGCACACAGCTTTACAATGGGTACTCGAACATTTTCCGGTAGAAGCCCCCTCAATGCAATCGGAAGCAACTGCGTCATAATCACGTGACAGTCATGAGACTTCAGGTTTTGGAACTTTTTCTCTGCCATATTTATCATCCCCTTTATATTAGATGAGAATCCAAACGGCACCTTGATAATGTAAAGGACTTCAAAAAAGATTTCCTTCTCTGCTTTGGTAAGAGCATAGCTGCCACGACTTAAGTGACGCCCTTTATCCGTCTTGTTCTGTGTATGCATGTTCTTTGGGTCTTTCATAATTTGTTGGTCCTCCCGTGCTTCTGGTGTATCTTTTGTCTTCCCATACATGCCTAGGAATCCTAGCAGGTTCACGCAAAGATTCTTCATCAAATGCATCACGTTGATTGAAGAGCGGACACGTAGGACTTTCCAATATGGAAGCTCCCAAAATATAGATTTCTTCTTCCACATGGGTGTGTGTCCTGTAGCGACGTTGTTCGGAACTGATTGACCGCCGGGACCCTTTCCAAAGATTACTTGTATGTCCTTGACCATACCAAATACATCATCACCAGCAGGAAGTTCAGGCTTCTTCCGGTGATCTGCCTCACCTTTGAAATGCTTGCCTTTCTTTCTTATGGGATGATTGGTCAGAAGAAATCGTCGATTCGCCAGGTACACAACCTTCTTGCATTTATGCAAATATGTACCTTCAGTCTTATCTAAACAGTGCATGCATGCCTTATATCCCTTGTTTGTCTGTCCTAAAAGGTTACTAAGAGCAGGCCAATCATTGATGGTTACGAAAAGCAACCCTCGTAGATCAAATGGCTCATGTTTGTTCTCATCCCATGCATGTACACCTGGTTTGCCCCACAGCTGTAAGAGTTCTTCAACTAATGGCCTGAGGTACACATCAATGTCGTTGCCCGGTTGCTTCGGGCCTTGGATGAGCACTGGCATCATAATGAACTTACGCTTCATGCACAACCAAGGAGGAAGGTTGTAGATACATAGAGTCATGAGCCAGGTGCTGTTACTACAGCTCTGCTCCCCGAAAGGATTCATGCCATCCGTACTTAGACCAAACCATAAGTTCCTTGCATCACCGGCAAAGTTCGGGAAGTCTCTCTCGATTTTTCTCCACTGTGACCCATCAACAGGGTGTCTCAACTTCCCGTCTTTCTTACGGTCTTCTTTGTGCCATCGCAACAACCTGGCATGCTCTTTGTTCCTGAACATGCGTTTCAACCTTGGTATTATAGGAGCATACCACATAACCTTAGCAGGAACCCTCTTTCGGAGGGGCTCTCCCTCAACATCACCAGGGTCATCTCGTCTGATCTTATACCGCAATGCATTGCATACCGGGCATTTATCTAAATTCGCATACTCCTTACCGTGGTAGAGGATGCAGTCATTAATGCATGCATGTATCTTTTGCACATCTAATCCTAGAGGACAAAGAGTCTTCTTTGCTTCGTAGGTACTCTCGGGAAGTTCGTTATGTTTTGTAAACTTCGGCTTCATTATTTTCAGCATCTTTTCAAATGAGGAGTCAGTTAGACCACACTCTGCCTTCCATCGCAGCAATTCCAGTGTGGTACCGAGCTTTGTGCTGCCATCTTCACAATTTGGGTACAACAATTTCTTGTGATCTTCTAACATGCCCTCTAACTTCAACTTCTCATTTTCTGTTTCACAGTCTCGCTTTGCATCATAAATGACCCTACCAAGTTCATCAGCGGGCTCATCTGATGCCCGTTCTTCACCTCCTTCCTCTTCATTGTCTTCCATTGCAGTATCACTGTATTCAGCAAACATATGATGATAGTTGTTATCCTCATCTTCTTCTTCACCGTCTTCCATCATAACCCCTCTTTCCCCGTGCTTGGTCCAGCAATTGTAGTTGGGCATGAAACCTTTCATAACCAGGTGGCCGCGAATGATTTTCGACGAAGATTACTCCTTGTTGTTCCGACATTGAACACATGGACAACGTATAAAACCATTCTCTTTGTTTACCGTAGCCACATCGATAAATTTATCCACGCCTTTAATGTACCCGGGTACACGCCGGTCACCGTACATCCATACCCGACCGTTCATCTGCATCATATAAGTAAGTTTATCAAAAATAGGACATCATAAATAGTGAAATGACCAATTCACATCGACACATGCATTGTATCAATGACAGAGAAAAGATAAGATTGCTAACCTCGATCGAGGGAAATAAAGAGAAGAAAGCTCAAGTGCGTCTCGGACACCTTCTATATTTTTGTTCTGTGAGAAATTGAACGGGATCATTCACTCAAACATTTCATCAAACACCTTGAATGCATGCATAGGAAAAAAATAAACTAGCACACCTCTCACACCTTCCACCAAGAAAAAACAGAGGGGAGGCAGAGGGCTGGGGCGTCGTATTTATAGAGGGCGGGATCATACATCCCGTTTTGTAACACAAACTGGGACTAAAGGTGTGTGCCACGCCACGTGGCTGACGCCCAACATTTAGTCCCGGTGTGCGTTACAAACCGGGACGCATGATCCCTTACGAACCGGGACGTGCCTCCGGCCACCATGCCCGCTCGAACTGGGACCCGTGCCAGCATTAGTCCCGGTTCGTGGCGCAACCGGGACTAATGATGTTAGGGGGCACGAACGGATAACATGTTTTCTACTTGTGCATCATGGTCTAGGTGTCTAGTTATTTTCATCTACTTTGGTTGTGTCCCCATCAACAGGTTCATGGTGCTCACACACTGTGCATACCTGAGAAAAGGAAAATAGCGGTGAGTATGAGACATACTCAGCAAGGAATTAGAGAATATTAATCAATTACATGTCTGTGAATAAATTCATAATAATTAGGAGGTAAGGAAACAAGCCTCCTGTTACCTCATAGGAGTGTATGCATGGGTAAACATTTAATTACTAAGCGCGAACCTAGAAATAATGATCTCTGCAGAGTCACACTAATAACCGTCGTAATAGCCACCCTATGGTCATATCCCTTTGCGATAATCATCATGCCGAGTCCCCTACTTGTGTGAGGCATTTCCCATCCCCCACTAATACTGGTATGGCTGTGTATCATTATTTCGGGTGTCGACCGTCTCCGGATAGATATACCATACATAACATGATTACGACGGCGGTCATCCATAATTAATTCATGTGCAATATTCGCACACCTCACAATTCATCACAATCATCGATAAATATTGCATGTGTAGCATCTAAGTATTTTGTACTGATCAAGCATCAAGATTAAATATACGTAGAATTTAGTTCAGAAGAAACTGGTATGCACAGCCTTGCCTTGGTTGGTTTTCTCCTCGGTCAACTTGGCTCCAACCTAATCAGGTTGCATAATTATATTAGCTATAGTTTTACCAGTCCAATCCAACATTATTTCATGCATAGTGCTAGTAGAAGGGTGAGGCATGAGCAAGAAACATGAATAGTTTATCTAGCCTACTAGCCTTGGTCAGATCCATGTTCACACGATGGATCAGACTCCACTAGTAGAAAACAGGCTATCCGGTCGTGTCCCCTAACAGCATTAGTCCTGGTTGCGCCACGAACCGGGACTAATGCTGGCACGCATCCCGGTTCGAGCGGGCACGGTGGCCGGAGGCATGCGTCCCAGTTCGTAAGGGGTTATGCGTCCCGGTTTGTAAGACAAACCGGGACTAAATGTCGGGCGTCAGCCACGTGGTGCGGCACACACCTTTAGTCCCGGTTTGTGTTACAAACCGGGACTTATGATCCCGCCCTCTATAAATACGACGCCCCAGCCCTCTTCCTCCCCTATGTTTTTTCTTGGTGGAAGGTGTGAGAGGTGTGCTAGTTTATTTTTTTCCTATGCATGCATTCAAGGTGTTTGATGAAATGTTTGAGTGAATGATCCCGTTCAATTTCTCACAGAACAAAAATATAGAAGGTCTCCGAGACGCACTTGAGCTTTCTCCTCTTTATTTCCCTCAATCAAGGTTAGCAATCTTATTTTTTCTCTGTCATTGAAACAATGCATGTGTCGATGTGAATTGGTCATTTCACTATTTATGATGTCCTGTTTTTTATAAACTTACTTATATGATGCAGATGAACGGTCGAGAATGGATGTACGATGACCGGCGTGTACCCGGGTACATTAAAGGCGTGGATAAATTTATCGATGTGGCTACGGCAAACAAAGAGAATGGTTTTATACGTTGTCCATGTGTTCAATGTCGGAACAACAAGGAGTACTCTTCCTCGAAAATCATTCGCGGCCACCTGGTTATGAAAGGTTTCATGCCCAACTATAATTGCTGGACCAAGCACGGGGAAAGAGGGGTTATGATGGAAGACGGTGAAGAAGAAGATGATGATAACAACTATCATCATATGTTTCCTGAATACAGTGATACTGCAATAGAAGACAATAAAGAGGAAGGAGGTGAAGAACGGGCATCAGATGAGCCCGCTGATGAACTTGGTAGGGTCATTTATGATGCAAAGCGAGACTGTGAAATAGAAAATGAGAAGTTGAAGTTATAGGGCATGTTAGAAGATCACAAGAAATTGTTGTACCCAAATTGTGAAGATGGCAGCACAAAGCTTGGTACCACACTGAAATTGCTGCGATGGAAGGCAGAGTGTGGTCTAACTGACTCCTCATTTGAAAAGATGCTGAAAATAATGAAGCCGAAGTTTCCAAAACATAACGAACTTCCCGAGAGTACCTATGAAGCAAATAAGACTCTTTGTCCTCTAGGATTAGATGTGCAAAAGATGCATGCATGCATGCATTAATGACTACATCCTCTACCACGGTAAGGAGTATGAGAATTTAGATAAATGCCCGGTATGCAATGCATTGTGGTATAAGATCAGACGAGATGACCCTGGTGATGTTGAGGGAGAGCCCCTCCGGAAGAGGGTTCCTGCTAAGGTTATGTCGTATGCTCCTATAATACCAAGGTTGAAACGCATGTTCAGAAACAAAGAGCATGCCAGGTTGTTGCGATGGTACAAAGAAGACCGTAAGAAAGACGGAAAGTTGAGACACCCTGCTGATGGGTCACAGTGGATAAAAATCGAGAGAGACTTCCCGGACTTTGCAGGTGATGCAAGGAACTTATGGTTTGGTCTAAGTACGGATGGCATGAATCCTTTTGGGGAGCAGAGCTTTAGTCATAGCACCTGGCCCATGACTCTATGTATCTACAACCTTCCTCCTTGGTTGTGCATGAAGCATAAGTTCATTATGATGCCAGTGCTCATCCAAGGCCCGAAGCAACCGGGAAACGACATTGATGTGTACCTTAGGGCATTAGTTTAAGAACTCTTACAGCTGTGGGGAAAACCAGGTGTACATGCGTGGGATTAGAACAAACATGAGCCATTTGATCTACGAGGGTTGTTTTTCGTAACCATCAATGATTGGCCTGCTCTTAGTAACCTTTCAGAACAGACAAACAAGGGATATAAGGCATGCACGCACTGTTTAGGTACATATTTGCATAAATGCCAGAAGGTTGTGTACCTGGCGAATCGATGATTTCTTCCGACCAATCATCCCGTAAGAAAGAAAGGCAAGCATTTCAAAGGTGAGGCGGATCACCGGAAGAAGCCTGAACTCCCTGCTGGTGATGATGTATTTGGTATGGTCAAGGACATAGAAGTAATCTTTGGAAAGGGTCCCGGTGGTCCATCAGTTCTGAACGACGTCGCTACAGGACACGCACCCATGTGGAAGACGAAATCTATATTTTGGGAGCTGCCATATTGGAAAGTCCTACGTGTCCGCTCTTCAATCGACGTGATGCACGTGACGAAGAATCTTTGCGTGAACCTGCTAGGATTCCGAGGCGTGTATGAGAAGACAAAAGATACACCAGAAGCATGGGAGGACCAACAAATTATGAAAGACCCAAAGAACATGCATACACATAACAAGACGGATAAAGGGCGTCACCTAAGTCGTGGAAGCTATGCTCTTACCAAAGCAGAGAAGGAAATCTTTTTTGAAGTCCTTTACATTATCAAGGTGCCATCTGGCTTCTCATCTAATATAAAGGGGATAATAAATATGGCAGAGAAAAAGTTCCAAAACCTGAAGTTTCATGACTATCACGTGATTATGACGCAGTTGCTTCCGATTGCATTGAGGGGGCTTCTACCGGAAAATGTTTGAGTACCCATTGTAAAGCTGTGTGCATTCCTCAATGCAATATCTCAGAAGGTAATCAATCCAGATATTCTTCCAAGGTTACAGAAGGATGTGGTACAATGTCTTGTTAGTTTTGAGTTGGTGTTCCCACCATCCTTCTTCAATATTATGACGCATCTACTGGTTCACCTAGTGGAAGAGATTGCCATTCTCGGTCCTGTATTTCTGCACAATATGTTCCCCTTTGAGAGGTTTATGGGAGTCTTAAATAAATATGTTCATAACCGTGCTAGGCCAAAAGTAAGCATCTCTAAGGGATATGGAACGGAGGAGGTCATTGAGTTTTGTGTTGACTTTATTCCTGACCTTAAGCCGATTGGTGTTTCTGACTCGCGGCATGAGGGAAGACTAAGTGGAAAAGGCACGCTCGGAAAGAAAGCAATGATATGTAGGGACGGGGATTCTTTCACTAAAGCACACTACATAGTTCTACATAATTCCACCTTGGCAGCTCTGTATATCGAGGAACACAAGAATATTGTACGCTCCAAAAACCCGGGGAAGCCTGAAACATAGATTACAGATGAACACATGAAGTCTTTTGGTGGTTGGATGCGGACAAATCTCTTGAATGACACCACTGTTGGAGATCAGCTATACTTGTTGGCCGCGTCACCATCTTCTACTATATTGAATTTCCAAAAGTACGAAATAAATGGGAATACATTCTACACGATCGCCCAAGATAAAAAGAGCACCAACCAAAACAGTGGTGTCCGCTTTGATGCAACAGACGAGAATGGGCAAAAGGACAGATACTATGGTTACATAGAGGAGATATGGGAACTAGACTATGGAGTCTCTTTTAAGGTCCCTTTGTTTCGCTGCAAATGGGTCAACCTGAATGGGGAAGGGGTAAAGATAGACCAGTTGTACGGAATTACAACAGTGGATCTCAACAATCTTGGTTATAGAGATGAACCATTCGTCCTAGCCAATGATGTGTCTCAGGTTTTCTATGTGAAGGACATGTCCTCTAGACCGAAAAAAAAGAAAAAAATATGCAAACGAATACATCATATGATGAGCCAAAGCGTCACATAGTTCTTTCAGGGAAAAGAACATCGTGGGAATCGAGGACAAGACAAACATGTTAGAAGATTATAATAAGTTTGATAAAATTCCGCCCTTCACAGTGAAAACTGACCCAAGCACTCCGTTAAGTAAACAAGATGCTCCATGGTTACGTCTGAAGCGATCATAAGGAAGGACATATGCCAAGAAGTTCATGCTCATATTGTGTAGCTCTAGTTCATGTCTGGCTGGGATATCTTATGATGTTTGCAATTTTCCAAGTTTAATAAATGTATTGAGTGTTAGTACCGGTTTGTTGCTTGACCAGGACTATATATAGGGGGCCTTTAGTCCTGGTTTTGTAGTCTCGGTTTTTAATATTAATAAATGTCTGGAGTTATTGTCCCGTTTTGTGGCTAGACCGGGACAAAAGGTGGCCTTTAGTCCCGATTCGTAGAACGACTTTCCCGAACTATGAAGAAGTTGTCCCGATTCGTACTTACAATTAAGATCTGATCGCCAGTCGCGCGTGGTCACATATTAGGGAGTGCCTCTATGACCAGTTTGTTGGAGATGTCGGAGGACTGGGATCCGGCGGCATCTCCCTGAAACTGGTCGTAGTGGTGTCCTTGCTCTCGCACACCATCTTGCAGCTTGTAACTTCTCTAACTAGATCAATACACCTGAGAGCTAACTAATTTCACATATTAGGGAGTGCCTCTATGACCAGTTTCTTGGAGATGCCGGAGGACTGGGATCCGGCGGCATCTCCCTGAAACTGGTCGTAGCGGTGTCCCTGCTCTCGCACACTATCTTGCAGCTTGTAACTTCTCTAACTAGATCAATACACTTGGGACTAACTAATTTCACATATTAGGGAGTGCCTCTATGACCAGTTTCTTGGAGATGCCGGAGGACTGGGATCCGGCGGCATCTCCCTGAAACTGGTCGTAGTGGTGTCCCTGCTCTCGAAAACCATATTGGAGATGCCTCAATCTGGCTGGAGAACTGGACTCACAAGGATGCCTATTTATAGTACAAGCAGCTCGGCATAGTGTCAACACTTACGACATAATGTCGACACTCACCCCTATTATTAGTGCTGACTCGTGTTTTGTCCTGGTTGGTATCTCCAACGGGGACTAAAGGTTCATCTTTAGTCCCGGTTGGTGACACCATCCAGGACAAGGTACACGCCGCACGACATAATGTCGACACTCACCCCTATCATTAGTGCTGCCTGGCCCAGCCTGCCGAAATCCCTCCAACCGGGACTAAAGATGAATCTATCAATGTTGTTGTGCCCATATTATGCATGCATGTGGACATTGATATGGAGAACAATGTTGCAGGAGGAAGTTTTCCTTTTCGTCGCACGGAAAAGCCATTTTCCATTTTCCGAGCGCAAAAAACGGGTCGTTTTGTGAAGTAACCACGAAAATGGTGTTTCAGAATGCTATTGTCCCATTTTTCTAAAATATTAGACCACCTTACATGGACTATATCCCAACCGGGACATCTCAAACCTTTTCGTCCATCCCGGGTAAAAAGGATAAATGTCTGCCGAATCGGCAGGAAGTGGGTCCGGTTTGTACTACAGGTATATGATCTAACGCCCGTGATTTTTTGAAAAAATCATTTTCAGACTTGCATTCTTCAGAGATCCAATGCAAGTTCTAATGATGCTCGTTCCCTATCTTCATGCACGCCGGTTCGACCATAGTTAGAAATTCAAAAAATTCAAAACGGGCATAAGAAATTCAAAGACATTCCGAACAATGTAAATCCTTTGCGTGGTGTCATATTATGTGACATAGTTGCAAGGAAAAATACCAGACTTGGTATATTGATCATGTCTCGAAAAAACCTTCACAAAATGACCTATCATGTTCGAGGTTTCATGGCTTTCGGTCCAAATGACCGATGTTATGTGCTGAATCACGGCATAGTTTGTGATGTTGTGCCCATATTATGCATGCATGTGGACATTGGTATGGAGAACAATGTTGTAGGAGGAAGTTTTCCTTTTCGTCGCACAGAAAAGCCATTTTCCATTTTCCGAGCGCAAAAAACGGGTCGTTTTGTGAAGTAACCACCAAAATGCTGTTTCAGAATTCTACCGTCCCATTTTTATAAAGTACTAGACCACCTTACATGGACTATCTCCCAACCGAGACATTTCAAACCTTTTCGTCCATCCCGGGTAAAAAGGACAAATGTCTGCCGAATCGGCAGGAAGTGGGTCCGGTTTGTACTACATGTACATGATCTAACGCGATTTTTTGAAAAAATAATTTTTAGACTCGCAATATGTGGTTTCTTCAGAGATCCAATGCAAGTTCTAACGATGCGCATCCCCTATCTTCATGCACGCCGGTTTGACCATAGTTGGAAATTCAAAAAATTCAAAACCGGAATAAGAAATTCAAAAAAAAATCCGAACAATGTAAATCCTTCGCGTGGTGTCATATTATGTGACATAGTTGCAAGAAAAAATACCAGACATGGTATATTGATCATGTCTCGAAAAAACCTTCACAAAATGACCTATCATGTTCGAGCTTTCATGGCTTTCGGTCCAAATGACCGATGTTATGTGCTGAATCACGGCATAGTTTGTGATGTTGTGCCCATATTATGCATGCATGTGGACATTGGTATGGATAACAATGTTGCAGGAGGAAGTTTTCCTTTTCGTCGCACGGAAAAGCCATTTTCCATTTTTCGAGCGCAAAAACGGGTCATTTTGTGAAGTAACCACGAAAATGGTGTTTCAGAATGCTATTGTCCCATTTTTTCTAAAATACTAGACCACCTTACATGGACTATCTCTCAACCGGGACATCGCAAACCTTTTCGTCCATCCCGGGTAAAAAGGACAAATGTCTGCCGAATCGGTAGGAAGTGGGTCCGGTTTGTACTATAGGTACATGATCTAACGCCCGTGATTTTTGAAAAAATCATTTTTAGACTCGCAATATGTGGTTTCGTCAGAGATCCAATGCAAGTTCTAACGATGCTTGTCCCCTATCTTCATGCACGCTGGTTCGACCATAGTTAAAAATTCAAAATGGACATAAGAAATTCAAAAAAAATCCGAACAATGTAAATACTTTGCGTGGTGTCATATTATGTGACATAGTTGCAAGGAAAAATACCAGACTTGGTATATTTATCATGTCTCCAAAAAACCTTCACAAAATGACCTATAATGTTCGAGGTTTCATGGCTTTCGGTCCAAATGACCGATGTTATGTGCTGAATCACAACATAGTTTGTGATGATGTGCCCATATTATGCATGCATGTGGACATTGGTATGGAGAACAATGTTGCAGGAGGAAGTTTTTCCTTTTCGTCGCATGGAAAAGCCATTTTCCATTTTCCGAGCACAAAAAACGGGTCGTTTTGTTAAGTAACCACCAAAATGCTGTTTCAGAATGCTACCGTCGTCCCATTTTTCTAAAATACTACACCACCTTACATGGACTATCTCCCAATCGGGACATCTCAAACCTTTTCGTCCATCTCGGGTAAAAAGGGCAAATGTCTGCCGAATCGGTAGGAAGTGGTTCCGGTTTGTACTACAGGTACATGATCTAACGCCCGTGATTTTTTGAAAAAATAATTTTTAGACTCGCAATATGTGGTTTCTTCAGAGATCCAATGCAAGTTCTAACGATGCTCTAAAAAACCTTCATAAAACCCTAAACCCTAAACCCAAGTTTCTTCCCGCCATTTCTTCCTGCCATTTTTCTTCCCGCCATTTCTTTCCGCGATTTCTTCCCGCAGTTTTTTCCCACCATTTCTTCCCATAGTTTTCTTCCCGCCATTTCTCAGTACATATATGTAGGATTGGCCTCCATTGTGATTGCACAACTCTAGACTCATATTTGCAACCTCATCACTCTTTCCCATGGCTTCCACCATACCACTAACCCCCAGGGAGGCGGAGGCGCTTTGCGCCTCGAACTACCCCTGCCCGCTGGGCTACTGCTCCCTGTCGGCTGGATGCTGAGCGCTGGAGGCGTGCCGGTTCCTCCTGTCCCTCTAGGTGTGGCGCGTAGGATGGCCATCACGAACCACTACTACTTCAACCTCACGCCGGAGCAGCGGAGGAATCCCAACTGGCATCCCGACTATTTCCCGACTTGGGAAGCCTTCTTCGGGGATCGGCGTGAGAGGGTGCTCGCCAGGCACGAGGAGGATGGCCCACCTCCTCCGAACTTCAACGAGGCCGGTCATCGGCTGTGGTGGCGTGGCCGAACTCTCCAGAGCGTCATGTCCTATGACACGGCCACCGACTCTAACCCCCGCCTACGCTACCCTCAAGTCCAGCCTACTCGTACTCAGCCTTCAAGGTTCAACTACGGCGACCCCGACGACGACAGCGACGACGGCCACGGCGAGTACGACGACTACAGTGGCGAGTATTACAGGTGTAGGCAGGAGCATGACTGAATCACTCCAACATTGCAGAACAAGTTCGGCCGGTCCTGGCTTAATCTGGCCATGTATCTTAATTTTCAGTTCTTCTATGTATCTTAATCTTCAGTCGTGCTTTATGTAACTTAGTGTTAGTTGCGTTATGTACTTTAATTCCAGTTCTATCCTAATAAAATTTTCTTCCCGCCCATTATTTCCCCTCCTTTTTGTCCGCCCATTAATATATAAAAAATATAAGTTAATTCAAATCGAAATTAAAAACAGAAAATGGTTTTGAATTAGTTATTCAAATCCAAACACTTTTTATGTTTAAAGTCTTTCTAAATTCCAAATTAATATTCAAAAAATATAAGTTAATTCATTTTTAATTTTAAATGGTTACATTAATTATTTTTTAAAAAATGGTTTTGAATTAGTGATTCAAATCCAAACACTTTTTATATTTAAAGTTTTTCTAAATTCCAAATTAATATTCAAAAAATATAAGTTAATTCATTTTTAATTTTAAATGGTTACATTAATTATTTTTAAAACAGAAAATGGTTTTGAATTAGTTATTCAAATCCAAACACCTTTTATGTTTAAAGTTTTTCTAAATTCCAAATTAATATTCAAATAAAATAAGTTAATTCATTTTTAATTTTAAATGGTTAAATTTATTATTTTTAAAAACAGAAAATGGTTTTGAATTGGTTATTCAAATCCAAACACTTTTTATGTTTAAAGTTTTTCTAAATTCCAAATTAATATTCAAAAAATATAAGTTAATTCATTTTTAATTTTTGGTTCATAGTTTAAATGGTTACATTAATTATTTTTAAAAACAGAAAATTGTTTTGAATTATTTATTCTAATTCAAACGCTTTTTAGTTTAAAGTTTTTCTAAATTCCAAAGTAATTATCATTTAAAAAACATTACAAATTTAAACCCCAAAATAAAAAATAAGGCGGTAACAGAGAGAAAATTCCTGAAATTTTTTGAAAACAGGGTCATTACGTCCCGGTTGGAGCCACCAACCGGGACTAAAGACCCCTGCGCGCGCCGCTTGGGCTGATGAAAAAAAGGTGCAGTATACGTCCCAGTTGGTGGCTCCAACCAGGATGTATGACCCTTTAGTCCCGGTTGGTGCCAACAACCGGGACAAAAGACTCTTCGTTTATAACTGGCGCGCCTCCTCTTCTTCTTCCCCATCTAACTTCTCTGCTTCTCACTGACGTGCGCACAGGAAACCCCAACGACGCCGGTAGGCTGCCCGAGCTCGCCGCCGCCAAACCATCGCCTCCGTCCGCGCGTGCCCCGGTCGCCTTTGTTCGCGCAAGCAGAGGGCTCGAGCACGCCCCGGCCCCCTCGATGGTTTCTTCCCTAACCCTGACGAGGTTCGCCGTCGTCCATCAGCCTGATTCTGACCTCGCCGTGCTTCCCCGACCCCACCATCGCGCTCAGGGTGAGCCACCGGTCCTCTAGGACCCTTCCCTTCCTTTCCTCCCTCTCTGGTTTGCTCTAGCCTCGAGCGCCGCCGTCGGCCACTGCCAGACCTCGTCGTAGACGTAGCTCCGGCTACCAAATAGGAGCAGTGCCGCCTCTATGTTGTTTGTCGTCCTACGCTGGTTCGAACGCGCATAGCCCCGCAGTCGCGCGCGCTCCCCAGGGTCACCGTCGACCACCGTCCACCGCGCCTCCCGTCGTGGTGACGTGGTGCTCGCGTGGCTACCGCGTGGTGCCCGCGTGGCCCCGGTCCCACCTACCAGTCTCAGAGGCTAGGTGCCTCTTCGGTGCAAATAGTTTAGGTTAGGGTTGACCCCGTCAAGCCCTAGTCTAGGTCCCACCTGCCTGCGTGGAGGCTGAGGTGGCCACGAGCCCCTCTATCAGCCACTGTGGCTAGCAGTGGCCTCGGTGTCAAAATGTTTTCAGTTTTGTTTAATTTCAGAAATGGTTTAATTAAATCCAGAAATTGATATAATATTGTAAATTCAATAATTAATTATTTATAACTCAGAAAAATACAAATAATACATCAAAATGTTCAGAAAAATGAGATCTAACTATTTAACCTATAATCATGCATCGTTCAACAACTTTCAAGACAAGTTTAATTAGATAACAAAATCAACCCCTCTCATATACTCCGGAGTTTCACCGAGTTAGGGTTTTCACCACTCGGAACCCCGTTTAAATTGTCGAGCATGTCTTAGGGTTACTTTTCAATACAAATTAACTTGTTATATCATCATCCTTGTTTGATCATTGCATCGATGCCATGTGTTGATTGTTCCCCTCTCTTTCCGATGTTCGGTTCTTTGCCGTAGAATACGAGATCAAGATCAAATACTGAGGTAAACACCATCGAAGATCGAAGATTTCTTGATAGCCATCGTATTGTAGATGCTTAGCCATGATATTAGTTGTCATAGACCCCAGTTGAATCGATGTTGCACCTAGGGTTAGCCGGTGTGTCCTCGCCAGGGCATCCCAAACCCGAGGGTTGATTTATTGCCGCCTTTCTTTCCGGTATTGGTTCTTCGCGATAGGATCCGAGCATGATGGTTTCTCCGAATTAGGGTTTCTGATATTGTAAATTCATTTTTATTATTGTGTATGTATATATTAGGGTTTCTCTAAATTAAGGTTTATATCTCTCAACACCGTACCTAACATTCTCCCTTAGCCTCTTTGACTTATCCGTTTTTCCACCTATGCAGGAAATATGGACCCACACGACAGAGACGAAGAAAAGGAAGAGTTGATCCAAGGTGTGATCCGCGGGGAAGAAAATTTAGATGTATCAACGTTTCTGAACAACTCCCAGTGAGGGTGATCCTCTTTTTGCCGGAAGAGACGACTTGTTTGAGGTTGAAGGTGATGCCTTCCGCGAGGGAGAAGGCGATGCCTTGTGTGATCGAGAAGACGACCGCTCCAGCGAGGTGCATGTAATATAATTAATTCATTAATTAATCATCTGCTATCTATATAGGAATAGTAACGATGATCTTTCTTCTTTTAGCCCTCCGGATCGAAGAAATCTACTGAAAAGAGCGGATGAGGCCCAACCAAAAAGTTGAAAGACCATGAGAGGTTCAAGATCGAAGATATCGGTGAAGACGGCAAACCGATTGCTCCCGAAGTTGTCGCAAACAAATTTGTGGCACAATGCGGAGTAATCGTTAGGGACTTCATCTCGATCACCATTCGAAATTGGAATAGGCCTGCTGATGCGGAAGAAGAGGGAACGTCTTTATACCTCCCTACCGTGGCCAAAGATTTACTATGGAAGAGGCTCATGGTTAATTTCAAACTACCGAAGATACAGATGGATCCAAATGCGGAGGATGCAGTTGAGGACGCCTTTGAACATGCGCGAGCCATGTAGATGAAGGTCAGGGAGTGGGCTATGAAGAAGATGGCCCAGTGTTTCACCAACTGGAAGAAAAGATTGCACCTTGACTATGTCGTGAAAGAGAAGACTCCGGATTTCGAGAAGATTTAGTTTCAGAAGATAAAACAATTCTGGGCTGAGTTTGTGGATTACAAGACATCAGAAAAAGCTAAGAAGATGTCTGCAACGAATAAGCTGAATGCTGCTAACAAGAAGTATCACCATACTATGGGGCAAGGTGGCTACAGGGCTGGCATTCCTAAGTGGACGAAACTTGGGGATGAACTGCGTGCTAAAAAGATCATCCCAGAGACAGACGATTGGATCGAACGTGCAAAGAATTGGTTTTACGGGCATGGGGGCATGTTGGACTCGGAAGGGAAGTGTATATATAACATACGACATAAAGAAGACCCCTTGCCAATCGAGAAGATGAGAAAAGCAGTAAAGGTTGTTAAAGATGGGGACTTCATTCCCGATTGTGAGAATGATGAGCTCACACTCACCCTTGGAAATAAGTAACATGATGGACGAACACGAGGCACAATAGGCTCCAAACCATGGAGCACTAGGTTTCCCGAAGAGAGGAAGAAATATCCTGATAGAAGCCGTAAGAGGAGAAAGGACAAGGCGGAAGTTGAAGCAGATATTCAGAAAGAGCGAATGCGTATAATTGAAGAACGAATAAAGCAACAACAAGATCAAATTAACGCACTTAGCCAGAAAGGTACTACCGGCCCATCTCAACAGCACATGGTGGTAGAACCTGCATTCGATGATACCGGCCTATCGAATAATCAAAAAGGCAGTGTGGATTCCACCGAGGTCCCGGGTGATGACAATGACGATGACGATGGTGCACCGACGATGGCTCCTATTGGCTACACACTGCGAGCTACATGTCAAAGTTGTGAACATATCAATGAAGGTGGCGGTCGGCTATGCCTTACCAATTGGACCCACACCAACTTACCACTGTCGTCTTGTTCCACAGGGCTACGTTGTTGTCGGGGTGGATGAAATCATGCCCACCTTTGAAGCTTTGAAGATTGACTACCCTGCAGGTGAAGGGGTTGTGATTGAACTGGGAGAAGCAACAAACGTCACCATTCTATGGCCAAAGGAATGTATCGTGCTTCCAAATCACACGCGAAGGCCATCTTCGCCACCGCCTCACCCGTCTCCAGCAAGTTCCTCGCCGCCGTGGCAGCCGTCTTCGTCGGTCTCCGTCGCCTCACCAATCTCCGGCGCAGCCATCGCCGTGGCAGCCATCGTCGGCACCTCAAGATAAAAAGCGTAAGCGTACCACCGCTACTCTGCGTCGTGGTAAGCGATCGTCAAAACATAAACAAGAGCCTCTTCCAAAAGTACCAAAGGTTCCTCCCAACAGAGCTTATGACTATACTAAAGAGGAGACTACGGCTATCGTTGATGCGGAAACGACAGCGCTTTTCGCTAAGCTGAGGTGGCCGAAAGAGCCAGAGTTCCCCAGCACCAAAGAAGAAAAATCCCGAGTATTCAAAATGCTAAAGACTCTTCATCAACCCGAGCCAAAGATGTTATCAGACTATGAGCATTCTATTCTCAAGTCACATGCAACACAACAAGCCTCGAAGAGCAGTACTGATGCAAGCGAGAAATCTGTTGCCCAGCTCGGAGAACAAGCAAAACAGTCTTGCGCCCCTCTCAAGGTGATTTCCAATACCAATGTGGGGTCGAGCAAATATGCGGCCGAAGAGCAGTATGATCCAGATATAGTTGCATAATACGGAGAAGCTGCCGCTGCTCAAGGTATGAGTATTGCCCAGTACTTATCCCAGTTACAGTACTTCCCTGTGTGTGAAGTAGCATACAAATACCAGTACGGCAAACCTCTCGTCAAACCTGAGGAGGTAAATAATCTTCCAACAAAAATGCAAAGATTGCATAATTGGTACATGCATGCCACAAAGGTCGGGGCTAACTGGATAATGCTGACGGTTACAAAAAAGCATTATGGGAAAGAAATAGATGACATGATATCCATTGAATTTGTTGAACTGTTTCAATTATTCAATCAAGACGCCATGGACAAATCGATCATCAGTGCTTATTGTCTGTAAGTACTAATTCTGTAATTAACTTAGTCTCTAGCTATCTCACCTCATTTATTGCATGTATATAATCATACTATAATATGCAGAATGAAGATTCTCGAATGCAGCAGAGGACAAATCTATGACATTGGGTTCATTGACCCATATTGGGTTCATCAAGCTAATCTCAAAACAAACCCCCAGGATACGGAGGATAATATCGTACACGCGTTAAGGTTTCAAGAAACCACGAGGGAAATACTATTTTCTTACAACTTCGAGTGAGTGTTATTGTCTTGTATATACTTTCTATTTCGCTTACTTGATGTTAAGTATAAAATTGATTAGTTATGCATGCGCAGCTTCCACTATATTCTGTTAATCATTCAACTTGACAAAGGGCGTGTACTAGTCATGGACTCAAAACATAAACCCCTTGAGTCGTGGAAGGACATGCAGATGCTTCTCCAGCGGTAATTCTAATCATTACGACACTATATTGGCAACGTTCGTGAATTTTATGATATCAAGTAATTAATAACTTCTTTTATTCGTTTTCTTCACCGGGCAACACTTGGAAACGGTTCACCAACAAGGCTAGGCGTGTTTGGAAAGAGGACCTTACATTTCAACCACTAGATGTAAGCACCACTAGCTATATCCACGCATCTCTTTGATTCTAGTTTTGATACCGTTATTATCAGGCTTGATTATTTTTTTGATTGACCTATGTTCTCGTAAAGTGCCTGACGCAGGGACCAGGGAACAATTTATGTGGATACTATGTTTGCGAGTTCATCCGTCAGACGTGCTGTGAGAAGGGCATAAATTTAGAGTAACTCCACGTACGTAAACAATTTCTATAGTTTTTAATTACCATCAAATTGTGTTTAGTTTCATTCATATAGGTTGACTCGTTTTTTAAATTAGATCGAACGTCTACGGGACGGTCTTCTGCCAAAGGATCGCGTATGAGCAATTCATGAGGAATTGGCGGGATTCTTGGACGCAGAAGTCCTAAACCCAAAAGGAGAATACTATTCGGGTGTGTATAAACAATAGGGATTGTACAAAGAGCTTATTTTGTATGTAGTGCATGAACTCGATCCGTGTATCGAATGTAATATGTTCGACACTTGGATCTATATTATCATGATGATCTTGTGTAATATAATGGTTCTTTCATTGATGAGTGCAAAACACTAAATAAAAAATAAAACAACATAAATGAATTCTCTGCCGCGGCACAAAAAGTGGCCAAAATGCTGTCGCGGCAACAAAAGTTGCCAAAATGAATTCTCTGCCGCCGCAGAGAAATGTGTCAAATCTCTGCCGCGGCAGAGGGTTATTTGTCCCGGTTCGTGTTACGAACCGGGACGGTTGCTCCTCCCCCCTCGCCCTCTGCCGCGGCCACTTGTACGCCCTTTTGTCCCGGTTGGGGGGCAACCGGGACTAAAGGTTGGGGATTTAGTCCCGATTGCCCCGTCCCGGTTGGGTAACCGGGACTAAATGACCTTACCAACCGGGACACATGGGGCGGTTTCCACTAGTGGTTTTGGGATAGGAGATGTACCTTTGGTCCTAAATAAATTGCGTGGTTTGAATATTGGTGAGGCATGGTCGATGCATGCCTGGTAGCATTGGCTAGTATGCTAGCTAGCATGGATGCTACAATTGTAAGGTATGATATACTGTAATACAAATGAATAAATGGAACCTGGTTCATCTTGTGCTCTATTTATCGATTACTACTTCTGCCTTGTATGCTTATGAGGTATTATATCTCTTAAGTATACGGCGGCTATCACATTTGTTCCATCCCTTTTGGGGGGCATGACACTATTCCTCATGCACCTTGGTCGAACATTAGCATGGACTTTGTGTTAGGATTGCCTAAGTCTAGGCATGGTCATGACTCTATATTTTTCATAGTGGATCGCTTTTCCAAAATGGCACATTTCATTCCGTGCCATAAGACCGATGATGTTTCACATATCGCAAATATGTTTTTATAGAAATAATCCATATTCACGGTGTACCACGAACAATCGTCTCCAACCGCGACGTCAAATTCATGAGCTACTTTTGGAAGACACTCATGGCCAAGCTCGGCATCAAGCTACTATTCTCGTCCGCCTCGCATTCTCAAATCTATGGCCAAACCGAGGTCATTAATCGAAGCCTTGGAACACTCCTCCCCGTGTTGATAAAGAAGAACCTTTAGGATTGGGAGGAATGCATCCCACACGCCGAGTTTGCCGACAATCGCACCAAGCACTCCACCACCATGAAGATCCCATTCATGATCATCTATGGATTCGATCCCCTCACGACGCTTGACATCATACCACTTCCGCTCCACGAGCACACCAACAAGGATGTCGACAAGCATGCCGAAGAAATAAAGAAACTACCTGAAGACACAAGATCTATGATCGAGCAACAAGTGCTTTGCCAAGCATCAAGGCTAAACAAGACCAAGAAAGAGATGATCTTCAAAGAAGGTGATCTTGTGTGGATACACTTGAGTAAAGACCGCTTTCCCAAAGATCGTGACTCCAAGCTCAAGCCAAGGGGAGATGGTCCATTCAAGGTCCGCAAAATAATGAACAACAATGCGTACGTCATTGACATACCAAACTCCAAGTACCTTGTGAGAAATACGTTCAACGTGAAGGACCTTTCACCCTACCATGGAGATGATCAAGTTGATAGCCATGAAGAGTCGAGGACGACTCTTTCCCAAGGGGAGAGCTGATGCAGCCTGTCCTACGGACGCCCCTCCATCTACACCACAAAGTCCCCCAAGCGGACCAAAGACTCGTGCCCGAGCCAAACTCCAACAAGCTAAGGTTAAGTCGCTCCTTTCCTCATGTGACTTTGATACGCCTTTGTATGGCTTGCTACTTCATGCAACTATGCTTTGCATCCTCAGCTATGAAGCCCTAGTGCATCACCAAGCCCCCATGAAAGAAGAACAAGAAGCGGGACAAGGAGAATCAATTGTTGAAGCTCAACACACCGGAGTCTCCGGACCTACATACCGGAGTCTCCGGACCAACACACTGGAGTCTCCGGACGACCTCCGGACCAACCCAGAAATCGACCCAGGGATAGTCTGTATGCCCCTCCGGAGACGGACCGGAGATGGACCAGAATCTTTGGTCTGGACCGGAGTCTCTGGCCTGTACGTCAACAGGCATGTAAAGGCCTTTTGGGCCTCGCCCATGTAACCCCAGATTCGCCCCAACTTCCAGTTTTATCCCTAAACTACCACTATTTAAGTGGCTGGCCTATATATAGCCCCACCCCTCTATTGTAAACCCTAGACTTGGATAATTGCAATAGAAGAAACCCTAGAGGATCTATCTATTGCTACTCTCATGCTCCTTCACAAGGAGCACCAATTATCCCCCAACCTCATGGATTTTGCCTAGTGCGTTCAAGTTGTACAAGTCCTTGGAGTCGGTGTATCTTATCCAAGTTGTCAAGATCTCATCAAGCCTCTCACCCCCGATGTTGGTAGTGGGAGAGTGTCTTGCCCATCACTGATCCTAGGGATTGTGCCGGACCGGTTGCCACTGGCGTGAGCTATTGGTCTGTATCGTGTCTTCGTGTGTGTTCATCGAGTTGTTCGCATGTGAGTCCTTGGATTTCATTCTTCTCCCTCCTCCCTCGCCTCCATCTCGATTTCCATAGGAATTCATGAAAGATCGACCAACCCTAAAGGTCACCCCTAACAGAACCACCATATATAGAGTGAGGGCCACAAGCCAAACTCGAGTTGAAAAAACAAGTGTTCTTGCCACCAAAATTGAGATGAGAGAAGTGCAGAACAACCCATCCATCTTGCACTATGTCCTTATTTGCAAGGGACTAGCGCACAGAACTAATGACTTGACAAATGTTCCTTCCTATTTGATGGCTATTTTATAGGAACTAAAGGATGTGTTTCCCAAAGAGCTCCCTCATGGACTACCTCCTCTTCGCGGAATCGAGTACCGCATCGACCTCATACCCGGAGCACCTCTCCCAAACCGCGCCGCATACCGCACGAACCCGGAGAATACGAAGGAGATAAAACGACAAATAAACCAACTCGTCTCCAAAGGTTTGATTCAACTAAGCACTAGTCCAAGCATGGTACCCATGATTCTTGTCCCAATGACGGATGATACGTTGCGATTATGCATGGCGTGCCGTCCAATCAATGCTATCACCGTGCGTTATAGACATCCTATATCACGCCTTGATGACATGCTCGATGACTTGTGTGGATCCACTATTTTCTCGAAAATTGATCTTCGTAGTGGTTACCATCAAATATGCATGGCCGAAGGTGATGAGTGGAAAACCTCCTTCAAGACCAAACTTGGTATCTATGAATAGTTGGTTATGCCTTTTGTCTTGTCTAATTCCCCGTCCACCTTCGTGCGCCTCATGAACCATAATTTGAGATCTCTCATTGGAAAAGGTGACATTGTCTACTTTGATGATATTCTTGAATATATCAAGTCACTAGAGGAGCATGTTACACATGTTAAGGAGGTTTTATAAATCCTTCGTAATGAAAAGCTATATGCTAATCTTCCAAAGTGCACTTTTGCTAAAGACAAATTGATTTTCCTTGGATTTGATGTTTCTTTGAATGGTATTGAAGTTGATGTTTCAAAAGTTAAAGACATAAGAGATTGGCCTATCCCTACCAATGTAAGTGAACTTATCATTTTTTACGGTTTGGCCGGTTTCTACCATCGCTTTGTTAAAGACTTCTCTACCATTGCTTGCCATCTCAATGAGTGCCTTTTGGTTTAACTAATGCACCCAGCACATTCATGAGATTAATGAACAACGTTTTACATGCTTTTATTGGATGATTTGTGGTAGTCTACTTTGATGATATCCTGATTTATAGAAAATCTTTAGAGGATCATTTGGACCATTTGTGTGCTTTTTTCCATTCTTTACGCGATGCACATTTGTTTGGTAATCTTGAGAAGTGCACCTTTTGCACCGATCGAGTTGCTTTTCTTGGCTATGTTGTTATATCATCGGGAATTGAAGTGGATCTATCCAAGATTGAAGCGATTGAGAATTGACCATAGCCCAAGACGGTCACACAAGTGAGGAGTTTTCTTGGCCTCGATGGTTTTTATAGGCTCTTTGTCAAATATTTTGGATCAATTGTTGCACCACTAAATGAACTTACCAAGAAGGATGTGCCCTTTGTTTTGGGAGATGCACAACAATAGGCCTTCATGATATTGAAAGATAAGTTAACACATGCTCCATTACTCCAACTTCTTGATTTTAATACGATTTTTGAGCTTGCATGTGATGCTAGTGGAATTGGTTTGGGAGGTGTGTTATTACAAGAGGGCAAACCTATTGCATATTTTAGTGATAAATTGAGTGGGCTAGTCTGAACTATTCTACTTATGATAAAGAATTATATGTGCTAGTTTAGACATTAGAAACTTGGCAACATTATTTATGGCCTAAATAATTTGTTATACATTCGGTTCATGAATCTTTGAAGCATATTCTTAGTCAAGCTAAACTGAATTGTCGCCATGCAAAGTGGGTTGAATTTATTGAGTCTTTTCACTATGTTATCAAACACAAAAAGGGTAAAGATAATGTTATTTTCGATGCTTTGTCGCGCCTTTATACTTTTTTATCTCAACTTGACTTCAGAATATTTGTATTGGAAACTATTAAGGAACAATATGTGCATGATACTAAATTTAAAGATGTGTTGCAGAATTGTAGAGATGGTAGAACTTGGAACAAATTTGTCTTCAATGATGGATTTGTGTTCCCTACTGATAAACTATGCATCCCAGATAGTTCTGTTCGTGTTTTGTTGTTACAGGAGGCGCATGGAGGAGGATTTATGGGTCACTTTCGTGTAAATAAGATGGAAGATTTTCTTGTTGCACACTTCTTTTGGCCATGCATGCGTCGAGATGTTGAGAGATTTGTGGCACGCTGCACTACTTGTTAAAAAGCTAAGTCTCGCCTTAATCCACATGGTTTATATATGCCTCTTCCTATTCCTAGTGTCCCTTGGGAGGATATTTATATGGACTTTTTTTGGGATTGCCTCGTACATAGAAGGGGAGGGATAGCATTTTTTTGTTTTGGATCGGTTTTTCTAGGATGGAACACTTAATTCCTTATCACAAGACCGATGATGCTGCACATATTTCTGATTTGTTCTTTTGTGAAATGGTTCGTTTTCATGGTGTGCCAAATACTATTGTTTCTGATCGTGATACTAAATTTCTTAGCCACTTTTGGAGATGTTTATGGGCTAAGTTGGGGACGAAATTGTTGTTTAGTACTACATGTCATCCCAAACTGATGGACAAACTAAAGTAGTCAATAGAACTTTGTCTACTATGTTGCGGGTTGTTTTAAAGAAGAACTTAAAATTATGGGAAGAGTGTTTACCTCATATTGAATTTTCTTATAATTGTTTGCTGCATTCTACCAGAAAGATGTGCCCATTTGAGATTGTGTATGGTTTTGTTCCTCATGCACCTATTGATTTATTTCCATTACCTTCTTCGGTGCAAAATAATTTGGATGCTACACAACATGCTGAAATGATATAAAAATTACATGAGACTACTAAAGACAACATAGATGCTAAGTATAAACTTGCTGGGGATACAGGGAGAAAGCATGTTGTGTTTGATGTTGGTGATCTTGTTTGGTTATATTTGCGCAAAGATCATTTTCCTGATTTGCGCAAGTATAAGTTAATGCCACACGATGCTGACCTTTTTAAGGTATTAGAGAAAGTAAATGATAATGTATATAAACTTGAGCTGCCTGCAGATTTTGGTACGGTTAGTCCTACATTTAACATTGCTGATTTGAAGCCTTACTTCGATGAGGAAGATGAGATTGCATCAAGGAAGACTTCAATTCAAGACGGGGAGCATGATGAGGACATCCCATATATTGATACAACTGTTTTACCTATAGCTACACAAATACAAGGACCTATCGCTCGAGCTTGTGCCAAGCAACTTAACTATTAGGTACTTTCATTTCTTGGAACTATTTCTCATATACATGAGAATATGATGTTGCCTAAATTAGATGTGTTTGTTACTCTTAGGAATGATGGACCTAGCATGTATGAGAGGAACAAGCATTGGAGCATGATCATGCATGGAGATGGCAGCAATCATGTGAGGATTGAAGAGGACGCCACGAGTGGAGATTTCAGAACTTTGAAGCCACTATAATGAAGGTTGAAGGCTTGGACGAAATATTCAAGAATACTACTTCATAGATTCGTCCATAGCTTAATATGGTGATGTGTCACCTTTATTTTGGGCCAGGCCCGTTTTAGACACTTTTTTGAGTCCGTATTTAAGGGGAAAATGATTTCTACGGTTGGATTCAGCCACCACATCTATGGCTGGCTGAAACCCCACCTTTTCCTCCTTAAGTACCCCCCACAGTTGTCACTTTAGACTCAGTTTTTGTTTATACTAAAAGTTCGCCATCATTGCAACTTTTCCAAGGATCGAGTGTCGCAGAGGCCTCTTGTACTTCGCACCTATATAGGATCCCACCTTTTTAATAAAGCTTTCATCCTCGTTTGTCAGGCTGATCGTTCTTCTACAAGATTGGTAACCTCTACGATATTGGCCTAGCAATTGCATTGGCGCTCGTGATCGCACGTGTAGTCGGATCGTCAAGCCCGAACTCCACCCAAATCGACTATCATCATCTCATCAAAAGATCGGACACATTTTACCTATCAGGACATTAGCATGGACTTTGTTTTAGGATTGCCTAGGTATAAGCATGGTCATGACTCTATATTTGTCGTAGTTGATCGCTTTTCCAAAATGGCACATTTCATTCCGTGCTATAAGACCGATGATTATTCACATATCGCAATATGTTTTTAGGGAAATAATTCGTCTTCACGATGTGCCACGAACAATCGTCTCCGAATACAATGTCAAAATCTTGAGCTACTTTTGGAAGACACTCATGGCCAAGCTTGGCATCAAGATACTCTTCTCTTCCGCCTCGCATCCTCAAACCGATGGCCAAACCGAGGTCGTCAACCGAAGCCTCGGAACACTCCTCTCTGTGTTGATAAAGAAGAATCTTAAGGATTGGGAGGAATGCATCCCCCATGCCGAGTTCGCCAAGCACTCCACCACCATGAAGAGGTCATTCATGATTGTCTATGGATTCGATCCCCTTACCACGCTCGACATCCTACCACTCCCTCTCCGAGAATGCACCAACATGGATGTCGACAAGCGTGCCGAAGGAATGAAGAAACTTAATGAAGATAAAAGAGCTACGATCGAGCAACAAGTGCTTCGCCAAGTGTCAAGGCTAAACAAGACCAATAAAGAGATGATCTTCGAAGAAGGCGACCTTGTGTGGATACACTTGAGTAAAGACCGCTTCCCCTAGGATCACGACTCCAAGCTCAAGCCAATGGGCGATGGCCCTTTCAAAGTCCTAAAGAAAATCAACAACAACGCCTACATCATCGACATCCCTACATCAAAGTACCTCGTGAGCCCAACATTTAATGTGAAGGATCTCTCACCATTTCATGCAGAATACGAAGTTGAGGAGGTTGAAGAGTCGGGATGACTCTTTCCCAAGGGGAGCTAATGCAGCCCGTCCCTCGAACGCCTCTACATCTCCAAGTGGACCAATGACAAGCCCACGAGACAAGCTCCTTCAAGCTAAGGTTAATTCGCTCCTTTCCTCGTGTGATTTTGATACATCCCTTGATGGCGTGCTACTTCATGCCAATACTTTGTGCATCCTCAGCTATGAAGCCCCTGAAGACACGCCAAGAGAAGCCAACAAGCAATCACTAGGAGAAGCTCCAGATGGAACTGACGCCAGGCCCGACGAACCGAATCCACCGCCGAAATTGCTGGCAGCAACTCCAGTAGACCTGATCCACGACCAGAAATCACCGCGATAGACTCAGCGCCGACCAGACCCCGACCGAAAACGCTCTCTGTAAGGTGTTTTGGCAGACGACCAAAAAAATTGGCGACCACCAGAAATTCCGGTGACAACTCCAGCGCCACCGTACTTACCGCCAGAATCGCCCAGGAATCACTCGACTCTTGGGCTCGGCCCATGTAATCCCCTATTTCACCTACCTTTACCTTTTTGTTCCCAAACTACCCATGTTTAAGTAGCTAGCCTATAAATAGCCCCCACCCTCCATTGTAATCCCTAGATTTGGATAATTGTAATAGAAGAAACCCTAGAGGATCTATATATTGCTAGTCTCATGCTCCTTGACAAGGAGCACCAATTATCCCCCAACCTCTTAGATTTTTCCTAGTGCATTCAAGTTGTACAAGTCCTTGGAGTCGGTGTCTCCTCTCCAAGTAGTCAAGATCTCATCAATCCTCTCACCCCCGATGTTAGTAGTGGGAGATGTCTTGCCCGTCATCGATCCTAGGGATTGTGCCGGACCGGTTGCCACCAGCGTGAGCTATTGGTGTGTATCGTGTCTTCGTGTGTTCTGTGTGTTCATCGATTTCTTCATGTGTGGGTCCTTGGATTTCATACTTTTCTCTCCACCCTCGCATCCATCTTGATTTCCATGGGAATTCATGAAAGATCGGGCAACCCTAAGGGGTCACCTCTAACACCTCCCCTGGGGCTAGATTATCTGCCCCCCCATACAGAATGACGCGCCTGAAGTCCTTAGTTTAAATTCACCTCGTGGGCGGATTATCTGTTCTGGTAGTGGCCGGATTATCCGGTGTGGACTTCTTCCTTTTGATAATCTTCATCACTTGTAGTGCGCCAGCCTCCCTCTCCTCCCTTGCGCCTTCATGGATGACCATCACGTATGACTCCTCTTGATGCAGCCCTTCTCCTTCTCATGCCATGTTTGTCTCTTTAGTGAATCTGAGCATACATAGATGCATAAACTTAGGCAGTAAAGAATTCTCATTATCATAAACATCATATTCATTTAGGAGTGAATTCACCTGTTGTTCAAGTAGCTTTGCACGAGCTCTAGTAATTGGTCCAATCATGATTTCATTGGACGTATCCTTGATATCAATATCAACATCTTCATTAGGAGTTGGAGATAGCAAGTCAGTACGGAT
Organism: Avena sativa; assembly: GCA_916181665.1. Taxonomy (NCBI): domain Eukaryota; kingdom Viridiplantae; phylum Streptophyta; class Magnoliopsida; order Poales; family Poaceae; genus Avena; species Avena sativa. Next base: position 258,667,239 of record OV702281.1, read on the forward strand.
GACCTCATCATCTCCCTCCCCCTTCGAAAAGTGTCGACCTCGACGCGTCAAGGTCTTCTCCAACATACGGTGTCAAATCAACAACATTGAAATAATTACTGACACCAAACTCATCTGTCGGAAGATTAATCGTGCAAGCATTGTCATTTATCTTGGACAAAACTTTGTAAGGTCCGGCATCGCACAACAGTAGCTTGGAGCACCATCGATGTGGGAAGCGATCCTTGCGGAAGTGAACCCACACCAAATCACTAGGCTCAAATAACAACTCCTTGTGCCACGGGTACCTTTTTGCAACAACAGTCTTGCCCATCCTATCTGTCGCGTCCTTTGTCTTCTCGTGTATCTTCCTTACATAATCAGCACACTTGTATGCCTCCATGTTGGCACGCTGATGCAATGGGAGTGGCAGCAAATCAAGTGGCATAATGGGTTTAAAACCATACACCACCTCAAACAGACACAACTATGTCATAGAATGTCCACCCTGTTGTAGGCGAACTCAACATGGGACAATCACTCCTCCCACTCATGTAGATTCTTCTTAATCATCAATCTCAATAGCACCGATAATATCTTGTTCACCACCTATGCCTGACCATCTGTTTGGGGATGGCATGTAGTGCCAAATAAGATCTTCGTTCCCAGCTTTCCACATAGCATCTTCCAGAAGTAGTTCATGAACTTGACGTATCGATCAGAAACAATTTTCCTCGGCACTCCATGTATGGACTTATAACCTTTGGAAAAATCTCAAATAAATCTTGGAGAGATAATTTGACCATAACAACACACTAGTACCATTTATCCACCTTGACCAATATAAATTATTCAACTTCTCTCACAACCCCCATTTGATCAAGTTTACAAAATCAATCAACACTAATCTAAAACCCACCCAAACCATCACAAAGCTTAGTCCAGTAAACTTGTACAGCACACCACCCACCCCCTGGTCGACCACCACTGTAGCATGCCACTGTATCTCTCTCCCCCCTTGTCCCATGTGATTAAGTGAGAAATAGGGAGAGACACACATGGCAAAAATCTTGGGCACGCCATACCCCACCAGCAGCTCCATTGTCTCTCCCTGACCGAGCTATTGACCCCACACACCCTCTCCACCACCCATCTTGGCCAATGAGCAAGCCATGGAACTGCCCTAGCCCCTCATGGACATTGTCCATCATACACCCTCCCTCCTCCAAATAAAAGGCTCCAAGCCAGCCAACCTCCCCCTCTACCCCTCATTTGCTCCACCACCACCCATCTACCCTTCCTAGAGCTCCTCTCCCCTTCCCTTGGTCTGCCCTGCCCGAAGGAAGGAGAAGAGAGAAGCTTCGGCTCTCTCACAAAATCGATAAAGGCTCCTAATCCCCTTGCTATCTCCCTCTACATGTCACCCACTACATCTGACCTACCCCTTGTATTCCCATGCAGCAGCTCTGGAAGCAACTCCGGAAAGCTCCTAAAGCTCCCTCCCGGTTGTCGTCGCACGAGTTCCCTCCCAACGATAAAACCACCAGTGCTGCCCACCGCTCGGCTCCCTGTCGTCGACCGCGTCACCCCGTCGCCTCCCCAACTTCTCTCGAGACCCTGGTGAGCCCCCGCGGCCCTCTCTGCCCATGCTAGTGTTAGCTCCCCGCAGGCCCGAGCTCGCGAGGAAGATGAGCCGCAGACCATTGGATCCGGTCTAATCCAACGTCCCCGCTCTCTCCGTACCCCTTCGCAGACCTCCCCGCCGACTGGCGGGCCCGACTGTGCGATCGCCAGCAGCACTCCGTGCGCACTCGAAGGTAGATCTGGGCTGGGTTGGCTCTGTGTAGCCTGGGCTGCTCACATCTAACCCGCTGGCCCATTGCACCTTTTTACTTTTTAATCATTTTAAATAGATCTAGAATATTGGCCTTTAGTTTAGATCTTTTTGAAAATGGAAAATAACTCCAAATGACCAGATCTAGAATTTTTAGGGTTCCTGAGAGTTGTCTTCAACATGCAGTAGCCTTATTTGGCCTAATTGGTGCTTAGAAAAAATATAGTAATTCCAGTCCATGGGTGTATCCTTCTTACTAATAAATTCTTTCTATGAGTTTTACACCTCCAATTGAATCAACCCCTTTTGGTACTGCAAGGTAGTGACCATACCTTGCATGCCACCCTGGCCACATACTAAATTGCTTCCTATATCACCCCTAATAAAAATAACAAAAGCATGCCAAATATGACTTTAGGAATTTCTCTAGGTCAAACCAAAATTGCTATTGGCCTAACTCCAGCTCCCAGTACACTTGAATACAAATATCTATTAAACCCTAGGAGATAATAATTTATTAAGCACTGGTTCATTTATTAGGAATTAAACTATTCTGTACATGGTTTATTCACCAATAAATTCACTCTAGTAGTTCTGTATACCCAAAAATAGTAATTCCAATTTCTGCAGAAAGGTATTCCAGATACCTACCATGTGTCTTTGGAATCACATCAAAATCCCTTATAGATTAATTCTGATTAAAAAGACAAAAAATCCTCCAATACTGCTTTTGGGAATTTCCTAAGGCCATTCTGGTAAATATTTTGGGATGATTCCAACTCTCAGTGAATCAATCCATCAAACACTCCTTAGCCATCCAAATAAATAATTTTTGGAACTCCAGAACTTTTCTGGTGATTTATTTCCTAAAACTAGAGTCTTTATCACTAGAAAAGTCATAAAAATCAAAGGAAATTGATAAAATAGTGAAACCACTTTTTTGGATTCATTTTATTAATACCTATCTACTGGTATCGTTCTTATATAATGGTATCATACAGAACATGTCCTTGGTCCAAAAACCCCTCTCCTAGGAAGTATCTACACTATAAATCCTAAGAGATCATCTCCCAAAGCCTCTAAGTCATTCACCAATCTCATCAAGCCCATCATCCAGCACCCTACTATTTTGTAAACTTGCTTTGCTCATTTGATAGTTGTAGGTAGTATGCATGTATGTCTTGTATTGATTGGTGTATTGCATGTTTGCTCGATAAATGGCGATAGTTGCGATTATGTGACTCCAAGAAGAAGGAAGCCTCAGAGTAATTATTATTATCTTTGGTATTCTTGGTATTCTGGTATTCTAAAGAATTCTAGGGACATCTCGCTGGTCATAGGAAATCCGCCTTCTTGCTCATAAGCTCTTGTCCTACTTTTATTTTTATGAATGTCTTAACAACTTGTTTATGAAAATTGCATGGTTTTTAATATGCTACATTTTCTATGGGGAAGTTTTGGCTCCTCCGAACCATTACCCCCCCCCCCCTTAGTACCACTAGGTACAACCCTCTGATGACTCCTATTTGTCCCTAGTATAGCAAATGGTATTTAACACCATAACCCCTTGGAGACCCCGTTTTAGCCAAAGTAAAAGCATAGAATGGGAAGACCCCAGGAAAATGTTTACGAAATGTTTTATGAGAAAACCTTGGTGAGGTTATACCTACGAAGAGAGGTTTGAAAAATGAAACATATTTTGTTTTACAAAAATGTGGGATAAAGGACGGAGGAAAAATGTTTATGAAAACGCACCCGGTTCTTTGTAGCTTTAGCTATAACAACTTAACCCGTGCAACCACATTACCCTGAAGTGGGGCAGGTCTAGGCTTAATTTTTTCTACTATGGTGTGGGAATTCTCACAACTAATCATAAGGGATCAGCTCCCTAGAATCCCGGACTTCCTTTACAAAAAGGTCAACTGCTAGGCAGTCACTTGGAGGAAGCAGGACCACCCATGTGAGTGGTCGGGCGATACTATGAGCCTATCATTGAAAGTGTTGGCTCTCGAATAGTTGGGTGCACTCCAGTTGATCTGTGGATCTCGACGACCGGGTGTTGAGAGGAATAACTCATAGGGTAGGGCCCATGCTAGAGTGGCATTCGGAGAGTCTCGATCGGTTACTCGACCCACGATCAGTAGGTATCAGGGCAGGGTACCCGTTTGGTGTGGGTAAAGTGTACAACCTTTGCAGAGTGTAAACCTATTCGAATAGCCGTGTCCACGATTATGGACGGTTGGACAAACTATTATAGAGGGATGCTGTTTTTTCAAAAAGGACTCCGAAAAGGAAAGTGTTTTCAAAACCTCGTGCTCTGAAGGGCACCAGAGAAGATGGGGTGATGTTGAGGAGCAAGGAAGAGGATAACCGGTTAGTTGTCACATCCCAAAATTATCCAAATTTTGAAATGTGAAAAATAAATAAACAAAAGAAACAATTGTTGAAATTTAGGGTAAAAAGAAAATTTTGCTTCTAAATGGAAACATCAAAACCCTTCCTGAACAAATTTGAATGAAAAGGGCATCCAACAAAATTTCGATCAAGTGAAATGCATTCATCAATGGATGTAACTTGAAATTTAAACACTTGGAAAAGTTAAACCAAAACCCTAAAACTCCAATGAAAGAAATCATTTTCAAGATCTCTCCAAGTCTATGGATCTGTTCCATATAAAAATTCAGCAACAATCATTTTTAAAACAATAGAAATTGGTTTCATTCAATTTGGAGCCATGGATAAAAACTTATGAATTTAATAAGATAAAAGAAAATAAATTCCAAAGATAATAAAGATGCTAGCTAAAATCCATACCAAATTGTGCAAATTAATCCTAAAGGGATTTAAAAAATATCAACAAATATTAAATAAAATTATACAAATTGGAATCACCAATTTTGGATATATAAATAAAAAGATATGGATTTTATAAGACAAAGAAAGAAAGAAATAAATAAGGAATATTTAAAAGACATTAAATCTTGGCCAAATCCATAAACAAATGGAATTAAAGTTTACTGAATAATAAAAAGGAATAAAAGGTTATTTAAATAAAATCGTATGGATTGAACCAAAATTCAATTTTATTTAAATAAATACAAATTGCCTAAACTAAATAATAAATCCCAATAAAATTATTTAGAAGACAATTTAAAACATGAATTAAAACCATAAGCAAATGGAATAAAGGTAATCCAAATAAAACAAAGGAATAAAGATTATTTGAATAAGATTTATATGGACTTGAACCATATTCAAATTGAATAAAGACAAATCCCTAATAAAAATGATTAATTAGATCATGAGAAAATAATAATTGAAATTACCAAAGTGGATTAAAAATTATCTAATTAACTTAAAAAGAATAAAAGTGTTATTAAATAAAATTATATGGTTTGGAACCATATTCAAATTATGCAAATAAAGCCAAAAGGCCTATGAGAAATTATTTGAATATTTTCCAAAGTGGGCCAACCAATCAACTCCTAAATGATTTAAAACCTACTGAAAAGGTTTGGTGAAATTTGAATTCAAATGGAAGATTGAATCAATGGTTTGAATAAAGAGACAAACCTCATTTAAATAAATATTAAACCATAAAATAATATTTGAATATTCTAAAATGGAATTTTAAACACATTATTAATCAGTACAAACTTACTGAAAACGTTTGAGAAACATTTGAATTTAAACAGATGTTTAAATTATTTGAATAAAATAATGTGAATTGGAACCATATTTAGATCTTATTTAAATAAAGAAAAATGTATAATTTAATTAAATAACAAATCATAAGAGAATAAAAGAAATTATTATAAAAATGGACTTTAAAATACATTGTTAAACAGTATAAAAACTTACTGAAAGTTTGGAAAAGTTTTAAAATAAAATAAGTGTTTGAAACATTTGAATAAAATCAAAACAGGAATTAGAAAAAGAAAAAGAAAACAGAAAGGAAAAATAGAGAAAGCAAAGCCAACACAATCTAGCCCACCGACCCCAGCCCAGCAAGCCCAACTACAGCCTACCTGGCACCTCCCCTCTCTTTGCCGTTCTTTTCTCACTCACGCGAGTACCCCTCACCCCGCTGACACCGAGGCCCCACCTGGCCAACTCATCATCGTCTCCACCCCGCGTTGACCTCGCCCTCACTCCGGCCGTTTCTGGTCGTTAATCCACGCTTCAATTCGCATCAATGATGCCAGTAAATCCTCCCGTGACACGCCCTACTAAGCGCCTCTGTCCCCTCTCTCTCTTTCCCCTCACTCGCCATCTCTGCCCCAGGGCTGCTCCGATTTTGCTTGCAACCACACTATCTCCGACGAGCTTCCCCGACCAATTCCGGCCAACACAGCCACCCCCACTGTCCCCAGTGCACACGATCCTGCTCGCCAGAACCTTGCACACGATCCTGCTCACGAGAACCTTGCGAACCTTCCTCGGCAGGTGCGCAACCAGGAAGCAAGGGAGGAAGGGAAGATGCTCACCGTGTTCGCAGGGTCACGCTGATTCTGAACGTTGTCGCCGTCGACGAAGGGGCGCACGGGGTCGCTGGTGATTGCTCGTCGGAGCTGCGCTTCTCGTCGGGCACACACTGTAGTCGACGTAGGCGAGGTTACGGACCACTCTAAGGCAAGAAAATGGTGGTGTTAGATGCGCACGGGGACGGTGACTACAGGAGTATCATATAGAGAGAAGGGGGTGGTCGGGGCTTACGGGGAGAGGTCGCCGGAGTTGGAGCAGTAGGCGGTGGCTCTCAGTCGAAGACGAAGCCGAGCTTCTGGGGCTTGCGCCAGATCCTTGCGCGGGCAAGCCCCAGAAGCTCGGCTTCGTCTTCGACTGAGCGCCACCGCCTACTGCTCCAACTCCGGCGACCTCTCCCCGTAAGCCCCGACCGCCCCCTTCTCTCTATATGATACTCCTGCAGTCGTCGTCCCCATGCGCATCTAAGACCACCATTTTCTTGCCTTAGAGTGGTCCGTAACCTCGCCTACGTCGACTACAGTGCGTGCCCGGCGATAAGCGCAGCTCCGACGAGCAATCACCAGCGACCTCGTGCGCCCCTTCGTCGACGACGACAACGTTGAGAATCAGCGCGACCCTGCGAACACGGTGAGCATCTTCCCTTCCTCCCTTGCTTCCTGGTTGCGCCAGACCACCTCTGTCAGAGCCGTGTCGTCGCTCGCCATCGCCAGCGCCACCAGTTCGTGGTCAGTGCATCCCTGTCTGTTAGATCTTGATCACGCGGTGTAAATTAGATCTTATACGAAATGTTTTTGGTTGATATGATCCGTGCGTTGCCACTTAGATCTAACGCTCCACGTAGCGCGATCCACGTGAACCTGTACGCGCCAGTAAGAACACGCCACGTGGCCTGCCTAATGATTTAAAATAGAAATTAGTTCTGTTAGATGAATGAATTTGTAAAATTCATAACTTTTATTCTACACGTCCAAAAATTACAAATTTTATATCATTGGAATAAGTAAAATGAAACCTTTGAAACCATGCCCTTATTTTAGTATTTTGCTTCTGTAAAATTAGGTGTTTTTGCAGAAACATTTCTATGCCTATTTTGAGTATAAAAATTATTCTAAAAATGTTTTTTGAGTAAAACCGTTTGCAAATGGTTTGATTTTAACTCTCTGACCCTAAACACTAACTTTTGGATTTAAAAATATATTTGAACAACCCTAGAAAATTATTCTTTGAATAAATGCATTTCTAGTAAAACCAAAATGTTGTTATGATTTAAAAATGATTTTGAGTGAAACCTTTTTGCAAATGGATTAGTTTTAAACACTTTGACCATAAACACTAACATTTGTGTTTAAAAACCTATTTGGATAACACTAGAAATTTTTTACATTGATTAAAATCATTTCTAGCAAAAAAAGTGATTCAAAATGACCATTTTCACTAACTTGTTTTCAAATGGTTTTGCCACTTTTATAAATGACCAATAGGTGTTTTAAAATGTTTATAGCCTATTAGAAACCACCTTTTTCAAATAAAACAATCTTTGCATGCTTGCATGCATTGCTTTGTTTTTATTATTTTATGTGGTGAATTGTTTGAATGCTAGTTTGAATATGTGCTTGCTTGATTGAATTGTAGTGAACTTTGAAGAGTGTGACCATTGCAAGATCAAGGAGTGAACCTAGTTTCTCTACTAAAAATGGAAGTGGTGCTTCATACATTTTGTCCTATTATTTTAACTATGCATTAGTGATATTTTAAGTAGGACTTGCATGGAATTTTCTATGTGATAACTATACCTTGGGAAATCCTAGTAGATGATGCCTTAGTAGAATTTTCCCTAAGTTAAGATTATTTCTACTAGTATGCTTAGCCTAGCTAGTAGAAAACAAGGGTGGATTATATTCATGCTATGAAGTCTATGACTTGTGTTTTGTTTAATAAAACAACTATGTGAATGAATCACCTAGGTGGAATGGTGTGAATGGGTTATGTTGAGTGGTTACACAGGGCCCATATTAATGGCCTCCCTAGTGTATCTCACTTGTGGAAAGCCACCCAGGAACAAAGAGATTTGAGATGTCAAGTGTTGAGAAGCTTCTAGTGCAGCCACATGGCATATGGGCTCTGCCTGGATCATATAGGTTGCAATAACTTAGCTAGATGGACAGAAGGTGGTAGGGGTGATAGGTTGGAACACGTCCATTTGTTCTAAGGGAAGGCTTATGAAAGATCTTGTCTCGATGCATGTCGAGTCTTGTGGGGAAAGTGCACCACCTCTCGAGAGAGTAAAATCTAAGTACTTAGCCGTGTCCCCGGCAATGGACAATTTGAGCATCAAGACATGGAAGCTATCAAGGATATCCTCATCCCAATTTCTAAGTAAAAACTTGTGGTTGAACAAGGGTTAAAGGATTCCAATTTTCAATTGGTATATTCCTTGGGTGATTTTGACAAACAAAAACTTAGTGTTTCAAAATGATAAGGAAAATCTATTTTTAGCAAAGCAAGCCTAAGCTCCACTTAGCCAAATGCATATAGATGATAGGTACCACTATTCCACCATAGTATCACTTGCCAATACAATTCAAATGTATTGATCCTTGTGGCTGTAACTTATTATGTTGCAGGTTTGGTTGTTGTTAGTGAAGTGTGTTGAACAGGATTACAAGTCTACAACCAACATGATTGCCTATGGCACTTTGAAGATGAAGGACTCCATGCTTTATAGATATTCTTATGCATTGTAATGAGATAGCCATATGAGCTATGTAAGATGTAATGAATTATTTTATTCCTAGTTATAAAGTCGTATTATGACCTTTCTTTCTTGATATTACATCTTAAACTATGGATGCTAGCTATTCGATCCAGGTACTAGCATTATAAACACAGGGATCTCTACCTTATCAGGTTGGGACCTCTACATTAGTTGAGGAATGTGGAGTTGAAATAGGGTGACCCACTTCTAGTGTTTCCAAAGCTTTTCAAAAAGGTTTCCAAAATTGTTTTATAACGGTTTCAACAAAACCTTGTAGATGTTATATCTACAAGAGAAACTATTTTAGAAAAGAACCACCCTTGGAGCCCTCCGATTACCACAACCCTATTGCATATCCCCTTGTTTTTATTATTATCTTAATGTGGTTTGCGAGTACATTCAAAGTACTCACCGGTTTGTCCCTGGCTATTTACTTGGCCAGATTTCCAGAAGCACGAGGAAAGATGGAGATGCTGACGTCTATGCGAACTAGGCCGTCTCCCAGTCAGTTGCTTGTAGGTTAAGGCATGACATGGGCTCTACGCTTGAAGACTTCCGCTATCTGATGTTGTAATCGCCATAATGGAAACCTTGTAAGTTTTGTAATGTTACCTTCTGTATGTTGTAATGATAAACGTCGGTTATGCTCATGGCTCACTAATCATGGGAACATGAATTGCAGGCATAACGGGGATTCTCGGACTCTAAATCCGCGGTCCCACGGACTTGTTATCAGAGCCATCCTGACTGTAGGAGACCTTAGTTAGCATGGACGTTAGACAGGAAAAACCCTATTTCTGAAAATACCAACTTTTGAAAATTACTTCCTCAAAAAGATTTTCTAAATATTTCCTATATTATCTTATCTAATTTTTAAACTTTTTGAAAATGGCTTATTCTATATCTCGTCTACCTTAAAATGTTCTGTTTTCAAAAAAAAGTCTGATTTACAAACTATGAAGACGGAGATCCCGAGTAAAGGATAAGCAGAGACAAGCAAACCAAAAAGGAGCTACCAATGGACCGACACTACCTGATTGCCCTACCAACGGAGTCCTTCATGGCCCCAAATGAATCAAGAATGGTCCCGACAACACTAGATTCCAAGATGGAAGTCAAGATCCGTGTAACGTCCGTACTTAGGATAAGTATCATCAATATAGGATTCCCCTTATGGCGTGTAGTCATCCCTGGGTACCGATGGTACACTCCGCTTTCTTGTCATGTGCTGATAATAATGCTTGAAATGTGTTTCTTATCTGCCCTAGATCATTCGACCCTCTTGTATGACCCACCTTGTTTCTGTATCCCGACTCTAACCCTCTTAAACCAATAAACTTAAACCTCCCCTCAACAGGATGGCCACATAAAGAAATCTACGCTAACCCTTCCTATGTCTACTTTTAGTCGCCCCCTCCCCAAGTCACGACGATCCAATTTAACCCTCTACTGAATCAATGTGAAGTCCTCGCCATAAAACAACTAGATACCCGAGGACCCTGAGTCTACTCCCTCATCGAGATGGAGTGACCCAAAGAAATCAAGGAAAGACAACCTCACTGAAGCCAACTGTATCTACCCCGACTGAGGACTAAGGAATAAGTGTCGCTAACCAATAATCTACCAGGAGCTAATCCCTAAAGCTTTGTTAGATAACCCCCATATCAAGGTAGTTGCAATAAGGTGTTTCTCAAAGATCCCAACTCAAGTGTCACGCCAATGCTCCAAGACGAAGGATCCACCCCAGCCTCGACTATCCTAAGTAAATCTATAAGGTGGAAAGACTGTGTCTTTCCACTCAAATCCAGAAGACTGCCTACTAGGAGATAACTCAGGAAGATCTCCAACCCAAGGACATGCCCCAAGCCCCACCTCGAGAGTCGTTAGAGGAACAGAAGACAAAACTCCATCCACAACCTTCGGATGTCTGCTCGATCCTCCCAGCTCAGACTGAAGACAACCAACTCCGGACAGAAGGTGCAACATTCTCCCAACAAATCCAACCAAGAAGATCTATGACTTCAACAAACATTCCTAGTCTCGCTCTAAGGGATAAACCCGAGGTAGTCAACCCCTAGTCGTCGTCAGGTGATAACCACCCCCTAAATCAGAATCGTGAACCTTGCATGGAGGACAACAATTGGCACTTATCCAAAAATCAGAAGATACTCCGGGAAAGTTCTCCCTCACAAGGTCGACCGTCCAGCCAACACCCCCAGCGTTTTAAGACCTAGAAGGCCGAAGACCTAACTCCATCTACAAAGATTGAAGAAGGCTCAACTCATCGTAACGCTTCCCGGAGAAGAATAGATTCCACGCTAAACCTACCTAGCATCGTCCTAAGGGTAAAATAGTGTGTCTTTTCCACTAGATTAATCTAAACCTCTCAACCCGCAGCTACTCAGCCCCGACCCGTAGCTGACCAAAACTGTTTGTAGCTAATCTCTTATCATCTAAATAGTTCCGCTGCTGAAAATTTGTTAAGCCGATGTTCGTACCTAACCCTACTCCTCCCAAATCTCGGGACCAAAATGCTTTATTAGTTTTTATCTAACAAAACTATGGAGATCTATATATAATCTCTTTATGTTTTCAAGACAGAGCATTCAACTACTCTTACCTCTAGGTTTCTAAAAACCTTTCGTAACATCTTTTCATTTCAATCTTGGCAGAAATACCAAGAGGTTCTTATCTTACTTCAAAACACAACCTCTTCAAAACACCCATGCTTACCTCAAGTTAAGCTTGATGGTAACCCTAGTAGTAGTTGGATAAGTGTGATTAAATGAATTGCCTTGATCTGCTGAATGCCTTGTTTGCTTAGGTCAAGAGTGAGCTAACCTAGTAGCTCGTCCTTTAGGATCCAACTAGAAGCTGAGATCACCAATATCAAACCAAGCATCCCAATCTGGATCCATCTTAAGTCACTCAAGTGACCCTATAATCTACTTAACTAGATCAATCTTCAGCTAATCCTTTATATTAGCATCCAACTCACCAAAGACCCAATACAAGAATGGGTCCCCTCTACTAAACTTATACCTACATATCAACCACTTTATTATGATGATGCACCACTTCTCTCTCTCCATATGTTTCCATATTGCATACCTAGTCCAAATCCACAAATCTGCCAAATTTAGCTAAGTCTGGAATCTTTAACTAGATTCAATCTTTGGAGATCCACCTACTCCAATATGTGTGCATTCTTGAGAATGTACCTGAACCATATTGTAGTACATCATTAATACTTACAAATACCACTCTTTCCCTTGGCTAAGACATTCTGATATCCACTCATCCATGATGGTTTTATAGTCAAGAAAATAATCTTTTCTGCAAATCTTATCATCTTGCCTATTTGGGTAGAAACTCACATCCTTATGATACCTCCCCTTGACCAATTACTCACACGGTTATGACCTACTAACCATGGTCTATCGATTCATCCTTCACTTGTTTCCATTGGAACCTTGTGCTTCTTAAACCCACCTGGGTTAAGAGGTATCATGAGTCATAAAGATATGGCAGCCTTGTTTTCAACAAAGTATGCCATCTCTCTTAGATCACCTCAGTTACAACTAAGCCAAACTCTTGCTTCCATGATCATCTATATAACTTGTTATAACTATCAATCTATCCCGTGTACCAAGGTGAGCTCTGAGCTCATTAATCGTACCAAGTTTAGGTGGTATAAAAATAACAAAACCCTAGATCCTCTAAATCTAGTTCCCTTCAATTTTAAAGATAGATTCTTAAACCACATTTTTGAGTATGCTATATAACTCAAGTTGAGATCCTCCACCTTGGATAAAACCTTTTTCCAAATAATTTCCATAATTATTTGGAACCCAAAACTACTTAAATTCCTTTCTTTGCAAAATCCTCAAAAACTTCTTTATAAAGGAAAGTTTGTTTTTATCCAAACTACTTTGCCAACTAAAGGCACATTTGATGCCTATAAATCATATACTATCTTTCCACCTCAAAAATGAGACCCTTTATTATTTCTTGTTGCCCTTTTTCTTAAAAGGCAGAAACAAGAAATAATGACCTAAAAATACTTTCCTATACAAATAAATTCCAATAAAATTACCCAACATGTGATATGGTATTTAGGACCATCTCACATCAAAAACCAACTCTGCCAACTATAAAAATATCACAATAGCTTCTATAAACCATTTCTGCACTTTTTGAATAAATGAGATTAAATGGATTAACCTTTGGGAAAATCTCAAATAAATTTTGGAGAGATAATTTGACCATAAAAACACACCAGTACCATTTATCCACCTTTCCCAATATAAATTATTCAACTTCTCTCACAAGCCCCTATCTGATCTAGTTTGCAAAATCAATCAACACTAATCTAAAACCCACCCAAACCTTCACAAAGCTTGGTCCAGCAAACTTGTACAGCACACCTCCCACCCCCTGGTCGACCACCACTGTAGCATGCCACTGTAGCTCTCACTCCCCCTTGTCGCATGTGATTAAGTGAGAAAGAGGGAGAGACACACAAGGCAAAAATCTTGGGAACACCATACCCCACCAGCAACTCCATTGTCTCTCCCTGACCGAGCTACTGACCCCACACACCCTCTCCACCACCTAACTTGGCCAATGAGAAGGCCATGGACCTGTCCTAGCCCCTCCATGGACATTGTCCATCATACACCCTCCCTCCTCCAAATAAAAGGCTCCAAGCCAGCCAGCCTCCCACTTTACCCCTCATTTGCTCCCTCACCACCCATCTACCCTCCCAGAGCTCCTCTCCCCTTCCCTTGCTCTGCCCTGCCTGAAGGAAGGAGAAGAGAGAAGCTTCGACTCTCTCACAAAATCGAGCAACGCTCCTCCTCCCTTCGCTATATCCCTCTGCATGTCACCCTGCTAGACTCCCCGTGTCTTTCTCCATCTGACCATGCCCCTTCTATTCCCCTGCAGCAGCTCTGGAAGCAACTTTGAAGAGCTGCCGAAGCTCCCTCCCGGACATCGTCGCGTGAGCTCCCTCCCGACGATAAAACCGCTAGTGCCACCCACCGTTCTGCTCCCCATTGTTGACCGCGTTACCCCATCGCCTCCCCGACCTCTCTCGAGCCCCTGGTGAGCCCCTGCCGCCCTCTCTGCCCATGCTAGGGTTAGCTCCCCGCCGGCCCGAGCTCGCGAGGAAGATGAGCTGCGGACCATCGATCCGCGTCTAATCCAACGGCCCCGCTCTCTCCGTACCCCTTCGTCGCCCTCCCCGCTTACCGGCGGGCCCGACCGTGCGGTCACCAGCTGCACTCCGCACGCGCGCTGGAAGGTAGATCTGGGCCGGCTCGGCTTTGTGTAGCCTGGGCCGCTCACATCTAGCCTGTTGTCCCATTGCATCTTTTCCTTTTTAATCATTTTAAATAGATCTAGAATATTGGCCTTCATTTTACATCTTTTTTATAATGGAAAATAACTCCAAATGACCAGATCTAAAGTTTCAAGGGTTCCTGAGAGTTGTCTTCAACATGCAGTAGCCTTGTTTGGCCTAATTGGTTCTTAGACTAAATATAGTAATTCCAGTCCATGGATGTATCCTTCTTACTAATAAATTCTTTCTGTGAGTTTTACACCTCCAATTGAATCAAACCCTTTTGGTACTGCAAGGTAGTGACCATACCTTGCATGCCACCCTGGCCCCATACTAAATTGCTTCCTATATCACCCCTGGTAAAAATAAAAAAAGCATGCCAAATATGACTTTAGGAAATTCTCTAGGTCAAACCAAAATGGGTATTGACCTAATTCTAACTTCGAGTACACTTGAATACCAATATCTATTAAACCCTAGTAGAACATAATTTATTAAGCACTGGTTGATTTATTAGGAACTACACTGTTTTGTGCAGGGTTTATTCACCAATAAATTCACTCCAGTAGTTTTGTATACCCAAAAATAGTAATTCCAATTTCTACAGAAAGGTATTCCAGATACCTACCATGTCTAATCACATCAAAATCACTTATAGATTAATTCTGATTAAAAATATAAAAACCCTTCAATACTACCTTTGGGAATTTACTAAGGGCATTCTGGTAAATATTTTAGGATGATTCCAACTCTTAGTGGATCATTCCATCAAACACTCCTTATCCATCCAAATAAATAATTTTTGGAACTCCAGAACTTTTCTGGTGATTTATGTCCTAAAACCAGAGTCTTTATCACTAGAAAAGTCATTAAAAATCAAAGGAAATTGATAAAATAGTGAAACAACTTTTGTTGGTTTCATTTATCACTACCTATCTACTCGTACCATTCTTATATAATAGTATCATACAGAACATGTTCTTGTTCCAAAAAACCCTCTCCTAGGAAGTATCTAGACTATAAATCCTAAGGGATCATCTCCCAAAGCCTCCAACTCGTTCACCAATCTCATCAAGCCCATCATCCAGCACCCTACTATTCTGTAAACTTGCTTTGATCATTATGTAGCTGTAGGTAGGATGATTCTATGTCTTGTATCGATTGGTGTATTGCTTGTTTGCATATTTCTCGATAAACGGTGATAGTTGTGATTATGTGACTTCGAGAAGAAGGAAGCCTCGGAGTAATTATTATTTTCTTTGGTATTCGCGGTATTTTGGTATTCTTAAGAAGTCCAGGGACATCTCGCTAGTCACTGGAAATCCACCTTCTTGCTCATAAGCTCTTGTCCTACTTTTATGTTTATGCATGTCTTAACATCTTGTTTATGAAAATTGCATGCTTTTACATGCTATGTTTTCTATGGGGAAGGTTTGGATCCTCCAAACTATTACCCCCCTTAGTACCACTAGGTACAACCCTTTGATGACACCTATTTCTCCCTAGTATAGAAAATGGTGTTTAACACCATAACCCCTTGAAGACCCCGTTTTAGCCAAAGTAAAAGCATAGGATGGGATGACCCCGGGAAAATGTTTACGAAATGTTTTATGAGAAAGCATTGGTGAGGTTCGACCTACCAAGAGAGGTTTGAAAAATAAAACAGGTTTTGTTTTAAAAAAAGGTGGGATAAAGGACGGAGGAAAAATGTTTATGAAAACGCACCCGTTTCTTTGCAGCTTTAGCTATAACAACTTAACCCGTGCAACCACATTACCCTGAAATGAGACAGGGCTAGGTTGAGGGGCAAGGAAGAGGATAACCCAGGTAGTTGAGGACCATGGAGTTGAAATAGGGTGACCCACTCCTAGTGTTTCCAAAGCTTTTCAAAGAGGTTTCCAAAATGTTTTATAATAGTTTTCAACAAAACCTTGTAGATGATATATCTACAAGAGAAACTATTTTAGAAAAGAACCACTCTTAGAGCCCTCTGATTACCACAGCCCTATTGCGTATCCCCTTGTTTTTATTATTATCTTAAGGTGGTTTGCAAGTACATTCAAAGTACTCACTGTCTTTCTCCCGGGCTATTTACTTGGCCAGATTTCTAGAAGCACGAGGAAAGATGGAGATATTGACGTCTATGTGAACTAGGTCGTCTCCCAGTCAGTTGCCTATAGGTTAAGGCATGACATGGGCTCTGCGCTTGAAGACTTCCGCTATCTGATGTTGTAATTGCCATAATGTCAACCTTGTAAGTTTTGTAATTGTTACCTTCTGGATGTTGTAATGATAACCGTTGGTTATGCTCACGACTCACTGATCATGGGAATGTTAATTGCAGGCATAATAGGGATTCTCGGACTCTAAATCTGGGGTCCCACATAACAATTGCACCATGTCATTATACTGATGGTGGCGAACAATCCAGCAAATCTGATATGTGAGTCTCAAAAGAAATCGTTGCATAGTCTGTTTTGGTGGTTGATGCACTCATGCTCGCTGCATAATTAGCTCCATCTCCTGATAGTACACATCAACAGGTCTAATCCCTTGCTTCAGATTTGTCAACTTGGCATATATAGACTGCATATAATTAGGAGGTACAAAACAATGTCTCATATGTGCCTTCATCGCATGCCAAGTTAGAATCAGAACCATGTTTTTTTGTCACGGCGGAGGCTAACAGCATTACCCACCATGACATAGCATACTCATCAAACTCCAAAACTTCCAAATGAATTTTTCTGTCATCTGTGCACTCATGCACTATGCGCATCTCCCAGTTGAGGTATTCTTCAGCATCCTTGCCAAGGAATTTTGGAATTGTGAACTTAGGCCTGCCAAAAACTGGGTGGAAGCAACTGTGCTTCCCAGTTGAGGTATTCTTCAGCATCTCCCAGTTGAGGTATTCTCTTGGGATGCTCCTTAATGAGGTCTCGGTTCGTCCACTGGGTGGAAGCCACAACCTCGGCCCTAAATGCCCTGAGTAGCATCATTAACAACTTCATTGTCACCCATAGAATCTGCATCGTCGTATTAGTGATGTTCTTGCTCATACAGACCGGTCAAACGAGTTACTATTGTCTCCAATCTAACCATGGCGGCCTGAATATCAGTTACTTGTGTCTGAATGGTGTTGACTGTTGTATCAGTGGTACCCAATTGTGTTTTCAAGCTTCAATATCGCCATCAAGCATGTCTATTGCTCGCTTCAAATGATCCCGGAGCGCCTCATACTCAAGCCATGTGACCATTGAATCCGCATATTTTTTCTACAACATAGTTTCTTGACTAGTAGACATGATTAGTGTGTTAGTGAAGAAAACAAAATAAGTGGTGGTGTTCTCTCACAATGCACTGTAACTGAAAAATACAATGGATCTTACCAGTCCAAAGTGAACTAGATCAACTTACCACTCGCAGCAAACAAACACGTGCACGTGTGTGATCAAGCGAATACCGAGGGAAAGAAATATCACACGATGATGACTGCAAGTGCATAGATTGTTTGTATCTAGTTTTGAAATAAAGATATTGATCCCACAGGGAGCAAGAATCTAAAGTCTAAATAACTCTTGAACTAAATACTGAAATAGTAATGCTAGATAACATTCTAAGTAACAAGATAAAATGTGAGTTTTGTGTAAAAGATATTTTTGGATTTTCAAATAAGAGAACAATAAGTAAACTAAAGTTGTAAGTAAACAAGAGCATGCGATTATGATTACGAAGGTTTTCAAGATGATGGAAAGAGTTCTCAGGGAGTAGTGGATCCACCACTAGTAATTAGAAAGAGTGATTAAAATTATTATAATAAATAAGACCATTTATGATATGTGTGGGAGGATCTCCACATATGGACGAACAGGCAGCAACCATTGCTCACATTATCTATCATAACCACAACAGATAATAACCGACAACCATCGTGTTACTACGCTATTAAGGGATTTCTCCAGTGGCATGGACAAGGATTCATGAGTTCTCCTTGATTCCCCAAGTTAGTACGTAAAGAATAAAAACTACTTTATAGTCACAATAAGTGATATCATCCTTCCGTCTACCAACAAATAATCCCCTTCATCAAGTCCCCGCAAGAGGCAAATATTAAGGAGGTGCACAACTCCCAACATCAAGATGAAGACAATTAACATAGACACATAATAAACAATATCACATAATAATCTTTATCTCACTTCAATCACATACTGGGGTTTCTCCATCTCCCCAAGAACAAAGAAAACTACTCACACATGAAGGCAATCAACATCATAGATAGAATATGGATGAAGTATCATGATACAATTGAGAACAAGTGCAAATCCAAGATTCAATCTAGAATTACAAGTAACCAAAGGGGATCGGTGATGGAGACGTTGTTGATGAAGATGGCAATGTAGATCGATGTGGAGGCCTTCAAGATCCTAGTCCCTTATCCTCTTGTGATATGGTGACGGTGTAGATCTGATTGGAGGAGGCTATGGCGGTGGCACGGCGGCAGGGCTCTGCCGTGGGTGAGAATATGGATTGGTGGCTCTGTCTTGGCTCCTTCCCTCCTTATATAGGCCTTGGGGGTGCCCTAGGGTTCCCCCAATAACGTCATATGACTTTATGAAGGTTATAGAGATTTTCTAGGGCCAAATCCCATCATTTGGGACCTTTTGGCAACTATATGGAGGAACCATACGGCGGGAAGGATGAGTTCGCCCTAGAACGCTCCACCAGCGGCGGCGAAAAGCCACATTGTGAAGCAGTGGCGGCGATCCCGGCGGCCCCTCGTGTCGGGCGAGTTCCTCGAGGCGCCTGTCGGTGAAGAACTGCCTCCAGAAGACCAGGTTGCCAGGATCCTCGGCGAGATCCGGGTCTTACACGACGGCGATAGCCGCCTGGATCTCTCCAGCGAGGTCCTCGTCGGCCGGCACCGGCGGAATAGGGATCCCGCCGGCGCTGAGTTGCCAGACGAAGGGGAGATGAGTGTCCGGCGGCGCGGTATAGCCCGCCTGGTGGAGCAGCCAGGCTTCCCACTGCTGCATCGTGCGTCGGCCGGGAAATCCCTCGGCCATGGATTTTTGGCGGAGTTGAGGAGGAAGAAAGGTGCGAGCGTCTGGAGTTTGCCAGAGTTGGGAGTGGTGTGATAGACTGTGAAGGGAGACGGCGAGATGTATGCCTTTTATAGGCCGAGTTTGGCGGCGAGGTCGGGAGGGGTGTAGAGGCGAGGGCGGGAAAAGGAAAATGGCGGGAAGGATGACGACGACTCGGCTTCTATCGCTGACAGGCTGGTCCACTCGGCCAATTCGCTGTGTCCGGCGTTCCCAGGGCGTACCCGAGATCCTGGGTATGGCCTGGGGAGTCCGGACTAAAGTTGGCCCAAATCCGGCTGAAAACAGGTTCCTGGGTACACGACTGGGCCGATTTTTGGTGTCCGGATCGGCGTCTTGGATAGCCGAGTGGAGATGCCCTTACTTACTAACTTGGGGAATCAAGGATAACTCATCAAGCGATGTCCATGCCACGGGAGAAAACCCTTAATAGCGCAGTAACACGATGGTTGTCGGTTATTGTCTGTTGTGGTTGTGACGGATAAGTGGTTGCTGCCTATTTGTCCAAATATGGATCTCCTCCCACATCTATCATAAATGGTCCTATTCATTATAATGATTTTGGTCACTCTTTCTAATTACTAGCGGTGGATCCACTACTCCCTAAGAACTCTTTCCATCATCTTGCAAACCTTCATAATCATAATCGCATGCTCTTGTTTACTTATAGCTTTAGTTTACTTATTGTTCTCTTATTTGAAAACCCAAAAATATCTTTTACACAAAACTCGCATTTTATCTTGTTACTTAGAATGTTATTTAGCATTACTATTTCAGTATTTAGTTCAAGAGTTATTTAGACTTCAGACTCCTGCTCCCTGTGGGATCGATATCTTTATTTCGAAACTAGCTACAAACGGTCTTTGCACTTGTAGTCAGCAAGCTATTTTCTAGCGCCGTTGCCGAGGAGCTAAGCGTTGTAGGTCTTTTAGCTTTTGTTTATTTATTTTAAGTTTTGCTAGTTTTTGTTCTAAGCTTTCTTTATTTGCTGCATCTGTCTTTTACTTCTATGTACAAACCAAAAACCCATAAAAATATTTGTTACTAATCATGTCGTCAGAGATATCTGCCTTCCAACGGATGAAATCTATAATGGTGGAGTCAAAGAGAAGGACTTTGGGAGATATTCATAAAAGGGAAGGCATATTAACAGAATGGTTGACTTGGGTGGACAAGTATTCATCCACACTATGTGCATCTTATCAATTATGTTGTGATCATTGCCAATCTCTAGATCACCTCAATTATCAATATAAGTATAATTTTGATACCGGACTAGGAGGGTATAATAGAGATGAGTTTAAATGCCTTGCTGGGGAGGGCACATTACAATTTGTGCTTTTTACTGGTTGGAAAGAGTTATTATTTCATTTCAGAGATATACAGGTATAAAGTAAACCACTCGATATGATCTATAAAGAAGTTCACCCTATATTCTGCTATTGCCAAGATAACTTCCATGATAATGAAATTTAATGCTGGGCGGATTAAAGCTGCCATGGAAGAACCTAACCTATTTTGCAGGGTGCTCCAAAAGATAATGTGGAGGGAACTCCAATCAAAGAGCCTCCACCTAAACCACCGAAACATGTTGTTAATAAAGAGGCGGCACTTGATGTTGCACCCCCTCAACTAGTGGAAGTTAAGCCCGAAGGTAAGACTATCGCTGAACTATTCACGAATTATCTTCGTAAGAATGAAGAGGAGCAACTTGATTAACCACTTGAATATCCTACCTCTGAAAATAATTTTCCACACACAAATAGTATGCATGTAAACAATATCTCAATATCTAGTAATGATTTCTGTAAGTCCCAAACTTATGATGATTGTTCTGAGGAGGATTCAGGCCTAGACAGTGATTTTGGGGACTTTGGTGAGGGACTAGAAGATGAATCTTTCTATGAATATTGTGATGCTATTAACATGGAACATGAATCCTCATTGGAAGAGGTAGATGAGTATTTTGAAGAACAAGTGAGCAATATGATGGTAAGAGAAATGTATTCCCAAATAGTGGAATATGCTAAAAAGTTAATTTCTTCGGATACGATAGACGATCCAATAATATGTCCTCAATGTATGAAATTTGGGCACTACTTTTATTTTCAATGCTCTGATACCTTTAATCAATCTTTAGTATCTTACAAAAATGGTGATACCACTAGTGAAGTATTATAGTATGTTATCTTTGAAGGTGCCCATGAGCTGATAATACATGTCATATCACGTATTCATAGTGAAGATAGTGTTCTCATAAAAACAGCTTATGAAATCCTGCAACATATTTCTTGGTATTCTCATGAACGTTTTAGTGAGAATACACTTATTATGAGGAGTAAGGCACTAAGAAAACCCGTAGCGCACAAAGTTACTTGTTTGCAGGAAATATCATTGGAGAAGGACGAAGTTCCTTCCCAAGAAGAGGATGAACATGAAGAAGAACTACAAATCCCCTTGGAGGAGGATGAAGTTCCTTCCCAAGAAGAGGATGGACATGAAGAAGAACCACTAATCCTTGAGGATATGCAACTACTGGACATGTGGATGCAGGTGGATTACTATTTTGGTAATTTTTTAGTTTATTCGAAGGGATGATACAATATAATGGCAAGCCTAACAAGCTTTATGATTAGTTACCGAAATCATATGACTTCTTTTATGAACTCGGCGGAACCATACTTTCTATAAGCCTAACACTTTTAACGACCAACTATACGGCGGGAGCAATAATTCCGGCCGTATAGCTCCCGCCGTATAGTTGCCAAAAAGGCGCAAATGATGGAATTTGGCCCCAGAAAATCTCTATAACCTTCATAAAGTCATATGACGGTATTGTCAGCCGTGGGTGAGAAAGTCCCCTTGCGGCAGGGGACTTTCTATAAGACCAATCACTATGAGATAGATTGGTTTTTTACGAGGTTGATTGGATCAACTATACTCGGGGAACTAATGGAAGATCTGATTTACGTGATCATATCGCTGAGGTCGCGAAACGACATACCCCTACCTATCGGTTTCCTCCATCGGGGTATACTATGACACGTAATTATAGAAGTGGTGATCGAAGATCAAAAGAGTTTGATCGAATCGGAACAATGATCGGAATCCATGTTTGGAATGTATATGAGATCTATGGTTCAAAAAAATCATCGGGTGCCGCCCGCACCAGCGAGGGGCGCTGCCCCTTCAATACCCACCTGCTATTTGGCTAGCAGGACTGCTTGCTTCGCCGTGTCGTAGCACCTTAGATGTTTTTGCGAGTTTCACAACAACGTATCTATGCATAACTTTTTTTGTAGGAAGTTGTGAATGGTATGGATTATGTGCATGTGATGTGTGTAATCCATACGTGATCTGCGATTACGGTTTTGTCAGCCGGCTTGAGCCTAGGTGTTGTCATTTTTTTGTATAACGACCTGTGTGTCAGATTCTCTATGTAATTTATTTTACTAAGCTAGTGTAGCTGTTTGGAGAACCTAGATGACATGATGGCGACATGGAGTAAAACGGAAAGTGACAAGAGTTGGCACAAGTCGGATTACAGGCTTTGTGGAGATGGAGATCGCCATGAAGAGAGCCATACCATTTCATATTATATTTGCTTTATTTTGTTTCATTGATATGTCTCCGTTTTATATCTATTAGATAGTCGGTAAAATTTAATCCCACAAAGAAGGTCTAGTTCGTTTTCCCGCCAGTGTTTGCACCATCAAAAGTCAGACATTTTTGGTAGTGGGCTCATAAAATGGAGATGCTGCCAATTTTTCTGACTAGGTGGGTTTGAGTCGGACTCTTACAGCAGAAACACTCGGTAAGCTAGACAGGTATATCATAACGGTTGTAGGACTCGGGAAAAAGTCGGACGGGAGTCGGGGCATGTGATGCCACCCGACCAACATGAGTCGTATGAGATGCGATTGACAAGGAGTTATCTACCTAGATCACTCGGCCGCGGCAGAGAATGCTTCTTATCCCTACGATAGCCTTCCTGCTTCTCTTGTGCTTCCCTTCCTTCTTCATACCTGATCATACATAGATGCAAAGATTTAGGTAGTATAAAATTCTCATTAAATAATAGTTCATAACCAACCAAGAAGGAATTCACCTGTTGTTTTAATAACTTGGCTCTAGCTCTTGTGATTGGTCCAATTCTAATTTCATTAGTGTCTTGAATCTTTGAATCATCATTACTAAATAATGGTAGAGGAATAGGTATGTCCTCATCATCATCATCCCTTGAAAAGGCGTCAACCTTCTCCATCATATGGTGTCAAATCAGCAACATTGAAAGAATTACTAACACCAAACTCCTTAGTGGGTACATCTATCTTGTATGCGTTGTCATTGATCTTGGCAAGAAATTTGTAAGGACCAGAACCCCGGGGAAGTAACTTTCACTTGCGCTTTTCAGGAAATCTGTCCTTGCAAAAATGAACCCACACCATCTCTTGGCTGAAACAACACCTCCTTTCC
This sequence comes from Avena sativa, assembly GCA_916181665.1. Lineage (NCBI taxonomy): Eukaryota > Viridiplantae > Streptophyta > Magnoliopsida > Poales > Poaceae > Avena > Avena sativa. The sequence goes on from OV702281.1 coordinate 258,691,214, forward strand.
CTTCTTATTGACACGATCAGCAGTGGCCTTGCCCTTCTCAATGGCTTATTTAGTCTTTATGTGTATCTTTCGCACAAAATATGCCCTCTTTGATGCCTCCATGTTTTCTCTCTCTTTACTAGGAAGTGGTAACAAATCTAGTGGTGTAATGGGTTTGAAACCATAGACCACCTCAAAAGGACACATTTGTGTGGTTGAATGTATAGCCCTGTTATAAGCAAACTCAACATGTGGCAACAATCTTCCCATACACGCAAATTCTTCTTGATCATAGATCGTGTGGCACCCCGGATTTATGGTCCGAGAATACCTGTTATGCCTGCAATTCACGTTCCCATGATCAGTGAGCCGTGAGCATAACCGACAAGTATCATTAAAACATCCATAATTAACGAAATACAAGTACTTACATTTGTGCCATTATGGCGATATAACAACAATAGCGTAAGTCTTCAAGCGTAGAGCCCATGTCATGCCTTAACCTACAGGCGACTGACTGGGAAGACGGCGAGAATACCTGTTATGCCTGCAATTCACGTTCCCATGATTAGTGAGCCGTGAGCATAACCGACAAGTATCATTACAACATCCATAATTAACGAAATATAAGTACTTACATTTGTGCCATTATGGCGATATAACAACAATAGCGTAAGTCTTCAAGCGTAGATCCCATGTCATGCCTTAACCTACAGGCGACTGACTGGGAAGACGGCCTAGCTCGCATAGACGTCAGCAAACTCCATCGCTCCTCTTGCTTCTCAAAGTCTGGCCAAGTAAATAGCCAGGGACAATGCCGGTGAGTACTTTGAATGTACTCGCAAACCACCTTAGAATAACGATAAGTAAAGGATATGAAGTATGGCTGTGGTAGGATGGCTCCATAAGAGGTTCTTTTGTAAGTTAGTTTCTCTTGTAGATATAGCATGTCTCTATATCTTTGTTGAAAAACTTTTGTAAAACATTTGGAAAAGTTTTTGAAAAGTTTTAAGAAAATACTAGGATTTGGGTCACCCATTTGTTTCTCCTTTCGTTCATCTCATGACCAAACTCCTTCCTCCATTTTCCCGACCATCCCATGGTCAAAACATTTTCAGGCCATTGTTTTTCTGAAGTCCTTTTTGAAAACAAAACCATCACCATTGTACAGCCGCCAGCACAACCTTCCATGACCAAGGACTCGGCTATTTGAATAGATTTACACTCTGCAGAGGCTGTACACTGTACCCACACCATCTGATTACCCATCCCTGATCCACACCGATCGTGGGTCGAATAACCGGTCAAGACCTTCCAAATGCCCTCTCTGGTACAAGTGCCTACCCTATGAGGTTAACCCCCTCAACACCGGGACGCCCTATATAGTAACCAGCCAACCAGAGCGTGTTTTGCACCTCGACGGGTGTGCGCTTTCAATGAGGGGCTCATAGTATCGCGCGGAGGCCCGTAGACCCTTTGTTCCTTCTCTTGGTCGATGCTATGCATGGACCGTTAGAGAGAGAAGGACCACCCTCCGGGAATTGTTTGCCCCTGTAGTAGTGTGAGGCCCCTATACCGGATCAGTCAAACTTCCAACCCAGCCCCGTCCCATTCCAGAGTAATGTGGTTGCACGGGTTAATTGCGCTAGCTTCAAAACTGGCCAGCCCGGCTGTTTTCGTAAACATTTTCCTCTGTCTTTTGTCCCTCTTTTTGTAAAACAAAACCTTTCTCATTTTCCAAAACCACTTGGTAGGCCAAGCCTCACCAAGGTTTTCTCATAAAACAATTTTGTAAGTCCTTTCCCGGGGTCTTCCCATCCTACACTTCTGTTTGGGCTAAAAACGGGGTCTCCAAGAGGTTATGGTGTTAAACACCATCTACCATGCTAAAGGAAGGTAGGAATTATATAAAGGGGTTGTACCTAATGGTACTAAGGGTTGAACATTTGGAGGAGCCAAACATTCCCCATATAAAAACATAATATAGTAAAATAATGCAATTTGCATAAACGGGTAAATAAAACATGCATAGGTAAAATAATAGGACAAGGCGTATGAGCAAGAAGGTGGCTTGCCTATGACCAGTGAGATGTCCCGTGACTTCTTTAGAATACCAGAAAACCAATAAAATAATAAGGATAACCCCAATGCTTGCTTCTTCTCAACGTCTCACAAACGCAACTATCGCCGTTATCGAGCATACATGCAAACAAGCAATACCACATTCAGTACAAGGCATACAAACATCAAACCATACATCAATCAAAGGATAAATACAAGATAAACATCAGTAGGATGTTTGGGTATTTCATTTGATTGGATTGGGAGAAGATTTGGAGGCATTAGAGAAAAAGGGATCTTTTTGGATTTGGAGTCTAGGAACTACTTAAGAGGGGGTTTTTGCTCAAGGACTTGATCTATATGATACCATTGTATAAAAATGATACTATAAGATAGGTATTGATAAAATGAAGCAAACAAAAGTGTGTTCACTGTTTTATCAATTTCCTTTCATTTAACATGGATTTTATAGTGGATAAAACTCTAGTTTTAGGAAATAATTCACCAGAACTTCTATGGAGTTCCAAAAATTATTTCCTTGGGTGAAAAGGTAGTATTTGGTGTACTGAAACAATAGGAGTTGTAATCACCTCAAAACAATTATCGGAATGCCCTTGAGAAATTCCCAAAGGCAGCACAGGACAAGATTTGTCTTTTTCATCGGATTTATTTTACAGAAGCTTTTTAGTTGATTCCAAGGACATATGATAGGAACTGAAAATACCTTTCTATATAAATTCGAATCAACTTTTTGGAGTTGCAAAGCTACCGTAGGGATTTTATTAGTGAATAAACCATGCACGGAAGAGTTTAATTCACTAAAATCCGACAGAGACTCATAAAAATATTAGCTGCTGGATTATGAAGGATATGGATGTGTGTGTCATCTGGGAGTCAGAATTAGGTCAAAACTCCACTTTGTTTGACCTAGGGAAAATGCTAAAGGCGGAAGGGGCTTTATTTTGATATTTTTTCTAACTGCAAACTAGGAAGCAAGTGGGTATGGGGCCTATGGGACATGCAAGGTATGGCTTATACCTTTCAATACCAATTGTATTTACTCTATTTGGAGATACCAAGTTTTCTGGAGAATTTATTTAGTGCACTGTATAGATCTGGGTATATGATTTATCATTTTTATTTTATATATTATTTTGGTGCAAAGCTTGTTCTGTATGTTAGGTAAGACATCCATGCACCTGAGAAAATTTAGATCTAAATATTTTAAGTAGCTTTGCATTTTCATTTGGATTTAAACCAACTGTCTGAAATAGATCTAGAAAAGGGAAATAAGAAAAAGGAAGGGTCCTGATGGTTTTGGGCCGGATCTGAGGCGGTACTGGGTCAAGGCGATGGATCTGGCCCAGCCGGGGACGAAGAGGTATGGGCTACCACGACCGTTCAATTAGAACAGATCTGACGTCCGCGGTGTCGTCTTCTACCTAGCGTCGTCGTTCGCGGTCAGAAACCCTAGCGGAGAGTGGAGACGCATAGGGAGCTCACCTTGGGCCTCGCCGGCGACTAGGGGGTGGCGGAGGCGACGCGGTGGGTCAAGAGCAGTCCGGCAAGGGGCGTCACCACGGGGTTTGATGCCGGGATCTTTCTCGCGCGATGGTGGCCGAGGAGGAGCTCGCCGGTGCTTCATCATGGCGTTAGTTGAGGGGTTCCTGGTAAGTAAAGAAGGTAGGGTTAGGGGCAGGAGAGCAAGGGGAATAGAGGGGTGTGACATGCAGAGGAGAAAAAGGGGGAGAGGAGAGCTCGGGGCTTAGTTTTTCTTGCCATGTCCGAGAGGTGTAGTTCTTTATCTCGAGGAGCATGCAGAGGCAGGGAGGAGCTAGGGATCTTGGGGAGGGTAGAGCATGGGTAGGGGGTGACCTGGAGGTCACATGCATCTGGGGAGGAGAAAGGGAGAGGGCACCTAGAGCTTGTTCTTAGCAATGGCCGAAATGGCCATTTCTTGCTCGTGTGGCTAGAGGAGAGGGAGGATGGAGAGGGGGGCTCTGGGAAGGCTCTCTGGTGGTAAGGGGAGAAATGAATGAGCAGGGAAAGAGGGAGGGGCCTCTGGCCTATTTATTTTGGGAAAGGAGGGTCCATGGTGGACAAAGCTCATGGATGAGCTTGAGGGGAGGTTAGGTATAAGCCGTTGGGCAATAGGGGCGGTGGGGAGGTGAGAGAGGGGGATCTGGTCGGGATCAGGGACGGAAAGGGGGTGGGGGTGCTGCCTACTCTTTTAATACAAAGATATTTGCAAGATTTTCCTCTCTCTCAAGCATATGGGACAAGGGAGGGGCTAGGTACTATAGTGCTACAGTGCACACGACCAGGAGGTTGTGATGATGCTGGGGAGTAGTACTGGGGAAGATTGGGGCTAGTTTCGCTTTGGTTTGAATCAATTTTTGCTTAGTTTAGCAAAATTGATCAAATGAAAGCTTGTGAGGGAAGTTGATAAATTTGTATTGGTCAAAGTGTGGAAATGGTACTGGTAGATAGAGGAGGTTAAATAATCACTTCATGATTTAAATGAGAGTTTTCTAGAGATTATAATCCCATTTAAATGCACTTGTTCAAAAAGTGCTGAAGTTGATTATGGAAGCTAAGATGGTAATTTTACATTGAAAAAGCTTGTTTTTTGATGTTATATGGTCCTAAATACCATAACACAGATTGGAGAATTTTATTGGGATTTATTGAGGTGGAAAAGTATTTTTGGGGAATTATTTCTTGTTTCTGCCATTTAAGAAAAAGGGCAAGAAGAAATAATAAAGAATCTCAAAAATATTTATTTTTGAGTTGGAAAGATGGGATATGATATGTAGGCATCAAATGTGCCTTGATTTAACTAGGTGATTTGGAGAAAAGCAAAATTGCCTTTATAGACAAGGGTTTTGAGAATTTGGTAAGTAAAAGAAATAAAATAGTTTAATAATCCAAATAATTGTGGGAATTATTTGGGGATGCTTATATCCAAGGTAGATGATCTAAAATTTATGTAGGCATCAAGGTCAACCTTGGTTTTGAATAAAGGTGGTGAAAAGGATGGAAAACTAGGTAAGGGGGGATCTAGGGTTTAGTTAATTTGATGCCACCTAAACAGGGTTAGATTAGGGGGCTCAGAGTTCACCTTGGTACAAGGGGTATATGGATAGATAGGCCATGTCATATAGATTATCATGGAAGCAAGAGTTAGGCTTGGTTGCATTTGAGGTGATCTAGAAGAGATGGCAAACTTTGTTGAAAATAAGGCTGACATAATAGATACATCAGGTAGCCTCCTAAACAATGTGGGTTTAAGAAGCACAAGGCTCCAATGGAAACAAGTGCAGTGGGGATTGATAGTCCATGATTAGTATATCATATCAATGCAAATATTTGGTCAACGGAAGGTAGCATATAGATGTGAGCTTCTGCCAAGGTAGGCAAGATGATAAGATTCGCAGAAAAGATTATTATCTTGACTACAAAACCATCATGGATGAGAGGGAGTTAAATTGGCTTATCCAAGGGTAGGAGTGGTCTTTGGTATTACTCGAGATGTATTACAAGATGTTTCAAGATCATTCCCAATAATGCACATAGGATGGAAAAGGTAGGGTTCCAAAGATTGAATCTAGATAAGAAATCCAGACTTAGCCATTTTGGCAGATTTGGGGTTTTAGACTAGAGTGCAAGCGTAGACGATTTTGAGAGAATGCTAGGTTCCAAACTTATGATCAAAGAAATGATGTTGAGGTACTAACTAAGTAGATGGGATTCAGGCTTAGATTGGGTCTTCACTGAGTTGTAAACCATCAAGAGGGATTATACATGGATTGAGATAAGCATGAGATGAGATAATCTCTTGGGTGGCTTAGGATAGATCCAGACTTGGATGCTTGCCTTGGGATTGATGAGCACAAGCAAGGATTGGGTCCTAAGGGATGAGTTACTAGATTAGCTCACTCTAGTTCCTAAGCAAACAATGCAGTCAGCAGATCAAGGCAATTCATCTAACTACTACTAGGGTTACCATCAAGCCTAGCTTGAGGTAAGGATGGGTATGTTGAAACGGGTCTTGCTTTGAAGTAGGATAAGTACCATCTTGGTATCTCTACCAAGATTGATATGAAAAGGTTTTAATAAAAGTTTTTGGAAAACCTAGAGATAAGGGTAGTTGAAGGTTCTATCTTGAAAACATAAGGAGATAGTATATAGGTCTCCATAGTTTTGTTAATAGAGGCTAGTAAAGTATTTGGTTGTGTCAAAGTCATCTTGGCTCAGGTTTTTGAAATGCTAGAACATTTGAGAATATGAAAATTGAGCCAAAACATCTCTTTTGTAAAATAGCTTTTTGTAAAGTAGAGTTGAGATGAGAAATACGCAACTAATACACAAACAAATGCTTTATTTCAAGCAAACAAGTAAGCACACATTGCAAGAAAAAGTCTTTGTTCCCCCTAATTTTTGCCTTTTGGACAATTAATCAGGATTGCTGAAATTGGATGTTACAGATCGCAGTAACTATGAAAGTGCGCAATTGACCACCTCTGTTTGTCCATCAATTTGAGGATGACAAGTAGTGCTGAATAGTAACTTGGTTCCCAACTTGCCCCAAAGTTTCTTCCAAAAATAGCTCATAAGCTTCACATCACGATCAGAAACAATTGTCCTTGGTACTCCATGTAATCTCATAATGTCCCTGAAAATCAGATTAGCAATATGCGACGCATCGTCGCTTTTGTGGCAAGCAATAAAATGTGACATCTTAGAAAATCGATCCACCAACACAAATATAGAATCATGCCCTCTCTTTGTTCTAGCCAATCCTAACACAAAATCCATACTAATATCCTCCCATGGAGTAGTAGGGGAAGGTAGAGGAGTATACAAACCATGAGGCTTCAATTTGGACTTGGACTTATTGCAAGAGATGCAACGCTTGACATATATGTCCACATCACGCCTCATCCTAGGCCAATAAAAGTGATCGGCGAGCATAAGTAATATCTTCTCATGCCCAAAGTGACCCATCAATACACCAACATGTGATTCCTACAATAAGAGCAAACGCACAGACGATTCTTGAACACACAACTTGTTAGCCCTAAACAGTTATCCATCATGTATGTGATATTTCTCCCATGCTTTTGAAGTAAATATGCCCTAGAGGCAATCATAGAGATGATTATATTTCTTATGTATCCATGAGTTATTGTAATGTTCCTTGAATATCCATATCAGGCAACTTGTATTGATTGACAATTATGTGAATTGTTTGTGAAACTTTTTACTTGTATGGTTATTTAAGAGTTGTCCCTAGTCGGAGTTCATGTGAGGACACACGTGAATATGGGGTTGGACTGACCCAACTTGAGACTGTCAATTAGTTGCAGATCTCTCTCTACACATCGTGTATGTTTTGTCCTTAGACTTGAGATTGTCGCATGTACTTGAGATGTGGATCGACCTACTTTGGGGCTATCAGACGCTACTCCGTAACTAGGTAGTTATAAAGGTAGCTTTCGGGTTTGTCCTGAAGCATGCTGCAAGGCATGGTCAATCAAGATGGGATTTGCCCCTCTCTACCTGAGAGAGATATCTCTGGGCCCCTCGAGTGATCGGATCCAGAAATGCATGGCCATGCTACATAAGGTTAATAGTTAACCTAGTAAAGGGATTCCGAGTTACGGCATCGAGAAAGAGAGGTCAGCTTGGAGCTAGACCAAATATCGTGAGGCAAAGGGAAAGACATGTACTAAACCTTGTGATGGTTCATCCGATATGATCTTTGTATGCGTTTAGGAGTTGGCACGTCTTGCTAGAGGCCGCTACCAACTATTGACAGAATAAGTGTATTCATGTCATGTCTACACGTATATGAACCTATAGAGTCACACACTTAAGGGGTTGGAAGACTAATGAGGATTGGATCCGAATTAGACCAGGCTTAGGCTACTAATGGGCTGCTAATGTAGAAGCCCACTAGGGACGCCTATATAAGAGAGGGTGGGGCGAGCTGACCAGGGTTAGACCTCAGACCATTCTCCTCAGCCGCCACTCCTCACGCATGTGTTGCACGCGCGGACCTAGCAGTCCGGCGTCTGACACTTCCACCCTGTACGTGTGGATACCTTGGAGGTGCTGCATATGTAGCATTTGGACGAGCCGCGCAAGGGGAGCTTCTCGTGGGACGAGGACAAGGAGGAGACATGGAACGTCTGCACTTCCTCGACGCGCTTCATCAATTCCGCAATTGCGCGTCTAGTGGTAATCCCGTGATCTATGACAACAGTATTCCTGGTTTACGTGGTAGAAAATTTTGATTTGCGCTAGTGTAGCCTACCCGTATCCCTTCAGTGGTATCAGGGCCGATGCTGTTCAGTTATAGGTTCGGTATGGTAGCCAACCCGTATCCCTTCAGTGATTTGCGCTAGTGTAGCCTACCCCCCTTTATCGTAGCCCCTTTTGTATCTCGTTAAGGTAACTAGGTGCTGCGAGGTCACATGATCCGGTAGAATGTGATTCTATGCATAACTTGTTTTTGCAGGATGTATGTGATCAGTATGGCCCATATATGTATGTGATGCATGTATGAAATTTATCATGACCTGCGTGTCGTGAGTAGGGCAACGCGGATGGAGCCATGTGTGTTGTCAATTATTATAATGGCCTGCGTGTCAACTTGTGATGATCCAAATTCTATGTAATTATGATTACTAGCTGTTAGGAGTAATAGCTTGTATTAGTTCTAGGAGGACTCATCACTTGGAGGATGGCTCACATGGAACATGAAGATGGAGATCATCATGGTGGACAGGTTCTATGGCGATGGAGATCACCATGAGAAAATGGGACATATTGTGTCACATTTATGTGAATGCTATTCGTATGCGTTTTACTACTATGCATGCTTAGATGATAGAAGTAGAACGATCCCTCAGAAATTTTAAGTTAAACCATGCCCTCCCAACCAAACCTTGCACCATCCTATGCCCTATACAATCGTTGGTGGGCCTATGAAATTAGGGTGCCGTGGTTTTCCTTGGCTGGATGGGTTTGTATCGGATACCTACACGCATAAGGGTTGGTGAGCTTGACAAGGTCATCTTAACAGTTAAGGACCTTGGGGCATAAAGGTTGGGCACCTAGTTTTGACATAGAGATGTCACCCAACAACAAGAGTCATATGTGATATGATTAGCAAGTGTTGCTTACCGATTTACCTTGTCTTCTAGCAGTGATGCTAAAGCTCACTAGTCGACTTGTTAATTGTGGATCTTGAATCACTTAGTATCAATAGAGGGATATTGATTTAAGTGGGAGTATATGCTATTAAATTGTTTAATATGTTTTACTCTTTCATGGTTACATGGCTTAGTATTTTGCATGTTTTCTGTTGTAGATCAATGGCACCAAACACTGCATCACCTTTTTCTTTGCGTTCGATTCTTGACAAAGATAAACTTAATGGAACAAATTATACGGACTGGGTCCGTAACCTGAGAATTGTTCTCAGGTCTAATAAAAAGGAAACGGTTCTGGATACCCCAATCCCCGATGAACCTGCTGATAATGCATCTGCTGCCCTAAAGAATGCCTACAAGAGAGCATGTGATGATTCTCTTGAGGTTAGCTGCCTTATGCTTGCATGCATGGAACCTGAACTCCAAAATAAGTTTGAGGATCAGGATGCGTACGATATGATCATTGCGCTTAAGGACATGTTCCAAGATCAGGCAAGGACTAAGAGGTACAATGTTGCCAAGCCCTTTGTCGAATGGAATATGGCAGAGGGAGCAGCTGTAGGCCATGTGATCAAAATGGTTGGTTACAGTCAGACTTTGGAAAAGCTTGGTTTTCCACTAGGCCAAGAGTTGGCCACTGACTTCATTTTGGCGTCTCTTCCATCCAGCTATGGGTAGTTCATTTCGAACTACCATATGCATGGGGTGGAGAAGGGCCTTAATGAATTATGTGGGATGCTTAAAACAGCAGAAAGTGACATGAAGAAGTGTGAAGGGCATAGACATGTGATGGTTGTGCAGAACAAGCCTAGCTTCAAGAAAAAGGGTACTTCTTGGAAGAAGAAGAAGGGCAAGGCTAAGGATACGATCCCTAAGCCTGCACCCAAGCAAAAGGCTGGACCTGCAGATGACACTGAGTGCTTCTTTTGTCATGAACATGGACACTGGAAGAGAAACTGTAGAAAGTACCAGGCTTCTTTGAAGAAGAGTGGAAGTAAGAGTACTTCCCACTCAGGTACGCTTGTTGTAAATGTTCTGGACATTCTTCTCGCTGATTCCTATGTTAACTCTTGGGTATTTGATACCGGATCGGTTGCTCATATTTGCAATTCGATGCAGGGGATAATAAGGACTAGAGAAGTGCAGAAAGGCGAAGTGGATTTTCGCGTCGGAAATAAAGCAAGGGTTGCTGCATTGTTCGTCGGCATCATGCAACTTCACCTTCCGTCAGGATTTATTATGGAGTTGAATAATTGTTATTACATTCCAAGTATGGGTCAAAACATTTTATCACCTTCATGTTTGATGAGGGATGGATATTCATTTGCGAGTATGAACAATGGTTATGTAATCTCTAAGAATGATATGTTTATGGCTAATGCTCCCATTGTGAATGGGTTATTTATTTTAAATCTTGATGATGCATCTATTTACAATGTTAGTGCTAAAAGGCTTCAGCCTAATGATTTGAGTCCTACCTATTTATGGCATTGTCGTTTGGGGCATATAAGTGAAAAGCGCATGAAGAAGCTCCATGGTGATGGTCTTCTAACTTCGTTTGATTTTGAATCATACGAGACATGTCAAGCTTGTTTACTTGGAAAGATGACCAAGTCGCCTTTTCGGGTTTACCCGAGAGAGCGAAGACTTGTTGGAAATCATACATACTGATGTATGTGGACCAATGAGCACGACAGCCAGAGGAGGATATCACTACTTCATTACTTTTACTGATGATTTCAGTAGATATGGTTATGTCTACTTGATGAGGCATAAGTCTGAAACTTTTGAAAAGTTCAAGGAGTTTCAGAGTGACGTAGAGAATCAACGTGGCAAGAAAATAAAGGCCTTGCGATCTGATCGTGGAGGTGAATATTTGAGTCATGAATTTAGCGATCATCTTAAGAGTTGCGGAATTGTTCCACAACTTACGCCGCCCGGAACGCCTCAAAGAAACGGGGTCTCCGAACGGCGTAATCGAAATTTGTTGGACATGGTTCGACCGATAATGAGCCAGTCGGATTTGCCATTGTCATTTTGGGGTTACGCTCTAGAAACAGCAGCTTTCACACTTAACAGGGTACCATCTAAATCCGTAGTTAAGATACCATATGAGATGTGGACTGGAAAGAATCCCAGTTTGTCTTTTCTAAAGATTTGGGGTTGTGATGCATTTGTCAAGTGGCTTCAGTCGGACAAGCTAACACCCAAATCGGATAAGTGCATTTTCGTGGGATATCCGAGGGAAACCTTAGGGTATTACTTCTACAACCGAGAAGAGGGCAAAGTGTTTGTCGCTCGTAGCGGTGTTTTCCTAGAGAAAGAGTTTCTCACAAAGGGAACAAGTGGAAGGTCGGTGCGACTTGAAGAAGTTCAAGATGAGCCGGTTGGGGATGCTTTTACAGGTGATGCTATTGTAGCAGAACAAGTTGAGGAACCCATGGCAACAGAAGCACCACAAACACGAAGGTCGGCTAGGCTCCGCGAAGCGCGGGAATTATTATTGTTAGACAATGATGAGCCTGCGACCTATGCAGAAGCAATGGTGGACCCAGACTCTAAGAAATGGCTGATCGCCATGAGATCCGAGATAGAGTCCATGGGAGACAATCAAGTTTGGAACTTGGTTGACCTGCCTGATGGTTTTAAAGCCATCGAGTGCAAATGGATCTATAAGAAGAAGATTGATATGGATGGAAATGTTCACATCCATAAAGCTCGACTTGTTGCAAAAGGTTTTCGACAAGTTCAAGGAGTTGACTACGACGAGACTTTCTCGCCCGTAGCGATGCTTAAATATATATGGATAATTCTAGCCATTGTTGCATATTTTGACTATGAAATATGGCAGATGGATGTCAAGATGGCTTTCCTAAATGGAATCCTAACTGGGGACGTGTATATGATGCAGCCCGAAGGTTTTGTCGATCCAAACAATGCTGGAAAGGTATGCAAACTTCTGAAGTCCATTTATGGGCTGAAGCAAGCATCTCAGAGTTGGAACATTCGATTTTATGAAGTTGTAAAGGAGTTTGGCTTCATCAAAAACGAACAAGAAACTTGTGTTTACAAGAAGGAAAGTGGGAGAGTGCTGGTATTTATAATCTTATATATAGATGACATATTGCTGATTGGAAATGACATTCCTATGCTCGAGTCTGTTAAGACCTCATTGAAAAATAGTTTTTCGATGAAGGACTTGGGAGAAGCGGCATATATTCTGGGCATCAAGATCTATAGAGATAGATCAAGAAGGCTAATTGGATTAAGCCAGAGTACATACATTGACAAAGTGTTGAAATGGTTCAGCATGGAAGAGGCTCAGAAAGGGTTCTTGCCCATGTCTCATGGCATAAAACTCAGCAAGACTCAGTGTCCTTCGACTACTGATGAGCGTGAGCGCATGAGCAGGATTCCATATGCTTCGGCTATTGGATCCATCATGTATGCAATGATATGTACTCGCCTAGATGTTTCCAATGCTCTAAGTGTTACGAGCAAATATCAGGCTGATCCAGGTGAAGGTCACTGGACAGCGGTAAAGAACATCCTTAAGTACTTGAGAAGGACTAAGGATGTATTCCTAGTTTATGGAGGTGAGGATGAACTCAGTGTAAGGGGTTACACAGATGCGAGTTACCTTAACGACTCAGATGATTCCAGATCGCAATTTGGTTATGTGTTTGTCATGAATGGTGGTGTTGTGAGTTGGAAAATTTCCAAGAAAGGTACGGTGGCCTCCTCTTCAACAGAAGCTGAATATATTGCCGCCTCGGAGGCTGCAAAGGAAGCTGTTTGGATTAGGAATTTCCTGATCGCTCTTGGTGTGGTTCAGGGCGCGTCCAATCCCATGGACGTTTATTGTGACAACAATGGTGCTATTGCACAATCCAAGGAACCTAGACAACACCAGAAGAACAAACATATTCGCATGCGTTACCATCATATTCGAGAGTTTGTTGAGGATGGTAGTGTCATGATATGCAAAATACATACATACTCAAATGTTGCTGATCCTTTTACAAAGCCACTCCCGCAGCCTGCGCATGAGGCGCATGCAAGAGCAATAGGTATTAGATACAATCTATATTGACTCTAGTGCAAGTGGGAGACTGAAGGAAATATGCCCTAGAGGCAATCATAGAGATGATTATATTTCTTATGTATCCATGAGTTATTGTAATGTTCCTTGAATATCCATATCAGGCAACTTGTATTGATTGACAATTATGTGAATTGTTTGTGAAACTATTTACTTGTATGATTATTTAAGAGTTGTCCCTAGTCGGAGTTCATGTGAGGACACACGTGAATATTAGACTAGCACATCGATTGGTTGATGACTATGTTTCGCAAGTTATAGACATGGAGATGTTAAACCAATGATGTGGGCACATGTTATGAACATGGGGTTGGACTGACCCAACTTGAGACTAGCAATTAGTTGCAGCTCTCTCTCTACACATCGTGTACATTTTGTCCTTAGACCTGAGATTGTCGCATGTACTTGAGATGTGGATCGACCTACTTTGGGGCTATCAGACACTACTCCGTAACTGGGTAGTTATAAAGGTAGCTTTCGGGTTTGTCCTGAAGCATGCTGCAAGGCATGGTCAATCAAGATGGGATTTGCCCCTCTCTACTTGAGAGAGATATCTCTGGGCCCCTCGAGTGATCGGATCCAGAAATGCATGGCCATGCTACATAAGGTTAATAGTTAACCTAGTAAATGGATTCTGAATTATGGTATCGAGAAAGAGAGGTCAGCTTGGAGCTAGACCAAATATCGTGAGGCAAAGGGAAAGACATGTACTAAACCTTGTGATGGTTCGTCCGATATGATCTTTGTATGCGTTTAGGAGTTGGCACGTCTTGCTAGAGGCCGCTACCAACTATTGACATAGTAAGTGTATTCGTGTCATGTCTACACGTATATGAACCTATAGGGTCACACACTTAAGGGGCTGGAAGACTAATGAGGATTGGATCCGAATTAGACCAGGCTTAGGCTACTAATGGGCTGCTAATGTAGAAGCCCACTAGGGACGCCTATATAAGAGAGGGTGGGGCGAGCTGACCAGGGTTAGACCTCAGACCATTCTCCTCAGCCGCCACTCCTCACGCCTGTGTTACACGCGCGGACCTAGCAGTCGGCGTCTGACGCTTCCACCCTGTACGTGTGGATACCTCGGAGGCGCTGCATCTGTAGCATTTGGACGAGCCGCGCAAGGGGAGCTTCTAGTGGGACGAGGACAAGGAGGAGACGTGGAACGTCTGCATTGCCTCGACGCACTTCATTAATTCCGCAACTGCGCATCTAGTGGTAATCCCGTGATCTATGACAATAGTATTCCTGGTTTACGTGGTAAAAAATGTTGATTTGCGCTAGTGTAGCCTACCCGTATCCCTTAAGCTTTACCATTATCACACAACTTATAAGGAGATGAAAAATCATGGTCGGTAGCATATAAGTCACATAGACTGTGTAAAACAGGAACTCTCACATCCAATTGGGTCAACAACATACTTTCATAGACAGAGCATCAGTTACAACATTATCTTTTCCCTTCTTATGTTTAATAATGTTTGGAAAAGATTCAATACATTCAATCCACTTGGCTAATCGCCTATGTGATGTGGACATCCCATCTATTGATACAACCATTGTACCTACAGTTACACAAATACAAGGACCTATCACTCGAGCTCGTGCCAAGCCACTTAACTATCAGGTACTTTCGTTTCTTGAAACTATTCCTCACATACATGAGAATATAATGCTGCCTAAATCAAATGTATTTGTTACTCGTAGGAATGATGGACCAAGCATGGACGAGAGGGACAAGCATTGGAGCATGATCATACATAGAGATGGCATCAAGCATGTGAGGATTCAAGAGAAGGCCACGGATGAAGATTTCAGAACTTTGAAGCCGCCATAATGAAGAAAGAAGGTTTGGACGAAATATTCAAAAATATTACATCATAAATTCATCCATAGCTTAATTTGGAGCTATGACACCTTTTATTTTGGGTCAGGCCCATGTAATTTTCGCAGGAATTAAAATAGCCACTTTTTAGAGTCCGTATTTGAGGAGAGAGGGACTTTTAGGGTTGGTTTTGGCCACCACCTCTATGGCTGGCCGAAATCCCACCTTTTCCTCCTTAAATACCCCCCATAGCCGTCACTTTTGACTCGGATTTTGTTTAGACATAAAGTTAGCCATCATAGCAACTTTGCCAAGGCTCGAGCGTCGTAGAGGCCTCTTGTACTTCGCACCTATATAGGATCCCACCTTTTCAATAAAGCTTTCATCTTAGTACGCAATTTCTTGATTGCAATATTAGTTCTTACTTGTTCTCGATTTCAGATAGGAATTAAGACCCTTGCTAGTTAGGCTGATCGTGTTTCCGTGGGATCGGTAACCTCTAGAAGATTGTCCTAGCGATTGCATTTGCGCTCATGCTCACACGTCTAGTCCGGTCGTCAAGCCCGAACTCCACCAAATCGACTATCACCATCTTATTGAAAGATCGGACACCTTAGCCCTATCACTATGCAAATTGGATTGTCCTTTCAAATACTTCAATACTTCATGATCATAATGTATGATAAATTCTTTTGGCCACAAATAATGTTGCCAAACTTCAAGCACACGCACAAGAGCATATAATTCTTTATCATAAACAGGATAATTCAATCTGGCAGCACTAAGATTTTCAGAAAAATATGCAGTCGGTCTATCCTCTTGCATCAACACACCACCAATGCCTATGCCACTAGCATCACATTCAATCTCGAATTGTTTATGAAAATTTGGTAGAGCAAGTAATGATGCAGAAGTAAGCAATCTTTTCAATTCATCAAAAGCATTATCTTGGGCTGGGCCCGAAACAAACTCAACACCTTTCTTAGTGAGTTCATTTAAAGGTGCAGCAGTAGTGTTGAAGTCTTTCACAAAACGTCTATAAAAACAAGCAAGACCATGAAAGCTTCGAACTTGACTAACATTCATAGGAGTAGGCCAATTTTGTATTGCTACAATTTTAAAATTTTCTACCTCAACTCCATTCCTAGATACAACATATCCTAGAAATATGACCTTGTCTTTGCAAAAAGTGCACTTCTCAAGATTACCATATAATTTAGCTTTACGTAAAACTTGCAAAACTTGTCTAATATGATCAATATGATCAGTTTCAGTGCGGCTGTATATTAATATGTCATCAAAGTACACAACCACAAATTTGCCAATAAAGTTTCTCAAAACATGGTTCATTAATCTCATGAAAGTACTAGGTGCATTAATTAAACCAAAAGGCATGACTAACCACTCATATAAACCAAATTTTGTTTTAAAGGAAGTTTTCCATTCATCCCCTTCTTTTATCCTAATTTGATGATAACCACTACGCAAATCAATCTTAGAGAAAACAGGAGCACCACTCAGTTCATCTAGCATATCCTCTAATCGTGGAATAGGATGACGATATCGAATAGTGATGTTATTAATAGCTCTATAATCTATGCACATACACCATGTACCATCTTTCTTAGGAACTAAAATAACAGGCACATCACAAGGGCTAAAGCTCACACGAATATACCCTTTGTCGAGAAGCGTTTGTACTTGTTTCTGAATATCCTTGGTTTCCTCGGGGTTGGTGCGGTAAGGTGCTCTATTAGGCAATGATGCTCCTGGAATTAAATCAATTTGATGCTTAATACATCTCAATGGTGGCAAACCAGCAGGTACCTCGTCTGGAAAAACATTATTGAATTCTTGTAGTAGATGATGGCGATGGCGTGGAGATAACTTGCATGAAGCTAAGAAACTCTCGCTCGGCTATCCCCTGCTGCCAATATAGCAGATCTCAACCCTATGGATATTTGCAACACCACACACCTGCGCACGTGGATCCTGATCACGTATGGTTTGCAATCTACCAATTCCTAGTGGAACAACAGATTACACTCAATTAGAGCTAGGGTTGATATTGTCTAGCGAAACACAATCATAATATCAGAGGATTACAGATGAATGCTTGGAAGCAATCAAGTGTGATCTAGGGTTGTGTTTAAACGAGGTCTAACCTCTCTAATGCGGCGGCTATCTCTTTATATAGTAAAGGACAACCAGCCAAAACGTGGTTCGACTCAACTAGGATATAAGCCGACCCATACTTGGGTTCGGCCATAGTGGCTCACAGGCCAACTCATGGGGCACCTATCCTAGTGCAACACGCACATCCTCAGGTCCTCCTTGCGCATGCCTCCCTCTCCTCCCTCGTGCTGATGTTGGAGTCCTCAATCGTTCCACTGTGGGATTTCTCGCAGAAACTCTACCGCGACAGAGAAACAACGTTGTAATCTGTCACGACAGCTAGATTCTGCCGCAGTAGAGAAACTGTCTAAAAGTCTGCCACGGCAGAGAATTCTTCTTCTCCCTATGACATCCTTCCTTAGTCTCTTGTGTTTCCCTTGCCTTCTTCATACCTGATCATACATAGATGCAAAGATTTAGGTAGTATAAAATTCTCATTAAATAATAGTTCATAACCAACCAAGAAGGAATTCACTTGTTGTTTTAATAACTTGGCTCTAGCTCTTGTGATTGGTCCAATTCTGACTTTCATTAATGTCTTGAATCTTTGCATCATCATCATTGCTTAATAATGGTAGAGGAATAGGTATGTCCTCATCACCTTCATGGTCGTCTACAGATTCGAGCCAATGACTGTGCTCGACATGCTACCTCTACCTCTTCATGAACGCATAAACATGTACATCGACAAGCGCGCCCAAGCCATGAATAAACTACATGAGGAGACAAGATCTACAATCAAGCAACAAGTTCTTCGTCAAGCATCAAGGCTCAACAAGAACAAGAAGGAGATGATCTTTCAAGAAGGTGACCTCATGTGGCTCCACTTGCGTAAAGACCGCTTTCCACATGAGCGTGAATCAAAGCTCAAGCCACGAGGCGATGGCCCCTTCAAAGTCTTAAAGAAGATCAACAACAATGCCTACATGATCGACATCCCCACTTCAGAGTACCCTAGTAAGCAATACATTCAACGTGGCGGACCTCTCACCATTCCATGGAAACGATGCAAATCAAGATGGTGAAGAGTCGAGGACGGATCTTTTCCAAGGGGGGATCTGATGCAGCCCGTTATACGAACGTCCCTACATCTTCACCACAAAGTACACCAAGTGGACCAATGACGAGAGCTAGAGCCAAGCTTCTTCATGACAAGGTTAACTCGCTCCTCTCTTTGTGTGACTTTGATTCACCCTTGAATGGCATGATACTTCATTCTCATATTTTATGCATTCTCAGGTATGAACCCCATGAAGAGGCACCAAGAGAAGGAACCAAATACCCCCAAAGAAAAGGCTCCAGCTCAAACCGGCGACGAAACCAGCGAACCGGATCCTACGCCAGAAACCCCAGGAAGATCCGGTGCCAGATCCGGCGAACTGAAATCCCCGCCGGAATCCACTCCCGTTCCAGCGCCAGATCCGGCGAAGCACCTCTATTTTTTGCCACCGCCAGAAATGAAGCCAGAACACCGTTTTGGCTTACGCTGGAATGAAACCGGCGACCGCCAGAAATTTCCGGCGTGAATTCCGCGGTGCCGAACTTACCGCCGAAATCCACTATCTGCGCACAAAAAAAGTGTTTGATGCCCTGGAATATTCCCTCTGCCTTCCTTTTTGCCCTAGCACTATAAATAGCCCCTTGGGGCTCCCCCTTTAGACCTAGACTTGATATTAGGCTAGAAGAAGACTCCCTCTTGAGGATCTATCTCCTAGTTAGTCTCATGCTCCTCAACGAGGGGCACCTAGTATCACAAACCTCTCGGATCTAGCTTAATCGCGCTCGATTGTACAAGATCTTTGTATTGGGTTTGCCCTTGCCAAGTTATCAAGATCTCGTCAAGTTCATCCTTGCTCAATACCGATCCCGAAGGATTGTATTGGACCGGTAACCACCGGTGCAAACCAACGCGTTTTAATTGCGTTTGTGTTTGCCTGTGTTCGCCCTTTTCTTCGTGGTTCGTGTTCATCGGGTTCATCCTCTTCCCCTCACCCCTCACTCCACCGTGAATCCCCCCATGAAATCGTGAAAGATCGGCCATCCTAAGGGTCATCCCCTAACAAATAGGTCTTGTATCGTGTTGTGTTTGCGTGTGTTCATCGTGTTCTTCGCGAGATGTGTGTTCACTTCTGCTACCTTCTCCCTTTCCCTCGCTTTCCCATCGATTTGAGCATGAAATCAGTGAAGATCGGGCCATCTGTGAGGTTAACCCCTATCATACTAAGTCCATAATACAAATTCAAATGATATTTACATTATTTATTGAGCTCCCACTAAAATTACCTCCCCTAAACGGTTTTAGTGATTACACGACCCTAATTCACTATACCACCCTGATTGTCATGGTCGGCGGCATAGTTGCAAAGGTGGACAACGCAGTGTCAATCACATCATTCATGTGACTCATGCTCAATATTTCGATCTCTCGTGCTTCGAGGCTATGCTAGGCTCGCCAAATTAACATAATGTACTTGTTGTGCAACATAGCTTGCCGTCCACCGTATGCAAACACCGATACGTCTAACACCCGATCGTCGAGGCATGCTTCATAACAAAGAACTTTCTTGGTGTTACACACTAAGGGAGAACACTTTTATTAGTATTAAATTAAGGGATCATCTTATATAATGATACCATCGAGTATCTAATACTAGCAAACAATAAGATGCCAAAAGGATTAACATCACATGCAGTTATAATGTATGTGATATGACATGGTCCTCCTTGTGCTCCTTCATCTCCATCAAGCACCTTGTCATGATCTCCATCTTGCCCACCAATATGGCCCTAAGTCCACAACGCCACCGGTTGGTTGTCCGTGATCGCTATTACTACAACTTAGCAACATAAAAGTAAACTATTTGGACCATATCATATCACAAACCCCCTACGAAATAAAGTTAGACGCCTCTAATTTACCCTACGAACCTCCAACCACAACATCAGTCAGAATCCACCAGCCACATATATGGTACAAGCCATATGTCAAGTGCAAAACCAGTGTCACGTAAAATTATGTATAAGAGGCCGCTTCATAAAGCAGTATGAACAAGTATACATAAGAGGGTAATAAAACAATAATTTTTCTAACTTTCTTACACCAATTCCCAAGATCTATCTATGCGTTAATGATATAATGGAAAGTTTTCGGTGACATTCCCTTGTAGACCAAAAAACGTTAACATTCACGATCAATGACGTAGTTGACCTCAAGGTCACGATGCTCTTTGCACAACAGCCCAGGTGCCAGCACCTCACACATACAGGGGCAAGTGTCACAATTGTTACAAAATGCCATACCCAAAAAATGTCCCTGATTCTGTTTCTTAATGACGCTTAGGTTCCACGACGGGGGTAAGTGACAACATTAACTGGCCAACTATTCCTCTGAAAACTTGAATCGACATAAATGGGAAATTAGCATGTCAGCGTTCTGGAGTCACTATCAACAATTCAGAGTTCATGATAATGAATGGAGTTTCTCTCACGGTAAATCATAAACCTCTGGGTCTATCTACTTTCACCAAACTTTTCCTCAATAATGGACAAACTGCACTGCAATCTTGATCAAGAACCATTACATCCATAATACGTCAAAGATGGTATGTGTGTCAGCATTGCAATTTTATTGAAGATTTGTTCATTCCGATCTTCCAATTAGGGGGGAAGAAGCTGGTGCATGAGTCGATTGATCATCTCATAACTTGTGAAAGTAATGACAGCATTTGGCGTTGTTCGCAGCAAATTTGTCGCACAACCTCGGTAGAAGCCAGCAACTCCCTCCTTATGGAACACTTGCCTTATGCAGTCACTTACACTAGTATACCGCATAGCACCATGGGGGACACGGCCTTGTTCTTGCAACTTAGACCGTACAACCTGCCAATATAAACCAATAGTTGAAACATTAATAAAACAGAAAGACCTTTTGATGTGCCAACAGAAGGTGATTGCGTCATTAATTTTAACACCTCATTCCTTTCTCCCACTAATTTAACTCATAAAGGAAATATAAGTGCCTACTTCGTTTCATGGAGAATAGGTTTTGACAAAGAATTATTTTGTCAATAACTCAACGTGCTTTATATGACATGGAATTGCTCTCACTTGATCTGTTCTCGAAAGGATGTACTGATGAATTATGATTGTGATTTTGTATGCAAAAACACATATTTGACAGAGTAAGTCTTGGTAAAACCCTTGTCTTAAGGAACAAAAATACGGTCTTACTACGCATTTTTTAAGAATGGATGGAGTATTTCTTTAGCCACTCTTTCACAAACTTATGTATTTCATTTGAAAATATACTACTCACTTTACAGATTAATTAACTACCCCATTCCATTAACCCTAGTGAGTAAGTAAAATAATTTGTCAACTGCTCCACTCCGTAATTTGCCATTCAAAATGCAGAATGGTCTAACAGAAGTTGCAAGATACACTCTGCTGATACTCAGGCATTCCATATCAAGAGGAGCATGTATGCAGCAAAAGATAAGCCCTTAGCTGATTAAAGTGTACTATCAGATAGGGAGGGTCGATAAACATACCTCGTGAGGGTATGTTATTATCGAGGCTGTTACTTTGGATCCTGAGGAACAAATAGCTACGTGTCCAGGTCCAAGCTTATCAACTGTAGTATTGTCTGCAAAATAATATGCATTTTTTTCTGTCAGTCTCTACACACATTTGTCAAACAGTTTTAGCAGCAGAGGATATTTTAATACCTCTATTGGCAACGTACAGCTTCACCTTTTCATATACTGGAAACTGGATGGCTACATGAGTAACCCCAGCTAGAGAAGGAACAAGACCACTGTTCTCATGGAAGACATAATCAAGGACACATTAAAAAGGAAAATATCATGCTTATGGTCAAAATGCAACCTACCTGTACAATCCACGGAGACCTTCTTCTGCT
Organism: Avena sativa; assembly: GCA_916181665.1. NCBI lineage: Eukaryota > Viridiplantae > Streptophyta > Magnoliopsida > Poales > Poaceae > Avena > Avena sativa. The sequence continues at coordinate 258,713,500 of OV702281.1, forward strand.
GCAATCCTTTGTAACGCAGATAAGATGCCTGTGTAAGGCACTAGACCAGGCCTCATCCCTTGTGTCTTCAAGAGAAAACAGAGTACTTGTTATGACCGGGCTGACTTACAGCCGAAAGAGGTCCAATAGTGGGTCGGTTTAAGGGCTTGGCCCAACTTATCTAGGGTTTCGATTAGCTAGACTATTATATAAACACATGTAATCCCTACGTATCGAACAAGCACTAAACATATTTGTTGCCGACTCCCTCAGGAGTCGGAGTCCCTAAACCCTAGCTTCATCCCTGCGCCACCGCCGCCTCCTCCCTCCTCGCGCCCCCAGCCGCCGTCGTCCCCCCCCCCCCTCCCCCCCCCCCCCCCCCCCCGCGCAATGATGGGTCGTCATGACGGGGCTTACGCCGCCGCCCCGCACGGCCAGCAGCCGTCCCGCTTCACCAAGCTGGAGTTCGCCGCCTACGACGGCACCGTCGACCCCCTGAACTGGCTCAACCAGTGCGACCAGTTTTTCTGGGGGCAGCGCACACTGGCGTCCGACCGCACGTGGATCACCTCCGCGGAGCCGTCCAGACGTGGTATTACGCCCTCGAGCAGGACGAGGGCGCCGTGGGAGCGATTTCGCGACCTCTGCCTCCTCCGGTCCGGCCCCCCAATACGCGGGAGCCGGTTGGCCGAGTTGGGACACCTACCCTTCACCTCCTTGGTGCAGGACTTCGTCGACCACTTCTAGACTTTGGCGTGCCATGCGCCTGGTGTCACGGCTCGCCAGCGCGCAGAGCTGTTCGTCGGCGGCCTGCCGGATCACATTCGCGTCGACGTGGAGATGCGCGAACCCCAGGACCTGCAGTCCGCCATTACTACGCCCGCGCCTTCGAGCAGCGCGCGCTGGCCATGCAGCAGGCCTTCCGTCCCGAGGCGTGCGACCTCCCCCCGCTCTGCACCGACGGCACCAGGCCCGGCGCGTCCCGCCTTGCCGTTCGCCCCGCTGTGGCCACGGCCCCGACGCGGCCCTTCCGTCGGCTGACTACGGCCGAGCAGCTCGAGCGACGCCGTAAGGGCCTGTGCTTCAACTGCGACGAGCCCTACGCGCCGGGCCACGTTTGCGCCCGCCTGTTCTACTTAGAGACCGTCGACGACGGGGACATTGATGCCATCACCGCGGAGCTCGATGCCGCGACCCTCTCCGAGCCCGACGCCACTGCCCACAGGCCGGTCCAGGCAACCGCCTTCGTCGTCTCCTTGCCATGGCAGGCATCAGGACGGAGAAGACCATGCTACTTCCGGTGACGATCAACGGCGAGCGCCTACTTGCGCTCCTGGATACAGGGTCTACGCACAACTTCCTGTCCGGGGACACCATGCGCCGCCTGGCGCTGCAGGCGTCGGGCGCCGAGCAGTTCAGCGTCACCGTCACCAACGGGGACCGCCTTGCTTGCCAGGGCGTTGCTCGGCAGGTTCCCATCCTCATCGGTGACGAGCACTTCTCCATCGACTGCGCCAGCATCGACTTGGGTTGCTTCGACTTCATCCTCGGCGTCGACTTCCTGCGCACACTGGGCCCCATCCTCTGGGATTTCGATGCCCTGGCCCTGATCTTCTAGCGCCTGGGTCGTCGCGTCCAGTGGGAGGGCGTCGGCGGGCCTCCCCAGCGACCCCTTAGCTCCAGCTGATGGCGGCCGCGCTAGACGAGGCGCACCCCCTCCTGGACGACCTCCTACAGCAGCACAACGACATCTTCGACAAGCCACGGGGTATCCCGCCAGCGCGCCTCTGTGACTACCACATCCACCTCCTGCCGGACACTGCCCCTGTCGTTGTGCGGCCGTACCGCTACCCCCAGCTTTAGAAGGACGAGCTCGAGCGCCAGGTGGCGTTAATGCCCACGCAGGGCATCATCCGAATTTCGACATCGCCGTTCTCCACGCCGGTGCTCATGGTGCGCAAGGCCGACGGAACGTGGCGCTTCTGCATCGACTACCACGCCCTCAATGCCAGAACGTCCAAGGACAAATTCCCTATACCTGTCGTGGACGAGCTCTTGGACGAGTTACATGGGGCGCGCTTCTTCACCAAGCTCGACCTTCGCTCCGGCTATCATCAGGTGCGGATGCATCCGGACGATATCGCGAAGACGGCGTTCAGGACTCATCACGGCCACTTCGAGTTCTTGGTGATGTTGTTTGGCCTCTCCAACGCCCCGGCAACGTTCCAGGTTTTGATGAACGACGTGCTCAGCCCTTGCGCCGCTTTGTGCTTGTTTTCTTTGATGACATTCTTATCTACAGTTCATCTTGGGCGGAGCACCTGCAACACGTGGCCATCATCTTCAACGAGCTTCGAGCGCATCATCTACACCTCAAGCGCTCGAAGTGCTCGTTCGGCACGACCTCCGTCGCGTACCTGGGACATATCATCTCGACGGAGGGAGTCGCGATGGATGCTGACAAGGTCGCCGCCGTCGCGTCCTGGCCAACCCCGCAGTCGCCCCGGGCTCTACGCGGCTTCTTGGGCCTCGCCGGCTACTACCAGAAATTCATCCGGGAATTCAGCCTCATCGCCGCGCCCCTGACACACCTCCTACGCCGCGACGCCTTCTCTTGGGACACGGAGGCGACCGAGGCGTTCCAGACCCTCAAGCAGGCCCTTACGACAGGGCCAGTGCTACAGATGCCGGACTTTGACAGGCTGTTCATGGTGGACTGTGATGCCTCCGTCGTAGGCTTCAGCACCGTCCTCCACCAGGGTGACGGGCCGCTGGCCTTCTTCAGCCGCCCGTTCGCCGCTCGACATCACAAGCTCGCGTCGTACGAGCGCGAGCTCATCGGGTTGGTCCAGGTCGTGCGTCACTGGCGGCCCTATCTCTGGGGCAGACCTTCCGCATTCGCACGGATCACTATAGCCTCAAGTTCTTGTTAGACCAGCGCCTCTCCATAGTACCGTAGCACCAGTGGATCAGCAAGCTCTTTGGCTTCGACTTCACCGTCGAGTACCATTCGGGTCGTCTCAACACGGTTGTCGATGCCCTGTCACGCCGCGACACTGAGGACGTCGCGGAAGACGTCGCCGCCGAGGGCACGGTCCTGTGCATCTACTCCGGGTCGTCTTTCGCCTTCATCGACGACATTCGCCGGGCTACCTCGACCGCCGCGGATGCCCAGGCCTTTCGTCAGCGCCTTGAGGACGGCAAGATGGAGATGCCCTGGCGTCTGGACGATGGCCTTCTTCTACAGGGGTGCCGCCTCTTTGTGACGGACCACGGTGACCTCCACCATCAGGCCCTGCTCCTGGCGCACTCGGCGGGCCACGAGGGTGTGCAGAAGACACTCCACTGCCTTCGTGCTGATTTCTACATCCCTGGTGATCGTATGCTGGTGCGTGACTGTGTACGGTCTTGCGTGATGTGCCAGCGTAACAAGACGGAGACACTGCGGCCAGCAGGACTACTACAGCCTCTTGATGTGCCCTCGCAGGTGTGGGCTGATATTTCCATGGACTTCATCGAGGGCCTTCCCAAGGTGAGCGGCAAGTCCGTCATCCTCACGGTGGTCGACCGCTTCTTCAAGTATGCGCACTTCATCACTCTCGGCCATCCGTATACAGACACGTCCGTGGCGCGGGCCTTCTTCGACGACATCGCCCACCTCCACGGGTTTCCCTCTTCGATCGTTAGCGACCGTGATCCGGTGTTCACTGGTCACGTCTGGCGTGATCTCTTTCGGCTGGCAGGCGTGAAGCTACGCCTGAGCACGGCGTTCCATCCTCAGACGAACGGCCAATCCGAGGTGGTTAACAAGGTGATTGCTATGTATTTGCGCTGTGTTACAGGTGATCGTCCACGAGCTTGGGTGGATTGATTGGCATGGGCGGAGTACCGCTACAACACCTCCTATCACTCCGCCCTATGCACCACGCCCTTCGAGGCGGTCTACAGGCGCCCCCCTTCGCTATGCTGCCATTCGAGCACGGGACGGCTCGGACCGAGGCCGCCGGCGACCTGCTCCGCACCCGCGACGAGATCTTGGCCGAGGCGCGCCAATGTCTTCTCCAAGCCCAGCAGCTGTCCAAGAAGTACTACGACGCTCATCACCGCGAGGCGGAGTTCGCGGTGGGCGACTGGGTGTGGCTACGCCTCCTTCACAGGAGTACGCAGTCACTGGACCCGCGCGCCAAGCGCAAGCTGGGTTCTCGCTACGTGGGTCCCTTTCGTGTGCTGGAGCGCGTCGACACGCCCGCATACCGTCTTCAGCTACCAGCGGGCTCTCGCATCCACGACGTCTTCCATGTGGGCTTGTTGAAGGCCTACCGTGGGGAGCCGCCAGCAGCACCGCCGGCGCTTCCTCCCACTTCTGATGGACGCCTTCTGCCAGGTCCCGCTAAGGTGTTGAAGGCGCAGCAACGTCGAGGCGTGTGGCATCTGCTGGTTCAGTGGGCTGGCCTGTCTCTGGAGGACGCTACCTGGGAGAAGCTCAAGGAGTTCCGCCAGCAGTTTCCAGACATCCAGCTCGAGGACGAGCTGTTTGCACAGGCGGGGAGAGATGTTATGACCGGGCTGACTTACAGCCAGAAGAGGTCCAATAGTGGGTCGGTTTAAGGGCTTGGCCCAACTTATCTAGGATTTTGATTAGCTAGACTATTATATAAACACATGTAATCCCTACATATCGAACAAACAATAAACATATTTGTTGCCGACTCCCTCAGGAGTCGGAGTCCCTAAACCCTAGCCGCATCCCTGCGCCACCGCCGCCTCCTCCCTCCCCGCATGGTCATGGCGCCCCGCCAACGCCATCGTCCGCGCCAAGCTCCACGCCACCCTCCCTTCCACCCCTACAACCTGAGACCGAGACCTGGTAGGATCCTAGTTCCTATCAGTACTATAATCAGTTGTTTCTATATCATTCAATGTGTGTTAAGAGTAAGAACTGGGCCCCAATATTAAGCAACAAAAAACTCATGTATAGCCCATTTAAATGATCAGGTCCAGATATACCACCAATTCATTTTAGTCATTAGTAATACACATTCAATTAAATCACTGAAATTTCACTAAACTTTTGGTCCATTGTATTTTCAATAATAAACATACAAGACTTCAGTTGACCTTTTGTTAGTTTCAATGACATCCTAAGTTGTATTTATACTGTGCTGTGTTCTCTTCTGATTTCGATAAAAAAAACAGGTACTACAACTTGATTTTGACATGTCAGACCCACTACGTTAACTGACAAAGTGTCAACACTAATGTCGATCTTCAGTTAGGAGAGATTGTTTCAGGTTGCAGGAAGCCCCCTCAGCAGCTCATCAGTCATCACGCATCCAACGACCCAGGTTTCACCTTACTGCTTCGCGCCACCTTGGTGAACACAAGACGTCGATCTGCCATCTGACGGCTGAGGAGCATCAAAGAGTCGTTATTTGAATTCTGACCAGCTCGCTTTACAGTCTTGCAGTATATCAGCTCACCCTCGTTTGTCTTCTCTCCCTTTTCCCCTATTTAGCCTCGGAACCGCTAGGGTTTGGGCATCTCTTTCCAATTGGATTTGTACCCTAGCCACCACTGTTCGTGGTCTGGCAAAGACGCTCATCTGTAAGAGCGTAGAACTTCTGCAATATAACTCTCAATTCGTTGCCATTTGGCTTGTAAACTCTGAATATTTCTGTCAGTTAAGTGAGTTCAGGTTCAGGCTTATCATGACATTAGAGCAGCTCTAACGGAGCCCCAATTTTTGCGAACTGTAAATGCAGAGTACAGTGGACTGAAAACCGAAATCGCAGTTCGCAAATCGTTTGCACAGAATGGAGCTGTAAAAACAAACTGAAAATACGAAATTCAAACAACGCGGGTAAATCAAAGGACAAACTCGCGTCTGATCCAAGTTCTTCGGTCATACATACGTTAATTACATAAAATACGCAGCAATTCAAAAGCTGCACGGTGCCTACATCGACTACTACGGGGCGCCGCCGCATCCTAGACCAAAATCGAGCCCTGCTCTTCGTCGGCAGGGGCTGCAGGGCGCCGCAGAGTTGTGGCAGCGAGGTCCTCACTCGAGGTCACCGAGCTTGAGCTTGACGACGGTGCCGGTGCTGCTCGAAGCGCACGCGTCCTCCCTCACCTTGGCCGCGCGCGCCTGGACGAGCAAGATGGCCCGGCGCTGCTCGGCCCGCTCCATCTCGAGCTCCGCCTCGACGGCGAGCTCGGACTCGCGCTTCATGAGCTCGAGCGCCATCGCCTCCTCGTTGCTATCGTTGGCGTAGTCCGCCTTGCCGACGACACGCGCACGCGAAGGAGACGGAGAGCTGAACCCGTCGATGGAGGGAGGAGAGGGAGGAGCGGGCCCGCGCGAGGATCCCTCCCCGCGGTGGCGTACCAGCGGATCTGTGCGGCACGGCGAGCCGCCCTCGCTTCCCGCCACCACGTCGGCGTAGGCACGGAGGGATGGCGGCAGCGACTCATCGCGGCTCACCCTTTTAAGGGCGGCCCGCCTCTTTGCCCCCTCTGAGCACACGAACTTCGCGTGCGCGTCGTTGGCGAGGCGGCGTGGATGACGGTCGCCGCCGCCCCCGCCTCCGCATCTCCGTCCCCCGAGTCCAAACCTACCACTACGCCAAGCCATGCTGCCGATTGCGAAGCGAGGCGGCGCGGGTTGCTCGCCGGAGTTCAAACTTGGCGGCGGCAGCGCTACAGTTGGGAGGGGCGGAAACACGGTTTTGGACGCCTACTCGTCGACACAGCCTCTACTTGTACAGGTCAACGCGGGCGGTTAATGGGCCACTGAAAATGTTTTTACGGGCCGGGCTGATTTACGGGCTCCGTTAGAGCGACCAACTTTGCGTGGGGCCTGTAAATCTAAATGCCGGTGGTTATACAGGCCCCGTTAGAGCTGCTCTTACCATATAGGTCGATTGCTTCCTCTGAAGAGAATATCAACATGCGAAAATAGTCTGGGTACTACAACTTAATTTTTCCATTACCATGATATATGACCCACGGTGTATATCAGTTTGGCAGGATTTTGATCATATCATATATAAGAAGCAACTTGTGACACCTTAAATCTCCAAAAAGTGAAATGGGTCTCTGTTTCAAAAATAAATACTCGCATTTGTCTAGATTCACGTGTATCTAGACGCATTTTAGTGTATAGATACATGCGAATCTAGACAAACCCAAATTACTTATTTCTGGACAGAGGGGGTACCACCCTTCAGAAAATAAAGAGAACCATAACTTAAATGTTGTATATACATACTTGTAACCTAGTCTTCACGACCCATAATGGATTAGTTGCGATAGCTGTTGCAATCCCAGCACATGAAGCAGCAAAAACATTTGCTTGTACGGACAGTTCACCATTTTTAACATCTGCAAAATGAACAAAGAATAGTCAGGAGCTGACACCCGAGTATGTACATTACTCTTTTATCTACATTGACAAAAGTATTGCCAGCTTGCCAGATAGCGGTGTTAACCGACTTCTGCAACGTCACTAGGCAAATTTGATCTTTGTAGTTGTCCCGGAGAAATAGTGGCCCACATCCAACGAACAACAAAGAAATACTAGCAGGAAAATAACCTGACATGTTGGCAGGAAAAGAACACTTTTGACATGTAAAAGGGGGCATGAATCAAAAAGAAAGGTGTGAAACTCATATAATAGGACAGGGAACCAAATAATTGAACATTATGAAGGCCACTAATAGCAAAACCAGTAAGTACACGTTGGGACCTGGAAGTTGCAATCAAATTACCATGACAGGTTATGCTTGTACACACAATTTGACCTAGAACTTTTTCTATCACTTCTAACTTTTAATCTTTAAATTCATGATCCATTTACCATTGTTAACCCAGATTCAGATATAATATTAGAGCTGATAATGTTATCTGTCGGCTAAATAATTGGAACGTCTTTCTTACAAATTGAATGTATTTGCATATTTATCGATGAAGAATCCAGGAATCAAGATATGTCAAATTTGAGCGATAGACATAACCTGTAGGGAAACGCCAATCGAGCAAGCCACTTGTCGGTGTGGACAAACATAACGCCGTATCACATGTGACCAACTAGGAACATATTTATGATCAACACGCCCCACACCACAGCACAACAATCCTTGATAACACAAACACTTCGTATAATAGATAACCAGCGATGATGGGAGACACCGTGCGCCATCCCTGGAGGGATGCTTCAAAATTGTCTAACTCGAAGTTTAACCTAATTTTCAACCTCCACTAATCCGGTCGCCCTCCCCTAGTATAGAGTGGGACTCCAACTCCGACTCAAACCTGGTTGGACTTGAACAACCAATCCTAAGAGCGCTCAGGCTAGATAAAACACTCGTCTTACTAGAACACATACCTAATCTTGGCGCTACCTTATACTTCATCATTATTTGTCATGGCGCGGCATCCACTGATGGTCGAGAGATAACCTCATCATCCTCTCCCCCTTGGAAAGGCGTTGTCCTCAACGCTGCAAGGTCTTCTTCAGCATGTGGCGTCAGATTAGCAACATCGCCACTCTTCATCTCCAAGTCTTGCCAGCTTGCCACCGCGCAACCTCCCTCCTGGCTAGCTTGACTTGCTACAGCACTTGGTCTCCTTGCTTCTCGAAATGAGCTTGAACTTTGGCGGCACCACTTTTACCTTCTTGTCAACCCTATATGCAATCTTTTGTACCTTGACGTGAACATTCTCTGCATAACGGCCCTGCATGACAGGTGCAATGCCAAGAGCACACAATTCACAAACATGTCCATATCCTCTGTGCATGCACACTGCTTCAACACTCATGCGGTCTACCAACCTCACCTCCTCAGGCGCTGACACGTGATCACATGATCATCATGAACGTTAGTCGTTGTCGATGCAAGTGGGAAGCTTAGGATGTTGCATCAGTGGCAGAGCTTAGTGTAACTCAGGGGTCCCCAGCCAGTCTTGGCAAGCTCCGCCACTTTGCATCATCCTTCCTTTCTTTAAGAGAAACCGTATCGGTTAGAAGCTGTTGTTGGGGTCGAAATAATGCATCCCTCATCAAACTTACTTCTCCACGGTTTGGAGATGTCATATCTATACTATAATTTAAGCTAAGGTAGGTTCGTCTGCCCGTGAATTTTGTTCCGATTTTTAGCTTTCCGATTTACCCGTCTTTTCAATTAAAATTACGACAATTGCCACCGCTGAAGAAACGGTTCGTTGATGACCTAGGCGGTAGCAAACCCCAGAGTGGTGGCACCCTACATGCTAGAGCTCGGCTCAATCGACCCGACCTCTCGCAGGCGAACGTACGACGTGGGAGCTCGTCGGGGAACTGACGCGGCGAGCTCGTGGGCTAGCGACGCTAGAGGAGGAGAACGCGCCGATCGGGTAGGAGGCGACGGGGACGATGTCGACAGGGAACGGCGCGGCGAGCTCGCGTGCAGGTGGCACTGCAGGGAGGTAGCCTAGGAGAAGCGGAGGGTGGAGGAGGCGTTGACTTGCAGGGCGGGCATCCGGTCCGAGGCGGCGGGGAAGAGGTCGAGGGGGAATAGCGCAGCGAGCTTGCGTTCTAGCTGCGTTGCCGTGGGGGTAGCCGAGGAGAAGCAGGGGTGGGGCGGCGCCGACTTGCAGGGCGACGTGCGCGCCTTGCGGAGTGGAGCAGGCTGGCGAGGTCCCTGCTGGTCGGAGGGCGTCGGGAGGAGACGGGATCAGTTATTTTCAAGAAGTGTCGGACGTGCGCGCGGTGTTCAGTGCACTGCAGCTGCAAGGAGACAGAGCAGCCGACGTGCTGTCGTTGAGGATGTCCAGGTCGGGGCTAGGCTGACAGCGCACTGGCAACGGAGATCAGGGCTAGCAGCACCGCAGGTAGAAGTGGCCTGGCGAGCACGCACATGTCGGCGCAGGCGGCGGGGCATGCAGAGCTTGCAGACCTACGGGTGGCGGGTCATGAAGGTGTCGGCGGCGGACCTTGCGCTCGCGGCCACGGGCGGAGAGGAGGTGAGCTCTGCGGCGGGCACCTGGGAAACGGCGGTCACGCGATACCCCTGTGTGGAGGAATTCGGGAGGCGGTGGACCCTGGACGGCACACACACACACCAGCCACTCCGCTTCTACCCCGCCACAAATACCGATCTAAGGGGGTTGGGGAGCCAGAGAGAGCACAGGTCCAGCAACAACAGGGCAAGGTTGCGTGGCAGAGCTTCTCTATTTTGGGAGTCCTGAGTCCTGACTAATGGATGGGAGAAACAAATCAAGGCATAGAGATAGGTATGGACAAGAATTAGAATTTTCAGACTGATTTGTTGTTCAGCTAGCAAACGATTGCAGTTCAGGTGTGGTCCACTGCGGTTCAAAGTGGGTGCACGAATTAGTGTACTATATTCGAGTGATGAACTCTAAACATTGTGATACGACACGAGAGAGTTTGTCTACATCCCAATTCCCAAGCACTACAGTTGTTACTCTTTCTTTTTGGACGTTGCTACATAGCAACCGGTCTGAGAAAGTTAAAATCTGGCGGACGTCTCATCCCAACAATTGCATGCACCCACTCACCGTGGCTTGCTAAGCATTAATTAGTTAGCTCAATTCAAATACGAAAATTTAAAATATTTTCTAGGTTAAACCGTTTGTCCAAATTAAAATCCGTTTTCACTATTAGGCTAGTCGTGATGAGATCTTCGAAACTAGATCCTATGTTGGTATGTTCTGACAACTTTTTTTGACCAAAAGTTATCCACCCGTAACACCCAAGTTATCCAGACTTCAGCATGTAAGTTATCCACCCAATAACATGTAAGTTATCAACCACTACAAAATTTATCCACAGATCACATGCTTAGGATGGGTAACTTTTTTTGTTTATCCACGAGTTACCCATTAGTAACACGAGAGTTATCCAGACTTTAGCACGTAAGTTATCCACCAAATAACATGTAAGTTATCCACCACTACAAAAATTTAACCACGGATAGAATATAAAATTTTATTTTAACGCCTCGTCGCCCATCGCCGCTCTCACAGCGTACGAAGTACTCAACCTAAAAATGCTACCGCATCAAACATTAAAATTATTTTTTAAAGGAACTAAATCAAACTTTTTTTGCATACAATATAAATAAATAGGGTCTTATACTCACTCATCACGCAACAAGTAATCTAGCGGCTCGACTTCGTCGTCTGTCACCGCTACCATAGAGTATGGGTGACGAAACCTCGAATGGTGTTAGGATACGGAGCCTTAATCGCTCGTCGACGCTAATTTATTAATGGCAATGAAGTCTCGGTACCCTGATAACTAGTTACAACATTTCAATTAAACTTGCTCACTACATATGCGAGAACACCTATACACAACATGTCTATATGGTGGGTAACTTATGTGTTAGTGGGTTGATAACTTACATATTATGACATGGATAACTAATGTGTTTAGGATGGATAACTTTTTGGTCCGAAAAATTTTTCCTCAAAACATATCAACATGGGATCTACTTTTGAAGATCTCGTCGCGACTAGTTAAACGGTAAAAACGGATCTTAAATCGGACAAATGGTTTGATCTATAAGACATTTTGAATTTTCACTACGATTCTAAGCTGGCTGACAGCACGCGTTCACACCTCCTGCCAGGTTTTGAAAATAAACGACCGGTCCGAGAATAGAATTTCCGTTCTTTTTTGACATAGTAATAATATGTTAGATTGACATACTAACTCTCTTACACAATTAGTCATTTATAGAAAAATTAAATCACGTGCTTAACTTATAATCAATAAATTGTAATGGTCACAGGGGCATTTCAAATATTTTCTTAGTTATCAACCACTCGAGTCGTGCGAGGAAGCTATCAGACGACAACATGTTGGAAAGTTGAGCCCCCTTGAACGCCACATTGCTTACCTCACTGGGATAGGATGGGCAAGGGTGAGTAAAGTTCATCGTCGGAGGTTCCACTTTGGAGATTAAAGAGCTTTGGGATTCAAAGTTGAAAGAACATATGGACACCATGTGTGGTTTTGATAATTAATGACAATCTCTATGGACTAATGTTTGCATTGAGTTACACTTGTAGAAATTGTCCATTGGCATCTCTTGGAGCATGTGTTGGCTTCAAAGAAGAAAGAAATAAAGAAGAAAGAAAATAAGATCAAGGGTGACTTGAAGAAGAAGATTTTCTCATGTGTATATTCAAGACATCATCCAAATAGAGTTAGAAGAAAAGTTGTGCAAACTCAGCATGCGCCATCTCTAGAAGATCTCATGCTTAAATCTTGCAATCCTCGGTGATCATGGATTGATGAAGACAAGGTCAAAGAAGAGGTTTCCCCATGGTGTATGGGAAAGCATGTTTCAAGTCCTCATCATACAAGCTCAAGGAAGAGCAATCAAGAAAGGTGTCCATTTTGAGAAGGTCAAGATCGTCTATATCGAGCGCAAGTGGATTGCTCAAGGCAAAGGTATTATCTTAATAGGTTTTCCTTTTTGCCGGTCTCATGTTGTTGTTGGAAGACCAGGTTTAGGATAGATAACCGTACTATCAAGAGGGGCACTCGAGTGAGTAACTTGATCATATCCCTCAAAGAAAGCTCAAACATTTGCATGCTTGGCATCATCTTTCTTGGTTCTTATTTAATTCTTATCCATGAGAGGATTTAGAGCTTGTGTTAATCTCCATGACAAGCTCAAGTTCATCGAAAACGGATTTCATATGCATTCTCTATTGCGTTTTTTATGTTGGAGGTTTTATCGGTTTGTCTTTTATAGATAGGTTAAACCTTTCATCATTTGGTTCTATCCTACCTTGCTGGACTATGATGGTTCTTTGTAGAATCTTGTAGAGCTTATTGGTATTTCTGCCAGTTTTGTGAGGGCGGTCCAAATTCCGGCCCAGACTTGCGGGGGGATACAGAGAGCATCTGGAGGCTGCCCGGAGTCCTGGTCGTAGTCTGGACCCCGGAGACCCCGGTCCTGAAGGCCGAAAACTCCGGGGTAAGTGATCTGTAACGGCTTGTTGATGTTGGGGGACCTATAAAAGGCCCCCTTCTTCCCCAAGGGGCTGGTTGGTTGCTCTCTCTCTCCTCCATTGTTTCTACCTTCAAGAGCTTACAAATACTCTCAATCCATCCCATATTTCTTGAATCTTTTTGGGGGATTTCAAAGAGAAGATCTAGATTTACAACTCCACCAATCAATCTCAACTCTAAGTGAGGGGAACATCTTGGGATCTAGATCTTGGGAGTCTTTTGTGGATTTCCTCCTTTGTTCTTCCTCTTTTATCTTCCCACAAGCTTTTGTAGCTTTGGTGGAATTTGGGACAGAAGGACTTGAGCACTTCTTGTATTCTTGCCATTGCATTTGCTGTATCGGTTTGAGTTCTTGGTGAGGATTCAATTGAGTGAAAGGTGAGAAGCTTTTTACTCTTGGGTTCTTGAAACCCTAGACGGTTTGGTTATTTTGTAGGATTGTGGATTACTTGGGGCCTCCAATTAAGTTGTGGAGCTTTCCCCAAGCTTGTTTGTTGGGAGCCTCCAATTGAGTTGTGGAGAAGTGCCCCAACCTTGTGAGAGGTTCCGGATTGCCACCGACAAGTACACCGATAGTGGAAGTGTGGATCGATCCCGTTGGGGTGAGATTCACGGGAGAAAAAGGGAAGCCTCTTGTGGCGTTGGTGGTTTGATACCACCCCCTCTCCAAAGCGAGACGTACTCCATGTTAGGAGAAACTCGATAAAATATCGTCGTCTCCGCGTGCCTCGGTTATCTCTATATTCAAGCTTGTGATAGCCTTCATGTTTGAAGTATATATCTTGCTATCACATAGTTGTTTGTCTTGCTTAGCATAAGTTGTTGGTGCAAATAAGTGAACCCTAGTTGTTCTAGATTTTGTACTTAATAAAGTAAACGCTAGTTTAATTCCGCCTTTGTTGAGCCACTCTCGAAAAAGTTTTAAACCGCCTATTCACCCCCCTCTAGGCGGCATCTGTATCCTTTCAAAGGTATTTTTCTTTTAGATAATGGCCAGGCAGAAGCATAGGGACGAATAGATTTGCAGTCGGAGGGGGCGATGTGATAGACTTCTTCACATTCGTGCTCAAGAGAAGTAAAAAAGAAGAATTTCATCACATGTGTTCGTCGATTCTAACAATCATTTATCATAGTCAATTGTCATAATTTTAATCGATTTTATATTTTCGTAACTTTTTAATATGACATGTAATTATTATGTTTACACTTATAACAGCAAAATAAATTTAAGAGTCCATAGCAACGCACGGGCATTCAACTAGTATGAATATAAAAGAAGCACGATTTCATGTAAAAATGGATAAATATCATATCTACAAACGGTTTGGAGTTGTCCTGTGGTACATGTTGCTACGAAATACATTTGCTATGACTAGTAATCTTCAGCTATTACTACTATAATGGCTCTAAAGTCAGCTGTAATACACCAAAACAGAGTTAAGTTGCCATTAAAATCCACTACAACCACACAAGCAAATCCTTGAGTCTCCAGAGCGCTTGTCAGTTATCATAAGACCCGAGAGGACAGATCATATGTTGTACCCGTGAGAGACTTGGGGGTTAGGGCCGATATCCTTGTTATATATGACAGCTCCTTTACATAGTAAAGGTATTCTACTAGGGTACGACCTTATCGCCAAGTATCCTAGCTGATTACAACTAATGAAATTCTAAAGCATCAATCTTGACTGGCCAAAATATCGGTGGGACCTAGGACTAGGATAATGGCTCCACTGGACTAACTGGAATAACTGGATCTTCTGCGACTGTTGTCTGGGTCTGCAAATTGGACCGAATTGGGACTGTTTGCTGACTTTGTAGTTTGGTGACCATAGCAAAGCCCACATATGACATTCCTGGGACATTTTGCCTCATAGACACCTCTTACCTACAATCTAAATAGTTAAAGGACTGTCCAAAAATGCAATTGAAGACCAAGAAGACACCTATGAACTGTACAATTGCACAGGTACTGATGAAACATTTTTGTAAAGAACCATTAGACTCTTAAGAGTGACTGCAATAATCATTTCGGTCAGTAAGCTACATATCAAATGTGACAGATATGTCATCAAATATAGTACTTACTCGAGCACACAATTTTCCTTTAGCTTAAGCACTTTGATATGGTATCACTAAAGGAGAATTGACCATTAGAAGCAGATATCAGATGTTCATCGAACAATTTATAATTCACCAAAGTTGCCGACCAAACATGATTTACTTCTAGGGATCTTTACTACTCCCTCCAATCCACAATAAGTGTCGGTGATTTAGTACTATTTTAGTACAAAGTTTATACTACATCTTCGACACTTATTTAAATCGGAGGGAGTATTAAATTTCAATAATAGGAGGTGATGGTATGCTGCGCTACTTTTCAGTCTAGCCCCTCAGTATTTTGAAAATCAACCTGCAGTCCCTTCTGTCATACGTCGCCACTTACGCATTTAGGCCATCGAGAATTAGAAAATCAAACCGCAATCTAAGACATCTCCTACCACCCAATCCCCTCCCTCCTCTCTCCTGGCAACTACGTGCTCCAGTTCACATGTGACGGATGCACCAACTACTTCGTCTACAAGGCCCAAGGCAGCCTGCTACCTTAGCTATTAATAGCACTGCTGTGCACGCACACAAGGTTGTTGCCATACGCCGACGACACTGCCGCGGCGAGGATGCGTTCACGGTGGCCGAGCTCTGCAGCACGGGTAGTACAGGCACGCCCGAGCTCTGCGTGCTCCAACCATCCAACGCGTGGGAGCTGAGGCGCGTGAAGATCCTCAACGCAAAGGGCTGGGACACGAACCCGATGTTGTTGTGCTAGGTTACCCACGCCATCTTCCCCGTCAGTAGTAGTTTCCTGTGTTGGGTCGACTACTACCATGGTGCTCCTCGCTGTTGGTGAGGCCACATGTTCGATCCACACTCCACCGCTCCAAGCTCAGGTATGTGCCGCCGCCGCATGTTTTCTGTTCGACAAAATGCTTAGCTACTGCAAGAAGACAGGTCGTGTGACGTTGCAGTAGCATCAGCGGGCATAACCCCTTGTTTTTAATCTTCACAAAGTATTACCCTAACTGCGCACATTGTGATGGTGTAACTTATGGTGTTGATCTGCTGCTGGGATGACCTGGCTGTTCCAGAGAAGTTCTGTCCAGCACTTTCCACGATTTTCCATAGATGACTAGATATTTTTAATATTTGAAATTTATGTGCAATGACAAGCACGCCTCGCCATCGTAGACTTCTTCCAGGATTAGATGGATCTCTTTTCTTTATTTCAAATATTCATAAATGTTTAGATTTGAGTTTCCCAACACAGATCACATTCTCTATCACAGCTGGGAATGTTTGTTCCTCTATAAGAGTTCACAAAACATTACTCATTTTGGCACTTCTGCTCTATCTGAGACTACAGTAAACAGACGAGTTCTCAAACCCCAAGAAAATCAAGATATTTTGTAAGAACTGTATAGTTAAATCAATTGGATAATTTTGCTATTCTTTTCTACACTACTATATCTGTTAATTATGTAGCCCGATCTAAGGTCATCACCACAACAAGTACCATATCAAGCTTTCCAACATACATCAAGTCGCCTTGGACCTCAAAGGTGAATTCCTTCCTCTATGTGTGTCCAACTCCTACCTCTTTGAATGGTATACAACTTCATACCTCGTCCCGTGATGACGAGTACTAGAGCACATGAGGAAGACGCAAGCGCAGATGGATTCAAGGCCGACATCATAGAGGCTTGGAAGAGGAGGAAGTCCCACGGCCGATACTACCAGACATCTGTAACGATACTACCGCCCTAGCCCTAGTACCGCTCACCACGCCGGTACTACCGGAGACGAGACCCCCCTCAAGCGAGATCTCCTAGACATCTCAGTACTAGAAGCCTGGTACTACCGCCCCGTTCTATCGCGGTTCTGGTACTATCGCAACCAAAATGGTACTGCCGGACCTAGAGGCAGACGCGCACCCTGGAGCCCGACACTACCGCTCCGACCGAAGCAGCTTTCACTCGTCCAGTACTACCGCTCCGATCTATGGTCATCACCACAACAAGTACCATATCAAGCTTTCCAACATACATCAAGTCGCCTTGGACCTCAAAGGTGAATTCCTTCCTCTATGTGTATCCAATTCCTACCTCTTTGAATGGTATACAACTTCATACCTCGTCCCGTGATGACGAGTACAAGAGCATAGGAGGACGACACAAGCGCACATGGACTCAAGGCCGACATCATAGAGGCTTGGGAGAGGAGGAAGTCCAAGGGACGATACACATCTGTAGCGGTACTACCGCCCTAGCCCTAGCCCTAGTACCGCTCACACGCCGGTACTACCGAAGACGAGACCCCCCTCAAGCGAGAGCTCATGGACATCTCGGTAGCAGAAGCTTGGTACTACCGCCCCCGTTAGAGCGGTTCTGGTACTATCGCGACCAAAACGGTACTACCGGACCTAGAGGCAAACAGACAACTTGGAGCCCAGCACTACCGCTCCGACCGAAGCAGCTTTCACTCGTCGAGTACTGCCGGACCCACCAGTGCATGTGCGCATGAATGTTGGGCCTCAGCCCATGTAACCACTTTGCAACCCCTTTTATTCACTAAAGTACCCCTAGCTTGTGGTTGGCTAAGATCATACGATAGAGCTTTGCTCTCATCCCTCCCCTTGTGGAGACTCTTGCGGGGTAACAATGTATCTAGATCAAATCTATGAGATGTCCAAGGTGCTCTTCAAGTATTTGAAACTTTTCCTTTCTTCAACTTGATTTCAAGAGATCTCTTCCTTAGTGAACTCTATTCTTGCAATCTATTCAACCTTGGAATTATGTTCATTTGTTTGCCAATCTTTCCTCTATGGAACTCTTGTCGAACCCACATAAACAGGGGTTCCTTGACCCGACAGCGCGAGAGCCACGACTGCTCAACACGCCCCACCAACGAAGCTCGTTCCTTTCATCCACCTTGGGGTCGCAGAGCACGTGACACCTGGCAACAGAACACTTGTGGTCTGCTCCCCCAACACGGCTGAATGGTGGTGCATCTCCCCTTGAAGCGTCTGTGTCTGGCAGACTGCCTGATACAGATTGTTGGCCCGATCTTTCACGATGGACCTCCTGATCCAATGGATCTGATAGATCTCCCAATCATGTGAGCGGAATACATAACCTGGAGATTGGGGAACGCCAATCCTGCGAGCAACTCGACGATGAAAGACGAACCTCACGTCGGGATAGACATGCCAAAGCTCGACAACCCTCAATAATTTCGAGGACCTTCGCGCACACACGATTACTCTTGACAATTCAAGAACTCTCGTGTCTTTATTCATGGATAACTGGACAAACGTCCGAGACGCCGTCACACACGTCGATCCCAGAGGGACGGTGATAATATGAACTTTAAGTTCTACATTATTCTGAATAAACTCAAAGCTAACCCTAAACCTAGACCGTCCAGCTCCTTATATAAGGGTTGGGGCAGCCAGACTCGACCTAGTCGGTTGGACAGGCCCAAAACAACATCTAAACTAACTGGACTCTAAACAGGATACATCCGGTTCGAACTGGTCCGAACACGGCCAGACACTCCGGTCGGCATATAGGCCGGACTATCCGGTGCGGCTGGATATTCCAGGGTGATTTGGCCGGATACTCCGGGCTTGGTCCCTCATCATCCTCCCCTTCAAAAGGCGTTGTCCTCAACGCTAGAGGGTAGTCTCCAGAACGTGGCGTCAGATCAGCAACATCGTCACTCTCCGTCTTCAAGCTTTGCCAGTCTTCCAGACCTCATCCTCCCGCTCGACTAGTTGTCTTCAAGTCTTGCTCGCCTTTCACGCCTCATCCTCCCTCTTGGCTTGCTTGACTTGATACTGCCCTTTTCGCTCTTTGGTCTTCGACACCATCAACCTGACTGAGACACAAGTATCCTCCAACTGCAACTGACGGTATACCATGCTTATCACCCATAACAGACAGAACAAATTCTTGTACACCATGGATCCAAATAAGCTGAATACACCTGAGTATGCACTCAACTGAAACAAGTGTATATAGACTGTTTGACGACGTCCGTAGAGTGTTAGACAAACTAGGCAAACTCTCAACATAAAACCAGTGTCTCTTTACTTCCGCTGGCCTTTTCTGTTGCCGTGCTCAAATACAGTAAAAGAAACTCAGATGCGAACGACCACCTCTTGTATCCGAACAGAAACATCCTAGTGCAGATCTCAATTTTTTTAAAGTACTGCCCCACATCTCAAGTGGTGTACGTAAAATAGTCTACACATTAGCCCAAACCAAAGTCAACTCCACGTACGCCAACAATGCCAAAGAAAAATCAATCTGCACTTTCCTTCTTTTCAGCCTCAATCTGGCCGAACTCCACGCTGAAGCAAACGGAAACAAATCGGTCAGCTCCACACGCAACCAAAACTTCTGGATCAATTGCAGACCAACACGATCAGATTCTTCCTTTTCCAAAGCTCGTAAGCCAATTAACAATCTGAATCAAACTTTCCTTCAGTCGGACTCCACGCGCTGTAATTCTGTTGCAGGTACAACTCGACCACGCAATACCAGCCGATCAGACATTGATTCTAACGATCTCCATGACACGGAAAATTATCAATCTCCACCTATCTTACGAACGGATCTTGCCGCCTCGCAAACCAATCTGCCCAGTTTTTCCCTCGCCAATCGCAGATCAAAACTCGCCGACAATCCAAATTGCACCGTGATCAAACTAACGCTCTGATACCAAGATGATACGGATTGTTGGCCCGATCTTTCACGATGCACCTCCTGATCCAATGGATCTGATAGATCTCCCAATCACGTGAGCGGAACACGTAACCTGGAGATTGGGGAACGCCAATCCTGCGATGAACGACGAATCTCACGCCAGGATAGACACGCCAAAGCTCGACAACCCTCGATAATTCGAGGACCTTCGCACGCACACACTATTATTCTTGACAATTCAAGAACTCTCGTGTCTTTATTCATGGATAACTGGACGAACGTCTGAGACGCCGTCACACGCCGATCCCAGAGGAACGATGATAATATGAACTTTAAGTTCTACATTATTCTGAATAAATTCAAAGCTAACCCTAAACCTAGACCATCGGCTGGGGCGGCTAGACTCGACCTAGTCGGTTGGGCAGGCCCAAAACAACATCTAAACTAACTGGACTCTAAACAGGATACATCCGGTTCGGACTGGTCCAAACACGGTCGGACACTCCGGTCGACACAGGCAGGACTATCCGGTGCGGCCGGATATTCCAGGGTGATTTGGCCGGATACTTCGGGCTTGGTCCCTCATCACTGCCAGCGAAGACTGGTGATTTCATCCCCACCTACGGAGAGAAGCTTTCCACCCGGTGAGGAGTTGCCTCCCCGAAGAACCAAGCCGCCTGGAGCACCTAACACCCTACTAGGGAAACCCCACACTTGACTAGGGGCGTAGCACTACGACAGCCCCCATGCAGGAAGACGGCTACATGTGCCGAATGTCCCAGTCGGACGTGGTGTCGCATGCTCACCATGCGTTGTGTGGTGCTGGCCACGCGTCTCAACGCCTCGTCGAGACCTGACCCTATATAAGAAGGGCCAAAGCCATCCGAAAGGGGTGATTGTAGCATCGTCAGTTTGCTCCATAGGGTAGATAGTGTCATCAATCGCTCGTTCTGCCGTTGCTAAAATTCGGGAACGCCCGAGCCTCACCCAAACCTTCATCTTCATACTCTCAATAAATCCAGACATGCATGAGTAGGGTGTTACGCCTTGCGACGGCCTGAACCTAGGTAAACCCACGCCTCCTCTGTGTTTGCTATTCATTTCCGACGAGGTGGCCAAGTATGAAACCCCGTGCCCTCTCCTAAACACAAATCGGGGTGCAGAGCATCCCTGGTGTCTGAGTTCACACACTCGACATCTGGCGCACAAGGTAGGGGGCGCAGCGTCCCTCGCCACACTTCAGATCTTCATCAACGTCGCATGCCCACTCGGCCGAGTGGAGAATGAAGTCGGGCGTCAGTGGCGCTGCTCAGACCGCTAACGAGAACCCATGCGACGCCGGGGTTTCCATCCAAAGGAAGCGTCTCATGCACCCTCGAGCCTCACGACAACGAATCCATAGTTCCTAAGGCATTCATCTTTGGAGGCGATATAGTTGAGGATAGAGAGCATGGGATTTTCCCTCGCCAATGAAGGCGCATGGAGTTGAGAATTCCTATATACTTGAGTGATGATGTGGTACCAATCCCATGTGAGCATGAGAGCCACTTAGCCCACTTGAGAAGCAAAAGTGAGATGAGTGACTCCACCATATGTGAGACTGAGTGCTTTCCCTTTGAAGGGCATGAATTATACACTAAGTGAGTTGAGAGACGTAGTAGATAGGTCAAGTGAGGCTATTTCGGTTTCTAACAACTTACCCTCTACCTCTAGTGTGTTTTCTCATGATGTGCTAGGTTGCATGGATCAAGAAGCGCCAAGCCTTGAGATGATGGTGCTTCAAATGGAGAAGATGTACATGGTGGACGAATATGATGCCATCCACATGGATGATGAAGAAGTCGGCCACATGGAGGCCCCTACTACCACAACCAGCACTTCAAATGAGAGGTACTACAAATGTAACAATAAGGGTGTTGATGATACCATGCTCCCACTAGTGGACATGATGAATTGTGATAATTTGCATGATATAGATACTACTTGTGACATTACATATGCTTCTTTTCTATTCCCATGTGATGCTTTGTTTTTGCATAATGTTGATCATGTGAAATTATTTGATTGTGAAAACATTGCCACAGACATGTCACGTTATAAATCTTTTGATTACCGTCCAATTATTGCGACAAACCTGACGAACAATTTCTCTTTCCATATGTTTATTGGCAACCATGTTATTGCTTTGGAAATATTTGATCATAAATATTCTTAAATTTCTCCTACTACTTGCAATATGTCGAACAATTGTTCTTTCAAATGTTTTGCTTGGAACAATATTTATCATATTGTTCATTATGAGCTTGCAACCATAGCTTTCTTAACTTTGGGATTATGATTATTGCCAATGATGGGTATGTTCGTATGTCTGGCTTGCATATTCACCATGCTTTTCATAATATATTACTTGATGCTAATGGTGATGTGCAAATGAAAAGATATGTCATGATGGATGATGTGTTCATCTATCATGCACACACGTTTTTTCCTTTTGTCTATCATGTGGGTAGGTACCCGCAATCCAATGTCAATCTCGATTGAGCATGAGTTGACAAAAAGGGCTCTAGAGAGCATCCTACATGTAAGTTTAGAATCAAACCCGGCTATAATACTTTTCTCGTGATTTGCATCAATTTGAACAATTACTCTTTCCTACGGTTTTGTTGCAAGTATGTTGATGGTATTCTTTCCTCTTGTGACAATCATGTTTCCATGATCTTTGATTACGATTCTTTCTGTGTTGCAACAAAAATATTGAACAATTGTTCTTTTTGATGTTTTGTGCGCAACCATAATGCCATTATCAGCATGTATTGCCATTAGAGTTGTCAAGTCTCACATACTATTGTTGCAACAAACATAATGAAAACTTGCTCTTTCTGATGGTTTGTTTGCACAAATGGTGTTTATTTTGAATTTTTGATCTCGTATGTTTTTGCCAAATTTCTCTCTTATTGCATCAAAGATGTTGACCAATTTCTCTTTCCGATGTTTTGAGTGCTATAGTAACCAATTTCATGTTTTTGAGTTTCCACATTTGGATGATGTTCAAACAAATTTCTTGGACATTGACCTTGCATATGCATTCTCTTTGATATACCTGTGTTATGCTAATTGTGTTGTAAACAAGACTAAGACATGTCATGATTGATATGCTCATCTATTATGCACAAAAATATTTTGCTTAGTCTTTGTTGTGTATAGGTACAAACGAGAACGTCTACATGGTGAACCCAAGGTTCAAGCTAATCATGTTACCTCCTCTACATGGTGTTGATGTTTTATCGTCGAGGACGATTCTTTTTGAAGTAGGGGAGTTGATGTAGCCCGACCTACGGTCGTCACCACATAAAGTACCACATCAAGCTCTCCAACATACATCAAGTCACCTTGGACCTCAAAGGTGATTTCCTTCCTCTATGTGTGTCTAATTTATACCTATTTGAATGGTATACTACTTCACACCCCGTCCCGCGGATATGCTAGGTTGATGACGATGAGTACGGGAACATGGGAGGAAGACGCAAGCGCATGTGGACTCAAGGCCGACATCATAGAGACTCGAAAGAGAAGGAAGAGGTCTCAGGACCGGTACTACCGGACATCAGCCGGTACTACCGGACATCAGCAGTGTTACTACCGCCCTAGCCCTAGGACCGGTACTACCGCTCACCACGCCGGTATTACCAAAGACGAGACCCCCCTCAAGCGAGAGCTCCTGGACAACTCGGTACAAGAAGCCCGATACTACCACCCCCATGCTACAGTGGTTTCGATACTACCACGACCAAGAAACGGTACTACCAGACCTAGAGGCAGCAGCACACCCTGGAGCCCAGCACTACTCCGACTGAAGCAGCTACCACTTGTCCGGTATTGCCGGACCAAAGGGCTAGTACTACCGGACCCACCAATGCTTGTCCACATGAGTGTTGGGCCTCGGCCCATATAACCCCTTTGCAACCTCTTTTATTCCCTAAAGTACTCCTAGATCGTGGTTGGCTATATATATACCCCACCTCCATAATGCAAACACTAGACAAACCTAAGATGATAAGATAGATCTTTGCTCTCATCCCTCCCCTTGTGGAGAAGACCTTGTGGGGTAAGAAGGCTTCTAGATCTAATCTATAAGATGCCCAAGGTGCTCTTCAAGAGATCTCTTCCTTAGTGAATTCTATCCTTGGAATTCTATTCATTTGCTTGCCAATCTTTCCTCCGTGAAAGATTGCGTCTTTTCCATAAGGATTCTATTGGGTTGGTTGTTCAGCTCAACTTTTCGGTATGGTGCACGTTTGTATCTTCGATTTCCACTTGCATGTTCATCGTGTTCTTCACTCCCTCCCCAAATCCCCCTCAAATCTATGAAGATCGGACCACCCTTGAGATTGGATCCTTATCAATTACTTTCTCTGTTTCTATGAATATGAAATTGAAGATCGGGCCACCCTTGAGGTTGGATCCTTATCAATTACTTTCTGTGCTTCTATGAATATAAATATTATTCATCGGAGTATGACAAGATGCTCTTTCTTGCCTTTTGAATTTAGGTTGTGTTAAGGATAATGGAAGATTGGCCAAGAGTAGGAGAATTATTTTTTAGCATAGGTAGATTGATCAGATTAAAACGATTTTTAGCATGAGAATTATTTTTTAGCATGGCCAAGATCTACCCATTGTAGCATGGGTAGATTGATCAGATTAAAACAATTTTTATTTATCTTTCATTTTGTGTGTTATATTCAATATTATTTTTTACCAATTTTTAAATCCAAATTATTCGAGATTTTCCTAGGTCAACATAGTAACCCGTCATGTCCCGGTGTTTAGATTCACGCAGATGTGAGGTTTCTAAGTAGACATAAGAAATACAGGCAGGGAGGGGGGCCTAGGAAGCTACATAGTTTTTGAGTGGTGTGTGTTAGGTCTAGCTATATACTAGCATGGTAGAACATGCTGATTTTATCAGGTGAGAGACGCAGGAGAAGCCACTAATGGCAGCAACAAAGGCTCCCACACACTTTCCCCTCCCCTCCCTCCTGCTTTGAGAGTCGTGCCGAGAAACCTGGGCCTCTCCCGAGCCCTTCTCGCTGGAATAGCCGGCGGGATGCAGCGGAGGAGCAGTGCTAGAGTAGTCGTAGGTCATAGTAGTTGCAGTAGGTCTAGGGTTCGGCCTTGTGCCGTGTTGCGGCGTTATGCTGGGAGGATTTCGCCGGTTCTTGTGAGCCAGATATGGCGATTGGCGGTGACGGTGGTGCTCGCCGTGGTGCTCCGGCGGGAGGAGCCAGATGCGACGACGCGCGACGCCTCTGTCTACTCCATCAATAAGGCTTGTGGCTGTGCCGCGATGCAGAGGTGGTAGCTGTTGTTTCCCCTTTTCCTGGCCAGTCGTGGTGGCGGGGGGAGAAGATGGGGTGCAGGGCTGTTGGCATCTAGAAGGCGGTTGCAGCGGGGATGCTTCGAAGCTGTGTTCTGGGAGATCTTTTGGAGTTCACCATCAGCAGCGCTTCTTCGACGGCCGCAGATTGTCGTCCAGCTACTGAACGCCATGGTCGTAGGGCGACTACTCCGACCTCTGGCGTTGGAGTTCTGCCAAGGCCATCTCTTCTTCCTCCAGGCAAGGATGCCGCCACGGAGGTTCTTCGCGAGATCGCTTGCGGCTTTCATCGTCACATCGTCACCTAGCCCAGCGATGGCGTCGACGGCCGCAAGAAGATGCTCTCTGCCGGCGGTGGAGAAGGACCGGATCACGTTTCCACCTTTTCTTGTAGGGTCCTTTGTGTAAAACTTCAGGGTCGTGATGCAGATTGTGTTTCTACCAGGGTCCTTGTTATAATTTGTAATCCCACCGCTTCTCCTTAATACAGCTTCCGAACCCTTCGGGGTCCTTCCCGTTCAAAAATAATAATAATAATAATAATAATGGCAGCAACAAAGTCAAGGGGTGGGAGTTGGAGAAGGAGGCCAACAATGCAAATGAAAAGAAAATGAAGGGGTACATGATGTTTACTGAAGTGCGGGAGAACACAAACGCTATACATAAACATGTTAGTCTACATGCAAACATGCGTGAAAATACTATATTTATCTAACTCCTTGTTTTGTACTCTTTTTTTGAACAGGGAGGGCCTCGGAGGGCCTGGAAGCTGCTTTACTAAAGCGGTGGGTTACAAGTTACATGAAGGTCCATAAAGAAAAGAGGAAATGTAGACCAGACCTCCGACTTTACACACAGGACCTCATCAGGAATAAAGAAAAAGCAATCAAGTCCTTCGTCTTCACCGCCGATCGATAGAGACCTCGAGATGCCGGCACCTGCGCCACCACCAGGGACAGAACCACTTGGGGTGACACCGGCGAGGATTCCAGCACTGATATCGAAGATCCTCCGCTCTGGCATCTTGGCCTGGAGGAAGAAGCTCAGGGAAACCTGAGCATGGAGAGGCCTCTTTGGCCAAAGATAGCGTTGGCAAACACATGGCCTTCGCTTGGGAGCTCCACAACACACAGCTTCCTGGGCATGCCGGCGAGCACACCCACCATCTTCCCGTGAAGCTCTTGAACATAGCAACAAAGCACAGCGATACTTCTCTTCAGTCCCACCACCATGGCGCCCTGGAAGATGAAGCATAGCCAGCCTGAACTGCAAGATCCAAAGCTTCAACACAGTAGCTCTCAAAGAAAGCTCCTCGAGCTTATAAGACAAGCCACCAGGCCTCCTCCTCCGTCGGGCCAGGTCCAACCACTGGATCCTGCCGAAGAAGATAAGGCCGAGCACGCCTCGGCTGCAGCTCGGATGCGCCGAGGATAGGCTTGTAAAAGGCCGGTTTATTGATGGAGATGCCCTCTCCCATTTCCCCCACCCGCTGCGCATCGTGCCACCAGAGCACAGCGGCAGAGCATGCCAAGAACGGGACGGCTTAGGTCCAACCGGCGGGAACCAAGCTCCTACTCCAAGACACCACAAAGGGACAACACCTAGAACTACAGCTATACACAGGAGAAGGCCGGCATGTCGCCTCAGCCATCTCCCGGCGGCATCACCGCCTGAGATGGCCTCGGGTCGGCCCGGACCGCGCAAGGAGGGCCTCAAGTACGGTAGCTAGAAGAAAGGGGGAGAGGATAAGTGTTCAACTCCTTGTTTTGTAGAAAAATACAAGTTTTTCAAAGTGACTTGAGTTAGACCGGGACGATAAAGTAGCAGCAAGAACCCATGGTAGCTTCGAGGCAAGCGTGGAGAGAAATGGGGACGGAAAAGATAGCACTATATGTTCTAATATTGTAGGAGTCAGATATGTGTCGTGAGGAAGAATAGTAGAAGAGAACATGATAGTCACCACAGAGAAATAATAAGATGTTGGTATTTACCGCACATGCATCATGTTAGACAAAAGACACGGTGAAGTACAAAAAATCCTTGTAAATGCCCTCATATATTAGAGCATCTCCAGCCGTCCCCCATAGCGCTATATGTTCTCATATGGGGACTTCGGATACGAAAATCTCGCCCAGCCTCCCCCTCTCCTCCCATAGGTGAGGCCCAATGCAGCATCCGGCACCTAGGCCACACCCGACCCACAATGGCGCAAGCGGGGGCACCAGATGGAGCTAGCAAGGGAAAAATCACCTGCAGGGCTCCACCCATCAGCTACGCAACCACTTGCCCCGCACACCTAGCTCATGTTCTCCCCTACCAACACCGATCGCCGCCGCCTCCCTCCCTGTTTCCATGCCGATAGAAAGGTCGTGCCGCTGCATTGACCCTCGAAACACCTCCCCCACTTCCACCAATCCACTTCAATCGTTGTTTGGTGGCCGCCGGCACTTGCGGGACCACCTCACGGACGCCTTGCATGTGAGGTGTTCGGCGATTTTCCTAGGCCATGGATTCACACGATGAGATGATGGTTGCCACTCTAATGGAGGAAGCCGCTGTTGCGACCGATGATGATGAGCACTTGAGGATTCTCTCTTGTCTCCTAGGTTTACAAACTCGGGATGCACAACCATGGCGTGGAGGATCGGAGCCAGGGAGCCGTAAGAGCAAGCCAAGGTAGAGGTTGGAGGGCTATTGCATGTTATACGCCGACTACTTCACCGACGATCCAACCCATGGCGAGGTGACATTTCGGCGACGTTTCAGGATGAACAGTAAGTTGTTCATGAAGCTAGTGATGGGCGTCAGGGATTTCGGTGACTAATGATGGGCGTTAGGGATGAACAGTAAGTTGTTCATGAAGAAAGATTGCACCAGAGTGCTGGGTTATTCATCAATTCAGAAGCGCATTGCTTCTTTGAGGATGCTTGCATATGGATCTTCTGGTGTACTACCCCACTCCCACTCCCACGTTCAATATACCTCTTAAACTAGAGTGCTATACCTCTTTATCACTCTTGATATACCTCATTAATTATTCTAATATACCTCAATACAAGTAATTTGAAGAAAAAAGTCATCAAGGCCCTTATACTATACGATTTTTACGGAGAGAAAAGCATTATATATATGCAAATAATACAAAGTATAGACATAATGAAAATTGAGTAACTAAGTACATCCAGGAGTACTGAACCATTTTCCTATATATATATATATATATATATATATATATATATATATAACAAGCATACCAGGATGGTCCATGGCATTCAGTTGAATGCTTGACTGACTGAAAATAAAATCGCAGGCCTAAAAAATAAAAAAACTGCCACTCGAGCACAACTATCTTCCTACAAAAATGATAATTCTGCCCATTACTCGACAATATTTTACACATGAGATATGAACTGGTAAGTAAAGCACTGCTTCATAGAAAAAAAGGTAAATCGTGGTTAGGTAACCTTGCGATTGAAGGAGGCCCCTCATGTAATTATAAACTGAAAATGTAACCTGCAGATAAACAAAGATATATAACTAAGCCTCATGAAAAATTAGCAACAAAGGAAGTGACTACAGACAAAAGACTATCATTTCATGTTAACTCGTCCTTATGTATGTGTCCAATAAAAAACTATATTAATCACCAAATAACAGACAATAGCATGCTAAATCAGCCCACAGCACCAAGCTTGAATGCACATAATCAATCTTTTTCATTATGCAGTGGCCTACATAGAACATTTGGCTTGGCATGTGAACGCCAGATTACAGCAAGTGAATATCATGTCTATCCAAAACCTTCCTGATAGTCATATTCACATCCAAGACATACTTGAACCTCATTCGGAGACATAAACCTATTGATGAGAATGGGGATCAGTGAGCCTATTTCATTTCCTCACCTCCGTAGAACCGCCAAGTGGAATGAAAATACAAGGATTCCTGGTAAATTTCCCTATGTTCTTGTAAATCAAAGGTAATCTTTCACATTCTACCAAACAAGAAATAACTTTAAAATCCAGTAATCTGCGTGCTACTGCCAAATATTCCAAAAAACATAGTTGAACTGTGCCTCAGCTATAAGAAATGTACTTTGAACTGTTAACCAATTGTATTTAATTATAACATCACATTTCACAACGCAACTCCTAAACAGTACATGAAGCCCTGGCTAGTATGGGAAAATGCAAGAAATCAGTTTTAATGAAATCACAGAAACACAACGTCCCTGCCTAGTACATGAAAATGCATTAAGGTGTCCAACCAGTAAACAAACTTCCCAGAATTATGTACCTTTGTTGTTACCTGTGACTGATATATCTACTCAATTAAGTGCAATGACATCAAAATCAGCAGTAAGTGATTCTATAACGCATTTGTTGTTACTGGATCACACTCAGGCAACAGAACATAAAATTATTACCCAGGTACAAACAACTCACAGTAAAGTAACACAATTATGTAACATTACTGACTGGGTCGCAACATAAATGATTACTTACAGCCCAAGTTGGAAATAGCGCTACTATTGTGGGAGAAAGGCCACGATACAACCCAGGCAGGCCTTCTGTTTTGAGTATGTGCTGCAATCCTGAAACAATTACCTTACCTAGTAAAGAGAGAAACATTACTCAGCGAACGAAATAAAAAAAGATATATGATAATAATAATAATAATAAAATGGTCATAAAATTCATGCACATGACATCAGTGCTTTCTGAAAATCCAATACTTGTCTATCAAGGTACCCTATTGATCATTGCAATACAACAGATGTAAATATTTTAGCATTCTACACAAACCAACATACCTGTACCAAAAAAAAAGGCTGTACATCGCTAATACTACTTTTGGCACAGTTGGAGAAAGACATATGTACAGGTCATATAAATAGTTAAATACATGTCCTTCAAGTACAACCTCTGCATATACCGAGGCAAATGTGGAAACAGGAGCAGACAAATTATCCATTTGGGAATCCAAATCAAACATTCGAGTATCCATGTGAGCGACCCATTTTCATTTGAAACTTGAGAAAGCATCAGTTTATGATTTTATGCACTCGTATGAGTACTTAATTTACGAGTGGTCGTGTTGAGCTAAGAGAAAGTTTGTCACCGGGTGGTCGAAAACCACACATCTTCATGTTCAAGAATTATGAAAGATCCTTTGAGATATGTTATCTTTACACATGTTCTTGTTGCTTCAACAGCAACACGCGGGCATTTATCAATGCATATATGCATGTTCTCATTGTTCCCTAAAAAAAGAGTTCTTTAAAGTAACTTGAGGTGGACCGGGACGATAAAGTAGCAGCATCAAAAGGTAAGGAGTAAGGAGGAACAATACTACAAGATAACGGTAATGACAACAGAGAAAAATATATTTTTTTTGCATTTACCGCACATGTATACATTGTGTTAGACAAACACACTGTGTAGTATATCAAATTCTTATAAACTCTTTATTATGTAATAAAGCACCCTTTATTGAAAACAAATTCTTATTGATGTCCTCATATATTATATTGTTGATCCGTAGCAACAGACAGGCACTTAGCTAGTTCTTACAATCATAGAAAGTTAACCATTTTCCCTCTATCAATCACAACATCACATTCGATTAGTTGGATGGAGCTGAGCTAGCAAGTATGCAGACGCGATACTTTTGGGGATTGTATGACTCAAACTACTGGAAAAATAATGTTTCTTACATGTTTTATTATAGAACGATCTAAACTGGACAAGATACGCCTGGCCTTTGTTTCATCTTCCTAGGGTTGAACCGTCTATTCCAGTGTCGGAGCTTAAGGCTGAAATAAGGAGGGGCTAAGCGTTGATTTGTACTTAAATTGGGCTCTCAAGCAAAGCCTATATCCTTCCAAGTACCAAGATCTAGCCTAAGCTCCGTCGGTGGTCTATCCTGTGCGATTTCTTAAATCACGGCTCATTCCACCAAACCCCCAAACCCTATACCCTCTTTCTCAGACTTGGAAGTCAAGTTGTAATTATACTACACTAATTTTCTGATGTCTTTAATTATGTGTAATGTTGTCTCAAGTCTTAATACAAACAAAATGGTTTGCTATGTGTTTCTCTACATTGAACACCCACGCTGGAAATCCTGGATCCATCACTGGCGTAAGATGAGCAAAATTACCAGGCAGCGCAGAGCCAGAGGAAAGGTTGGAAGGGAGTCCGTACACCTGCAGACGCGTCTTGAGCACGTCCAGAGGGCACAGCACCGTCGCCGAGATGAACCCTGCGCCACGATCACACCAACATAAGAAAAACAAGAATCATCAAACTATCCGCCACCGCCGCAAGACGGGACAAAAAAAAACAGAACCAAGGCTCTAAGCCCGAGGCGAGGAGTGGGAAAACTTACCGGCCGAGCCGCCGGCGACGGCGTTGCAGGCCGCCTCACGAGCCTTCGCCTGCGCACCACCGCGAGTGCGGCCCTTGCCCTCCGACATCGCAGCAAGGGCGCGTGTCGGGAGCCTGGTGAATCGAGAATAGAGAGGAACGACCCGCCTCTCCGGTCCTGTAAGTCGATCTTCGGAATTGGCAGCACGCAGCGGCAGCTAGAATAAAGGCGGGATCACGGGCTCGCTCTCTTGTGGAACAGCGGGACAGGATCCGAGCTGTGACGCGCGGGAGAGCGGAGCTTTGGGTGCTTGCTTGTGGCAGGTGACTGATAGGAGTACGCGGCCTGTGACGGAGGGGAATCAGGGTGGCGGCGCGGGCGGCGGCAGAGGGGAAGCCGGGTGGCGGCGCGGTGGAAGGGCGACGCAGCCGGCGGTTTTGGGCGCTGTTTGGTTTAGGGGATATCCCTCACTCTCACTGGCTAGGTGTAGCCACCGGAAAAAATGGTTGTCAGAGCATCTCCCTCTATTTTAGAGCGCAAACGCGTGCTCATTTTTGCGCGTTCCATGGCAGAGGCTCTATTTTAGAGAGCGCAAACAAGTTTATCACACGAATCGCAGAAACAAAGATCTAGAAAATGCATTAAAATTATTTCAGACGAATAGAAATTAAACTAGACGAATATTAAAAAACTACTCCTCTACTCCGAGACGCGGTGTCGTCGGACACCTCCGACAGATCCAAATCCTCTCAGCGTGGATCATTGTCCGGATAGTCTGCTCGATCTCGATCTGGTCGTTGATGAACTGTCGGCGCCAGCGCCGGTCTGCGCGCTCGGACCTCCGCTCCGCCTTCCTCTGCGCGAAGAAGTTGCGCTCGTTGATGACGTCCTGCGGGAAGCGCCGGCACTACTCCGCCATGGCCCGCTCATCCCCCTCGGCGATGGCGAAGCGCCGTTGAAGGTCGCGGTTGCGGCGTCGATCCTCCGCCGTGACGAGGGGCGGGTCCGGCGCGAGGAACTAAGCCTCCTCGAAGCTCTCCGTCTCCGAAAAATTCATATCGCGCCGAGGCCGGCCGAGGTGCCACGCGTAGGCGTCGTACGCGCGGGTGGCCTCCTCCGCGCGCTCGTACGTCCCGAGCACGAAGCGCGAGCCGACGGCGTGGAGCTCCGCGTAGAACGTCCCGTTCTCGCGCGCGCGCACGCTGCGGAAGCCGAAGGCAGAGCGGGAGCGGCGGCGGGGCGGCATGGCGGCGGAGAGCGCGCGTGGCGGCGGAGAGCGCGGGAGAAGAGGATAGGAGTGCGCGTGGCATGGATAGCCCGCGATGTATTTGGCGCGCGATATATAGCGCACAGGATAGCGCAGAGCCCCGCGCGCGGCAAATTTTAGCTAGCGCGCGCGCTATTTTTCCGCGCCTGCTGGAGGTGTTTTCAGCGCGCGCGGGGCAAATTTTGGCGCCACGCTATTTTAGCGCGCCTGCTGGAGATGCTCTTAGTCGTTTGGTTTAGGGGATGATAGATTCTACTCATATTCTCTCGAAGTGGTGGCTATTCTCGTCCGGCAAAATATGGTGGATACGCTCTGCGCTGAAATCATTCCAAAACTATTTTTCGTGCCGTTTTGCTGGCTCATCGCTCGCGAAAGAAAAGAAAATAATCGTCTCCTCACTCTCCTTATCCTTCCCCGTCTCCTCACTCTCCCTCTCTCTCTCCTGAAGAAACATGGCGGCGACGACACGGCTGAAACTCGAGCGCGACTTCGGGACGCCACGGGAATCGACGGCGGCAGGTATCTCCTCTCCCTCCCATGTTTTTCTTGGTCAGAGGCGGGTTGCTGCCTCGTAGCTCAGCCATATGTCCGTGTGAATCGATGGGGGTTGTGGCCATGGATGGCTCGATGGCCAAGGAAGGGCGACGGGGTCGGTGGCCAGGGAGAGATGGAGGGCATGGTGGCCAGGGAGGGGCAATGGGGTCGGTGGCCAGGGAGAGATGGAGGGCACGGTGTCCAAGGAAGGGCGACGGGGTCGGTGGCCAGGGAGATATGGAGGGCGCGGTGGCCCGGGACAGGCGACGGGGTCAGTGCCAGGGAGAGATGAAGGGCGCGATGGCCAGGGAGGGGTGACGGGGTCGGTGGCCAGGGAGGGCGACGGGGTTGTGGCCTGGCCGCCTGGGAGATATCGATGGGGAAGATGGGGGCTCTGGCCTGGCCTTTGTACTTCTTTGTTGCATCACTTGTGTATATTATCTGTCTTGAATTGATCTCACTAATTTGTATAGATAGCAATTGAACAAGCAGAAGTAAAAGATTTTTTGGGGTTTGTCAATTCAATCAGCGGTATAAACTCCCTTCTAGCTGTAATCCAACATGTATAATGTCTTTATTATTTTGCTAAATTGTTCAAGCACTTTTCCATGGTACTTCTCATTGTAGATGGACAGCAAGAAAAGGATGTTGATTCATACAGCAGTGGCATATTTGCTTGTCTCAATATTCACTTTGGTTGTCAATTCTAGAAAAAAGAAAAAGGAGAGAAAGCATTAGATATGGTCCAATAGATGAAACTGATAGGATGAGAAGAGAGTATCTAGATAATAAAGAATGGAAGAATGACACAACTTGTTTAAACATGCTTAGGATAAGAAAAGCTCCTTTTTTTCGTTTTTTGCCAACTCTTTAGGGATCGCAATTTGTTGAAGGACACCATACATACATCAATTGAACTACAAGTAGCTATGTTCCTCCATACCGTTGGCCATAACGTTAGGAATAGGGTGATTGGCTTGAACTTTGGTAGATCCGGTGAGGTTGTCAGCCGTTACTTTAAAAGAGTCCTCCATGCCATCGGTGAGTTGCGAGATGAGCTTATTAGGAAGCCATCATTAGAGACCCCTACCAAAATAGAAGGAAACTATCGGTGGGATCCATACTTTAAGGTATGAAATTGTGTGTCAACAAATTTTAATAGAACATCGATATGTCTAGACCATAAACTTTTGGTTTATATTTTTTCACCCAATAGGATTGTATTGGAGCTATTGATGGTACACATGTGTGAGCCTCCATTACAAAGGATTTGGAAGCCTCCTTTCGTGGTAGGAAGACCAATACTACTTAAAATGTGATGGCAGCCGTTGATTTTGATCTTTGGTTCACATATGTATTGGCTGGTTGGGAGGGAATAGCACATGATGCACTTGTATTGCGTGATGCTTTAGAACGTGAGAATGGTCTACGTGTCCCACAAGGTAACAGATTATGGAAGCAGATCAATTTATATATAGCCAAATAACCTAATTGTCCCTCCTATTTTAGGAAAATATTATCTAGTTGATGTTGGATATAGTGCTAAACCTGAGTTCTTGCCTCCTTTTCGACATGTGAGATACCATTTGAATGAGTAGGGAAGCAATCTCGTGCAATATGAGAAGGAGTTGTTCAACCTTAGGCATTGTTCTCTACGTGTGGGTGTAGAGCGTGCATTTGGGTCAATCAAAGGAATATTTAAAATTCTTTATGATGCCACACCATTCTTTCGTTATCCAACTCAAGTAGACATTGTAGTAGCTTGTTGCATTATTCACAATTGGTTCATAAATGATGGGATAGATGAATTTATCATACCTGAGGATGAATGGACACCAAACATTACTCATGCTGAAACATCATATGGCCAAGCACAAGAACTTGCATACATGAGTAGTTTTAGGCAAGAACTTGCAGATCATATATGGCAAGACCGAGAAAACAATATGCAGCAAGAAGATGTGTAATTTAGTATGTTGTGTTGAACTATTTTGTTTGCTGAAATGGCGTATGTAATGACATTTTATTTGCTGAAATGACATATGTAATGACATTTTATTTGCTGATTGTTTTTCTTTATATCCTATATTGTTGAAATGCTCTATCTATGTTCAATTAGTTGCTGAAATTAACAATCTTTATGTGTTCTTTCATTTGTAGCATTGTAGGAAATGGAAACTAAGCAAGTTGCATGGATACCTACCATGTCCGCATACATGCTTGCTAACCTATGTGACATTGTGGCAAAGGGCACTAGAATATCTTCTGGTTTCAAGAAGTGTCACTATGTTGCTTGTGAAAAAGCTTTGAATGATCATTTTCATCTTAGCTTGACTGATACATAGATGTTGATTGCAGCTCAGATCACTGCAGAGCTTCATTAGGAAACCCCAAGAGCAAGGTATGATGAGCACAACAGCAAGTTTTCCCTCAGTAAGAAACCAAGGTTATCGAACCAGTAGGAGGAAGGAAACGACTAAAAGGTGTTGCTAGCAACTTGGAAACCTGCACAACACAAACTCAAGACTTTTCCCCAACGAACAGTGAGGTTGTCAATCTCACCGGTTTGCTGAAAACAAAGGATTAACTGTATGGTGGGGAAGGTAATGGTGGCTTGTAGAAAGTAAACAGTAACAGTGGAAGATGTATCAATGGTAAATATTGGACCGGGATCCATAGTTCACTGGAGGTGTTCTCCTTAAGATAAACAACATAACATGCTGGGTAAACAAATTACAGCAGGGCAATTGACAGGACAAAGCAAGGCATAACAATGCAATATTAGACATTCATGATCCTATGAGATTTAATTGGGCATTACAACAATATACATAGACCGTCATCCAACTGCATCTATGACTAGTAATACACCTTCAGGTTATCATCTGAACCCCCTCTAGTATTAAGTTGCAAGCAACGGATAACTGTTTTAAGCAATGTGTGTAAAGTAAACAATACAATTGTTCCATGAACAAAAGATCGTTGTTTTCTCCCTAGTAGCAACAACACATCTACAACCTTGGAGATTTTTTTCACTTCCCCAGATTCAATAGAGGCGTGAACCCACTATCGAGCATAAATACTCCCTGTTGGAGTCACTGGCATTTACTTGGCCAAGATAGCTACTAGAAACGGAGAGTATGCAAGATCTCAAATAACACAGACATGATAGAATCAATAAGATAGAATCATTAATCAATCTGACATAGTAATCTCAATATCCATCGGATCCCCGCAAACACAACATGCATGATTACAAATAGATGATCTTGATCATGAACGGAGCTCACAAGATCTAAACATGGTAGCACAAAGGAGGAGAAACAACCATCTAGCTACTGTATGGATCCATAGTCCAAGGTAGAACTACTCACGCATCATATCGGAGTCTGGCATGGTGATGAAGAAGGCCTTGCAATGATATCTCCCCTCCGACAGGGTGCCGGGAAGAGCTTCAGATACCCCCGATCTAGGGACGATGGTGGCGGCGACTACGGACTTTTTTGTGGAGATCTGATCGGCTCCTTAGGGTTTAGGTATCGGGGGCTTCTTATAAGCGAAGAGGGAGACCGAGGGGGTGCCCAAGGCGACTGCACCCCCCAGGCGCGGGCCAGGCCTGGTCGCGCAGCTAGGGTGTGTGGACCTCTCGAGGCCCTCCTCCGTCTCGTCTTCTGGCTCCGTGTTCTCCTTGGTGAAATATTGACTTTGGCTTTTGTCCCATCTAATTCCGAGAATATTCTTTTTCTAGCTTTTCTGAAACCAAAAACAATAGAAAACAGGCAACTGACACTGTGGCATCTTGTTAATAGGTTAGTTCTAAAAAACATATAAAAATACCTCAAAGTGTAGAAAAAGCAAAGCAAAGTAGATGCTAAATAAGCATGGAACATCAAAAATTATAGATACGTTTACGACGTATCAAGCATCCCCAAGCTTAACTCTGCTCGTCCTCGAGTAGGTAAGTGATAAAAATAATAATTTTGAGGTGACATGCACCATCAAAATCAAGATCAAATCATTTGCAAGCAATGAAAGCTGGGATCAAAGTACTCTAAATATGAGCATGAAAGAAGAAGTTCTAACAATAGGACAAAGTAACTATGCATGCAACATGAAAGGATACAAACAAAGATTTATGAATAACAATGCATTGAAAGACGTTTGTTTGTTTCACATATAGAAAACATAGCATAGTGGCATTCAGCTTGTCCCTCATGGAGTAGCAATAAATGCATAGGACACCTTCAAAGTTTATAAGGGTGACTAGATACAAATATTTCAAGAATAAGCAATATCAATAATATGAATCAATTAATAAGTTTTGGGAACAATGCACATAGAACTAAGAATGGCAACTATGCTCTCTTAATTGGTGCCTAAGGATAAAAGGTGGAGACTCAATACAATAGTGGAAGAAAGACCCTTCATAAAAGGAAGCAGGGATTTCAAGTTTCATAAAGAGCTTTCAAAAATTATGGTACTTGTTAGCTTTCATCTCTCATTGCCCCTATCATAAGCATCTTGAAGTGATTAGGTTAAAGTGAACAAACTGTGGAGTATATGCTTGACAAAGTATAAGTTGGCAATCTCATGTCCCTTGAGTACGTGGGCCGCTCCTCATGCTACTCAACTTTAGTCACCGGTAAATTCTTATCATAGTAAGTACATGTGTATCATAGAGAACCGCCAACGGGGTACACCTTGCACATGATACATGAGTTATCCCATATCAAAATGACAAGGCAAGCAAACAATGAGCATCTCAGCAATCTTCTTATTTACCATGGGAAAATGGTGTTTTTTTCTCTATTTCCTCTTTTCAATGTCTCTCTTTTTTTATAAGAAGAAAGCTTCATAGATTGCTCACTATGGTGATGCTGCAAGTTTCCACCATGATTAAGCATGGCTTAGGCTAGCGGTCTAGGCATTTCTCTAACACACATACATAACTCCATGGACTTACAAGCTCCCCTTTCATTTCACACCAACGACATCCGCAAACAAAATAGCATGATATCAACTGGATACAATGTACAGGTGCAATGTTGAGCGTTCCCCATGATAGCATGGTTCTACTAATTCCAACGTATAAGTGCAAGCATATACAACATAGATGACACAATGGTTCAAGTTTATTAGGGGCAAGAAAAATAAAGTGTTCCATCAAGTTTGTGAGAGCTTTAATCACTAATTTTTACATAACAAAGTGACTTTTTAATTGGAAGGTAGATAAAATAAGAATATACTTTGAATTGTGTAACACACCATGCATAGAAATTTATAGTGGACACTTTGGAATAACTTGGTTTCTTGGGAGTTAGATGCATGAGTAGAGCTTACTCATACAAGTGGAGGCTAGCAAAAGACTGGGAGCGACCAACTAAGAGAGCAATAATGGCCATAATCATGCAGAGCGACAAAACATTACTAATCAAATCATAAAGTGGTACTACAAGTCAAAAAATGATCATAGAGGCTAAGGTGACTTGTTCATAGTCATAACATGGTGTGAACATGATAGGGCAAAGGTGTCCGATCTTTCGATGAGATGGTGATAGTCGATTTGATGGAGTTCGGACTTGACGATCCGACTACACGTGCGAGCACGAGCGCCAATGCAATCGCTAGGCCAATCTCATGGAGGTTACCGATCCTGCGGGAACACGATCAGCCTGACCAGCGAGGGTCTTAATTCCTACCTGAAATCGAGAACAAGTAAGAACTAATATTGCAATCAAGATATTGCGGATTAAGATGAAAGCTTTATTGAAAAGGTGGGATCCTGTATAGGTGCGAAGTACAAGAGGCCTCTACGACGCTCGAGCCTTGGCGAAGTTGTTATGATGGCTAACTTAATGTCTAAACAAAATCCGAGTCTATGGTGACGGCTATGGGGAGTATTTAAGGAGGAAAAGGTGGGGTTTCGGCCAGCCATCGAAGTGGTGGCCGAATCCAACCCTAGAAGTCCTTTTCTCCTCAAATACGGACTCTAAATAGTGGCTATTTAAAATCCTACGAAAATTACATGGGTCTGGCCCAAAATAAAGGTGTCGCAGCACCATATTAAGGTATGGAAGAATTTGTGAAGTATTAATCTTGAATATTTCGTCCAAGCCTTCTTTCTTCATTATGGTGGCCTCAAAGTTCTGAAATCTTCATCCCTGGCCTTCTCTTGAATCATCACATGCTTGCTGCCATCTCCATGCATGGCCATGCTCCAATGCTTGTCCCTCTCATCCATGCTTGGTCCATCATTCCTAAGAGTAAGAAATACATCTGATTTAGGAAGCATCATATTCTCATGTATGTGAGGAATAGTTCCAAGAAACGAAAGTACCTGATAGTTAAGTTGTTTGGCACGAGATCTAGTGATAGGTCCTTGTATGTGTGTAGCTGTAGGTACAACGGTTGTATCAATAGATGGGATGTCCACATCATGCTCCCCTTCTTGAATTGAAGTCGTCCTCGACGCAATCTCATCTTCCTCACCAAAGTAAGGCTTCAAATCTGCAATGTTAAACGTAGGACTAACCGTACCAAAGTCTGCAGGCAACTCAAGTGTATATGCATTATCGTTTATTTTCTCTAACACCTTAAAGGGACCAGCAGCACGCGGCATTAACTTAGACTTGCGTAAATCAGGAAAACAATCTTTACGCAAATGTAACCAAACAAGATCTCCAACATCAAACACAACATGCTTTCTCCCTTTATCCCCATCAAGTTTATACCTAGCATTCATGTGTTCTATGTTATCTTTAGTAGTCTTATGCAAGTTTAATATCATTTCAACGCGTTGTGTAGCATCCAAATTATTTTGCATCGAAGAAGGTAAAGGCAATAAATCAATAGGTGCACGAGGAACAAAACCATAAACGATCTCAAACGGGCACATCTTTGTGGTAGAATGCAGCGAACGATTATAAGCAAATTCTATATGAGGTAAACACTCTTCCCACAATTTTAAGTTCTTCTTTAAAACAGCCCGCAACATAGTATACATAGTTCTATTTACTACTTCAGTTTGTCCATCAGTTTGGGGATGACATGTAGTACTAACCAGCAATTTAGTCTCCAACTTAGCCCATAA
Organism: Avena sativa; assembly: GCA_916181665.1. Lineage (NCBI taxonomy): Eukaryota > Viridiplantae > Streptophyta > Magnoliopsida > Poales > Poaceae > Avena > Avena sativa. Next base: position 258,753,910 of record OV702281.1, read on the forward strand.
ACATCTCCAAAAGTGGCTAAGAAATTTAGTATCACGATCAGAAACAATAGTATTTGGCACACCATGCAAATGAACAATTTCACGAAAGAACAAATCAGCAATATGCGCAGCATCATCCGTTTTATGACAAGGAATAAAGTGTGCCATCTTAGAAAACCGATACACAACAACAAAAATACTATCCCTCCCCTTCTGTGTACGTGGCAATCCCAAAACAAAGTCCATAGAAATATCCTCCCAAGGAACACTAGGAATAGGAAGAGGCATATTTAAACCATGTGGATTAAGGCTAGACTTAGCTTTTTGACAAGTAGTGCAGCGTGCCACAAATCTCTCAACATCTCGATGCATACGTGGCCAAAAGAAGTGTGCAGCAAGAACATCCTCCGTCTGCTTGACACCAAAGTGTCCCATCAATCCTCCTCCATGCGCCTCCTATAACAACAAAAGACGAACAGAACTATCTGAAATGCATAGTTTGTTAGCACAAAACACAAATCCATCATTAAAGATGAACTTGTTCCATGTTCTACCATCTCTACAATTCTGCAACAGATCTTTAAATTTAGCATCATGCACATATTGTTCCTTAATAGTTTCCAATCCAAATATTTTGAAGTCAAGTTGAGATAACAAAGTATAATGGCGCGACAAAGCATCAGCAATAATATTATCTTTACCTTTTTTGTGTTTGATAACATAAGGAAAAGACTCAATAAATTCAACCCACTTTGCATGACGACGATTCAACTTAGCTTGACTAAGATTCATGATCGGAATGTATAACAAATTCTTTAGGCCATAGATAATGTTGCCAAGTTTCTAATGTCCGAACCAATGCATATAATTCTTTATCATAAGTAGAATAGTTCATACTAGCCCCACTCAATTTCTCACTAAAATATGCAACAGGTTTTCCCTCTTGTAATAACACACCTCCCAAACCAATTCCACTAGCATCACATTCAAGCTCAAAAGTCTTATTAAAATCAGGAAGTTGGAGTAAGGGAGCATATGTTAGCTTATCTTTCAATATGATGAAGTCCTGTTGTTGTGCATCGCCCCAAACAAAGGGCACATCCTTCTTGGTAAGTTCATTCAGCGGCGTGGCAATTGATCCAAAGTCTTTGACAAAGCGCCTATAAAAACCAGCGAGGCCAAAATAACTCCTCACTTGTGTGACCGTCTTGGGCTGCGGCCAATTCTCAATAGCTTCAATCTTGGTTGGATCCACTTCAATACCCTGTGATGTAACAACATAGCCAAGAAACGCAACTCGATTGGTGCAAAAGGTGCACTTCTCAAGATTACCAAACAAATGTGCATCACGTAAAGCATTGAAAACATCACGTAAATGATCCAAATGATCCTCTAAAGATTTGCTATAAATCATAATATCATCAAAATAGACTACCACAAAACGTACAATAAAAGCACGTAAAACTTCGTTCATTAATCTCATGAAAGTGTTGGGTGCATTAGTTAAATCAAACGGCATTACTAACCACCCATATAAACCGAACTTAGTTTTAAATGCTATTTTCCATTCATCTCCCAATTTCATACGAATCTGGTGGTAACCACTACGCAAATCAACTTTAGAAAACATGGTAGAGCCACTCAATTCATCAAGCATGTCATCCAAATGTGGAATAGGATGACGATATCGAATAGTAATATTATTGATAGCTCTACAATCAGTACACATGTGCGAAGAACCATCTTTCTTAGGTACCAAAATAATAGGAACAACACAGGGGCTAAGGGACTCACGAATATGATCTCTGTCGAGTAGTTCCTAAATTTGGCGTTGTATCTCCTTTGTCTCCTCTGGATTGGTTCTATATGACGCGCGGTTGGGCAATGTAGCACTAGGAATTAGATCAATTTGGTGCTCAATTCCTCTAATAGGAGGTAGTCCTGGTGGCAGCTCAGCGGGAAAAGCGTCCTCATATTGCTGCAAAAGGTTAGCAATAGCGGGTGGCAAAGAAGGAGGCATATCCTCAAATGAAAACAAAACCTCTTTGTAGATAATTGCATAACATTGAGTATTGTTTACATCTAGTTCAGCAATATCAATTTTATTTGCAAGCATACATGGATTCTTCAAACGAATTTCAGTAGCATGTTTAGAATCAGATTTAGTGTTCTTTGGTGGTACAAAATCTGCAGCAACAATCTGATTCTCATTTTTATTTTTCTCCTCAGTTTTAGCTCTACTAGCTCTAGCAAGATCATTTTTTAAAATCTGTTCGGGAGTCATAGGTTTTAGACTGATTTTCTTTCCATCATGCATAAGAGAATAGTGATTAGTTTTGCCATTATGAACAGATTCTCTATCAAATTGCCATGGTCTACCAAGTAACAAAGAACAAGCTTGCATAGGTACAACATCACAATCAACAAAATCAGAATATGTACCAATAGTAAAATGCACACGTACCGTTCTTGTTACCTTGATCTTGCAAGAACGCTCAAACCATTGGATGTAATATGAATGTGTACGTTGTCTTGTTGGAAGTGCAAGCTTCTCTACCATGTCAACACTAGCCAGATTATTACAACTCCCTCCATCAATGATGATCCTTATAGCTCTTTCCTTGACAACACCACGTGTTTGGAACAGGTTGTGGCGTTGATCATGCTCAGATTTGCTCAATTGCACACTCAACACATGTTGTGTAATTAAGCTCTTGTATTGATCAGCAGATTCAGCTCCCATGACCTCTGTCTCTTCATCAGAATCACAATTGTCTCCATCTCGAGCAGAAATAAGAGCTAATGTATCTTCATCAAAGTCACTCGCTGAATCGTATTGACCATCATCACGCACCATCATAACACATTGTGTTGTGCACTGTCTCTCAATATGACCAAAACCCCAGCACTTGCGGCATTGTATATCCTTTGTTTTACCCGTGGAAGCCATAGAAGATGCACTACGAGCAGGAGCATTGGATGACGGTGGAGGAGCAGCTGGAAATCTTGTGGTGGCCTTGGATGTGGTAGTAGCTGGTGGCAAATCACGAGAAGGAGGCGCTGACTGTCGGGATGTCCAAGTGGATGTGCGACCTGCAGAATTATTAGTCCTCCTCCATGGTGTTTAGCGATCCTGCACTTCACGTTCAGCTTTGCAAGCAAGATGAAACAAACGAGTGATAGAATTATATTCCTTATAATCTAATATGTGTTGAATGTCCTTGTTTAATCCACCAAAGAAACGTGCAAGCATTTGTTCAGTAGATTCAACAAGACCACACCGAACCATCCCCGTTTGCAATTCCTGATAATACTCTTCTACAGAATTTTTCCCTTGTTCCAAACGTGTCAGATTCTTTAGTAAATCACGTTGATAAGTGGGAGGTACAAAACAAACACGCATAGCAGTTTTTAAAGTAGTCCAAGTATGAGGAATAGTAGTAGGATTTAAACGACAATACTCAGACCACCAAAGGGAAGCAAATTTAGTAAATTCACATGTAGCAACACTAACACACATATTCTTAGGATATTTTAAACATGCAAAACATTGTTCTATTTCCATCTCCCATGTAAGATATGCATCAGGATTATATTTACCCTTAAAAGATGGAATATTTAATTTAAGCTTTGCAACATGATCATCATCACGTACCGGTGGTCGAGCGTTGTGGTGGTAATGTCGGGGACGACCAGCAGGGTGTGGAGGTTGTTCAACCTCCTCGTCAAACATATCGTCGTTGTCGGGGTCGTAGTAGTACCCGTCGTCTGTCCCCAATGTCGCAGCAGCAGCCGCGGTGGAAGTCTGAGGTGCCTCAGCTGCAGCGGTAGCCGCCTGAGGTGCGGCGGCAGCCAAACCAGCAGTACGACCCGTGATCGGAATGCGCCGTGTGCCATGCCGAGGTGCCAACGGAGCGGGTGCGGGTGCCGGCAATCTGTCCAAAACCTCCTTGAACCGAGCGTCAAGCTTGTCGTTGAAGGATTTCTCGAGTCCATCGATCTTGTCCATGGCGTTGGTGAGCTTGGTGTCCTAGTCGTGCATCCACATCTTCAGCGCGACCGACCAAGAGCTCGGAGAAGTGGGCATGTAGTTCTTGGTTCGTCATTGTGGCAGGGTTACGCGAAGTATCTGTCATGGTTAGTCCTTTAAAAAGAACAGGTATATATGCCTATACTACAGAAATATGGTGGAAGGCACGCGTAATCCGTCAAGCAATATACGAAGCTCTTACAAGTTCTTACCAAACAGCAGGAAAAGGCGATGTGCAACCGTGAGGAGCAGTGGGTCCAGAGATTGAACCGAGCGATTATCAGGAGTCGAGACATCGCACGTGGAGAATATCTGTGGAGCTCTGTAAGGCTTAGAAAAGGGCTTAGCAATTATCAAAACAACAATGCAAATGTTGAAAGAATGCTCAACGACGGTACTGTGCTGGTCCTAGGATAGACCTTACTAGAGACGCGAGCCTAGATCACCAATGATGTCACGACGCGACACAACAAGCAATGTATGATGAAATGGCACCCTGAAAAGCGAACTGAGATGTCGAAAATCACTATGATGGCAAGTGTCTAGAACTGATCTACGGGGTCTAGAAACAGGTTAGTCCCAAAATTTTTTTGGAAATTTTTGTATTATGCTCCGAAAAGCGCGCAGGCGCCAAACAAATATCGCTATAACGGCCGATGGAGAAAAGTGATCCCCGGGGCCGAAAATCAGTATAGCCAGATTTTTTTTGCTCTCCTTCTGGACTTAGGACTGAACTTATAACTCGACACAGACTTTAGCTCAATACGGAAACAACAAGGAAGGAAAGTAAAAAAGAAAAACTAGGAAACAATAACTCAACTCGGACTCGTGCCGCGGCAGGAAAGGTGATCGGATCCGTGTCGCGGTAGGAAGGCGGTGGCGGAGTTTTAGGGTTTATGGTGGCTGGGTATATGGCGGCAGAATATGGTGGCGGTGATCTTCGAGGGTGGCGGTGACTATTGTGATCATAACTCGAAACTCTAAGGGACGAGACACTAAGACCAGCAACTCGACGCGACGATGCAGACACAAATTCAACAATGCAAAACTGAAAAGATAATGCAAGGCGTAGATTGGTGATGGGATGGATCTGAACTCTAACTGTGTTTTTGGCTTTTTCGTGGGTTATAGGTAAAACAGATCTAATCTATGAAAACAGTAAAATCTCACCAAGCAACCTGAAATCTGATACCACTTGATAGGGCAAAGGTGTCTGATCTTTCGATGAGATGGTGATAGTCGATTTGGTGGAGTTCGGGCTTGACGATCCGACTACACGTGCGAGCACGAGCGCCAATGCAATCGCTAGGCCAATCTCCTGGAGGTTACCGATCCTGCGGGAACACGATCCGCCTGACCAGCGAGGGTCTTAATTCCTACCTGAAATCGAGAACAAGTAAGAACTAATATTGCAATCAAGATATTGCGGATTAATATGAAAGCTTTATTGAAAAAGTGGGATCCTGTATAGGTGCGAAGTACAAGAGGCCTCTACGACGCTCGAGCCTTGGCGAAGTTGCTATGATGGCTAACTTAATGTCTAAACAAAATCCGAGTCTATGGTGACGGCTATGGGGAGTATTTAAGGAGGAAAAGGTGGGGTTTCGGCCAGCCATCGAAGTGGTGGCCGAATCCAACCCTAGAAGTCTTTTTCTCCTCAAATACGGACTCTAAAAAGTGGCTATTTAAAATTCTGCGAAAATTACATGGGCCTGGCCCAAAATAAAGGTGTCACAGCACCATATTAAGCTATGGACGAATTTGTGAAGTATTAATCTTGAATATTTCGTCCAAGCCTTCTTTCTTCATTATGGTGGCCTCAAAGTTCTGAAATCTTCATCCGTGGCCTTCTCTTGAATCATCACATGCTTGCTGCCATCTCCATGCATGGCCATGCTCCAATGCTTGTCCCTCTCATCCATGCTTGGTCCATCATTCCTAAGAGTAAGAAATACATCTGATTTAGGAAGCATCATAATCTCATGTATGTGAGGAATAGTTCCAAGAAACGAAAGTACCTGATAGTTAAGTTGTTTGGCACGAGATCTAGTGATAGGTCCTTGTATGTGTGTAGCTGTAGGTACAACGGTTGTATCAATAGATGGGATATCCACATCAGAACATGTGCCAAGTTAACCCAAACAAAGCATCAAAGGAGAATACTGAAGGAAATATGCCCTAGAGGGAATCATAGAGATGATTATATTTCTTATGTATCCATGAGTTATTGTAATGTTCCTTGAATAACCATATCAGGCAACTTGTATTGATTGGCAATTATGTGAATTGTTTATGAAACTTTATACTTGTATGGTTATTTAATAGTTGTCCCTAGTCGGAGTTCATGTGAGGATACATGTGAATATTAGACTAGCACATCGATTGGTTGATGACTATGTTTCGCAAGTCATAGACATGGAGATGTCAAACCAGTGATGTGGACACATGTTATGAACATGGGGTTGGACTGATCCAACTTGAGACTGGAAATTAGACTTGCATCTCTCTCTACACACCGTGTACGTTTTGTCCTTAGACCTGAGATTGTCGCATGTACTTGAGATGTGGATCGACCTACTTTGGGGCTATCAGACGCTACTCTGTAACTAGATAGTCATAAAGGTAGCTTTCGGGTTTGTCCTGAAGCATGCTGCAAGGCATGGTCAATAAAGATGGGATTTGCCCCTCTATACTTGAGAGAGATATCTCTGGGCCCCTCGAGTGATCGGATCCAGAAATGCATGGCCGTGCTACATAAGGTTAAGAGTTAACCTAGTAAAGGGATTCCTAATCGCAGTATCAAGAAAGGGAGGTCAGCTTGGAGCTAGACCAAATATCATGAGGCAAAGGGAAAGACATGTACTAAACGTTGTGATGGTTCGTACGATATGATCTTTGTATGCGTTTAGGAGTTGGCACGTCTTGATAGAGGCCGCTACCAACTATTGACAGAATAAGTGTATTCCTGTCATGTCTATACGTATATGAACCTATAGGGTCACACACTTAAGGGGTTGGAAGCCTAATGAGGATTATATCCGAATTAGACCAGGCTTAGGTTACTAATGGCCTGCTAATGTATAAGCCCACTAGGGACGCCTATATAAGAGAGGGTAGGGCGTGCTGACCAGAGTTAGACCATTCCACCTAGCCGCCACTCCTCACGCCTGTGTTGCACGCGCGGACCTAGCAGTCCGACGTCTAACGCTTCCACCCCGCATGTGTGGATACCTTGGAGGTGCTACATCTGTGGCACTTGGATGAGCCGCACAAGGGGAGTTGCTCGTGGGACGAGGACAAGGAGGAGACGTGGAACGTTTTCAATACCTCGACGCGCTTCACCAAGTTCCGCAACCGCGCATCTAGTGGTAATATCGTGATCTATGACAACAGTAATCCTGGTTTACACAGTAGAAAATTTTGATTTGCGCTAGTGTTGCCTACCCGTATCCCTTTAGTGGTATTAGAGCCGATGTTGTTCAGTTATAGGTTAGGGGTGTCGCATATGGTGATATGCAGATTGATATGAATGATGTGATCATTTATATGGCGGTGGTTCAGGATTGATCTATGATCTTGCTTTCTGTGATCGTGATTCTGAGGTCGTCGAACGACTTACCCCTACCGGTCGGTTTCTACCATCGGGGTAGACAATGACGCATAAATCCTATTGAATCACGCAAAGATCAATATGATTGATCAAATTGGAACCTATATCTAAAATCGATCTACCGTGATCAAAGGAGTTTGATTGAAACGGAATAACAGTCGGTTTATGGAAAATTTGATTTGCCGATTAAAATCCTTAAAGAAAACTGTATAGATTCGATCTCTCATTTTCACATTTTTCCGCGAGGGCGCTGCCCCTTCAAACCCCGCAGGGGGAGACCCCCTAGACCCCCCTTAATCGTAGCCCCTTTTGTATCTCGTTAAGGTAACAAGGTGCTGCGGTGTCACATGATCCGGTAGAATGTGATTCTATGCATAACTTGTTTTTGCAGGATGCATGTGATCAGTATGTCCCATATATGTATGTGATGCATGTATGAAATGTTTCATGACATGCGTGTCGTGAGTGGGGCAATACGGCTGGAGCCATATGTGTTGTCAATTATTGTAATGGCCTGCGTGCCAACTTGTGATGATCCCAATACTATGTAATTTTGATTACTAGCTGTTAGGAGTAATAGCTTGTATTAGTTCTTGGAGGACTCATCACTTGGAGTATGGCTCGCATGGAACATGAAGATGGAGATCATTATGGTTTACAGGTTCTATGGTGATAGAGATCACCATGAGAAAATGGGCCATACTGTGTCACAACTATGTGAATGATATTCTTATGTGTTTTACTCTATGCATGCTTAGATGATAGTAGTAGAACGATCCCTCACAAAGTTTAAGTTAAACCATGCCCTCACAACCAAACCTTGCACCATCATATGCTCTGTACAATCATTGGTGGGCCTATGAAATTAGGGTGCTACGATTTTCCTTGGATGGATGGGTTTTGTCAACACCCGGATTTTTAATCCCAGATGCCTGTTATGCCATACATCGCAATCCCAGGATTACCATTTTTGCGAGACATAACAGAATTGGATACCACAGTACATCATCCATTACAAACCATACATAAGGTCTTACACAAATAAGGATCTCATGATCCAGTCTTAATACAACACAAGCATCGGAATACGTAATAATAACGGTAGCGTAGGCGAAGCTCCATCTTCGGGGTCACAGGCAATGCTGACGATGGGAGATGATCCTAGTTGTCGTAACCTTCCTGGGTTCCATCCTCCAGGTACTCCTCTTCATAGTCTGGCCATTGGAATAGCCAGGGACAAAGCCATGAGTACTCTTTAAGTACTCGCAAACTAATACTAACAAGTGAAGGGTTTTTTTTGTAGTAGGACACTAGGCTCTAGGGTTATTTTGCAAAAAGCCAGATTTACATCTACTAAGTTCAGAAGCAAAGAATGCTAGTTGAAGTTTTATAACACCTAAGTGGGAACTTGTATCTCATATCACAACTCTGTTGTGGTCAAGTCAAAGTCTCAATCCATTTTCACAACTCATTTTGAAAACATCTGACGGGGGAACAGTACGGCCACTCCAACTGTCCATAACCGCGGACGCGGCTATTCGAATAGTTTGACACTCTGCAGAGATTGTACACTTTCACCACAACATTCGATACATCTGTCAGGAACAAATCCTGAATTCACCATACTCGGTATGTGGATAATCAATCCTAACCTTTCAATTACACGCCCTAGTATAAGCACCTCTCATGTGAGTTTGGCCTCCCAACCATGACCAACTGTCATCTTGGGTACTGCACAGGTGGACAATCTTCACAAGGTAGCCTCAGCTCATACCTTGGCCGTGAGGGAACTAATACTAAGGTATATAAGTTTCCAGTCAAGCCCTACCCAATCTTAAGGTATTGTGGTTGTGCGATAAAATTGGAATGGTATCGCATCCAGACAACCATCAGTTTTATAAAGGGCTAAGGCTCATGCCTCAACATTTTCATCACCATAATCATCTGGTGTTCGGAAACACATGTCAAAACATCTCAGTAGAATGATCCATCATTCTAAGGTTTTCATAACCATTTTCACCAAGTATTCCCATCTAAAGTTGGTCAAGTTTTATGCTTAGCACTAGCATCTACAAGTGGGGGTGAGTACTAATGAGGGGTAGTAAACTAGTGGAGTTTCAACTAAGTTCAATCTCATGCCTCAGGATGACATCAAGATTATCTAGCTTAGGCCAAATTTTATGCTCTTTATGCAACCTTCAAATATATCTTTCTAGGATCTACAAGTCACTTGAGTACTCTCTAAGGAAGTACCTTTGATAAGGAAATAAAATAGAAAGCTTGCAAATAAAACTAGGAGGCGGTAACAAGTGGATATGATCACATATGCTTAAGGCATATAGTGGGCATGGTAACAAGTAAGGGTTTGTTTGCATCAGTAGAGTATCTTGCAAGTGTTAGCTTGCACATTCACTAGTAGTATTAGGCTTGCCTTGTGCAGAGCAGTGGTTGAAGTTCTCCTCGGCTTCTTCTTCGTAGTATCCTCCTTCCTCCTCGTATCCTTGGTCGGTACTAGCGTCTATAAATAAATACGATGTACACAATCACCAAACAATACTTAACTACTTGCAATCATCACACAAAAGGGTCCTATAGATGATCTAGCATCATCACTAACATTACAAGATTAAAGCTTGGTTTAATTCCTTTTTATTTTTAGAAAAGTAATTTCTACTCATTGAAAAACTACTTAAGATTTAATATTCTCCAAACCAAACATGGGATCATGTTGACACATGTCATCACCACACATTTTAGTCCAAGGGAATGTGATTTAAAGTGTTGTCACAAATTAATAAGGTTTTACCCTTTTATTTTAATTAATTAAAGTGGCTAGAAATGCCTATGTGGCATTCTTTTATTACTTGGTCAATATTTCTGTAAGTAAACCTAGATATTTTTATATATTCTGAAAGGTATGGTTAAATGTGATTTTTGAGAGTTGGAATCAACTCAAAAGCTATTATGGTTTAGATTTGAAAAATGTTTGAATGCAGAAAAGCTTCTGCCTTGTTATTTTTACCAAGGATGATCTACAGATCCAAATGACTTGAATCCAACGGGCTTGGATTCAGAATTCCCAGAACTTTCTAACAAAATTGGTTTCATTCAATTTGGTGCACTGAATCGACCTGGGTTGATTTTTGAAACTGGGTACAAAAGTGTGATTGAAATAAAATGGAAAAGGTTTAAGTCAAATAACTGGGCTGCGCGGGAAAGGTTAACGGGCCGGCCTGCTAAGCACAACGCTTCTGCGGGCTGCATAAGTGGCCGTCCCCATGCGTCAGTGAGACAGGGGGTGCGAAGCGGTATGGGGCGATGCGGTGCGTTCGATCGGGTTCTAATCCAACGGCTGAGGGTCATCGTCGACGTTGGGCAACGCCGGCGAGACAGAAACCTAGCGCGGCCAGTGGGGGTCGTTGGAGGCTCACCGAGGTTCAGGCGAGGGTCGGCGAGGCGGGCGAACGACGAAGTCAACGACGGCGAACCTCCTGGTACCGGTAGCTTCTCCTGGGGCGGCTCCAATCGCTGGCACCCTTCTTCTCCAGCAGTGGCGGGCTCCGATGAAATTCCGGCGCTGCGCTGCTCGCCTTGCTCCGGGAACAGGGTGGAATGATCAGTGAGGAGAGGGGAGTGAGATGGTGTGCTCAATTCGGCTTGGGGTGGCCTCTATTTATAGTGGCGAGAGGGGACCGACGGGGCGCACGGTGAGATCGTCGGGGTCGATGGTACAGACGGCTATCGGCATGGGCGAAGGTAGGGGCGGTGCGGTGCTCCCTGGCGATGCTCAATGACACGGTGGCGAGACGTGGGGCGGTGCGGCTTGGTCGAAACGCGACGGTGCTCTGCACGTACCCGACGGAGAATTTAATGGCGCACAGCGCGCGTGGTCTGCGCGGCGGTGAACGAGCGTGTCTGCGGGGTTGCTGGGACGATGGTGATCACGTATGCACACGGCGAGGGCGGCGCGCAGTCTGTGGGCATCGGTCGAGCATGGCGCATGGTGTGTGCTCTCAGCATGGTTGCTGGCGAGGTTGGCATGGTTCGTGCGTGTGGTCCAGTGGCTGGCAATGTTCGAGCGCTGGACAGAGAGTGGCGGTGGGGTGTTGTCTTGCTCCCAGACATGCTGGCTAGGCATGTTTCTCCTCCTAGCTTGCTATCGACATGGGGGTGACAAGTGTGCATTCGGCCTGCTCACCATTGATGGCAATGCCAAGCTTACAGTGATGCTAAGGGTGTGCAATTGAGCTAGATGATCTACTAAAACCTATTTGTAACCAGAGAGGGAACAAGTTAGGCTTCAATCACTGCTCACAATAGTGTTTGGATTTTGTTTGATTTGTGTCTGTCAAGTGTTTGATGAAATGGCCGCAAGAACTCAAGTTTTGAATTTTGAAAAGATTTTTGGTGGGTGTGCTAGGTTAGTGCTGGTGAGTCCGCAGATGCTTGGGTTTTGAAAGTTGAGCTTGTTTGAGTGGTTTTTGAAAAAGTGGGATCTTCCCATATGATAAAGATTCAATTTTGAATTGTCATTTAAACTATGCATTTGAAAGTTTCTGGATGATCACAAAGTGGGCCTTGATACTTGGTTATGATTACAATCAAGGGGTGCAAAGATCTAGAAAAGTTTCTGTTAGGTTCTGAAAGTTTGAGACAACCAAAGTAGGCATGGGAGTTAAATTGGTCAAAATGACCATTCCCTTATTTTATTTGTTTTGATTTACTTGTCTTTGAGAAAAGTTTGGGAATTGTTTATATGATGTTTATTTCACCTAAGCATCCATTTACAAGCAAAGGAACACACAAACAAGTTGGTTCAAAAGGATTCAAATTAAAATGCATACTCACATGCATGCTTCCATAATTTTATTTAGCAAAGTTTTTGTTAACCCTAAATTTGATGATTAAAGTTTGATGATCCAAGTTTAGTATTTTTAGGATGTTACAGGTTTGTATCGGATACCTACACGCATAAGAGTTGGTGAGCTTGACAAGGTCATCTTAACAGTTAAGGACCTTGGGGCATAAAGGTTGGGCACCTAGTTTTGACATAGAGATGTCACCCAACAAAAAGGATCATATGTGATATTATTAGCAAGTGTTGCTTACCGATTTACCTTGTCTTCTAGCAGTGATGCTAAAGCTCACTAGTCGACTTGTTAATTGTGGATCTTGAATCACTTAGTATCAATAGAGGGATATTGATTTAAGTGGGAGTATATGATATTAAATTGTTTAATATGTTTTACTCTTTCATGGTTACATGGCTTAGTATTTTGCATGTTTTTTGTTGTAAATCAATGGCACCGAACACTGCATCACCTTTTTCTTTGCGTTCGATTCTTGACAAAGATAAACTAAATGGAACAAACTATTCGGACTGGGTCCGTAACCTGAGAATTGTTCTCAGGTCTGATAAAAAGAAACGGTTCTGGATACCTCGATCCCCGATGAACCTGCTGATAATGCATCTGCTGCCCTTAAGAATGCCTACACTAGAGCATGTGATGATTCTCTTGAGGTTAGCTGTCTTATGCTTGCATGCATGGAACCTGAACTCCAAAAGAAGTTTGAGGATCAGGAAGCGTACAATATGATCGTTGCGCTTAAGGACATGTTCCAGACTCAGGCCAGGACTGAGAGGTACAATGTCGCCAATTCCTTTGTGGAATGCAAGCTGGCAGAGGGAGCAGGTGTAGGACCCCATGTGATCAAAATGGTTGGTTACAGTCACACTTTGGAAAAGCTTGGTTTTCCACTAGGCCAAGAGTTGGCTATTGATTTCATATTGGCGTCTCTTCCATCTAGCTATGGGCAATTCATTTCGAACTACCATATGCATGGGGTGGAGAAGGGCCTTAATGAGTTATGCGGGATGCTAAAAACAGCAGAAAGTGACATGAAGAAGTGTGCAGGGCATAGCCATGTGATGGCTGTGTAGAACAAGCCTAGCTTCAAGAAAAAGGGTACTTCTTGGTCGAAGAAGAGGGCAAGGCTAAGGATACGATCCCTAATCCTGCACCCAAGCAAAAGGCTGGACCTGTAGATGACACTGAGTGCTTCTTTTGTCATGAACATGGCCACTGGAAGAGAAACTATAGAAAGTACCAGGCTTCTTTGAAGAAGAGTGGAAGTAAGAGTACTTCCCACTCAGGTACGCTTGTTGTAAATGTTGTGGATATTCTTCTCGCTGATTCCTATGTTAACTCTTGGGTATTTGATACCGGAACGGTTGCTCATATTTGCAATTCGATGCAGGGGATAATAAGGACTAGAGAAGTGCAGAAAGGCGAAGTGGATTTTCGCGTCGGAAATAAAGCAAGGGTTGCTGCATTGTTCGTCGGCGTCATGCAACTTCACCTTCCGTCAGGATTTATTATGGAGTTGAATAATTGTTATTACATTCCAAGTATGGGTCGAAACATTTTATCACCTTCATGTTTGATGAGGGATGGATATTCATTTGCGAGTATGAACAATGGTTGTGTAATCTCTAAGAATGATATGTTTATGGCTAATGCTCCCATTGTGAATGGGTTATTTATTTTAAATCTTGATGATGCATCTATTTACAATGTTAGTGCTAAAAGGCTTCGGCCTAATGATTTGATTCCTACCTATTTATGGCATTGTCGTTTGGGGCATATAAGTGAAAAGCGCATGAAGAAGCTCCATGGTCATGGTCTTCTAACTTCATTTGATTTTGAATCATACGAGACATGTCAGCCTTGTTTACTTGGAAAGATGACCAAGTCGCCTTTTTCGGGTTTACCCGAGAGAGCGACAGACTTGTTGGAACTCATACATACTGATGTATGTGGACCAATGAGCATGATAGCCAGAGGAGGATATCAATACTTCATTACTTTCGCTGATGATTTTAGTAGATATGGTTATGTCTACTTGATGAAGCATAAGTCTGAAACTTTTGAAAGGTTCAAGGAGTTTCAGAGTGAGGTGGAGAATCAACGTGGCAAGAAAATAAAGGCCTTGCAATCTGATCGTCGAGGTGAATATTTGAGTCACGAATTTAACAATCATCTTAAGAGTTGCAGAATTGTTCCACAACTCACGCCGCCGAAACGTCTCAAAGAAACGGGGTCTCCGAACGGCGCAATCGAACTTTGTTGGACATGGTGCGATCGATGATGAGCCAGTCGGATTTACCATTATCATTTTGGGGTTACGCTCTAGAAACAACAGCTTTCACACTTAACAGGGTACCATCTAAATCCGTAGTTAAGACACCATATGAGATGTGGACTGGAAAGAATCCCAGTTTGTCTTTTCTAAAGATTTGGAGTTGTGATGCATTTATCAAGCGACTTCAGTCAGACAAGCTAACATCCAAATTGGATAAGTGCATTTTCGTGGGATATCCGAGGGAAACCTTAGGGTATTACTTCTACAACCAAGAAGAGGGCAAAGTGTTTGTCGCTCGTAGCGGTGTTTTCCTAGAGAAAGAGTTTCTCACAAAAGGAACGAGTGGAAGGTCGGTGTGACTTGAAGAAGTTCAAGGTGAGCCAATAGGGTATGCTTCTACAAGTGATGCTATTGTAGCAGAACAAGTTGAGGAAACCGTGGCAATAGATGCACCACAACAACGAAGGTCGGCGAGGCTCCGCGAAGCGCGAGAATTATTATTGTTAGACAATTATGAGCCTGCGACCTATGCAGAAGCGATGGTGGACCCAGACTCTGAGAAATGGCTGATCGCCATGAGATCCGAGATAGAGTCCATGGGAGACAATCAAGTTTGGAACTTGGTCGACCCGCCTGATGGTTTTAAAGCCATCGAGTGCAAATGGATCTATAAGAAGATTGATATGGATGGAAATGTTCACATCCATAAAGCTTGACTTGTTGCAAAGGTTTTCGATAAGTTTAAGGAGTTGACTACGACGAGACTTTCTCGCCCGTAGCGATGCTTAAATCTATACGGATTATTCTAGCCATTGCTGCACATTTTGACTATGAAATATGGCAGATGGATGTCAAGACGGCTTTCCTAAATGGAATCCTAACTGAGGATGTGTATATGATGTAGCTCGAAGGTTTTGTCGATCCAAACAATGCTGAGGTATGCAAACTTCTAAAGTCTATTTATGGGCTGAGGCAAGCATCTCGGAGTTGGAACATTCGATTTGATGAAGTTGTAAAGGATTTTGGATTCATCAAAAACAAACAAGAACCTTGTGTTTACAAGAAGGAAAGTGGGAGAGCGCCGGTATTTCTAATCTTATATGTAGATGACATATTGCTGATTGGAAATGACATTCCTATGCTCGAGTCTGTTAAGACCTTGTTGAAAAATAGTTTTTCGATGAAGGACTTAGGAGAAGCGGCATATATTCTAGGCATCAAGATCTATAGAGATAGATCAAGAAGGCTAATTGGATTAAGCCAGAGTACATACATTGACAAAGTGTTGAAATGGTCCAGCATGGAAGAGCCTAAGAAGGGGTTCTTGCCCATGTCCCAAGACATAAAACTCAGCAAGTCTCAGTGTCCTTCGACTACTGATGAGCGTGAGCACATGATCAGGGTTCCATATGCTTCGGCTATTGGATCCATCATGTATGCAATGATATGTACTCGCCCAGATGTTTCCTATGCTCTAAGTGTTACGAGCAGATACCAGGCTAATCCAGGTGAAGGTCACTGGACGACGGTAAAGAACATCCTTAAGTACTTGAGAATGACTAAGGATGTGTTCCTAGTTTATGGAGGTGAGGATGAACTCAGTGTAAGGGGTTACACAGATGCGAGTTACCTTAACGACTCAGATAACTCTAGATCACAATCTGGTTATGTGTTTGTCATGAATGGTGGTGCCGTGAGTTGGAAAAGTTCCAAGAAAGATACGGTGGCCTCCTCTTCAACAGAAGGTGAATATATTGTCGCCTCGGAGGCTGCAAAGGAAGCTGTTTGGATTAGGAATTTCTTGATCGCTCTTCATGTTGTTCAGGGCGCGTCCAATACCATGGACGTTTATTGTGACAACAATGGTGCAATTGCACAAGCCAAGGAGCCTAGACAGCACCAGAAGAACAAACATATTCTCATGCGTTACCATCAGATTTGAGAGTTTGTTGAGGATGGTAGTGTCATGATATGCAAAATACATACAGACTCAAATGTTGTTGATCCTTTTACAAAGCCACTCCCGCAGCCTGCGCATGAGGCGCACGCAAGAGCAATAGATATTAGATACAATCTAGATTGACTCTAGTGCAAGTGGGATACTGAAGGAAATATGCCCTAGAGGCAATCATAGAGATGATTATATTTCTTATGTATCCATGAGTCATTGTAATGTTCCTTGAATATCCATACCAGGAAACTTGTATTGATTGACAATTATGTTTATTTTTTTGTGAAACTCTTTACTTGTATGGTTATTTAATAATTGTCCCTAGTCGGAGTTCATGTGAGGACACACATGAATATTAGACTAGCACATCGATTGGTTGATGACTATGTTTTGCAAGTCATAGACATGGAGATGTCAAACCAATGATGTGGACATATGTTATGAACATGGGGTTAGACTGACCCAACTTGAGACTGACAATTAGACTTGCAGCTCTCTCTACACATCGTGTACGTTTTGTCCTTTGACCTGAGATTGTCGCATGTACTTGAGATCTGGATCGACCTACTTTGGGGCTATCATACGCTACTCTGTAACTGGGTAGTCATAAAGGTAGCTTTCAGATTTGTCCTGAAGCATGCTGCAAGGCATGGTCAATAAAGATGGGATTTGCCCCTCTCTACTTGAGAGAGATATCTCTGGGCCCCTCGAGTGATCGGATCCAGAAATGCATGGCCGTGCTACATAAGGTTAAGAGTTAACCTAGTAAAGGGATTCCTAATCACAGTATTGAGAAAGGGAGGTCATCTTGGAGTTAGACCAAATATCGTGAGGCAAAGGGAAAGACATGTACTAAACCTTGTGATGGTTCGTCTGATATGATCTTTGTATGCGTTTAGGAGTTGGCACGTCTTTCTAGAGTCCACTACCAACTATTGATAGAATAAGTGTATTCGTGTCGTGTCTATACGTATATGAACCTATAGGGTCACACACTTAAGGGGCTAGAAGCCTAATGAGGATTAGATCCGAATTAGACCAGGCTTAGGCAACTAATGAGCTGCTAATGTAGAAGCCCACTAGGGACGCCTATATAAGAGAGGGTAGGTCGTGCTAACCAGAGTTAGACCATTCCACCCAGCCACCACTCCTCACGCCTGTGTTGCACGTGCGGACATAGAAGTCTGGCGTCTGACGCGTCCACGCCGCACATGTGGATACCTTGGAGGTGCTACATCTGTGGCACTTGGACGAGCCGCGCAAGGGGAGCTGCTCGTGGGACGAGGACAAGGAGGAGACGTGGAACGTCTGCACTGCCTCGACGCGCTTCACCAAGTTCCGCAACTGCGCATCTAGTGGTAATACCGTAATATATGACAACAGTAATCCTGGTTTACGCGGTAGAAAATTTTGATTTGTGCTAGTGTAGCCTAACCGTATCCCTTCAATTACCAGAATACTATGCTTTTGTATGCTAAAACAACGCATGATTCTTTCAAGGTACATTAAGCAATCCTAATTGTTTGGAACAAGTCATGCTATAGCAATAATCACTAAGCATAAGGTCAAAACAACATCTAGCATGACATGATAAAGTCTAAGTCATAGTCAAAGCAAGCTCCTTCTTGTACTACTAAGCAAGAACTTTCTACTCATTTCCAATACCAATCAACTTATTCAAAACAGCACAGCGAGAACGGGGGTCCAACTACTTTATTCAAGCAAACTAAGCAAACCAAAACCAAAAATTAAAACTAATATGCTCCAAGAATAACACAACTTGTGCATGAAACAATAAAAACGAAGTGTCTAGAAAGACCTAGGATTTTTATTGATGAAGAAGGGGATGCCTTGGGCATCCCCAAGCTTTGACGCTTGTACCTCTTGAATATTTCTTGGGGTGACACGGGGTGGCATCCCCAAGCTTGATCTTTTGTCCATTCTTCATCTCATTACATCATTCTTCCTCTACACCTGCAAATTTTCCTTCACACAAAACTTCACACAATCTTCATTAGCAACATTAGTGCATTCAAAAGATAACAGACCTTTGGTGTTTAGTTTTAAAATAGCAAAACTTTCACTAAAGACACAAGCTACTATAGCAATTCCCACAAAAAGCTCAATTTCCCAAAAAGTACCCAAAAAGGAATCAATAAGAAGCAAATGCAAATAATGGCAGAAATCTGTCAAAAAAGACCAGCAGGTAGAAACCGATTTTTTCGAAGACCTTCTGTTGCTAAAATAAAAATGTGTTGAACTAACGAAAGTTAGCTAACAACCTGGGGGGATTTAGTCAGAAAATTACAGCTCAAAATGACTTTACAGTGGAGTACAAAAATCAGTTTCGGGACAGCAACTCCCCAAATCTTACTTCCCTCTCATTAGAGGTTATCCTTGGCACAAAAATCAAACAAAAAGGATAAGGATGGGTTATTACAGAAGTAATAACTTCCAAGACTTAAGAAAACTATTGGGTTATCTCCCAAGAAGTACTTTTCTTTAACGCCTTTAAGTTAGGCACAAGAAGCAGGAATCAAATATTTTCAAATGAAGAATCATTAACATCAAACCTTGCTTTCAAAGGATGAGCAAAAGGCAACTTATCTCTCCTCATAGGGAAGTCTCCAATAACTTTCTTGAATGGAAATTGATATTTAATGGTGCCTTCTTTCATATCAATGATGGCGCCAACAAATCTAAGAAAAGGTCTGTCAACACCCGGATTTTTAATCCAAGATGCCTGTTATGCCATACATCGCAATCCCAGGATTACCATTTTTGCAAGACATAACGGATTGGTAACATAGTTCATCATCCATTACAAACCATAATAAAGGTCTTACAAATAAAGGATCTCATGATCTAGTCTTAATACAATCAACGCAGCGGAATAATAATAATAGTAGTGTGGTCGAAGCTTCATCTTCAGGGTCACAGGCAATGCTGACGATGGGAGATGATCCTAGTTGTCGTAGACTTCCTGCTGTCCATCATCCTGGTACCCCTCCTCATAGTCTGGCCATAGGAATAGCCAGGGACAAAGCCATGAGTACTCTTTAAGTACTCGCAAACTATCACTAACAAGTAACCTGGTTCAAGTAGGATTCCTAAGCTCTAGGTTGTTTTGCAAAAAGCCAGGTTTATCTCTAACTGAGTTTAGAAGTAAAGAAAACTAGTTTAATGTCTTTCAACACCTAAGTGGGAACTTAGCTTTCACTTTCACAACCCTGTTGTGGTCAAGTCAAAGTAATGATTCATTTCACAGGTCATTTCGAAAACATCTGACGACGGAACAGTATGGCCACTCTAACTGCCCATAACCACGGACACGACTATTCGAATAGTTTGACACTCTACAGAGGTGGTACACTTTCACCACAACATTTGATACATCCGTCAGGAACAATCCTGAATCACCATACTCAGTATGCGGATAATCAGTCCTAACCTTTCAATTACACACCCTAGTATAGGCACCTCCCCTATGAGTTTGGCCTCCCAGCCATGACCATCTGTCATCTTGGGAACTACACAGGTGAACAATCATCACGAGGTAGCCTCAGCTCAAACCTCGGCCGCAAGGGAACCCATACTAAGATATATAAACTTCCAGTCAAGCCCTACCCAAATTCGGGTATTGTGGTTGTACGGTAAAATTGGAATGTTATCGCATCCGAACCCAACCATCAGTTTTATAAAGGGGATAAGGCTCATGCCTCAACATTTTCATCATCAATGTCATCTGGGGTTCATAACACATGTCAAAACATTTCATTAGAATGACTCATCATTCCAAGGTTTTCACAATCATTTTCACCAAGTATTCCCATCTAAAATGATCAAGTTTTATGCTTAGCACTAGCCACTAAAGTTGGGGGTAATCACTAATGAGGGGTGCTAATCAAGTGTGACTTATCTAAATCTAATCTCATGCCTCAGGATGACATCTAGTTCTAACTAACTTAGGCCAAGTTTTATGCTCTTTATGCTACCTATATTATCTTTACAAAACTCAGTAAATACTAACTAGAGGTAAATAAAGAACTTTGATAAAGAAATAAAAAAATAAAGCTTGCAAGTAAAACTAGGATTTGGTATAATAAAGTGGTATAACCAAATATGCCTAAGGCATCTGGTAGGTTTAGGCTTGCAAGTAAAAACTTGCATGGTTTATCTTAGCTTGCATGGTTAAGAAACTTGCAATTGGCAGCTTGCTAAGTTAACTTGTATTGTGAGTCTTGCCTTGATTAGTGTAGTGGTTGAAGTTCTCCTCTGCTTCCTCTTCATAGTAGTCTCCTTCCTCTTCGTATCCTTGGTTGGCACTAGCGTCTATAAATAAATACGAGGTACACAATCACCAAACAATACTTAACTACTTCTATTTGGCATACAAAGGTTCACACTAGATGATCTATCATCATCACAATCATCACAAGGATTAAAGCTTTAATCTTATTTATTTTATTTTGGAAAAGTAATTTCTACTCATTGAACACTACTTAAGATTTAATATTCTCCAATTAAAATATGGGATCATGTTGACACATGTCATCACCACATATTTTAATACTTGGGAATGTGTTTTAAAGTGGTATCACAATTTAATAAGGTTTAACATTATTATTTTAATTAAATAAAGTGACTAGAAATGCCTATGGGGCATTCTTTTAGTACTTGTCCACTATTTCTGCAAGTAAACCTAGATATTTTTATATATTCAGAAAGGTCTTATCAAATGTGTTTTTTGAGAGTTGTAATCAACGCAAAATCATTTATGGTTGATTTTTAAAAAATGTTTGAATGCAGAAAAGTCTCTGCCTTGTTATTTTTACTATAGGTGATCTATAATTCCAAATGGTTTGAATCCAACGAGCTTGGATTAACCATTTCAATACATTTCTAACAAAATTGGTTTTATGCAATTTGGTTCAGTGAATCTCTCAAAAATGATTTTTGAATCTACTGACATAACTAAGTTTGAACTAAAATGGAAAAATCTAATTTGAATTAACTGGGTCGCGTGGGAACTAAGTGGGACGGCTGTGGCATCCCGCAAAACCACTACTAGAAAATCGCGTTGTTTTTGTGCATTGCATCATCATGACCGCATGCTCCTGTCATCATGCCACCTTGCATTTGAGCATCGTCATCATCTTGCATTTGCTTGCATAAAACTATTTTCTGAAAAACCTAATTTGTTTTCTAAACGCCCCGTCTTTGTTCAAACGCAAACCCCGGGTCTCTGGATTATTTTGTTTGTCTGCTATCGGTTTGCAAACGGTGCATTTAAAATAAATAAAAATTCTGAATTATTTTTAGTGGGGCAGTCGAACGGGCCGAATCGACCCGAACGACCACCCCCAGAAGAAAACGGTTCAATCTAAATCCTATTCCTACCCAACCTAATCTACCCACACCCCCTCCACCTCACCCCAGCCACTCGCGGATCGCCACCTCACCCCAACTCTCTCCCTCACCCAATCCCCATCTGCCACCTAGAACAAACCCACCCCCTCTTCCTCTCAGGCAACACACACACAAGCACACACGCACACCACACCCGATCCTCACCTCCCTGGACCCCACCTGGCCCCGCGTCCCCAGCCGGCCCCCCTGGCCCCATCTTTCTCCTCCCTCTCCTTCCTCTGCACGCCACCGACGCTCTCCTTCTCCCTTCTTCCCCATCGCCGCCAGGCCCCCTCCCTGCTCCGGCGAGCGCCGCTCGACGCGCGCGCCCGCCTCGCCTCCGTGCCGCCGTCCTTCGCGCCTCCTCTCCGGCGTCCGCCCCGCCTCGGCTTCCCCCGTCAGCCCCGCCACCAGCCGCCGGCCTCCTCCCTCTCCCTCGTCGCCGGCGTCCTCTCCCCGCGCTCCCGTCCGCCGCCCTGCTCCCTCTCCGGCAACCGCCCGTCCCCGCCGCCCGAGCCCGCCTCCTCCGGCCACCCTCTGCTCGCCCCGCGCCGCCCCGCTCCATCACCCACCCCGCCGGCCTCGGACCCCCTCCGCGCCGCCGTCGCCCGCCACCCTCCTGGCTCGCCCGCATCCGCCGCCGCCGAGGTTCGCTCCGCCGTCCTCGGCCACGGCCGCGACCACCCTCTCCACCCCGGCCCCACCTCGCCGTCCCTGGCAGCACGCGTCCGCCTCCGCTGCGCCTCTCTGCACCACCGCGGGGCTCGGCCCGGCCCTCTTCTGCAGCAGCCCTGCGAGCCCCGCAAGCCGCAGGCACGCGCCACGCCCTCTGCTCGCCGTCGCCCTCTGACCCGCCGCCTAGCCTCGGGTCGCCGCCAACCGCCCGCTCGCCTCTGTGTGTTCTTCGGCTTGGACACGCAAGACCTACTCGAAAACCGAAGGCCGTCGACATGGAAAGACAAGGACGTCTACCGGAGCCGCGACACTGGAGCACCCCCGGTCGCCAAAATCGCACCAGGCCACCAACGCGGGGCCAAGATCGACACCGACAATCGATAACCGAACCTCCAAGTTCGTCGACATAGAAGAGATTGCCGTAAACCAAGTTCATCACGGGACCGAACCCGGAAACCCCGATGCTTTCGACACGGATGCCATGATCTTCGTCACGGACCCGGAGACCCCATGATCTTCGCCGCAGAACAACAAGGCCGTTGGAATGGAATCGACAAGATCTACCGCCGGACGACAAGTTCTACTCCACGGGCACGGAGCGTCAAGATCGCCTCACGGAATCCGAAGCGCGGACCCGACAAGATCTTCGCGACGATAAGAACGACACCGACCCGGAAGAATCCGATGCGCCCGACACCGAACCAAGTACTCCTTTCCGGACGCCGAGTCCGCCGAGAACCGGATGCGACAAGATCTGCCCCGTTGTTCGAGAACGATCCCGTCGAGACCGATCTCGTCGAACCCCGAACCCCAGATCCGGACCCCGAGACCCGACCCCGAACCCCGGAACCCAAGATCGTCGAACCCTAATGTGTGACCCCTTTCCTCGAGCCCTATTTTACAAATGTAATAACAAATTGCTGCATATTAAATTGTCATACTCGCATGCATATTGTCATGTGGTTTGGGGGCCTTATGCCGATTCACCTCATAATTAAACATGGGGCCCATATGCGGGCAAATCTAGTCTCATATTGGCCTCATTTAAATTTGTGTAGCGAACCGGCACTATCTTTTGTCTTGATAATACAACATTTAAATTGCGGGGTAGCTAAACAACATGAACCACCTGTTTAATTGTCAGGACCCCGGTTCCGCTTAATATGACCTAATCGCATCGCACCTTTGCCATGCCATGCATTATATCATCAGCATGCCCGATCTTTTGCCGTAGTATTAAATATTGCATCCGGTGTTTCTTCTAGTGTTTTGCTTCTTCGCGGATAAGGCCGTTGAGTTGATGCGAGTGTCGACCCGATCTTCGGTTGAACCTTCGACAATGTTTTCAGGCGAGCATCTCCCCCTTTCTACCTATCTTACTTTTATAGTATTTATTCCCTCCTGTTGATCTATTGCTATCTTTGTTGCGATGCTCTAGTTTCGTATCCGTGTTATCCCTTGCAGCCTTATATTGCCTTGGACACATCCTATTACCTGTTGTTTGGTAGATAGTTGGACTTGCGCATCGTAGTCGCTTGCCCGAGTGCTGTTGCGTGTCGTCAAGTACCACAGTTGTTGGAGAATTGCCGCCTGTTTAATGTTGGAGATGATCATGGTTTTACTTATCGTTCACTTTAATTCCTGTTTAACAACTAAAATTGAAGTAAGTAAGCAGAGGCATCGGTGGGTGATAGATAATATTTGGTTTCCGACCGCCCACTTGTGTCCCATAGGACCCCGAGTACTTGATACCTGTTCCTTGATTTATCGCGCTATCCACATACGGGGAATTATGGGCCCCCCTTAGCCAGAGCTTGATTCAGTCTTATTTCTTGGGGCCACAAACTAGTTTGAGGTTTTATTTACGATCCTGTACTTATGCCATGTTTTACTGCTTTATTTACGATTGTGCGAGGAGCACACTGTACTGTTTAGGTAAGCGGAATGTTTTTGCGGTATCGACAATCCCAGTTTTGGGTTCCCAGTCGTTTACAGCCATTGACGCAAACCTTGAGTCCGTCTCGGAGCTAGCTTACTTCGTTGCGGGTCTACTCAATGGGGTGGCCCCCTGAAATATTTCTGAATCCTGTGATTGCTTTGTCGTGAAAGCCTCGTTGGGTTTTGATTTGGTTTTTCCGAGGTTGATCGTGTGTGTGTTGCTATTTGTGCACCCCGGCCGGGTTAAAACTTTCTGAAAGCCGTGTCCGCGGTTATGGACGACTTGGAGCACAGTATCTCGATCATAGACAACTATAACTAAAGTAGTGCTATAAATTTGACTTTATAATGACTAGTAATCAGCTTCACTATAACGGAATGGCTACATAAAACTGCCCACAATTGCTTGTTTGGGTTGTCGCTTGTGACCATTGCATCTGACTAGTAAGTATTGCAACTACAACGGAATGGCTAAATAAAAGTACCAACAACTGCTGGGTCTTTGGGTTATCTCATGCTAATTGTATTTGACTAGTAAGTGTTGCAACTACAACAGAATGGTTAACTAAAACGGCCCACTGTTTAATTTATCAGGACGATTATCTACACCTGACTAGTAATTGCTGCAACGATAACTGAATAAATAAAACTGCCCACTGTGTGAGTTCCTCGGTTGACTTCCTCGGATGGTCTCGAGGGGGAAACACCAGGATGGGTTTGTTTGGTGGTAATGTCAGGTTGGTTCCGAATAGGTCTTTCTTATCCCTCTCTGATCGCCGACAGTTGTATCGAGTCTCTATAGGTTGTTTAGTGCATGCTGCCGCTGCCGCTTTAGTCCACCATACCTATGTAGGCGAGGACCGCCGAATTCTAGCCTCGCCGTGTACTGGCCTCAGTACTGACGCTCCTTCTTTTTCCTTTGCCCTTTGTCGGCACCCCTTTTGTTTAAGCAGGTTTTAAGATCGATGTCGTTAGCAGGGTTACCCTTCCGGCTTGGCCTGGGCAGGGTTATGGACGTCATTGGTTATTCTTTAGGGCTCTTAGCCCCATTTGCATCTTGTCCGTAGCTGGACGCTATATCGTTCTCAAGGTGATTTGGATCTTTGTACTGTATATCTGTATTCTTGACTCATGGAGTCGCTGTTATATAGATATCTGTTCTGTGGGTTCCATCGAGGACTGTTGTGTAATGTTATTACTTCGTTTTCCACCCGCACGAAAGTGCCTGGTGGGCACCTTTGAATCGTTTCTATGCGGGTTTGGTGGGTTTCGCTCAAACTTGCATAGGGTCGATTCTGAGGGTGTTACACCGGCCCACTGCGCATAGCACAACACGCAGGCTGAGTTAAGTGATGGCCCCACGCGTCAGCGACTCTGGCTACGCGAAGCGGTAAGGGGCAATCTGGACCATGCGATTAGCATCTAATCTAACGGCTGGGGTGTGTCATCTCCGTCGGGCAGCGTCGGCGAGACTGAACCCTAACACAGCGGTGGGGGTCATGTGAGGCTCACCAGGGCTCCAACTAGGGTGAGCGTTGGGGGCGAACGATGTTGTCAATGACGGCGGTTCGAACGGTGGCTGCGGCAGCTCCTGGGGCGGATCTAGACAACGACTCCTCTTCTCCTCCTCGGCGGTAGACTCCGGTGAAATTCCGGCGACCTGGTGCTCGCCTTGCTCCGGGGAAGGGTCAGTGGTGCTCTGTGAGAGGTGGGGAGTGAGATGGTGTGATGAATTGGGGCTGGGGTGGCCTCCTTTTATAGCCGAGCGTGAGGGGCAGCGCGTCATGGGCAGAGCTCGTCGGGGTCGGCGGTGTAGTGAGCTAATGGCATGGCGGAGGGTGTAGGCCGATGCGTGGTCTCTTGGCGATGCTCAATGACTTATTGGCGCGACAAGGGGCGGTCGAGAATGGTCCGGAATGGTCGATTCTCTGCGCGGCACCGACGGTGGTTTTGACGACACATGGGTGCTATGGGTCATGAGGCAGCGAACAGGGGTGTCTGGGAGGTTCCTGGGGTCGTGGTGATTGCAGGCACGGGCGGAGAAGGCGACGCGTGCCGTGTGCGAGCATGTCGGGTGCGGCTGCGGTGACCCAGCATACCACTGCATGTGTAGTACACTATAGTCGTTGACATGACATCCACAGAACACCGTTCCGTAAATATCACATCTCTCAGAGTGGTACAACAGAAACATTGCGGGTCCATATTACAAATATACACACATTATTATTATTACAATACCAGAAGTTCAAGACTTCTTAAAGATTCAACTTACAAACCAAAATATAAAGTGTTTCAGCGGAATTTAAAAGTAACAACTCCGACTAGGAGTTGAGCTCAACAGCTTATTCTATAGAGTTCATGTTGTTCGCCTCCGTTGGTTACTACTAACTAGGGATATTTAGTTGGACTCGTTATCATCGACACCGTAGCGGATCTCGTAATCCACTCCTTCAACACCTCCGGACATATCGGGTTCCTCGTAGAACACATCTTCTTGACATTCGGCTGCATACATTGGCACGTCTTCGGGATCCTCAGAGTCTAAGCAAGGGATCAAAGGAAGGAATGAGTAACAGCGTTACCCAACAAGTTCATTATATGCAAGGTGAGAAGTTTGATGCTCTAACTACCAGCTCGGATTATAAATCCTTGGCACTATGCATTTTTTTTGTAAATCTTTCTTCAAAGATTGATTTTATTATGAAAATCTATGACAATCAGCCTTCACAGGTTGACCAGAAATTTCATGGAGTTCCTTTCCTGCCGCGTTTGTAGCTCCTTCCCGGAACAGGGAGTAACAAGTTACAGTTCTTACACTCTACAGAGGTGCGTTACTTTACCCATGAGAGATCAACTCTTTGTTGCACAAACGGGCGTACTTTCCCGTCCACAATTCCATGATGTGGGGCCCAGTAGTTGGTCCAAGCCAATCACTGCCCCCTTCGCGACCCCGCATGCCTACTTGGTGTACATCATGCCCACATAATGAATTACGGCAATGGTTTGTACAAACCGTTAGATGCTAGAACTATCGTGGGACGATGAGGGTTCCCACCCATATGCTGCATATCCTCTATGAATTACCAATTAATATGCATGCTTCGAGGATAACAGCCACGACCTGCACATCCGGCTTCATGCGAGAGGAAGAAGATACAGCTGACTTCTCTGTCCCATTCCAAATATCATGGCTAACGCGTAATATACGACGCTAGAATCACTGATGTTAGGGGTTATTAAGTCCCTATTTGATCATCATTGTTTGCAACTAGAACCCTAAGTTCTATTGCTCCAATATATCACCACTTAGGATGATATCTATGATTCCTTTATTTGTGAAAATAATATTTTCTTTCTTTTATAGCATATATGATAACACCCAATTTGTAAATACTTTGATAAAGACTCTTCAAAGGACATGCGCAAGTGATGAACTTGCCTTGTGATGGCAAGGTAGTGTAGTCTGATGCTTGCACTGGACCTTGAGCTTCTATGTCTACAAAAACACCATTATTGCCCGGTAAGGACAATATTTAAAGAAGCAAAATGATTATGCAAGTAATGTAATGCATCAATTAATTTGATATGCAGTTTCCTCATTATTATAATAATTCTTTTTAAATAATAAAGGATTTATAAATATTACTTTTTAATATTTATAACATATATTGAATTATTTTATTTTATTTCCCTTTTATTTGACTTTTATTGATTTAATAATTCTTTTAGGAATTATCAATTATACATAAAAAATGTTATTAAATATTTATTTAGTATTTTTCAAAAATACTACAATATTAATATATAATGAAAGTGA
The DNA here is from genome assembly GCA_916181665.1 of Avena sativa. Lineage (NCBI taxonomy): Eukaryota > Viridiplantae > Streptophyta > Magnoliopsida > Poales > Poaceae > Avena > Avena sativa. The sequence goes on from OV702281.1 coordinate 258,782,465, forward strand.
TTTTTATTTATTTTTATCATCTTTCAATAATTTTGTAAAATTCCCTAAGGAATATATAAATTACAATTTTTTATAAAAATTTAAATGTCTAAAATTTTATATCTTATTTTATTTGGATAGGGTGGATTATTGTGAATCCAAAAAATATTTTATTTATAATTTTTGGACTTTTATTTTATTTTCTAGAATTTAATTAAGTCCAGGGGTATTTTGATCTTTTCCTTTTTATTCAAACATACCTGAAAGGATTTCTGGGCTGATTTAATCTTATTGGGCCCTAGTGGCCCATTAGTCATAGACAAAAATAACCACCCTAAAGGGTCTGGCCCAACTCAGCCCATTCCTCACTGCCTCTCTCTCCCTCGAGCTCATCCTCTCCTCCTCTGACCCCGACCCCGTGGCCGGCGATGCCGCCGCCGGCGATTCCCGCCGCCGTAGGCCGTTCTGGTCGCCGCTGTGGTGCAACAGGGGGTTGTCGATAACGCTTGTCCTTCCTATCCAACTGGATTCGAGCCTAGGGCTCTCCTGCGATGGATCGATGTCGTCCCGAACCCTAGGGTTTGGGGGTTGGCGTGGATCCTGGTGCTGTCGCCGCCGTCGCGCGTCATGGTGATGCTTCTCGCCTCTATGTGTGTTCATGGTCGCCGCCGTGGCGCCGTATGGGTTGCAGCGCCCCTCCTGGGGTGCTCCCCGTGCCGCCATGGACGTCGGCCCCTCTGCTTCCTCTTCTAGTCTCCAGCGAGGACCTTTGGTGAGTTCTTCTCCTCTCCCCTTCTGATCTCTGTGCTCGCTCATCCTATGTTGGATGTTGGCAGTGACCTCTCTGTTTATTGCCTTGTTCTGATTAGGATGATTTATCCATTTAGGGTTCTTATCCTGTGGTTGATCATATACTGGATGAATTAGATTATGTATGGATGGTTTGTAAACATGCTAAATGATTATTGGCCCGAGGCTTGTTGCTTGAGGTGAACTATGATGGTTCTGGTGGCTTATTAGCTGCTTTTATGCTTGAATTGCATATGATTCAGATGGTATAGTTGATTTGGAACCATGCTTGGTAAAGTTAGTGACTTGATAACCTTCCACTGTCATTTCATGGTTTAGGAGCATGGTTATGGTGTGATGAAATCATTGTCCTAGTGCTGTTGGCTTAGAAATTAATATGTGGTTTGAGTTCATCATGATCTCAAACAGTACAGATAAACATTGGAATGTTTTATTTATGATTCCTGACAGGAAAATGATTAGTAGATTGACTTGTTGAATCTATGATGATTGGATGTTTATCCAGATTCATATAGAATTGTTCTTGTGACACCATCATGGTATGGCACACAAGATTGATTCTTATTCATTGATTGGGTTGGTTTAAGCTTAAAACAAGCTTGGATTTATAAGATAAATAGAAATGCTCTTCCCTAAATTCCCTAAGACCAATGATGTTGGTCTGAGGCTTAGGGGTTCAGACCTTATCTAGTTGATTCATATGGATAGTCCTGGTAATGGTACCAGCTATTGTTTTTGAATCAAAGCTTGGTAAAATTGATAGTAAGCTTGATCATTAACTGGATCCAAAAGATTAGTTTCTAAGGTGCTACCCTTTCTTTAGGGATGTGCCTAGAAATAGATCATAGCTATATTTATGCTTGAATTGTAATATATAGCCTAACAACCAGAGCAATGATGTTGTTCTGAGCTCTGGTTGGATCCTTGTACTTTGCTGTTTGCTTTTAGAGTTTAAAATCTCTAGGATGGATTCACCCCACTTGGGTGTTTTATGAGAGTTTGTTTCATAAAATAACACATGCTTCTGTCTAGATGATATGATTAGATCATGTGAAGGTTTTATGATACTCACCACAGAATCTAATATTTGTGGAGTAAAGTGGTGATGATGATCTTGTTTTGCGGAGCTTCTGTGCTTGACCTTGAGCTAGCCTGCTCCTCCTAGCTCCTGGACTTGATCTTGCTGTCCACCTGATCCTTCCCCCTCCTTATGTCACCATCTGGTGATGTTTGGTTGATCTTTGGTGGTTTAGTTTGGCTGTTGTGCTTGGTAAGCTGCTGTCTAAGCTAGCTGTTCTTGTGTGCAAGCAGTGGAGAGATGCACTAGTGCCTCTAAACGGCCGTGCTGGTGGTTTTGTGAGTTTGGGGCTGTGCTGTGAGGCTGACAGCACAACACATGCATTTAGTTGTGTGTCCTGCTTGTGTGCTTGCTGTGCACCTGTGGATATGTTCAGAATTTTGAAACTTACTGTTATCTGGTTACTTTCACCTGGCTGGTGAAACTTGCCCCTCTTTGCTGTCATTTGACTTCTGGCTTAAAATTTATGAAAGATGGATTCTTTCATATTGGTGAAACTTGCCCCGTTTATAAATTTCTAAATGATGAATTTGTTAGTGCACCTCACTGACACGTCTGAGAGAAAAATAATTCTAACTCTAACTTTCCTTTTTCTATTTAGTTTCTGTTTGTTTTGCAGGTACAGACATAAAGATGAAGATTTTAGTTTAGGTTTTCTTTTATAGAATAGTTATAGAATAATCCAATGTAATTTTCTTATTCTTTTGTAATTTTCATTTTATTATTTTGTAATCATCATTTTATTCTTCTGTAATAAAGATTATATAATTTTTAATAAATATATTTTCGTATCCTTTATTCATTTGTTATTGTGAAGTTTGGAAATGATTTCAATAAGTTTCATTTTTGTATCTTGTTTATATATTGATAATATGAAATAAGTTTTCATATTCTTAATTGTTTTATTTAAATAAAGTTTGAGTCAAAATAATTAACTCTTAATTTAATCAAGATTCAAATCTTATTCCTAATTCATTTGAAGTATAATTCAAACAATCAAGTTTAAAATTCAAATTCACTTTCCAAACACATAATTCCTCGAAGATCATATCAAAGTTTATAACAATCATCCTTTAAGACTAAACCTAATCTCAAAGTATGAAAGAAACATTGATCACTTTAGGTTTTTATTTGGCAAAAATTTTACCCGCATTTTCACAGGTAAATGCATACAACATTCCATATTCCTAAATCTACCCTTCGTTAGTTCCTAAATGCTGGGATGTTACAGCGGCGCTCTAGCGTGCTCTCAGCTTGGCATAGAGACATTGGGCGCGGTTGTGCTCGGGTGGTCTAGGGCCTGACTGCGTGTGAGGGCTGGACAGGGGGTGGCAGTTGACGGTCAGCTGCCTCCTGGACATGGTGAACGGGCGTGGCGCTGGCTGCTGCTAGCCAGCCATGGTCGGCTGGCAAGGGGAAGCTCGGGTTGGCATGGCACTGGTGCAATGGTAGCTTGCTAGGCTGTTCAATGCAGGTGTGCTCACTGGGGGGACAAGGGTGAGCAAAGGGAGACAAGGTTTTGAATGATCATTGCTTAAAACAGTGTAGTTAGGCAGAGTTTGATTTGTGTCTCCAGGTGTTTGATGAAATGGCCGAAAGAGTTCAAGTTTGAAATTTTTGAATGAATTTTGGTGAGTGTACTGGTCACATACTTGGTAGTATCTTGTTGCTTGGGTTTGGCAAGGTGAACTGGTTTGAGTGGGTTTTGAGAAATGGTGATCTTAGTACCTACACTTGATTCAATTTTCAAATGTCATTTGAATAGATTTGAATACTGTTTCTGTTGGTTTGCAAAGTGGGCTTGGGTTCACTTTTACTTGGTCTAGCAAGGGGTGAAGATAATTGGATTTGTTTCTGTTAGAAAACTTGGACTAGTAACACTCAAAGTTGTCTAGTGGTTAACTTTGGTCAAAATGACCATTTGCTTATATATATCTTATTTTTGATTTTCTCTTCATTTGATTCTGCTTGGAAATGATTTAGATGATGTAGTTTTCATCTTTAAACCAATCCTTGCCATTCATAGCAATCAAACAAGTCATGGCAAGCATTCATGCATTCATCACATACACACATGCATTCATATTGATTTTAATAACAAAAGTTTTTCTTAACCCTAAACTTGGGTGATTAGAACTTGATAATCTTGATTAATATTTTTGGGATGTTACAAAACTTCCCTCCTTAAACAAAATCTCGTCCCGAGATTTGATAAAAAATAAATCTAGATTTAAAGAGATCTGGAAACTCAGTCCTAATGTAATCTTCTTTCTCCTAGGTAGCTTCTTCTTCAGTGTGGTTACTCCACTGGATCTTGAGAAACTTGATACTCCGGGTTCTGGTGGTTTTGAAGGCTTCCTCCAAAATACGAATGGGTACTTCGGGATATGTCAGGTCATCGTTGATCTCTATGGTTCCGTGATCAATATTCTTGAAAACTTCGGTCTTCTCTGGGACTTCTAGGCATTTGTGAAGTAACGAAATATGGAACACATTATGCACGGATGACATCTCCTCCGGCAGTTCCAGTTGATATGATACTTCTCCTCGGTGATTCAAAATCTTGAAGGGTCCGATATATCTGGGGGCTAACTTTCCTTTGAGTTGAAAACGTTGCATTCCTTTCAAGGGTGACACCTTGAGATACACAAAATCTCCGATGTTGAAGGCTAGGTCTCAACATCTCTTGTCGGCATAACTCTTCTGTTTGGATTGGGAAGTCTTAAGGTGTTCACAAATCTTGTGAACTTTCTCTTCGGCTTCTCGTAGGATGTCGGGTCCGAAAATATGACTCTCTCCTACTTCTGACCAATTCAAAGGGCTACAACACTTCTTTCCATGCATAAATTCAAATGGGGCCATTTGCAAACTGGCTTGGTAATTGTTGTTATATGAAAATTCCACGATAGGCAGACAGTCTTCCCATTTTGATCCATATTCCAACACACAAGCTCTCAACATATCTTCGAGTATTTGGTTTACTTGCTCCGTTTGTCCATCGGTCTGAGGGTGATAAGCTATGATGAAATCTAGTCTTGTTCCTAATCCTTCTTGGACTTTCTTCCAAAACCTCGAGGTAAACTGGGTTTCTCGATCCGACACAATGTTCTTGGGGACTCCATGCAAACTGACTATTCTAGCAATGTACAATTCTGCTAGCTTCGAACTCTGATAAGTGGTCTTGACTGGTAAGAAATGGGCTACTTTGGATAGTATATCCACTATGACCCACATAGAGTCATTTACCCTACTAGATGTAGGCAAACCGGTGATAAAATCCATTCCAACAGAATCCCATTTCATCCCGAAATCTGCAATGGTTGCAACAGTCCTGCGGGTCCCTGATGTCTTGCTTTGACTCTCTAACAGATATCAGACTTGGCTATGTAGCTTCCGATTTCTCTCTTCATCTTATGCCACCAAAATTTCTCCTTCAAATCCTGATACATCTTGGTTCCTCCGGGGTGGATAAGATAAAGAGTATCATGAGCTTCTTTCAAAATAGCTTGTTTCAACTCTGAATCTGCTAGCACACAGTTACGTCCTTTGTACCACAAAACCCCTTATTCATCCTCGGTGAATTCGGGTACCTTTCCTGTACTGATACGGCATTTGATTTCGTTGATACTAGCATTTCCTTTCTACGCCTCCTTGATCTGACTAATCAAAGTGGGTTGAAGTTCTATGCTAGCCAAAAATACTTCACTTACTAGCTCCATTCTGAAATCTTCCAACTCCTTGTGCAAACTTGGTTGCTCCTTCAGAATCAGCGTGTTCAAGCGACACGACAATCTGCTAAGAGCATCTACTACCACATTGGCTTTTCCGGGGTGATAGTTAATGTCAAGGTCATAGTCCTTGATTAGCTCTATCCATCTCCTTTGCCTCATATTTATCTCCTTCTGGGTAAAAATATACTTTAGGCTCTTGTGGTCCGAATAAATCTTACAACGGTTACCCATGAGGTAATGCCTCCATGTCTTAAAGGCTAAAACTACGGCTGCTAGTTCGAGGTCATGGGTAGGGCAATTCTGCTCATGTTGCTTCAGTTGTCGAGATATATAGGATATGACTTTGCCTTCTTGCATTAGCACACATCCGAGACCAATCTTGGATGCGTCACAATACACATCAAAGGGCTTCATGATATCCGGCATGATCAAGATTGGGGCTGAAATCAATCTCTTCTTGATCTCTTGAAAACTTGCTTCACATTTGTCCGTCCATTCAAACTTCTTATCTTTCTTCAACAATTGGGTCATGGGTCTTGCGATACTCGAGAATCCTTCTACGAACTTGCGATAATATCCCACTAATCCGAGATATGCACGAACTTGGGTTTGAGTGGTCGGGGCTTGCCATTCTTCCATATCCTTAACCTTGGCAGGGTCGACCGCAATTCCTCCTGCCGACATGGTATGTCCGAGGAATCCTACTTCCCTTAAACATAACTCACATTTGCTAAACTTGGCATACAACTGATGCTCCCTAAGGGTTTCAAGGATGGTCCTTAGATGTAGCTCATGTTCTTCTTCTGATTTGGAATAGATCAGAATGTCATCGATGAAAACAACGACAAATTTATCCAGGAAGTTCATAAAAATCTTATTCATGAGGTTCATGAATAATCGGGGGCATTGGTTAATCCAAAAGACATGACAATGTACTCATACAGTCCATATCTGGTGGTAAAGGCAGTCTTTAGAATATCCTCTGCGCGAATCTTGAGTTGATGATAACCAGTTCTAAGATCAATCTTAGAAAACACTTTGGCACCGGTCAACTGGTCAAACAGATCTTCTATCTTTGACAGTGGATACTTGTTCTTAATGGTGACATCATTCAGCTTCCGATAATCCGTGCACAAATGTTTACCTCCATCTTTCTTATCCACAAACAAAACAGGTGATCTCCATGGCGACGCACTTGGTTGAATCAATCCTATCTCCAGCATAGCATCTAGTTGCTTCTTCAGCTCCACTAATTCAAACGGGTTCATGCTATAAGGTCTCTGAGCTATGGGCCCAGTTCTAGGGATTAGTTCAATGATAAACTCGATATCTCGATCTGGGGGCATTTCGGGCAATACATCTGGGAATACATTGGGGTATTCACAGACTACTCTGACTTGGTCAATGGTTGGTTGGGCTAGACTCTTGTTGCACTTGAATTGATGGGGAAAGCTTTCAGATACATGCTCTACTGATACTCCAGTGATACTGGTCATGGTTATGGCTTTCTTGGCACAGTCGATTAATCCTTTATGTTTCGACATCCAATCCATTCCTAGTAGTACTTCCAAACCTTTGGTTCCAAGCACTATTAGATTAGCATAAAAATTTATTCCATGGATTCTAATAGGTACGGCCTTGCAAATTTGTCTATCTTTGGTGGTTGAACCAGGTATTTGAACTATCATAACATGCTTCAGTTTGGTTGGTTGAATCTTACTAGTGCATGCAAATTCTTCTGTAACAAACGAGTGTGATGCTCCAGAATCAAACAACACTCTTGCAAGTACTGAGTTAACAGAAAACATACCCAGCACGACATCTAGCGATTCCTAGGCTTCTTCAGCGTTCATGTGAAATAGACGGCCGTTGCGATTGAGCGAATTCCCTGGGGAAAATCTCCTTCTAGGCTGAACACGGCGCTGCTACTAAGTTGGGGAATTCACATTGGGGGCTGCTGTAAGCTTCTTGGGGCACTCGTTGGAGTAGTGACCCTTGGTTCTGCATTCATAACAAGTAACCTGAGACTTGTCTTTTCCTGCAACAGGCACAACATTGCTTCTAGTTCTGGGGGCAGTGTTGGTGTTGTTGTTGTTGAACTTGGGCGGTGCACGGTTCAAATTGTTGGAGTTGCCGGGGTTATTATTGTGGTTTCCTTCAGGCCTTGGGTTTCCTCCTCCATGGTTGGGATAGTTCAGACGGGTCATCGGGGGTCTATTATTTCTTGGGGCATATCCTGCAGACGGGTTGGGGCGGTACTTTGGGGTATGGTGGGTTCCTGGTTGATGCATCATTCGACGCTTGTGATTCTTATTGGCTTGGTTGATCTTGCCTTCCATCTGGATTGCAGAATCCACTAAGGCTTCAATGTCAGCAAACGGGATATTGACTAACACCGTCTGCATCTCACCGTGTAGACCATTCAAGAATCTCTCCTTATTCTTGGCTTCATTGTCAATCTCATCTGGTGCATACCTAGCTAATGATAGAAATTTGTCATGGTACTCAACTACTGTCATCCTCCCTTGCTTCAATTCTCTGAATTCATCTTCATCCGCTTGATTAAACCCGGTGGCACATGGGTTCTGCTAAACTTGAGTTTGAATTCATCCCAAGTCATCATCTGTCCTCCATTCATGGTGCGAATACTATTCCACCAAGCCCTTGCATATCCTGCCAGATAATGGGTGGCAAACGGTACTTTCTCATTGGCCTCCACTCCTATGACTTCTAAGTTGTTCTCCATGGTCTGCAGCCAGTCATTCGCATCTAATGGCTCTTTAGACTTGCTAAACATGGGTGGATTGGTGTTCTGAAAGTTCTTGAGCTTGGATCCATGGTTGTCCTAGTTTCCATGGTCTTGATTGTTATTGGCCATCTAAGCTATGTGTTGAAGGGTGGCTAAGTTGGCTTGACATTCGACTCTTTCAACTTCACGGTCGGAAACCAACATTTGCAAGATTTGCAGCATTGGGTCCTGGGATGAGCTGCTTCCTCCACGAGGCAACTGAAGATTGAGATAAATCATGACACAAGAGGGAATTTTCTAAGGTTCATGGGTTTGTTTTTGAAAAGTTTTTAAACTTTAAGTTTGACTCAGGTTTTGCCAACTAGCAACTTGCTTTTCATTCATTCATTCATTCATAGCACACAATACAAACACACACCACAATAAGGAAACATATGGTTTTAAGAACCATTATGTGAAACTATGATACAATGGGACCGGATACAACTCACACCTACGCTAGTGCTCAAGTGCTACTACTCATCAGAATCGGTGGCTTCATCATCATCATCATCAATGAAGACGGAATTATCATCATCAATGTGGAAGTCCATAGCTTGGTCCTCCAGGAAGTCATCATCATCACTGAGGTAGGAGTAAGGGTCTCCATGGATATCTTCCCCTTCATTCTCCCTCTCCTCAAGCTGCATGTCCCGTTCATGGATGGTATCCTCCAATTCTGACACTCTGTGATGAAGGCGAGCAATGATTCAATCCTTCTTGTCACGCGTACGGCGAAATGACTTGCGCTCCCTTGCAAGGATGGCGAGGGTATGGTCCTTCTTGACTGCAATGGCATAGTTGTGGTTGGCGTATGCGCGGGCGTTGTCCAATTCCTTCTGCCTGTCATACAACATGAAGTCAAGATGATCTACTTGATGCTTCAGCTCCGGGTGACCTGGCACCTCTAATGGCTGTCCCATAGCATCACGCCTTGCGTAGTACTCAGAGCGAGTACCCTTGATCTGATTGATGTTTTGCCCACACAGACGGGCAAGAGCTTCCTGCATAGTCCTGGCGAGTCTGTCTAGCCAGTTGTTCTCTGTTAAGGTGAATTCGATTCCCTCTGAGGTGGGTGACTCAATCTTGCCTTTGAGACTTAAAACAATCAGCCACTGTAATTCTCCTCCTTGCTGATCGTTGATCTGGGCTCCAAATAACTCAGGGTGCGGGTGCTCAAGAAGTTCCGAGAGTTGGTCCAAATCACGCTCAAATATGAGCTCTCCTCCGTTGCCCAACTGGTAGAACTTGCTATACTTGACGTCCATCTATAAGGATGTAAGATGAATAAAGTGATAAGAATGAGAATAGGTTTTCATAAATACTCACTTATTTTGTTTTGAAACTAAATTTTTGATTCAAGCGTCCATTATAACTAGGGTCTCCTATGGTCGGGATGGCTCTAATACCAACTTGTCAACACCCAAATTTTTAATCCCAGATGCCTGTTATGCCATACATCGCAATCCCAGGATTACCATTTTTGCGAGACATAACAGATTGGTACCATAGTTCATCATCCATTACAAACCATAATAAAGGTCTTACAAATAAAGGAACTCATGACCCAGTCTTAATATAATCAACGCAGCGGAATAATAATAGTAGTGTGGTCGAAGCTTCATCTTCAGGGTCACAGGCAATGCTGACGAAGGGAGATGATCCTAGTTATCGTAGATTTCCTGCTATCCATCATACTGGTAGTCCTCCTCATAGTCTGGCCATAGGAATAGCCAGGGACAAATCCATGAGTACTCTTTAAGTACTCGCAAACTATCACTAACAAGTAACCTGGTTCAAGTAGGATTCCTAAGCTCTAGGTTGTTTTGCAAAAAGCCAGCTTTATCTCTAACTGAGTTTAGAAGTAAAGAAAACTAGTTTAATGTCTTTCAACACCTAAGTGGGAACTTAGCTTTCACTTTCACAACCCTGTTGTGGTCAAGTCAAAGTAATGATTCATTTCACAGGTCATTTCGAAAACATCTGACGACGGAACAGTATAGCCACTCTAACTGCCCATAACCACGAACACGATTCGAATAGTTTCACACTCTACAGAGGTGGTACACTTTCACCACAACATTGGATACATCCGTCAGGAACAATCCTGAATCACCATACTCAGTATGCGGATAATCAGTCCTAACCTTTCAATTACACACCCTAGTATAGGCACCTCCCCTATGAGTTTGGCCTCCCAGCCATGACCATCTGTCATCTTGGGAACTACACAGGTGAACAATCATCACGAGGTAGCCTCAACTCAAACCTCGGCCGCAAGGGAACCCATACTAAGATATATAAACTTCCAGTCAAGCCCTACCCAAATTCGGGTATTGTGGTTGTACGGTAAAATTGGAATGGTATCGCATCCGAACCCAACCATCAGTTTTATAAAGGGGATAAGGCTCATGCCTCAACATTTTCATCATCAATTTCATATGGGGTTCATAACACATGTCAAAACATTTCATTAGAATGACTCATCATTCCAAGGTTTTCACAATCATTTTCACCAAGTATTCCCATCTAAAATGATCAAGTTTTATGCTTAGCACTAGCCACTAAAGTTGGGGGTAATCACTAATGAGGGGTGCTAATCAAGTGTGACTTATCTAAATCTAATCTCATGCCTCAGGATGACATCTAGTTCTAACTAACTTAGGCCAAGTTTTATGCTCTTTATGCTACCTATAATATCTTTACAAAACTCAGTAAATACTAACTATAGGTAAATAAAGAACTTTGATAAAGAAATAAAAAAATAAAGCTTGCAAGTAAAACTGGGATTTGGTATAATAAAGTGGTATAACCAAATATGCCTAAGGCATCTGGTAGGTTTAGGTTTGCAAGTAAAAAATTGCATGGTTTAGCTTAGCTTGCATGGTTTAGAAACTTGCAAGTGGTAGCTTGCTAAGTTAACTTGTATTGTGAGGCTTGCCTTGATTAGTGAAGTGGTTGAAGTTCTCCTCTGCTTCCTCTTCATAGTAGTCTCCTTCCTCTTCGTAACCTTGGTCGGTACTAGCGTCTATAAATAAATACGAGGTACACAATCACCAAACAATACTTAAATACTTATATTTGGCACACAAAGGTTCACACTAGATGATCTATCATCATCACAAGGATTAAAGCTTTAATCCTATTTATTTTATTTTGGAAAAGTAATTTCTACTCATTGAACACTAATTAAGATTTAATATTCTCCAATTAAAATATGGGATCATGTTGACACATGTCATCACCACATATTTTAATACTTGGGAATGTGATTTAAAGTGGTGTCACAATTTAATAAAGTTAAACATTATTATTTTAATTAATTAAAGTGACTAGAAATGCCTATGGGGCATTCTTTTAGTACTTGTCCACTATTTCTGCAAGTAAACCTAGATATTTTTATATATTCAGAAAGGTATTATCAAATGTGATTTTTGAGAGTTGGAATCAACTCAAAAGCATTTATGTTTGAATTTTAAAAAATGTTTGAATGTAGAAAAGTCTCCGCCTTGTTATTTTTACTATAGGTGATCTATAATTCCAAATGGTTTGAATCCAACCGGCTTGGATTAACCATTTCAATACCTTTCTAACAAAATTAGTTTCATGCAATTTGGTGTAGTGAATCTCTCAAAAATGATTTTTGAATCTACTGACAAAACTAAGTTTGAACTAAAATGGAAAAATCTAATTTGAATTAACTGGGTCACGCGGGAACTAACTGGATCGACCCTCTGCGCACAGTGCAGCGCGCGGGCTGAGTTAAGTGATGGCCCCACGCGCAGCAATTCTGGCTACGCGAAGCGGTAAGGGGCAATCTGGACCGTGCGATTAGCATCTAATCTAACGGCTGGGGTGTGTCATCTCCATCAGGCAGCGCCGGCGAGAATGAACCCTAACACGGTGGTGGGGGTCGTGTGAGGATCACCAGGGCTACAGCTAGGGTCGGCGTTGGGGGCGAACGATGTTGTCGACGACGGCGGTTCAAAAGATGGCTGCGGCAGCTCCTGGGGCGGCTCCAATCAACGGCTCCTCTTCTCCTCCGTGGAAGACTCCGGTGAAATTCTGTCGACCTGGTGCTCACCTTGCTCCGGGGAAGGGTCAGTGGTGCTCTGTGAGAGGTGGGATGTGGGATGGTGTGACGAATTGGGCCTGGGGTGGCCTCCTTTTATAGCCGAGCGAGAGGGGCAGCACGACATGGCCAGAGCTCGTCGGGGTCAGCGATGCACTGAGCTAATGGCATGGCAGAGGGTGTAGGCCGGTGCGTGGTCTCCTCGCGATGCTCAAGGACTTAATGGCGCAGCAAGGGGCGGTCGAGAATGGTCAGGAACGGTCGATGCTCTGCGCGGCACCGACGGTGGTTTTGACAACGCATGGGTGCTACGGGTCGCGCGGCGGCGATCGAGGGTGTCTGGGAGGTTCCTGGGGTCGTGGTGATTGCGGGCACGGGCGGCGAAGGCGAGGCGCGGAGTGTGCGAGCGTGTCGGGCGCGACGCTCTGGCGTGCTCTCGGCATGCGCACAGAGACATTGGGTGTGGCTGTGCTGGGGTGATCCAGGGACTGCCTGCGTCCGAGGGCTGGACAAGGGGTGGCGATGGACGGTCAGCTGCCTCCTGGACATGGTGAACGGGCGTGGCGCTGGCTGCTGCTAGCTAGCCATGTTCGGCTGGCAAGGGTAAGCTCGGGTTGGCATGACACTAGTGCAATGGTAGCTTGCTAGGTTGTTCAATGCAGGTGTGCTCACTGGGGGGACAAGGGTGAGCAAAGGGAGACAAGGTTTTGAATGATCATTGCTTAAAACAGTGTAGTTAGGCAGAGTTTGATTTGTGTCTCCAAGTGTTTGATGAAATGGCCGAAAGAGTTCAAGTTTGAAATTTTTGAATGAATTTTGGTGAGTGTACTGGTCACATACTTGGTAGTATCTTGTTGCTTGGGTTTGGCAAGGTGAACTGGTTTAAGTGGGTTTTGAGAAATGGTGATCTTAGTACCTACACTTGATTCAATTTTCAAATGTCATTTGAATAGATTTGAATTCTGTTTCTGTTGGTTTGCAAAGTGGGCTTGGGTTCACTTTTACTTGGTCTAGCAAGGGGTGAAGAGAATTGGATTTGTTTCTGTTAGAAAACTTGGACTAGTAACACTCAAAGTTGTCTAGTGGTTAACTTTGGTCAAAATGACATTTGCTTATATATATCTTATTTTTGATTTTCTCTTCATTTGATTCTACTTGGAAATGATTTAGATGATGTCGTTTTTATCTTTAAACCAATCCTTGCCATTCATAGCAATCAAACAAGTCATGGCAAGCATTCATGCATTCATCACATACACACATGCATTCATATTGATTTTAATAACAAAAGTTTTTGTTAACCCTAAACTTGGGTGATTAGAACTTGATAATCTTGATTAATATTTTTGGGATGTTACAAGGTCTTCCCAAAGTAAGAGGACAAGAATCATTGTATTCAACATCCAAAACATAGAAATCAACAGGGACATAAGCATTGTTAACCGTAATAAGAACATCATTAACACTCCCCATGAGTTTCTTTAGCATTATCATCTAGTGGGACATCCAAATAGCAATCTTCCAAAGGTGGCAAATCAAGCATTTCATAAACCTTTCTAGGAATAATAGAGACACTAGAACCAAGGTCACATGAAGCTTTGAGATCAAAGTCATTCACTTGCATATTAATAATGGGTTCCCAACTATCTTCTACTTTCCTAGGAATATAGGCTTTATGTTTCAATTTTTCTTCCTTAATTTTAATGAGAGCATCTATAATGTGTTTGGTGAAAGCCACATTCATATCACTAGCATTATGTCGGGGGGATAACCCCCGGGTGGGGAAAGCCAGGCCGAAGTAGGTCGGCTCTAGAAGATACAGGTCGCCTGGCCATCAAGCAGGACAACTCCAACCGCTTGGCTAATACCGCCCGTCTGGGTTTAGAGCTTTCCCGACTGGCCCGTCTAGCCTGGTAGCCCGAAGAACCGGCCAGGTGGCCGCCTCCACCTAGCTTACCGCGGATTCGATGGAGAGCGTAGAGGGGGAGATGCTCCTTGCGGGGTACGCCTCTGGCTCCCTTCGTCATCAGGCAGGCTGGCGTGCCGTCACGACCTGCGCTACCCGACGAAGATAAAGCAAAGTGGTCGGCTGACCGCTAAAGCAGTCTGGGTGACCGTTAAAACAAGGGTGACGCCCCAAAGGAAGCTCAGGTGACCGCTAAAGAAGAGAATGACGCTAAAAGAAGGGCGGTCTGGGTCCTGGCCCACCGGCTGGACCCTGCAGCCGGCCCTGCCCTGTAAACCCATATCCAAACAGTAAACCCTAGAGCCCAAATTGTAATCTGCCCCCGACCAGTATATAAGGGCATGCAGAGCTGGGGTTCTAGGTAAGTAATATCCATAGTAGAAAGAGTTAGCCTCTAGTTTCATCTTCCTCTAGCTCTCAATAGTAGCTAAGGAAAGAGCTCAAGGAGCATATGTACTGGGCATTCGCCCCCCATATAGTTCATATTGCAGTAGTAGGGGTGTTACCTTGCCGAGAGGGCCCCGAACTTGGGTACGTCGCTGTGTTTGCAGTTCACCGTGCCCAACCCGTTGCGTGAGCCACCGATTGCATCTGAGTGTCCCTCTTTTGCCATCCCCGATGGCACTGCCATGTTCCACACCACGACAGTTGGCGACCACAGTGGGGCACAAAGCTTCGGCTGGGATCATCTTCCGCATGGGACTTCCGCTTGTCGCCGGTGAACGCGTGGTCTGCGGCCTCGTCCTCACACTTGGTGCTTTCGACTGCGTCATCGACAACGCCGCGTGCTTCACCGGGAACACCTTCCCCGCCAGCGGCTCCATCAGGCACTTCGGGGACCTCCGCGTCTACGTCGCCACCATCGCCGAGGTTTTTCCCAGCGTGGTCACCACCATCACCGACGTGCCTCTCATCCACCTCGCTCGCAGCCCGACCGCGACAAATGGTTGCGTCGAGGCCATGGTGGTGAACGCCCGCGGCCACGAACAGTGTCGTCAGCGTGGTACTGGTGGTGGAAAGGCCATAAGAGGGGAAGATCCAGCCGGTCCAGCGCCCTGTGTACTACCTAAGAGAGGTGTTGTCACTCTCAAAGAAGAACTACCCCCACTATCAGAAGCTGGTGTATGGCGTGTACATGGACGCAAAGAAGCTCAAGAACTACTTCCAAGAACATTCCATCCGGGTGGTGGCGTTGGCTCCGCTCGCAGAGATAATTGGCAACAAGGATGTCACTGGGCGTGTGGCGAAGTGGGCCATAGAGCTCGATGCGCACAACATTCACTACGAGCCAAGGATGGCAATCAAATCCCAGGCGCAGGCCGACTTAATCGTCGACTGGGCAGAGACATAGTACATGCCACTGGTCCCTGACTCAACGTACTGGAAGCTGCACTTCGACGGCTCCAAGATGCAAGGAGGACTCGGAGCCGGAATCGTAATAACCAGATGGAGTACATCCTCCAGATCCACTTCAAGGCATCCAACAACGTCGCCGAGTACGAAGCACTCATTCACGGGCTCAAGATGGCCAAGATAGGTATTCAGAGAATACTCTGCTTCGGAGACTCGGATCTGGTGGTACAGCAAGTCTCAGGCGAATGGGATGCGAGGGACGCCAAGATGGCCCTATACCATTTCTTCGTTCAGCAGTTGTGCTCCTGCTTCGAAGGGTGCGAGTTCCACCACGTACCCAGGGCCAACAACGAAGTCACTGACGCTCTAGCCAGAGTTGGCTCAACAAGACATGCCATACCGCCTGGAGTCTCTCTCGAGCACTTGCGCAAGCCCTCCATCACCCCATCCCCGGAGTCCGACTCCATAGTACTCGACGCAGGCCCAGGAACAGTCGGGGCGGCGCACCCGGGGACTGCTCCACCGCACCTGGGGACTGCCTCGCCGCACCTGGGGACTGCCTCGCTGCACCCGAGGACTGCTCCACCGCAACCAAGGGTTGTCGTCAATGAGATTCCACCCGGTGAACCCCCTGATGATGCGGAGCCGGCTGCCCGCGAGGAGATCAGACTCATCATGCAGACGGTGTACGCCATCCGGGAAATACCAGACTGGGCGAAGCCATTCATGAACTTCTTGGCCAAGGACGAGCTGCCAACGGAGGAAGTGGCGGCATGGCAAGTGAGACGAAGGGCAAGAGCATACACCATCATCAACAACGAGTTGTACAAGTGCAGCGTCAGGCCATCTATCAACGATGAGTAAGCGAATAGGAAGGAATCAAGATCCTAGTGGACATCCACCAGGGCGAATGCGGCCACCACACTTCGTCAAGAGCAATAGCAGCCAAGGCTCTTCGCCATGGTTTCTATTGGCCAACAGCGTTAAAGGACGCTCAAGAACTGGTCAGAGCATGCAACGGGTGCCAACGGTTCAGCCAGCTGAAGCACATGCCATCTGCAGCACTCAAGACGATACCAATCACCTGGCCGTTCGCAGTCTAGGGGCCGGACATGGTTGGACCGTTCAAAACGGCTCGATCCGGCATGACGCACCTGCTCATAGCCGTAGATAAATTCACCAAGTGGATCAAGGTGAATCCCATAAACAAGCTGGACGGAGCAACGGTGATCAAGTTCTTCACGGACATCATCATCCAATTCGGTTACCCACACAACATCATCACAGACAACAACACCAATTTCTCCAAGGGGGCCTTCGCTCGCTTCTGTGGAGACAAGGGCATCCGCCTGGACCTAGCCTCGGTCACGCACCCTCAGTCGAACGGGCAGTGCGAGCGCGCTAACGGCTTGGTTCTAGCCGGAATCAAACCAATACTGATCAAACCACTGATCAGGTCACCTGGATGTTGGATAGAGGAGCTGCCAACCGTGCTATGGAACCTGCGCACCACCCCGAACCGTTCAACCGGTTTCACGCCGTTCTTTCTCGTCTATGGGGTAGAGGCCGTTCTCCCCACTGATATCCAGTTCGATGCACCCCGCAAACAGCTCTACATGGAGCAGGAAGCCAAGGAAGCATGGGAGGACAACGTGGACCTACTCGAGGATGCACGCGAGCTGGGCCTGTCCAGGTCAGCATATCAGCAGGACTTGCGCCGCTACCATGCCAGCCAAATCCGGCCCAACTCTTTTTGCGAGGGGGATCTGGTGCTGCGCCTGGTCCAGAGCACAAAGGGAATGCACAAGTTGTCCCCGTCATGGGAAGGACCATTCATTATCAGCCGGGCGCTGCACAATGACTCATACTACCTGATCGATGCCCAGCAGCCGGCGAAGAACAAGGAAGACCGCTCCGACGGGAAAACCGAACGCCCATGGAATGCGAACCTACTCCGTCCATTTTACACTTGAGCCAGAAGTGTATGTATCTTCCTTTTCATGTAATAAATGAACAAGTTTCGAAACCTCGGCACAGCCCCGAGGACTTTGTCCCAACTCGCGCACTACCTATGTCTCCATACCGGCTGGCCAGGCGCCCACGATTTCTACAGGTGGCAGAGTATTGTACGGGGTGCCTAGAGCCCACTCTTCGGTTCCGGCTTCAGACTACAAACCGGCTGTCGACCCGGCAAGAGAAAAAGCTTGAAGTACCCCCTACAAGAAAGCGCCCAGGGAGAAAACAAAGGCACCTGGGCGAACCGGCTGCACCTGCCCGAGCTAAGCCGATAACAACACACCGAAGTATCGTGGGGCACGCCAACCTAGACACTCCTTCGGTTCTGGCTGTAGACCGCAACCCGGCTAGAAGACGACAAGGTCAAAGCTCGAAAGGCCAATGCTCGCTGAGAAACGGGAACTGTTAACGGCCTAGTTTGAAGGGGCACCATTTTCGTGTTCTATACTAACTATAAACGAACGCACAAGTAATGAAACTAACTCAAGCGGCGCTGTGTCTTGTACTGCACGAGCCACAACTTGACAGGAAATAAGGTGGCAAAGAGCTTCGACCCGGCTATCTACCCAAGCCGGCCCGAACCTCGGGGACTGCGCCTAGTGGGCATGCTCCTGCGCATCCATCACCTCAAGCAAGGGCATCAAAGAGCTTTGACCCGGCTGGCAAACCCAGTCGGCCCGAACCTCAGGGACTACACCCAGTGGGCGCGCTCCCGCGCACCCATCACCTCAAGCAAGGGCGTCAAAGAGCTTCGACCCGGCTGGCAAACCCAGCCGGCCCGAACCTCGAGGACTACACCCGACGATCTCACGGTCACGCGCTCACACAAAAATGCAAGGACAAAAACGTCCAAAAGGAAAAAGGACAAGTTCAACTTAAACCAAAAGAGGGCATCAAGCCAATAAGCAGAACACGAAGGTTCTGCACAACATTCAAAGTTTCAAAAGAGGGTTCACCGACAATAAGAACTATTGCAGAACAAGCTATCAAGACAAATACTCCTGGCATCCCAGGCATCAAGACTCAGGAGCTGGAGTGGTGGAAGGAGCATCAGCTGCTGGAGTAGGAGTTGGTCCAGCAGAAGGAGCACTAACACCGGCCACAGGCATTTGGCTGGAGGAGGCAATGTTGGCGAAGTTCGTGGGAGCTAGGATCCAGTGGAACATCACCGGATCGGAGGGGTCACGGAAGTCACGCTCCAGATCCATGTACGTGCCGATCTTCACCCCGCAGGACCTGATTGCCGAAACGCTGTCACGGAGGCCCTCGTAGCTGGTCCCAAGCCGGAAGCCATGAGTGAGAACACTCAGATCCGCCTCCCGATACCAGGACTTCACCAAGGCCAGAGCCATTTCCACGCCGCCACGCGCCACTCACTCCTTGTGGGTGTCCAGCACATCGATACCGCGGGACAAGGAAACCGCCAAGCTGGCAATGTCGTGCGGCTCTCCCATCTCCGACTAGATGTACTGGAAGAAGTCGTTGGCGATGGTGCAAAGACTGTTGCTCTCCTCCACCAGCACCTTGACCAGATCCCAGGCGGTCAGATCGTGGCCAGCTTCCTCCGCCGGCAGCTTCTCGAGAGCCATCTCAGTCGACTCGGGGTAATGAGCTGCAGTCGAAGGCGGGAGTAAGTAGCAAGACTCAGATCAGCTAACCACAGTATAGAAGAGGCAAGGAGGAGAAAACTTACTAATGACCAGCTCAGAGATCC
This sequence comes from Avena sativa, assembly GCA_916181665.1. Lineage (NCBI taxonomy): Eukaryota > Viridiplantae > Streptophyta > Magnoliopsida > Poales > Poaceae > Avena > Avena sativa. Next base: position 258,801,972 of record OV702281.1, read on the forward strand.
CTTGAAGCTACTGGGCTAGCTCCTCCTCCCGGGAACGAAGAGTCTTAATCGTATCCTCCCTTTGGGCGGAGATTGTCTCCAAGTTCTTCAGTGCCTCCGCTCGAATGTCAGCCGCCTTCTTTCCCCTCCCCATGATGACCTCCAGCCGGTGTTTGGCCTCGGCCAGTTGGTCGAACTGCGCCTGACGCGTCTTGTTTGACTCCTCCAGCCGGGCAACCTGAGTTTTGAGGTGCTCCACCTCCTTCTCCTTGTCCAAGATCATGGTTGTAGGAGGATACCCGATGGTCAACAAAAAATGGGAAAAGGAGGCCAACTGCCAAGATAGGTCGGAAGAAGCAATCTTACGGACTAGCTCACTAGTGTTCTTCACAGACTCCAAAAATGCTTTCTGCGAAGAAAAATGAGTAAGCAATAGATCAGAAACCCGGCTGCAAAAACTGAGTCCGGCAAAAGAAAATGGGGAGAGACACCTACCTCCATCAAAACAGACAAATTTCTGGCCTCGCCAAGGCCCTTTTCCATTCCCTTAACCAAATGGCGAACCTAGCTGAGTGCAACGGGCGCTGCACCTGAGAGCTGGGCAAGGATCGCACCCGGCGCCAACACAGCTGGAGCTGGCCTCGAGCCGGTCACTACAACCTCGTCTTTGTCAGCGGTCGCGCCCGAAGGCGCAGCCACCACCAACTCCCTCCCCACCGAGCCGGAGGCTCCCGGCTGGCCACCACCCGCTGTAGCCGCCTGCACCTCCGCAGCCTCCTCCGTCACTTTCGTTTGGTGCAGCACTCCTGCTGCCAAGGCCTGGCAGAACTGGCTGGAGCATCGCTCTAGGCCGGGTTCACGCCAGCCCTAGGACGGAGGTGGGGAATCTCGGGGTCCTGCACGGCCGCGAAGAGCTGCCCCACCCACGAATACGCGGGCGCTTGGTGCAGCACTCCTGCGGCTAGGGAGCCCCGAGGAGCCCCAAGCGGAGACGGCGCGGCAGGCGCAACCGACGCGGGTGCAGCCGAAGACCTTGCCGCCTCCTCAACCACCGGAGGCGGGGAGGAGCGACGACGGCAGCACCAGAGCCACCCAGTGACATCGCCTCGCTGCACGGGACATAAGTAAGAAAGATCCCAACAGAAAGATAAGGAAAACGAGGAAAACAGGGCCAGGGAATACACTAACCCGACGACGGATGGCACGATGACGACTTGGCGCGCTTGGCATGCTCGGCATGCTCGGCGCGTCCTTTTCTGCCTAGCCGCAGCCGTGACGAGGTTTAATCTCATCAATGCCCATTGTTATGGACTTGGGTTTTGGAGAAGATGGGGATGCTGGAGATCGTGGCACGATTAACAGACAAGCAACCAGGGGACACGAGATTTACCCAGGTTCAGGCCCCCGGAGGGAAAACCCTACTCCTACTTGTCTGCTCTTGATTACGGCGGAACCGAAAGTTACAGGGTGCGCAGATTCGATCTGGCGTGGAGGCGTGTGCGAAAGTATGAGTCGAGAGAGATCTAGGACGTGCCTTCCTGGCCTTTATATAGACTTAGGCAGGTCTCAGGCATAGTCCTAGTCGGTTACAAGTTCTAGGGTTTTACCCCTTTGAATTTCCTATCTATGGTAATCTTGCTCTTCAAGGATCCGAAAGCGTCATGGGCCTTGGTCACCCGAAAATCTTCATGGGCCAGCGTATACCTGCTGTGGGCCTTCCTTGGGCTGGACCAGGTATGCTGAAGTCATGTACTCGTAGGGTATAACCATGTCAGTAGCCCCCGAGTGATCAGTCGAATCGAAGATTCGGCTGAAGACTCTTCTATCTTTCGGGTGCAACCATGTATTAATGGTATATGTGTGTGGGGATTGTTGATGCGTGTGCCTGACTCACCCGACGGATCAGGGTCAGTTAACTGTCTTAGGACAAAACAACACGATCTTCTTCAAGTTCGAGTCCCTTAACTCGGACCTGGAACATATGCTGGTGTCGTGGTATTGCACGGCAGATGCTACTGGGGGTAGCTTACGTAGAGGGAGCAAGGCGACGTAGGAGAATCCGGGAGCGAGATTGGCACACGATGTACCCAGGTTCACGTCCCCTCGGTGGAGGATCGCTACATCCTGCTGTCAATCCAGTATATGATCATAGATTGGTTTACATGGGAGCCGTCGTAGGCGGAGGGAGACTAGATCTAATCTAATGTGGGAGAGGATATAATATGACATGGGAGAGCGTACCCCATGGGGGTGCCCCTCGTGGCTTTATATATGCAGCCACCTAGGGTTTACAAGTGCACTAATGGGCTTTGTATTGGAGTCGCCATCTTGGGCCTCCAGTCGGTGCCACTCGTCTGGGTCCAGCATGCGCCAGTCGCCGTATTGGACGAGTCGACCAGCTCAGGGCTAGGTTTCAGTCGGCTCGATCCAGCTAGCGGCTCCGCTTCATGGGTATACCCCGATTGGTATTCCCCCATCAGTAGTCCCCGAGCGCGTTGTCGATTCGACGCGGTCTTGAGGCAAGGCGCGGAGTGTCTTGATGATGGGTCGTAGCGAATCAGCGACGAGCTCCTGAACAGAGAAAATAACCATGAAGCGGGAGGCGGTCGGCGTGAGCCAGTTGGCGAAATACGCAGGGTGTCGGTGAAGCTGCCAGTTGCGGCGAGTCCCCGAACGTCCACAGTGTCCGCGAGGGCGAGTCCGTGGTGGCGAGTCCCCGAGCGGTGGCGAGTCCCCGAGCGTGGAGATCCACGGTCATGGAACCACGTGTACACGCAGTATGCCTAAGAGTAGTCCCTGAGGCTCGAGTTGGCTTGTAGAGGCGACTTGAGCGTCTTTAGAGATGCATATTCTGAAAATAGTAGTGGTTGCTGCCGAGCATGGCGAGTGGCGAGGCCGAGCGACCGGCGAGCGTCGAGTCCCCGAGCGCGGCGAGTGGCAAGGTCGAGCGACCGGCGAGCGCCGAGTCCCCGAGCGCGACGAGTGCCGAGGTCGAGCGACCGGCGAGCGTCGAGGCCGAGCGACCGACGGGCGCCGAGTCCCCGAGCATGACGAGCGGCGAGGGCGAGCGACTGGCGAGTGCCGAGTCCCCGAGCACGGCGAGCAGCGAGGTCGAGCGACCGACGAGTGTCGAGTCCCCGAGCGTGGCGAGCGACCGGCGAGTGCCGAGTCGCCGAGCGCGGCGAGCGGCGAGGCCGAGCGGCCGACGGGCGCCGAGTCCCCGAACGCGGCAAGCGGCGAGGTCGAGCGACCGGCGAGTGCCGAGTCCCCATGCGCGGGGAGTGGCGAGAAAGACACCATTTTGCTGAGAAGGAGAAAAGATACAATTGCATTAAGGTGTACTTGCATAATATATTAAATAATTGTAAGACGTGCGAATTGTAGACGTTGAACTAAAATGCACGTTTGCTATGTGGATCGATGGACAGTATGTAAGGTTTATGCGTGTCTTTTCATGAGTAGGCAGACCTCCAGCATCAAACGCTTGCCGGGTAACAGGGACGCGATGCCAGACTGTTGAACCCGGAGACAAGGTTGGCCTTTTGGCACCCAGCCTCACTACTTCGACGGACGCGAATAAACAGTAGACAAAACTGAAACCGATCCCAAGTATGATTTTGGTCCCTGAAAAGGGTCATATGCGACTGCATGGTCGGCTTTGGAAAATGAATGGACATGTATATATGTTTTGGACTCATAGTATGTATGAGTGTAAAGAAACTTAGCTGTTAGCATGATGAGTCCGCATTGAACGAGTCCGCGACAGACGAGTCCCGAAGCCTAACGAGTTGATCCATGCCCGTGATCGGAAGAGGCGTTCCCATGGACACGGATATCCCTGATCTAGGAGGTGCGGTACTCGTATGCAAAATAACACGTAAACAGATTAGATCTAAGTATGTAGCTGATTTTTCTGAAAGTCGATGCATGAGAGATTGAATAAAAATAATGCATGAAGACAAGGTCACGTGGGTGTGAATCGATGTTATGTGATTTTAATAACATGGCTTCTTGATCCTTTCGTCGCTTGCAGGGACTATCAGATATTTTTCCTTGGTAGACGATGCTTCTTGGTTAATCGCCTGCAACAAGAAATCAATCTACAGATTCGATCCAGCTATTTCCGCCAAGAGCTTGATCCCTTCTGCAGTTCACGTACTGGCCATCCTTGGTGGATTCATGACAAGCTCGTGGTCAAGACACACCATGTCACGGCGGATTTGGTGATGACGAAGCCGAGCGCACTGACGTAGGCGAATCGACCGGAAGCGATCAGGACGCCATTGATGATGAGGGATCCCGCCCGGATTATCACCCTCCAAGCACCGCTTGCCCCACGGTGGGCGCCACTGTCGTGGGAATGGTCACGGCAGATGCTGCAATCGGCAGCGAGTAGTAGAACGAGGGGCAAGGGCGGCCAGCCATCTGCGGTGCGATATGAGGGCAAAGACACAGGGTTTTACCCAGGTTCGGCCCCCCGGAGGGTAAAGACCTACTCCTGCTAGATTGTATTATGGAGGTGTTACAATGGGCGAGCTCGGCGGCTAGGCGGCGAGTCGCTTGGGTGTATGAGGGAACGTATCTCTACTCACCCTTTAGGGAGGTTTATATAGGCTCACCTCCCCTAGGGTTTACATATCTCAACCGATTCGGTTACAGCTTTAACAGTCGTTTAACCCAATCCGACTGGGCCTATCTACTCGCCTGGGCCTTCAGTTTCCAGTCGCTCGGTACCTTGCTGGGCTTCAATCCACTCGCCGTTCTGCAGGCCCACTCGCCAGCTCTCGGTCCAGTCGGAAACGCCTTGCTGGGTATACCCCAGTAGGCATATCCCCATCAGTAGTCCCCGAGGCCGTCGTCGATTGGGCGTAAGTGGCTGCTGGCAGTCGGAGTATACGGCTTCAGAGTAGGCATCCAGTCGAATCGTCGGCGGGCTCCTGTATAAAGGAAGAAATCCGGTGAACCAAGTCGCGGCTTGGGCGAGTCGAGTCGGCGGGACGCGGTCATGGTGATTGACCTGGCGAGCCGAGTGGCTGGAGTTGGACCGTCAGGCGTGGTCAAACTAGCCGTTGGGGTAATCCAACGGTAACTTTCGGCGTAATCATCGCGCGGTAACGGCCCCCTGATTTGGCGGGTAACTCCCGCTATATAAGAGGAATGGCAGGCAATCGTAGAGCCAACTGCCCACCACTTCTTCCGAGTGCGCGCATTTTCCTTCCTTTGCTCCGCGATCCAATCGACCCGAAATCCTCCGATCTCCAACCAACCTCTCGGCCATGGCCCTTTCCACCGAACCATGGGGCAGGTCCAAGTGCACGAGGGCGCAGCTGGCCTCTTTCGAGGAGGCCGGGATCCTGCGAGCCGGCTGTTGGCGTATCCCCGCAGCCGGAGAAACGACCCCAAACCCGCGAGAGAGGGAGTTCGTTTGTTTCACCAGTCATCTTGAGCGAGGGCTAGGGTTTCCCACGTCCTTGTTCTTCCGGCGCTTTTGCGCCTACTATGGGATCTAGCCTTCAGATCTGGGTCCCCACAGCATCGAGCAGCTCGCCATCTTCGTGGCGTTCTGCGAATGCTACTTGGGCTGCCGGCCCTACTTTCCCTTGTGGCAGGATCTGTTCCATGGACGGATCAGCCGCGAGGAGGCAAGCGGCCCAATGCTAGCCGCGGGCGGCTTGACGTTCCAGCTCAAGTCCAAAGCCTCCTTCTTCGACCTGATGCTACCCGCCAAGGCGGCGAGCGACTGGAAAAAGTCATGGTTCTACGTGACCGAGGCGACCCCGGAGGGCGAGGCGGCGATCCCGCGGTACTCCGCTAGCCGTTCGGAGCCGCGCCATCTCCAAGTCGGCAAGCTTCCCGACGACCAGCGGATGGTCGTTGACGAGATGCTCCAGACCATCCGTGGTTTGAAGAAGAAGGGCCTCCAAACGATAAATCTGTACAATTGCTGGCTTGGGCGGCTGCTTGTTCCACTCGCCCAGCGCGACCACTACATGTACCAATACACCGGCCGGGGGGACTCGACGAAGGCCTGCCTCGACGAGTGGAGGCTGGAAGATTACCTCTCAGCACAGAAGAAGATTACCCAGGCGGTGTACCTGGATGCGCAGGCCGGGATCGCCCCCTACACCGCGAAGCGTCCAGCTCCAACGGTAATTTCTTAACCTTGTTTGCAGTCGCAGTGTATGCGGTCACGGTAATCCTGATCCTGTTTGTATCCATCGCAGCTATTCCAGGTGGTGGAAGGGTGGCTCCCACCTTCGGACGATGAGAGCCCGGACCCATCCGCCCAGGACGTAGGCGAATCACCACCCGCGAGGGGCAACGAAGACGACGAGGACGAGTCCGAAGAAGAGGTCGCCCCGCTGGTCCGAAAGACCCGCGGGCAACGTCAGCGCGAGATCGAAGCGAGCAGAAGCCTCGAGCGCCATGACGATGACGATGAACTCCCAGAGACCACCTCGCGCCATCAAGCCACTCCGTCGAAGAGGAAGGAGAAAAAGAGGGAGGCGAGGGCCCCCCTGAAGAAGAAAACGAAGCCGTCGAAGACGGCCTCACCGCCACACTCGGCGAGCAGCTCCAATGCTCCCAGCCCAACTGGTAACGGTGCGCCACCAGCGACAACCGCGCTGGATACGGCGACTATGGAGGTGCCGCTGGCCTCATTGCCTCCGCCATTCGCCCCAGTCTCCGGGCTGGGGGAGGCTCCGGCCGCGGCGACTTCGCCGCGCAGGGAGGCTCCGGCTGCGGCGGCTTCACCTCGCAAGGAGGCTCCAGCTGCAGCAGCTTCGACTCACGAGGAAGCTCCCGCCGAGGATGTCCCAGAGGCGCCGGCTGCAGCCTCAACGACGAAGAAGCCGTCCGTGTCTTGGGCACACGATGTCCTGGAACTGGGGCTCAGTCGCTGACTGGGTCTGAACTGGAAAAACCGGCCGGCCTTCGTACGGGGCTACGTTTCATCCCAGTCGCCAAGTGAGTGTGCTCACCCCTTCTTATTTTCCATAACTATTTCGATTGTCTTTGTTGATTCAATTAATGCGCAGGACCGGAGTGAAAAGGATGGGCCATCCGACCGTGGCCAAGGTGCCCTCCGCCGCTAGCGAGGAGGATCCTTCACGCAAGAGGAAGGCGGACGAGGTCGTCGCCTCAGCGGATGGCAGTAAGAAGGCCAAGGGCGACGACATCGTCACCATCTCTGACGATACGGCGGCCGCGCCGGCCGAGCCCGCGGCGGGGGCAGCCGCGTCTACGAAGGAACCCGCGGCGGAGGCGACCTCCCTTGGAGCGGGTGCCTCCATCGCTACCTTCCCCCGCTTCGTGACCAAGGCGGCCACGGCGAGTGGGGTTGTGCCCTCAAGCCACGCTCCTGGGACCGCCGATGCTGAAGTCGACCAGCGTCGTGGGCATACGCCAGCGTTACTCGCGTCCGTGGACGCGATCCAGCTCCACAGCATGCTTGGCGCGGCCATCCAGGTACATCCAGTCCCCGAGGATCAGGTCGGTGTTTTGCAGCGGCGTGATGCTTATAATTTCTCGTCTTTTATTTTCGTATCCAGTCCTCGAGTGCGCACTCGCTGAATTTCAGCGGGTGGGCGCTTAGGAATTTCTTGATCGCCAATCCCCGAGTGCGCACTCGCTGAATTTCAGCGGGTGGGCACTGAGGAATTTCTTGATCGCCAGTCCCCGAGTGCGCACTCGCTGAATTTCAGCGGGTGGGCACTTAGGAATTTCTTGATCGCCAGTCCCCGAGTGCGCACTCGCTGAATTTCAGCGGGTGGGCACTTAGGAATTTCTTGATCGCCAGTCCCCGAGTGCGCACTCGCTGAATTTCAGCGGGTGCGCACTTATGGAGTTCGTTTTAACTGACTTTTTCGGTGATGTGCAGGGTCTGCAGCTTGAGTCGGCGGACCGATTGGCCGCGAAACAGCGCGCGGAGAAGGAGCTGGCCATCGTCCAGGAGGCGAACAAAGGTCTTCAGGCTGTTGTGAGGAGGCAGATCAAGCTCGCCAGGGGCTTGTCCCCGCTGGTGAGTTAGTGGCGGCGCGGTCTGCTCTGGGTGCCACTGAACAACGGATCGCCGACCTCGAGCGCGAACTGCAGGAGGCGAGAGAAGAAGCTAGCTTGGCGGACGGGCGAGCTAAGGCCGCCATTGCGGCCGCAGAGGAGGATCGCAAGGTGTTGGAAGTCCTTATTGCTGGGCTTCAGGACGACCACACGTCGCTTCAGTGCTTCATCACGGGACTCGCGCGCCCGCTGCTTGGTGAGTGCTTCCTCCCTTTCTTATGGTTGTGGTTTTTGTGGTACCCATTATACTCATCATTGTCTTTTTCTTCACAGGTCGCATCATTGATAGCGACGAAGAGGCGAGCTCGCTCGATGCAAGGCAGTGTGTAAGCATGCTCGTCGACTCGGCGACGCTGTCAGCGACCTGCATCCGCGCCTACCTCCAAGAAGTATCACCCACGGAGGTGATTCCCAGCGACCTTGTTGAGGTGTGGAAGTACTTGGAGAAGGCACCCGCGGTCGTTGAATTTATGACGCGATCGGCGTTTCGGCGTGGAGCATCGACGGCCCTGAGCCTTGGACTCGCCCACTTCCCCGAAGACTTCGACATCGACGATGTGATGAGTGGGTACCCATCGTCAACTGTCGCGGTGGATCTGTTTGAGGTTCTCAAGTTGCAAGAGCGTGCCGCCACGTACTCGGAGCGTGTCTGGGCGATGGGCGACCTCCTTCCCTACCAGGAAACGGTCGTCGCGCCGAACGACCCCGAGCCGCCGCATCGTGACTTCAAGGTCGAGCAGCCTTTTCGCGCGGCGATGGCGGGTGAACTGACGACGTATCCATCAAACCCGTACACCGTGTTCATCCGTAATCGCCGGGATGCTGGCGAGTCATCATCGAAGCCTGCAGAGTAGGGTAGTTTGCCTTGAAGCGTTAGCAGCAGTTCTGCCACGCGGGCATATTTTGTAACATAATACAATGCAATATGCGATTGAATGGGACGTCGTGTCTATTTTGGTATTTGTTTGTGTGCTTTGGATTGATTTTGGACGAGTCCCCGAGCGCGTCCGCCCTTTTGTGGGGTTTACCTCGTATATGATGTGTGTTGTTATCATGTGTTTTGTTGCTTTGGTCGACTCGCCCGAGCTCGGAGAGCCAGTCGCAAGGCGACTCCCTTGATTGCTCTGTACTTTACCGTTTTCCCGTACGCGAACGAAGTCGGGTGGCCGAGTCCCCGAGCGTGGTACTTGGTAGTTCTAGGCGCGACTCGAGGGTGGTTGAGGACTTAGCGCGTTGGTGTGAGCGCGTCACTCCTGCCTGGCCTGTAGGGTCAGTCGCTTGGCGAGTCCTGGGCATGCTCTCTTACTTGGCGTTTTCCCTGACCGCTCTTGACGAACTGGTATTCAGTCCCCGAGCGTGGTACTTAGCCGTTCGAGTCGCTATGCCGAGGATGCGGAGGACCAAGGTCGCTGTGAGAAGCGAGGGCAGTTGTCTTGGCTCGTAGAACCAGTCGAGCTAGGCGACTCCAATGGGGCTCCGGGTTGGCGTTTTTCGTGGACGATGCAAGACCTGAAGTGATTCAGTGCTCTTACACCGCACTACTTAGCCGTGCCGATCGCTGTACCAAAGGTTGACTTCTGCATTTTAGCATACCGCTGTTATTACGAGTGCGAGTGGCACAAGTCATGGAGAGTAGGCGCAATTTGCGGTAACCGTTTCTTTTATTTCATAGCGACTGGAGAGTACATGTGTGGGGTTCTAGGAGTAGAACTTCCGGAGGAGGTTTACATTCCATGGTCGCTTGACGTCGAGCTCGCCATCCCCGCGGACGTCGATGAGGTAGTAGGCATCGTTGCCGAGTACGCGCCCGATAGCGAATGGGCCTTCCCACGGAGGGGAGAGCTTGTGCATGCCCTTCTTGTCCTGGATGAGGCGTAACACCAGGCCGCCTTCCTGGAAGGTGCGGGCTTTCACCCGCCGGCTGTGGTAGAGGCGGAGTCCTTGCTGGTAGATGGCGGTGCGTGACCGAGCGAGGTCGCGTGCTTCGTCGAGCTGGTCGATCCCATCTTGGCGGGCCAGCTCGTTTGCAGCCTCCGTATAATGGACGACTCACGGCGAGTCGTGTTCGAGATCGGTGGGCATGACTGCTTCGGCGCCGTAGACCATGAAGAAGGGAGTGAATCCCGTCGATCTGTTAACCGAGGTACGGATTCCCCAGATGATGGAGGGCAAATCTTCGACCCAGCACCCGGCGGTGCGCTCGAGTGGTACTTGGAGTCCCGGCTTCAGGCCGTGGAGGATGCTTTGGTTGGCCCGTTCCGCCTGGCCGTTGGATTCCGGGTGGGCGACTGACGCGAGGTCGAGCCGGATGTGGTGCTCTTCGCAGAATTCGGCCATGGCTCCCTTGACGAAGTTGGTGCCGTTGTCTGTGATGATACTGTTTGGGAACCCGTAGCGATATATGAGCTCGCGTAGGAATTTAGTGGCGGTCTTCCCGTCGCATTTCCGGACTGGCTTGGCCTCCACCCACTTAGTGAATTTGTCGACGGCGACTAGCAGGTGGGTGTAGCCGGAGGGGGCTTTCTTGAAGGGGCCTACCATGTCCATGCCCCATACGGCGAATGGCCAGGTGATGGGGATTGTCTTGAGCGCCGAGCTCGGTACGCGCATCTGATTGGCATACTTCTGGCACCCGGCGCATCGCTGGACGATGTCGACAGCGTCGGCGTGTGCGGTGGGCCAGTAGAAGCCGTGTCGCATAGCCTTGGCGACCAGGGAGCGAGCGGCGGCGTGGTGGCCGCAGTCACCTGAGTGAATGTCGTGGAGGATTTTGTGTCCTTCAGCCGGTTGGACGCAGCGTTGGAACACGCCGGTGACGCTGCGCTTGTGTAGCTCGCCGTCGATGATGGTGTAGGACTTGCATCGGCGAGCGATCATTCGAGCGTCTGTCTCGTCTGCTGGCAGGGTGCCGGCTTCCAGGTAGGCGATGTAGGGCTTGGTCCAATCGTCTGGCTCGGTGATGAGTGCGACCAAGGCTGCCTCTGGTTGGAGTGGGACTCCGATGTCGATCTCCCTCGGGGGAGAGACTGATGGTTTGGAGATTGTGTCGAGGAACACGCCGGCGGGTGGTGCGAGTCGAGCCGACCCGATGCGAGAGAGGGCGTCGGCCTCCTCGTTTTTCCGCCTGTCGATCCACTCGACAGAGTAGCCGGTGAAGTGGCCGCCCAACTTGTCCACCGCTTGGCGGTACGCCGCCATGGTAGGGGAGACGGCGTCGCAGGTGCCGGCGACTTGCCCCGCGACGAGGTCGGAATCTCCGTAGCATCGGAGGCGATTGACGTTCATCTCCTTGGCGGCTCGCATGCCGTGGAGTAGGGCCTCGTATTCAGCCATGTTGTTGGTGCAGGGCGTGAAGTCGAGGCAGAGGATGTAGCGGAGCTTGTCGCCTTTTGGTGAAGTCAACACTATCCCTGCTCCTGCACCGTCCGCGTTCTTGGAGCCGTCGAAGTGCAGGCTCCAGTAATGGAGGTACGGCAGCTTCTCTGGCTGCTAGGCCTCCTCCCAGTCGGCAATGAAGTCTGCCAGCGCCTGCGACTTAATCGCCTTTCGTGGTTCGTATTTGATGTTGTGGACGCCGATCTCGAAGTCCCCTCGGTGGAGGATCACTACATCCTGCTGTCAATCCAGTATATGATCATAGATTGGTTTACATGGGAGCCGTCGTAGGCGGAGGGAGACTAGATCTAATCTAATGTGGGAGAGGATATAATATGACATGGGAGAGCGTACCCCGTGGGGGTGCCCCTCGTGGCTTTATATATGCAGCCACCTAGGGTTTACAAGTGCACTAATGGGCTTTGTATTGGAGTCGCCATCTTGGGCCTCCAGTCGGTGCCACTCGTCTGGGTCCAGCATGCGCCAGTCGCCGTATTGGACGAGTCGACCAGCTCAGGGCTAGGTTTCAGTCGGCTCGATCCAGCTAGCGGCTCCGCTTCATGGGTATACCCCGATTGGTATTCCCCCATCAGCTAGCGTAATTCGACTCAGGCCGCAGAGGACTTACAGGAGCGGAATTCCAGTGATTTTAACTAATGTACCCAACGCGTCCGTCGGGATTTTCCATCATGCCATGTCGACATGGATTTGTACTAGCAGAGCGCAGTCATGTACGTTGCCAGGCCGTCAGATGATATCTGCAGGTCTTATCTTTGTGTCGCAGACACAACTTCCGAATGTTTGTCACCGCGGAGGTGTTTCGGGTGGCCAAGGAGATTGTCTCTCACTTAGCATTTAGTTGGGGCAGAGATGCCAAAAAGTTTTTGCGTGTTGATCCGAAAGATCACAGTCGAAGAATTCATAGGGTGCGCGACTAGCGCTCCCTATGGGAGTAGCCCCCGAGTGTCTGTTTGAGTCGTAGACTCGAGCAGAGACTTTAGTTCAAGCATTGTTCGGTTGTTACGTCCGTAGGACTCAAAATTTTTCGGATGATTAAATCCATCCTCCCTTTGGGAGTAGCCCCCGAGTCCGTAGTGGAGTCGTAGACTGTAACACCCTCAGAATCGGCCCTATGCAAGTTTTAGCGAAACCCGCCAAACCCGCATAGAAACGATTCAAAGGTGCCCACCAGGCACTTTCGTGCGGGTGGAAAACGAAGTAATAACATTACACAACAGTCCTCGATGGGACCCACAGAACAGATATATACAACAGCGACTCAATGAGTCAAGAATACAGATATAATATACAAAGATCCAAATCACCTTGAAAACGAGAGAGCGTCCAGCTACGGACAAGATGCAAATGGGGCTAAGAGCCCTGAAGAATAACCAATGGCGTCCATAACCCTGCCCAGGCCAAGCCGGAATGGTAACCCTGCTAACGACGTCGATCTCAAAACCTGCTTAAACAAAAGGGGTGCCGACAAAGGGCAAAGGAAAAAGAGGAGCGTCAGTACTGAGGCCAGTACACGGCGAGACTAGAATTCGGCGGTCCTCGCCTACATAGGTATGGTGGACTGAAGCGGCAGCGGCAGCATGCACTAGACAACCTATAGAGACTCGATACAACTGTCGGTTATCAGAGAGGGATAAGAATGACCTACTCGGATCCAACCTGAAGCTAACATCAAGGAAACCCATCCTGGCGTTTCCCCCTCGAGACCAAACGAGGAAGTCAACCGAGGAACTCACACAGTTGGCATTTTTATTTATTCAGTTATTGTTGCAGCAATTACTAGTCCGGTGTAGATAATCGTCCTGATAAAATAAATAGTGGGCCGTTTTAGTTATCCATTCCGTTGTAGTTGCGTCACTTACTAGTCAGATACAATTAGCATGAGATAACCCAAAACCCAGCAGTTATTGGTACTTTTATTCAGCCATTCCATTATAGTTGCAATACTTACTAGTCAGGTACAATGGTCGCAAGCGACTTCCAAACAAGCAATTGTTGGCAGTTTTATTTAGCCATTCCATTATAGTGAAGCTGATTACTAGTCATTATAAAGTCAAATTTATAGCACTACTTTAGTTATAGTTGTCTATGATCGAGATACTGTGCTCCAAGTCGTCCATAACCGCGGACACGGCTTTCAGAAAGTTTTACCCGGCCGGGGTGCACCAATAGCAACACACACTCGATCAACCTCGGAAAAACCAAATCAAAACCCAACGAGGCCTTCACGACAAAGAAATCACAGGATTCAGAAATATTTCAGGGGGCCACCCCTTAGAGTAGACCCGCAACGAAGCCGGCCGGCTCCGAGACGGACTCAAGGTTGTGGGGACGGCTGTGAACGACTGGGAACCCAAAACTGGGCTTGTCGACACCGCGGAATCGTGCCACTATCCTAAACAGTACAGTGTGCTCCTCGCACAATCGTAAATAAAGCAGTAAAGCATGGCATAAGTACAGGATCGTAAATAAAACCTCAAACTAGTTTGTGGCCCCAAGAAATAAGACTGAATCAAGCTCTGGCTCAGGGAGGTCCCATAAGCCTCCCGGATGTGGATAGCGCGATAAATCAAGGAACAGGTATCAAGTACTCGGGGTCCTACGGGACACAAGTGGGCGGTCGGAAACCAAATATTATCTATCACCCACCGATGCCTCTGCTTACTTACTTCAATTTTAGTTGTTAAACAGGAATTAAAGTGAACGATAAGTAAAGACAAGATCATCTCCAACATTAAACATGCGGCCATACTCCAACAACTGTGGTACTGGACGACACGCAACAACATATGAGCAAGCGACTACGACGCGCAAGTCCAACTATCTACCAATCAACAGGTTATAGGATGTGTCCAAGGCAATATAGGGCTGCAAGGGGATATCACGGGTACGAAAACTAGAGCATCGCAACACAGATAGCAATAGATCAACAGGAGGGAATAAATACTATAAAAGTAAGATAGGTAGAAAGGGGGAGGTGCTCGCCTGAAAACATTGTCGAAGGTGCAACCGAAGATCGGGTCGGCACTCGCATCAACTCAACGGCCTTATCCGCGAAGAAGCAAAACACTAGAAGAAACACCGGATGCACTATTTAATACTACGGCAAAAGATCGGGCATGATGCATGTATGATGCATGGCATGGTAAGGTGCGATGCAATTAGGCAATATTAAGCGGAACCGGGGGTCCCGACAATTAATTAGATGGTTCCAGTTATTTATCTACCCCGCAAATTAATTGTTGTAATAACAAGGCACGAGAAGTTACCGGTTCGCTACACCAATTTAAATGAGGCCGATATGAGACTAGATTTGCCCGCATATGGGCCCCATATTTAATTATATGGTGAATCGGCATAAGGCCCCCAAACCACACAAATATGCATGCGAGTATGACAATTAAATATGCAACAATTTATATAGTTGACCATTTATAAAATAGGGTTCTCGGATAAGGGTCACACATTAGGGGGTCTCGACGAACTTGGGGTTCCGGGGTTCGGGGTCGGTCTCAGGGTTCGACGGAAGCGGTCTCGGCAGGAACATTCTCGAACAACGGGGCAGATCTTGTCGCATCCGGATTCTCGGGCATCGCATTCGGGGGGGGGGGGGGAAGTACTTGTCGCACCGGGGTCTCGTTGTCCGGGTGAAGAACTGGGCGTCCTCGAGGAAGTACTTGGCGCATCCGTGTCGGCGACCTTGGCGTTCTTCAGGTTCGGGTGCGGTTCTCGGCGAACGGGTCGGTTCCCTGTCGGAGGCCTTGGCGCTTCGGATCGGTTTCCGGTTTGGGGCCTCAGGGTCTTGGGGTTCGCGTCCGTGTGGCGGTCTTGTTGTTCCGTGTAGTCGTTCTCGAGGTCGATGGCGAACTTGTCCGGTACCAGGGTTCGGATCCGGGAAGGAGTACTCGAGCGGTATCGCCTTCGGGTTCCGTGAAGGAGATGCTTTGGGGGCCTCGGTCGTCAGACTTGTGTACGGCGCCGGTGTTTCATCGGGCTCATTCGGGTTGATGTCGATCTCGGTGAAACATCTTCGCCAAACGGATGGCGGCTTCCCGGAGGTCTTGTCGGTGAGGGAGTTCTTGTGGGGTTCCGGTTTCTTCGGACAACGACGTCGGACTCGGGTACCTTGTGACCATCTACAAGCATAACAACACGCTGGACGGTCGAGGAGGAAGGCGCAGGACAGCGGCGATGAACACTGCAGGGGCGGCGGCCAACCGAGGGCAGACGGCGCGGCGCAGTGGCGTCCGAAGGCGGTGTCGGGGCGAACCCGCAGAGGAGGCACGGGGTCGGGCCGGCGCAGGCGAGGGGCGGACGGCGACGCTGCACGCGGGGCAGGGACGGGCCGGCGGCGGAGACGGGGGAGCACCGGGGAGGAGCTCGTCTCGACGGGGTTGCGCGGATCGGAGAAGGGGATCCAGTGGCCGACGCGGCGCTGGGCGTCGGTCGCTGGCGGCGGCAGGCAACAGGAAGGCGGGGTACGGACACGGTCGGGGCAGAGGGTGGAGCGGGGCCGCGCGCCGGCGGGCGGCGGTCTCGCAGGCGGCGTCGGGCGGGCGGCCCAAGGAAGGCGGCGGCGCGGAGGGGGGTGCAGGCGCGGAGAGGGGGGGGCGTCGCCGGAGGAACGGCGGCGTCGGCGAGGTGGAGAGGAGCGGAGGGAGAGGGGCGGCTCGGGACGGGGGCCGGGCCAACGCGGGGCGGAGGCCGGCGGCTGGAAGCGGGCGCGGCGGAGCTCTGGGCGAGCGGCGGCTGTGGAGGCGGAGCTCGCCGGCGGGTGGAGAGGAGGCCGGAGGAGAGGAGCCGGAGGCGGCGGGGCGCAGAGAAGCTTGGGGGGGAGGGACTCGCGGCAGGAGAGAGGAAGGGCGCCGGGGAGCGGCTCGGTCGGTGGCAGAGGAAGGTGGAACGGGGAGGGAGAGGAGGAAGACGAGGGAGGGAGAGGAGAGAGGGAGAGAGTGGGGTCGCGACCAGGGGGAGGTGGGGATTGGGGCGGGTGTGGCCTGCGTGCGTTGGGTGCGTGTGTGGGCCGCTGCGGGGTAGGGTCGGCCGTGGGTGCAGGTGCTGTGTGCGTGTGTGTGTTGTGTGGGTGCGTGTTGTGTGCTGAGAGAGAGAGGGAAGGAGAGAGGGCTGTGTCCAGGTGGCGGCATGGGATTGGGTAGAGGGGGGGAGAGGGTGAGGTGGCAGCGTGGGACTGGTCCGGGTGAGGTGGAGGTAGGGTGGGTAGATTAGGACTAGGTGTAAAAGGGTTTGGGGTGGACCGATTATTCTACTGGGGGTGGTCGTCCGGGTCGATTTGGCCCATTCGACTGCCCCCACTAAAATAATTAAAATGTTTTATTTATTTAAAACAGGGCCTTTGCAACCCGATAACAGACAAAACAAATAATCCGGAGAACCGGGTTTCGCGTTTGAATAAAGACGGGGCGTTTAGAAAACAAATTAGGTTTTTCTGCAAATAGTTTTATACGATCAAATGCAAGATGATGACGATGCTCAAATGCAATGTGGCATGATGACATGAGCATGCGGTCATGATGATGCAATGCACAAAAACAACGCGATTTTCTAGTAGTGGTTTTGCGGGATGCCACATAGACTCGACGTAGGACTCGAGGAAATACTTTGTCCTTATTCATCTTCCGGGTGCGCGGCCAGCGCTCCTGATAGGAGTAGCCCCCGAGTGATCAGTCGAATCGAAGATTCGAGTGAGTACTCTTAGTTGTGGAGCCGAAGAATTATAGTTGGTGCTAGTATAGCTTTTGATGACATCAGTGCTGATGATCGGTGACCTCAAGCGTCTGCTGCGCCAGAGATGACTTGACTGGACGAACATGGGTCCCACTTGCTGACTTTGAATTGACCGGTCACGCGCGGCGTGTAGATAATTACGGCGTCTCCTCGATTTCCGCGCGTAGTGGACGGCGTGGTAACGACGGTTTGTTGTCATGTTGACACGTGTACGGCCAGATCTGCCGTTGGCGTTAGGTCTTCTGGATGGACGGCTGCCGTGCGTCGTCTTCGCTGTTATAATCATTGGGGGAAACCGTGGTTTATTTTCACCGCACTAGTTCATCTGTTCATTGCCTCCTTGTGCTCTAGCGATTCTTGCTTCGCGTTGGGATTTCCTTCCACATTTCCGTCGCTCTTTCTGCGTTTGCACCGCCGGCGCCGCCGTAGCGTGATGGGGAAAACAAAGAAGTCTTCATCTGCGGTTGGGACCAGCGCCGCCGGAGGAAAGAAGGGCACCGCCGCTACTCGTGTCACCGATGGTGGCTGGCGGCGATCAGAGACGCGGGAGAGCGATCTCCGCAAACTGCGCGAGCGGGGCCTGATCCCGCAAGATACGGCGGTCGTCAAACTCCCTGGCAATGAGGTAATCCCCCGTCCCCCATCTGGGTATTGGGTCATGTTTCTCGCCTTCGTTTTGCGTGGGTTTTCGTTTCCAGTCCATGACTTCCTTCGTGGATTGCTCTTCTTCTATGGGATTCAGCTTCATCATCTGTCTCCCAATTCTCTTCTCCACATTGTGTGTTTTATCACTTTTTGCGAGTGCTGGCTTGGCATTGAGCCGCACTTTGGCCTCTTCCGGAAGCTCTATTCCGTGAAAAGGCAGTTTGGTTCGGATGGTGTGTATCCCATTGGGGGTTGCATCATCTCCCTTAGTCCTAATATTCTCTTCTTTTCTTTTTCCATGTCCGAATCTTTCCAGTACTGGCGGAGGCGATGGTTTTATATCTGCGACTCCGTAGTGCCCGGGCAAGACTTTGGTCTTGTTCCCTTTGACCCCTCCCAATTGATTGAGAAGAAAAGATCCTGGAAAAACCAAATCTTGGACGGTGAGGTGGCGGAGATAGAGGCCCTTTACCGTCGGGTGGAGGATCTCCAGCTGATTCCGGAGAAGGAGGTGAACGACGTGGACATCATCCGAACGTTTCTTGAGCGTCGGGTGCAGCCTCTCCAAGCGAGGGCGCATCCGATGTTTCTTTATTCTAGGCGCCGTGATCCGACGAGGGTTTCGACTGAGAAAATGTCCGAGGGGGATCTCGACAGGGCCCTTCGTGTGCTGCTGAAGTTCAAAGCCGGAGAAGAAATCCCGGGGAAGTCGCTAACTCCTCCATTTTCTTCG
This sequence comes from Avena sativa, assembly GCA_916181665.1. Classification (NCBI taxonomy): domain Eukaryota; kingdom Viridiplantae; phylum Streptophyta; class Magnoliopsida; order Poales; family Poaceae; genus Avena; species Avena sativa. The sequence goes on from OV702281.1 coordinate 258,820,528, forward strand.
ACGTTGGCCGTACCGCAGGTGTAGATTTGTGCACGTAGTGCTTTTTGTCGGCTGTGTTTGTATTTTCTTTGTTTGCTAACAAAGTTTCTTATGGTTTTGCAGAGCTTCAAGGTGCCGGGCATGGCACCGCCGTTGCCCGAAAGGTATCCGAATGCCCCGGATAATGAAGTAGTTGATTCCGTGTCCGAGCTGCCGTCGGCGCGATCTCCGGCGGAGGATGAGTCGAGTGAGGACCATACACGGAAAAGGTCACGGAGCTCCAGCGAGTCTTTGGATGCTTCGACTCCTCCGACTCCCAGAAATCCTCTGGGCCTTGAGCGTCATAGTGGCGGTCATGGAGGTTCTACTTCTCCTATTCCTGCCATTCCTGTGCGGGCTGTAGCGCCGCACCCGCCAGCGAAGCGGAAGAAAGAAGAGAAAAAGGAGGAGAAGAAGGAAGAAAAGAAGGAGGAGAAGAGGGCCCGAAGGTCTCCTCCTGTCTTTGACCTGAGTTCGCTGGGCTCGTGAGTTTCTTGTTTCACTATTATCCTTGTTTCTTCATGATTTTTGCACTTGTGCTGATTGTTTCGTATGCAGGCACTCCTCCCATGATTCCTCCAATGATGGTGGGCGAGAAATGATGGGGGAGTCGAAAATTGCGTCTCCTCCGCCTCAGACGGTGGCGACTTCGGGTGGCGCAGCTCCGGATCCTCCGTTGAAGGAGGTGCAGGTGGTTGCGCCTCAGAATTTCGCAGGCGGTCCTCCGGAAGCGCCATCAGAACATGTAAGTTTTTCTGTTTCATGCCACGGGGGGAGCCCCCGAGTGTCTTTGTGTGCGAGTTTTGTTGTTGTTTCTTCGTGTTGGGCGTAGCCCCCGAGCCCTTTTCTTACTGCAATTTCTTTTTCTGCAGCCTTTTGTGCAGGAGGCCAAGCGGCTGGTGCAGGAGCGCCTGGCGCTGGAGGCGAACCTTCGGCAGCTTCAAGGTATTTATCTGCCTTTTAATGCCTCTCTTTTTTATCTTGGTCCTATTCCTTGACACTTGCTTGTTTTGAATGCAGAGGAGCATAATGATTCCCTCCGTGAGGTTGATGCTCTCAAAAAGAGCCTTGGTCAATCGGAGCAGAAAGCCGAAGCCGCCGTTGGCGCGAAAGAGCGCCTCAAACTAGAGCTGGCTAAGGCAGCCGAATCGAAGGAGCGTCTGCAGCAGGAGGCTGCAGATTGTGAGGAGCAGCTGGCCACCGTTGCGGCTGCTCGTGAGAAAGAGGTGGCGACGAAGCTCATGGCTGCTGCCAAGGCTATTTTGGGTGAGTGCTGGTTTTGTACTTGCTTCTTTTTCTTCGGGTCTTCTTCTACGCTGCTTTTCTTCATGCTTTTTCTTCTTTTTGTCTCAGATGCCGCAGGCATCGAGTTCGACCGCGGTGCTCTGGAGCATGGGAGTGCTCTGGATGATGCCACTGTGGCGGTCGAAGACCGCTGCAGCACCGTCGTCAACTCCCTCGCCAAGGCGAAAGAAGTCCTTGGTCGTTTCTACAAGGAGCTTGTCCCGAAGGGCGCAACCCTTGACGATGTGGATGCTCTAGCGGAGGCGCTGTCAGCCGAAGCGCCTGCGGCGTACAAACGCAAGCAGAAGGGCATCAGCGCGTCCGTCGGGCTGGCGATGGCCATGGCGGCTGGGGCAGAGCTGGATCTGCCCCAGATCACTTCTCGGATGCCGACGGCTGCGGATGGATCCGAGGTAGCCTTTGCTGCCTATTCTGCTCGCTGCAAGCGATATGGGCCCAAGCTCATTGATTTGCTGTCCGAGTACGCCCTGCGGCAGCAGGGTGGGGCCAAAGCTAGGCAGTTTGGCTCCGAGGCGACTCAGGGCCCTGCATCTTAGGCGTAGTAGTCGTAGGGTAGTTTGTAGTCTGTTTTTGTTGTAAATATTTTGGAGAACACCATACTTGTGCCACGTAGTGGCCTTATATATTTAATGAATTCCTCTGAGTTGTGCTCTATCCTTGGCTGAATGTTTGTGTTCCTTTCTTTTGCTGCCGCGCTAGGTTCCTTCGGGTGCTTACCCTGTTAACGCCCCATCCGCAATGCCGTTGCGTCCCTCCTTGGATGATTCCTCGCAGCTCACTTTCCTTCGGGATCGTGTGCGTAGTCTGGAGAGGGAGTTGCTCGGGTTACGCGGTCATGCCGACGTTTGGAAGTCCAAGGCGGATCGTGGTGCAGCCAGAGAGGAGTACTTGATGGCGGAGCTGGTTCGGCTGTCCGAGCAGCTGCAATGTAAGTTGTTCTTTGGTTCGAGCTGTAGCTCCTTTCTTCGGATGAGCCTGCTGGCCTTACTCTTTGTTTTGTGCAATTGTCGCAGGTGCGAATCTTGCTCCGCGGGAAGAAAAAGAGCGTGTCGCTGTTCGGGTCAATTGCTTGACTCAACAGGACATGGAGGCCGGCGGCTTCTTCTGGATGGATCGTGATCGTGCCATAGCACTAGCGACGGTGCAGGATCGTGTTCATCAAGTTTCGCGGGTGCTCCGCCAAGTGCAGACATCGCTTTCCTCGGTGCTGCACGTCATGTTCCCTTTGGATGCCGTGCCAACAAGCCTTGCGGGTCTTCTGTCGAAATTTCGGAACGTAAGCAATGTCAAGGAGTTGGTGCGGCAGCAGCTTGTCGCAGGAGTGAAAGCTGCGTTGTCTCTGGTGAGGCTGCACCGGCCTGACGTGGATTTGGCTGTCGTGGCTGCTGGGCCACCTCTTCGCCCTGATGGTGACGAGTGGGATATGCGTCCGCACTATGCGGCTGTAAGGCAGTATGACGAACAGATTGTAGATTTGTTTGAGCAGCGTGCTCAGATTGTTCTTCAAGATAGGTAGTACCTGTAAAAAGAGAGATGTAAAATTTGTATATTTTGGCTGGGCTTGTTGTGCCCTTTGTTGTAAAGGTTTATTTGTTTGTGAGCATGCAGTGCTTTAATTGGGTACGTGTCCTTTTCGTTTGCCTGACGTTGTCAGCTACTCAGGTGTACACGTTTGGTCCTCAGTCGATGAAATCGTGAGGTGGGGGTAGCCCCCGAGTGCGTTTGTAGCATGTAGTGCAGTTGCAGAAAATGGTGAACCGAAGTTTTGGGGCGAGACACTTAGGTTTATTTATATCGTAATGGAGGAGGTACATTGTTCGGCTGAGTAGCCTTGGCTGGAAGCCTTATTGAAAATAGAAAAAAGGGGGTAGGTTGCTATGGATAGAATCGTCGCAGGTGCGAGATATTCCATGGGTTGGAGTATGCGACTCCAGACTCCACGTGCTTGAGGCGATAGGCGCCACCTGGGATTACTTCGGTGATGACGTAGGGTCCTTCCCATGGCGACTCGAATTTATTCGGTCACTTTTGCTTGAGTCGCAAGACGAGGTCTCCTTCGACGAAGGACCTTGGGCGCAGCCGGCGGCTGTGGTAGTTGCGGAGACTCTGCTGGTACACCGCTGATCGAGCTGCTGCTATATCCCGTGCTTCGTCGAGTGTATCGACAGCGTCTTCGAGTGCAGCCGTGGATTCGGCTTCACTGTAGGCGACGACCCGTGGGGCCTGGTGGCGTACTTCGGATGGTAGCACGGCCTCGGCTCCGTGTACCATGAAGAACGGTGTGTAGCCGGTGGAGCTGTTTGGCGTAGTTCGTAAGCTCCATAGGACAGAGGGTAGATCCTTCGTCCAATTTCCAGCTTTTTGTTCGAGTGAGCTCATGAGGCACTTCTTGATACTGACGTCGATTAGGCCGTTGGCCTTTTCCACTTGCCCGTTTGTTTGCGCGTGTGCCACTGAGGCATATGTGATGTTGATCCCAAGGCCTTCGTAGAAGTCCTGGAATTCTTCGGAGATGAAGTTCGATCCGTTGTCGGTGATGATGCTGTGTGGTACGCCGAACCTGTAGACAATGGACTCGAAGAACTTGACGGCAGTTTTGCCTTTCTGGTTGGTGACCAGCATGGCCTCGATCCACTTGGTGAATTTGTCGACTGCGACCAGGAGGAAGACGTGTCCCCCTTTCGATGATTTTGGCAGTTTGCCGATCATGTCGAGGCCCCATTGAGCAAAAGGCCAGGCTATGGGTATGGGTCTGAGCTCGGACCCAGGTGCGTGCGGTTTATCAGCGAACCGTTGGCATCCGTTGCATCTTCGGACGATGTCCTTTGCGTCGCTCATGGCCGTTGGCCAGTAGAATCCTGCTCGCAGAGCTTTTGCGACAAGGGAGCGGCTGCCTGCGTGGTGGCCGCAGATGCCCTCATGGATGTCTTGGAGTATGGCTTTGCCGTCGTTGATGGTGACGCACCGTTGTAGTACACCCGTGATGCTGCGCTTGTACAGCTCGCCGTTGATGATGGTGAAGGCTTTTGACCGACGAGATATGCGCCGAGCATCTATCGGGCTGTCAGGCAGTTCTCCGTTTATCAAGAACTGGAGGTATGGTCGCGTCCACGTTTCTTCGACTGCCATGACCTGCATTAGGTTGACGATGGCCACCTCTGTGTCCAGTTTTTCGGGTCCTTCGTGTCCTTCGGGTAGCGTAGCCCCTGAGTGTTCTACTTCTTCGGGTGATCCCTTGGGGAATTTCCGCTTGATGGATGGCACGCAGATCTGTTCGAGGAACACACCTGGTGGAACCTTTGCGCAAGTGGAGCCGATGTTGGCGAGTCTGTCGGCTTCCTCATTGCTTTCTCGTCCAACGTGCCGAAGCTCGCAGCCGTCGAATTCTCCTTCGAGTGCGTTGTAGAGCACGCGGTACGCGATCATGTTTTCGGCGTGTGCGTCGCATTCGTTCATCGTCTGCTGGACGACGAGGTTGGAGTCACCGTAGATGACCAGGCGCGTTGCGCCGCATATCTTTGCCATCCTCATGCCATGGATGAGGGCTTCGTATTCGGCCTCGTTGTTGGAGGCTCTGAATTTCATTCGAAGAACGTACTTCATCTTGTCGCCTTGCGGGGAGGTCAGTATGACCCCTGCCCCTGCTCCGGCTTCGCGCTTGGAGCCGTCGAAGTGCATGGTCCATGATTGCGACATGTCTGGGGTGTCTGGCAGCTGTAGCTCCATCCAATGTACCAGGAAGTCTGGAAGGACTTGAGATTTAATTGCGTGTCGCTTCTCGTAGACGATGTCCAAGGGTGACAGTTCGATACCCCACAGGGCCACCCGTCCTGTGGCCTCTGGATTATTCAGGATGCTGTTTAGGGGTGCCTCGTTGACCACCATCACTTGGTGCTCCTGGAAGTAATGGCTCAGCCGTCGAGCTGTCATGAACACGCCGTAGGCCAGCTTCTGGTAGTGAGGGTACCTCTGCTTTGTTGGTGTTAGTACCTCGCTGAGGTAGTAAATTGGGCGCTGGACCCCGTGGGTTTTGCCTTCTTCGGATCGTTCGACCACGAGTACGGTGCTGACCACTTGGTGTGTGGCTGCTATGTACAGTAGCAAGGGCTCGCGCTCTTTTGGCGTGACCAAAACGGGTGAGGTGGAGAGGAGCCGCTTGAGGCTTTCGAATGCGTCGTTGGCTTCTGGTGTCCATTCGAACTTGTCTGCCTTGCGCAGCAGCTGGTAGAATGGTAGGGCCTTCTCGCCCATGCGGCTGATGAACCTGCTTAGTGCCGCCACTCGTCCTGCGAGCTGCTGGACGCCTTTGAGGTTTTCGGCTTCTCCATCGTCATGATGGCTCTGATTTTCTTCGGGTTCGCCTCAATCCCTCGTTGAGAGATGAAGTATCCGAGCAGCTGACCCGAGGGGACGCCGAAGGCGCACTTTTCTGGATTGAGCTTGATCCTGTAGCGATCAAGGTTGTCGAACGTCTCGCGGAGATCGTCGATAAGTGTCCTTGCCTCCTTGGTTTTTATTACTATGTCGTCGACATAGACTTGGACATTGCGACCGATCTGGTCCTTGAGGCAGGCCTGCATGCATCGCTAGTACGTGGCACCCGCGTTCTTTATCCCGAAGGGCATTGTGTTGTAACAGAATACTCCGAACGGTGTAATAAACGCCGTTTTCTCCTGATCTTCGACCTTGAGCCGAATCTGGTTATAGCCTGAGTAGGCGTCGAGGAAGGAGAGTTTCTCGCAACCTGCAGTCGAATCGATAATCTGGTCGATCCGTGGAAGAGGGAAGTGGTCCTTTGGGCAATGCTTATTTAGTGACGTGAAGTCCACGCACATCCGCAGGATGTCCGTGTCCTTCTTTGGGACCATCACCGTGTTTGCAAGCCACTCGCTTTCTTTGATTTCCCTGATGAAGTCTACAACGAGTAGTCTATTGATTTCCTTGCCGATAGCTTCGGCTCGTGGCTCCGACAATCTTCGGATGGACTGCTTGACTGGCTTGGTGTCTGGAAAGACATTGAGTGCGTGCTCGGCGAATTCCCTGGGAACTCCTGGCATGTCCGCAGGACACCAGGCGAAGATTTCCCAGCGCTCACGGAGGAATTCGACGAGCGCGCCTTCCTATGCGGTGTTGAGGTCATTGGCGATCAAGGCCGTCTTGGAGGCATCCGTCGGATGGACCTGTACTTTCTTGGTGTTGACGGTGGAGTCGAAGGACATGTCAGGTGCGTTCTGCCTTGTGACTGGGGGTAGCCCATTGTCCGTCACCTCGCGGAGCCTTACAAGCTCGTCTTGCATGCCGAAAGACTGGGAGATTTTGTTGAAATCCCAGTCGCATTGGTCCGATCGGGTGAAGCTCCCATGGACTGTGATGACGCCCCTTGGTCCTGGCATCTTGAGTAGTAGGTATGCGTAGTGTGGGACGGCCAAGAACCTTGCGAATGCTACACGCCCCAGGATGGCGTGGTATTGTGACAGCCAGTCCACCACTTCGAATTCGAGTCGCTCCTGCCGAAAGTTGTCCGGCTTTCCGAAGATGACGTCGAGCCCTATTTTGCCCAGGGGAATATGCCCTTTCCTGGGACAATGCCATGGAACGTTGTATCTGATTGTTCCAGGCTGCATTGCGGGATCCGCATAGCTGCTAGGGTGCTTGCGAACATTAGGTTGATGCCGCTGCCACCGTCCATGAAGACACGACTCATCTCGAAGCCTCCGATCTGCGCCTCCAGCACCAGGGCAGTATGACCTGGGCGAGGGATCTGGCAAGGGTGATCCGCGCGAGTGAACGTGATGCAGGACTCCGATCCACTGAGGTACTCAGGGATTGCCGGCGGAGTTGCCACGGACAAGTTGATTTGTCGGGTGATTTTCTTCTGCACCCTGTTTGTGGGGCGTCCCTTCTGGATCATATTTAGTGCTCCCTTTGGTGGGGGGTATCCGACCCCGGTGTTGTTTTGCGCTGGTGCGACTGGTTGGTTTGGGCCTCCAATAGGTGGCGGTGGAGGAGCTCCGTGTGCTATTTCTCCTGGCGCGGGTGCGTTTCCGAACGCAGGGATTGGGGCTTGTTGCCTCATCTGCACCATGCTTTCGCTGAGTTTCTGGAACTCGCGACAGTCCTTGAGCATGTGACTGGCTTTCTTTTTGCCATCCTGTTTGTCGATGTAGAAGTGGATGGTGCATGGACCCGAAAGTTTGTCGAATGCTGAGGGTCCGTTGTCGCGGTCGCGGCGTTGCCACGATTGTGCTGGTCGTCCGTTGTCACGGAGATTTCCTCCGCGGTATCCTCCGCTGTTGCGGCTGTTGTCGTTGCGGCGGTCGGCGTAGCCAGCCGCGACCATGTCGGGTCCGTCGCGGTCTTCGTAGACACGCGATCTCCTCTTGCTGCGGCGTTCTCGCCTTCGACCTTAGTCGTCCTCTTCGTCTGATTGCGCTCGCTGGATGCAATCTTCGCCGTCTGCCCAACTGTTAGCAATTTCCATGAGGTGGTCGAGTGTCTTGGGCTTGACACGCCCAAGTTCTTCCTTGAAATCTTGGCGTTTGACGCCGTCTCTGAAGGCGTCGATGGCCCTCTCCTCGGAGATATGCGCTGCGGAGTTCTTGGTGGTAGACCAGCGTAATATGTACGAGCGAATAGATTCCCCCGTTCTCTGAGTGCAGGCTCTCAACTCTTCGATTGAGGCGGGCCTCTTGCTGGTGCCTTTGAAATTTCGGATGAAGATGTAAGCTAGCTCCTCCCAACTTCGGATGGATCCTGATGATAGGCTGCTGAGCCAGACCCGCGCCGCGCCTGTTAGCTGCAACTGGAGGCATTGCATGGCGGTTTCTTTGTTACTGCCGTGCAACTTGAAGGATGACAGATGATCGCTGAGCCAAGATTTTGGATCATGTGTGCCATTGAACTTCGGAGTATCCGAAGGAATCTTGAAATTGCGTGGCATCTGTGTTCGCCGAACAGATCTGCTGAAGCATCGAGCTCCACAGAGTTCTCCTTCATCTTCATCCATCTCGGACTCGGACGAGCATGCGCGTTTGGCTCGCGCTTTGTCGATTTTGCGCTGTGTGAGCGCGTCTCTGGCGTCGTAGTCGCGTTTATGGCGATGCGAGCTCTTCTTCCTTCGAGGGAGGTCGTGCTCCTCCTCCTCTTCGGATGAAGGGGTGGGGCTCCGGTCGCGTCTGACCGGAGCTTTCTTCTTTGGCTGCACAGGAGCGTCTTCGTGGAGCGCAGCTCCGACGAGTCCGAGTCCGGTGAGTGCGGACTTATGCATGGCTCTTTCCGGGTCCCCTTCCGGAGGTTGGTGGGCCGCGAGATACGCAGTGGCTGCCAAGATCGCAGCTTGTGGTGTCTTCGGGATGATGTTGTCGTCGGCATCCATATCCATGAACGACGTGTGGAGAGTTCGGGTTACATCACGGCGTTCTTTGGGATCCATGTTCTCCACCCGCGAGCGGTGCTTGTTTCCCTGGTTTCCATTCGTGCTAGAGCCGGGTGCCATGGCGGAGAGCGTAGCTCGTCGCGCGCTGGACTCGGAGGCTGCTTGCTTGCGTTTGTCGAGCGTCTCCTGCATCTTGACTTGCTTCTTGTGCTCCTCGATGAGGAGGTAGTGGTACGCCATCAGCAAGTCACGTGGGGCATCCACGGGTAGGACTATGTCGCCTGCGACGGCACGGTGTGCCTGGACCCATCCTTCTTTGCTAAGTTGGATGACGTGGCCATTGTTTTCCCCTTCGGGTGGGGGGGGGACTGGATTCTTCTGTTCCCTCTGTTTCCGCCGTTTCCGTCCTGCGGGTTGGGGTTCGTGTTGGGCGGCGGGTTAGGCGTTTGTTGCTCCTGGATGACCGCGGCGCATAGGTAGCGCTCGTAGATCGGTTCACTACTGCCGCAGCTTTCAGATCCGGAACCGTAGGTCCCTTCATCCGAAGGTGAATCGCACAGATCGGAGTTGCAGCTGCTGCTGTTGTAGAACTCATCTGTCGATGGTGACGTGCGTAGCACGGGGTGTGGAGCCCACGAGGCGGGCCTGATTGATGGCACGGGCACCCGCTCGGGAAGGTGGAGGGTGCCAGTTTGTCCCACCTGGAAGCAGAAGCTCCCGAACAAAATTTCGAGTCTGTCGCCTACGGGCTCGAAATCCTTCATGGTGGCCGGCGAGTGGGCGGTGAAGTCGAAAGTGCCGAAGAGGAGGTGATTCTCCGTAGCCGCGGAGTTGTAGATCGGTCGGGTCGGAACCGTCACGATCGCACAATGAGCAACCCCGATTCCCACAGACGGCGCCAATTGACGAGGTTTAATCTCGTCAATGCCCATTGTTATGGACTTGGGTTTTGGAGAAGATGGGGATGCTGGAGATCGTGGCACGGTTAACAGACAAGCAACCAGGGGACACGAGATTTACCCAGGTTCAGGCCCCCGGAGGGAAAACCCTACTCCTGCTTGTCTGCTCTTGATTACGGCGGAACCGAAAGTTACAGGGTGCGCAGATTCGATCTGGCGTGGAGGCGTGTGCGAAAGTATGAGTCGAGAGAGATCTAGGACGTGCCCTCCTGGCCTTTATATAGACTTAGGCAGGTCTCGGGCATAGTCCTAGTCGGTTACAAGTTCTAGGGTTTTACCCCTTTGAATTTCCTATCTATGGTAATCTTGCTCTCCAAGGATCCGAAAACGTCATGGGCCTTGGTCACCCGAAAATCTTCATGGGCCAGCGTATACCTGCTGTGGGCCTTCCTTGGGCTGGACCAGGTATGCTGAAGTCACGTACCCGTAGGGTATAACCATGTCAAGCTGGCGCGGCAACGATTGCTGCCCTCTTTCCCTGAGCTTACGCCGTGGCCCTCTCCCGACCGAACTCATCATCGATGGGATCGACTGCAACAAAAGAAAATCTCAGCGACAACCGCATGGGCCAGGACAAAGGCAGGAGCCGCACCCGGAAATTACCTTGAGGATCCAAGGGGCCATCATCCGACCGGATGGGAAATCCTTTGGGCTCCGTTTGGGGTACTTCTTCGGTTTCCGGTCCACCAGGAAGGTGGGGAGAGTGAAGTCACCCACGCCATCCTGAGCTAGTTGCGCCGTGAACAACTACTCAAAATGGGGAGCATAAGGCACCCAAGGAAAAACTACTGGGAAGAGAGACAACCACAAAAAAGGTAAGAAAACCAAAGAGCTACTCACCTGAGGCGGCAGGCGGTCGCGGTGGTACGGCGGGAAGGAGCACGCCCAGTTCACCTCCACGTGGAACTTGGAGATCCAGTTCCACAGGTCCTGGTACGGCACATCCTTCCGCGACGTCCGCGGCGGGTCGTCGGCGGTCGACAGGAGGCACATCTTGTGCGACCGCTTTTGCAGTGGAAGCACGCGACACACCATCCACGACAGGGCAATATCCCGGGCGGTGAGCCGCTCCGTCTCCACCATCGTTGTAACATCCCAGCATTAGAGCTTAGAAATAAGCTGAACACAGATGTGTGCATTGCATTCATGCATAGAAAATCTGAATAATTTTCGCGCTTTTGAATAAAACTTGTCAAAGTGATTGAAGCTTCTCTTAAATTGATGGAATTGAAGTAGATCATAAAGTTGACCGCATAAGTTTTAATATGACCTTTGTTAAAACCTTATTTTGGGTAAGGGAGATTTGATCTAAGGGTAGATCAAATGTAATAAAATCAAACCACCACATATTACTTAATGTTTGATGTTAATCTTTAAGTAATCATATCATAGTATTCATTACCACAAACCATGAACACCAAGCTATGAATATAACTCAAGTAACAAGAATGTAATAACTAAACTATTGACATATTCTATCCTTATCTATTTCTACCACGAGAATCATGGTAATACTTCACCTTAACCCTTTAATTGATTGAGTAGGAAAGAAACCAAATCAAGATCATTCACCATATATCTTTCTTTCCATATTAATCCTTATGGAATCCTATCTCAATATCTGTTGTCCATCAATGTTGAGTAATCAACTATTGATTCACAAATTCTTAATCTATCAATCCTTGATCTATCAACTCTTGCTCTTAACATAGCATTCACTCAAGCCTATAAAGAAAGAAGTAAGAAGGGGTAGGTGGTAATGCTAGATCTAGATATCATCTATAAGATGTGAGTGTTGGAAGAGAATAAGATCAATGTGATAATAGATGGAGTTAACTCAATCCTAAATGAATAGAAGAGTCATCTAGAAGTTTATAAAGATGAACATTGAAGTTAGTTAACAGGAGTAATCATATTGAATCAAGTAGGTTTAGTAAATGAATAATCTCTCTTAGTCAAATAGATACACTGAGAAGATAATTATAATACAACTATAGTGTTGTATTGATGAAGGCCTTGATTAGCCAATTGGAAACCTAAGCCATATATGATCAAATGATTCTAATGATCATGATTTTGTCACCAAGATTGAATGCTTATATCATGTATAAGTGACATTGGTGGATAGAACATGATTGAACCCTAGTATAGATATGTTATTCTAGGTTAGCCATGCTAAGTCACCATGATATGATGTGAAGTTTGAATATAAGATATTGGAATTCAGTAGATATAAGATAGTATGACTAAGATGAAGCTAGAGTAGCATCAAGTTATTGAAGTAGTATTATTCCTCTTAAAGGATAGTAAGCTTTTGAGGAGAGTCGAATTTGATATATAAATCTATTAGAGTAATGTTGGTAATGAATGTTTAAGGAAGAGTGTGAAGTAACTACTTGTTGGATTAGAGGTTACCACCAGTAGAGTATTTGATATAACCAAGTATGGATATGAGAAGATTATGAAAGCTTCAGTGTCAAGCTCATTGGAATTATAAATGGATTTAGAAGAATAAAAGGTGGATAAGAATATTTTGTGAAGTAAAGCTCATCATGTTAACACATGATGATGGATATGAAGAAGTAGTATATCTAGGAAAGGAATTCCTTAATTAGAAGTCAAGGATTGTGAATTATGGAGGACCCTAAATCTATAATCAAGCTTAACATCCATCTCATCTGTTGGATAAATCATTTTATAGGAATATTTTCCTATAGCAAATCACTTAAGCACATCCCTGTCATTTCCAATTATCATCACCATAGGTGCTTAGGAGTCATCTTTATCAATTCTGTTCCATTAGACATTCCAGATAATAACTTACTATTTTAAAGAGTGATATCATTAAAGATCACAAACATAAAATGAATCTATCTTAGCCATTAATCTTAATTCACATCAACAAAAGGATATAAGTATATTAAGAACCCTAAACCCTAGGGTAAGCAATTATAATTCACACCCTAACTCTTATGCTAGTTATAACAAAATATAAACCTTGGTATTTACTAGATTCATGGGAATGATATTAACCATATTAAATCCTTAGGATATCATGCATCAAATAATAATATAGGATCATTATATATAAAATTTTCTCTCCAAACTATAATTAAGTTTTATAAACAAATAAGAAAATATCCTAAAACAAATCCATGGCTTATTGTGAAAAGAAAATTAATAACAAAGTCCCTTACGAAATATTAGAATGATCTATATAAAGAAAATAAAGAAACTCTAAACAATATATAATAAAAGCTCACAAAATGACTTTAAATACATTCATTGTTGCTGCAATTGTTTAATAAATAAATTCTATGAAGAAAGATTCCAAAGTAAATGAAAAATACGAATCTTAAAACAAAAGTGTAAATACAAAACAAGAAAGGAAAACAGAAAATAGAAAAGAATAAAAAAATGGACTAAGTCCAAAAACTGGCCCAAAGCCCATTGCTTCACCCCTCTACCAGATGCTCACGTGTAGCAGCAGACATGTTTTCATTTGCTTTGCTACGGCCGAGAAGCAGCCCAGGTCCCAATTCATCAGAGGCTGATGGGTGGGACCAAAGAAGGACTGCGGGTTAAGTTGGAAATTATGCCAGGGGGTTTTCTGCGAAACGTTCGTCATCGTCTTCCTCGCCTACTGGAAGCTGCTCGGTGGCAGTGGCCGATGCCGTCCGTCGCCACCGTGCGCTGCGATGCTCACCGCCGACACTCGGAGTGGGGATAAGAGTGCCACCATGACGTCCCTACTCGTCCTCATCCTCACTTCTCCCTCTGAGACCTCTATCTCGTTTTCCTCTTCCCAAACCGAAACCCTAGCCGTGACCGTTGACGCACGCCGTCGTCCAGAGACCACCCCGGAGCCGTCCGAGGACGCTATGAGCTCCGTGTCGTTGCCCTCGTCATCCTGGAGGAAGGAATCGAGCCGACATGTACAGGATCGACTGAATCAAGCCCATCTTCTCCGACTCCGACGGAGTTCGTCGTCGACAATTAGACCGCTCCCGACCACCTCCGTCTTCACCGAGCCCTTCACCGTGTTCCTGGTGAGCTCACAAATCTCCAACGCTCTCTAGCTCGTTTCCCTGTGGTCTCTGTGCATGTCCGCGTCATTAGGCTTAGTGCGCCGCCGTCAGCTGTCGCCGTACTCCCTGTTCCGATGACCATCAGAGAGCGGCGCCACCCCATATGTGTTCTGCATACTCCACCGCATCGAAACCCTCGTGCCGCATCTCCCAGAACCCTCTCTACCACCGCTCCCGTAGCAACTTCGGTGAGGCTCCGACGAGCACATGTGGCAGGTGATGTGGCCCCTGTTCGTGTCTCTGTCTAGATTAGTTAAGAGTGAGAAAAGGATTTTGGGGTCGTGCTGATGTCATCGTGGCATCACGCTTGCGTCATCTTTGACCAGGTCCACTGTTGACTACTCCATTGTCCATGTCGCATCCAACGTGGTACTGACCCCACTGGTCAGTGACCTTGGGTAGGTTTAGCCTCGGTAAGAAAAGTACTCCCTGTTTAGTAAATTGGTAAAAACAATATAAATTCAAATATCAATATTCTAGAAATGAAATAAAATAATTAAATCTTGTAAATTTAATATCTTTTGTTTTATAATTCAGAAAATTATGTGTAATATATGAAAATTTGTAGAAAAATAAAATCTACAACATAAAACTATTATCAAATATTATTATGATAATTATTTAAATAAATATTATTTAATAAAGGTTTTATAAGTAATAAAACTTAGATAATTCATATTTTAATATTGGTAAATATTAAATATATAAATAAAATACCAAAAATCTTCAAAAAAATAAAAACAATACTTGAAAACTATAATCAAACATTATTATTTCACTTAAATAAGCATTTATTATTTATTAAGTATTTAGAAAGTAATAAACCTTATAAAAATCATATCTTATTATTTATAAATCACAAAAATAAATGTAATATACCAAAATGATCACAAAAATAATACCTACATGCTAAAAATATGATATTCCACTTTTGAGGTAAATAAACATTTGAACAACTTAATAACTTTAATTTAAACTTATTTCCTTAATTGATAATTCATATAAGGGTAAATAAAAATTGCTAATATTTCTAAAAATTAGCCAATTGAATCTAATAAATAGTATTAGTCTTCAATATTGATAATATGAAGTCAAAATGGTTCAACACATTTTAAATGCAATTTATTGAATTATCATTCATCCATAAGTGTAGATTATTTCTTAAAAAGATTCTTATCCAATATAAAATCTTCAAGAATAATTTATGACGAAATAAAACCTTTTCCCTTACTTCAACCACAAGTTATAAACATACCAAAACACTATATTGAATCCATAAGTACTTAAGTAATATTACTTCCTTATTTACAAACTATAACCACTCATCTATAAAAAGGAAAATGATTCTATTCCATTATAATGTTAGGAAACCACTACTCAAATAGAAGTAATCCCATGCTTAATAACTTTAAGGAAACATTATGAAGTGAACAAAATACAAATATCATAAGCATTACAACCTAAGTTCATCTATGTTTTTAAAATTAACTTTAGTCTGCAAAGCTTTAAGTACAATGTGAAAGACCTTATTATGTTTTTTATAATTAACTTTGGTCTATTATAATTAAGTCGCAAAGCGTCTCAAGTCCAAACTATTCAAGCAAGCACAAACAACATCGACCACATCTGATTAACCACAAAGATTGTTTAGACCTTAGAAAATAAATCTTTTCTTCAAATGTTATTCTTTTTGCCACTTCAGTCAACAGATAACAATTAATCGTAATCACATTACTGTATACTTTACTTGTAAACTTAGGATTGATAACCCTTAAGCTCTTTATAAGTGACATTACTTATAAAGTAAAATTTGAAGATAAACAATTATAGTGTAAGCAATCTTGAGTAGCATTCCATATGTGTGTATCTTATTGTTGTATGATATTATAGATATGTGTTATTCACACACACTCACAAGCCTTAATAAGAAGCACAAGTATGAAACTTATCTAAAAGGACAACACATTCTAAGGAAACCATTTCTAGTTTCCAAACCCTAGATCAACGTTATCCCTTGGATTCGAGTTTATCAACTTGCATTACATTACTTATGCATAAAAGAATCTTGCTTCTTTAAACATTAGTCCTTACCGGACCAATGATGCTGATTTCAGATATTGGATCTTATATTGTCTCGAAGACCGTGAGTGCATAATCTTGCAATCACAAAAGGCAAGTTCACACTTGCTCATGTCCTTTGATTATTTTCTGTAAAGTATTTTGCAAATCCAGTGTTGTCATCACCTGCATTTGAAAAAGGTTAGAAAACACTATTTTTGATAATAATGTGAACTATTGGTTACTGATCTAGGGTGATCAGCTAATCTATTAAATCTGGTAGTTGGAATACCACTGTTCAGGACTATATCACCTAGGATTTAACAACCAATGTCGCCAGTGATTCTTGCGCCGTATATTACGCGTTGACCATGAGATTTGGAATGGGACAGAGAAGTCAGCTGTATCTTCTTCCTCTCGCATGTAGCCGGATGTGCATGTATTGTCTGTTATCACTCGTAGCGTGCATATTAATTGGTAATTCCTAGAGGATATGCAACATATGGGTGGTAACCCTCAACGTCCCATGATAGTTCTGGCATCTAATGGTCTGTACAAACCATTGCCGTAATTCAATATGTGGGCATGGTGTACACCAAGGAGGCATGCGAGTTCGCGAAGGGGGCAGTGATTGGCTTGGATCTTAGGTTGGGCCTCAAACCAAGGAAGTTTGAACGGGAACATAATCCCGGCCGTGCAACAAAGCCTAAGGTCTCTCATGGGTAAAGTGACGCACCTTTGCAAAGTGTAAGAACTGTAACTTGTTACTCCTTGTTCAGGGAAGGAGCTGCGAACACGGCGGGAAAGGAACTCCATGAAAGTTCTGGTAAACCCATGAAGGCTGACGGACATAGCTTTTCAGAATAAAAGCAACCTTTGAAGAAATGTTTACAAAAACCTGCATTGCCTATGACTTATGGTCTGTGGCTGTACATATAGTGCATCAAACACTCCTTTTCTAGTGAACTTCCTGAGTACACTCGTACTCAAAGTATCTTCTTAACCCTTGCTAGGTTCTAGAGCCGGTGACGACGTCTACATCAAGTTATGCTCCAGGAATCATCATTAAAAGCTAAAGCTCTTCAATGAAGTCAAGGAAGTCAACATATACATCAACTCAAGTGAAGACGAAGTTGCTGATTAGATTAGAATAGAATCTCTAGACATAGAACCTATTTCTATAGAGTATTGCAATAGCAGCAATGCAAGCCCCAATAGTTTAGATACTAGTCTTACTAGTATGATGGATTTGGAGTTGTTAATCTTTGATTCTTCTTATAAGAAGTTTCTTTCTCTCTCTTTAACCTAGAGTGTTCTCTAGATCTTGTGTAAAGAGTTGAGTTTTAACCTATAGTCATGTCTTGGACCTGCTGTGTTTCTGTTGTACCACTCTGAGGGATGTAATACTAGTGAACGGTGTTTTTGGTGTTATGTCAATGACTATAGTGTACTACATCATGTAGTGGTATGCTGGGTCACCGCATTTGGTATCAGAGCATATGCTTTGACCTTAGGATTAAAACCCTTTTAGGAAGATCTGTAGGTTGGATAGTGACTATAGGATCGATCTTATCTAAACCAAATATTCTATGATCTGTGATGAGTATCCACTTCAGGATAACCTTGTCGCACTTAAGTTGGATGCTTTGGTCATCTTTCTTAAAAGTCGTTATCCATATTTTCTGGGTATTGTACTAGTTCCAAGATGGTAGAACACCATTAATATGTCTTAAAGTAAGCTAAAACAGTCATGTAGAATATGACTAAGTTTAGGGTATCATAGGGAGTAGTTATTCATGTTTTCTTAGTAAGGTTCTATTTAGTGTCTTCCAAAGGAGATATAACCCACCAAGATACTGTAGGAAAGTTTAAGAAATCAATTGAAGTAGTCTTAATGGTGTAGACTAACCCTAGAATTCATGTAAGGCAGTGGAATCTCATGGTTTGTTGATAACCAAAGACAACATGATGAATATTATTAGGATAAATGTTGATGTAATAAGTAGTAATCATGTGGGATTCACTTGAGAATTTTACGTGATTAAGTGAAATTATGTTAAGACTTAATAATAGTGTAGTGAGAAGCAAAGTCATCATGGTTAGATTAACTCTTAAATCATGGTAAATAGGTAGAACATAACAAGATCATGGTGAGATTATCTCCTAAACCATGATGTAGGTGTGATAATTTACAAGTAATTAGTAAATTATCTTGAAGTATAAGTATGAAAATACCATGGTAGAGCTATGATAGAAGTCATAGGTGCTAAAAATTTCCAATAATCTTTGGTTTAAGTTAGCAAATAAAATCTGATTAGTCATTTGGAGTGATCATGTGAGGTTAGTTTACCAAATAATGATAGGCTGGTTATATGAATCATTCTAAAAGTGAGACCGAAGTTTAATTAAAACCAAATTGAGACCACTTTGCTTAAGATTATCCTATTGCAATTGAGCAATTTGGGTAAATGTCGAGACAAAATATAGTTTGACCCTATGTGCTAAGTATCACGATGTAAACCAATATGAGGAGGTGTCATATACTACACAACTAAGCCTGAATTCTAGAGATAATATACTCAACTACTATATTCCGGGCTTAGAAAATTGTGTGTTATATGTACCACATTTGGATTTATTTGTTTTTCTTGGATCTTCTTGATTGACTAGATCTGTACATGAAGTATGACTTGGTGTGCAAATGCATGTTGCAACATCCAGTTACTACTTGATGTTATAGACCTAGATAGGAATGTGAATTCGTGTATGGGAGTAACGAGTTCGAAAGACCAAGATGAAGACTTACATGAAGGATGAAGCAAAACATAAGGAGTATTAGCGCATTTTGAAGGATAGATCAAACTCAGGCTATTGTTAGCTAGATATAAGAAGAAAGTCTAGTGTAGGGAATACGTGGAGCAAGAAGAAGTGATGAACTTAAGGTTCAATCAAAGTAGGTAATGTTGTTAAGAGGTTAATGAAGTAGTAGTACCAAGTTCATGGAAGTATCATGAATAAGTACAAAGAAGTAGCTTTGGAACCAAAGTGGTATTCAAGCTCTGACAATTCAAAGAGAATGCCATAAGGATGTTGGAAGCCGTAGGGTAATACCTACAACCTAGGATGATCCACAGCTGGTATTTGATTCATAGTCGGTATTCTGATCCACAGTTGGTATCTTGTCCGCAGCCAGTGTTGGTTGACATAGTTAACCAGATCATCTTAATGGTTGCATAAAGAGCATAAAATTTGGTCTAAGTTAAGAAAGACATGAAGGAGTATAAACATTAAAGCGACCGTCTTTCGAGACGCTTCGCGAAGTCAGGCCTATCAAAGCGAAAATGTCCAAATAGTAAGTAAGAAAAATAATGATGGAAGATTCATTTCAGAGATCCACAATTGTGTGGGTATAGCGAAAGTTCTTTCGTAAAAACCTTAAATAGGTTAAGTATAAGCTGAACAAGGACCAACAATCTAACGATAAAGCCAATGGTTACCATATATGCAGTTCAGAGGTCATTAGTAAACCCTAAGGGGGAGAGTAAACAGTAAATGGAAGTACTATTATCCGAATTCCAAGTAAAGGTTGGAGAAGAAATACTAACCTATGCCAACATTAAGCCTTATTTTCAGAAGGGTAAAAGAAACCATAATTATAAAAGTACTCTTAGAAGTAAGTCTGGATGAAATATAGAAGTTTATTTCAAGAGAGTAGTACTCAAACCTTTAGGTAGTTAATCAATGGAAGTTAAATAAGTACTTCGTGTGATAGTAAAATATTATTCAAAGCCTGGAAAGGTAAAAGCTTGAAGTAATAAAATAGAATAGTCCTAACAGACTAATTCTAAAAGAAAAAACTCTTAAGTGACCCTTAAGAGGGAATAAAACATATCCAATTGGATATGTTTAGAGAAACAAGAAATTTCAATGGGTATGGACTAAATGAGTTCAAATCCAATCTTTGTAAGGATCACCAGTATGAACCATACAATAACAAATCAAAAGTTAGTCTTTTGACCATAGTTATTGTTTAATAAAATTGTAAACCCCATTTTAGTGAGACTTCCTAGACCTTACATGGTATAGTAAGAAAGTTCGATGATTAAATAAAAGGAGTTGGATTAGGTTACCTAATCAGGAAAAGGAACTAAAGAAGATACCCCAGATTAAAGAGTTTATAATAAGAACATATCTTTAGAGGTGGATAGTAAAAGGAACCTTGGAGTATTGAAGACAACAAGTTGGAGAATTCGAAGTATGATGAGAATATAAGAAAAGGATATGGATATGGAATACTACAATTATTCCATTTGAGGTTACCATGGAGTTGAGAACTGTCATAACCAATACAAGACAATTTCTCATTCCGAAACGAAAGAGTGTATGAACTTCGAGGACGAAGTTTATTTTAAGGGGGAGAGTCTGTAACATCCCAGCATTAGAGCTTAGAAATAAGCCGAACACAGATGTGTGCATTGCATTCATGCATAGAAAATCTGAATAATTTTCGCGCTTTTGAATAAAACTTGTCAAAGTGATTGAAGCTTCTCTTAACTTGATGGAATTGAAGTAGATCATCAAGTTGACCGCGATAAGTTTTAATATGACCTTTGTTAAAACCTTATTTTGGGTAAGGGAGATTTGATCTAAGGGTAGATCAAATGTAATAAAATAAAACCACCACATATTACTTAATGTTTGATGTTAATCTTTAAGTAATCATATCATAGTATTCATTACCACAAACCATGAACACCAAGCTATGAATATAACTCAAGTAACAAGAATGTAATAACTAAACTATTGACATATTCTATCCTTGTCTATTTCTACCATGAGAATCATGGTAATACTTCACCTTAACCCTTTAATTGATTGAGTAGGAAAGAAACCAAATCAAGATCATTCACCATATATCTTTCTTTCCATATCAATCCTTATGGAATCCTATCTCAATATATGTTGTTCACCAATGTTGAGTAATCAACTATTGATTCACAAATTCTTAATCTATCAATCCTTGATCTATCAACTCTTGCTCTTAACATAGCATTCACTCAAGCCTATAAAGAAAGAAGTAAGAAGGGGTAGGTGGTAATGCTAGATCTAGATATCATCTATAAGATGTGAGTGTTGGAAGAGAATAAGATCAATGTGACAATTGATGGAGTTAACTCAATCCTGAATGAATAGAAGAGTCATCTAGAAGTTTATAAAGATGAACATTGAAGTTATTTACCAGGACTAGTCCTATTGAATCAAGTAGGTATAGTAAATGAATAATCTCTCTTAGTCAAATATATACACTGAGAAGATAATTACAATACAACTGTAGTGTTGTATTGATGAAGGCCTTGATTAGCCAACTAGAAACCTAAGCCATATATGATCAATGGATTCTAACGATCATGCTTTTGTCACCAAGATTGAATGCTTATATAATGTATAAGTGACATTGGTGGATAGAACATGATTGAACCCTAGTATAGATATGTTATTCTAGGTTAGCCATGCTAAGTCACCATGATATGATGTGAAGTTTGAATATAAGATATTGGAGTTCAGTAGATATAAGATAGTATGACTAAGATGAAGCTAGAGTAGCATCAAGTTATTGAAGTAGTATTATTCCTCTTAAAGGATAGTAAGCTTTTGAGGAGAGTAGAATTTGATATATAAATCTATTAGAGTAATGTTGGTAATTAATGTTTAAGGAAGAGTGTGAAGTAACTACTTGTTGGATTGGAGGTTACCACCAGTAGAGTATTTGATATAACCAAGTATGGATATGTGAAGATTATGAAAGCTTCAGTGTCAAGCTCATTGGAATTATAAATGGATTTAGAAGAATAAAAGGTGGATAAGAATATTTTGTGAACTAAAGCTCATCATGTTAACACATGATGATGGATAGGAAGAAGTAGTATATCTAGGAAAGGAATTCCTTAATTAGAAGTCCAGGATTGTGAATTATGGAAGACCCTAAATCTATAATCAAGCTTAACATCCATCTCATCTGTTGGATAAATCATTTTATAGGAATATTTTCCTATAGCAAATCACTTAAGCACATCTCTGTCATTTCCAATTATCATCACCATAGGTGCTTAGGAGTCATCTTTATCAATTCTGTTCCATTAGACATTCCAGATAATATCTTACTATTTTAAAGAGTGATATCATTAAAGATCACAAACATAAAAACAATCTGTTTTAGCCATTAATCTTAATTCACATCAACAAAAGGATATAAGTATATTAAGAACCCTAAACCCTAGGGTAAGCAATTATAATTCACACCCTAACTCTTATGCTAGTTATAACAAAATATAAACCTCGGTATTTACTAGATTCATGGGAATAATATTAACCATATTAAATCCTTAGGATATCATGCATCAAATAATAATATAGGATCATTATATATAAAATTTTCCCTCCAAACTATGAGCTAACTAGAATTAAGTTTTATAAACAAATAAGAAAATATCCTAAAACAAATCCATGGCTTATTGTGAAAAGAAAATTAATAACAAAGTCCCTTACCAAATATTAGAATGATCTATATAAAGAAAATAAAGAAACTCTAAACAATATATAATAAAAGCTCACAAAATGACTTTAAATACATTCATTGTTGCTACAATTGTTTAACAAATAAATTCTATGAAGAAAGATTCCAAAGTAAATGAAAAATACAAATCTTAAAACAAAAGTGTAAATACAAAACAAGAAAGGAAAACAGAAAATAGAAAAGAATAAAAAAATGGACTAAGTCCAGAAACTGGCCCAAAGCCCATTGCTTCACCCCTCTACCAGACGCTCACATGCAGCAGCAGACACGTTTCGCTCGCTTTGCTACGGCCCGGAAACAGCCCAGGTCCCAATTCATCAGAGCCTGACGGGTGGGACCGAAGAAGGACTGCGTGTTAAGGTTTTTCTGCGAAACATCCGTCATCGTCTTCCTTGCCTACTAGATGCTCCTCGGTGGGAGTGGCCGATGTCGTCCGTCGTCGCCGTGCGCTGCGATGCTCGCCACCGACACTCGGAGTGGGGATAAGAGTTCCACCGCGACGTCCCTGCTTGTCCTCATCCTCACTTCTCCCTCTGAGACCTCTATATCGTTTTCCTCTTCCAAAACCGAAACCCTAGCCGTGACCGTCGACGCACGCCATCGTCTAGAGACCACCCCGGAGCCGTTCGAGGACGCTATGAGCTCCGTTTCGTCGTCCTCGTCATCCTGGAGAAAGGAATCGAGCCGACATGTACAGGATCGACCGAATCAAGCCCATCTTCTTCGACTCCAACAGAGTTCGTCGTCGACAATTAGACCGCTCCCGACCACCTCCGTCTTCGCCGAGCCCTTCATCGTGTTCCTGGTGAGCTCATGAACCTCCAACGCTCTCTAGCTCGTTTCCCCGTGGTCTCTGTGCATGTCCGTGTCATTGGGCTTAGTGCGCCACCGTCAGCTGTCGCCGTACTCACTGTTCTGATGACCATCAGAGAGCGGCGCCACCCCATATGTGTTCTGCATACTCCACCGCATCGAAACCCTTGTGCTGCATCTCCCAGAACCCTCTCTGCCACCGCTCCCGTAGCAACTCCGATGAGGCTCCGACGAGCACATGTGGCAGGTGATGTGGCCACGGTCCCCCCTGTTCGTGTCTCTGTCTAGATTAATTAAGAGTGAGAAAAGGATTTTGGGGTCATGCTGATGTCATCGTGGCATCACGCCTGGGTCATCTTTGACTAGGTCCACTGTTGACTAGTCCATTGTCCATGTGGCATCCAACGTGGTACTGACCCCACTGGTCAGTGACCTTGGGTAGGTTTAGCCTTGGTAAGAAAAGTACTCTCTGTTTAGTAAATTGGTAAAAACAATATAAATTTAAATATGAATATTCTAGAAATGAAATAAAATAATTAAATCTTGTAAATTTAATATCTTTTGTTTTATAATTCAGAAAATTATGTGTAATATATGAAAATTTTCAGAAAAATAAAATCTACAACTTAAAACTATTATCAAATATTATTATGATAATTATTTAAATAAATATTATTTAATAAAGGTTTTATAAGTAATAAAACTTAGATAATTCATATTTTAATATTGGTAAATATTAAAAATATAAATAAAATACCAAAAATATTAAAAAAATAAAAACAATACTTTAAAACTATAATCATACATTATTATTTCTGTTAAATAGTTATTTATTATTTATTAAGTATTTATAAAGTAATAAACCTTATAAAAATCATATCTTATTATTTATAAATCACAAAAATTAATGTAATATACCAAAATGATCACAAAAATAATACCTACAATGTAAAAATATGAAATTCCACTTTTGAGGTAAATAAACATTTGAACAACTTAATAACTTGAATTTAAACTTATTTTTAATTGATAATTCATATAAGGGTAAATAAAAATTGCTAATATTTCTTAAAATTAGCCAATTGAGTCTAATAAATAGTATTAGTCTTCAATATTGATAATATGAAGTCAAAATGGTTCAACACATTTTAAATGCAATTTTATTGAATTATCATTCATCCATAAGTGTAGATTATTTCTTAAAAAGATTCTTATCCAATATAAAATCTTCAAGAATAATTTGTGACTTAATAAAACCGTTTCCCTTCAACCACAATTTATAAACATACCAAAACACTAAATTGAATCCATAAGTAGTTAAGTAATATTACTTCCTTGTTTACAAACTATAACCACTCATCTATAAAAAGGAAAATGATTCTATTCCATTATAATGTTAGGAAACCACTACTCAAATAGAAGTAATGCCATGCATAAATAACTTGAAGGAAACATTATGAAGTGAACAAAATATAAATAAAAGAATTACAACCTAAGTTCATCTATGTTTTTAAAATTAACTTTAGTCTGTAAAGCTTTAAGTATAATGCTAAAGACCTTTTCTTCAAATGTTATTCCTTTTGCCACTTCAGTCAACAAATAACAATTAATCGTAATCACATTACTGTATAATTTACTTGTAAACTTAGGATTGATAACCCTTAAGATCTTTATAAGTGACACTACTTATAAAGTAAAATTTGAAGATAAACAATTATAGTGTAAGCAATCTTGAGTAGCATTCCATATGTGTGTATCTTATTGTTGTATGATATTATAGATACGTGTTATTCACACACACTCACAAGCCTTAATAAGAAGCACAAGTAGGGAACTTATCTAAAAGGACAACACATTCTAAATAAACCATTTCCAGTTTCTAAACCCTAGATCAAAGTTATCCCCGGGATTCGAGTTTATCAACTTGGATTACATTACTTATACATAAAAGAATCTTGCTTATTTAAACATTAGTCCTTACCGGACCAATGATGCGGATTTCAGATATTGGATCTTATATTGTCTCGAAGACCATGAGTGCATAATCTTGCAATCACAAAAGGCAAGTTCACACTTGCTCATGTCCTTTGATTATTTTCTGTAAATTATTTTGCAAATCCAGTGTTGTCATCACCTGCATTTGAAAAAGGTCAGAAAACACTATTTTTGATAATAATGTGAACTATTGGTTACTGATCTAGGGTGATCAGCTAATCTATTAAATCTGGTAGTTGGAATACCACTGTTCAGGACTATATCACCTTGGATTTAACAACCAATGTCACTAGTGATTCTTGAGCCGTACATTACGCGACCATGAGATTTGGAATGGGACAGAGAAGTCAGCTGTATCTTCTTCCTCTTGCATGTAGCCAGATGTGCAGGTCGTGGCTGTTATCACTCGTAGCGTGCATATTAATTGGTAATTCGTAGAGGATATGCAGCATATGGGTGGGAACCCTCAACGTCCCATGATAGTTCTGGCATCTAACGGTCTGTACAAGCCATTGCCGTAATTCAATATGTGGGCATGGTGTATACCAAGGAGGCATGCGAGGTCGCGAAGGGGGCAGTGATTGGCTTGGATCTTAGGTTGGGCCTCAAACTAAGGAAGTTTGAACGGGAACATAATCATGGCCGTGTAACAAAGCCTAAGGTCTCTCATGGGTAAAGTGACGCACCTCTGTAGAGTGTAAGAACTGTAACTTGTTACTCCCTGTTCCAGGAAGGAGCTGCGAACGCGGCAGGAAAGGAACTGCATGAAAGTTCTGGTAAACCCGTGAAGGCTGACAGACATAGCTTTTCAGAATAAAATCAACGTTTGAAGAACTGTTTACGAAAACCTGCATTGCCTACGACTTATGGTCTGTGGCTGTAGATATAGTGCATCAAACACTCCTTTTCTAGTGAACTTGCTGAGTACGCTCGTACTCAAAGTATCTTCTTAATCCTTGCTAGGTTCTAGAGCCGGTATAGACGACGTATACATCAAGTTATGCTCCAGGAATCATCATTAAAAGCTAAAGCTCTTCAATGAAGTCAACATATACATCAACTCAAGTGAAGACGAAGTTGCTGATTAGATAAGAATAGAATCTCTAGCTATAGAACCTATTTCTGTAGAGTATTGCAATAGCAGCAATGCAAGCCCCAATAGTTTAGATACGAATCTTATTAGTGTGATGGATTTGGAGTTGTTAATCTTTGATTCTTCTTGTAAGAAGTTTCTTTCTCTCTCTTTAACCTAGAGTGTTCTCTGGATCTTGTGTAAAGAGTTGAGTTGTAACCTATAGTCATGTCTTGGACCTGCTATGTTTCTGTTGTACCACTCTGAGGGATGTAATACTAGTGAACGGTGTTTCATTGGTGTTATGTCAACGATTGTAGTGTACTACATCATGAAGTGGTATGCTGGGTCACCGCAATCGTCTCCAGCCGGGAGGCCATACGGTCGATGTCCGCCTGGGCCCCCATCCCCTTCACCGTCCAGGCCTTCTGCGTCGAAGGCTCGTTGATGAAGGGAGGCAGACCGATCAAATCCACTTCCGTGGCATTGCTCACATAAAAATATGAGCGCTGCCACAACTTGATAGTGTCGGGGAGATCGAACCGCGGCATCAGCGAAGAGGGCCGCGGATTGAAGGCGCAACATCCCGTCTCCATCAGCGGGCCATCCTTGGCGGTGTTCTGGGCCTTGAAGTGTAAGAACTTGAGGAAGTTCGCCACCTCAGGCAACACCCCAAGGTAAAATTCGCAGCATGCCACATGATGCGACAGCTGTGCGATGGCGTTGGCGCCAAGATGGTGGATTTGGAGGTCGATGAAGATGAAGAGCTGGAGGAGAAAAGGGGTTGACAGGAAGGCCGCAGCCGCGAGCGAAGTGTGCGAGGAAGACGAAGCGCTCCCCTGGCCGGGGGTCAGGCACCCGCTCGCCCTCCGACGCAAGATGATGCTTCAGCAGCATCGACGAGGGGATAAACTTCCCCCGCCGATACTTGTAGACCAGATCACGGTCACGAAGGACCCACACCAGCCTCCGCGCTGCTCCGGCAGCATGTCGGCAGGTGGAGCGGCCGTGGTGGACGGTATCTGTTGGCTCCGGCGACCACAAGGAGGCGGCGCAAGGAACAAAGTGCGGGAGAACACAGAGACAGGGATGAACGAGCTGGAGGAAGACGAAGTATGAGACCCGCTCCCTCCCAGGGCTCTATTTATCCCTACGGGGGCACCATCGCCTCCTCAGCTTCCGCATGGCACGTAGACACGAGGCACTCCCAGCCACACGACACTACTTTGAATCCTTTGCACCGTCGCAACCCAGCACAGAAGATCCATGGGCGTTGCCAGGAGACGAGTCGTGCGCGCCCGCCTCGAGAAACTTCTACGGCAAGTGGCACGCGCAGTTCCCAAAAAACTGACGCAGCGACGCGGAAGTCCAACTGACGCGACGTGCGCTAGAGCAACAATCGTGGCTGATGACATCACCAACCTCATTAAACTGACGCTTCGTCTCCAGATTTGCCAGCCAGTCGCTGCCTTTGTTGTTTACACCCAGTGGGCGTCCATCGATTCCGCAGCCGGTTGAATCCAGCCGGAAAGCAAAAGTAAAAGCTGCAGCCGAACCCGGTCAACAAACTACATCAAGATACAAAGGAGCACGCACGACCTTACCCACCGGTCAAGTCCTTACGCGATCGGGGACTAGTGTCGGGGGGATAACCCCCGGATGGGGAAAGCCAGGCCGAAGTAGGCCGGATTCAGGAGATACAGGCCGCCTGGCCATCAAGCAGGACAACTCCAGCCGCTTGGCTAATACCGCCCGACTGGGTTTAGATCTTTCTCGCGTGGCCCATCTAGCCCGGTATCCAGAAGAACCATCCGGGTGGCTGCCTCCACCCGGCTTACCTCGGATTCAATGGAGATCGCAGAGGGGGAGATGCTCCTTGCGGGGTACGCCTCTAGCTCCCTTCATCATCAGGCAGGCTGGCGTGCCGTCACGACCTGCGCTACCTGACAAAGATAAAGCAAAGTGGTCGGTTGATCACTAAAGGAGTACGGGTGACCGTTAAAGCAAGGGTGACGCCACAAAGGAAGCCCGGGTGACCGCTAAAGAAGATAATGCCGCTAAAAGAATATCGGACTGGGTCTTGGCCCACCGGCTAGACCCTGCAGCCGGCCCTGCCCTGTAAACCCATATCCAAACAGTAAACCCTAGAGCCCAAATTGTAATCTGTCCCCCAACTAGTATATAAGGGCGGGCAGAGCTGGGGTTCTAGGTAAGTAAGATCCATAGTAGAAAGAGCTAGCCTCTAGTTTCATCTTCCTCTAGCCCTCGATAGTAGCTAAGGAAAGAGCTCAAGGAGCATCTGTACTAGGCATTCGCCCCCCCATATAGTTCATCTTGCAGGAGTAGGGGTGTTACCTCGCCGAGAGGGCCCCGAACCTGGGTACGTCGTTGTGTTTGCAGTTAACCATGCCCAACCCGTTGCGTGAGCCACCGATTGCATCCGAGTGTCCCTCTTTTGCCATCCCCTATGGCACTGCCGTGTTCTACACCACGACACATTAGGACTTCTAGCAAGCTTTTGTAGGAATATAATCACTTCAGAGATATTGCAACCATCAAGATCAAAATCAAAGTTAGCATCACTAGCAGTAGACTCATTGGGTTTAGGCATTGTTGTAGGAGGAATAGGGACTTCTTGTGGTTTGGTGGCATCCATATTGGTGATGGTAATAGTACACACACTATTGTTTCTAGCAATTTCAGCTTCTCTTTCCCACTTAGCATGTAGTTTAGCTAACAGTCTAACATTTTCATCAATAGTAACTTGTATGGAATGAGTAAAAGCAAAGGTAATTTCCAAGGTTTCAGGTTTAGCAGCCATTTTATTAATCAAAGAGGACTGTGCTTCAGACAAAGAGGAAATATTTTTCTCAACATTCATAAGCTTTTCCTCCACAGTTTTGTTGAAAGTGGTTTGTTTACTAATAAAGTCTTTAAGCATGACTTCAAGTCTAGAGGGAGAACTTATAGTATTGTTTTTGTAGGAATTCCCATAAGTATTACCATTATTAGGAGGATAAGGCCTATAGTTATTGTTACTACCAAAATTATTCCTATAGGAATTGTTGTGGAAATTGTTGTTTCTAATGAAGTTCACATCAACTTGCTATTCTTAAGCAACCAAAGAGGCTAAGGGAAAATTATTTGGATCTATATGAGCTTTTCCATTAACAAGCATAGCCATGATAACATCAATTTTATCACTCAAAGAGGAGTTTCTTCAATAGAATTTACCTTCTTACCATGTGGAGCTCTCTCAGTGTGCCATTCAGAATAGTTAACCATCATATTATAAAGGAGCTTTGTTGCAGTACCTAAAGTAATGGTCATAAAGGTACCTCCAGCAGCTAAATCCAACAGATTTCTTGAAGAGAAGTTTAATCCTGCATAAAAGGTTTGGATACTCATCCAAGCAGTAAGTCCATGAGTTGGACAATTCTTTACCAAAGATTTCATTCTTTCCCAAGCTTGAGCAACATGTTCATTATCAAGTTGTTTAAATTTCATTATTTCACTTCTCATAGATATAATCTTAGCAGGAGGATAGTATTTTCCAATAAAAGCATCTTTGCACTTAATCCAAGAATTAATACTATTTCTAGGAAAGGATAGCAACCATTCTTTATCTTTTCCTCTCAAGGAGAAAGGAAACAATTTGAGCTTAATAATATCTACATGTACATCCTTATATTTTTGCATCTCACAAAGTTCAACAAAGTTATTGAGGTGGGCATCAGCATCATCAGAACTAGCACCAGAAAACTGCTCTTTCATCATAAGATTCACCAAAGCAGGCTTAATTTCATAAAAGGTAGCATCAGGAGCAGGTGGAGCAATAGGTGTACTCAGAAAATCATTGTTGTTTGTGCTAGTGAAGTCACACAACTTGGTGTTCTCACCAGAGTTCATTTTTGCAAAAGTGGAGCTAACCAACAGCGGCAACAATTAGAGTAGGAACTATTTTTTTTGTTTTTGATAAGAAAAGGCAAACCAAATGAAACTACTTTTTTTTGGAATTTTTGTTATAAAGAGGCAAACAAAACAAGGCAAAAGAAACTAAGCAAAACAAAAACAAAGTAAAGAGAAAGGTTGGGAAGGAATCCCCTTGTGAAGGCGTCCTTAGCCTCCTCGGCAACGGCGCCAGAAAAGTTTGTTGATTGCAGCTCAGATCACTATATAGCTTCGTTGGGAAACCCCAAGAGCAAAGTATGATGGGCACAACAGCAAGTTTTCCCTTAGTAAGAAACCAAGGTCATCGAACCAGTAGGAGGAAGGAAACGACTCAAAGGTGTTGCTAGCAACTTGGAAACCTGCACAACACAAACTCAAGTGTTTGCCCCAACGAGCAGTGAGGTTGTCAATCTCACCGGTTTGCTGAAATCAAAGGATTAACTGTATGGTGTGGAAGGTAATGGTGGCTTGCAGAAAGTAAACAGTAACAGTGTAAGATGTATCAATGGTAAAGATTGGACCGGGGTCCATAGTTCACTAGAGGTGTTCTCCTTAAGATAAACAACATAACATGCTGGGTAAACAAATTACAGTGGGGCAATTGAAAGGACAGAGCAAGGCATAACAATGCAATACTAGACATTCATGATCCTATGAGATTTGATTGGGCATTAAAAAATATACATAGACCGCCATCCAACTGCATCTATGACTAGTAATCCACCTTCAGGTTATCATCCGAACCCCCTCCAGTATTAAGTTGCAAGCAAGAGAGAACTGCTTTAAGCAATGTGTGTAAAGTAAACAATACAATTGTTCCATGAACAAAAGATCGTTGTTTTCTTCCTAGTAGCAACATCACATCTACAACCTTAGAGATTTCTGTCACTTCCCCAGATTCAATAGAGGCATGAACCCACTATCGAGCATAAATACGCCCTATTGGAGTCACTAGCATCTACTTGGCCAAGATAGCTACTAGAAACGGAGAGCATGCAAGATATCAAACAACACAGACATGATAGAATCAATAAATAGAATCATTAATCAATCTGACATAGTAATCTCAATATCCATAGGATCCCCGCAAACACAACATGCATGATTACAAATAGATGATCTTGATCATGAATGGATCTCACAAGATCTAAACATGGTAGCACAAAGGAGGAGAAACGACCATCTAGCTACTGTATGGACCCATAGTCCAAGGTGGAACTACTCATGCATCATATCGGAGGTTGGCATGGTGATGAAGAAGGCCTCCGGGATGATCTCTCCCCTTCGGCAGGGTGCTAGGAAGTGCTTCAGATCCCCCAATCTAGGGACGATGATGGCGACGGCTACGGACTTGTTCGTGGAGATCTGACTGGGTCCTTAGGGTTTAGGGTTTAGGGGCTTCTTATAGGCGAAGAGGGAGGCCGAGGGGGTGCCTGAGGCGGCTGCACCCCCTAGGTGTGGGCCTGGCCTGTCCACACGGCCAAGGGTGTGGCCCCCTCGAGGCCCTGCTTCGTCTCGTCTTCTGGCTCCGTGTTCTCCTCGGTGAAATATTGACTTTGGCTTTTGTCCCATCCAATTCCGAGAATATTCATTTTCTGGATTTTCTAGAACCAAAAACAACAGAAAACAGGCAACTAGCACTGTGGCATCTTGTTAATAGGTTAGTCCCAGAAAACATATAAAAATACCTCAAAGTGTAGACAAAGCAAAGCAAAGTAGATACTAAACAAGCATGGAACATAAAAAATTATAGATACATTTACGACGTATCAATAGATCAACAATCATAATAGGACATGGAGGAGGAAATACCAGAATAGTGAAACTAAAGCAATTATGTGGTGCAGGATGGGATGAAGATAAGTTTATGATTGTTCTTGATCATGAGCATTACACTAGCCATATTCTGGTATGCCTTCTATGCCTATATATTTGCTGGAATCAATCCTTCTATGCATATATATTGCTGAAACTTGTTTGTTTATGTATATATGTTGCTGGAATGTTTTTATAATGCACAATAGTTGCTGAAATAACATAGTTTCTGCCTTACTACTTACTAGAATTAATCTTTCTATGCCTATATATTGTTGTAATTTCTTTATGGGATCACAAAGAGGATTAACCTTTTCTTAACAAGCCTGTTGC
Source organism: Avena sativa (assembly GCA_916181665.1). Classification (NCBI taxonomy): domain Eukaryota; kingdom Viridiplantae; phylum Streptophyta; class Magnoliopsida; order Poales; family Poaceae; genus Avena; species Avena sativa. The sequence continues at coordinate 258,852,884 of OV702281.1, forward strand.
GCATTTTGAAGAGATGGCTATAATTCATGGAGGAAGCATGGCCATAGGGCAATTTGCTAGAGGTTCAAATGAGCCTCTAACATCAAATAATGTGGTTCATCTTGATGAAGAGGTTTCTGCCATGCCTGATGAAGTTGGCCAATCACAGAATGTTGGTGAGTCCTCAGCTCCTAAACCGAAGAAGGCCAAAACTAACCCTTCTACAGATGAAGGGTTGCAAGAAACTCTATTGGCTTGTAGTGAAAGGCTTGCTATTGCTATAGAGAAGACTGCTAGCACCGACAACAACTCACTACTTCATCTTTGGGAGAACATGAAAACACTCCCGGGTTTTGGTTTGGATTTCCTTGCTCATTACTATGCCTACTTGGTTGATAATCCTCGTACCGCAACAACATTTCAAGTGTTGGATAATGACAAAAATATGATTTGGTTTGCTAGGTATGTGAAAAATACCTTCCCAGATTATGTTCCAAATGTTGATTCAAGTGATGGAGCATCCGAGAGTTGAAGGCTGCTTATCTATGGTATCTAACTTATGCTTTTGATGATAACCAACTATGGGTTGTATGCACTTGTGTCTTTCGATACAACCTAATATTGAGTGTTGTATGAACTTTTTCAAGTACGTCATGTAATAGTTGCATCTATGCTAAGTACTGTTCTGTATATTGTTGAATGATGATATTCAACTTTAAAATTGTTAGAAATATATATTATTCCGGAATTATTATTGTTGATGTTCTTGAAATAATTTTAGAGGTTAACATATCACTTATTCGCTGAAAATAGTATATGTTGTGGGGGTCATCTCACTATACTAGCAAAGAGGTCACCGTTACATGTATATGGTTATCCCCAACCATATTTTACCTTGCCAACCAAACAAAAAATTGGATCATCCAACAATCTCAACCAAACAAGAAATGTGGTTATCCCTAACCAGGTGGTTGTGGATATCCCCACCCCCTGGAGGATACACCCTAAACCAAACAGCCCCTTGGCGGACAGGGACGAACATGGGGTCGAGGAGGGAAGAAAATCTTAGGCCAACTCCAAGGGCCCGCAGCAAACAAACTCGACGCATCTCATCGCGTCCTTTCTGATCGAGTCCAAGGCCCAACGCATACCCGCAAATCAAGATCTAGTCTTGAACTAGTCTGTTTTGGCGCATACCAATCTTGGGCTAGTTTGTTGTCAACACCCGAATTTTTAATCCCGGATGCCTGTTATGCCATACCTCGCAATCCCATGATTACCATTTTTGTGAGACATAACAGAATTGGTACCACAGTACATTATCCATTACAAACCATAATAAAGGTCTTACAAATAGAAGATCTCATGATCCAGTCTTAATACAATCAACGCAGTGGAAATTAAACATAGCGGGGCTTCATCTTCAGGGTCACATGCAATGCTGACGATTGGAGATGATCCTAGTTGTCATAGACCTCCTGCTGTCCATCATCCTGGTAGTCGTCCTCATAGTCTGGCCATGGGAATAGCCAGGGACAAAGCCATGAGTACTCTTTCTTTCGTCAAGGATTATCCTAAGGAGTTCCTTCATAAGGATGCATCAATGAATCGACCTGCCCTGGATTTCTCTTTTGGGCAGGAATTTGAGAAGAAGCTGTTTGATAAGTTCAGGCATCAAGTTAATTTCCTTGGTGGTTTCAGAAAGAGACCTTTCTATCTAGTTTGTTCTTTTGGAAGAGCAAATTTTAAATTGGATATCCATACGGTTGGTCTTGCACTCCAAGCTTGTTTTGGTGGCTAGGCTTCTAAATTCCAAGTGAAGTTGCTGCAAGATAGAACTTTTTGTTTCTCGGTTGCTTCAAGGGCGGTGGGTTTTGAAATTTACAATATTTCAAAATTTTCATGTGAGTCTTTTGTGGTTCATGTTAATCTTTGGGGTAATGGTGGCCCAAATTGGATTTTTGAAGAAAAGGAATTTTACAAAGAATCTGCAGGAGATTGGAAATTTGTCACGTACAAAAAGAAAAGTCCCAAAAAATCTCCTTTGATGAAGCATGGCAATAAGGTTCTATCTGTTTTCCAACGGCTCAAATTTCCAACTGCTGCTGCGGATTCCTCGCCCGTTCCTACTGTGCGCAGTAAGTGTGATATCATTTCGAGTAATCAAGACAGGTCTTACGCGCAGGTTCTCGCTGATTGTGGTGTTAAACCTGTGGTAACGCCGGTCGGGTCAAAAGGTGGTGCTATGCGGCATTTAAACTACCTGGTCTTATTCCTTTTTTTAAATTCCCTTCCTTCCCAAAATGTCTATGGCCCGACAAGTCTTACATTGGGTGGTTCAAGGTCCAGCAAAATCCTCATTTTCGGCCCACTGTATACAACGGTTTTCAAGACTTCTCCATTTCTTTGCAAAAAACAACTGCTAGATTCCCTGTCTCCTCAACTTCCCCGCCTGCAGAAACCCCAACTCTCCCTTGCTCGTCGCCGGCGAAGTCTGACGCAATGGCGAACATTCCGATTGATCCTGAACCATTCTTGCCGAATGGCTTTGAAGTTCTGCAAGTGGCTGGAAGAACCCGCGTCAAGAGGGTGGTGGTTCCGTGACGGTCGCGGACCCATGAACAGTATGCTATCGCAACCATTAATCCCCTCCCCCCTGGTCAGGTTCCTTTCTTGAATATTCGTGAGGTTCTTGTCGATTTCCTCAACAATGAGGCTCGTGTGCACTTTCGGGATGTTCAGGCCTATCCTTTTGGGGCTGCATATGTGCAATTTCATCATGTTAGTGACAGGGATAGGCTCATCGCGGCCAGCCCTATCCCTTTCCAAGACGTGCATGTATCTTTTGTTAAGCACAATGAGGGTGGAAATTGGAGGAGAGCACAGTTCAACAACGAGTGTTGGGTGATGCTAGTTGCCCCCCTTGGACCACTGGCATACTAAAGATCTGAATGCGGTTTTTGCTAATATTGGGAAGGTTCTTCTATGGGAGCGGGACCAGGACCACAAAGGAATGATTCTTGCGAAAAATCGTGTTACTGATCTGGTGGATATTCCCAAGAGTGTCAGGTTCACTATAGGCGACTTGGTGGAGTCTGAATCTTGGACCTTTTCTTTTGAGGTGTTACAGAGTGACTTGCTTGGGGGGGGCACCTGATGAGGACCCACTTCCGGCTGACAATGAGGACCCACATCCCTTACCTGTCTTTGGGCCCCAGATCCCCCTCCTCCACCTCCCCCTACTGCTCCTGTGGGTGAGGCTGGTGGTTGGGGTCTGTGGTTGGCTCCTGTGCAGGATCCTGCTCCTGGTGGGGATAACAATGAAGGTTGGGACCCTTGGGAAGCTGCTGCTGCTCCAGTACAAGGTCCTGTGATTGCTCCTGGTGAAGACATGCCAGTGTATAACCATAATCTTCCCCCACAGGATGTTAACAGTGGAGTTACTGGTGCTATTCCTGTTAATGACTGGGAGTCTGATGATGATGAATCTGTGAATGCTGAACCTGCAGTTGTTGAGGGACAGGCAGTGGTTGAAGAGCCTCAGGGTGTTGGTATTGCTGAGGGCCTGCAGAACATCCTTCAGAACTACTTGGTGGAGGATGAAGCTAACTCTGATGAAGAGGGGATGGTGGAGAGCCCCATGGACACTGGTGCTGAGGCTGATGAGAATGATGATTGGATGATGGAAGATCAGCACCTCATTTCTCCTAATGAAGCCCATCTTCAGGTGGGAATGGTCAGAACTTTTGTGTCCATTCCTGATGTTCATGCTGCAAAGCAAGGCTTTTCTCAACAAGGTCTGGAGCTCTGGGAAAACTACTTTGCTCCCCATATTCAGAAGGACTCTTCTTCAAAGGACTCACTCATGTGTGAAATTCCTGTAAGTTGGTTCAATTTTATTACTCTCATGCTTGCTACTCCTGAGAAGTTTAACTGGGTCAAGAGCTTTCTTACTTCCCCTTTATGGGAAATTATTAAAGAACCTATTGCTGAGGAAAATTCAATCTCTTTCATCATCCCTAATGATAGCATTTCACATATGGCACCCCCTTGTCTGGGCATTGAGGCCAAGCAGTCCTCTTGCTCTCCTTCCACTCCTTCCAGAAAGAGAAAGGGCAAGGAACCTCTAGTTGGAACTGAGGTGAGAAGAAGTACTAGAATTGTTGAATTAAATGGGGGTTTCAAAAGTCACTTAAACTGCTCAATTGCTGACTGTCTGACTTGCAATGCTGCTCCACCTTGCTTAAATCCTAAAGTGGTTAAAAATCTTGCTGCCTCTTTCTGCAAGGTAAAGGATGGTGACCTGGAGAAGAGGTTGCTCAAGAAAGGGAAGGCCACTGAAGTGGCAGTCAAGGCTCCTCCAAAAGGCACCATCAAATGGAATGGATCATCAAGCTTGAACATTGGAGGCAAGAAGAAATCTAGGGCTGCTGGTACCTGTGGTCAGCAAGCCAAGAAGAAACCCCCCAACTTAAGTGTTTAATGTATCACAATCTGTCTTTTGATGGAGCCTTGTTGGCTCCCTATTCTGAAACCTGTATTAGTGGTCTTCTGATGTGTTTGCTACCTAATGTTGAACATGTCAATGGGTTTATGGTATGGAATGCATTTTGCCTACTTGGTTGTGATCTTTTCAGTTGGGTGATTACATTGGTTGTATCACCTCTTCACTTAACATCCAATTGGTTTTTTAATGGATAATAAAAGAATTTGGAAGATTCTGAATTGGAACATCAGGGGAATTAATTCAGAAAAAAATGGGTTGCTCTCAGAAATAAAATTGATGAATCTGGCTGTGACATTATTTGCCTCCAAGAAACTAAGAAGGAAGTTTTTGATATCTCTTACATCAGAAAATTCTGTCCCCCCAAATTTACCAAATTTGAATCCCTTCCCTCCAGGGGGCTTCTGGGGGTTTGATTATCATTTGGAATAGCTCTCTGTTTTCTGGGCAACTTTCTTCCCAAAATGAATTCTCCATCTCCATCACCTTGACATCTCTCTTGTCCAATGAAACCTAGATCCTCACCAACATTTATGGGCCATGTTTAGCTGAAAAAAGCAGATTTTTTAGAATGGTTTGGAAATATTGACATGCCTGATGATATGGATTGGCTCATTGTGGGTGAATTAAATTTTATTAGAAAACCCTCTGACAGAAATAGGCAAGGAGGGGATGTGAATGATATGCTACTTTTTAATGAAGCCATTAGCAATCTGGGACTCATTGAATTACCCCTTAAAGGTAGAAAGTTCACTTGGAGCAACATGCAAAAAGAACCTCTGCTGGAAAGGCTGGACTGGTTCTTTACATCTGCTTCCTAGACTTAGAGCTATCCTTCAACTTTTGTTGTCCCTCTTACTAAGCCTACCTCTGACCGTATACCTTGTGTCATCTCCATTGGCACAATGATTCCAAAATCTCAGGTTTTCAGATTTGAGAATTATTGGATGCATCATAGTGATTTTAAAGCAATTGTTCAAAATGCCTGGAACATCCCAGTTGGATTCCATGATTCTGCTAAAAAAATTAATGCTAAATTCAAAAATTTCAGAAGGAGGTTGAAGATCTGGGCAAAAAACTGCCTTGCTTGAAAGCACAAATTAGCAATGTCAATGCCACCATTGATCTCTTGGATGTCTTGGAGGAAATGAGAACTCTTACTATTCTGGAATGGAATCTCAGTGACCTTCTGAAAAGCCTTATAATCTCACTTCTTCAAGATCAAAATGCTTATTGGAAGCAAAGAGGAAAAGTCAAGTGGGTCAAGTTGGGTGATGAGAACACAAAATTCTTTCATTCAAAAGCCACTATAAGCTTCAGGCATAACTACATCTCCATGCTCAAAGATGATTCTAATGAAGAGATTCATGCTCATTCTGGTAAAGCTGATCTACTTTGGAATGCCTTTAAAGATAGAATGGGCACATCTGATAAGCCTGAAATGCACTTTAACCTTAGTGAGTTGGCAGGGGAATGCTTGAGTCAAGAGGAAAAGGATGTTTTATAAGAACCATTCTCTGATAATGAGATTGAAGGTGTAATCAAGGAACTTCCTAATGACAAATCCCCTGGTCCTGATGGCTTCAATAATGAATTCATTAAGCAATGTTGGCCTATTATTAAGGAGGATGTTAAACAACTCCTTGTGGATTTCTATGAAGGCAGGACTTCTTTGGAAAGCATTAATGCCTCTTTTATCACCCTCATTCCAAAAAATGAGGCCCCTTTGACACCTGCTGATTTCAGGCCTATTTCTCTGCTCAACAGTGTCTTCAAGATTATAACCAAGCTTCTGGCTAACAGGCTTCAAAAAATTATCCTTAAACTTGTCCACAAAAACCAGTATGGATTCCTCAAACAAAGATCTATTCAGGACTGTTTAGGATGGGCTTTTGAATTCCTTGATCAATGCCACAAGTCCAAAGAAGAAATTTTAATTCTAAAGCTTGAATTTGAAAAGGCTTTTGATAGAATTGAGCATTCAATAATTATTAATATTCTCAAAGCCAAAGGTTTTGGTGAAAAATGGATTAATTGGATTCAGTTGATCTTTGGTTCTGCTTCATCCTCTGTTTTATTAAATGGAGTGCCTGGGAAAAGTTTTATTGCAGAAGAGGTGTAAGGCAAGGGGATCCTTTATCCCCACTCCTGTTTGTCCTGGCTGCTGATCTTCTCCAATGCATTCTCAACAAAGCAATGAGCCTTGGGCTTCTCTCCCTTCCTGTTGAAGGTGTTTTTTGTCCTGATTTCCCTGTAGTGCAGTATGCAGATGACACCCTATTAATCCTTAAGGCTGATTCAAAGCAATTATTGTGCCTTAAGGCTCTACTTCATACTTTTGCCCTTTACACTGGACTCAAGGTCAATTATTCTAAACATGGATTCTGAGAGGCTAAGGCACTTTGCTAGCACACTTTCATGCCTCTCTGGCTCATTACCCTTCACCTACCTTGGATTGCCTTTAAGCATCAACAAGCCTGCAGTGGAGCATTTTCTGCCTATTGTTCAGAGAGTGGAGAGAAGATTATGTGGGATTGCTGATTTCCTAAACTATGGGGGAAAATTACAGTTGGTTAAATCTGTCTTATCCTCCCTTCCCATATATTATATGAGTTGTTTTGAACTTCCTGTCTCTATTAAAGATCAACTGATTAAGTATATGAGGCAGTGCTTGTGGAGGAAGAAAACCACTGATGTTCAAGCTAGAGGTCAAGCCCTAGTTGCCTGGAATAAAGTTTGTAGACCAAAGAATCATGGAGGTTTGGGGGTGCTTGATCTTAATGTTCAAAACTCAGCACTTATTTTGAAAAATTTGGATAAATTCTACAATCACAAGGATATCCCATGGCTTCATCTTGTCTAGAACACTTATTACTGCAATGGTAAACTGCCTAGACGAAGTCTGGAGGGATCCTTTTGGTGGAAGGCTCATCTGAAATAAGTTGACATATTTAAAGGAATAGCAAAGTGTTCGGTGGGAGATGGAAAATCCACTCTCCTCTGGACTGATATGTGGAAAGATGAATGCTTACAGCACAAGCTTCCTCATCTTCTTTCTTATGCAAAAAATCCTCACATTTCTGTTTGTGAGTTCTTGGAGACACCCAACATGCAAGATCACTTTTTTCTTCCTCTGTCACAAAAAGCTTACCATGAATATCAATGCCTTGAGCAAATTCTCAGTGATGGAATGCAGGGAGAAACAGACAGCTGGAGCTATATTTGGCGCAGTGCTATTTTTTCAGTCCAAAAGGCCTATTCTTCATTATCTGGATACCAGTCTGTGCAACCACATTTTTCCTGGTTGTGGAAGTCCTCTTGCAAGCAAAAACATAAGTTCTTCTTTTGGCTTTTGATCCTTGATAGGCTAAACACCATAAATCTTTTGAAAAGGAAAAGATTCGTTTTGGCTTCATATGATTGTGTGTTCCATGGTTGCACGAGTGAGGAAACTCTACTTCACTTATTTTGGGGCTGTTCTTTTACAAAAGCATGCTAGGCTGAAATTTGTCCTATCCAAGACAATGTTCTAAATCTCTTCGAGGCGTTGACTAGTATTAAAAGTGGCCTAAAAGTCCCCTTTGCAATGGAAATCATTATTCTTGGGGCTTGGGGCATATGGATGTGCAGAAACAATGAAATATTCAATAACAAGCATGCTTCCCTTGATGAATGGAGGGCTATTGTTTCTCAGGAATTAAGATGGGTCCTGTGTAGAATTAAGAAAAAGTATTACCAGGACCTCAAAGATTGGATTGGCAATAATTTAGACAGGAGATACTTGCCCATCGTGTTATCCCTCTTTGAGGTGGCCTGAAACTTGTAAATATTCGCTACTTGTAACTCTTTATGATTTATAAAAATTGCAGTGGGGTTGTTTACCCTACTGTTTTACCCTAAAAAATGAGTACTCTTTAAGTACACGCAAACTATCACTAACAAGTAAAGTAGTTCGAGTAGGAATCCTAAGTTCTAGGTTTATTTGCAAAAAGCCAGGTTTATTTCATACTAAGTTCAGAAACTAGTTTAATGTTCCACAACACCTAAGTGGGAACTTATTTTTCATGTTCACAACCCTTTTGTGGTCAAGTCAAAGTCATAGTTCATTTCACAAGTCATTTTGAAAACATCTGACGACGGACCAGTATGGCCACTCCAACTGTCCATGACCACGGACGCGGCTATTCGAATAGTTTGACACTCTGCAGAGGTGGTACACTTTCACCACAACATTCGATACATCCGTCAGGGACAACCCTACATCATCATACTTAGTATGCGGATAATCAATCCTAACCTTTCAATTACACACCCTAGTATAGGCACCTCCCCAATGAGTTTGGCCTCCCAACCATGACCATTTGTCATCTTGGGTACTACATAGGTGGAAAATCATCACGAGGTAGCCTCAGCTAACCTCTTTCACAAGGGAACCCATACTAAGACATATAAACTTCCAGTCAAGCCCTACCCAATTCAGGTATTGTGGTTGTACGGTAAAATTGGAATGTTATCGCATCCGAACCCAACCATCCGTTTTTATCAAGGGCTAAGGCTCATGCCTCAACATTTTCATCATCAAATCATCTTGTGTTCATAACACATGTCAAAACATTTCAATAGAATGAATCCTCATTCCAAGTTTCTCATAATCATTTTCACCAAGTATTCCCATCTAAAGTGATCAACTTTTATGCTTAGCACTAGCCACTAAAGTTGAGGGTATTCACTAATGAGGGGTGCTAATCAGGTGTAACTATCCAACTCTAGTTTTATACTCTTGATGGTATCTAAGTATAATTACTTAGGCCTAGTTTTATGCTCTTTATGCTATCTATACTAGTTTTCCAAAACTCACAAGCACTAACTAAAAGTAAAGAACTTTGGTAAAAATAAAAGAATAAAGCTTGCAAGTAAAACTAGGAATTGGTATAATCAAGGTTGCATAACCAAAGCATGCCTAATGCATCTTGCATAGGTTATCCTGCATTAGATGGCTTGCATAGGTATCATGGAAAGTTCTAGCTTGCCTTGATTAGTGCAGTGGTTGAAGTTTTCTTCTTCTTCTTCTACTTCTTCTTCTTCTTCTTCTTCTTCTTCTTCTTCTTCTTCTTCTTCTTCTTCTTCTTCTTCTTCTTCTTCTTCTTCTTCTTCTTCTTCTTCGTAGTGCTCCTCCTCCTCGTAGCCTTAGTCGGTACTAGCGTCTCTCAATGAATACGAGGTACAAAATCACCAAAAAATACTTAAACTACCTCTATTTGGCACACAAAGGTTCACACTAGATGATCTAGCATCATCACAATCATCACATGAAATAAAGACCTAGTCTTATCTTTCTTATTTTAGAAAAGTAATTTCTACTCATTGAAAGTACTTAAGATTTAATATTCTCCAATTAAAATATGGGATCATGTTGACACATGTCATCGCCACATATTATAATACTTGGGAATGTGATTTAAAGTGGTGGTCATATTTTATAAAGTTTAAAAAAATACTATTTTATACAATTAAAGTGACTAGAAATGCATATAGAGCATTCTTTTAGTACTAGTCCAAGATCACCGCATGTAAACCTAAATATTTTTACATATTCAGATAGATCTTTTCAAATGTGATTTTTGAGAGTTGTAATCAACTCAAAAGCATTTATGGTTGATTTTTGAAAAATGTTTGAATGTGGAAAACTCTCTCTTATTATTTTTACTATAGGTGATCTATAATTTCAAATGGTTTGAATCCAACGGGCTTGGATAGATAATTTGAATACCTTTCTAACAAAATTGGAATCATGCAATTTGGTTCAATGAATCTCTTTGAATTGATTTTTGAGTCTACTGACAGAATCTAGTTTTAACAAAAATGGAAAATAACTATTTGAATCACTGGGCTATGCGCGGGAACGGAAATGGGCCGGCCCAACTGCACTGCGCTGGCGCAGCGGGCTACTGACAGGCTGGTCCCATGCGTCAGCGGCTCTATCTAACCAAAATGGTAAGTTTCAATCTCATCCCTACGATTAGTCTAAGATCTACGGCCGACGTTCGTCGTCTCCGTCGCACAGCTCCGACGAGACTGAAACCTAACAACGACAGTGGGGGTACGTGGTGGCTCACCTGGGCTCCAGCTAGGGTCAGCGATGGGGGCGAACGACGTTGTCAACGAGGGCGGTTCGAACGGTGGTCACGGCGGCTCCTGGGGTGGCTCCATTCGACGACTCCTCTTCTCCTCTGCAGCGGCGAAATCCGGCCAAATTCCGGCAGGTTGGTGCTCGCCTTGCTCCGGGGATATGTGTGGGAGGTTCTGTGAGGAGTGGGGAGTGAGATGGTGTGGTGAATTGAGGCGGAGGGGGCCTCTATTTATACACCGGCGATGGGGACCGAGCGGGGTGGCGCTGACGAGGTTTCGACTCGTCAATGACCATTGTTACGAACTTGGGTTTTGGAGAAGATGGGGATGCTGGAAATCACAGAACGGTTAGCAAACAAGCAACGGGGGACACGAGGTTTACCCAGGTTCAGGTCCCCGGAGGAACCGATGATTACAGGGGTGCGCAGATGCAATCCGGCGTGAGGTGTGTATGAGGTGAGTTGAGGAGCCCTCCTTGTCGTGCCCTCCTAGCATTTATATAGATAGGAAGGTCCCGGGCGTAGGTCGAGTCGATTACAGATTAGGGTTTGCCCCTTTGAAATTCTATCTATTCTAGTCTTGTTCTCCAAGGATCCGAAGACATCATGGGCTTGGGCCACCGAAAATCTCCACAGGCCGCGTATCTCACCATGGGTCTTCCATAGGTATGCCAACGCTATGTCCCCGTAGGGTATAACCATGTCAGTAGCCCCCGAGTGCTCAGTCGAATCGCAGATTCAGCCGAGGACTCTTCAATCTTTCGGGTGCAGTTTGGGCCTGTTTATAAGTGAAAAGGCAATTTTAGTTCGTAGGGATTGTTGATGCGTGTGCCTGACTCTCCCGACGGATCAGGGTCAGTTAACTGTCATAGGACAAAACAACACGATCTTCTTCAGACTCGAGTCCCTGGACTCAAATCCGGAACAGATGCTGGCATAATTCGACTCAGGCCGTTGAGGTCTTACAGGAGCTGAATCCCAGTGACTTTCGAGTGATGTACCCAACGCGTTCGTCAGGATTTTTCATCGTGTCTGTTGACACGGTATTTTACTGGCAGAGTGCAGTCAGGTGCGTTACCAGGCCATTAGATGATATCTATAGGTATTTATCCTTGTGTCGTAGACACTACATCCAAAAAGTTATCACCGCAGAGGTGTTTCGGGTGGCCAAGGAGAATGTTTCTCACTAAGCATTTGTTTGGGCAAAGTTGACAAAAAAAGTTTGTATTTTGATCCAAAGGATCACAGTCAAAAAAAATTCATAGGGTGCGCGACCAGCGCTCCCTATGGGAGTAGCCCCCGAGTGTCTGTTCGAGTTGCAGACTCGATCAGACTTTAGTTCCGGTTCGAAGGCCACAATTTTTTTGGATGCTTGATCAATCCTGCCTATGGGAGTAGCCCCCGAGTCCTTAGTGGAGTCATAGACTCAACGTGGGACTCGAAGATAGTTTAGAGGTGCAGTACCTTAATCATGTCTCAGGTCCACGACCAGTGCTCCTGATAGGAGTAGCCCCCGAGTAGTTCGAATCGTAGATTCGAGTAAGTACTTGATTCATCACCCGAAGATTTCCAACTGTTGCTAGATTGGTTTTGATGACGTCAGTGCTGACGATCGGTGTTCTCAACCGTCTGCGGCACTAGAGATGACGCGACAGGACGGACATGGGTCCCACTTCCTGACTTGGAGTGACTAGTCATGCAAAGCGTGGCGAGAATTACGGCGTCTCCTCGGTTTCCGTGCGTAGTGGATGGCGTGCTGGCGACGGTTCGTTGATGTGCTGACACGTGTACGGTTAGATTTTCCTTACACGTTAGGGCTTCTGGATAGACGGCTCTTGTTTATCGTCCTCATATTTTATAGCCATGGGGAAATAGTGATTCTATTTCACCCCTTGCCATTTGCTTTCACCGTTGCCTCCATTTTCTCAAGCACTGCCTCTCTTGCGTGCACTGGACGTTCTCCGGTCGTTTCCTTCTTCATTTCTCCGTTCTCACCTCCGTACTCACCACCGTGCGATGGGCAAATCGAGGAAGGGCGCCGCTGGAGCTGGCTCGAGTGTCACCGCCGGCGGCAAGAAGGTTGATGCTGCCCCTCGCATCACCAACGGCGGGTGGAGGCGCACGGAGGCGCGTGATGGTGACCTACGCAAGCTGCGCGACGCGGGGCTCTTCCCGTAGAACAAGGAGGATGTGAAGCTTCCTGGTGATGAGGTAACTCCCCGTCCACCCATAGGGTTTCGGGTGATGTTCGTTGCCTTCGTTCTTCATGGTCTTTTGCTCCCTGTCCACGGTTTTCTTCGCGGACTCCTTTTTTTTACGGCATCCAACTTCATCATCTCTCTTCCAATTGGCTCCTTCATATCGCCTGCTTTATCACTGTCTGCGAGTGTTGGCTCGGTATCGAGCCGCACTTTGGCCTCTTCCAGAAGCTCTATTCCGTGAAGAGGCAATCTGGCACCGACGGGGTCTATCCGCTCGGCGGCTGCATTATCTCCCTTCGATCTTCCGTTCTTTTCTTTTCTTTTTTGATGTGCGAGTCCGTCCAGTATTGGCGGAAGAAGTAGTTTTATATCCGCGACGCCAAGGTGGACGGACAAGATTTCGGCCTCGCTCCCTTTGACTCCTCCTAGGAAATCGTTCCAAGAGATCCTGGAAGAACCACATTTTGGAGGGCGAGGTAGCGGAAGTGGAGGAGATCTACCGTCGGGTGGAGGCTCTCCAGATGGTTGCTGATAAAGAGGTCAATGGTGTGGATATCATCCGCACCTTCCTCAAACATCGGGTGCAGCCGCTCCAAGCTAGGGCGCATCCGATGTTTCTCTACACCGGCCGCAATGACCTGACAAGGGTTGCACCCGAGGAGTTGTCCAAGGGCGATCTTGATAGAGCTCTTCGGCCGCTGCTGAAGTTCAAGGCTGATGAGGACCTCCCGGGCAAGTCCTTAACCGACCCCTTCAGTTCTTCGAATGCAATTCCACAGGTGTAGAATTGCGTCATGCGCGTTGCTCCTTTTTTGAGTGTTGTTTACTTATGAATATTGTTGCTAATCATGATTTTTGTCTTCTTTGGTGTGCAGGAGCTCAAGGTAGCTGGCATGATGCCTCCGCTGCCTGAGAAATTTCCGATTGCGCCGGACAACGAGGTTGTGGATTCTGATTCCAAAATTTTGCCGGCACAATCTCCAACCCAGGAAGCCCCCGAGCCGAGCGAGGGGCAGATCCGAAAGCGCTCTCAGAGCGAGTCTTCGGATGCGTCGACGCCGCCAACTCCCCGGGGCCCTTCCTTCTTGGAGCAGCATGGTGAGGATGAAGGTGCGTCTTCTGCACCTATTCCTGTTGTGCCTCTTTGGGCGATGGTGCCACAGCCACCGGCCAAGAAGAAGAAGAAGGAGAAGGCATCGCCGGTTTTCAACTTGTCAGATATTGACTCGTAAGTAGTTTCGGCTGCGCTTTATTCTGTCATTGCGTGTGCAATGTAGCTTCTTGTCTTGATTAGTATTTTCTTTGCAGCCACTCCTCAGAGGGCTCTCTTAGTGAGGGAACTCAAGAGGCCGTAGGGGAGTCAAAGCTGATGGCTCCTCCCTCTTAGGTGGTGGCCAACTCTGAGGACGATGAGCCGAACCTTTCCAAGCGAGAGGCTCGGGAAGTTGTGACTCAGAATACCGCACGCGGAACTTCGATGTCCCCGCCTAAACATGTAAGTAGCCTGCACCTTTGTCTTGTAGGGGGGGAGCCCCTGAGCCCTTTTTCGGGTGACCCGTTGGTCGATTTTGCTCTTGTGGGGCGTATCCCCCGAGCCCTTTCTGATGGTTGTTTTGTTTGTGTTTTGTTTTGCATCCCTTCGTGCATAGCGCTAATCTCGTTATCCAGTAGCACCTGTCCCTGGAGGCCAACATGCGGCAGCTGCAAGGTGTGTAATTTGATCATCCTTTTGTCCTTCGGTTGTCCTTTTCGTCTTTGCTTCTATTGATCCTTTGTTCTTAATGTTTGCAGATGAGAATAATGCAGCTCTCTGTCGGCTGGACGCTCTTGAAAAGATCCTTGGTCGAGCGGAGAAGAAAGCTGCAGATGCTACGGAGGCGAAAGAGCGCCTGCAGAAGGAGGTAGCTGACGCTGCTGAAGCTCAGGAGCGCCTGCGGAAGGAGTCTGCTAATCGCGAGGAGCAGCTTGCTGCTGCGGCTTCCACTCGCGAGAAGGATATGGCCAATAGGCTGATGGCTGCAGCCAAGGCTTTCTCCGGTGAGTGTCCTTTACTTTCTTTGTCTTGTATTGTTTTGGCTTCTTCTTGTCTTCAACTTATTTCGGGTCTTTTCTTCTTTGTCTAGATGCGTCCAACATCGCTTTTGATCATAGTGTGCTGGAGGATGGAGATGCTCTGGATGATGCCACTGCAGCGGTCGAAGATCACTGCGGTACTGCTGCTGGCTCCTTGGCGAAGGCCAAGGAAGTTATCCGACGCTTCTACAGGGAGGTCGTTCCCAAGGGCGCTACTCTTGAGGATGTCGACACTCTAGCGGATGCTCTGGCGGAGGATGCTCCGGCAGCCTACAAGCACAAGCAGAAGGGCATCAGTGCCTCCATGGGGTTGGCCATGGCCATGGCATCCGGAGCCGAGCTGGATCTGCCGCACATCACCTCCCAGATGCCAACTGCTGTAGACGGCTCAGAGGTAGCCTTCGCCCTCTTTGCCTCGCGCTGTAAGCGTTACGGGCCAAAACTTATTGATCTATTGGCAGAGTATACGGCGAAGCAACAGGAGGAGGCCAAGAGCAGGCAGTCTGGCTCTAAGGCCACTCCGGATGCTAGTGCCTAGGCTCTAGTGTTGTAGTTAGGATAGTTTATCCTCTTCCTTTTGTAATGTAAGCTTTTGTTGATGAACAATCTCTCCATATGCCACGCGGTGGTCTTTGATGTATATATAAATTATGTTTCGAGCTATCGCAAGAGATGTTTGTGATGTTCATGTCCTTACTTGTTTGCCTTTAGGGTCCTTCGGGTGAGACTCCCGTTGATACTTCGACTATCCCTGAGTCGCGACCATCTCTAGATGATGCATCACAACTTGTTTTTCTTCGCGACCATGTCCATAGTTTGGAGAAGGATATCCTTGGCATTCGAGGCCATGCGGATCTGTGGAAGTCGAAAGATGAGCGGGACACTGCCAGGGAGGAATTTTTGATGGGGGAGATGCGGAAGATGAGCAAGCAACTTCAATGTGAGTCTTCACGGACTGTCGTTCTTTTCGGATGCACTTTTCTTGTGTGTCATCTTGTTCTTGTGTTTGGTGCAGGCATCAATCTCGTTCCGAAGGAGGAGAAGGAGCGCGTTGTTTTTCGGATGAATTTCCTGACCCAACAGGACTTAGAGGCTGGCGGCTTCTTCTGGATGGACTGTGATCGGGCCATCGTCCTTGCGACTGTGCAAGATCACGCGCACCAGGTTTCTTGGGTGCTGAGGCAGGCGAGGATTTCTCTGGCGTCCACTTGGGCCGTCATGTTTCCCCTGGATGAGGCCCCTTCCAATCTTTGGGGTCTGTTGGTGAAGTTTCGGGACGTGAGCCACGTCAAGGAGTTGGTGCGGCGTCAGCTAGTCGCTGGGGTGAAGGCGGCTCTTTCACTTGTTCGGCTACATCATCATGATGTTGATCTCGCGGCTGTGGCGACTGGGCCACCCCTTCGACCAGATGGTATTCTTTGGGATATGCGCTCGCATTATGCGGCTATGAGGCAGTATGCCGAAGAGATCGTTGATCTGTTCAAGCAACGAGCGAGTGTGATACTCTAGAATAGGTAGGTTCTGTAAAGAAAAACAAATTGATGTAAAATGTGTATGTATTCGAGTGGGCTTGTTGTTCCCTTTGTAAAGTTTATTTGTATTAGCATGTTGTGATTTTTTATGTGCATGTCCTTTTCGTTAGCCTGACGTGGTCAGCTACTCAGGTTGTATGCATTGTTCGCAGTTGACGAAGTCGTGAGGTGAGGCGTAGCCCCCGAGCGTGTTATAGCAAAAGTAAGGAAAAGAAATTTCGGCCAAGGAACTTAGCGTTTATTCATATCGTAACGAGGAGGTACATTATTCAGCTGAGTAGCCTTGGCTGAGTAGCCTTATTGAAAGTAAAGATGTAGCTAGGGGTATAAGCGTCGCAGTTGTGCGACGTTCCATGGGTTGGAGTATTTGACTCCTGACTTACATCCATGAGGCGGTAGGCTCCACCTGGGATTACTTCGGTGACGATGTAGGGTCCTTCCCAGGGTGATTCGAGCTTCTTCGGCCGCTCTTTCTTGAGCCGTAGGAAGAGTTTGTCTCCTTCGACGAAGGACCTTGGGTGCAGCCGACGACTGTGGTAGTTGCGGAGGCTCTACTGGTAGAATACTGAGCGAGCCGCGGCGATGTCGCGTGCTTTGTGGAGTGTGTCGACGACATCTTTGAGTGCGGCCGTTGATTCGGCTTTGTTGTAGGCGGCGACCCATGGGGCCTTGTGGTCTACCTCTGTGCACCATGAAGAAAGGTGTGTAGCCAGTTGAGCTATTCGGCGTTGTACGCAGGCTCCAGAGTACAAAGGGTAGCTCCTCCACCCAGGCTCTGTAATATCCCAAAAATACTAAACTAGAATCATCAAACTCTAATCATCAAATTTAGGGTTAACTAAAACTTTTCTAAAATAAAATGAGAAAGCATTCATGTGTGTATGCATCCCATTTTGAATTCTTTTGAATTGCCTTGTTTATGTGTTTATTTGCTTGTAAAATGATTCTTAGGTGAAATAAACATCATCTAAACAATCCCCACACTTTTCCCAAAGACAAATAAATCAAAACAAACAAAATGAGTGAATGGTCATTTTGACCAATTTAACTCCCATGCCTACTTTGGCTGTCTCTAACTTTCAAAACTTAACAGAAACTTGTTTGGATCTTTACACCCCTTGATAGTACTCATAACAAAGTATCAAGGCCCACTTTGTGATCATCCAGAAACATTCAAATGCATAGTTTAAAGGATAGTCTAAAATTGAATCTATATCATATGGGAAGATCCCACTTTTTCAAAAACCACACAAACAAGCTCAACTTTCAAAACCCAAGCATCTGCAGAATCACCAGCACCAACCTAGCACACCCACCAAAAATCTTTTCAAAATTCAAAACTTGAGTTCTTGCGGTCATTTCATCAAACACTTGGAGGCAACAAATCAAACTGGCCTAACTTCACTGTTTTGAGCAGTAATTTGGCCAAGCAATGTTCACCATTGATCACCCTTGTCTCCCCAGCGCCAACTAGTGCTTGGACAAACCCTAGCCCCTACCCTTTGCCCCATTCCATGCCAACCCGAGCACCCCCTTGCCAGCCGACCATGGTTAACTAGCCAGAGCAAGCACCAAGCCTAAACAACATGTCTAGGACACAGCCCACCGTCCACCGCCACCCCCTGCCAACGCTCGAACCTTGCCAGCCACTGGACCACACGCAAAGACCATGCCAAGCTTGCCAGCAACCATGCCGAGCATGCGCCAGAGCGCCACCCTCGACACACGCCCATAGACCGCGCGCCGCCCTCGCCACGTGCCTACACGATCACCACCGTCCCAGGAGACCGCCAGACAGCCCCGTTCGCCGCCCCATGCCCCGTAGCCACCGCTCGCCGTCAAGTTTGCCGCCTCTGCCTTGCAGAGCATCGTGCGTTCCCGACCGTTTGCCACCGCCCCTACACGCGCATTAAAGCCATAGAGCATCTCCAGGAGACCACCGATCGATCGCCACCGCCGGCCATGCCTCTAGCAGCCCGTAGCTATGTCGCCACCGTCGTCTGCCCATCCCGTTCGGTCTCACCGTCGAGCCTATAAAAGGAGGCCACCCCCAGCTGAATTGAGCACACCATCTCACTCCCCTCTCCTCACTGATTGTTCCACCCCGTTCCCGGAGCAAGGCGAGCAACGCATCACCGGAATTTGGCCGGAGTAGGCCGCCTCTGGAGAAGAAGGGCGCCGTCGATTTCGTCCACCCCAGGAGAAGCTGCCGGTACCAGGAGGTTCGCCGTTGTCGACTTCGTCGTTCACCCGCCTCGCCGACCCTCGCCTGAGCCCCGGTGAGCCTCCCACGAACCCCACTGTGCCGCTAGGGTTCGAGCTCGCCGGTGACTAGTTCATCGTCGATGACGACCCTTAGCCGTTGATCTTACTTCTAATCCAACGCACCACGTTGCCCCGTACCGCTTCGCACCCCCAGTATCACTGACGCTTGGGGACAGCAACTTAACCAGCCCGCGTAAGCGCCGTGCTTAGCAGGCCGGCCCAGTATCTTTTCCCGCGCAGCCCACTCGTTTGAATTCAACCTTTTCCATTTAAGTTCAAACCTAGTTCTGTACCTATATTCAAAAATCAACCCAGCTCGATTCAGTGCACCAAATTAAATGAAACCAATTTTGTTAGAAAGATATTGAAATTCTTAATCCAAGACCGTTGGATTCAAATCATTTGAATCTATAGATCAACCTTGGTAAAAATAACAAGGCAAAAGCTTTTCTGCATTCAAACATTTTTCAAATTTAAACTATATTAGCTTTTGAGTTGATTCGAACTCTCAAAAATCACATTTGATCATACCTTTCAGAATATATAAAAACATTTGGGTTTACTTATAGAAATATTGTTCAAGTAATAAAAGAATTCCACATAGGCATTTCTAGTCACTTTATTTAAGTAAAATAAAAGGTTAAACCTTATTAAATTGTGACACCACTTTAAATCACATTCCCATGGACTAAAATATGTGTTCATGACATATGTCAACATAATCCCATGTTTGGTTTGGAGAATATCAAATCTTAAGTAGTTTTTCAATGAGTAGAAATTACTTTTCTAAAAATAAAAGAAATTAAACCAAGCTTTAATCTTGTAATGTCAGTGATGATGCTAGATCATCTATAGGACCCTTTTGTGTGATGATTGAAAGTAGGTAAGTATTTTTTGGTGATTGTGTACCTTGTATTTATTCATAGACGCTAGTACCGACCAAGGATACGAGGAAGAAGGAGGATACTACGAAGAAGAAGCTGAGGAGAACTTCAACCACTGCTCTGCACAAGGCAATCCTAATACTACTAGTTGAATGTGCAAGCTAACACTTGCAAGATACTATACCTATGCAAGCAAATACTTGCTTGTTACCATGCCAACTATATGCTTTAAGCATATATGATCATAACCACTTGATAAACCAATCCTAGTTTTACTTGCAATCTTTATACTTTATTTCTTTATCAAAGCTATTACTTAGAGTTTACTTAAGTGAATTGTAGATACTAGAAAGATAACTAAAGGTTGCATAAAGAGCATAAAACTTGGCCTAAGCTAGATAATCTTTATGTCATCCTAAGGCATGAGATTGAAATTAGTTAAACTCCACTAGTTTACCACCCCTCATTAGTACTTACCCCCACTTGTAGATGCTAGTGCTAAGCATAAAACTTGATCAACTTAGATGGGAATACTTGGTGGAAAAATGGTTATGAAAACCCTTGAATGATGGATCATTCTATTGAGATGTTTTGGACATGTGTTTCCGAACACCAGATGATTCATGGTGATGAAAATGTTGAGGCATGAGCCTTAGCCCTTTATAAAACTGATGGTTGTCTAGATGCGATACCATTCCAATTTTACCGTACAACCATAATACCCGAGAATTGGGTAGGGCTTGACTGGAAACTTATATACCTTAGTATTAGTTCCCTCACGGCCAAGGTCTGAGCTGAGGCTACCTTGTGAAGATTGTCCACCTGTGCAGTACCCAAGATGATAGTTGGTCATGGTTGGGAGGCCAAACTCACAGGAGAGGTGCTTATACTAGGGCGTGTAATTGAAAGGTTAGGACAGATGTATCGAATGTTGTGGTGAAAGTGTACAATCTCTGTAGAGTGTCGAACTATTCGAATAGCCGCGTCCGCGGTTATGGACAGTTGGAGTGGCCATACTGTTCCCCCGTCAGATGTTTTCAAAATGACTTATGAAATGAATTGAGACTTTGACTTGACCACAACAGAGTTGCGATATGAAATACAAGTTCCCACTTAGGTGTTATAAAATTTCAGCTAGCTTTTCTTGCTTCTGAACTTAGTAGATGTAAATCTGGCTTTTTGCAAAACAACCCTAGAGCTTAGTGTCCTACTATAAAAACCCCCTTCACCTGTTAGTATTAGTTTGCGAGTACTTAAAGAGTACTCATGGCTTTGTCCCTGGCTATTCCCGTGCCTAGACTATGAAGAGGAGTACCTGGAGGATGGACCCCAGGAAGGTTACGACAACTAGGATCATCTCCCATCGTCAGCATTGCCTGTGACCCCGAAGATGGAGCTTCGCCTACGCTACCGTTATTATTACGTATTTCCGCTGCTTGAGTTGTATTAAGAACTGGATCATGAGATCCTTATTTGTGTAAGACCTTATGTATGGTTTGTAATGGATGATGTACTATGGTATCCAATTCTGTTATGTCTCGCAAAAATGGTAATCCTGGGATTGCGATGTATGGCATAACAGGCATCTGGGATTAAAAAACCAGGTGTTGACAGGCTCCCTCGAGCCTTTCGAGTGGGCATAGCATGCGTTTCTTGATGCCGCTCCCTATGAGGTTGTTGGCTTTTTCAACCTGTCCATTGGTCTGCGGGTGCGCAATAGACGCGTATGATATGTTGATGCCAAGGCCCTTGCAGAAGTCTTGGAATTCCTTCGAGATGAAGTTCGAGCCATTGTCCGCGATGATGCTCTGTGGCACGCCGAATCTGTACACTATAGACTCGAAGAATTTGACAGCAGTTTTGCCACTTTGGTTGGTGACGGGCATGGCCTCGATCCACTTCGTGAATTTGTCGACTGCGACTAGGAGGTAGACATGGCTTCCTTTTGATGATTTGGGCAGTTTGCCGATCATGTCGAGGCCCCATTGGGTGAAGGGCCAGGCCAGTGGTATGGGCCTTAGCTCTGATCCTAGTGCGTGCGGCTTGTCAGCGTACCTCTGGCAGGCGTTGCATCCTCGGACGATGTCCTTGGCATCGTTTATGGCCGTTGGCCAATAGAATCCAGCTCGCAGAGCTTTGGCAACTAGGGCGCGACTGCCTGCATGATGGCCGCAGATGCCCTCATGGATGTCTTGAAGGATGGATTTTCCGTCACAGATGGTGACGCACCATTGGAGTACACCCGAAATGTTGCGCTTATACAACTCGCCATTGATTATGGTGAAGGACTTGGACCGACGAGATATGCGTCGGGCGTCAGTCGGGTCATCAGGCAGTTCTTTGTTTATCAGGTACCGAAGGTACGTCTGCGTCCATGTTTCTTTGACTGCCATGATCTGCATCAGGCTGACCAGCTCGGCCTTGGTGTTGATCTTTTCGGGCCCGTCATGTCCTTCGGGTGGCGTAGCCCCCCGAGTGTTCCGCTTCTTCGGGTGATCCCCTGGGAATTTCCTTTTGATAGAGGGTACATAGATTTGTTCGATGAACACACCTGGTGGCACCTGTGCGCAGGTGGAGCTGATGCTGGAGAGTCTATCGGCTTCCTTGTTGCTTTCCCTTCCGACGTGCCTAAGCTCGCAGCCGTCAAAGTCACCTTCGAGTGAGTTGTAGAGCGTGCGGTACGTGATCATGTTGGCGCTGTGAGCGTCGTACTCGTTCATCGTCTGCTGGACGACAAGGTTCGAGTCACCGTAGATGACTAGGCGCGTTACGCCGTAGATCTTGGCCATCCTCATGCCGTGGATGAGGGCCTCATATTCGGCCTCGTTGTTGGAGGCGCGAAATTTCATCCGAAGGACATATTTCATCTTATCGCCTTGAGGGGACGTCAGTATGACGCCAGCTCCTACTCCGACCTCACGCTTGGAACCGTCGAAGTGCATCGTCCACGACTGCGTCATGTTCGGAGTATCCGGCTGCTGGAGCTCTATCCAGTGGACGAGGAAATCAGGGAGGACCTGAGATTTGATGGCCTTGCGCTGCTCATAGACTATGACTAGAGGGGATAGCTCGATGCCCCATAGGGCTACGCGTCCCGTGGCTTCGGGGTTGTTCAGGATGTTGGACAGTGTCGCCTTGTTAACGACCATTATCTGGTGCTCCTGGAAGTAGTGGCTCAGCCGACGAGCCGTCATGAATACGCCGTAGGCGAGTTTCTGGTAGTGAGGGTACCTCTGCTTTTTTGGTGTCAGTACCTCGCTGAGGTAGTAGATTGGGCGTTGGACCACATGGGTCTTGTCCTCTTCAGGTTGTTCGACCACGAGTACGGTGCTTACCACCTGGTGCGTGGCTGCGATGTACAGCAACAGGGGTTCTCGTTCCTTTGGCGTGACCAGAACAGGCGAGGTGGAGAGCAGCCACTTGAGGTCTTCGAATGCGTTGTCTGCTTCGGGTGTCCACTCAAACTTGTCTGCCTTGCGCATCAGCTGGTAAAAGGGCAAGGCATTCTCGCCCATGCGACTGATGAATCTGCTCAGCGCTGCAATGAGTCCAGCGAGCTGCTGGACTCCTCTGAGGTTCTTCGGCTTCTCCATGGTCAGTATGGCCCGGATTTTCTTCAGATTCGCCTCGATCCCCCGCTGGGAGATGAAGTAGCCAAGTAATTGGCCAGATGGGATGCCGAAGGCACACTTTTCTAGGTTCAGCTTGATCTTATAGTGATCAAGGTTATCAAACGTCTCGGGGAGATCGTCGATTAGTGTCTTGGCTTTCCTGCTCTTGATGACTATGTCGTCGACATAGACTTGGATGTTGTGACCGATCTGGTTTTTCAGACACGCCTGCATGCACCTCTGGTACATGGCACATGTGTTCTTCATCCCGAAGGGCATGGTGTTGTAGCAGAACACCCCGAACGGCGTGATGAACACCGTTTTCTCCTGATCTTCGACCTTTAGCCGAATTTGGTTGTAACCTGAATAGGCGTCGAGGAAGGAGAGCTTCTCACATCCTGCAGTCGAATCGATGATCTGATCAATCCGCGGTAGAGGGAAGTGGTCCTTGGGACAATACTTGTTGTGCGATGTGAAGTCCACGCACATCCATAGGATACCCGTGTCCTTTTTGGGGACCAGCACAGTGTTGGCCAGCCACTCACTCTCCTTTATTTCTCGGATGAAGTTGGCATTAGGAAGTCTATTGACTTCGATTCCAACGGCTTCAGCTCTTGGTTCGGATATTCATCGGATCGACTGCTTGACTGGCTTTGCATCGGGGCACACATTGAGTTCGTGCTCGACGAATTCCCTAGGAACTCCTAGCATGTCCGTAGGACACCAGGCGAAGATTTCCCAGCGCTCATGGAGGAATTCGACAAGCGCGCTTTCCTATGTGGGGCTGAGGTCGTTGGCAATCGGCGCCATCTTGGAGGCATCCGTTGGGTGGACCTGCACCTTTTTCGTGTTGACCGTGGAGTCGAACGACATGTCAGGTGAGTTTTGCCTGGAGACTGGGGGTGCCCCGTTGTCTGTCACCTCTCGGAGCCTCGTGAGTTCCTCCTGCATGCTAAACGACTGGGAGATTCTGTTGAAGTCTCTGTCACAGTGATCGGACCGGGTGAAGCTTCCTTGGACGGTAATGACGCCCCTGGGTCCTGGCATCTTGAGTAGCAGGTATGCGTAGTGCGGTACTGCCTGGAATATTGCGAATGCCACGCGCCCGAGGATGGCGTGGTACTGTGATGGCCAGTGCACCACTTCGAACTCCAGTCGCTCGCGCCTGAAGTTTTCGGGCTAGCCGAAGATGATGTTGAGCCATATCTTTCCCAAGGTATATATGCCCTTCCCTGGGACTATGTCGTGAACATCGTGTCAGATTGTTCTAGGTTGCACAGTGGGATCCGCATTGCTGTGAGGGTGCTGGCGAACATCAAGTTGATGCTGCTACCACCGTCCATGAAGACATGACTCATCTCGAATCTTCCGATCTGCACCTCGAGCACCAAGGCAGCATGACCTAGGCGAGGGATCTGGCGGGGGTGATCCGAATGATCGAACGTGATGCAGGACTCCGAGCCACTGAGGTACTCAGGGATGGCAGGTGGAGCAGTCACGACCAAGCTGACCTGTCGGGTGATCTTCTTTTGCACCCTGTTGGTAGGGCGTCCCTTCTAGATCATTAGGACCCCTTTTAGCGGTGGATATCCTCTTGTACCATTGTTTGGTGCAGGTGCGATTGCTATATTCGACGGTCCTACGGGTGGTGGTGGAGTTCCGTGGGCGATATCACCTGGTGCAAGTGCGGGAACAAACCCAGGGTTCACGATCTGACATCGCATTTGGGTGAGACCCTCGCTGAGTTTCTGGAACTCGCAGCAGTCCTTTAGCATGTGGTTGTGGCCTTCTTTTTGCCATCCTGCTTGTCGATGTAGAAGTGGATGGTGCAAGGACCGGATAACTTGTCGTATGCTGAGGGCTCGTCTTCGTGGCTGCGGCGCTGCCATGTTTATGTAGGGAGCCCTCCATCGCGGGCTTTTCCTCTGCGGTATCCGCTGCTGCGGTTGTCGTCGTTTCGTCGGTCGTTGTAGCCAGCCGCAACCATGTCGACTCCGTCGCATTCGTTGTAAACGCGTGATCTTTGTTTGCTGCGGTGTTCGCGTCTGCGGCCGTAGTCGTCCTCATCATCCGAATGCATTCGATGGAGGGAATCTTCACCATCTTCCCACCTATTGGCGATGTCCATGAGATGGTCGAGCGTCTTGGGCTTGTCGCGCCCAAGCTCTTCCTTGAAGTCTGGGCGCTTGACACCGTCCTTGAAGGCATCGATCGTCCTTTCCTCGTAGATGTGTGCGGCGGAGTTCTTAATGTGGGACCAGCGTAGGATGTACGAGCGAATGGATTCGCCCGTGCGTTGGGTGCAGGCCCGTAGTTCCTCGATCGAGGCTAGCCTCTTGCTGGTGCCCTTGAAGTTTCGGATGAATATGTACGCTAGCTCCTCCTAGCTTCGTATGGAGCCTGAGTACAGGCTGCTGAGATAGATCCGAGCTGCGCCTGTCAGCTGCAGCTGAAGGCATTGCAGGGCGGTGTTCCTGTTACCACTATGGAGTTTGACTGATGAGAGGTGGTCGCTGAGCCAGGCCTTTGGATCCTGTGTACCGTCGAACTTCGGAGTGTCCGAAGGGAGCTTGAAATTTTTCGGCATCCGTGTGCGCCGAACATATCTGCTGAAGCATCTGGCTCCGCATAGTTCTCCATCGTCATCCTCATTGGATTCGGTTGAACACGCGCGTTTGGCGCATGCCTTGTCAACCTTGCACTGGGCGAGGTCGTTTCGAGCGTCGTAGTCGCTGCTACGATGCCTTGGGCTCTTGCTATGTCGAGGCAGATCGTGCTCGTCCTCGTCGGATGAGGGTGTGGGGCTGCGGTTGAATCTGATCACAGATTTCTTTGTTCGCTCCGCGGGAGCTTCGTCATGGAGTGCAGCTCTGACAAGTCCGAGTCCGTCTAGCGCGAACTTGTGCATGGCACTCTTCGGGTCACCCACCGGAGGTGGATGGGACGCGATGTACGTGGTGGCTGCCATGATTGCAGCCTGCGGCGTCTTTGTTATGACGTTGTCGTTGACGTCCATTGACATGAAGGACGTGTTGAGGGTCCTCGTGATGTCGCGGAGTGCGGCAGGGTCCATGTGCTCTGTGCGGGAGTGATGCTTGTTGGCGTTGTTGCCGTGCGAGATGGAGCCACCAGCGGCAAAGAGCGCAACTCGCCATGCTAGACTCCTAGGCTGCTTTCTTGCGTTTGTCAAGATCCTCCATCAGCTTCACCTGCCGATTATGCTCGCCGATGAGTAGGAGGTGATATGCCATCAGCAGATCCCGTGAAGCATTCATAGGTAGGATGATGTTGTCCGCCACGGCTTCGCGTGCCTGGCGCCATCCGTCTTCGTTGAGGTTAGTCTTCTGGTAGGCATTGGTGTCGCCCTCATTGGGCTGAAGGGGTGGATCTCCCCCATTTCCTCTGTTCCCAGTCTACGGGTTGGGCGGTGGGTTGGGTGGTGGGTTGGGTGCACTCGAACTTGGTGGCAGTTCCGATTCACCCTGGATAACCATGTCGCATTGGTAACGCCTGCGGGCCGGGTCGCTGCTACCGCAACTTTCGGATCCAGAACCGTAGGTTCCTTCATCTGAGGGAGGGCCGCACAGATATAAGTTGCAGCTGCTGCTACTGTCGTATGACTCATCTATCAGCATCGACATGCGTAACACGCCGATGGAGGGGACCCATGAAGCGGGCCTGATGGATGGTGGTGGCACCCGCTCTGGGAGACGGAGGGTGCCAGTCTGCCCCACCTGGAAGCAGAAGCTCCTGAAAAGAATCTTGAGCCTGTCGCCTACGGGCTCGAAATCCCTCATGGTGGCTGGCGAGTGGGCGGTGAAGTCGAAGGTGCCGAAGAGGATATGACTCTCCATCGCCGATGAGTTGTAGATTTCTTTGGATGGGACCGTCGCGATCGCACAATCAATGCCCCCAATTCCCATAGACATCGCCAATTGACGAGATTTTGACTCGTTAATGCCCATTGTTACGGGCTTGGGTTTTGGAGAAGATGAGGATGCTGGAAATCATGAAACGGTTAGAAAACAAGCAACGGGGGGACACGAGTTTTACCCAGGTTCAGGCCCCGGAGGGAAAACCCTACTCCTGCTTGTCTGCTCTTGATTACGACGGAACCGATGATTACAGGGGTGCGCAGATGCAATCTGGCGTGAGGTGTGAATGAGGTGAGTTAAGGAGCCCTCCTCGCCGTTCCCTCCTAGCCTTTATATAGATAGGAAGGTATCAGGCGTAGGTCGAGTCGGTTACAGATTAGGGTTTGCCCCTTTTAAATTCTATCTATTATAGTCTTATTCTCCAAGGATCTGAAGACGTCATGGCCTCCTTCCTTAGGCTGGACTAGGTATGCCAATGTTGTGTACCCGTAGGGTATAACCATGTCAGGCGTGGGCTCGTCGGTGACGATGATACAGGGGCTAACGACATGGCTGAGGGTGTAGGACGGTGCAGAGTTTCCTAGCGGTTGTCGCACGCTTAATGGCTCGGCACAGGGTGGTCGAGGATGGTCGGGAGTGGTCCGTGCTCTGTGCGGGAACGGCGGTGTTCGAGACGGAGTACATGGGCTACTAGTCGCGCGGCGGTGAACGGGCATGTATGGGAGGTAGCTAGGGTCGTGGCGAGTGCAGGTATGCGCGGTGAGAGCGAGGCGCGGCGTGTACGCGCGTGTCGGCTGCGGCGGTCTGGCGTGCTCTCGGCATGGTATACAGAGAAATGGGCGCGACATTGCTGGCTTGTCCATGGCTTGTCTTTGGTCGAGGGGTGGACAGGGAGTGGCGGTGGACGGGGCCTGTCTCCTAGACATCATGGACAGGTGGGGGGCGGCTTGTGGCGAGTTGTCCATGCTCGATCGACAAGGATGGCTCGGGTGGCGTGATACTGGCGCAGCAGCAAGGAAGGGGGCTGGTCTCCTGGGTTGCTAGATGCTAGGGGCGAGCAGGGGAGTGAAATGGGGACAATTGGTAGACAAATCATTGATCAAGAACAGTAATAGTTTGGCAGCTGTTACTGTGCTCACCAGGTGTTTGATGAAATGGCCGCATGAACTCAACCTTTGAATTTTTGGATGAATTTTGGTGAGTGATCTTGTCATAGGCTAGGTAGTCTATGGTTTCTAGGGTTTGCCAAGGGGAATTAGTTTGGTTGGTTTTTGAGAAATGGCCATCTTAGTACCTATTAAGGATTCAATTTTTGAATGCCTCTCAAATGGATTTGAAAATAGTTTCTGTAAGTTTGTGAGTTTGCTTGGGTTCATTGTTACTTGGTCTAGCAAGGGGTGAAAATAATTGGATTTGCTTCTGTTAGAAATCATTTAATAGAGATGCCCTAAGTAGGCTAGTGAACAAGTTTGGCCAAAATGACCATTTTCTTATATTTCTTATATTTGATTTTCTCTTCATTTGATTCTGCTTGGAAAAGATCTAGATGATGTTGTTTTCATCTTTAAACCAATCCCTATCATTCATAGCAATCAAAAAATGGCAAATGCAATCATTCATGCATCATTCACACACACATGCATTCATATTAATTTTAATAATAAAAGTTTTTGTTAACCCTAAACTTGGGTGATTAGAACTTGATAATATTGATTAACATTTTTGAGGTGTTACATTTGTAGGGACTCAGACTGCCCACTCGTTCGACCCTTGTCCAGCACTTCCACGCTCCTGGCCCTCCCGTCAGACACCGTACCTCCATCCCTGCTTCCCCACCTTCTCTTCACCCGCCCACCCCCCGTTGTTGCCACCGTGACACCCTCCTTCTCGGTAAGCCTTCGCCGGACCCCGTTGCCTCCTCCTCCACATGCCTCTTTGCTGCTGAAGCCTCCTTACCTTTGAAGGCTCCAGTACCCGAATATCTTGTTGGCCCCGCCTTCGAGCTCGGTCTTATCCTTGGGCGCGCTCCACCTGTTCGACCATTTTCCCCTGTGTACAGGTTCTGCATTCTTGTACCTTCGCCTTGTCCTAGTCCTTGTCCTCGTCCTTGTGGACTTGAGCTCATCCATCTCATGGTGCAGACCATGGACGGCAGTGGGGACGAGTTTTTCAAGAAATATGTCATGTCGTTGTTCGATGAGTCCGACGATGACGGTGAATTTTGGGCCACCACGATCATGCTCCTCCATCAGCACAATGAGGAGACGAAGCAAACCTACCGTTGCTCGGTCCCGGGCCATTCGGCGGCGCTGGAACGTGTCCGAGTCGCCGGCCACGAGATGTTGTTTCGGGATTACTTCCATGACACCAAGACTTTGTACCCTCATGTACTATTTCAGCGGCTCTTTGGGATGTCAAGGAAGGTGTTCATGTGTATTCTTTATGGAGTGAGGGATCACGATGACTACTTCTCTTTGAAAAAATATGCGATTGGTAAACTTGTCTTAACCTCCTACCAAATATGCACCACAGCTATTCGCATGCTTGCTTATAGAGTAGCTGCTGATTGTGTTGACGAGTACTTGCGCATGAGAGAGTCCACTTCTCTAGAAGAAATGTACAAGTTCTGCAAAGCTATGGCGGCCATTTTTTGTGAAGAATTCCTGAGGACCCAATGCCGAGGACAATGGTCGGCTCTTGGCTTTCAACGAAACCAGAGGCTTCCTAGAAAAATGATTGGAAGCATAAATTGTATGCATTGGGAGTGGAAAAACTGCCTGTTTGCCTGGAAGGGGCAATATAAAGGACATGCAAAGGGGTGCACGATCATACTTGAAGCCGCTGCATCCCATGATCTTTGGATCTGGAACTCGTTCTTTGGCATGGCTGGTTCCCACAATGACATTTGTGTTATTTAGAGGTCCGATGTGTTTTCTAGACTTGCAGAAGGCACTGCTCCCCGTGTGAACTATCAAGTGCGAGGCCACTCCTACAACAAGGCATATTACCTGGCAGATGGTATCTATCCTACTTGGTCTACCTTGGTGAAGACCATACTCAACCCCACCGAAGAGAAGCACAAGAGGTTTGCCAAGGAGCAGGAGGCCGCTAGAAAGGATGTAGAGCGAGCCTTTGGTCTACTCCAGTCCCGGTGGGCTATAGTGCGGCACCCTACTAGAACTTGAAACAAAGAGACAGTGTGGAAAGTGATGATGGCATGTGTGATCATGCACAACATGATCATCGAAGATGAGCGTGATGAAAGCATCTATGACCAAGGCTGAGAATTTCAAGGAGAATTGGTTGAACCGGCGCTAGGTCCATCACCTACTTTTGCAGAATTTCTACAGCTGCATCATGAGATTTGAGATCGAGCTACCCATAACCAATTCCAGAATGATTTGGTTGATCATATATGGGAATTTGTGGGAAACCAACCGGTCATGCAGCCGAACAACTAGCTTCTATCACCTTTTATTTCAAGTTTAATTCATGTAATTTGATTGTGTAAACTTGTTTTGGATCACGCACTGCCATTTGTTGTGACCTGTCGATTTTAATTTATATTGCGGACCTATTTTTATTTTATGTATTTATATATGTATGAAACTATTTATTTCATACCAAGTTAAAAAAGGCCGGATAAATGAGGAGGTGCCACCGTTGGGGGCACCGGCCATTCTAAGTCAGACGCTGTCCCGGGGCCTATCCACCCCGCCCTGCAAACGGACCGAATTGGTCAAAAGGCATGTCCAAAATGTGGGGGGTCGTTGGAGCTGGCCTTAGGACATCTGCACCAGGCCGACCCAAACTTCTGATCCAAACAGTCCGTTTCTGCCCATTCGGATCGGGCCGTGGACGTTTTTGGGTTTGGGTCTGGCCTGTCCGGTCAGCTATGCCCAGCTACCCGACATATCTGTCTGTCACCCCCCCGTTGTCACCGCTTGACACTCTCACGATGGGATGTTAATGGCGACGCGAAATCGGCTATCAGGGTCGATGGCTTCCCGCGCGGCCAGCGTTTCCCGCCATCGTTTCCCGCACGCGCCTCATTTCCCGCAGCCAGAAAACTTCACGTGCCTCCCCGGCCATTTCCCGCCTTCATCATGGTCCATAAAAGACGGCCGCCGGCACGGCAGAGACAACAAGCCTAAGCAAGAGCAAAACCAGCAGCCAAAAAAGCGCCAGCCAACATCAGCCATGCCTCGTCGCAAGATCTCCAACTACACCAATATTCGGGAGATGTGCCTCACCCGCTTCCCGGAGGTGGAGGTCGATGAGGTCCACCTCGAGGCCACGTTGCTGGCCAGGCGCATGAGCGAGGCGCAGGTGTTGTCCTTCGAGGAGGAAGGTCGTGTGGCCGAGGCGGTGCTGGAGCGGGTGGTGGAGGCGGCAACGGCAACAGTGTCCGCGACAATGGTGGTCGCGGCAACGACGACGAGTACTCGTAGCGACGTCCTCCTCAAGTAGCCGTAGCAGTCCCCCCTTATTTTGTTTAAATGGACTTTTTGTAACTGGCATGGCTAATCTAATTAAAATCTATCGTTTAGGTATTGATGTCTCACTTACATATGGGCCCGAGCGTCCGACTGGCAGGACACGCAAGTGGTCCGCACGCATCCAGGGCGACATAACCGTTGCCCATATTGGGTGCACGGATAGGTTGAGATGAATTCGTTCGTCCGGATAGGTCGTGCCGTTAGGACGCCGCGCACGTCCCGCGCGTCTGTGCAGACGAGTTTGGACACGTTCGGACGGGTTGGGCCGACCCGGTGGAAATGCCCTTATACAACCTGGGCGGTATCGTGTGGTTCTCTGGACTAACTTAGAGCATCTCCAATAGAGGACCTATTATACCGGGTTGTCCTAGATAAATCGCCGATATAGCGTGAGGCAACCCTCTAGAGCTCCTCTAGCAGTCACTATATCTGGGCACACATTGTAAAAATTTAGTGCGGCACGATGTTTTGCGTTATCCAGCGCTGAATATTTGGTGCGCCAACTACAGCGCGCTATCGCTCGCGACGCGCGTGAAGAACCAACCACCTATGAAAAATCACCCGTGCTCATGCGACTCCATCGCCCTCTCCCCTTCCGCGCGGCCACCGATGCAATTCCGGCGATAGACAGGACCTTCAACACACACCCGACCCCTCCATACTCCGTCCACCCCACTGCCATCGTTGATGCGCTGCCGCCGCCAAACCCTAGTGTCATTGTCATCGTTGGGAGCAATTCTGCCGCTGCCCGCGTCCTCTTCGTCCCGCTACAGCCCACCACCGGTGCTGGCTCCGCGCAGCTTCCGCCAACCGCGCTGGCAAAGGGAAGGGTCCCTGATCCCAAGCGCCTGGGGCCCAAAAACCGAAGGCAAAGGCTGGGAATAAGGTCACCCCTCGACGCGTCCAGCAACCGTCGATCCCCCAGGCGCCAGGGAGCACTCCACCTCCGTCTTGTCCACCGGCGCAGCCGACGGCATCCGCAGCAGCCGCCGGCGTGCGCAACATTGTAACAACCCAGCGTTTAGGAACCAACGAGGGGTAGAAATAGAAATATGTGTATTTGCATGCATTCATTTGCAAAAGTAGGGTAAATTTTTCACCAAACAAAACCCTAGAGAGATCAGAGTTTTTTCTTCACTATTTTGAGTTAGGATTTAGCTCTTTATAGTGACTGTTATAAATTTTGACATGATCTCTAGGAATTTAAATGATTTTGGGTGAATAATTCAAATTCATATTTAAATTTGAATCACTTTTAAAAAGATTTGAAAATTAGAAGTATTTAACATTTTATTGTTTTCAAAAGGATTTATAAATAAATAGTATGAATTATTGAATGATGCATTATAGCTTATATAAGAAAAAATAAAATAGAAAACAATATAAATAAAAGAATTCAAACAAGTAAGTATATTTCTTACTCTTTCATTTATTCATTCATCAATAATTCAAATAGAATAGAATAAACAAGAGTTTACATTACATAAACAAGTGTAATAGAAAAGTAAACTTTATTTAATAATAAATATATATTACATTGTTCTCTACAAAGAAAAGAAATAAAATTACAAAAGTAATGAAAAGAGAACACCTAAACTAATTCCTGTCTGTTTCCTAAACTACTCTTCCTAATCCTCAATAGTGACTTTGTACCTGCAAAACAAAAGAAATAAAAAGGAAATTGTTATGTTAGATTTATCTTAGTCTTGAATAATGAAATGCATTATTTAGATACAACACTGAGCAAATAAATTTATGAAGGGGCAAGTTTCACCAAATTTCTTTAAGTTAGAATGGTTTCATAACAACATCATCAACCAGAGGGGAAAGTTTCACCAGATAAGGTCGCAATAAAAGGAAAAAGCAACATATAGGTCCACTTAAGCTGATCTAAAGGCCAAGCAAGCACATCAACAACTTACTCACTCTCATGCATGGAGTGTGCTGTCAACAACAGAGTGAGAGAAGGGTGAAATAAAGTCACAACACTGTACATAGCAAAGCAAGCTTTGCTACCTAGTTCACATACCCAGTAGTGTTCTATCTCAAGAAGACACAAGAAACAACACTAGCTCTTGCTAGCTTTCCACTAGATCAGCCAACAATTCACCACTGAAAACCAACAGAAAACCATACAAGATGGTTACCTAGGAGGGGGTGGAATAGGTGTTGGGAAAGGAGCAGCCCCTGATCAAGGAGGAGCAGAACTAGTTCTAGGAGGTGCAGAGCAAGGTCAAGGAGGAGCAGCAGTTCCAGCAACTAGTAACTACAGTCACTAGGGTAGCAGGCAACAACAGCACACAAAACAACAACTACCACAATCTACTCTAGATCCAGGGTAAATTTTAAATCTTTAGATCCAACACTTGATCATATATATGTACATGTACGTAAAGTGTGTGTTGGAGGGATATCCTCAGTATTCATGCAAAAGGCATTATATATACATCATTGGATACTTAAGAAACAAGCAACAAAGCATAGTATATATTCTTAAGTAAAATTTTGCCTTAGACCTGCATCATAGGCCAGTTGAGCACTAGCAAGTGTAAATATTGTTCTTGCCATAATTTTCTAAACTCTTGCAAAGATAAAAGCCATCTAGAAGCCCAAGCTTAGGAAAAAATATATGCAATGCAGAAATCATGTGTACCATTCTTTGGAAGGTGTCACAATGATTTAGTTCACAAAAGTAATCCATGTATAGAGAATTCAATATCTAAATCTTCCTATAAATATTATCAAATCATTTGTCTAAAAATCATTTAGGAATCATCTATTTTCCTCTAAAATCATTCACAAGGTCCATCAGTGCAAGTACAAGTAGTATCAGCATTTAAAGGAAATGAATCCTTATCTGATACATGAGTGTATCATTTCAGTAAATAATCATAGAGAGTGGTTTATATATTCCTAATCTCAGTGTTCTGTACATCATCAGAGTAAGATCCAAAGTTAAAAACCACTAGGATTCCTCTTAAACAAACCGTCAGGATAATTTACATAAATATCCAGCAATAATGCTTCAGTACTAAGCATTTCAACTATAACCTAATAATCATATATTAATCCAAATCAATAACCATAGCATAACAAATCCACTAGGCAACAGCAAGGTTGCATTTCAGGCAGTAAGTAATTAACAAGAACCATTGTTAGTAATTCCAAATCAAACATAGCATCGGATTCTTCATAGTCTACTCACAGAAATAATACATATAAACCAATTCATATCATCACTCCTAACCACAACTAGAGGGATAAACCCTAGAATAGGGGATTAACCCTAATTAGGGATTCCACAGTAGCCACATAGGGACAGAAAGGGGAGACATAGAACAAGAGAGGAGAAGAACAAACTCACGCTTGGTCCTCGCTAGTTATAGAAGAGGAAGCAGGGTGGCCGAAGATGATGTCCATGGCGGCAGGGGAGCACCCAAAGGCGCTTCGACCTGCGCCAAGCCGCAGACATGACGACCACTATTTACCAATAAAATGGTAATTCCATTGGTACTGAGAAAAATATAAGAACCATAAAAGTTTAGAAAAAACAACATTGACAATACATAAATTTAATGTCACATCCCAGATTTTAGAAATTGGGAAAACTACATAGGATTCATATTGCATAAAGCATCATGCAAAAAAAATATTTGTCAAAACCCTCTTACATCCCAGATTAAAACTCTCTTACTTACGTACTTGGGGTTGTTTGGCAAGCGTTAATGTACCAATCCCCAAGAAACGCAAGCTTGGACCAAAAACCATTGATTTTGTTCTTATGGGCTATGCCTTCCATAGCATTGGTTATAGATTCTTGATAGTAAAATCTGAAGTAACTGACATACATGTTGGTACAATTATGGAGTCGACTGATGCGACTTTCTTTGGGGATATCTTACCTATGAAGGATAAACCTGCGGCGCTGCTCAGACCGCTAACAAGAACCCATGCGACGCCCGGGGTTCCATCCAAAGGAGGAGGCGTCTCATGCACCCTTGAGCCTCACGACAACGAATCCACAGTTCCTAAGGCATTCAACTTTGGAGGAGATATAGTTGATGATAGAGAGCATGGGAGTTTCCCTCGCCAATGAAGGAGCATGGAGTTGAGAATTCCTATATGCTTGAGTGATGATGTAGCACCAATCCCATGTGAGCATGAGAGCCATTTAGCCCACTTGAGAAGCAAAAGTGAGATGAGTGACTCCACCATATGTGAGACTGAGTGCTTTCCCTTTGAAGGGCATGAATTATACACTAAGTAAGTTGAGAGACGTAGTAGATATGTCAAGTGAGGCTATTTCGGTTTCTAACAACTTACCCTCTACCTCTAGTGTGTTTTCTCATGATGTGCTAGGTTGCATGGATCAAGAAGCGCCAAGCCTTGAGATGATGGTGCTTCAAATGGAGAAGATGTACACGGTGGACGAATATGATGCCATCCACATGGATGATGAAGAAGTCGGCCACATGGAGGCCCCTACTACCACAACCACCACTTTAAATGAGAGGTACTACAAATGTAACAATAAGGGTGTTGATGATACCATGCTCCCACTAGTGGACATGATGAATTATGGTAATTTGCATGATATGGATACTACTTGTGACATTACATATGCTTCTTTTCTATTCCCATGTGATGTTTTGTTTTTTCATAATGTTGATCATGTGAAATTATTTGATTGTGATAACATTGCCACAGACATGTCACGCTATAAATATTTTGATTACCCTCCAATTATTGCGACAAACCTAACGAACAATTTCTCTTTCCATATGTTTATTGGCAACCATGTTATTGCTTTAGAAATATTTGATCATAAATATTCTTAAATTTCTCCCACTACTTGCAATATGTCGAACAATTGTTCTTTCAACTGTTTTGCTTGGAACAATATTTATCATATTGTTCATTATGAGCTTGCAACCATAGCTTTCTTAACTTTGGGAGATTATGATTATTGCCAATTATGGGTATGTTCGTATGTCTGGCTTGCATATTCAGCATGATTTTCATAATATATTACTTGATTCTAATGGTGATGTGCAAATGAAAATATATGTCATGATGGATGATGTGTTCATCTATCATGCACACACGTTTTTCCTTTTTTCTATCATGTGGGTAGGTACCCGCAATCCAATGTCAATCTCGATTGAGCATGAGTTGACAAAAAGATCTCTAGAGAGCATCCTACATGTAAGTTTAGAATCAAACCCGACTATAATACCTTTCTCGTGATTTGCATCAATTTGAACAATTGCTCTTTCCTACGGTTTTGTTGCAAGTATGTTGATGGTATTCTTTCCTCTTGTGACAATCATGTTTCCATGATATTTGATTACGATTCTTTCTATGTTGCAACAAAAATATTGAACAATTGTTTTTTTGATGTTTTGTGCGCAACCATAATGCCATTATCAGTATGTATTGCCATTAGAGTTGTCAAGTATCACATACTGTTGTTGCAACAAACATAATAAAAATTACTCTTTCCGATGGTTTGTTTGCACAAATGGTGTTTATTGTGAATATTTGATCTCATGTGTTTTTGCCACATTTCTCTCTTATTGCATCAAAGATGTTGACCAATTTCTCTTTTCGATGTTTTGAGTGTTATAGTAACCAATTTCATGTTTTTGAGTTTCCACATTTGGATGATGTTCCAACAAATTTTTTGGACATTGACCTTGCATATGCATTCTCTTTGATATACCTGTGTTATGCTAATTGTGTTGTAAACAAGACTAAGACATGTCATGATTGATATGCTCCTCTATTATGCACAAAAATATTTTGCTTAGTCTTTGTTGTGTATAGTTACAAACGAGAACGTCTACATGGCGAACCCAAGGTTCAATCTAATCATGTTACCTCCTCTACATGGTGTTGACGGTTTATCGTCGAGTACGATTCTTTCTGAACTAGGGGAGTTGATGTAGCCCGACCTACGGATGTTACCACATAAAGTACCACATCAAGCTCTCCAACATACATCAAGTCACCTTGGACCTCAAAGGTGATTTCCTTCCTCTATGTGTGTCTAATTTATACCTATTTGAATGGTATACTACTTCACACCCCGTCCCGTGGATATGCTAGGTCGATGACGATGAGTACGGGAACATGGGAGGAAGACGCAAACGCATGTGGACTCAAGACCGACATCATAGAGGCTCGAAAGAGAAGGAAGAGGTCTTAGGGCCGGTACTACCGGACATCAGCAGTGGTACTACCTCCCTAGCCCCAGGACCGGTACTACCTCTCACCACGCCGGTATTACCAGAGACGAGACCCCCCTCAAGCGAGAGATCCTGGACAACTCGGTACAAGAAGCCTGATACTACCACCCCATGCTTCGGTGGTTCCGGTACAACCACGACCAAGAAACGGTACTACCAGACCTGAAGGCAGCAGCACACCCTGGAGCCCATCACTACTCCGACTGAAGCAGCTACCACTTGTACGGTATTGCCGGACCAAAGGGCTGCTACTACCAGACCCACCAATGCTTGTCCACATGAGTGTTGGGCCTCGGCCCATATAACCCCTTTGCAACCTCTTTTATTCCCTAAAGTACTCCTAGATCGTGGCTAGCTATATATATACCCCCACCTCCATAATGCAAACACTAGACAAACCTAAGATGATAAGATAGATCTTTGCTCTCATCCCTCCCGTTGTGGAGAAGACCTTGTGGGGTAACAAGGCTTCTAGATCTAATCTATAAGATGTCCAAGGTGCTCTTCAAGAGATCTCTTCCTTAGTGAATTCTATCCTTGGAAATTCTATTCATTTGCTTGCCAATCTTTCCTCAGTGAAACTCTACCTTGTGTCTTTTCCACAAGGATTCTATTGGGTTGGTTGTTCAGGTCAACTTTTCGGTATGGTGCACGTTTGTATCTTCGATTTCCACTTGCATGTTCATCGTGTTCTTCACTCCCTCCCCAAATCCCCCTCGAATATATGAAGATCGGACCACCCTTGAGATTGGATCCTTATCAATTACTTTCTCTATTTCTATGAATATGAAATTAAAGATCGGGCCACCCTTGAGGTTGGATCCTTATCAATTACTTTCTGTGCTTCTATGAATATAAATATTATTCATCGGAGTATGACAAGATGCTCTTTCTTGCCTTTTGAATTTAGGTTATGTTAAGGATAATGGAAGATTGTCCAAGAGTAGGAGAATTATTTTTTAGCATAGGTAGATTGATCATATTAAAACGTTTTTTAGCATGAGCATTATTTTTTAGCATGGCCAAGATCTACCCATTGTAGCATGTGTAGATTGATCAGATTAAAACAATTTTTATTTATCTTTCATTTTGTGTGTTATATTCAATATTATATTTTACCAATTTTTAAATCCAAATTATTCGAGATTTTCCTAGGTCAACATAAACTGGGCTCTCAAGCAAAGCCTATATCCTTCCAAGTACCAAGATCTAGTCTAAGCTCCGTCGGTGGTCTATTCTGTGCGATTTCTTAAATCATGGCTCATTCCACCAAACCCCCAAACCCCATACCCTCTTTCTCAGACTTGGAAGTCAATTTGAAATTATACTACACTAATTTTCTGATGTCTTTAATTATGTGCAATGTTGTCTCAAGTCTTAGTACAAACAAAATGGTTTGCTATGTGTTTCTCTACATTGAACACCCACGCTGGAAATCCTGGATCCACCACTAGCGTAAGATGAGCAAAATTACCAGTCAGCGCAGAGATAGAGGAAAGGTTGAAAGGGAGTCCGTATACCTGCAGATGCGTCTTGAGCACGTCCAGCGGGCACAACACTGTCGCCAAGATGAACCCTGCGCCACGATCACACCAACATAAGAAAAACAAGAATCATCAAACTATCCGCCACCGCCGCAAGACGGGACAAAAAAACCCCGAACCAAGGCTCTAAGCCCAAGGAGAGGAGTGGGAAACTTATCGGCCGAGCCGCCGGCGATGGCGTTGCAGGCCGCCTCACGAGCCTTCGCCTGCGCACCACAGCGAGTGTGGCCCTTGCCCTTCGACATAGCGACAAGGGCGCATGTCGGGAGCCTGGTGAATCGAGAATAGAGAGGAACGACCCGCCTCTCCGGTCCTGTAAGTCGATCTTCGGAATTGGCAGCACGCAGCGACAGCTAGAATAAAGGCGGGATCACGGTCTCGCTCTCTAGTGGAACAGCGGGACATGATCCGAGCTGTGACGCGCGGGAGAGCGGAGCTTTGGGTGCTTGCTTGTGGCAGGTGACTGATAGTAGGACGCGGCCTGTGACGGAGGGGAATCAGGGTGGTGGCACGGGCGGCGGCAGAGGGGAAGCGGGGTGGCGGCACGGTGGAAGGGCGACGCAGCCCGGGCGTTCGGTCCTGACCGAAAATTTGGTCTTTGTATATCGGTTTATTTTGAAATCGGTCTTTAAAAATTAAAGACCAAAATTTACTTGTTAATTTTATTAATCGACAAATTCGATTATCCAATAATTCGGATTTGGTTTCGGCCATGATCGAATTGTGTGTTAGATATTATTAAATACAAAAATTGGATAATATTCGGTAAACCATTCGATACTATTTCAGTTGTAATTTGAATATAAAATACACTTCATATAGTCATATTAATTTGCGGAAACTAACATTCAATAATACTAAATTTGACTTAGTCGAGGAAGATAAATCTATAGTTATGGGCAACTAGAGCTTTGGAACTAGGCCACTCTCACCTAAAGTTCGGTCCATTCGGTTGTGAAGAACTAATGACCGAATTAACCAACTAAATTTGGTCTACAAAATTTTCTACCCAATATTTTGATCGGTCCTTTCAATCTCGGTCTATTCAGTTTCGGTCTCAGTCTTTTCGGGTTCGGTTTTCGGTTTTTCTGTCCACCCCTACGCAGCCGGCGGTTTGGGGAGCTGTTTGGTTTAGGGATATCCCTCAGTGGCTAGGGGTAGCCACTGAAAAAATGGATGTCAGTCGTTTGGTTTAGGGGATGACAGTAGTTGAGGATATCCAGATTCTACTGATATTCCCTCGAAACGGTGGCTATCCTCGTCCGGCAAATAATGGCGGATACGCTCAGCCACTTCTGCTCCCACGCGGAAATCATCCCAAAACCATTTTGCGCGCCATTTTGCCAGCTCACCGCTCGCGAAATAAAAGAAAATAACCATTTCCTCACTCTCCTTATCCTTCCCTGTATCCTCACTCTCCCTCTCTCTCCTAAAGAAACATGGCGGCGGCGACACGGCTGAAACTCGGGCGCGACTCCGGGACGCCACGGGAATCGACGGCGGCAGGTATCTCCTCTCTCTCTCCCCTATTTTTCTTGGTCAGAGGCGGGCTGCTGCCTCGTAGCTCATCCATATGTCCGCATCGATGGGGGCTGTGGCCATGGATGGCTCGATGGTGGTGGCCAGGGAGAGATGGAGGGCGCGGTGGCCAGGGACGGGCGACGAGGTCAGTGGCCAGGGAGAGATGGAGGGCATGGTGGCCATGGAAGGGCGACGGGGTCGGTGGCCAGGGAGATATGGAGGGCGTGGTGACTAGGGATGGGCGACGGGGTCAGTGCCAGGGAGAGATGAAGGGCGCGATGGCCAGGGAGGGGTGACGGGGTCAGTGGCCAGGGAGGGTGAGGGGGTTGTGTCCTGGCCGGGTGATGGGGGCTGTGGCCTGGCCTCCTAGGAGATATCGATGGGGGCGATGGAGGCTCTGGCCTGGCATTTGTACTTCTTTGTTGCATCACTTGTGTATATTATCTGTCTTGAATTGATCTCACTAATTTGCACAGATAGCAGTTGAACAAGCAGAAGTAAAAGTTTTTGTGGGTTTTGTCAATTCAATCAGCGGTATAAACTCGCTTCTAGCTGTAATCCAACATGTACAATGTGTCTACTATTTTGCTAAATTGTTCAAGCACTTTTCCATGGTACTTCTCATTGTAGATGGACAACAAGAAAAGGATGTTGATTCATATAGCAGTGGCATATTTTCTTGTCTCAATGTTCACTTTGGTTGTCAATTCTAGAAAAATAAAAAGGAGAGAAAGCATTAGATATGGTCTAATATATGAAACTAATAGGATGAGAAGAGAGTATCTAGATAATAAAGAATGGAAGAATGACACAATTTGTTTAAACAGGGATGAGAAAAGCTCCTTTTTCATTTTTGCCAACTCTTTAGGGATCGCAACTTGTTGAAGGAAACCATACATACATCAATTGAACTACAAGTAGCTATGTTCCTCCACACCATTGGCCATAACGTTAGGAATAGGGTGATTAGCTTGAACTTTGGTAGATCCAGTGAGGTTGTTAGCCATTACTTTAAAAGAGTCCTCCATGCCATCGATGAGCTGCGAGATGAGCTTATTAGGAAGCCATCATTGGAGACCCCTGCCAAAATAGAAGGAAACTATCGGTGGGATCCATACTTTAAGGTATGAAATTGTGTGTCAACAAATTTTAATAGAACATCGATAACCATAAACTTTTGGTTTATATTTTTTCACCCAATAGGATTGTATTGGAGCTATTGATGGTACACATGTGCGAGCCTCCGTTACAAAGGATTTGGAAGCCTCCTTTCGTGGTAGGAAGATCAATACTACTCAAAATGTGATGGCAGCCGTTGATTTTGATCTTCAGTTCACATATGTATTGGCTGGTTGGGAGGGAACAACACATGATGCAATTGTATTGCGTGATGCTTTAGAATGTGAGAATGGTCTACGTGTCCCACAAGGTAACAGATTATGTAAGTAGATCAATTTCTATACATCCAAATAACCCAATTGCCCCTCCTATTTTAGGAAAATATTATCTAGTTGATGTTGGATATGGTGCTAAACCTGGGTTCTTGCCTCCTTTTCGATGTGTGAGATACCATTTGAATGAGTAGCGAAGCAATCCCGTGCAAGATGAGAAGGAGCTGTTCAACCTTAGGCATTCTTCTCTACGTGTGGGTGTAGAGCGTGCATTTGGGTCACTCAAAGGAAGATTCAAAATTCTTGACGATGCCACGCCATTTTTTCGCTATCCAACTCAAGTAGACATTGTAGTAGCTTGTTGCATTATTCACAATTGGGTCATAAATGATGGGATAGATGAATTTATCATACCTGAGGCTGAATGGACACCAAACATTACTCATGCTGCAACATCATATGGCCAAGCACAAGAACTTGCATACATGAGTAATTTTAGGCAAAAACTTGCAGATCATATGTGGCAAGACCGAGAAAACAATATGCAGAAAGAAGATGTGTATTTTGTGTAATTTAGTATGTTGTGTTGAACTATTTTTTTTTTCTAAAATGGGTATGCAATGACATTTTATTTGCTGAAATGACATATGTAATGACATTTTATTTGCTGATTGTTTTTCTTTATATCCTATAATTGTTGAAATGCTCTCTCTATGTTCAATTAGTTACTGAAATTAACAATCTTTATGTGTTCTTTCATTTGTAACATTGTAGGAAATGGGAACTAAGCAAGTTGCATGGACACCTACCATGTCCTCATACATGCTTGCTAACCTATGTGATATTGTGGCAAAGGGCACTAGAACATCTTCTGGTTTCAAGAAGTGTCACTATGTTGCTTGTGCAAAAGCTTTGAATGATCATTTTCATCTAAGCTTGACTGATACATAGATGTTGATTGCAGCTCAGATCACTGTAGAGCTTCGTTGGGAAACCCCAAGAGCAAGGTATGATAAGCACAAAAGCAAGTTTCCCTCGGTAAGAAACCAAGGTTATCGAACCAGTAGGAGGAAGGAAATGACTCAAAGGTGTTACTAGCAACTTGGAAACCTGCACAACACAAACTCAAGACTTTGCCCCAAAAAACAATGAGGTTGTCAATCACACTAGTTTGCTGAAAACAATGGATTAACTGTATGGTGTGGAAGGTAATGGTGGCTTGCGGAAAGTAAACAGTAATAGTGGAAGATGTATCAATGGTAAAGATTGGACCGGGGTCCATAGTTCACTAGAGGTGTTCTCCTTAAGATAAAAAACATAACATGCTGGGTAAACAATTACAGCGGGGCAATTGACAGGACAGAGCAAGGCATAACAATGCAATACTAGACATTCATGATCCTATGAGATTTGATTGGGCATTACAACAATATACATAGACCGCCATCCAACTGCATCTATGACTAGCAATCCACCTTCAGGTTATCATCCGAACCCCCTCCAGTATTAAGTTGCAAGCAACGGATAACTGTTTTAAGCAATCTGTGTAAAGTAAACAATACAATTGTTCCATGAACAAAAGATCGTTGTTTTCTCCCTAGTAGCAACAACACATATACAACCTTAGAGATTTCTGTCACTTCCCCAGATTCAATAGAGGCATGAACCCACTATCGAGCATAAATACTCTCTCTTGCAGTCACTAGCATCTACTTTGCCAAGATAGCTACTAGAAACGGAGAGCATGCAAGATCTCAAACAACACAGACATGATAGAATCATTAATCAATCTAACATAGTAATCTCAATATCCATCGGATCCCCGCAAACACAACATGCATGATTACAAATAGATGATCTTGATCATGAATAGAGCTCACAAGATCTAAACATGGTAGCACAAAGGAGGAGTGTGGCACCCCGGATTTACGGTCCGAGAATACCCGTTATGCATATAATTCACATTCCCATGATCAGTGAGCCATGAGCATAACCGACAAGTATCATTACATCATCCTTAATTATTTACAACAACTTACAAGGAGGCCTTTATGGCGATTACAACACAGGTAGCAGAAGTCTTCAGTGCAGAGCCCGTGCCTTAACCTACAGGCAAATGACTGGGAAGACGTCCTAGCTCACATAGACGTCAGCACCTTCGTCGCTTCTTAGCATCTGCAATCTGGCCAAGTAAATAGC
This sequence comes from Avena sativa, assembly GCA_916181665.1. Classification (NCBI taxonomy): domain Eukaryota; kingdom Viridiplantae; phylum Streptophyta; class Magnoliopsida; order Poales; family Poaceae; genus Avena; species Avena sativa. Next base: position 258,897,338 of record OV702281.1, read on the forward strand.
CAGGGACAATGCCGGTAAGTACTTTGAATGTACTTGCAAACCACCGGGACAAAGTAACAAGATAATGCATATTTAGCTGTGGCGAGGTAGCTCTAGACTATAGTTGTTTTTGAAAGAAAACCTAACATTGGCATCTCTATATCTTGGTTGAAAAGGAGTTTTGTAAAGTATGACTCCTTTTTCAAAATCCGGACATCTCCACATCCTTGTTAAAAAGATTTAAAAATAGTTTTGTTGTAAAAACCTTTTGTAAAATCTTATCGACCATCTCCGGTCAAAAATCGAACTCATCCTTATCCTTCCTCGTGACCAAGTCACATCTTTTAGTTCATCACCACTTATCTCCCGGTACTCACAGTAATCACCTTTCCAACCGTCCTTGTCCGTGGACACGGCTATTTGAATAGATTAGACTATGCAGAGTTTGTGCACTTTACCCACAGGAATCAATACATCCGCCGGGATACAACCATGGCCCTCTACATACTGTAGACGGGGGTACAGATAATCGAACCTAACCTTTCATTTGTTGTCCCTAGTGTAGGCACTTTCCCTATGGTTGCTTAGTTCCCCCGGGATGTGTACCTGACTTCCCAAGTCCGAATCTCCCTTCCTGCGCATCCTTTACCCACTTCCAGCCGTACTGCCTTAACCTGGTACCGTCGTCGGGAGCTCCATAGTTTCAGCCAACTCCGTGGAGTTGAATGGAACCTCTCCGGGCACGACGACACCCTAAGTGGAAAGGAACCGGCTTCCGGGGACTCTAACCCCTTTCTACGCGTTATGGCATAGCCCATACTAAGGAGGACAAACTACGAGCTAGCCCTGAGTCCCACCCAGGGTAATGTGGTTGCACGAAAAAAAATGTTCAGGTAAAAGACTCGAGTACCCATTTCCTTTTTGTTACTTTGTTTGACTTTCTCTTTAACCTCCTGATATCTCCTTTAGTGAAAACTCCACTTGAAACGATGCCTCTTTCCAAGGGTTTTATTCTGAAAACTTTGTAGTAGGGTAAAAACCCAAAATAGTTTTATCATTGAAAATCCGTGGGTTTCCAAGAGGGAAGATGCTAATCATCTTCGCCTCGATCTAAGGGGGTAAAATTAGGTGTCAAACGTGTAGGTGTCCTAAGGGACATTTATACATAACTTGGAGGAGCCAAGTTACTCACGTCTTTTTATTTGAAACAAACCATGTCTGTGATCATGCAATTTATAAACGAGATATAAAACAGTTGATAAACAGAAGTAGGGCAATATAGGAGTTCAGGAATGGTGGCTTGCCTGTGACCAGCGAGAAGTCCCTTGACGGCGTTAGATAACCAGGTAACCAGTAATAATAATAAAGATAGCCCCGATGCTTCCTTCTTCTCAGCGTCACCCAATCGCAACTATCGCCGTTATCGAGCATACATGCAAACAACAATGCACCAATCAATACAAGCATACAAACATCAAAACATACATAAAACAAAGGGTAGGTTCATGATATGAGGCAGTAAGATGTGGGATGATTGGTTGATGAGTTTAGCAAAGGATGGGAAGGCATTAGGAAAAAGGCTCCCTTTGGATTTATAGTCTAGGAATTACCTAAGCGAGGGTTTTTTGACCAAGGACTTGATCTGTATGATAACATTGTATAAAAATGATACCACCAGATAGGTATTTATAAAATTAAACCAACAAAAGTGGTTTCACTATTTTATCAATTTCCCTTGATTTATAGTGATTTTTATAGTGGATAAATTTCTAGTTTTTGGAAATAATTCTCCATAACTTATATAGAGTTCCAAAAATTATTTCAGTGGGTTAAAAGGTAGTATTTGATGGACTGAACCAATAGGAGTTGGAATCTCCTCAAAACAATTACCAGAATTCCCTTGAGAAATTCTCAAAGTCAGTACTGACTGGGATTTGTCTTTTTCATCAGATTTATTTTACAGAAGATTTTTAGTTGGTTCCAAGGACACATGTTAGGTGATGAAAATACCTTTCTATAGAAATTGGAATCAACATTTTAGGAGTTACAGAGGTACTATGTGAATAAACTATGCACTAAAGAGTTTAATTCACCAAGATTCAACATATGCTTATAAAAATATGAGCTACTGGATTTAGAAAGGTATGATGGTGTGCGTCCCAGGGGAGTTGGAATTAGGTCCAAACCTCACTTGGTTTGACCTAGGGAAATTCCTACGGTCAGAAAGGATCTGTTTTTGATATTTTTGCCAGGGGAAAACTAGGAAACCAAGTAAGATGGGGCCAGTGGGACTTGCAAGCTATGGTCAGTACCTTCCAGAGTTAATTAGGCTTACCCCATTTGGATTTGTAGAATTTTCTAGAGAAATTGTTTAGTGCACTGGATAGATCTAGGGGTATGATTTATCATTTTTACTCTAAACAACCTTTGGGCTAGCCAAAGCCTATACATGTTAGGGAAAACACTAGGGGGTCCAAAGAAATTTAGATCTGAGCAGTTTGGTTTATTTTCCATTTTCATTTCAAATTAATCTAAACAGCTAAATTTCAGATCTGGGTAAAATATTAAAAAGACGAGGGGTGTTGGGCCAGATCTGGGGAGGAATGGTCCGGGGGAGGGATATCTGGCCCACCCGGGGCCGCGCCCATGCGCGAGGGGGAGAAGATGTCGGCCTAGCTGGGCCGGCCTGCCAGCGGGAGGAGGGAGTGAAGGGGTACGGGGCGGCTGTGGCCATCAGATCAAGTCCAGATCGACGACCACAAGCCGTCTTCTTCCCGGCGTCGCCTCCCGCGGGCATAAACCCTAGCTGGCGAGCGAGGTTTGATGGGGAGGCTCACCTGAGCGTCGGGAGGCAACGGGGGCAGTCCAGGGCGAACCGGGGAACGCCGACGAGCTCGGGAAGGGTCGGCAAGGTCAGGTCTTGTTGTTGGGGAGGTGCTCGCGCAGCGACGGCCAAGGAGGAGCACGTCGGGCTTCGTCGGGAGGCGTCCAGAGGCATTCCTGGGGCAATATAGGGGTATGGTTAGAAGCAGGGGAACAAGGGAATTAAAATGGAGTGACATGCAGAGAGGGAGGGATAAGGGGTGGAGCTCGGGGCTGTCTTTTATTTGCCATGGCCGAGGCTTCTTTCTCCTTCACCTTTGAGCAGAGAAGAGCAGGGGAGAGGGGAGGAGGTGTTCTGGGAGGTGAGTGGGGGCAAATGAGCAACGAGGGGAGGCTAGGGTGGCCTCTAGCCCTTTTATTTAGAGATGGAGTGGTGCATGGTGGACATAGCTCATGGATGAGCTAGGGCTTGGTCTATGGGCTTCCCATTGGTGTCCAGGGGCGGTGGGGATATTGTGGGGTGTTCTTATGGTCGTGCATGGAGCAGAGAGGGAGTAGAGGGCTGCAATGAGTAAAGAAATGGGTTTAGACAAGACATTTCCTTTGTCTCCCTCTTAAGTAATCATGTGAGCCAAGGGGTGTGGGGCATGCTACAGTGTTGGTCGACCAGAGGGGTGTGAGTGCTGCCAAGGTGGAGTGCTGGAGAAGATTGGGACTGGTTTGAAATGGATTTGAATCAAGTTTGTTTGAAATGCAAAATGTTGACCAAATGGAGGCTTGAGAAGGAAGTTGGTAAATTTGCATTGGGCAAGGTGTGTAAATGATACTGGTAGATATATGGGGTCACATAATATCTCCATGATTTAAATGGGATTTTTCTGATGATTATAATCCCATTTAAATGCACTTCTTCAAAAAGTGCTGAAGTAGATAATGGAAGCAAAAATGATATTTTTACATTGGGCAAGCTTGTTTTTTGATGTGATATGGTACTAAATACCATAACACACATTGGAGGATTTTATTGGGATTTATTGAGGTGGGAAAGTATTTTTAGGGAATTACTTCTTGTTTCTGCCATTTAAGAAAAATGGCAAAAAGAAATAATAAAGGATCTCAAAAATATTTATTCTTGAGTTGGGAAGATGGGGTATGGTATGGAGAACTCAATATACATTGAGTTGGCAAAGTGGTTCGGATAGAAACAAACTTGTCTTTAAGGACAAGGATTTTGGGAAGTTGGTAAGTGAAGGAAATAAAATAGTTTAAAAATCCAAATAATTGTGGGAATTATTTGAGGATGCTTAGATCCGAGGTAGATGATGTATAGTTCATGTATCCATAAAAGTACACCTTGGTTTTGAAGAGAAGTGGTGAAAAGGATGGAAACTAGATAAGGGTAGGATCTAGGGTTTAGTTAATCTGATGCCATCTAAACAGGGATGGACTAGGGAGCTCAGAGCTCACCTTGGTACAAGGGATATATGGGTGGATAGACCATGTCATGTAGATGATAATGGAAGCAAGGGTTAGGATTGGTTGGATTTGAGGTGGTCTAGATGAGATGGCAAACTTTGTTGAAAATAAGGCTGCCATATCAGACACATCGGTTAGCCTTCTAAACCAGGGGGTTTAGGAAGCACAAGGCTCCAATGGAAACAAGTGAAGTGGGGATTTATAGGCCATGATTATTAAATCACAGCCATGCAAAGAGTTGGTCGAGGGGAGGTGGCACATGGATGGGAGCTTCTGCCAAAGTAGGCAAGATGATAAGATTTGTAGTAAAGCTTATTATCTTGAATACAAAACCATCATGGATGAGTGGGGATTAGAATGGCTTAGCCAAGGGAAAGAGTGGGCCTTGGTAGTACTAAATATGTAATACAAGATGGTTCAAGTACATTCTCAAGAGTGCACATAGGTTGGAAAATGTAGAGCTCCAAAGATGGTATCCGGATAAGAAATCCAGACTTAGCCATTTTGGCAGATTTAGGGTTTTAGACTAGAGTGCAAGTGTAGAAGCTTTTGAGAGAATGCTTGGTTCCAAACTCATGATCCTAGGGAGGATGTTGATGTGATGGATAAGTAGATATTATCCATGCTTATATTGGGTCTTCTTTAAGTTTGAAACCATCAAGAGGGATTATCCCTGAATTGAGATAAGAAGGAGATGATATGATCACTTGAGTGACTTAGGATAGATCCAGTCTTGGATGCTTGCTTTGAGGTTGATGATCACAAGCAAGGATTGGGTCCTAAGGTATGAGCTACTAAATTAGATCAATATAGTTCCTAAGCAAACAAGGAAATCAGCAGATCAAAGCAATTCACCAGACAGCAGATCAAGGCAATTCATCAACCAGCAGATCAAGGCAATTCATCTTAACACTTATCTAACTACTACTAGGGTTGCCATCAAGCCTAGCTTGAGGTAAGTATAGGTATTTTGAAAAGGGGTCTTTCTTGGAAGTAAGATAAGGATCATCTTGGTATTACTACCAAGTTTAGATTAAAAGGTTTTGGAAAAACCTAGATATAGCGGTAGTTGAAGGTTCTGTCTTGAAACCATAAGGAGAGTATATATGTATGTCTCCATAGTTTTGGCAATAAAAGCTAGTAAAGTATTTGGTTGTGTCAAAGTCATCTTTTCTCAGGTTTTGAAATGCCAGAACATTTGAGAATATAAAAGATCATCCAAGACATCTCTTTTGTAAAATAGTTTTTATAAACTAGTGTTGAGATGAGGAGTACACAACAATTCCACAAGCAGTTGCTTGAGCACAAGAAAGCAAGTAAGCACACAATGCAAGAAAACGTTTTTGCCCCCCCCCCTGATTTTTGCCTTTTGGGCACTTAATCAGGGTTGCTGAAATTGGAATGTTACAGACCTTTCCCCCTTAAAATAATCTCGTCCCGAGATTAGGGAGGAGTAGGGTTGGGTTAATAACATCTGCTTAAAAATTTTAGCGGTGGAATAAAATAGACGATAACAAATTTTATAAATACCCGACGTGGTTAGTTACGGTTCGGCGCAGAGGGGCTTCGATTCGGGCGATTAAATTAAACTAGTGGAAAAGATGCAGTCTTTTCCCCTTAGGGCAAGTCTAGGTAGGTTTAGCGCCGACGGTTACTTCCTTCTTGATGCGAGACGGCGAGTTGAGTCTTCTTCATTACTTTGCCTTGGGGACGACCTTCTTTCTTCATGGTCTTGATACACCGGGATGTTGGCTTGTCGGTCGAACTTGGAGCGAAGAATCTTCTGAATGAGGAGAAGGGCCGATTGTTGTCCTTCTTGCAGAGTCGACGATTCGGAGCTTGGAGGGGTGTTTACCACTTAGTGTTAACTAGGGGTCGACTCCTTGGGTCTATCATGGTTTTGGGCGGAAAGACGTAGCCTTTCCCTCTTAGAGCAAAACTACGAGGGTTTGGGTCTGATGCAACATCATGGGTAAAACATGCAAAGAAGGATATCCTGTTTCCATAACCTCCATATATTTAGTAGGGTTCAAACCGGTTGGTGGAGGGGGTACTTAAGGGGTTATAAAACAGGTCTGTGCCACAGGGCAACAAGGCACTTAGAGTTTTACAAAATAGGTTCCGAGGCGTTACATAGTTACTACATTACACCAGTACCATGCTAGACTAGCTGCCGCTTGCGGATGGTCCCAGGGGAATCCTCTTTGGCTTCATCTTCGCCTTCAGGGAGGTGGGTGGAAAATCCTTGGAGGTCTTGAATTGGCTTGAACCTCTTGAGGTACTACCGAGCGGTGACACATTTCTATCTTCCTTGGACGATGCGGCTTCCAGAGGCTTATTCTGGGTCCTTGATCATGGCTTGATTTCTTTTCTGGACTTATAGAGCTTCTTTGCGATCCAGGATAGATTGCACGCGACGAAGTTCCATCTGGGTGCGGCGGTATTCATCAACAACTGCGGTGAGGAGCTCATTTCCAGCATAGCTATAACGGGCTTGAAGCTGCAGGGTGGGGTAGGTCAAGAGAGGGTCTTGGGATTGACCAGATGAATCCACGCTTCCTTTGATGGGCAGAAATAAGGTCGTGGTTTCCTCATCTCGGGAAGGATATCCCGAATGCGGAACAGTGCTTCTCTTGTTGCCATTTGCATGGCTAGCAATGGAGTTCGCATACGAAATCCCGTGGCGTGAATGGGTTCTCCGGGTACTCCATACTTTGGTTGAATGGTCACTTGACCCAGAAATAGTCCGGTTTCCAGTCCTCGGTGGAGGTTGTAGGTGGGAGGTTGGGTGTATCCGCAAAGCTGCAGGGAATCCCATAGGAGGACGGGGAATCCTGCGCTTAGCCATGTTTCATCAACGGGCTCCATCGTATGGGCACCTAGAGGGGGGGGGGGGTGAATAGGTTCTACTTCAAATTTTACTCTTTTTCAATTTAGGGTTTGACAAGAAAGGTAAATTCTCTAGAATATGCAACTATGGTGAATTTACCTATATGTCAAACAAGCACAAACTAACACAACACTAAGCAAGAACAAGTAAGTAAAGTGCGGTAAAGGATAGAAGTAACCAAGGGAGTGGACGCGGAGACACAAGGATTTGTTTCCCGTAGTTCCTTCCTTTTGAGGGGAAGTACGTCTACGTTTGGAGAGGGGGTGGTTTCAAACCACCAACACCACGAGAGGCCTCCCTTGTTCTCCGATGAACCTCACCCCAACGGGCTCGATTCACCTTCCACTGTATCGGCAACCTTCGAGGTGGAAGCCGGCACCTTTACAACAAGTTCGGGGCACACATCCACAACTGAATTGGAGGCTCCCAAATACAAGCAAGCTGTCAAGACAAATCAAAGACAAGCTTGTAAGAACCAAATCAAAGTTAGGGTTTCCAAAGAAACACTAGAGCTTGGGGGCCCTCAAGTGAATGAGGGGGAAATGAAGATCTCTCTTGGTGAAGATGTGAATCAAGGCCTCCTCCTTCGATTCTCCAAAGATCAATGACTTTGGATGGTTGGATGAAGAGATCTTGTGGATTTGGTGGCTCTAATGGTGTTGGTGTTCTTGAGCAGCTCGAGCAGCTGGAGGAAGAAGATAAGGGTCCCTATTTATAGACAGCCCCCTCCACGAACCGTTTTCTGACCGTTGCAGAAAAGTCAGACCGGAGACTCCGGTCTGGAGACCGGAGACTCCGGCCAATCTCCGGACCAGTCTCCGGACTGCCCTTCTGACTGACCCAGGCCAGTTCTTCACCAGCAACACCGGAGACTCCGGCCTTCCAACACCGGAGACTCCGGACTGACCAAAGTCCGGAGACTCTGGAGTAACCTCCGGTGCAGCCTCCGGACCCCTAGTCAGAATGTCCCAGCCATGTCCTGGGAGGCACCACCGGAGCCAGAACCGGAAACTCCGGACCACACCGGAGACTCCGGTCTTGGTAGACCGGAGACTCCGGTCTGGAGTTTCCAGAACTGTGGCAAATGTATGTGGTCTTTTCCCAAGAGTGTGTGTTATGTTTATCTATGATAATACCAACCTGTGGACAATAACAAACTATAAAATGATCTACTTGTTGTTAACGAACACCAAAAGTGATTATGACAATAAATGTCCTTTCAATCTCCCCCTTTTTGGTGTTCGATGACAACAATTGATTTGCATGGAATAACATATAAATGTGGTTCCCCCTGACTACGTGCAACAAGATAATGAAGTAAATCATGTAAACAAAATAATACCAATGATAACACACATAGATCTCACATGAGTTACAATAGATGTTGCACACAAGCACATAGTCATAGCCACACATAAGAACAGTAGATAACACACATAAAGTTCAAGTTTGAATATCCAAATAAAAGGCAAATAAAAGCAGATAGTCGCAAATCCCAAGTCCCATGCAAAGCGATGAGAATGTCTTCTCCCCCTTTGGCATCGAAACGCCGAAAAGGGAAAATACCTATACTAGCGCCCCAATAACTCAGTAGTCATCGTCATCCTCGGCATCCTTATCCTCATCCTGGTCATCCTCGTCCTGGTCACCCTCATCCTGGTCATAGTCATCATCATCCTCAGGGATAGCAGGCCCTTTGCCGTGAGGGCGAGAAGAGGAAGTACCCTGGTATCCAAACCCAGAGGTGACATCAGCAAACGTCTTCCAGTCCACCAGACTATCATGTTGGGCATTCCATGCCCCAAATGAGAGATTGTGATCAGACTCTGTGGACTGCTGGGCCCCATGCTCATCATTTTATTCATCTTCACCTTCCTCAGTATCAGTAGCACCCTGGTCCTTGATCTCTTTGAGGAGCTTCTCAATGCGGCGGTTGCTTTGGTAAGATGCATGCTGCTGCTTGCGAATGTCAACGTTCATGCAGCAAAGGGTCCTCTCCCAAAATCTGGCCTTCTTGACCCTCTCATGCACATAGTCTCTAGTCATGGTAGGCATAGGGACATTGGAGGCATTCTTCTTCCGGACTCTAGGTGGAGAGGGAGCCCTCTCCGTATCAATCTCATCATCATCATTATTTCCATATCGATGCCTTGGAGCTGGCCCCATGTGCCCCTTCTGCTGCAGAGAGACCAGAGTGTGCACCGTGAGGTGTGGTGGTATGCCATGTGGAGAATCATGCGGCTGGGAGTTGATGAATCTCATAATCAAGGGTGCATATGGAGGATATTTCTTGAAAAGAATGGCATGGAACATCTCCTCGAAAATGAAGTCCATGACATCAATGGGTGCAGCATCAGCCTCTGGTCCAGCATTGAAGGTCCGGTGAGTATGGTACAGGAGGTTGACAAGCCCTCCCCTGAGAGCATCATCATTTCCAGCACTTGGATCAATAGTGTGACAAAAAATTCTCAGCATAAGGTTGTAGAGGGTCTTGAGTCCCTTGGAGGCCCCCACAACACCATCATCATACAGAGGTGCCAGCTTTAACTTGTTCTCACCCAAGGCTGCTGAGTGCATGCGCTGCCCCACAGGAGTAGATACGCCGTGAAAGGTCTCAAAGATGACATTGGCAAAGTCATGAAAGGTAGCTATGCAGCGAGTAGAGCCAGTCATCCACACCATGGTCCTGTCAAGATCAGACCCAAACACCACTGTGGCATAAAACTGCTGAACAAGGTGCACACTGTAGTCTTCGCGCAGCTCCATCAAGTTGTAGAGACCCAGCTTCTCACAGATCCACATGGCATCATTGAAATAAGGGATCTGGCGCATTTGCTCAATGTTCATGAACTTATGAGGGCAAACAGGTGATTTGGTGAGTACACCATACACATCCTTCATGAACACACCCTGTTCTTTCCTCCAGAAACGAGGGTCATCACTGGTGCGAGGCAGTGCATAGAAATCTGTCTTCCTGAGCTCACGGTACTCCTCTTTAGACATCTTGGCTAGGGACTGGACGTTGTCATACTTGGCTCTCTTTGCACGTTCCTCCCGTTCAGCTCTCTCTTGATCCCTCTTCATATAAGCTGCATCACGTGCCCGCTGTTTTCGGTTGGACGGAGGTACGATAAACTGACCCTGAGCTTCGTCATAGCGAGGATTGCCCCTTTGGGACTTAGCCTTGGTACGATGAGGACGACTAGAACCATCACCTGTGAACATCAGTGAGGGAGATAGCATGGAGATGAGTATATATGTCCCAAATATGCTGTAACACCCTCAGAATCGGCCCTATGCAAGTTTCAGCGCTTTCCGCCAAAACCCGCATAGAAACGATTCAAAGGTGCCCACCAGGCACTTGCGTGCGGGTGGAAAACGAAGTAATACCATTACACAATAGTCCTCGATGGAACCCACAAAACATATATATACAACAGCGACTCAAAGAGTCAAGAATACAGATTTACAGTACAAAGATCCAGATCACCTTGAAAACAATACAGCGTCCGAGTACGGACAAGATGCAAATTGAGCTAAGAGCCCTGAAGAATAATCAATGGCGTCCATAACCCTGCCCAGGCCAAGCCGGAAGGGTAACCCTGCTAACGACGTCGATCTCAAAGTCTGCTTAAACAAAAGGGGTGCCGACAAAGGGCAAAGGAAAAAAGAGAGAGCGGTCAGTACTGAGGCCAGTACACGGCGAGACTAGAATTCGGCGGTCCTCGCCTACATAGGTATGGTGGACTGAAGCGGCAGCGCGGCATGCACTAAACAACCTATAGAGACTCGATACAACTAGCGGCTATCAGAGAGGGGTAAGAAAGACCTATTCGGAACCAACCTGATAATACCACCAAATATACCCATCCTGGTGTTTCCCCCTCGAGACCAAACGAGGAAGTCAACCGAGGAACTCACACCGTTGGCAGTTTTATTCATTCCGTTATAGTTGCGACAATTACTAGTCAAATAAAGATGGCATGAGTCATCCTGATATAATAAGCAGTGGGCAGTTTTAGTTAAACATTCCGTTGTAGTTGCAACACTTACTAGTCAGATACGATTAGCATGAGACATCCCAAACCCAGCAGTTGTTGGTACTTTTATTTAGCCATTCCGTTGTAGTGAAGTTGTTTACTAGTCATATCGGATACAAGTCAAATTATAACAGTAAACTTTAGTTATAGTTGTCTATGATCGAGAACTGTGCTCCAAGTCGTCCATAACCGCGGACACGGCTTCTCGAAAAGATTTAACCCTGCAGGGGTGCACCAAAGTATCCACACGCACTTCGACCCTTTTTGCCAGATCAGTTAACATACACCCATCGGTATGTCGGCGGGGCCTAAGTCATGACGTTTCCCAGACCCAAAGCAAGTACATGGGGGCCACCCCACTAAGCTACCCGCAACGAAGTCGGCCGGTCTCCGAGACGGACTCAGGGTTTGTGTAGACGGCTGTAAACGACTGGGAACCCGAAAGTGTGACTGGGCTTGTCGATACAGCGAAAACGTGTCACGGTCCTAAACAGTACAGGTGCTCCACGCACAATCGTAAATAAAGCAGTAAAGCATGGCATAAGTACAGGATAGTAATAAAGCCCCAAACTACTTGTGGCCCCCGGTACAATACTTTGAAATCAGGTACTAATCGATGGGGGTGCCCACACACCCCACCTGTGGTTAGCGCGCTCGATCTCGGAACAGGTGTCAAGAACTCGGGGTCCTACGGGACACCAGTGAGCGGTTAAAATCCAAATATTGTCTATTACCCACCGGTGCCTCTGCATTTACCTACTTTCAGTTTTAGTTATTAAACAGTAATTAAAGCCATGATCATCTCCAACATAAAGCATATGGCAGCCTTCCAACCGCTGTGGTACTGGACGACACGCAACAACACTTGAGCAAGCGACTACGACGCGCAAGTCCAACTATCTACCAAACAACCGGTAATAGGATGCGTCCGAGGCAATATAAGGCTGCAAGGGATATCACGGGTACGAAAACTAGAGAATCGCAAAACAGATAGCAATAGATCAACAGGGGGGAATAAATACTATAAAAGTAAGATAGGTAGAAAGGGGGAGGTGCTCGCCTGAAAACATTGCCGAAGGTTCATCCGAAGATCGGGTCGACACTCGCATCAACTCATCGGCCTAATCCGTGAAGAAGCAAAGCACTAGAAGAAACACCGGATGGACTATTTAATACTACGGTAGAAAATCGGGCATGATGCATGTATGATGTATGACATGGCAGGCATGCGATGCAGTTAGGCCATATTAAGCGGAACCAGGGTCCTAATAATTATTTACTAGGTTCATGTTGTTTAGATACCCCACATTTTAAATGTTGTCTTAACATGGCAAAAAGTATCACCGGTTCGCTACACAAATTTAAATGGGACCAATATAAGACTAGAATAGCCCGCATATAGCCTCCATATTTAATTTAGGTGAATCGTCATAACGCCCCCAAACCCACATGAATATGCATGCAAGCATGAACAATTAAATATGCAACAGTTGATAATGTCATATTATAAAAATAATGGGGTCTCAGAAAGGTAATCACATTAGGGTATCGGCGATCTTGGTTTCGAAGGGGTTCGGGCGCCGGGATCGGTCTTCGGGATCGGCCTTCGGATCCGGGTTCCTTGGGTCCGAGAGGAAGATGTCCTCAGGGTCTCGATCATCGGGTCCAAGTACAATGACCTTGAAGTCCCGGGATGTAGATCTTGGTGCTTCATCTCAACATCGATTGCAGGCATCGGTTAACGCTTACAGAGTAGATCTTGGCGGCCTTCAATGCACTAGTTCAGACTAGTTCGGGTCGGTCTTGTATATCCAGTGGCAACAGAGATTTTGCCGAGGTAGCCAACCTCTCTACACCTCCACACTACCAGACTTCATCAGCATAAGCATCCACAGGAACACGTTCGATACCAACCATTCCATAGCGATACCGATTCATCTCGGGACGGTAGGCAGCCTGGAAGCGACGGTTGGCAAACAACACAAAAAGAAACACGGGCAGAGAATCATTCGCTGCACTTTGAACCAGCAGGGAAAACGGGCTCCAGATCGGTGATGACGTCAAGAGGGGCGCCGGAGGACGAGGGAGCTGGCCATGGTTGCGTGCGGGCTCGCAGGGGCGCGGCAGACGGAAGGCGGCGGGGCCGCTGGCCCAGCGACCGGAGACGAACGCGGGACGAGGAGGACACGCGGGACGAGCAGCTACAGGGAAGAGGCCACCGAGCACGGCGGCAGTGAGACCCAGGGCGAGGCGAGGAGGACCGATGGCGACGCCTGGGGGTCACGCGTGGAGGAAGGTTCGCGAGGGGAGGAGGAAGCCGGGCGTCGGTGTTGCATAGGGGGGAAGGGCCGGCGGTGACGCAGACCCGGTGGCGGACGGCCAACAGGAAGGAGGGGAGAACCGCGGCCGTCGGGACGAGCAGAGGAGGCGCCGGGGTCGGAGACGAGAGCGCTGCGGCGGACAACGGCTCTGCAGCGGGGCGAACAGGAAGGGCGGACATCGGGCGGAGGACGGCACGGTGAACATCGGGCCAGAGGCGGCGACAGGTGCGAGCTCCGAGGCAGCTTGCGGGCGATGGTGGAGTCCAGCGAGCGCAGGGGCGGCGGCCGCTGGCGGCCGAGGCAGGGTTGACCAGGGGAAGGAGGGCTCGCAGGGTAGAGGAGCAGGGCCGGGAGGCGCGGCCGGCGAGGATCCTGCGGAGGCGCGTGGCACCGGCGGAAGGCGGCCGAGGGAGCAGGCGGCAGCGGCGCGGGGTGGTTGCAGAGGAGGGAGGCGACGGTGCTCGCGTCGCGAGGTGGGGTTCGGGGCAGCACGCGAGAGAGAGACAGGGTGGGGCCAAGAACGAAACATGGGAGCGTCAGGAGGGGCCGTTTCCTGGCGTGCGAGAGAGATGGGGAGCGGGGATCGAGGACGGGAGAGGTTGACCAGGTCGCGGGGCGCGTGGGGAGAGTGGCGGCGGGGTGGAGGACTGGGGAAGTGGTGAGGTGGCGGGTGGTGATAGGGTGGGGTGAGGTGGCTGGGGATGGGTAGGATAGGGTGGGGTAGGAAAAGGTTTGGGTAGTCTGGTTTTGCACTAGGGGTGGTCGACTGGGTCGGATCGGCCCGGTACGGCTGCCCCTAAAAATAAAATAAATATTTTAATATTTAAAACGGGGCTTTTGAAATCCATTGGTAGACGAAACAAAATAATCCGGAGACCCGGGTTTTGGATTTGAAATAAAGGCGGGGTATTTAGAAAACAAAATATGCTTTTCGAAAATAGTTTCAGACAAACAAATGCATGATGATGACGATGCTCAAATGCAATGTGGCATGATGACATGAGAATGCGGTCATGATGATGCAATGCACAAAAATAACGCGATTTTCTAGTAGTGGTTTTTGCGGGGCGCCACAATTCGACACCACTAACAATGGATCTCGCCCTCGAGATCCGCCTCATGGTACCGGAAAGAAGGTCGGTGATCTGCATCTTCTCGCTTCGTGTAGATCTTCGCGACACCACTAACAAGAGGTCGTTATCCGTGATCGACGAGAGAACACTCCGGGAAACAAAGGCGAAGGTAGAGGTATCAACCAATCAATCCACCTCTAACTTCGATAGAAAGAGAGAATCGATGCATTCTCATCCACTTCAATGTACACAAGCGAATAGAGTGAGTAGTCGGCATGGGGGCCAGTCCATCACGCACCCAAACTATTACTCTGCACAATCAGTAGAAAAGCGTGCAACCATTCTCGGAATCAGACTGAAGACCTTGACAATCGAGGTTCAGAAACAAAGGAGTGATGCAGACTCTGCATCGGATCTGGCGTAGATGATGTCGTCGCGTCGGAAAACACCGGAAGGCACGAGAAGGAACAAAGAGAAGTCCACCAGACGAAGGATTCCTCGGATAGCATGAAGACCAGATGTAGCAACACCATTACCAAAGGAGGAAGCGAAACCCTGAAGGTACGATGGAACCCATGTAGGGGTTCGTAGCATGGAAAACAAAAAATTTCTATCGCATACAAACAAACAAGCCAAGATCTATCTACTAGATTGTAGCAACGAGTCGATGGAATAACTTACCCTCGAAGATTCCAAAGCGGTTAACGAGAGCAGATTCTCGTGGGTGATGTAGTCGTACACTTCCCGATCTCAAGATCGCGTAGACGATCCTTCCGGCGCTGCGTTCCGGCAGCGCTTCCGCAGTCGGTCACACGTTCGGTACTCGACGAAGACCTTCCTCTCCCTTGTTCCAGCAGGCAGCGGAGGTTGTAGCACTCTCCTCGCGATTCCGGCAGCACAACGGCGTGGTACCGGAAGTAGAGGGGAGATCCCGCAGGGCTTTGCCTTAAGCCGGAGCGAGTATGGTGGATTATGAGAGAGGTCTATTAGTGGTCTAGAGATTAGAAACACCAATTAGAAGGCTCTAAACCGTAGGCTAAAGCAATTAGAAGCTCTAAACCAGAACGGCTCTAAACCGGAGATTAGAGGTAGAAACTTGTGTGTCTCAAGGAGGAGCCCTGCCCCTCCTTTTATAGGTGGAGGGGCTAGGCGCGCCAGGGAGGGAGGGAGTCCCTCCCCAACTAGGCCTAGGGCTGGGCGCCGGCTTGGAGGAGAGGAACTCCTCCTCCAAGTTGGTTTCAACCTCCTCTTGCTTGTTTCCCACAGTTTCCTGTTTCCCACAGTTTCCTGTTTTCCACAGTTTCCTGTTTTAGCCGTTTGACTTTCAAACTGGCAATTTGACTTTCATGCTTTTGGAACAACAAGAACACTTAGTACATGATGCAATCATTCAATGACACATTCATGTACCCTTCCCCCCCGGAGTGCCGGACAATCCGGAACCTTCTAGAACATTCCCGATGAAAACACCGAAATCATTCCCGAACTCCGAAACGGGACTTTCCTTATATGAATCTTATTCTCCGGACCATTCCGGATCACCTCGTGATATCCCGGATCCCATCCGAGACTCCGAACAACATTCGGTCTCTTTCTCATAATACCATAACTACTCAAAACAACGTCGAATCCTTAAGTGTGTCTCCCTACGGTTCGTGAATTATGCGGACATGATCGAGACACTTCTCCGAACAATAACCAATAGAGGAATCTGGAAATTCATATGGCTCCCACATATTTCTACGATTACTTTGCGATCGAATGAACCACTTACATACGATACCAATTTCCCTTTGTCTCACGATATGTTACTTATCCGAGGTTATGATCGTCGGTATCTCTGCATACCTAGTTCAACCTCGTTACCGATAAGTACTCTTTTCTCGTTCCCGTGATATGTGATCCCTTGTGAGCCAGTCACATGCTTGCAAGCCAATTGGATGACATTCCACCGAGAGGGCCCAGAGTATATCTATCCGTCATATGGATGGACAAATCCCACTCTTGATCCATGTGTTTCAACCAATACTTTCCGAACACTCAATGCCACCTTTATAGCCACCCAGTTAAGGTGTGGTGTTTGATGTCATCAAAGCATCTATCCGGTAAAGGTGATATGCATGATCTCATGGTCGAAGGAATTAGGTTACTATGTATCAGAAAGCATATAGCAATTGAACTATTTAAATGACTTGATCTTTATGCTACGCTTATCTATAGGAGTATGTCCATCACATCATTCTCCTAATGATATGATCCTGTTGTTAATAACATATCTATGTTCATGATCAGGAAACCATGATCATATATTAACCAACAAGCTAGTTTAACAAGAGGCTTTACTAGGGACTCTTATTTTAGTTTACAAATCACACAAGTATTAATGTTTCCGGTTAATACAATTATAGCATGGTATGTAAACATTTATCATAAGTGTGAAGATATGATAATAACCACTTTATTATTGCCTCTTGGGCATATCTCCAACAGTCTCCCACTTGCACTAGAGTCAATAATCTAGTTTCAAACCTTTGTGTATTCAACACCTATGGATTTCCAGTGTTGTATATACACGATTGCTAGTGGTCAACTGATATCCGGATCTGACACTTCCAGGTCCGTGTGTAATTGCATGTCTTTGCGTCTCTACGCATCACTCATTCTCTAATGAGATGGCTTTGTATAAATTTGGTCTTTCGGTGTGACCTTTAGATCTTTGGGGTTAAAACATGTTGATAATATTGTCGCACAATATATCTTCATAGTATTATCCCACTGTGAACTACACCTAGTTTGATAACAAACTACTTGACACAAATGCCCTCTTTTGCTGCTAAAATAGCAGTCATATACTTAGCCTTTTGTTGTAGTATCTATCACAATGTCTTTAACTTTGGAACTCATCCAAATCCATTATGGAACTCACTTTCCATTATATTGTGCCACCTTTAGTTTAGATTGAGATAAACTTAATTTGTACTTTGTGACAAAACTAGTATCAATGTAGTACTTTTACAATGAACTAACCATCTATTTGTCACTTCTACAAATATTATACTCTTAGTTCTTCCAAAAGATCATAAGAATATCCTTACTATTGTCCAATGATCATCTTACGAATCATTCTGGTATATGCTCACAACATTTAGAGCATAGGATATATCTGGATTTTTACATATCACAGTATGATTGATATAAATACTCTTCGTGATTTCATACATCAAGTATCAATCTATACTTGATTATTTGTTTCACTTTACCAAATGTCAATACACTTGAATATATCATCAACATTGAACTCTTTCAATCCTTTCTGTGCGACAAGAACCTTTCTTGTAGTTTCTATATTGAACTCATTCAATATCTTGTCTATGTACTTCTGGCACAACCATATTAGCGTCTATTGGTGCAAAATATTTAGGTTTTGCCTAAGTCTTTCATCGGGATGAAATTCTTAATATGTGTTAATAAAAGATACATTATTTCCAATCAACAATATGTCTTCCACATAATGTATTAGAAAATATGTCTTAGCGCTCCCACTTAATTTCTTGCAAATGCAAGCATCTTCATCATCTCCGACGAATTTAAACTCCTTTAACAGTTTCATCATAGTGAAGATTCCAACTCCGCAATGCTTACTTCAACCATTGAAGTTTGCATATGCATTTAGCATCCTTTGATTTAACAAAACCCTATGGACCGTGTCATGCACACGTCCTAGGTAACAATTCTATTAGAAGAACTTGTTTTGTTTATTCAACTACCATATAACAGAATTATATATAGTGGCTGCTACATTAATCCGTCTAGACTAAATATCGCTATGAAAGATCAAATCTTGTCATATACAACCTTCGAACATTGTTGTGAACTCTTTCCCAACATGTCGACTATTTCATAGATGTAAAACATCCATGTCTATTTCTTTATAGATCCAGACACAACTGTAAGGTCTTACACCTTTCTCAAGGGTCCTTCAAGTTCAAAACTTGATTTCTCGTGTATGGAACTATCACGGATTTTATGGCTTCAAGCCATTTGACGAAGTCAGGGCTCATCATCGCTTCTTTGTATGTAGTCGGTTCATTATTCTCAAATAATGATTCAACCCTCAAATCTTGGTATTTGATTGTTTACCCGATCTACTTGTTTCAATAGGAACTTAGATCTCCGTGACCACAACCTTTGAGGCACGTGAGCCATGAGCATTGTTGCTGCCTCCGGAACACTTTTCGGTGCTGCGCAACTCTGCACATATAGCTAAGGTTCTTTTAACCTTATCAAAGTTCTATTGTCCTCCCACTTAACTTTTCACGAAAAATTCCTTCTCAAAGAAACTTGACGTTCTAAGCAACAAACACTTTTGTCTCCGGTGTTTATGGAGGAATACTTAACAGTTATACAAAGACAGGTTCATCCGACTTTGGTTGCACACATCTTTCTTATGCACAGCATACCAATGTTTTAAGAAAGGACTACTTGGGTTTTATCCCAAACCATAACCTTATATGGTGTCATTTCAACGGATTATGATGAAGCTCTTTTCAGTGGAAAAACGGTAATCTCTAAAGTTTTTTAATCTTTAAAATATAATGGCAGTTTTATGAATTATACCTTTGATCTTACCATGTCAAACAAGGTTTAATTACATACCTCGAACGCTCCATACCCTTATGGTGTTTCGGGAAATGCAAACCCATGGAACGATTCCTTAAATCTTAGGTATTATGCTAAACTCGTAACTCAAATATCTTCTTTTATGATCTTATCATAAACTATTTATATTCTTGTTACAATGATTTTGCACTTCATCTTGAAAAACTTTGAACTTTTCAAATGTTTCTTACTTTATCTTTATTAAGTAAATATTCATATATTCACTCAAATTTTCGGAGAAAGCATATGAAGTTGAAATCCATCGCTCTTGACTATACATAATGGATTTCGTACAACAATATGTACAAGTTCCAATAAGCTAGTCATTCGTTCCCTTTTGGCCTATGAACGAAGTTTTAATTATCTCTAGGAAAGTTTCACAAGCGTCATTTGATCAAAAATCAAAAGACTCCAAAATTCCATCCACATGGAGTTTCTTCATGTTTTCTTTCCAATATAATTTAAACGGCGATGTCACTTCCGAAGTGATCTTTCAATCAATTTGTCTTTCGACATTTTTAGCACTAGTTTTATGGATGTGATTTCTCCAACAAGATTTGTGAATCATCCATCTTTTATGGATTACGACAATTATTTGAACAATCCTTTTGTTCTCATAATACCTGATAAAACAAATCTTTGAAGGCAAGCTTTGATGTTTAACGAGCAACACAATAACCCTTTATTTGTTCTCGATGAACATCATCACATATTCTTTTGCTAGTTACTTAGGCCATTGTAGTTCATGAATTGTGTTGTTTCGTATGACGATTCACACCAACAAATTCAGTATCAAATACTTGAGAACCACATTGTTTAATAAGCAAAGAATATAGCCATAACATGTATATCATCTATATACTTAAGCTGAACAATTCTAGTCTTTTCCTTTCTGCCATATACTTATGAGATTCTCTTTCAGTATTTCCTTTTCTGTTTGAAAGAATCTATCAACATCAATAGTGGAGTCATACATATGACATATAGTCCAAAGCGTGTATAATTAAATACCAATGTCTTTGGACTAGCACTTTGAAGTAGATCACCATCATCAAATATTTGGTGTTCTTTCAAATTCCTTTCTTTAGTAATCTCTTGGTGTAGTAAACATTTTACCTACATCAAATATTCACCTTATCATGGAATCGTCCATGATCAAGCTACTGTTAGCTTGTAACGATGAATTTATGAGTATAATGTTGCTATCCAAAACCTTTTGGAGGATTAGGACAAGAAGTGTCTCCAACCTTTTGCAAATTCTCATCAAATATGAGAACATGACTTTAGCCATATTATACTCTATCATGTTGCAACCAAAACTTCGTTTCAGATATCACAATATCTTCCACACATCATGGTTTCTGAAACAACTCTTTCAGATCCTAGATAACCTTGATATTAAGAGAATCCTTTGAATATCAAGAATCATGGAGACAAACATGATACTTATTTACTAACACTTGGAATTGTCACTCTTGATTTAATACTAATTATTAAACTTCATGGAGTAACCGGAACTTACTGAAAGTTTGCAATAGGACTTTTAAACTTTAGATTAACACTTAAAACAATACGATACCAGTTCTTAAAGTATCTAACCAGAATTCTATAGTTCTATCATCTCAATTATAACTAAGCGCAAGGTGGTAAACGGATGCCAATGACTACAACAACTATGCAAATTCACTTTGATTTAGTTTATGATAAATTGAGTTCTAATTAATAATTAAATTAATCTAGGTGAACTCCCACTCAAAACAATATCCCTCACATTGTTTTAGTGATCACACGAACCAAATCCACCACATCAAAACCGATCATCACGAGAGTTGATATAGCTTCAATGGCGAACAATCAACATGTTCATCATATCTACTATATGACTCATGCTCTACCTTTCGGTAATCCGTGTTCCTGAGGCCATGTCTGTACATGCTAGGCTCGTCAAGATCAAACCTTAGTTTCCGCATGAGCAAATCTGGCTTGCTCACGTTGTATACACTTGTAGAATCTAACACACCCGATCATCACGTGGTGCTTCGAAACAACAAGCTTTAGCAACGGTGCTAACTAAGGGTGAACACTTTATAACTTGAAATTCATGTGCATGAGGGATCATCTTATAATGCTACCGTCGTCTACTAAGCAATACAAGATGTATAAAGGATTAACATCACATGCAATTCAATAATATGTGATATGATATGGCCTTTCTTCTTTGTGCTTCCGATCTCCATCTTCAAGCACGAACATGATCTCCATCATCATCGGCATTGCATCAAGGTCAATGACGCTTCTCCATGGTTGTCGTCCACCGGCTTCAACTATTACAACTAATTTGAATAGACACGCGGGTCTTAACATAAATTAAAGACAACCATATGGCTCCTGCCGGTTGCCGACTTACAATAAGGAACATTGCATACATCATATATAATCACAATCATGGCCATATCACATCACTGCACACCCCTGCAAAACAAAGTTAGACGCCTCTACTTTCTTTGCATATTTTACGTGGTTTGGGGCTTTAAATAAGTGTCGTTCTAACTTACGAACAAGAACCACAACATTGATACTAGTATTGTCAATCACCCGTTGTAAATTGGATCTTAACTATGCTAGGAGAAACAGGCACCCGCAAAGCCACTTATGCAATACAAGTTGCATGTCAAGCGTGGAGCAAGTCTCATGAACGATGTCATGTAAGGTTAGCCCAGGCCGCTTCATCCCAACATACCGCAAGATTCAAAGTACACAATAAGCAATCGACAATAAAAGCATCAACGCCCACAATGACCATTGTGTTCTACTCGTGCAACAGATCTACATATAGACACGGCTCTGATACCACTGTAGGGGTTCGTAGCATGGAAAACAAAAATTTTCTATCGCATACAAACAAACAAGCCAAGATCTATCTACTAGATTGTAGCAAAGAGTCGATGGAATAACTTACCCTCGAAGATTCCAAAGCGGTTAACGAGAGCAGATTCTCGTGGGTGATGTAGTCGTACACTTCCCGATCTCAAGATCGTGTAGACGATCCTTCCGGCGTTGCGTTCCGGCAGTGCTTCCGCAGTCGGTCACACTTTCGGTACTCGACGAAGACCTTCCTCTCCCTTGTTCCAGCAGGCAGCGGAGGTTGTAGCACTCTCCTCGCGATTCCGGCAGCACAACGGCGTGGTACCGGAAGTAGAGGGGAGATCCCGCAGGGCTTCGCCTTAAGCCGGAGCGAGTATGGTGGATTATGAGAGAGGGCTATTAGTGGTCTAGAGATTAGACACACCAATTAGAAGGCTCTAAACTGCAGGCTAAAGCAATTAGAAGCTCTAAACCAGAACGGCTCTAAACCGGAGATTAGAGGTAGAAACTTGTGTGTCTCAAGGAGGAGCCCTGCCCCTCCTTTTATAGGTGGAGGGGCTAGGCGCGCCAGGGAGGGAGGGAGTCCCTCCCCAACTCGGCCTAGGGATGGGCGCCGGCTTGGAGGAGAGGAACTCCTCCTCCAAGTTGGTTTCAACCTCCTCTTGCTTGTTTCCCACAGTTTCCTGTTTCCCACAGTTTCCTGTTTTCCACAGTTTCCTGTTTTAGCCGTTTGACTTTCAAACTGGCAATTTGACTTTCATGTTTTTGGAACAACAAGAACACTTAGTACATGATGCAATCATTCAATGACACATTCATGTACCCTTCCCCCCGGAGTGCCGGACAATCCGGAACCTTCTAGAACATTCCCGATGAAAACACCGGAATCATTCCCGAACTCCGAAACGGGACTTTCCTTATATGAATCTTATTCTCCGGATCACCTCGTGATATCCCGGATCCCATCCGAGACTCCGAACAACATTCGGTCTCTTTCTCATAATACCATAACTACTCAAAACAACGTCGAATCCTTAAGTGTGTCTCCCTACGGTTCTTGAATTATGCGGACATGATCGAGACACTTCTCCGAACAATAACCAATAGAGGAATCTGGAAATTCATATGGCTCCCACATATTTCTATGATTACTTTGCGATCGAATGAACCACTTACATACGATACCAATTTCCCTTTGTCTCACGATATGTTACTTATCCGAGGTTATGATCGTCGGTATCTCTGCATACCTAGTTCAACCTCGTTACCGATAAGTACTCTTTTCTCGTTCCCGTGATATGTGATCCCTTGTGAGCCAGTCACATGCTTGCAAGCCAATTGGATGACATTCCACCGAGAGGGCCCAGAGTATATCTATCCGTCATATGGATGGACAAATCCCACTCTTGATCCATGTGTTTCAACCAATACTTTCCGAACACTCAATGCCACCTTTATAGCCACCCAGTTACGGTGTGGTGTTTGATGTCATCAAAGCATCCATCCGGTAAAGGTGATATGCATGATCTCATGGTCGAAGGAATTAGGTTACTATGTATCAGAAAGCATATAGCAATTGAACTATTTAAATGACTTGATCTTTATGCTACGCTTATCTATAGGAGTATGTCCATCACATCATTCTCCTAATGATATGATCCTGTTGTTAATAACATCTCTATGTTCATGATCAGGAAACCATGATCATATATTAACCAACAAGCTAGTTTAACAAGAGGCTTTACTAGGGACTCTTATTTTAGTTTACAAATCACACAAGTATTAATGTTTCCGGTTAATACAATTATAGCATGGTATGTAAACATTTATCATAAGTGTGAAGATATGATAATAACCATTTTATTATTGCCTCTTGGGAATATCTCCAACAACCCAACCACGAGAAATCCTGGACTCGAAGAGAGAGAAGAGAGCGGATTCAAAACACGCAGAGGTGAGAGGAGAGCAGCAGAGGGGTAAGGAGTAAAATCAGACCTAATCAGAACTATCCAACCGATTTTGCAAAAATAGTTTTGACACTCTACTTCGGCCGTTAGCTAGGTTATCCTACAGGCTGGACTTGTGGGGTATCGCAACTGCTGAGCTCTGATACCACTCTGTAACACCCTCAGAATCGGCCCTATGCAAGTTTCAGCGCTTCCCGCCAAAACCCGCATAGAAATGATTCAAAGGTGCCCACCAGGCACTTGCGTGCGGGTGGAAAACGAAGTAATACCATTACACAATAGTCCTCGATGGAACCCACAAAACATATATATACAACAGCGACTCAAAGAGTCAAGAATACAGATTTACAGTACAAAGATCCAGATCACCTTGAAAACAATACAACGTCCGAGTACGGACAAGATGCAAATTGAGCTAAGAGCCCTGAAGAATAACCAATGGCGTCCATAACCCTGCCCAGGCCAAGCCGGAAGGGTAACCCTGCTAACGACGTCGATCTCAAAGCCTGCTTAAACAAAAGGGGTGCCGACAAAGGGCAAAGGAAAAAGAGAGAGCGGTCAGTACTGAGGCCAGTACACGGCGAGACTAGAATTCGGCGGTCCTCGCCTACATAGGTATGGTGGACTGAAGCGGCAGCGCGGCATGCACTAAACAACCTATAGAGACTCGATACAACTAGCGGCTATCAGAGAGGGGTAAGAAAGACCTATTCGGAACCAACCTGATACTACCACCAAACATACCCATCCTGGTGTTTCCCCCTCGAGACCAAACGAGGAAGTCAACCGAGGAACTCACACCGTTGGCAGTTTTATTCATTCTGTTATAGTTGCGACAATTACTAGTCAAATAAAGATGGCATGAGTCATCCTGATATAATAAGCAGTGGGCAGTTTTAGTTAAACATTCCGTTGTAGTTGCAACACTTACTAGTCAGATACGATTAGCATGAGACATCCCAAACCCAGCAGTTGTTGGTACTTTTATTTAGCCATTCCATTGTAGTGAAGCTGTTTACTAGTCATATCGGATACAAGTCAAATTATAACAGTAAACTTTAGTTATAGTTGTCTATGATCGAGAACTGTGCTCCAAGTCGTCCATAACCGCGGACACGGCTTCTCGAAAAGATTTAACCCTGCAGGGGTGCACCAAAGTATCCACACGCACTTCGACCCTTTTTGCGAGATCAGTTAACATACACCCATCGGTATGTCGGCGGGGCCTAAGTCATGACGTTTCCCAGACCCAAAGCAAGTACATGGGGGCCACCCCACTAAGCTACCCGCAACGAAGTCGGCCGGTCTCCGAGACGGACTCAGGGTTTGTGTAGACGGCTGTAAACGACTGGGAACCCGAAAGTGTGACTGGGCTTGTCGATACAGCGAAAACGTGTCACGGTCCTAAACAGTACAGGTGCTCCACGCACAATCGTAAATAAAGCAGTAAAGCATGGCATAAGTACAGGATAGTAATAAAGCCCCAAACTACTTGTGGCCCCCGGTACAATACTTTGAAATCAGGTACTAATCGATGGGGGTGTCCACACACCCCACCTGTGGTTAGCGCGCTCGATCTTGGAACAGGTGTCAAGAACTCGGGGTCCTACGGGACACCAGTGAGCGGTTAAAATCCAAATATTGTCTATTACTCACCGGTGCCTCTGCATTTACCTACTTTCAGTTTTAGTTATTAAACAGTAATTAAAGCCATGATCATCTCCAACATAAAGCATATGGCAGCCTTCCAACCGCTGTGGTACTGGACGACACGCAACAACACTTGAGCAAGCGACTACGACGCGCAAGTCCAACTATCTACCAAACAACTGGTAATAGGATGTGTCCAAGGCAATATAAGGCTGCAAGGGATATCATGGGTACAAAAACTAGAGAATCGCAAAACAGATAGCAATAGATCAACAGGGGGGAATAAATACTATAAAAGTAAGATAGGTAGAAAGGGGGAGGTGCTCGCCTGAAAACATTGCCGAAGGTTCATCCGAAGATCGGGTCGACACTCGCATCAACTCATCGGCCTAATCCGTGAAGAAGCAAAGCACTAGAAGAAACACCGGATGGACTATTTAATACTACGGTAGAAAATCGGGCATGATGCATGTATGATGTATGACATGGCAGGCATGCGATGCAATTAGGCCATATTAAGCGGAACCTGGGGGTCACGCGCGGATGAAGGTTCGCGAGGGGAGGAGGAAGCCGGGCGTCGGTGTTGTAGAGGGGGGGGAGGGCCGGCGGCGACGTAGACCTGGTGGCGGACGGCCAACAGGAAGGAGGGGAGAACCGCGGCCGTCGGGACGAGCAGAGGAGGCGCCGGGGTCGGAGACGAGAGCGCTGCGACGGACAACGGCTCTGCAGCGGGGCGAACAAGAAGGGCGGACATCGGGCGGAGGACGACACGGTGAACATCGGGCCAGAGGCGGCGACAGGTGCGAGCTCCGAGGCAGCTTGCGGGCGATGGTGGAGTCCAGCGAGCGCAGGGGCGGCGGCCGCTGGCGGCCGAGGCAGGGTTGACCAGGGGAAGGAGGGCCCGCAGGGTAGAGGAGCAGGGCCGGGAGGCGCGGCCGGCAAGGATCCTGCGGAGGCGCGCGGCACCGGCGGAAGGCGGCCGAGGGAGCAGGCGGCGGCGGTGCGGGGTGGTTGCAGAGGAGGGAGGCGACGGCTTTCGCGTCGCGAGGTGGGGTTCGGGGCAGCACGCGAGAGAGAGACAGGGTGGGGCCAAGAACGGGACATGGGAGCGTCAGGAGGGGCCGTTTCCTGGCGTGCGAGAGAGATGGGGAGCGGGGATCGAGGACGGGAGAGGTTGACCAGGTCGCGGGGCGCGTGGGGAGAGTGGCGGCGGGGTGGAGGACTGGGGAAGTGGTGAGGTGGCGGGTGGTGATAGGGTGGGGTGAGGTGGCTGGGGATGGGTAGGATAGGGTGGGGTAGGAAAAGGTTTGGGTAGTCTGGTTTTGCACTAGGGGTGGTCGACTGGGTCGGATCGGCCCGGTACGGCTGCCCCTAAAAATAAAATAAATATTTTAATATTTAAAACGGGGCTTTTGAAATCCATTGGTAGACGAAACAAAATAATCCGGAGACCCGGGTTTTGGATTTGAAATAAAGGCGGGGTATTTAGAAAACAAAATATGCTTTTCGAAAATAGTTTCAGACAAACAAATGCATGATGATGACGATGCTCAAATGCAATGTGGCATGATGACATGAGCATGCGGTCATGATGATGCAATGCACAAAAATAACGCGATTTTCTAGTAGTGGTTTTTGCGGGGCGCCACATATGCAGTACAAGAGCTTTGATGCATTTTTGGACTACTTTGATTCACCCAACACCGGAGTCTCCGCACCAGACACCGGAGTCTCCGGTTCAGACCGGAGTCTCCGGACCTAAGTCCGGAGTCTCCGGTCAGGAGGCTCGGGTATGCGATGGGGAGATGCTGGTGAGGGTGAATCTAGTAGATCGGGCAATGCAACAAGGCTAAAGTACTAGAGTGCATGCTAACAAGTGATTCCAATGGTCAAATCAGCACCAATCCTCAAAAACACATCTAGGGTTGAACCCTCGGAAGAAAAGGAGAGGAGAGGTACCAGATCTATCCATGGGATCGATTCCTCCGGTGGGAATGACCCAATGGAGGAGAGGGGAAGGTTGGCCGGCTGCATGATGGATCCCGGGGGCTTCTTGACCTCCGGGGAGGATTTTTAGAGGAGGAGGCGACGAGTTTGGAGGTAGGGGACGGGGTGAAGAATGAGGAACTGTTGTTCCGGTTCACCCCGTGCCCCTTCTTTAAGTGACAGAAACCGTCCAGACCGGAGACTCCGGTCTACACCGGAGACTCTAGTGTTTATACACCAGAGACTCCGGTCCTCCTCGACCAAAAATTCCAGGAAAGGTGTTTGGGGACATATATGAGAGATATATGGTTTTTAAGATAGGAAAAGGGCTTGGGTTGAGACATCAAACTGTGAAGAACCAATAAGAGCCATAGAAGTTCGAAAATAATCAGAAAAACTCCAAGAGACTAAAATCAAGCAAATGATGAACATGAGTAAGTGCCAACCTCTCAAATGAGAGAGGGCGGTGGCCTAGGCCACCATATATGAGTATACTCGGCTTGGCACCACGAAGATATATCTTGGGTCCATTACCAAAACTCATCATTAAGCTCACATATCACTAAATGATATTAAGAGGAATGATTTTGATTGCTTTGGGCATAATGGGGGGAGGGATGGTCCAATCAATTAGGACCGCACTCCCCCTATATCCATGCCTACACCTAGACCAAATATGAGATGAAACATAGGTGAGAGTGTAATAACATCAAGTCAAGCTCCTAGAATCTACGATATTTAGTTCATTCCTCAAGTAGCAAAACCTTGCTTCATCAAGTGGCTTCGTGAAGATATCGGCAAGTTGATCTTTGGTTGGTACATATGATAGATCAATATCACCTCGAGCAACATGATCTCTAATGAAGTGATGGCGAATCTCAATATGCTTTGTCCTTGTGTGATCCACCGGGTTGTAGGCAATCTTGATGGCACTTTCATTGTCACATAGAAGAGGAACTTTGTCACAATGGACACCGTATTCCTTTAAAGTTTTCCTCATCCATAGCAATTGAGTGCACGCACTAGCAGCTACCACATACTCGGCTTTGGTGGTGGAGAGAGATATACAATTTTGCTTCTTGGAAGACCAACATACCAAGGACCTACCAAGGAATTGGCAAGCCCCGGATGTTGATTTTCTATCATCCTTTTCACCCGCCCAATCCGAATCCGTGTATCCACAAAGAGCAAATGTTGAGCCTTGAGGATACCAAAGACCATAAAATGGGGTATGAACCAAATATCGAAAGATTCTCTTGACCGCCATCAAATGGCTTTCTTTAGGAGCCGCTTGATATCTTGCACACACACCTACACTCAACACAATATCGGGTCTAGATGCACAAAGGTAAAGCAAAGAACCAATCATAGACCGGTATACCTTTTGATCCACATCTTTACCATTTGGATTTTGTTCTAGATGAGTCTTTGTAGCCATGGGAGTAGGAGCTCCATTCAAATCTTGCATTTTGAATCTCTTGAGAATATCTTGAGTATACTTGGCTTGATTGAATAATGTCCCTCCTCTAACTTGCTTGATCTCAAAGCCAAGAAATACTCTCAACTCCCCCATCAAGGACATCCGGAACCTACTAGTCATAAGATTTGAGAATTCATCATTAAAAGCTTTGTTAGATGAGCCAAAGATAATATAATCAACATATATTTGGCATACAAAAAGCTCCCCATTGACCCTCTTAGTAAAAAGAGTGGGATCGATTTTCCCAACCTCAAAGCCACGGTCAAACAATAACTCTCTAAGGTGCTCATACCACGTGCGTGGGGCTTGCTTGAGCCCATAGAGTGCCTTGTCAAGTTTGTAGACATGGTTTGGGAAGTTGGGGTCCTCAAATCCCGGGGGTTGCTTAACATATACCAATTCATTTAAAGGACCATAAAGAAATGCACTTTCTATATCCATTTGTTGCAACTTAAAGTTATGATGTGCCACATAAGCAAGAAGGATACGGATGGACTCAAGGCGAGCCACGGGTGCATAAGTCTCTCCATAATCAATGCCTTCAATTTGAGAATACCCTTGTGCAACCAATCTAGCCTTGTTCCTTACTATAATTCCATGCTCATCTTGCTTGTTCTTGAATATCCACTTTGTTCCAATAACATTGCGGCAATCCTTTGGCTTCTCAACTAACTTCCACACTTTGTTTCTCTCAAAGTTGTTGAGCTCTTTGTGCATAGCTTCTAACCAATCCGAATCTTCAAGAGCTTCCCACACTTTCTTTGGTTCAATCATGGAGATGTGTGCTTGGTGTTCACTGAACCTCTTCAATTTTTCTCTTGTGGAAATTCCTTTCCTTAGATTTCCAACAACATTTTGGAGAGTGTGGTCTCTTATTTCCAACATTCTTTCCTTTCTCGCTTCGCGACGAGCGTGGATCTCCTTATTATTTCTTGGAGGACCCTCTTCATCATTTTGATCCTCGTCTGACCATCAACTTGACCTTGATCATCATTGGAGTCATCCTCTACATTTGGAGGCAAGGATTGACCTTGGTATTGATCAATTTCTCTTCTAGCATCAATTTGAGCTTGTCTCAAAACAGTTTGGATGGATCTTCCTTGACAAATTGACTTGGCACCACTTGACGACCCATCAAATGGACCAAGCACCCTTTGACTAGAGTTCACACATTGATCACTATGTTGAGGGTCCACATCTTGTGTTTGGCTTGAGTTAATGTCCTCTTCGGTATATGGAGCATGTTGAGGTTGTGAAGATGAGGGCTCCGCTCTAGTGGAGCATAGTTCTTCTCGATCCGCCATAAGGGGTTCCTCAACGGGACGGATATAACCCACACCCATTCTTCCTATGGCATCCTGAGGCATTTCATCATATGCATCACAAGCATCAACACGCCCCCCTTGGGGACCATCATATTCTTCGAAGGTCACACTACAAGATTCTATGACGGCTCCGGAGAGCTTGTCATAGATTCTATAAGTGTGAGAGTCGAGACCATAGCCAACAAAAATACCCTCTAATGATTTAGACTCAAATTTAGACAAACGAACACCTTTGATGAGATAGAAACACTTACAACCGAACACCCAGAAATAAGATATGTTGGGCTTGTTACCGGTAAGTATCTCATATGGAGTCTTGTTGATTTTCTTGCGGAGGTAGAGTTGGTTTGAAGCATGGAAAGCGGTGGAGACGGCTTCGGCCCAGAAGTTGTATGGAGATTTAAACTCCGCCAACATGGTCCTAGCCATCTCAATAAGAGTCCGGTTCTTCCTTTCGGCCACACCATTTTGTTGAGGGGTGTATGCAGCGGAATATTGATGTTTAATCCCCTCATCACTAAGGAAATCATTCAAGGTGTAGTTCTTGAACTCGGTGCCGTTGTCACTTCTTATAATCAACACGGGAACATTGTGTTGCGGTTGAACCAAGTTGATGAAGTCGATAAAAGTCCTTTGAGTTTCACTCTTCAACTTGAAGAAATAAACCCAAGAGTATCTTGAAAAGTCGTCAACAATCACCAAACAATATTTCTTCCCTCCAAGACTTGCATGAGATGGAGGACCAAATAGGTCCACATGGAGGAGTTCCAAGATCTTGTTAGACTTGATTTGGTTCGTGGGCTTGTGAGGAGCGTCATGCATCTTCCCTAGAACACATGCCCTACAAACACGATCTTTGGCAAATGAAACATTTTCTTTTAGTCCAACAATATGGCCCTCTTTATGGAGACTTTGTAAAGTTCTCATATTGACATGGGCTAGTCGGCGGTGCCATAGCCAACCGACATCGGCCTTTCCGTATAAGCACATCGGACTTGCAGTGGCTTGCCCCGAAAAGTCCACCACATACAAGTCATTTTCGACGTACCCAACGAAAGCGACCTTGAGAGACTTGCTCCACATGAGGACCACAATATCATCATCAATAAAGACGGCAAAGCCCATCTTTCCAAGAGCACGGATAGAAAGTAAATTGTACCCAAGGGTTTCAACAAGCATGACGTTCACGAGTGTAATGTCGTGAGCCACCACTACCTTGCCGAAACCCATTACCTTAGACTTTGATTTGTCGGCATATGTGACGGTGATTTGATCTTCATTTGACACCAAGTCCTTGACAATAGACGATCTTCCGGTCATATGACTTGTGCAACCACTATCGATCACCCATTTTGACCCTCCGGAAGCATAAGTCTACAAAAAGATCAAGCTAGTTTTTAGGTACCCATTTTTCAATGGGTCCTCTTTTGTTAGCAACAAGGGTCTTGGGAACCCAAATAGACCAAGAATATAACCATCATAAGGGCCAACATATTGTGCATACACATCACCATAATGATCACGCATTAGAACATAGTGAGGGTTAGCACTACCCGCAAAGTCATCATGAGACATAGTTTTCCCACTTGTGGTCTTACTACCCACAATGGCCTTGTTAGTTTCTTGTGTGGGCTTGACCTTCTTCTTCTTGTTCTTCTTATTTTTAGAATTGGAGACAAATCCAATGCCCCTTTTATCACCACTAGGCCTTTGCTTACTCAAAAGATCATCAATAGACTTGTTGCCTTGTGGAAATGTGGGCTTAGCAAGCTCCCCCTTCAACCTAGCATTCTCTTCAAGAATAGTTGTACTACTAGATGGAATGAAGTTACTAGGTGAAGGAATATTGGCCAATTGAGTTTGAAGCGTTTCATGGGACTTTGTGAGTGACAAGAGTTCACTCTCCAAGGCCTTGTGGGCCTTGTTAAGCAAGCTAAAGTCCTCGGCAAGTTTTTCATGAACCACACCAAACTCAATCTTGTCCTTTTTAGCTCTTTTATATTTAGCAATAGCATGATCACGCTCTTTGATGAGTTTGTTAACAATAATGTCATTGGCCTCATCAAGCCCTTCAATTTTTAATTCAAGTGACAACCTAGTTTCTTGTTCTTCTTCTAAAGCATTGTTTAGGGCCTCTAGCTCAATCATATGTTCATGCCCAAGTTTACATCTTACATCTAGAAGCTCTTGAGTATGTGATAGTTGATCTAAGATGTTTCCAAAATGTAGCTTAGAATCACCTTCTAGGTTAGTCATAAACTCATCAAAGGCAATTAATTCCTTTTTAACATCAAGAGACATCTCATCATCAATTTCATCATTATCTAAGTGAGTAGAGCGGGATGATGAAGATACCTCCATTCCTCTTGCCATAAGGCAAGTGGTGTTCTTGGTGGAAGAGTTCTCATTTGGAGAATCGAAGAGTGAGAATGTCGGAGTAGAGGTGGTGGCAAGAGTAGCCACACCATGAGAATTTTCCTCTTCGTCATCTTCATCATCTTCATTGTCGGAGGAGTACTCTTCATGAGTGATCAAGACAATTTCTCCCGGCTTCTTGTTGATGGGATTCTTTTTGATGAAAGGTTTCTTGTACGGTCCCTTGAGAGTCTTCTTCAACACAAGCTTTCCACCATGATCTTCTCTCTTCTCATAGGGGAAACTAGCTACAAAGTGGTAGCGGTCACCACAATTGAAGCAAGTTCTCAATCTTGTGGTATTCTCTCTTTTCCCATTTGGATTGCTTCTCCGTTCCATTTCCATCTTGGACTTGGCGGGGTTCTTCCAAAAGTTCTTGGCATAGAAAGCCATATATTGACCATGAGCAATCTTGACTTCATCGGGATGGTCCATGGAAAGCCCTTCATCACTATCATCTTCATCCCCATGGTCCACAACTTTGGCCTTCAAAGCAACATTGACAACATTGCTCATACCAAGGGCACGAGCACGGGCATCTTTGGCATTCTTGGCGGTAACCTTGAAAGCAACCATCTCTTGCATAACTTCATTTGAGGTCATGAGATGGTAGTTGTGGCTTCCTTGTAGGCTCTTCAAGTCGGTGGGATCAAAAGGCATGAGTGCACTCACATATTTCCTTTTTATCCATGCATCATCCACATGTGAGGCACCCACATTCCTAAAATCAGTGGCGGTGGTCTGGAGCCTTCGGTACATATCTTCGTGATCTTCACCTTCTTTCATGTAGAAGCCTTCAGCTTCATTGCTTAGAGCATCATATCGGTTCCTCCTCATACTCTCATTTTCAATAAACAACACAGTGAGAGCATCCCAAGCTTCCTTGGCAATGCTAAAGTGCTTAATGTGTGGATAATCCTTTGTCCCCAAACCTTGTTGAATCATATGCAGAGCAGTGGCATTGAGTTGACCATTAACAATCTCTCTTCTTGTCAAGTTGTTTGGATCCCCAATAAAGAGTCCATGCTCGATGATGTTTGGATCCCCAATAAAGACTCCGGCCAATCTTCGGACCAGTCTCCGGACTGCCCTTCTGACTGACCCAAGCCAGTTCTTCACCAGCAACACCGGAGACTCCGGCCTTCCAACACCGGAGACTCCGGACTGACCAAAGTCCGGAGACTCTATAGTAACCTCCGGTGCAGCCTCCGGACCCCTAGTCAGAATGTCCCAGCCATGTCCTGGGAGGCACCACCGGAGCTAGAAACGGAAACTCCGGACCACACCGGAGACTCCGGTCTTGGCAGACCGGAGACTCCGGTCTGGAGTTTCCAGAATTGTGGCAAATGTATGTGGTCTTTTCCCAAGAGTGTATGTTATGTTTATCTATGATAATACCAACCTGTGGACAATAAGAAACTGTAAAATGATCTACTTGTTGTTAACTAACACCAAAAGTGATTATGACAATAAATGTCCTTTCATAACCACCTGATATCTCCTTTAGTGAAAACTCCACTCGGAACCATGCCTCTTTCCAAGGGTTTTATTCTGAAAACTTTGTAGTAGGGTAAAAACCCAAAATAGTTTTATCATTGAAAATCCGTGGGTTTCCAAGAGGGAAGATGCTAATCATCTTAGCCTCGATCTAAGGGGGTAAAATTAGGTGTCAAAGGTGTATGTGTCCTAAGGG
This sequence comes from Avena sativa, assembly GCA_916181665.1. Taxonomy (NCBI): domain Eukaryota; kingdom Viridiplantae; phylum Streptophyta; class Magnoliopsida; order Poales; family Poaceae; genus Avena; species Avena sativa. The sequence goes on from OV702281.1 coordinate 258,931,980, forward strand.
ACATTTATCCATAACTTGGAGGATCCAAGTTACTCACGTCTTTTTATTTGAAACAAACCATGTTTGTGATCATGCAATTTATAAACGAGATATAAAACAGTTGATAAACAGAAGTAGGGCTATATAGGAGTTCAGGAATGGTGGCTTGCCTGTGACCAGCGAGAAGTCCCTTGACGGCGTTAGATAACTAGGTAACCAGTAATAATAATAAAGATAGCCCCGATGCTTCCTTCTTCTCGGCGTCACCCAATCGCAACTATCGCCGTTGTCGAGCATACATGCAAACAACAATGCACCAATCAATACAAGCATACAAACATAAAATCATACAACAAACAAAGGGTAGGTTCATTATATGAGGCAGTAAGATGTGGGATGATTGGTTGATGAGTTTAGCAAAGGATGGGAATGCATTAGGAAAACGGCTCCCTTTGGATTTATAGTCTAGGAATTACCTAAGGTAGGGGTTTTTGATCAAGGACTTGAACTGTATGATACCATTGTATAAAAATGATACCACCAGATAGGTATTGATAAAGTGAAACCAACAAAAGTGGTTTCACTATTTTATCAATTTCCCTTGATTTATAGTGATTTTTATAGTGGATAAAATTCTAGTTTTAGGAAATAATTCTCCAGAACTTATCTATAGTTCCAAACAAATTATTTACTTGGGTTAAAAGGTAGTATTTGATGGACTGAATCAATAGGAGTTGGAATCTCCTCAAAAAAATCACCAGAATGCCCTTGAGAAATTCTCAAAGTCAGTACTGGCTGGAATTTGTCTTTTTCATCAGATTTATTTTACAGAAGATTTTGTAACATCCCTAAAATCATGTTTCAAACTCATGCATATCATCCATGCATCCATGATCATGTAGAGTTCATTTCAAACAAATCAATTCAAAAACAGGAGCATATGAGCTCATTATTTTATGTGATCAGCATTTAAAACAAATGCTACTCTCCAATGAGAGATTGTTGTTCATTGAACCAAACCTTGTTGTCTTATTGCTCTCAGATTGGATTGCTAGATTGCTAGGATTTAAACCAAAGTTTCAAAACAAATATGATTTGAAAACCAATTTCAAAATCTATTTAAAACTAGTGCTATGTCACTGCTTATTTTGTTTTATTCCAAGTGACTAGGCTAATTCAAAGTGACCACTTGGTTTTGTGTCCAGATTTGTGAGTGTTGCACTCTACAAAAATCCTGAAAAGATTTGAATTCAAACAGTTTTTGAAATCATTTGAAATTTATTCCTGAAATTGCAAACGGAAAAAGAAAAGGAGAAAAGAAATAGAAAAGGGCCGGCGCCACCTTTCTAGACCAACAACAGAACCAGCCCACTAAGCCCACCCGAGTTCCCCCTTCTCTCTCTCTCACTCGCAGACAAACCCACCGAGTCACTGACCACCTGACCCCACCTCCTCTCTGTTTCTCTCGCTGGCAAGTGGACCCTGCGACCACGTCGTCGTCGTCCTCAATCACGCGCGGCTGAGGCGCTCCGCCGTTACCTCGCCACAGTCACTACGAGCTTAATTTCCATTGATTCAGCGCGTAATCGCCGCCCCCCTCCCGTCTACTTAACCCTCTCTGCACCGCAAGCATTTCCCCTCACCTAGCGCCACCACTCTGCCACCAGGCTGCACGAATTCGAACTCACACCGCCGCAGACAGAACCCACTCCGACAACCAATCCCGGTGAGCTCCGTGCGCCCCTTCCTCTCTGGTTCATGCAGACTGCTTCGCAACATCCTTGCGCTTCTTCTGATGTCTTTGGTTCGTCCTATACTGCCCCAGGTCGTCGACTTCATCGAACACCGCAAGTTCCTGACGCCGTCTCCAACTCCGGCAACAAAATTCGGTGAGCCTCGTGTTCCCCTCCGTTTCTGAATGACACGAGCGTGTTCGCCTGCATCTAGCGCACCTGCTGATACTTTTTGTTTGGATCCTCGTGCCCCAGAACATCGCCTTCGACTCCGACAGAGAGCATCTAACGCCGCCAGCAACTCCGACGAGCTCGTGCTGCTGTGTCCGTGCGCCCCTTGTCAAGCCATCGCCACGTTGAGCTTCAGTACATCGCCGCGAGTCTGGTAAGCATCTCCGACAACCCCAAAACCCCCTGTAGCCGCCACGCCGCCGTAGACAGAGCGCTCCGTCGCCAGCCGTCACCGCGCGCCGCTAGTCTTTGGCTGTTTGATCGAACACTGTAGGATCTAGATCTAACGTGTAGGATAGATCTTAGGCGAAGCGGTAAGTTCAGATCTGAGCCGTGCGATTAAGTCAGATCGAACGGCTCAGAAGCATGATCCTGCGTGAAGCGGTACCAGCCAGTAAGATAGCGCCACGTGGCACAGATTTCGTTTTAAATTTCTGATTTGAATCTATTAGATGTTTGATTTTGTTTTAATCATAACTTTTGATTCCCACGTCCAAATTTGATGAATTTTATATCAATGGAATCAGGAGAGAAAGCCCTTTCCAAATATGTAATGTGTTTAATGTTTTGTTTCTGTTAAAATGGGATTATTTACAGAAACATGTGTAGGCCTATTATGTTTTGACATCCCAAGATTTTCCAAATCTTGTTATGTGAAAAATAAATAAACAAAATAAATAATTGTTGAAAATTAGGGTAAAAAGAAACTTTTGTTTCTAAATGGAAACTTAAAATCCCATCTTGAACAAACTTTGGTTAATATTTGAATCCAACTAAATTCAAATCAAGTGGAATGCATTCTTCATAAATGCATCTAGAAATTTAAACACTTGAAGAATAAACCAAAACTCTAAAACCCTAATGGAAGAAAATCATTTCCAAGTTATCTCCAAGCCTATGGATTTGATCCTTATAAAAATTTATCATCAAACATTTATAAATGATCAAGAATGATAAATAGAAATATATTAAAACCATATAAATTGGTTTCACTTAATTTGGAGCCATAGATAAAATCTTATGAATATAATAAGATAAGGAAATTAAATTTCCAAAGCTAATAAAACACTTATCTAAAATCCATACCAAATGGTGAGCAAATAATCCTAAAGATATTTAAAAGGATAAATAAACATTAAATAATATTTTACAAATTGGAGTCACCAAGTTTGGATCTATAAATAAAAAGATATGGATTTTATAAGATGAAGAAAGAAATATTAAATAAGGATTATTTAAAGACCAAAATAAATCTTGGCCTAATCCATTAAGCAAATGGACTGAATAGAATCCAAATCCAAATAAAATAAAATGGCTTTAACCATTCTATCCCTATTTTAATAAAGACAAATCTCTAATAATAATAATTATGTAATTCATGAGAAAATGGTATTTTGGAATTTACCCAAGTGGAAGAAAAGTTCTATAATTAACTTAAATAAAATAAATCTTCCAAGTAGAATTAAAACCATATTTAATTCCTTTGGAATTAAAACAAATACCCAATTCAAATGATTTATGAATCATATTAAATACTTTCCAAATAATTCAAGATGAATTATTTGACACCCTATTAAACAATTAAAAACCTACTGAAAAGATTTGGAAGGTTTAAGAATTTAAATGGTGTTTGAAAATATTATTAAATCTTATTTGATTTAAAACAAGGGCCTTTTGAATAATTAAAAAGACCCCAAAAAGAATAAAATTTTGTTCCAAAATTGACTTAAGATTATATTACTAATCAGTATTTAAACCTACACCAATTTTGGTTGAGGTTTGCATTCAAATTGATGTTGAAATAATTAAACAAAAATAAAAACAAAAATTGGAAATGGAAAAAGGAAAAAACAATCAGATCAAAAAAAATGGAATAGGAGCAGCCCAACTAACCTAGCCCACTAAGCCCATCAGCAGCCCACTCCTTCTACCTCGCAGCGAAACGTTTTTCACACGCAGACAGACCCGCGCAGCCACTAACGAGTCGGCCCCACTCTCCCTCTCCCTCTCCCGCTGACACCCGGACCCGTGCCATGCTGGCATCGTCTTCCTCGCGTGAAACCTGCCCCCCTCTTTCCTCCTTGCCGTTACTGGCATTTGAAGACAGCTTCAATTCGCGTTGATGCCGCGACAATTACTTGCCGCGACTGTGCCCTATTAATCGCCCTGGTCTCCTCTTCCTTTCCCCTAAAACACCAGCTCCTCTCTGCCCCCAGGCTGAGTGAATCGTGAGCCCGAACCCCACTGCTCCGGCGAGCTTCTCCGGCCAAATTCCGACAAATCCTTCCACCCCTCCGTTCCCAGTACCCACTGGATTGCTCCCCATCTCCCTACGAACGCTCACTCGCGCGCATGCCAGAACGTCGGCAACGTCTTCACCAGTGCGCCACCGACAACCCCCGCAACTCCGGTGAGCTCTAGAACTCGACTCCGTGCGCGACTCGACCAGTGAATCATGCTGTTTGGTTCATCTGTGTCCTTTACACCTTCAGGTGCTCGCCAATCACTCGCGCGTGGCCTGCAGCCTCGTCTCCGACGACTCCCGAACGTGCTGACGCCAGGAGCATCTCCGGCGAGGAATTCCGACGACACCCGTGCGCCCCTTGACTGAGAAAGACCACGTTGAGCATCTGTACATCTCGATGATTCTGGTAAGCATAGCCCCCACTCCTCTCGCTTCCTGTAACCACCGCAGCACCGCTAGCAGAGCGCCACCGCTGCGCGCCACCGTCGTCGCGCCGCCAGTTAGTGGCAGGTTAATGATAGCCGTCCGATCCAGATCGTAGTTACGCGATAGATTCATTTAACCGAAAGGGTATGGATAGATATGTGCCACACGATTCGCCTTAGATCCAACGGTGCTCAATGCGTGATCCGAACGAACCGGTACCAGCCAGTAGCAAGCAGCCACGTGGCCCTGTCCGTTTGAAATAAAAACAGAAATGTCTATTAGATGTTCCAATTTGAAAAATTCATAACTTTCAAACCACACGTCCAAATTTTGCAAATTTTATATCAATGGAATCAGCAAGACAAGTACTTTCTGACCATGCACTTTTTTTAGTAAAATGCTTCTGTTAAATTGATTGTTTTTTCAGAAACTTGTGTATGCATGTTTAGAATATAAAAATTGTTCTAAAATGATGTTTGAGGTAAAACCTTTGGCAAATGGATTATTTTGAACTTACTGACCATAGAAATCAATTGGTGGTTTCAAAAATGTATTTGGTGAAGCAAAAGAATGAATAATTGATTTAAAAACATTTCTAGCCAAATAAAAATGTTGATTATGGTTTAAAATGATTTTTCAAGAAATTCTTTGAGAAATGTTTTGATTCAAACTCTCTGACCCAAACACCAAGTTTTATGATTTGAAAATGTATTTGGTGAACCCTATAAGATTATTACTTTGCTAAAAGCATTTTGAACCACATGAAATAATGGTTTTGTTTAAAAATGGTTTATAGGAAGAATCTTTTGCAAATAGTTTTGCCACTTTATAAAATGACCAATAAATTGTTTTAGAATGTTTATAACCAATTATAAACCACTTTTGTAAATAAAACAAGTTTGGCATGTTTGCATGCATTGTTTTGTTCCTATTATTTTATGTGATGTTGCTTGAATGGTAGAATTGAAATATTGCTTGCTTGATTGAATTGTAGTGATTTGAAGTGTGTGAACATTGCAAAGATCAAGGAGTTAACCTATATTCTCTACCAAAAAGGCAAGTGATGCTTCATACTTTTGTCCCATTATTTTCACTATGCATTAGTGATATTTCTAAGTAAGACTTGCATGGAATTTTTGCTAAGTATAAACCATGCTATGGGAAATCCTAGTAGATGAAACCTTAGTAGAATTTCCTAAGTTAAGATTCCTATTACTATCATGGTTAGCTTAGCTAGTAGAAAACAAGGGTGGAATATATATTCATGCTATGGAATATTTCTAAGTCTGTGGACTTGTGTTTTGTTTAATAAAACAACTAAGTGAGTGAATCACCTGGGTGGAATGGAAGGAATGGTTTGTGTTGAGTGGTTCACAAGGCCCATTTCTATGGTTTACCTTGTGTATCTCACTTGTGGATGGCCACCCAGGAACAAAGAGATTTGAGAGGCCAAATGTTAAGAAGCTTCTAGTGCAGCCACTTGGCAATATGGGCTCTGCCTGGATCACATAGGTTGCAATAACTTAGCCATTTGGACAATTGGTGTTAGTGGGATGATAGGTTGGAACGCGTCCATTTGGTCTAAGGGAAGGCTTCTGAAAGGTCCTGTCTTGGTGAAAATCAAGGCTTGTGGGGAAAGTGCACAACCTCTGCAGATGGAAGAATCTAAGTACTTAGCCATGTCCCTGGAAAAGGACAACTTGAGCATCAAGACATGGAAGCTATCAAGAATCTCCTCATCCCAATTTCTAAGATAAAATCTTGTGGTTGAACAAGGGTTGAAGGATCACCAATTTCTATTGGGAGATGCCTTGGGTGATTTTTGTCAAGCAAAAACTTAGTGTTTTCAAATGATAAGGAAAATCTATTTTGAGCAATGCAAGCCTAAGCTCCACTTAGCCAAATGCATATAGATGATAGACTCCACTATACTACCATAGTATCACTTGCCAATACAATTCAAATGTATTGACCCTTGTGGCTGTAACTTGTTATGTTGCAGGTTTGTTTGATATTAGTGAAGTTTAATGATTAGGATTACAAGTCTACAACCAACATGTCTGCCTGTGGCACTTTGAAGATGAAGGACCCCATGCTATTGTTATATTCTGCTGCATTGTAATGAGATAGCCAAATGAGCTATGTAAGATGTAATAAATTATTTTATTCCTGGTTATAAAAGTTGTATTATGACCTTTGTTTCTTGATATTACATCTTAACTGTGGATGATAGCTATTGATCCAGGGACTAGCATTGTAAACACAGGGATCTCTACCTTATTAAAGGTTGGGAACCTTACAGATGGTATCAGAGCATTGTGTTGCCTGTAGGATTTGTAAACCTAGGATTGGACAAAACCCCTTGGAAAAAATAGGAGTTGTATTTGTTCCAAAACTTATTTACAAACAATCTTGTATACTCTTTCCTCAACCATTTTGGTTTTGGTTCTACATCTCTTCTATTTCAAACTTGATGGACAAAGCCTACTCCATGGCCAAAGACTTCACCATGTGCAAAGGACTTCATCAACTCTAATGACTTCAACATCTTCAAGTGATTTCAACCTTATTCTCAACAAGGACTTCAACCTTGGATATCACTAAGGACTACAAGTGAGACAAGAATTGTTACTCAAGACTTGAAGACTAAGGAAACACAACTTGGGAATCATCATCACCTTTGAAGTTTTTGTGACCAAGAATTTTCCCAAGGAAACCATGATCTCATTCAAGAAGAATCCACCAAGAAGGATAGAATGATCTCAAGTGAACCATATAGATGGACCACCATGTTAAGTATAGATCAAACCCACCAACTTAATGTGGTGTAGCAAAAATATTTTGTTGCCTAAAAATATGCTTGAAACTTGTTGTTTGAGTGGAATGTTTGTTTGGGATTGCTTGCACTTTGCTTGTGTGAATTGTGATGTGTGTGATTAGAATTGATTCCTTAGAAAATATTCTGCCCATTCTAATCCCAATCCAACTCAAACAGATGACTACTCCAAGAGACTTCAACATCAAGAATGACAACAACAACAACAACAACCAAGAGATGCACATGAGAGAACAACTACTAGCAAACCAAACCCAGTTGAACCAAGTGACAACTCAGTTTTTAGCCAACAACAATGGATTAGACCCAACCATACAAAAGTTTGTGGAAATTCAATCCGAATTGTTGCAAAGGATGGCCACTCAAATGATCAACATGGGAGACAACCTTTCCCAAGGAGTTTGTGACAACAAGGATGTCAAGGATGATATTTTAGAAGGAACCCAAGCTTGCAATGTTTGTGGAGACAAGGATCACACTTCCAAGGAACATGAAGATCAATGTCCCAATTGTGAAGAGAAACATCCAACCAATCAATGCCCCACATCTCAAGCTACTTGTTTTCTATGTGAAGGAAATAATCATGTCCCTATCCAATGCCCCATCTATTCCATAGTTCAACAAACGAAACAAGGTGGAGTGCAACAACAGTTTGTAAACCCTCATGAAGGAACAACTTCTACCAAGAAGGATGAAGGCAAAGTCAAAACTATGCATCATAAGGCCAAATCCAAAGTGATCACAAAGTGTTGCTACTCTTGTGAAGAAGAAGGTCATATCTCTAGTAACTTCCCCAAGAAGAGAGAAAGATTTCCCACCTATGTGGTGAAATATGAAGAGCATGAACTAGAAGAACTCCTAGCTTTGGAGAGACCCAAAAAGAAGAAGAAGGACATAAGCCAGTTGCAATGTTACAATTGCAAAGAAATGAGACACTATGCCAGTGATTGCCCAGAAAAGAAGAAGAACCAAGGAAATAAACTAGAAGAATTGATACCAAAGAAGAAGAAGAATAATAGCCAAGTGATGTGTTTGAAATTCAAAGAGCTAGGCCATTATGCAGACACGTGTCCAGAGAAGTTTCAAAAAGATCCCAAGCAAGCCAAGAAGTAATCTAGTTGGAATTTTTTTAAGGGTGGTAGTACCCTAGTTGCTTTGAGCCAACTTGTAACCCCTTGCCTCCCCAAATCTCGGGACAAGATTTATTTTAAGGGTGGTAGCCTGTCACATCCCAAGATTTTCCAAATCTTGGTATGTGAAAAATAAATTAACAAAATAAATAATTGTTGAGAATTAGGGTAAAAAGAAACTTTTGTTTCTAAATGGAAACTTAAAATCCCATCTTGAACAAACTTTGGTTAATATTTGAATCCAACTAAATTCAAATCAAGTGGAATGCATTCTTCATAAATGCATCTGGAAATTTAAACACTTGAAGAATAAACCAAAACTCTAAAACCCTAATGGAAGAAAATCATTTCCAAGTTATCTCCAAGCCTATGGATTTTATCCTTATAAAAATTTATCTTCAAACATTTATAAATGATCAAGAATGATAAATAGAAATATATTAAAACCATATAAATTGGTTTCACTTAATTTGGAGCCATAGATAAAATCTTATGAATATAATAAGATAAGGAAATTAAATTTCCAAAGCTAATAAAACACTTATCTAAAATCCATACCAAATGGTGAGCAAATAATCCTAAAGATATTTAAAAGGATAAATAAACATTAAATAAGATTTTACAAATTGGAGTCACCAAGTTTGGATCTATAAATAAAAAGATATGGATTTTATAAGATGAAGAAAGAAATATTAAATAAGGATTATTTAAAGACCAAATTAAATCTTGGCCTAATCCATTAAGTAAATGGAATGAATAGAATCCAAATCCAAATAAAATAAAATGGCTTTAACCATTCTATCCCTATTTTAATAAAGACAAATCTCTAATAATAATAGTTATGTAATTCATGAGAAAATGGTATTTTGGAATTTACCCAAGTGGAATAAAAGTTGTTTAATTAACTTAAATAAAATAAATCTTCCAAGTAAAATTTAGGGAATTAAAACCATATTTAATTCCTTTGAAATTAAAACAAATACCCAATTCAAATGATTTATGAATCATATTAAATACTTTCCAAATAATTCAAGATGAATTATTTGACACCGTATTAAACAATTAAAAACCTACTGAAAAGATTTGGAAGGTTTAAGAATTTAAATGGTGTTTGAAAATATTATTAAATCTTATTTGATTTAAAACAAGGGCCTTTTGAATAATTAAAAAGACCCCAAAAAGAATAAAATTTTGTTCCAAAATTGACTTAAGATTATATTACTAATCAGTATTTAAACCTACACCAATTTTGGTTGAGGTTTGAATTCAAATTGATGTTGAAATAATTAAACAAAAATAAAAAAAATTGGAAATGGAAAAGGAAAAAACAATCAGATAAAAAAAATTGGAATAGGAGCAGCCCAACTAACCTAGCCCACTAAGCCCGTCAGCAGCCCACTCCTTCTACCTCGCAGCGAAACGTTTTTCACACGCAGACAGACCCGCGCAGCCACTGACGAGTCGGCCCCACTCTCCCTCTCCCTCTCTCGCTGACACCCGGACCCGTGCCATGCTGGCATCGTCTTCCTCGCGTGAAACCCGCCCCCCTCTTTCCACCTTGCCGTTACTAGCATTTGAAGACAGCTTCAATTCGCGTTGATGCCGTGACCATTACTCGCCGCGACTGTGCCCTATTAATCGCCCTGGCCTCCTCTTCCTTTCCCCTAAAACACCAGCTCCTCTCTGTCCCCAGGCTGAGCGAATCGTGAGCCCGAACCCCACTGCTCCGGCGAGCTTCTCCGGCCAAATTCCGACAACTCCGTCCACCCCTCTGTTCCCAGTACCCACTGGATTGCTCCCCATCTCCCTACGAACCGCCCAGTGACAATAGCTCACTCGCGCATGTGCCAGAACGTCGGCAACGTCTTCACCAGTGCGCCACCGACGACCCCCGCAACTCCGGTGAGCTCTAGAACTTGACTCCGTGCGCGCCTCGACCAGTGAATCATGCCGTTTGGTTCGTCTGTGTCTTTTACACCTTCAGGTGCTCGCCAATCACTCGCGCGTGGCCTGCAGCCTCGTCTCCGACGACTCCCGAACGTGCTGACGCCAGGAGCATCTCCGGCGAGGAATTCCGACGACACCCGTGCGCCCCTTGACTAACAAAGACCACATTGAGCATCAGTACATCGTGACGATTCTGGTAAGCATCTCCCCTACTCCTCTCGCTTCCTGTAACCACCGCAGCACCGCTAGCAGAGCACCGCCGCCGCGCGCCACCGTCGTCGCGCCGCCAGTTAGTAGCAGGTTAATGGTAGCCGTCTGATCCAGATCGTAGTGACGCGATAGATTCATTTAACCGAAAGGGTATGGATAGATCTGTGCCACACGATTCGCATCAGATCCAATGGTGCTGAATGCGTGATCCGAACGAACCGGTACCAGCCAGTAGCAAGCAGCCACGTGGCCCTGTCCGTTTGAAATAAAAACAGAAATGTCTATTAGATGTTCCAATTTGAAAAATTCATAACTTTCAAACCACACGTCCAAATTTTGCAAATTTTATATCAATGGAATCAGCAAGACAAGTACTTTCTGACCATGCACTTTGTTCTGTTAAATTGATTGTTTTTGCAGAAACTTGTGTATGCATGTTTAGAACATAAAAATTGTTCTAAAATGATTTTTGACGTAAAACCTTTGGCAAATGGATTTTTTTGAACTTACTGACCATAGAAATCAATTGGTGGTTTCAAAAATGTATTTGGTGAAGCAAAAGAATGAATCATTAATTTAAAAACATTTCTAGCCAAATAAAAATGTTGATTATGGTTTAAAATGATTTTTGAAGAAAATCTTTGAGAAATGTTTTGATTCAAACTCTCTGACCCAAACACCAAGTTTTATGATTTGAAAATGTATTTGGTGAACCCTATAAGATTATTACTTTGCTAAAAGCATTTTCAACCAAATGAAATAATGATTTGGTTTAAAAATGGTTTATAGGAAGAATCTTTTGCAAATAGTTTTGCCACTTTATAAAATGACCAATAAAGTGTTTTAGAATGTTTATAACCAATTATAAACCACTTTTGTAAATAAAACAAGTTTGGCATGTTTGCATGCATTGTTTTGTTCCTATTAATTTATGTGATGTTGCTTGAATGGTAGAATTGAAATATTGCTTGCTTGATTGAATTGTAGTGATTTGAAGTGTGTGAACATTGCAAAGATCAAGGAGTAAACCTATATTATCTACCAAAAAGGCAAGTGATGCTTCATACTTTTGTCCCATTATTTTCACTATGCATTAGTGATATTTCTAAGTAAGACTTGCATGGAATTTTTGCTAAGTATAAACCATGCTATGGGAAATCCTAGTAGATGAAACGTTAGTAGAATTTCCTAAGTTAATATTCCTATTACTATCATGCTTAGCTTAGCTAGTAGAAAACAAGGGTGTAATATATATTCATGCTATGGAATATTTCTAAGTCTATGGACTTGTGTTTTGTTTAATAAAACAACTAAGTGAATGAATCACCTGGGTGGAATGGAAGGAATGGTTTGTGTTGAGTGGTTCACAAGGCCCATTTTTATGGTTTACCTTGTGTATCTCACTTGTGGATGGCCACCCAGGAACAAAGAGATTTGAGAGGCCAAATATTAAGAAGCTTCTAGTGCAGCCACTTGGCAATATGGGCTCTGCCTGGATCACATAGGTTGCAATAACTTAGCCATGAGGGAACTTACACACTTGTCTATTCTTCCACACTTGTCTATTCTTCCACACTTAGCCGTCGGATCAAGTCCAGATCGACGGCCACAAGCCATCTTCTTCCTGGCGTCGTTGCCCGTGGGAAGAAACCCTAGCTGGCGAGCAAGGTTTGAAGGGAAGGATCACCTGAGCGTCAGGAGGCGACGGGGTGGTCCAGGGCGAAGCGGTGCACACTGACGAGCTCGGGGAGGGTCGGCAAGGTCGGGTCTTGTCGCCGGGGAGGTGCTCGTGGGGCAACGGCCGAGGAGGAGAACGTCGGGCTTCGTCGGGGAGGCATCCAAAGGCGTTCCTGGGGCAAGATAGGGGTATGGTTAGAAGCAGGGGAACAAGGGAATTAAAATGGAGTGACATGCATATAGGGAGGGAGAAGGGGTGGAGCTCGGGGCTGGCTTTTCTTTGCCATGGCCGAGGCTTCTCTCCTTCACCTTTGAGTAGAGAAGAGCAGGGGAGAGGGGAGGAGGTGTTCTGGGAGGTGAGTGGGGGAAATGAGCAACGAGGGGAGGCTGGGGTGGCCTCTAGCCCTTTTATTTAGAGATGGAGTGGTGCATGGTGGACATAGCTCATGGATGAGCTAGGGCTTGGTCTATGGGCTTCCCATGGCCAGGGGCGGTGGGGAGAGTGTGGGGTGTTCTTATGGTCGTGCATGAAGCAGAGAGGGAGTAGAGGGCTGCAATGAGTAAAGAAATGGGTTTAGACAAGACATTTCCTTTGTCTCCCTCTTAAGTAATCATGTGGGCCAAGGGGTGTGGGGCATGCTATAGTGTTGGTCGACTAGAGGGGTGTGAGTGCTGCCAAGGTGGAGTTCTGGAGAAGATTGGGACTGGTTCGAAATGGTTTTGAATCAAGTTTGTTTAAATTGCAAAATGTTGACCAAATGGAGGCTTGAGAAGGAAGTTGGTAAATTTGCATTGGGCAAGGTGTGTAAATGATACTGGTAGATAGATGGGGTCACATAATCTCTCCATGATTTAAATGGGATTTTTCTGATGATTATAATCCCATTTAAATACACTTCTTCAAAAAGTGCTGAAGTAGATAATGGAAGCAAAAATGATATTTTTACATTGGGAAAGCTTGGTTTTTGATGTGTATGGTCCTAAATACCATAAAACATAATGGAGGATTTTATTGGAGAGAATTCGTTATTTGACACTACTTTCCAATATAATTCCTTATTTGACACTAAATTTTTTTCTCTTCCCTATTTGACCATTTGTGTAAATATTTTGCCTTATATGACACTATGGCTGGTTCTGTTAAGTATTTCCGTTATTTTTTTTACTCTGGAACAAACTAACCCTTCCGTTATTTTTTTTACTTCTGGAAGAAACTAATCCTCGTTTAATCGTCTGGCACCTGCCTGTCTAAGTCTAACACGCTCGACCGAATGGACCGAACGTGCGTTCAGTGGATCGGCTGGAGAAGTCCACCAAGGCAATCGTATCAATTGGCTACAGTACCTCTAATAAGGTTGGCCTATGGATTTTGCATATATAATACGAGATCTAGCTCATTGCCGGACCATATGTATGTTCAGTGGATCGGCCGGGGAGCAGACCCACGCGCAGACGTGATAGTATTATTTTAAAGAGAGTCCGATGTTGGTTAATCTGCAAAGAGTTAATCACGTATTACCTCCGTGGGCCTGGCAAAATATATTACAGCACCATCAGGCGCGGCTTAAGTATTCGTGCATGAAAGCTCTTGAGATGTTGTTTGATGCAACAGGCACGGTCGAGTCTGCTCTGAATTAAAATTGGTTCCGTCGTACGCAGTATTTCTTGTAATTTTATCACATTCTGTACCAGGGGCAAAGTTGTCTTTGTAGGTCTCTGGTTTACCCCGTTAGCTCTGAAAATACACTAGAGTGTCGTATAAGGCAAATAAATTACAAAAGTGGTGAAATAGGGAAGAGAAAATTTCCGATGTCAAAAAAGGAATCATATTGAGAAATAGTGTCAAATAAGGAATTCTCTCATTTTATTGGGATTTATTGAGGTGGGAAAGTATTTTTAGGGAATTACTTCTTGTTTCTGCCATTTAAGAAAAAGGGAAAAAATAAATAATAAAGGATCTCAAAAATATTTATTCTTGAGTTGGGAAGATGGGGTATGGTATGGAGAACTCAATATACATTGAGTTGGCAAAGTGGTTTGGAGAGAAATAAACTTGTATTTAAGGACACAGATTTTGGGAAGTTTGTAAGTGAAGGAAATAAAATAGTTTAAAAATCCAAATAATTTTGGGAATTATTTGAGGATGCTTAGATCCGAGGTAGATGATGTATACTTCATGTAGGAATCAAAGTCCACCTTGGTTTTGAAGAGAAGTGGTGAAAAGGATGGAAACTAGATAAGGGTAGGATCTAGGGTTTAGTTAATCTGATGCCATCTAAACAGGGATGGACTAGGGAGCTCAGAGCTCACCTTGGTAGAAGGGATATATGGGTGGATATACCATGTCATGTAGATGATAATGGAAGCAAGGGTTAGGCTTGGTTGGATCTGAGGTGTTCTAGATGAGATGGCAAACTTTGTTGAAAATAAGGCTGCCATAACGGACACATCGGGTAGCCTTCTAAACTAAGGGGGTTTAGGAAGCACAAGGCTCCAATGGAAACAAGTGAAGTGGGGATTGATAGGCCATGATTATTAGATCACAACCATGCAAAGAGTTGGTCGAGGGGAGGTGGCACATGGATGGGAGCTTCTTCCAAAGTAGGGAAGATGATAAGATTTGCAAGAAAAGCTTATTATCTTGAATACAAAACCATCATGGATGAGTGGGGATTAGAATGGCTTAGCCAAGGGCAAGAGTGGGCCTTGGTAGTACTAAATATGTACTACAAGATGGTTCAAGTACATTCTCAAGAGCGCACATAGGTTGGAAAAGGTAGAGATCCAAAGATGGTATCCGGATAAGAAATCCAGACTTAGCCATTTTGGCAGATTTAGGGTTTTAGACTAGAGTGCAAGTGTAGAAGATTTTGAGAGGATGCTTGGTTCCAAACTCATGATCCTAGGGAGGATGTTGATGTGATGGATAAGTAGATATTATCCATGCTTAGATTGGGTCTTCTTTAAGTTGGAAACCATCAAGAGGGATTATCCCTGAATTCAGATAAGAAGGAGATGAGATGATCACTTGAGTGACTTAGGATAGATCCAGGTTTGGATGCTTGCTTTGAGGTTGATGATCACAAGAAAGGATCGGGTCCTAAGGGGTGAGCTACTAAATTAGCTCAATCTAGTTCCTAAGCAAACAAGGAAATCAGCGGATCAAAGCAATTCACGAGACAACGGATCAAGGCAATTCATCAACCAGCAAATCAAGGAAATTCATCTTAACACTTATCTAACTACTTCTAGGGTTACCATCAAGCCTAGCTTGAGGTAAGTATAGGTATTTTGAAAAGGGGTCTTGCTTGGAAGTAAGATAAGGATCCTCTTGGTATTACTACCAAGTTTGGATTAAAAGGTTTTGGAAAAACCTAGATATATGGGTAGTTGAAGGTTCTACCTTGAAAACATAAGGAAAGTATATATGTATGTCTCCATAGTTTTTTCAATAAAAGCTAGTAAAGTATTTGGTTGTGTCAAAGTCATCTTGGCTCAGGTTTTGAAATGCCAGAACATTTGAGAATATAAAAGATCAGCCAGGACATCTCTTTTGTAAAATAGTTTTTATAAACTAGTGTTGAGATGAGGAGTACACAACAATTCCACAAGCAGTTGCTTGAAGTAAGCACACAATGCAAGATTTTTTTGTTCCCCCCTGATTTTTGCCTTTTGGACACTTAATTAGGGTTCCTGAAATTGGGATGTTACAAGGAGAAACAACCATCTAGCTACTGTATGGACCCATAGGTCAAGGTGGAACTACTCACGCATCATACCAGAGGCTGGCATAGTGATGAAGAAGGCCTCCAGGATGATCTCTTCCCTCCGGCAGGGTGTCGGGAAGAGCTTCAGATGCCACCGATCTAGGGACAATGGTGGCGGCGACTACAAACTTTTTCGTGGAGATCTGATTGGCTCCTTAGGGTTTAGGTATCGGGGGCTTCTTATAGGGGAAGAGGGAGACCGAGGGGGTGTCTGAGGCGGGTGCACCCCCCAGGCGCGGGCCAGGCCTGGCCACGCAGCCAGGGGGTGCGGACCCCTTGAGGCCCTCCTCTGTCTCATCTTCTGGCTCCATGTTATCCTCGGTGAAATATTGAATTTGGCTTTTGTCCCGTCCAATTCTGAGAATATTTATTTTCTGGATTTTCTGGAACCAAAGCAACAGAAAATAGGCAACTAGAACTGTGGCATATTGTTAATAGGTTAGTCCCAGAAAACATATAAAAATACCTCAAAGTGCAGACAAAGCAAAGCAAAGTAGATACTAAACAAGCATGGAACGTCAAAAATTATAGATACGTTTACGACGTATCAAGCATCCCCAAGCTTAACTCCTGCTCGTCCTCGAGTAGGTAAGTGATAGAAATAATAATTTTTTAGCTGACATGCACCATCAAAATTAAGATCAAACAATTTGCAAGCAATGAAAGCTGGGATCAAAGTACTCTAAACATGAGCATGAAAGAAGAAGTTCTAACAATAGGACAAAGTAACTATGCATGCAACATTAAAGGTTACAAAAAAAAGATTCATGAATAACAATGCATTGAAAGACGTTTGTTTGTTTCACATATAGAAAACATAGCATAGTGGCATTAAGCTTGTCCCTCATGGAGTAGCAATAGATGCATAGGACACCTTCAAAGTTCATAAGGGTGACTAGATACAAATAGTTCAAGAACAAGCAATATAAAAAATATGAATCAATCAATAAGTTTTGGGACAATGCACATAGAACTAAGAATGGCCACTATGCTCTCTTAATTGGTGCCTAAGGATAGAAGGTGGAGACTCAATATAATAGTGGAAGAAAGGCCCTTCATAAAGGGAAGCAGGGATTTCAAGTTTCATAAAGAGCTTCCAAAAATTATGGTACTTGTTAGCTTTCAGCTCTCATTTCCCCTATCATAAACATCTTGAAGTGATTAAGGTTAAAGTGAACAAACTATGTAGTATATTCTTGACAAAGTATAAGTTGGCAATCTCATGTCCCTTGAGTACGAGGGCCGCTCCTCATGCTACTCAACTTTAGTCACCGGTAAGTTCTTATCATAGTAAGTACATGTGTATCATAGAGAACTGCCAACGGGGTACCACTTGCACATGGTACATGAGCTATCCCATATCAAAATGACAAGGCAAGCAGACAATGAGCATCTCAACAATCTTCTTATTTACCATGTGAATGGTGTTTTTTCTCTCTATTTCCTCCTTTCAATTTCTGTCTTTTTTTATAAGATGAAATCTTCATAGATTGCTCAGTATGGGGATGCTGCAAGTTTCCACCATGATTAGGCAAGGCTTAGGCTAGCGGCCGAGGCGTTTCTCTAACACACATACATAATTCCATGGACTTACAAGATCCCCTTTCATTTCACACCGACGACATCCGTAAACAAAATAGCATGATATCAACTAGGTACAATGTACAGGTGTAATGTTGAGCGTTCCCCATGACAACATGGTTCTGCTAATTCCAACGTATAAGTGCAAGCATATACAACATATATGACACAATGGTTCAAGTTTATTAGGGGCAAGAAAAATAAAGTGTGCCATCAAGTTTGTGAGAGCTTTAATCACTAATTTTCACATAACAAAGTGACTTTTTAATTGGAAGATAGATAAAATAAGAATATACTTGGAATGGTCTAACACACCATACATAGGAATTTATAGTGGACACTGGAATAACTTGGTTTCTTGGGAGTTGGATGCATGAGTAGAACTTACTCATACAAGTGGAGGCTAGCAAAAGACTGAGAGCGACCAACTAAGAGAGCAATAATGGCCATAATCATGCAGAGCGACAAAACATTACTAATCAAAGCATAAAGTGGTACTACAAGTCAAAAAATAAATGATCATAGAGGCTAAGGTGACTTGTTCATAGTTATAACATGGTGTGAGCATATGCCAAATCAATCCAAACAAAGAATCAAAGGAGAATACCACAATACTATGCTTTTGTATGCTAAAACAATGCATGATTCTTTCAAGGCACATTAAGAAATTCTAATTGTTTGGAACAAGTCATGCTACAGTAATAATCACTAAGCATAAGGTCAAAACAACATCTAGCATGACATGATAAAGTATAAGTCACAGTCAAAGCAAGCTCCTTCTTGTACTACTAAGCAAGAACTTCCTACTCCTTTCCAACACCGATCAACTTATTTAAAACAACACAGCGAGAATGGGGGTCCAACTACTTTATTCAAGCAAACTAAGCAAACCAAAACCAAAAATGAAAACTAAGACGCTCAAAGAACAACACAACTTGTGCATGAAACAATAAAAACGAAGTGTCTAGAAAGATCTGAGATTTTTATTGATGAAGAAGGGGATGCCTTGGGCATCCCCAAGATTTGACGCTTGTACCTCTTGAATATTTCTTGGGGTGACACGGGGTGGCATCCCCAAGCTTGATATTTTGCCCATTCTTCATATCATTATATCATTCTTCCTCTACACCTGCAAATTTTGCTTCATACAAAACTTCACACAATCTTCATTAGCAACATTAGTGCATTCAAAAGATAATAGACCTTTGGTGTTTAGTTTTAAAATATAAAAACTTTCACTAAAGACACAAGCTACTGTAGCAATTCCCTCAAAAAGCTCAGTTTCCCAAAAAGAACCCAAAAAGGAATCAATAAGAAACAAATGCATATAATGGCAGAAATCTGTCAAAACAGCTCAGCAGGTAGAAACCGATTTTTTCGAAGACCTTCTGTTGCTCAAATATAAAAGTGTTGAACTAACGAAAGTTATCTAACAACCTGGGGGATTTATTCAGAAAATTATAGATCAATCCAACTTACAGAGATTTTACACGAATTTGTTTAGTGGAGTACAAAAATCTGTTTCGGGCAGCAACTCCCCAAATCTTACTTCCCTCTCATTAGAGGTTATTCTTGGCACAAAAATCAAACAAAAAGGATATAGAGAGGTTATTACAGAAGTAATAACTTCCAAGACTCAATAAAACTATGGGTAATTGTGGACAGACTCACTAAGAGTGCACATTTCATTCTGGTGAATCAAAAAGATAATGCTGACAAGTTAGTTGAAGTATATGTCAAAGAGATAGTAAGTAAGAATGGAGTACCCAAAAAGATCGTAACTGATAGGGGATCAGTGTTTACTTCCGCATTTTGGAAACAATTGCATGAAGCACTTGGTTCAAAGTTAGATTTTAGCACAGCATATCATCCTGAGACAGGAGGTCAAACTGAAAGAACAAATCAAATACTAGAAGACATGCTAAGAGCTTGTGCACTAGATTTTGGAGGAACATGGGAAGATCATCTACCATTGGCAGAATTTTCTTATAATAATAGCTATCAGAGTAGTCTAAAGGCAGCTCCATATCAGGTTCTGTATGGAAGGAAGTGTAGATCACCAATATGTTGGTATGAGCCTGGAAGCAGCAAAGAATTTGCACCAGATTATATCAAGGAAATACAATATATCATTGATAAGATCAGGGATAGACTGAAAATAGCTCAGAGTAGGTAGAAAAGTTATGCCGATCAAAGTCGAAGATCTTGCCATCCAGAAGTGGGAGATATGGTATATTTGAAAGTAAGTCCAATGAAAGGGGTGAAAAGGTTCGGAGTTAAAGGGAAATTGAGTCCAAGATACATCGGACCATTCAAGTTGAGTCAAAACAGAACTATAGCTTATACTTTAGAGTTACCATCAAGATTAGCTCAAGTGCATAATGTTTTCCATGTGTCACAACTTCGTAAATGTTTGAAAGTTCCGGATGATGCAATCACACACTAGGAGATAGAATTACAAGCAGACTTAACATATATTGAAAAGCCCTGTAAGATTCTGGAAGAAAACTGGAAAAGATTTAGGAACAGAGAAATCAAATATTGCAAGGTACAGTGGGAACATCACCCTGAAAGGGAAGCCACGTGGGATAAATAAAAGGATTTAAGAAAAGCCTATCCAGAACTATTCAGGTACATCTCCACAAACTTCGGGATGAAGTTTAATTTAAGGGGGGAAGTCTGTAACATCCCAGCATTTAGGAACTAACGAAGGGTAGATTTAGGAAATTGGAATGTTGCATGCATTCATCTGTGAAAATGTGGGTAAAATTTTCGCCAAATAAAAACCTAAAGTGATCAAGGTTTCTTTCATACTTTGAGATTAGGTTTAGTCTTAAAGGATAATTGCTATAGACTTTGATATGATCTTTGAGAAATTATGTGTTTTAGAAAATGAATTTGAATTTTAAACTTGAGTGTTTGAATTATAATTCAAATGAATTAGGAATAAGGTTTGAATCTTGATTTAATTAAGAGTTAATTATTATAACTCAAACTTTATCCAAACAAAACAATTAAGAATATGAATACTTATTTCATATTTTCATTCCATAAATAAGTTACAAAAATGTAATTTATTGAAATTATCCACAAATTTCACAATAGCAATTAAATAAAGAATAAGAATATTTCTTCATTGTTAATCATATAATCTTTATTACTAAAGAATAAAATGAAGATTACAAAATAATAAAATGAAAATTACAAAAGAATAAAGAAGATTAAATTAACTATCCTATAAAGACAACCTAAACTAAAATCTTCATCTTCAAATCTATACCTGCAAGACAAACACTATAAAAAACTAATAAAGGTTAGAGTTAGAATTGTTTTCCTCTCAGACATGTCAGTGAGGTGCACTGAACAAGTTTCATCATTGAGAAATTTATAAAACGGGCAAGTTTCACCAAGATGAAAGAATCTATCTTTCATAAATTTTAAGCCAAAAAGTCAAAATGATAGCAAGGAGGGGAAAGTATCACTAGCCAGGTAAAAGTAATCAGATCAAAGTAACTTTCAAGTCCAAAGCATATCCACAAGTGCACAACAAGCACACAGGCAGGACACACACCTAAATGCATGGGGTGTGCTGTCAGCTTCACAGCACAGCTCAAACACACAAAACCATCAGCACAGCCGTGGAGAGGCACTAGTGCATCTCTTCACTGCTCACACACACAAGAACAGTCAGCTTAGCCAGTAGCTAAACCAAGCACAACAGCCAGCAACCAAACCAACCAAAGCCCAAGATCTCATCACCAGGATGGTGACATAAGGAGGGGAAATGATCGGGTGGACAACAAGACCAAGTCCAGGAGCTAGGAGGAGCAGACTAGCTCAAGGTCAAGCACAGCAGCTCAGCAAGACAAGATCAACATCATCACCCAACTCCATAATCATCAGATGTTGTGGTGAGTATCATAAAACCTTCACATGAACTAATCATATTATCTAGACAGAAGCATGTGTTGTTTTATGAAACAAACTCTCAGAAATCACCCAAGTGGGGTGAATCCATCATTGAGATTTTAAACTCTAAAAGCAAATAGCAAAGTACAAGGATCCAACCAAAACTCAGAACAACATCATTGATTTGGTTGTCAAGCTATATATTTCAATTCAAGCACAAATATAGCTAAGATCTAATTTCTAGGCACATCCCTAAGATAAGGGTAGCACCTTAGAAGTTAATCTTTTGGATCCATATAATGATCAAGCCTACTATCATTTTTTCCAAGCTTTGATTCAAGAAACAATAGTTGGTACCACTACCAGGACTATCTATATGAATCAACTAGATAAGGCCTAAACTCCTAAGCCTCAGACAACATCATTGGTCTTAGGGATTTCAGAAAAGAACATTTCTACTTATCTTTTAAAGACAAGCTTGTTTTAAGCTTAAACCAACCCAATCAATGAATAAGAATCAATCCTGTGTGCCATACCAAGATGGTGTCATAAGAACAATTCTACATGAATCAGGATAAACATTCAATCATCACAGATTCAATCAATCAATCTATTAATCATTTTCCTGTCATTACATGAATCATAATTAGGACATTCCTATGTTTATCTTCACTGTTTGAGATCATTGTGATCTCAAACCACACATTAATTCTCAAGCCAACAACACTAAGACAGTGATTTCATCACACCATAACCATTATCATTAACCAAGAAATGACAGTGGAAATTTAGCAAACCCACTGACTTTACCAAGCATTGGTTTCAGAGCAACTAGGTTATCTGAATCATATGAAATCTAAGCATATAATCATCTAATAAGCCACCAGAACCATTATAGTTCATCTCAAGCAACAAGGCTCAGGCTAATAACCATTTAGCATGCTTACAGACCATCCACACATGATCTAATTCATCCAGTATATGATCAACCACAGGATAAGAACCCTAAATGAAATTAATCATCTTAATCAGGACAAGACAGTAACCAGAGAGGTCACTGCCAACATCTAGCATAGGATGAGCGAGCATAGAGAGCACTAGGGAAGAGGAACAGAACTCACCAAAGGTCCTCGCTGAAGACTAGAAGAGGAAGCAGAGGTGGCCGACGACCATGGCGGCACGGGGAGCACCCCAGGAGGGGCGCTGCGACCCATACAACGCCACAGCGGTGACTATGACCATGCCTTAAGGCGAGGAGAATCACCACGACGCACGACGGCAGCAGCAGCACCAAGATCCACGCCAACCCTAAACCCTAGGGTTCGGGACGACACCGATCCGTCGCAGGAGAGCCCCATGCTCAAATCCAATTGGACAGGATGGAGAGACGTAGTCGACAACCTCCTCCTGCACCACGGCGGCGACCAGGATGGCCCACGACGGCGCGAATCGTTGACGGCAACGTCACCGACCATGGGGTCGAGGACATGGGAGGAGAGAAATGAGCTCGAGGGTGAGAGGCAGCGAGGGAGTGGGCTGAGTTGGGCCAGACCCTTCGGGTGGCTATTTTGACTATGTCTAATGGGCCATCAGGGCCCAATAAGATTAAGCCATCCCAAAAACCTTTAAGGCTTGTTTTAATAAATAGGAAAAGACTAAAATACCCCTGAACTTAATTAAATTCTAGAAAATAAAATAAAAGTCCAAAAATTATAAATAAAATATTTTTGTATTCACAATAATCCATACCATCCAAATAAATTAAGATATAAAAATTTTAGACATCTAAATTTTATTAAGAATTTTGTAATTTATATATTCCTTATGGAATTTTACAAAATTATTGAAAGATGATAAAAATAAATAAAAATCACTTTCATTATATATTAATATTGTAGTATTTTTGAAAAATACTAAATAAATATTTAATATTTTTTTTGATATTTAAGTGATAATTCCTAAAATAATTATTAAATCAATAAAATTCAAATAAAAGAAAAATAAAATAAAATAATTCAATATATGTTATAAATATTAAAAATTAATATTTATAAATCCTTTATTATTAGAAATAATTTTATCAGAAAATGCATATCAAATTAAATGATGCATTACATTACTTGCATAATCATTTTGCTTCTTTAAATATTGTCCTTACGAAGCAATAATGATGTTTTTGTAGACATAGAAGCTCAAGGTCCAGTGCAAGCATGAGACTTCACTACCTTGCCATCACAAGGCAAGTTCATCACTTGCTCATGTCCTTTGAAGTATCTTTATCAAAGTATTTGCAAATTGTGTGGTATCATATATGCTATAAAAGAAAGAAAATATTATTTTCACAAATAAAGAAATCATATATATCATCCTAAGTGATGATAAAATGAAGCAATATAACTTAGGGTTCTATTTGCAAGAATGATAATCAGTTAGGGACTTAATAACCCAAGACATCAGTGATTCTAGCGCCGTAAATTACGCGTTAGCCATGAGATTTGGAATGGGACAGAGAAGGCAGCTGTATCTTCTTCCTCTCGCATGAAGACGGAGGTGCAGGTCGTGGTTGTTATCCTCGTAGCGTGCATATTAATTGGTAATTCATAGAGGATATGCAGCATATGGGTGGGAACCTTCATCGTCCCACGATAGTTCTGGCATCTAACGGTTTGTACAAACCATTGCCGTAGTTCATTATGTGGGCATGGTGTACACCAAGGAGGCATGCGAGGTCGCGAAGGGGGCAGTGATTGGCTTGGACCAACTACTAGGCCCTACATCATGGAATTGTGGACGGGAAAGTATGCCCGGTTGTGCAACAAGGAGTTGATCTCTCATGGGTAAAGTAATGCACCTCTGCAGAGTGTAAGAAATGTAACTTGTTACTCCCTGTTCCGGGAAGGAGCTACGAACGCGGCAGGAAAGGAACTCCATGAAAGTTCTGGTCAACCTATGAAGGCTGATTGTCATAGATTTCCATAATAAAATCAATCTTTGAAGAAAGATTTACAAAACTTACATTGTACCAAGGATTTATAATCCGAGGTGGTAGTTAGAGCATCAAACTTCCCACCTTGCATATAATGAACTTGTTGGGTAATGCTGTTACTCATTCTTTCCTTTGATCCCTTGCTTAGACTCTGAGAATCCCGAAGACGTGCCAATGTATGCAGCCGAATGTCAAGAAGATGTGTTCTACGAGGAACCTGATCTGTCCGGAGGTGTTGAAGGACTAGATTACGAAATCCGCTATGGCGTCGATGATAACGAGTCCAACTAAGTATCCCTAGTTAGTAGTAACCAACAGAGCCGAGCAGCATGAACTCTATAGAATAAGCTGCTGAGCTCAACTCCTAGTTAGAGTTTCTATTTTTAAATTCCGCTGAAACACTTTATATTTTGGTTTGTAAGTTGAACCTTTTGAAGTCTTGAACTTCTGGTGTTGTAATAATAATAATGTGTGAAAGTTTGTAATATGGACCCGCAATGTTTCTGTTGTACCACTCTGAGGGATGTGATATTGAAGAACGGTGTTCTGTGAGTGTCATGTCAACGACTATAGTGTACTACACATGCATGGTATGCTGGGTCACCGCATAAACCTAAGCTAGGATCTCTATCTACTTTGATGTTCCTGGATATTCTTTTGATTCCTGCAAAACAAATAAATAAAAGATAAAAACAAAAAGGGTTAGTGTTAGTAATTTTTGCTCTCAGTCTAACAGTGAGGTGCATTGTTCATTACATCACTGAGCAAACTTTATGAGGGGCAAGTTTCACCAAAAATGATATATGTTCTTATCAGTATAGTACTGGTCTTAGCCCAGCATCATTGACAGAAGTGGGGGCAAGTTTTACAAAAACAACAAGTAGTAAAGGTAAAACCATCAGCAAATATTCAATATCTACTTGATCTGATCCACACACAGGAGGCAAGCACACAAATAGCTTACACAATACATGCATAACATGTGTTTTCACCACCACAACTACCAGTACAACAGTTTAAAGGTAACAGTGAGGGAATTCCTGGATTCTTTCTCACTTACCCCAATAGTCCAGCCGAAACCACACTCCTCTATCTCAGTAGTACAAGAGTGTCAAGAACACTGCTTCCATTAAATCAGGAACACAAACACTGATTCATTCCCAAATCAATTTGATGCATCACATCTACACCACAAGCATCCTGGTTGCTTGGGAAAGCCATCCAGGTGCTCAAGTAGGAGTTCCAGCAGCTGATCAAGGGCAAGTAGAAGATCTACAACAGGCCATAAGCCACTCACCAACCTCAGGTAAAAATCATCAGAACCAACTACTAGATCATGTAGAAACCATTCTTGTATCTCACACACAGATCTAGAAATACCAGGGAAATTCTACAAATCAACAAATTCTATCTATCCTTCAACTAGATCTTTCTCTAGGAGGATTGAATAGAGAGATCCTCTCAAAATTGCATGGAGATGCCAGGCAACATTCATCATAGAGGTTTGGCCTCAGCTTTTGCATCAAAGGAAAATTAAAGAAATCCAGAAAACCACATCTGAGATGCTACCACTATGCACACTCCTAGGGGAGGCACCACAGTGGTACATTAATCATTTTAACCCAACCAATTTAGCTGCAGCCTTTTGCATCATGAGCTAAATCTCTATTTTTTACATATCAACATCAACTACATCATTGTAGTGATTCCCAATAGCCAGATCATTACAGAAACATCATGGCCAAACTAAATCAATCATTTTCCTAGCCTACAGCAGCTAGAAATCATTTAATTTCTCACTGCCATTTTGACAGAATAAAAAAGTCACTCACTTATATACAAGATTTCAATTGGACTACAAGTTATAGCCAAGAAAGAAGTCCAGGCAGTAGCTCACATCTGCAGATCATGCTATCTAGGACATTACTGTGAACACTCCAGTAGTGGAGGCACCACAGCAGTAGCCCAGATAGCAGATGTCATGGATAATTAGGAAATCCATTTTGCAACACCTTCGATTAGCCAAATCAATCACTTCTGATCATGCTAGAAATGATCAGGCTATTGTGTATACTCCAAGGAGGCATCACAATAGCATGATCATCTTAGTAAAAACTATCATTCACTTAATTTGAGCCTCACAAATTTAACAAATTATGAATACATCTGCAAGCAAATGAAATTGATTCAAATCATTTTCCTAAGCCAATCTAGATAGGAATCATTTGGATATAATTATTATCATATGAACCAGCTCACAACATACAGCAAGTTCATGGCAAAGTACATCTGCATAAAAGGCATATCTCTTAGATACTACAACCAAGTCAAGCCAAAGGTTTGAACCAAATAATCATCTTCATAGAAAAGTTATCTAAGAATCATGCATTTCAGTATCAGACTGTTCCATCAGTTTAGTATGATCAATATAGTCAAGGCCACTATCTTTAATTAAAGCATCCACCATCAGATCCATCACTAGGATATGCCTGTTAACAACATTATCAGGATATACCTTGATCAGGGAGAATACCCCAACAAACCACACATTTCTGGATGAGAAATTCATCCAAACAGAGACATCCCTTCATAGTGGAGTAGCATATCTTATATATCTACTATCAAGGGAGATAGCAATAGTCCCAATAGTTTCTCTACTGATAGGTGGCAATTTAACTTAGAAGCACTATTTCCACTTGTGCTTTTAGCTACATAATTAGCTAGTGTCATCATCATAAGGTAATCACATCCCTAAGCCATCCACTATCTCAATTTAGATAAATAGAATTTTAGGATCAAACCTGCTAGTCAGATTCAGTAGCAAAGCTACTGTAATGTGCTTAGGAACTAGAGGGAGGAACCCGAGCTAGGGTTGGACACAGATTAAGTGGCAGGACTAAAATAGAGAGGGAGGGGTGAGTAAAGGATCACCTACCTTTGACAAGCTACTGCTCGTCGAAGAGGAGGCAGAGATAAACCCAAATCGAGCAGCGGCACTGCGGCACAGAGAGCACCATGTGCTAGCCCCGCGCCGAGCTGCAACCTGCAGGAAACAACACCACCAGATCCTCTCCGCATCACCAGGACACCACCACAAACCAACGGGGTCACCATCAATCTCTAGATCCATGGGTAGCAAGAACCCTAGAACCAGATAATTGAAGGGGGCGAGATCAATAGGGCATCATTCACAAATTGAGTTGGAGGGGTAATTAGGTCTGAGGTAGGCGGAGCGAGGGTGGCTGGCAACGGTGGCCGCAGCGACCGGTGTTCGCCAGAATTCGGCGAGCGGCGGAGTGGACGTCACCAAGGGGAGGATCGGGTTCATCCCAGGAAGAGGATGTGAGCGAGAAGGGTGAAGGGGCCGGGGTCGTGTTGACCCCGATCCAGGCCTGGTTGGGCCGGGCCGGGCCGGGCCATTCTTGTTACCAACCAAACAGACAAAAATAAAAAAAGGGGAAGAAGAAAAAGCTAGAATAAAGTAATGACCAAAACACCCCTAAATACTATTTTATATCTAGAAAAATGTAGAAAAAATCCTAAAAATATATTTAATACATCAAAATGCTTATCAAAATAATTTCCACCTAAGAAAAATATAATAATTTTCATGAAATTTAATAAATTTAGAAAAATTCCTAAAAATAAATAAAAATCATTTTCATGCATAAAAATAAATCGGTTATCTAATAAAAATACTAATTTAAAAATTTACAAATAACACTTAAAACAAATATTTAAAGAGATTCAATAATTGAGAAATTTTATAAAAAAAGTACCTAAAGATAAATAAAATTCAATTTTGAGATTTTAAGTAAGAATACTTACTAGAATAATACTAAATATATTATTCCAAAAAAATTTAAAATTCTTAGATCATATATCTTCAATTATTAAAATGAAATAGTTGTTTTATTAATTATTTAACATTATTTCCTAAGTATGAAATAATCATGTTCAAAACACAATCTTTTAACTCTAAAATAGTCTAACATACAATTATAATTTAGGATACTATATTTAAGTCTTTAAGACTAAGTTTCATCATGCTTAAGTAAAACCCTAATTATTGTTAATGCCATAAATATTGTATCCCAAGTCCAATTATATCTTTATAGTTAACTTTGGTCTGACATATCATAAGCTAGATATATAATGACTCAAAATCATTTAAACCTTATCCTAAACCATAACTTTAATCTTATTAATCTTCAGAGTTGGTTAACTTAACATAAATAATATTTTCTTCAAATGTTATTCTTTTTGCCCCTTTCAAAAGAAACACTATACCATTTCTTTTAAACCATAACAAAATTAAAACATAAACCTTGTAATGATTACATGGTATCACCCAATCTAAGAATTCTATTGCAATTGTACCTTAATTTCATATCTTATATGTTATCCAAAAACCCTTACAACTACACTCCTTTATGAAGTAAACTTAAAGATAAATCACATCATAAACAAATAATCTAAATCCAACTCACATGTAATGTTGGGGAATTACTTAAGGTTTTACAAAATGCATAGCATTACTTATGCATAACAACATATTGCTTCTTTAAACATTTTCCTTACCGGGCAATGATGGTACTTTTGTAGAACCCGAGGTCCAGGATCAAGTCGAGACATTCGAATACAGTACTCCTCTATATCAAGGCAAGTTCACACTTGCTCATGTCCTTTGATTATTTTGTGTAAAGTATTTTATAAATCCAGTGTTGTCAACACCTACATTTGAAAAAAAATTAGAAAACACTATTTTTATAATAATAAGATTATAGGTTATTTACCATGAGGTAATAATCTACTATGAAAGTTCCGGTGGTAAAGGAACATATTATCTAGGACTTAACAACCAATGTCGCCAGTGATTCTTGAGCCGTATATTACGCGTTAACCATGAGATTTGGAATGGGACGGTGAAGTCAGCTGGATTGGCTCCCTTTCGCATGCATTGGACACTGTTCTGGGCATTTGTAAGTTGCAGATCGTGGGTATAGTCGTTTTATACGGGAAAAGTCTACCGTGGATCTGGGCTTACAAAAGACATATTTCTAGTGTTAATGGTTGTTGTGTGTATCCAACTAAGGTATAGACATTTTATACGGGGAAAAGTCTACCTTGAGTTTGGGCATACAACAATTGTGGTGTATGTGGGGTCGCGGAGAAGAACAGTGATTGGCTTGGATCTTAGTCTGGGCCTCATACCAAGGAAGTGTGAACTGGAATGCGCGCCCGGATGTGCAACAAAGCTAAGATCTCTCATGGGTGAAGTAACACACCTTTGTATAGTGAAAGAAAACTTGTTACTCCCTGTTCCGGGAAGGAGCTGTGAACGCGGCGGGAAAGGAACTCCATGAAAGTTCTGGTAAACCCGTGAAGGCTGACAGACATAGCTTTTCAGAATAAAAGATACCTTTGAAGAAATGTTTACAAAAACTTACATTGCCTACGACCTATGGTCTGTGGCTGTAGATATAGTGCATCAAACACTCCTTTTTAGTGAACTTGCTGATTACGCTCGTACTCAACGTATCTTTTTAACCCTTGCTAGATTCTGAAGACATTAACGGTCAGGAAGAGGAAATACTATATCCAATTGAAGACCAAGAAGAATTCCGCTATGAAGAACCAGAAGTATCCAGAAGCGTCGAAGGGAACAATTACGAAAACATCTATGGAATGGAGACCGGCGTATCTGAAGTGTAGATGTAGCATATATAGTGATCTAGTCCAGTATCATAGATCTCTATCTTCTATCTATATTAAATCTCATATAAACCTTAGTTGCTTCTTACTTCTGGTCTCCGAGTTATTATAGTTTAGCCCTGAGTCATCGGGATACCTTTATGGACCTAGGAGGATCTCAAAGTCATCATGTAAATTTCTGATTGTAATAATGACAATGTATGTTGTGGACATGCTTTGTTTCTGTTGTACCACTCTGAGGATGTAATATTTGCGGAATGGTACTCCGTGTGTGTTATGTCCATGACTATAGTATACTACAACATGCAGTGGTATGCTGGGTCACCACAGCTGGTATCAGAGCAAAAGCTTTGACTTTAGGTTGGAAACCTAAATGGGTAGGACCTGTAGGAAGTATGTAGCAAGGATAAAGAGTTCTCTAGAAATATGATGAGAATTCACTTGAGAATTACATTGTCATGTTTCTAGTGCGATAATTCTTTACTATGATGCAATTAGGGTAACAATAATAAGTTATAAACTAATAGGACTAATTATAATCTCTTACCTACAGTAGGGAATGGCATCTCGATACTCAAACCGGAATGTTCAAGTGATGTATAGGACTGTAGATTACTATGTAGGTGAGTGGACAAAACTTTTGAGATAAATTTATGGAATACGGAATTGTAAATCTCGACTTCCTGTCAAGGTTTATAGTTTCCATTTTAGGAAAGTGTTAGTCAAGTATCGTGTAGTGCTTATCTTACCAAAAAGTTGGGGATAAGATAAGTAATGCCACCTGGGAAGATGAGATGTATGGAGGCGGCGAATCCAATTGCAATTTTAGAAGCAATAACCAGGCGTCGAAAACAGGAATCCAAGTAAATTGGTAGGTAGTATTTATGCTACTACACCTCAAGATTCCATAAATTCGGAACTTCAGTTGGATCATGCTGCATTTGTGCAGACTAAATCTACCTTAGCTTCCGAGTACATAGATCATAATAGGACATATTAAGTACCTATCATGACACACATTAAGGTTCTAGTCCAGGAGTTGGATACAACCTTGAGGATTATGTTGATCCTACTAAAGAACTAGAATGCAAAAAGGGAGCCAGATAGAGAAGCTAGGCATCTTAGAATAGACTTTTCAAAAGTGGTGTATGAAGAGAATGAATTTAAGGGACCATAGTCCAAAACCTATGCCTAATTATCAGAATGGGTTTTATAAACATGTAGAACATGTGCGAGTATAAAACAAAATAGGAAACTCAGGAAACAACCAATCCAAGTATTCTAGTTTGGAATTACGGTGGATGGGGAGTAGAATCTTAGACTGGAACCAGGGAGAATCCTATACCCTGCGATCCTAAGAAAGGAGTAGAAACCAGCAAGATTAGCGTGGAACCTATGATCCATATGGGGGTAGTACCAATCCTGTTGACATGGAACAAGGCATTGACAATTAGTATATCTATATATATGACTAAATCAAGGAAAAGCAGAAAATACGTCTTGCTTCGAAAGTGCGTTTGAAGGTGGACCTGAGAATTCCATGGGAGATCGCGCATTTTCTAGTCATTTCTCAATGGCTAATCTCAATCTTAGTACTTCTAATCAAAAGTGCACACCCTCTGGATGTTTATATACTTTAGAAGGTTGTTGTCGGACTTCACGTCATCATGGACAGAATTCCAGGAAGTACTAAGAAGTGGGAGAATAGTGAGGAGAGACAATCCACAGAAGTAGAGGGCTTAAATAAGGTACATATCTAGTAATGTGTATTATAGTGTATGTGAGGCAGGACATAATAAGTGAGAGTATGCTCATGTGAGTAAGCAAGGTTTGGAAAATACGAGAAATGTATTAGTTGAGAGTTAAGCCATAATGATGAGGATTGTTTCTAATAGTTTATAAAAACCATGTATAATACACGGTATAGGTTTGGTTGTTATTTTGGATTTGGTTTTTGATTTCCTTGTGTGACTAGCATTGTGCATAGAGTTGAGATCAGAAAACATATGCATGACGTAAGTATGAGTATTCGTTTTATGTAACAGGACTAGAGAGGGTATGGATACGGGAGTAGAGGCTGGGTCTGAAGGACAGCGTATAGAGCAAGAAGCTAAGCAGATAGAAAGTAATGAGGATGTACCCGCAACTGGACGATCAACTCGTCCGTTGACAGAGGAGAATTTCATGCAAATGATGCAAGAGTACCACAATAAGTTCATGCAAGAGATACTTAAACGAATTGGACCCGGAGAGGGGAACAAAGATATCAGAGTAAGTCTTTCCGATTTCCAAAATGCCAAACCAATTACTTTTGTGTCTGCACCAGAACCTATGGATGCGAATGATTGGCTGATGGATATAGAAAGGAAGCTTAAAACAGTTGGATGCAATGATGAGGAGAAGTTACGTTATGCAACATTTCTTCTATCAGGACCTGCCGCAAATTGGTGGGTAAATCAATTAGCCATGCTCACACCAGAAGAGATAATCACTTGGGGAGAATTCAAGCAGAAGTTTCGTGAGTATCATGTTTCAGAGAGCATTATGGAATTTAAGAGGAGAGAAATCAAGGGCTTACTACAAAATGATGAAACCGTGATGAAATATATTAGCAAGTTTAGTCAATTATCTCGTTATGCAGTTGATGAGGTAAATACGGAGGAGAAGCGCAAGAGAAGGTTCTTGGAAGGACTAAACCCTTATATGAAGATGAAGACACGAGGGGCTTCAACACGACGTTTCCAAGAGCTGGTTGATGTAGCAATTACTTTCAAGGATGATTACAAGTTGCTAGTGGAAGAGAGGAAGAAATTAGCCAAGAAACGAGCTATAAGGGAACCAAAGAAGATTCAATCTCCAGAATCAACATCAAACTTAAGTTTTATGCCCAGATTCTTATCCACAAATGGTATATCAAAACATGAGGCATCAAAATGAAAGAAACAAATCAGATGCAATAAGTGTGGAGCATCAGGTCATATAAGGAGAGATTGTTGGAAGACTGTAAAGGTGTGCTATAGGTGTGGTCTGGAAGGACATAGGAGATCTGAATGTCCCAACAAGATGGTTACTCGAGGATTAAAATTACCATCAAGAGGTGGAGATTTCGGGTGGAACCACATCGGCAAGGCTATGATAGGTATCCTTAGTATCATTAGTTCTTCGTTAATTATGGTGTTCAAGGTCAAAAGCCATTTTCATGAAGTTTCGGGAGAAAGTCTAAAATGACCATTAGGCATTAACCATAATCAAACTAAGGTTGAAAGTAAAACTCAAGGAGTGCTGAGTTTATTAAAACATTACTTTGGAAGGACAAGAAACTGGGAGAAAAGAAGAAAACTCAGGACGAGGCTATCAGAAATCTTCTTGAACAAGAAACCACAAACTTCGAGACGAAGTTTAAT
Source organism: Avena sativa (assembly GCA_916181665.1). NCBI lineage: Eukaryota > Viridiplantae > Streptophyta > Magnoliopsida > Poales > Poaceae > Avena > Avena sativa. The sequence continues at coordinate 258,965,756 of OV702281.1, forward strand.
TTAAGGGGGGAAGTCTGTAACATCCCAGCATTTAGGACTAAACGAAGGGTAGATTTAGGATTTTGTGCATCTGCATGCATGCATCTGAAAATCCAGGTAAATTTTTCACCTAATAAAAAGACTAGAGTGATCAGAATTCTCACTCCGATGAATTAGGTTTAGTGTTATCAGAAGGGGAGTGAGATGAATTTTGACATGACCTCTATTGTTTTCTGGAGTTATGAGGGGAGAAATTTGACTTATAACTAATTATTCACAATAATACAAATGCAAGTATTATAAATAAAAGTATAAACATCCTTAAAATCCAACATTACAATGTTCCTTCAAAATAAAAGAATAAAGAAAAGATTATAATAAAATAATTAAATGAATAAATAAAATGGAAAATCAATTACAATAATGAAACAAATAGAAAAGTTCTTTAATAAAGAATATATGTATACCACATTATCCTTTTATAACAAAGGAATAAAAAGAAAAGATTACAACCAGGATATAACAGAATTATTTATAAAATTGAATACATGAAGTATTATATTATTCTTTTATAATAAAAGAATAAGAATAAAGTAAAATACAGAAAACAAATAAGAATAAATATTTATTTAATCATACAAAGATTTAATCAATACAAGAAAATTCAAAGTCATTACATAGCTGAATAGTTACAAATAAAGAAAAAGAAAACCTTCACTAAAATATATAATAATTACATTGTTATTACAATTAAATAAAAAGATTACAGCAGCTATAAACCTAAGCTAGGATCTCTATCTACTTTGATGTTCCTGGATATTATTTTCATTCCTGCAAAACAAATAAATAAAAGATAAAAACAAAAAGGGTTAGTGTTAGTAATTTTGCTCTCAGTCTAACAGTGAGGTGCACTGTTCATTACATCACTTAGCAGAGTTGATGAGGGGCAAGTTTCACCAAAAATGATATCTGTTCTTATCAGCATAGTACTGGTCTCAGCCTAGCATCATTGATAGAAGTGGGGGCAAGTTTTACCAATACAACAAGTAGTAAAGGTAAAACCATCAGCAAATATCCAATATCTACTTGATATGATCCACACATAGGAGGCAAGCACACAAACAGCTTACACAATACATGCATAGCATGTGTTGTCACCACCACAGCTACCAGTACAGCAGTATAAAGGTAACAGTGAGGGAATTCCAGGATTCTTTCTCACTTACCCTAATAGTCCAGCCGAAACCACACTCCTCTATCTCAGTAGTACAAGAGTGTCAAGAACACTGCTTCCATTAAATCAGTAACACAAACACTGATTCATTCCCAGATCAATTTGATGCATCACATCTACACCACAAGCATCCTGGTTGCTTGGGAAAGCCATCCAGGTGCTCAAGTAGGAGTTCCAGCAGCTGATCAAGGGCAAGTAGAAGATCTACAACAGGCCATAAGCCACTCACCAACCTCAGGTAAAAATCATCAGAACCAACTACTGGATCATGTAGAAACCATTCTTGTATCTCACACACAGATTTGGAAATACCAGGGAAATTCTACAAATCAACAAATTCTATCTATCCTTCAACTAGATCTTTCTCTAGGAGGATTGAATAGAGAGATCCTCTCAAAATTGCATGGAGATGCCAGGCAAGATTCATCACAGAGGTTTGGCCTCAGCTTTTGCATCACAGGAAAAGTAAAGAAATCCAGCAAACCACATCTGAGATGCTACCACTGTGCACACTCCTAGGGAGGCACCACAGTGGTACACTTAATCATTTTAACCCAACCAATTTAGCTTCATCCTTTTGCATCATGAGCTAAATCTCTATTTTTTTACATATCAACATCAACTACATCATTGTAGTGATTCCCAATAGCCAGATCATTGCAGAAACATCATGGCCAAACTAAATCAATCATTTTCCTAGCCTACAGCAGCTAGAAATCATTTAATTTCTCACTGCCATTTTGACAGAATAAAGAAGCCACTCACTTATATACAAGCTTTCAATTGGACTACAAGTTATAGCCAAGAAAAAGTCTAGGCAGTATCTCACATCTGTAGATCATGCTATCTAGGACATTACTGTGCACACTCGAGTAGTGGAGGCACCACAACAGTAGCCCAGATAGCAGATGTCATGGATAATTAGGAAATCCATTTTGCAGCACATTCGATTAGCCAAATCAATCACTTCTGATCATGCTAGAAATGATCAGGCTATTGTGTACACTCCAAGGAGGCATCACAATAGCATGATCATCTTAGTAAAAACTATCATTCACTTAATTTGAGCCTCACAAATTTAACAAATTATGAATACATCTGCAAGCAAATGAAATTGATTCAAATCATTTTCCTAGCCAATCTAGATAGGAATCATTTGGATATAATTATTATCATATGAACCAGCTCACAACATACAGCAAGTTCATGGCAAAGTACATCTGCATAAAAGGCATATCTCTTAGATACTACAACCAAGTCAGGCCAAAGGTTTGAACCAAATAATCATCTTCCTAGAAAAGTTATCTAAGAATCATGCATTTCAGTATCAGACTGTTCCATCAGTTTAGTATGATCAATATAGTCAAGGCCACTATCTTTAATTAAAGCATCCACCATCATATCCATCACTAGGATATGCCTGTTAACAACATAATCAGGATATACCTTGATCAGGGAGAATACCCCAACAAACCACACATTTCTAGATGATAAATTCATCGAAACAGAGACATCCCTTCATAGTGGAGTAGCATATCTTATATATCCACTATCAAGAGAGATAGCAATAGTCCCAATAGTTTCTCTACTGATAGGTGGCAATTTAACTTAGAAGCAGTAGCTCCACTTGTGCTTTTAGCTACATAATTAGCTAGTGTCATCATCATAAGGTAATCACATCCCTAAGCCATCCACTAGCTCAATTCAGATAAATAGAATTTTAGGATCAAACCTGCTAGTCAGATTCAGTAGCAAAGCTAATGTAATGTGCTTAGGAACCAGAGGGAGGAACTCGAGCTAGGGTTGGACACAGATTAAGTGGCAGGACTAAAATAGAGAGGGAGGGGTGAGTAAAGGATCACCTACCTTTGACAAGCTACTGCTCGAGGCAGAGATAAACCCAAATCGAGCAGCGGCACTGCGGCACAGGGAGCACCATGTACTAGCCCCGCGCCAAGCTGCAACCTGCAGGAAACAACACCACCAGATCCTCTCCGCATCACCAGGATACCACCACAAACCAACGGGGTCACCATCAATCTCTAGAGCCATGGGCAGCAAGAACCCTAGAACCAGACAATTGACGGGGGCGAGATCAATAGGGCATCATTCACAAATCAAGTTGGAGGGGTAAGTAGGTCTGAGGTAGGCGGAGCTAGGGTGGCTGGAGGCGGTGGCCGCAGCGACCGGTGTTCGCCGGAATTCGGTGAGCGGCGGAGTGGACGTCACAGAGGGGAGGATCGGGTTCATCCTAGGAAGGGGATGTTAGCGAGAAGGGTGAAGGGGTCGGGGTCGTGTTGACCCCGAGCCAGGCCTGGTTGGGCCGGGCCGGGTCGTTCTTGTTACCAACCAAATAGACAAAAATAAAAAAAGGGGCATAAGAAAAAGCTAGAATAAAGTAATGACCAAAACACCCCTAAACACTATTTTATATCTAGAAAAATGTATAAAAAAATCCTAAAAATATATTTAATACATCTAAATGCTTATCAAAATAATTTCCACCTAAGAGAAATATAATCATATTTATTTAATTTTAATAAAATATAGATAAACATTAATACCCTTAAATAACTAAATGAAATTTAATAAATTCAAAAAAATTCTTAAAAATAAATAAAAATCATTTTCATGCATAAAAATAAATATCTTATCTAATAGAAATACTAATTTAAAATTTTACAAATAAAACTTAAAACAAATATTTAAAGAGATTCAATAATTGAGAAATTTTATAAAAAATACCTAAAGATAAATAAAATTCAATTTTGAGATTTTAAGTAAGAATACTTACTAGAATAATACTAAATATATTATTCCAAAAAGATTTTAAAATTCTTAGATCATATATCTTCAATTATTAAAATGTAATAGTTGTTTTATTAATTATTTAACATTATTTCCTAAGTAAGAAATAATCATGTTCAAAACACAATCTTTTAACTCTAAAATAGTCTAACATACAATTATAATTTAGGATACTTTATTTAAGTCTTTAAGACTAAGTTGCATCATGCTTAAGTAAAACCCTAATTATTGTTAATGCCATAAATATTATATCCCAAGTCCAATTATATCTTTATAGTTAACTTTGGTCTGACATATCATAAGCTAGATATATAATGACTCAAAATCATTTAAACCTTATCCTAAACCATAACTTTAATCTTATTAATCTTCAGAGTTGATTAACTTAACATAAATAATATTTTTTTCAAATGTTATTCTTTTTGCCCCTTTCAAAAGAAACACTATACCATTTCTTTTAAACCATAACAAAATTAAAACATAAACCTTGTAATGATTACATGGTATCACCCAATCTTAGAATTGTATTGCAATTGTACCTTACTTTCATATCTTATATGTTATCCAAAAACCCTTACAACTACACTCCTTTATGAAGTAAACTTAAAGATAAATCACATCATAAAAAAATCATCTAAATCCAACTCACATGTAATGTTGGGGAATTACTTAAGGTTTTACAAAATTCATAGCATTACTTATGCATAACAAGATATTGCTTCTTTAAACATTGTCCTTATCGGGCAATGATGGTACTTTTGTAGAACCCGAGGTCCAGGGTCAAGTCGAGACATTCGACTACAATACTCTTCTATATCAAGGCAAGTTCACACTTGCTCATGTCCTTTGATTATTTTCTGTAAAGTATTTTACAAATCCAGTGTTGTCAACACCTGCATTTGAAAAAAAATCAGAAAACACTATTTTTATAATAATATGATTATAGGTTATTTACCATGAGGTAATAATCTACTATGAAAGTTCCGGTGGTAAAGGAACATATTATCTCGGACTTAACAACTAATGTCGCCAGTGATTCTTGCACCGTATATTACGCGTTAACCATGAGATTTGGAATGCGACGGAGAAGTCAGCTGGATCGGCTCCCTTTCGCATGAATTGGACACTGTTCTGGGCATTTGTAAGTTGTAGATCGTGGGTATAGCCATTTTATACGGGGAAAAGTCTACCGTGGATCTGGTCTTACAAAAGACAGATTTCTAGTGTTAATGGTTGTTGTGTGTATCCAACTAAGGTATAGCCGTTTTATACGGGGAAAAGTCTACCTTGAGTTTGGGCATACAACAATTGTGGTGTATGCGGGGTCACGGAGAAGGACAGTGATTGGCTTGGATCTTAGTATGGGCCTCATACCAAGGAAGTGTGAACGGGAATGCGCGCCCGGATGTGCAACAAAGCTAAGATCTCTCATGGGTATAGTAACACACCTCTATAGAGTGAAAGAACTGTAACTTGTTACTCCCTGTTCCTAGAAGGAGTTGCGAACGCGGCGGGAAAGGAACTCCATGAAAATTCTGGTAAACCCGTGAAGGCTGACGGACATAGCTTTTCAGAATAAAAGAAACCTTTGAATAAATGTTTCCAAAAACTTGCATTGCCTATGACCTATGTTCTGTGGCTATAGATATAGTGCATCAAACACTCCTTTTTAGTGAACTTGCTGAGTACGCTCGTACTCAACGTATCTTCTTAACCCTGTCTAGATTCTGAAGACATTAACGGTCAGGAAGAGGAAATACTATATCCAATTGAAGACCAAGAAGAATTCCTGTATGAATAACCATAAGTATCCGGAAGCGTCGAAGGGAACAATTACGAAAACATCTATGGAATGGAGACCGACGTATCTAAAGTGTAGATGTAGCATATATAGTGATCTAGTCCAGTAGCATAGATCTCTATCTTCTATCTATATTAAATCTCGTATAAACCTTAGTTGCTTCTTACTTCTGTTCTCCGAGTTATTATAGTTTAGCCCTGAGTCATCGGGATACCTCTATGGACCTAGGAGGATCTCAAAGTCGTCATATAAATTTCTGATTATAATAATGACAATGTATGTTGTGGACCCACTTTGTTTCTGTTCTACCACTCCGAGGATGTAATATTTGCGGAATGGTACTCCGTGAGTGTTATGTCCATGACTATAGTATACTACAACATGCAGTGGTATGCTGGGTCACCACAAGAATGTTCAACACTCAAAATTACCTTAGAGAGGAGAAGAAGCATACCCAATAAAGGGAATATGCCCGTGAGGCAATAATAAAGTGGTTATTATCGTATTCCTTATTTATGATAAATGTTTATTTTACATGCTATAATTGTATTTATACGGAAACGTTAATACATGTGTGTTTAATAAACAAAAAGGAAGTTCCTAGTTATGCCTCTCTTATAAACTAGCTCGTTAATTAACTAGATGATCAAAGGTTTCCTGATCATGGACATTGGATGTTGTTAATAACGAGGTCACAACATTAGTGTAATGGTGTGTCGAATTGTGGCATCCCGCAAAACCACTACTAGAAAATCGCGTTGAATTTGTGCATTGCATCGTCATCATCATGCATTGTTTGCATAAAACTATTTTCGCAAAGCCCGTTTTGTTTTCTAAAACGTCCCATCTTTATTCAAACGCCAAACCCCGGGTCTCCGGATTATTTTGTTTGCCTGCTACTGGGTTGCAGGAGCCGTGTTTAAAACAAATAAAATAACAAAGTATTTTTTTAGTGGGGCAGTCGAACGGGCCAAGTCGACCCGAACGACCACCCCCGTATAAAACAGATCGGCCCGCCTAAAATCCTAAAGTTACCAACCTATCTACCCACCCCTCTGGCCACCTCACCCGGACCAATCCGTGACCGCCACATCAGCTCACCCCAAACCCCCCTCCAACCACCCTCTGCCACGTGGCCTCCCTCTCTCTCCTCTCTCTCCCTTTTCCTCCCTCCCCACCTGCTCTCACCCGCCCTGGCCCACCACAGCACACACACGCGCGCGCAGCACACAGCAGCACGCGACCCGTCCCCACCCACCAACCGCGCCCCTGGGCCCCACCCCGCGGGACCCGCCCCCCACCAGCCCCCACGCGTGCTCCTCCCTCCCCAACCTCCTTCCTCCTCTCTGCTAGCCTCCTCTTCCTCCCTCACCGTCCCCGCCGGCGAACACCGCCCCGCTCGCCTCCCTGCGCCCCCCAAGCTCTGCTCCGCCCCGACCCAGGCCTCCCGCGCGCGCCCGCCGGACTCGGTCGCCCCGAGCTCGCCCCGTCCCCTTCCTCGCGCGCCCGCGCCTTCTCTGCCACCTCCCCGAGCCCGCCTCCGGCCAAGCCCCGCTGCCCTCCGGTCGACCGCGCCGCCCGCGACCCGCCCCCTCGCCGGTTCCTCGCCCCAGCGCGCCTCCGGCCCGAGCCCGCCGCCTCGCCTGCGCCGCCGACTCCCCGGCGACCTCGTCTGCGTTCCCGGAGTGCCGCCGCCGGCCCGTGTCCACCCAGCCCCGCCGCCGCTCCCTCCGGCCGCTGCCTCCTCGAGCCGCACGCCGACCCCGTGCTCTGCTCGGGCGCCCTCCCCGTCCCTGGCAACCGTCTGCCCCGGCCACCGCCTCCGCCGGCGAGCCCGTGCCGGCTCGCCACCGCGTCGACCTCCCTCTCCATATCGCCGGACCCGCCTCCCTGCCCCGGCCGTGCCGCGCGCGCACCGCCCCGACGACCCCGCGGCCCCGCTTCGCCAAGCCTCGCCGGACCGACCCCCCTCGAGCTCCTCGCCGTCCCTGGCCTTCCTCCTCGCTAGAGCCCCTCTGCGCCGTCGCGGCGCGACCTCTCTGTTGTGCTCGCGTGCGCCCAAGCCGCGGCCTCCTCGGCCTCGAGTTCGGCCCTGCCGCCGCCTTGTTCCGTCCCTGGCTCCTCTGCCCGAGCCAGCTCGGCCTCCACGTCATGGGAGTGCCCTGGTGTTTGGCTCCTGCTGCCTGTGTGGTTACGGTGTTGTTGCAAAGCGAGGACCCGAAGACCCCAAGCACTACTACAAGGGCACGAAGATCTCCTTCATGGAAATCAAAGCCGAACCCGAAGACCTCCGTCATGGATCGTCGAGCACTTCTACACGGACCCACGGGATGACATGTTCTTCACCCAAGGGCGACAAGGCTCTCTTCATGGATTTCGGGACCCCGACATCGAACGACAAGATCATCGTCATAGAACCCGAAGGCCACATGTGCGACAAGTACTCCGAACCGGAACCAAGTTCGCCACCGACTAAAGACGGACTACGAGTTCTACTTCACGGATGCCAAGCGACAAGATCTACTACCCCGGAGCCGAGAACGTTCCGTCGAACCCTGAGACCGACCCCGAACCCCGAACCCCCGGACCAAGACCGTCGAGACCCCTCAATGTGTGAATCCCTTCCCGAAACCCTATTTTATAACATAATATAACTTGTCGCATAATAATTGTATTGCATGCATACATTCATGTGGTTTGGGGGCCTTATGCCGATTCACCTAATAATTAAATATGGGGCCCATATGCGGGCAAATCTAGTCTCATATTGGCCTCATTTAAATTGATGTAGCGAACCGGTACCATATTTTGGCCATGTTAATACAACATTTACATTGCAGGGTAGGTAAACAACTTGAACCGTTTAACTAATTGTCGGGACCCCGGTTCCGCTTAATATGACCTAATTGCATCGCACCTTGCCATGCCATACATCATGCATGCATCATGCCGATCTTCTGCTGTGTATTGAATATTGCATCCGGTGTTTCTTCTAGTGTTTTTGTTCTTCGCGGATAAGGCCGTTGAGTTGATGTGAGCTTCGCCCCGATCTTCGGTTGAACCTTCGACAATGTTTTCAGGCGAGCATCTTCCCCTTTCTACCTATCTTACTTTTATAGTATTTATTCCCTCCTGTTGATCTATTGCTATCTGTGTTGCGTTGCTCTAGTTTTTGTACCCGTAATATCCCTTGCAGCCCTATATTGCCTTGGACACATCCTATTACCTGTTGTTTGGTAGATAGATGGACCCGCGTGTCGTAGTCGCTTGCTCAAGTGTTTTCGTTTGTCGTCAAGTACCACAGTTGTTGGAGAATTGCCGCATGTTTAAGGTTGGAGATGAACATGGCTTTAATTATTGCTCACTTTAATTACTGTTTAACAACTAAAATGGAATTAAGCAGAGGCATCGGTGGGTGATAGGTAAGATTTGGTTTCCGACCGCCCACTTGTGTCCCGTAGGACCCCGAGTTCTTGACACCTGTTCCGAGATCGAGCGCGCTAACCACAGGTGGGGAGATATGGGCCCCCCATTGATTATTACCTGATTTCAAAGTATTGTACTGGGGGCCACAAACTAGTTTGAGGTTTTATGCCATGCTTTACTGCTTTAATTAAATTGTGCGATGGATAGCACACTGTACTGTTTAGGATCGGGCCACGTTTCGCGGTGTCGACAGTCCCCGTTTGGGGATTTGCTGTCGTTCACAGCCGTTTGCCCAAACCCCAGTCCGTCTCGAAGACCGGCCGACTTCGTTGCGGGTGTCGACTTGGTGGGGTGGCCCCCACGTACTTGCTTTGGGTCTGGGAACGTCGTGACTTAGGCCCCGCCGACATACCGATGGGTGTATGTTAACTGATCTGGCAAAAAGGGTCGAAGTGCTTGTGGATACTTTGGTGCACCCCTGCAGGGTTAAATCTTTTCGAGAAGCCGTGTCCGCGGTTATGGACGACTTGGAGCACAGTGCTTGATCATAGACAACTATAACTAAAGTTTACTGTTATAAATTGACTTGTATCCGATATGACTAGTAATCAGCTTCACTACAACAGAATGGCTAAGTAAAGGTACCAACAACTGCTGGGTTTTGGGGTTATCTCATGCTAATTGTATCTGACTAGTAAGTGTTGCCACTATAACGGAATGGTTAACTAAAAGTGCCCACTGCTTACTTTATCAGGATGATTATCTAAACCTGACTAGTAAAGTGCCGCAACTATAACTGAATAAGTAAAACTGCCAACTGTGTGAGTTCCTCGGTTGACTTCCTCGTTTGGTCTCGAGGGGGAAACGCCAGGATGGGTTTGTTTGATGATAGTATCAGGTTGGATCCGAATAGGTCTTTCTCACCCCTCTCTGATAGCCGCCAGTTGTATCGAGTCTCTATAGGTTGTTTAGTGCATGCTGCCGCGGCCGCTCAGTCCACCATATCTATGTAGGCGAGGACCGCCGAATTCTAGTCTCGCCGTGTACTGGCCTCAGTACTGACGCTCCTCTTTTTCCTTTGCCCTTTGTCGGCACCCCTTTTGTTTAAGCAGGTTTTGAGTTCGACGCCGTTAGCAGGGTTACCCTTCCGGCTTGGCCTGGGCAGGGTTATGGACGCCATTGGTTATTCTTCAGGGCTCTTAGCCCCATTTGCATCTTGTCCGTAGCTGGACGCTATATCATTTTCAAGGTAATTTGGATCTTTGTATATTATATCTGTATTCTTGACTCTTTGAGTCGCTGTTATATATATCTGTTCTGTGGGTCCCATCGAGGACTGTTGTGTAATGTTATTACTTCGTTTTCCACCCGCACGAAAGTGCCTGGTGGGCACCTTCGAATCGTTTCTATGCGGGTTTGGCGGGTTTCGCTAAAACTTGCATAGGGCCGATTCTGAGGGTGTTACAGAGTGGTATCAGAGCTCAGCAGTTGCGATACCCCACAAGTCCAGCCTGTAGGATAACCTAGCTAACGGCCGAAGTAGAGTGTCAAAACTATTTTCAAAATCGGTTGGATAGTTCTGATTAGGTCTGATTTTACTCCTTACCCCTCTGCTATTCTCCTCTTACCTCTACGTGTTTTGAATCCGCTCTCTTCTCTCTCTTCGAGTCCAGGATTTCTCGTGGATAGGTTCCGTCGTACCTTCAGGGTTTCGCTTCCTTCTCTGATAACGGTGCTCTACCATCCGGTGTTCATGCTGCTTGAGGGATCCGTCGGCTGTGGTACCATTCTGTGTTCCTTGTTTGTGCCTTCCGGTGTTTTCCGACGCGACGACATCCTCTACGCCAGATCCGATGCAGAGTCTGCATCACTCCTTTGTTTCCGAACCTCGCTTGTCGAGATCTTCAGTCTGAATCCTGAGGGTTGGTTGCATAACCTATCTATTCGTGTACATAGTAATGCTTCGAGTGCGGGATGGAGTCGCGACCATACCACTACTCTTATCATTTGCTTTGTATATTGAATGGGGGATCGATGCAATTTTACTCCTTCCATGGAGGTTAGAGGTGGCCTTACCTTTAACTTCGTCCGTTGTTTTCCGGAGTGTTCTCTTGACGAACAGGAACAACGACCTCTTGTTAGTGGTGTCGCGAGGATCTACACGATGCGAGAAGATTCAGATCGCCGACCTTCTTTCCGGTACCATGAGGCGGATCTCGAGGGCGAGATCCATTGTTAGTGGTGTCGAATTGTGGCATCCCGCAAAACCACTACTAGAAAATCGCGTTGAATTTGTGCATTGCATCGTCATCATCATGCATTGTTTGCATAAAACTATTTTCGCAAAGCCCGTTTTGTTTTCTAAAACGTCCCATCTTTATTCAAACGCCAAACCCCGGGTCTCCGGATTATTTTGTTTGCCTGCTACTGGGTTGCAGGAGCCGTGTTTAAAACAAATAAAATAACAAAGTATTTTTTTAGTGGGGCAGTCGAACGGGCCAAGTCGACCCGAACGACCACCCCCGTATAAAACAGATCGGCCCGCCTAAAATCCTAAAGTTACCAACCTATCTACCCACCCCTCTGGCCACCTCACCCGGACCAATCCGTGACCGCCACATCAGCTCACCCCAAACCCCCCTCCAACCACCCTCTGCCACGTGGCCTCCCTCTCTCTCTCCTCTCTCTCCCTTTTCCTCCCTCCCCACCTGCTCTCACCTGCCCTGGCCCACCACAGCACACACACGCGCGCGCAGCACACAGCAGCACGCGACCCGTCCCCACCCACCAACCGCGCCCCTGGGCCCCACCCCGCGGGACCCGCCCCCCACCAGCCCCCACGCGCGCTCCTCCCTCCCCAACCTCCTTCCTCCTCTCTGCTAGCCTCCTCTTCCTCCCTCACCGTCCCCGCCGGCGAACACCGCCCCGCTCACCTCCCTGCGCCCCCCCAAGCTCTGCTCCGCCCCGACCCAGGCCTCCCGCGCGCGCCCGCCGGACTCGGTCGCCCCGAGCTCGCCTCATCCCCTTCCCCGCGCGCCCGCGCCTTCTCTGCCACCTCCCCGAGCCCGCCTCCGGCCAAGCCCCGCTGCCCTCCGGTCGACCGCGCCGCCCGCGACCCGCCCCCTCGCCGGTTCCTCGCCCCAGCGCGCCTCCGGCCCGAGCCCGCCGCCTCGCCTGCGCCGCCGACTCCCTGGAGACCTCGTCTGCGTTCCCGGAGCGCCGCCGCCGGCCCGTGTCCACCCAGCCCCGCCGCCGCTCCCTCCGGCTGCCGCCTCCTCGAGCCGCACGCCGACCCCGTGCTCTGCTCGGGCGCCCTCCCCGTCCCTGGCAACCGTCTGCCCCGGCCACCGCCTCCGCCGGCGAGCCCGTGCCGGCTCGCCACCGCGTCGACCTCCCTCTCCATATCGCCGGACCCGCCTCCCTGCCCCGGCCGTGCCGCGCGCGCACCGCCCCGACGACCCCGCGGCCCCGCTTCGCCAAGCCTCGCCGGACCGACCCCCCTCGAGCTCCTCGCCGTCCCTGGCCTTCCTCCTCGCTAGAGCCCCTCTGCGCCGTCGCGGCGCGACCTCTCTGTTGTGCTCGCGTGCGCCCAAGCCGCGGCCTCCTCGGCCTCGAGTTCGGCCCTGCCGCCGCCTTGTTCCGTCCCTGGCTCCTCTGCCCGAGCCAGCTCGGCCTCCACGTCATGGGAGTGCCCTGGTGTTTGGCTCCTGCTGCCTGTGTGGTTACGGTGTTGTTGCAAAGCGAGGACCCGAAGACCCCAAGCACTACTACAAGGGCACGAAGATCTCCTTCATGGAAATCAAAGCCGAACCCGAAGACCTCCGTCATGGATCGTCGAGCACTTCTACACGGACCCACGGGATGACATGTTCTTCACCCAAGGGCGACAAGGCTCTCTTCATGGATTTCGGGACCCCGACATCGAACGACAAGATCATCGTCATAGAACCCGAAGGCCACATGTGCGACAAGTACTCCGACCCGGAACCAAGTTCGCCACCGACTAAAGACGGACTACGAGTTCTACTTCACGGATGCCAAACGACAAGATCTACTACCCCGGAGCCGAGAATGTTCCGTCGAACCCTGAGACCGACCCCGAACCCCGAACCCCCGGACCAAGACCGTCGAGACCCCTCAATGTGTGAATCCCTTCCCGAAACCCTATTTTATAACATAATATAACTTGTCGCATAATAATTGTCTTGCATGCATACATTCATGTGGTTTGGGGGCCTTATGCCGATTCACCTAATAATTAAATATGGGGCCCATATGCGGGCAAATCTAGTCTCATATTGGCCTCATTTAAATTGATGTAGCGAACCGGTACCATATTTTGGCCATGTTAATACAACATTTACATTGCGGGGTAGGTAAACAACTTGAACCGTTTAACTAATTGTCGGGACCCCGGTTCCGCTTAATATGACCTAATTGCATCGCACCTTGCCATGCCATACATCATGCATGCATCATGCCGATCTTCTGCTGTGTATTGAATATTGCATCCGGTGTTTCTTCTAGTGTTTTTGTTCTTCGCGGATAAGGCCGTTGAGTTGATGTGAGCTTCGCCCCGATCTTCGATTGAACCTTCGACAATGTTTTCAGGCGAGCATCTTCCCCTTTCTACCTATCTTACTTTTATAGTATTTATTCCCTCCTGTTGATCTATTGCTATCTGTGTTGCGTTGCTCTAGTTTTCGTACCCGTAATATCCCTTGCAGCCCTATATTGCCTTGGACACATCCTATTACCTGTTGTTTGGTAGATAGATGGACCCGCGTGTCGTAGTCGCTTGCTCAAGTGTTTTCGTTTGTCGTCAAGTACCACAGTTGTTGGAGAATTGCCGCATGTTTAAGGTTGGAGATGAACATGGCTTTAATTATTGCTCACTTTAATTACTGTTTAACAACTAAAATGGAATTAAGCAGAGGCATCGGTGGGTGATAGGTAAGATTTGGTTTCCGACCGCCCACTTGTGTCCCGTAGGACCCCGAGTTCTTGACACCTGTTCCGAGATCGAGCGCGCTAACCACAGGTGGGGATATATGGGCCCCCCATTGATTATTACCTGATTTCAAAGTATTGTACTGGGGGCCACAAACTAGTTTGAGGTTTTATGCCATGCTTTACTGCTTTAATTAAATTGTGCGATGGATAGCACACTGTACTGTTTAGGATCGGGCCACGTTTCGCGGTGTCGACAGTCCCCGTTTGGGGATTTGCTGTCGTTCACAGCCGTTTGCCCAAACCCCAGTCCGTCTCGAAGACCGGCCGACTTTGTTGCGGGTGTCGACTTGGTGGGGTGGCCCCCACGTACTTGCTTTGGGTCTGGGAACGTCGTGACTTAGGCCCCGCCGACATACCGATGGGTGTATGTTAACTGATCTGGCAAAAAGGGTCGAAGTGCTTGTGGATACATTGGTGCACCCCTGCAGGGTTAAATCTTTTCGAGAAGCCGTGTCCGCGGTTATGGACGACTTGGAGCACAGTGCTTGATCATAGACAACTATAACTAAAGTTTACTGTTATAAATTGACTTGTATCCGATATGACTAGTAATCAGCTTCACTACAACAGAATGGCTAAGTAAAGGTACCAACAACTGCTGGGTTTTGGGGTTATCTCATGCTAATTGTATCTGACTAGTAAGTGTTGCCACTATAACGGAATGGTTAACTAAAAGTGCCCACTGCTTACTTTATCAGGATGATTATCTAAACCTGACTAGTAAAGTGCCGCAACTATAACTGAATAAGTAAAACTGCCAACTGTGTGAGTTCCTCGGTTGACTTCCTCGTTTGGTCTCGAGGGGGAAACGCCAGGATGGGTTTGTTTGATGATAGTATCAGGTTGGATCCGAATAGGTCTTTCTCACGCCTCTCTGATAGCCGCCAGTTGTATCGAGTCTCTATAGGTTGTTTAGTGCATGCTGCCGTGGCCGCTCAGTCCACCATATCTATGTAGGCGAGGACCGCCGAATTCTAGTCTCGCCGTGTACTGGCCTCAGTACTGACGCTCCTCTTTTTCCTTTGCCCTTTGTCGGCACCCCTTTTGTTTAAGCAGGTTTTGAGTTCGACGCCGTTAGGAGGGTTACCCTTCCGGCTTGGCCTGGGCAGGGTTATGGACGCCATTGGTTATTCTTCAGGGCTCTTAGCCCCATTTGCATCTTGTCCGTAGCTGGACGCTATATCATTTTCAAGGTGATTTGGATCTTTGTATATTATATCTGTATTCTTGACTCTTTGAGTTGCTGTTATATATATCTGTTCTGTGGGTCCCATCGAGGACTGTTGTGTAATGTTATTACTTCGTTTTCCACCCGCACGAAAGTGCCTGGTGGGCACCTTCGAATCGTTTCTATGCGGGTTTGGCGGGTTTCGCTAAAACTTGCATAGGGCCGATTCTGAGGGTGTTACATGAACATTCATCCAAAGTATAGCATTACGATCAAAGTCATTGAGTTTATATTGCTATAACAACTTACGAAGTGATCCTAAACTTAGACCATGAGATCATGTTAATCACTAACACCGGAAGAGTTTCTTGATAACATCAAACGTCACACCGTAACAGGGTGATTATAAAGATGAGTTCAGAACTACTAAAGTGTTATGTTGAGGCCCATGGATCGAGAGTGGAATTTGTTCATCTCGATGACGGATAGATATACTCTGGGCCCTCTCGGTGATATCACATTGATTAGCTTGCAAGCAAGTGATTTGATCACTAGAATGTTATATCACGGGAACGAGAAAAGAGTACATGTCAGTAACGAGATCAAACTAGGTATGGAGATACCGATGATCGAATCTCGGACATGTAATATATCGCGAAACAAAAGGATTAAGATACTAGCATAAAAGGTTCCGACGATCACAAGAAAGTCATCGTTGAATGTGTGGGAGTCGGTATGGGTCTCCAGATCCCGCTTCTGATTATTGATCCGAGAGGGGTCTCGATCATGTCCGCATTATTCGCGAACCGTAGGGTGACACACTTAAGAGACACCGACATCCATTTGGAGCAAAAGTTTCATGCCGAAAAGAATAACATGCGTAGGAATTTATTTCACTAGATACCGAAACGAGTTTTCGGGTGAAATTGCAGAAAGTGTTTCTGCATGTGAAATGAAATACTAGCAAGGGTTATATGTGAATGTTTGTCATTAAAGTAATTTACAAAATTCTGAATAAATAAAAGGAGTTTTATTTAATGAGATTTTGCATTAAATTTGGTGGAAATTTAATGGGAATTTGAGTGGGTTTTTGAGTGGAGGGAATTGAAAGGCATTTGAGTGAGTGGAGTGTCCACCCACATGAATGTGGAAGAGGTGGGGGCAGCCCCATGGCTGGGCGCATGGACCCTTGGGTGCCCCCCCTCTCCCTATAAAAGTAGCCCCCTCCCTCTCTCTCAGTCACACCTCCTCGTGAAGGATCTCTCTCCCCCTCTAGAATTTATCCCCCATGGTCTCGGACTAGCGAGATACATGTTCCCGGTGGCTTTTCAGCAAGAAAGAGTTGTGCTTCCGCTGCATCGCTGGAGCGAGGAGGCGGAGGTTGCTCGGTGCCTCGAACGTGTGTGCGAGCACGGATGCGCTGCTGTTTTGCGGCGCTAGGACTTCCTCTCGATCTTGAGATCGGCAAGAGATCGTCTACATCAACCACGAGTTTGGACTCATTAAGCTTTGTCGGTCTTCAAGGGTATGTTCTCTACGGATATACATCCGCCCGTTGTTTGTATCTAGTAGATAGATATTGGTACATAGTCGTTCCCATCGTAGGAAAATTTTGTTTTCTATGCTGCGAACCCTACAGTGGTATCAGAGCCGGATCTATGCGTAGATACTTTGCACGGGTAGTACACATATGAGTATGTGGGCGATGATGATCATTTTATTGCTTCTTAGTTGTACTTTGGATATTGGTGGCATAGTGGGATGAAGCGGCCCGGACAAACTTTACATGTCCTCGCACATGAGACCTGTTCCATGCTTGACATGCAACTAGTTTTGCATAAGTGGCTAGCGGGTGTCTGTCTCTCCTACTATAGTCAATATCTAATTTGCAACAAGTTGTCAACAATTTGGTTATCCTTGTTGTGGTTCATGTTCGTAGGTAAGAACGGTTCTATCTTCGAAAGCCCTAAGCCACGTAAAACTTGCAATGGATAAATTAGAGGCGTCTAGTTTAGATTGTTGCTGGGCTAGTGTTATGATATGGTGATGTTGTAAGTAGAAGTATGAGATGATACTCTTACAACACACATAACGTGTAATCTCCATAGACCTTGGACTAACACATATAGGTATGATAGTGATCATACCACGGTGCACATGATGGAGATCATATGCGGGAACCATATCATTTCACTTATTAACATGTGATGTTTATTACATCTTATATTGCTTGTTTGGCGTTTTATTAGCATAATAAGATGATCCCTCATTTAGATATCAAGATAAGAATGTGTTCTTCCTTAAGTATGCATCGACAATGTTTCGTCGCTTCAAGGCATCACGTGATGATCGGGTGTACTTGAATCCACGAGCATATCTCGGGTGTAAGACAGTTACACACACGAATACTAAGGTTCTTACTTGGCGAGCCTAGCATGTACAGACATGGCCTCGGAACACGGACCTAAAGGTTAAGCATGAGTCATATGTTTTTGATATGATGACCATATGGATGCTCGCCTTTGAAGCTACACCGACTCACGTGATGATCGGACTTGGTGTAGTGGATTTGGTTCATGTAATCACCAAAAAGAGACGAGGGATGTCGTTTTTGAGTGGGAGTTCATTTCTAATTTGGATTAGTAGAACTCAAGTTATCATAAATTAAATCAAAGTGAATTTTCATAATTTGTTGTAGTCATTGGCATTCGTTCACCACCTTATGCATAGTTGTAATTGAGATAATAGAACTATAGAATTCTGGATATATACTTTACGAACTAGTATCGTATTGTGTTGAGTGTCAATTCAAAGTTTAAAGTCCTATTGCAAACTTTCAGCAAACTCTATTTACTCCGTGAAATTTAATAGTTGGTATTAAATCGGGAGTAACAATTCCAGTGTTAGTATCTTAAGTATCATGTTTGCCTCATGATTCTTGATTGTTTTAATATCAAGTTTATCTAGGAGCTGAAAGAATTGTTTCAGGAACTATCATGTGTGGCAGATATAACGATATCTGAAACAATGTTTTGGTTGCAATATGATAGAGTATAATATATGTTCTCATATTGGATGAGAATTTATGAAGGTTGGAGATGCTAGACATCCTAATCATCCAAAAGGGTTTTGGAAAGTAATATTATACTCACAATTCACCTTTATAAGCTACAGTAGCTTGATCATGAAAGTCGTCATGATAAGGATGAATAGAAGATGTATGTAAAGTGTTTACTACACTAAAAGATTACTAAAGAATGGATTTTGAAAGAATACCGATCATTTTGATGATGGTGATCTACTTCAAAGTGCAAGTCCAAAGGTATTATTATTTGAATATACACGCTTTGGACTATGTGTCATGTATATGGTGCCACTTTTGATGTTGATAGATTCTTTTAAAAAGGAAAAGGAAATGCTGAAAGAGAATCTATAAAATATACTTGGCAGAAAAGAAAAGATTGGAAATATCCAATTTTGGTATATGGATGATATACATGTTATGGTTGTATTGTTTGCTAGTTAAACAATGTGGTTTTTGGGTATTGGATACCGAATTGGTTGGTATGAAATTTCATACGGAACGACGCAATTCATGAACCACAATGGCCTAAGTAACTAGCAAGAGAATATGTGATGATGTTCATCAAAAACAAACAAACCGTTGTTTGTATTTCTCGTTGACATCAAAGCTTAACTTTAAGATTTGTTTTAATAATTGTTATTTGAATCAGGTATTATGAGAACAAAGGTTGTTCAAATAATTACCGTATTCCATATTAGTTGGATGATTTACAAATCTAGTTGGAGAAATCACATCCATAAAACCTAATGCTAAAATGTCGCAAGACAAATGATTGAAAGATCACTTACGAAGTGACATTGCCGTTTAAATTATATTGGAAAGAAAACATGAAGAATCTCCATATTCATGGATTTTTGTAGTATTTGATTTGATCAAGTGACGCTTGTGAGACTTTCCACGTGATAATTAAACCTTCGTTCAAAGGCCAAAGAAGAACGAACGACTAAATTATTGGAATTTATACATATCGATGTATGTATTCCATTATGTGTAGTCGTAAGCGATAGGTTTCAACTTCATATGCTTTCTCCAGAAATTTGAGTGAATATTCACCTAATGAGAAAGAAGTATGAAATATTTGAAAAACGTTTCAAAGACTTTCAAGATGAAGTGGAAAATCATTGTAACAAGAAAATAAATGGTTTATGATTTTATCATAAAGGGATTTATTTGAGTGACAAGTGTAACAAGAAAATAAATGAATTATGATTTTATCATAAAGGTAATTATTTGAGTTGCAAGTTTAGCAAAACACCTAGATTTACATATCCCGAAACACCAAAGGAATATGGAGTGTTTGAGATTTGTAATGAAACCTTGTTTGACATGGTTGGATCAAAGGTGTTATTTATAAAACTGCCATTATCTTTTAAAAGATTAAAGCTTTAGAGACTACCTCTTTTACACTGAAAAGAGCTCCATCTTGATCCGTTGAAATGACACCATGGAAGTTATGGTTTGGGTTAAAACCCAAGTTGACATTTCTTAAATTTTGGTATGCTAAACATAAGTAAGATGTTTACAACCGAAGTCGGATGAGCATGTCTTTGTAGGTTATTTCGAATAACAATTGGTTATTCCTCCATAACACCAAGGACAAAAGGGTTTGTCGCTTGAAACGTGAAGTTTCTTGAAAAAGGAATTTTTCGCAAAAGTTAAGTGGGAGGACAATAGAACTTTGATAAGGTTAACGAACCTTAGCTAAATGTGCTAAGTTGCGCATCGCCGGAAATCGTTCCGGAGGCTGCCATAATGCTCATAGCTTATGTGCCTCAAAGGTTGTGGTCACGGAGATCTAAGTTCTTATTGAACCAAGTCGGTCGAATAAACAATCAAATACTAAGATTTGAGAGTAAATCATTATTGTTTGACAATGATGAACCGACTATATGCAAAAGAAGCGATGGTGGGCCTTGACTCCGTCAAATGGCTTGAAGCCATAAAATCCGTGATAGTTCCATACACGAGAAATCAAGTTTTGAACTTGGAAGATCCTCCGGAAAGGTGTAAAAACCTATCGGTCGTATTTGGATCTATAAAGAAACAGACATGGATGTTTCACATCTATGAAATATCCGACATGTCGTAAAGTATTTTACGACAATGTTCAAGGAGTTGACTATGACAAGATTTGATATTTCATAGCGATATTTAGTCTGGACGGATTAAAGTAGCAACCACTACATATAATTTGGTATATGGTAGATGAATAAACAAAACAAAAATTTTCTAATAGAATGGTTACCTAGGACGTGTACATGACACGATCCAAAGGGTTTTGTTAAAATTCAAAGGATGCTAAAAGGGCATGCAAACTTCAATGGTTGAAGTAAGCATCGTGGAGTTGGAATCTTCACCTTAATGAAAAGGAGTTTTCATCAGGAGACGATGAAGATGCTTGCATTTGCAAGAAATTAAGTGGGAGCGCTGAGACATATTTCTAATACATTATGTGGAGGACATCTTGTTGATTAGAAATGATGTATCTTTTATTGACCAAATGATAAGAATTTCATTTCGATGAAATACCTAGGCAAAACCCGAATATTTAGCATGAATGTCTATAGTGGATAGACTGTGACGCTAATATGGTTGTGCCAAACGTACATATATGAGATATTGAAGGAGTTCAATATAAAAACGACAAGAAACAGTTCTTGTTGCATGGAAAGGAATTGAATCAAGATTCAAGTGTATCGACACTTGATAAGTGAAACAAGATTCAAGTGCTTTGACACTTGATGAGTAAAATCACAAGAATGATTTGATCAATCATACCATGATATGTACACATCTAGATATGTCCTATGCTCTAAGTGTTATGAGCAAATACCAGAATGAATCATAAAATGATCATTGGACGATAGTAAGGATATTCTTATGATCTTTTGGAAAGAACTAATAATATATTTGTGTAGAGGTGACAAACAATTACAAATAGTTCATTGTAAAGAGTTACATTGATACTAGTTTTGTCACAAGATACAAATTAAGTTTATCTCAATTTAAACTATGGGTGGCACAATGTAATGGAAAGGAGATTCCATGATGGATTTGGAAGAGTTCCAAATTTAAGACATTGTCACGAATACTACAACAAAAGGCTAAGTATATGACTGCTATAGTAGCGACAAAGGAGGGAATTTGTGTCAAGTATTTTGTTATCAAACTAAGGTGTGGTTCGCAACGGGCTAACACTAAAGATATATTGTATGACAATAGTATCGACGTGTTTTAACCCCAAGGAACTAAAGGTCTCACCGAAAGACCAAATTTATACAATGCCATCTCATTGGAGAATGAGTGATGCGTGAAGACGCAAAGACATGCAAATACACACGGACCTGAAGCGTCAGATCCGTAGATTATGTTAACCACTTGCAATTGCGTATATGGAACACCGGAAAGCCATAAGTGTTCAATGCGCAAAGTTCTCAAACTAGATTATTGTCTCTAGTGCAAGTGGGAGACTGAAGGGAATATGCCCGAGAGGCAATAATAAAGTGCTTATTATCGTATTCCTTATTTATGATAAATGTTTATTTTACATGCCACAATTGTATTAATATGGAAACGTTAATACATGTGTGTTTAATAAACAAAAAGGAAGTTCCTAGTTATGCCTGATTAACAAGATGATCAAAGGTTTCCTGATCATGGACATTGGATGTTGTTAATAACGAGGTCACAACATTAGTGTAATGGTGTGATGAACATTCATCCGAAGTATAGCATTACGATCAAAGTCATTGAGTTTATATTGCTATAACAACTTACGAAGTGATCCTAATCCTTAGACCATGAGATCATGTTAATCACTAACACCAGAAGAGTTTCTTGATAACATCAAACGTCACACCGTAACAGGGTGATTATAAAGATGAGTTCAGAATTACTAAAGTGTTATGTTGAGGCCCATGGATCGAGAGTGAAATTTGTTCATCCCGATGACGGATAGATATACTCTGGGCCCTCTCGGTGATATCACATTGATTAGCTTGCAAGCAAGTGATTTGATCACTAGAATGTTATATCACGGGAACGAGAAAAGAGTACATGTCAGTAACGAGATCAAACTAGGTATGGAGATAACGATGATCGAATCTCGGACATGTAATATATCGCGAAACAAAAGGATTAAGATACTAGCATAAAAGGTTCCGACGATCACAAGAAAGTCATCGTTGAATGTGTGGGAGTCAGTATGGGTCTCCAGATCCCGCTTCTGATTATTGATCCGAGAGGGGTCTCGATCATGTCCGCATTATTCGCGAACCGTAGGGTGACGCACTTAAGAGACACCGACATCCATTTGGAGCAAAAGTTTCATGCCGAAAAGAATAACAAGCGCATGAATTTATTTCACTAGATACCGAAACGGGTTTTCGGGTGAAATTGCAGAAAGTGTTTCTGCATGTGAAATGAAATACTAGCAAGGGGTTATATGTGAATGTTTGTCATTAAAGTAATTTACAAAATTCTGAATAAATAAAAGGAGTTTTATTTAATGAGAGTTTGCATTAAATTTGGTGGAAATTTAATGGGAATTTGAGTGGGTTTTTGAGTGGAGGGAATTGAAAGGCATTTGAGTGAGTGGAGTGTCCACCCACATGAATGTGGAAGAGGTGGGGGCAGCCCCATGGCTGGGCGCATGGCCCCTTGGGTGCCCCCCTCTCCCTATAAAAGGAGCCCCTCCCTCTCTCTCACTCACACCTCCTCGTGAAGGATCTCTCTCCCCCTCTAGAATTTATCCCCCATGGTCTCGGACTAGCGAGATACATGTTCCCGGTGGATTTTCGGCAAGAAAGAGTTGTGCTTCCGCTGCATCGCTGGAGCGAGGAGGCGGAGGTTGCTCGGTGCCTCGAACGTGTGTGCGAGCACGGATGCGCTGCTGTTTTGCGGCGCTAGGACTTCCACTCGATCTTGAGATCGGCAAGAGATCGTCTACATCAACCACGAGTTTGGACTCGTTAAGCTTTGTCGGTCTTCAAGGGAATGTTCTCTACGGATATACATCCGCCCGTTGTTTGTATCTAGTAGATAGATCTTGGTACATAGTCGTTCCCATCGTAGGAAAATTTTGTTTTCTATGCTGCGAACCCTACACCCAAGACTTAGAGGCCAGCATAAAACGTCTAAGGGAGGATGTCATAGACTTAGCATGAGAATCTTGTGATCAAGACAAACAGATTGCCTCCAAGGATGCCCAGATAGCTTCCTTGACTAGTGAGTGAGAGTTGTGACGTACTCCAATAGTTGGACCACCACACCTGTCGTTTTCTTACGTTACTAATTTTTTATCATACCAACCTATGTGGTATGGCAAAGATTTGTCTAAGTTATGTTTGAAACTTAGTATTTGTGACTGAATATTGTATGCCATGACTTGTGTGTTTGAAATAATTTATGTGTTTGTTGTAAGCTTTCGTTTCTACTATCTTGTTTTTTCTCATTACTTGTGTTGTATCTAATTTTCTCTATCCTATGCAATAGATGCCTAGCTTTGTTATCAGCACCGCCGAGGAGTTCAAGGGAATTCGTTTTGGATCTCGTATTGCGGAGATCACCAGTGTGCTCAATCTTCCCTCCCCAACATTAAGGGACTTCAACTTAGGAAGTTCGATAGGAAGGATCTATGGGGATTTAGAGTCCTGCAGCCAGGACGCCAGTCAGAGCCACCCACCGAGGAGATTGCTTTCAAGATACTCCATGACGACAAGGAGAAGGGACTCGACGTAGCCATGCAGGAGCTGCTTGGACGCCTTTGTGGACTTCACTCCATCGAGCTCAGGGGCCTCTACTTCCACCCATTTGGGAGACATAACGAGGAGGGAGAAGCTATAGTGTATTACGAGGCCACTAGGGAGACAATTGAGCCAGTGCGTCTCTATCTTCAGGACCTAGAGAGCCTTCTTAGGTACCTCGATACTGATAGGACCAACGTCATGCTTATCAATGACGAGTTACGCGTCCAGTTGAGGGAGAAGGACAAGGCCTTCAAGGAGCAGGAGGAGAGAATCAAGGAGATGGAGGCTAGGTTCGAGAAGCAAGACAAGAGGTTCAAGAACCAAGAGAAGAGAGTGCAGGATAGGAACAAGAAGATCAATGAGATGAAGGCCGAGATGGAGCTCAAGGATCTTGAGCTAGAGACATAGCAGGAGGTGATTGAGAGGCTGCGTTCGCAGAAGAGAGAGCTTCAGGCGAAAGTCGACGCTTTGACCACCAGCGTGGAGGAGTACAAGGCAGGAATCGAAGCAACAGGACTTAGTCTAGTGTACGAGGAAGTCGAGATGGAGGAGTAGAGTTGATTACTTGATTATCTATCCATTTATCATCTTTTATTTCATTGAGTCGCATTGATCATCCAACATGTGGATGACTATGCTAGTGTGTTTACTTTTCAAAACTTGTTGTTCACATTGTTTAAACTCTAAGTTATTATGCTTGCTTATTGTGATTGTTGCTATGTTTTGTATTGTGCATGATAGTATCTATGGGATATTTATATTTTCTTATCCTTATTGAAACCATAGATGCCTCCCCGTCGTGCCAATCCCAACAATAATAACAACAAAAATGGCAATGAGATGCAGCAGCTGATGATAGCCCAGACTCAGTTGATGCAAATGATGACCTAGTTTATGGCGAATCAGAACCAAAACAACAACAACAACAATAACAACAACAACAACAACAACAATCAAAACAACCCACTAGCTTTTGATATGATCACAAGGTTTCTAAGGTTGAGGCCTACAAAGTTTTCTGGAACCACTGGTCCTATGGTATCCAATGATTGGTTATGCTCTATGAACAAGGACTTGGTTACGGTTGGTTGCACTGATGAGGAAAAATTCAGGTTTGCAGCACACCTGCTAGAAGGACCAACAGCTACTTGGTGGGATAACTTCCAAATCACCACCCCTATTGAGGAAGTGACTTGGGCAATGTTTGAGGATGGATTCCGCACTGCTCATATCTCTTCAGGAGTGATGAGTTTAAAGAAGAAGGAATTTCACATCCTTAAGCAATGCCATTGCAGTGTTGCATAATATATTGAGGAGTTCAACAATCTGGCACGCTATGCACCAGATGAGGTTGACACTGATGCAAAAGGGAAGGATAAGTTCCTTGAAGGGCTGAATTATGAGATATGCATGCAACTATCTGTTGCATATGTTCCAACTTATCAATATATGTGTGACAAAGCCACCATCTTAGAAAGCAAGAAGAAACAAGTGGAGAACATGAAGAGAAAGCATCACTTTGATCAGAGTAGTTCTGGATCGCCACACAAGCATTCCCATGGTGAAGATAGTGGAGGTTCTAGATCCCACAAACATGTGAAATATAACAACCAGCACAACAGTAATCGTCACCATGATAGCAATAAACATCGTGGACACAACAATGATGATTACCGCGGCAACAAGAGTGGACACAAGAGTCACCATGATGGAAATGGCAAGGGAAATCATCCAGCTAAGAGAGACATCAGTCAGGTGGAATGCTTCAAGTGCAAGAAGACTGGTCACTATGCAAATGAATGCCCAGAAAAGAAGACTGATGGAGCCAACAAGCCAAACCCTTTTCAGAAGGGCCAAGTGAACCACATAAATGTGGAAGAAGTATATGAGGAGTCCGATACTGTGGCTGGTAAGTTCAGGATTAATTCCTTTCTAGCACTTGTTCTTTTTGATACCAGCGCATCGCATTCATTCATATCAAGAGCATTTGTAGACTTCCAACTGAAACTATTGGATATCCTATTAAAGTAAGCTCCTAGGTGGAGAGATGATATTAAATTTTGGATGTCATGATCTAGTAATAGAGTTTGGAAAGTATAAGTTTCCAGTTAGTCTGATAATCCTAGATTCCCAAGGATTGGATGTAATTTTGGGCATGGATTGGATGACTAAGTATGAGGGAGTAATAGATTGTGCCAATCGCACTGTTACACTCACAACCTCAGATAAGAAACGGATTAGTTTCAAGTCTAACTTTGAATCCAAAGGGAGTAAGCTAAATTCTCTTAAGGGGGTTAGCATAGATAGTGTACCGGTAGTGAGAGAGTACCCGGATGTGTTTCCAGAGGAATTACCAGGAATGCCACCAGATAGAGATGTGGAGTTTTTTATTGACTTACTGCTAGGATCTGGACCAATAGCAAAGAGACCCTACAAGATGTAAGTTGATGAGTTGAAATAACTCAAGAAACAGCTTGGAGAATAGCTGTAGAAAGGATTTATCCAACCAAGTTCTTCGTCTTGGGGTGCACCAGTTCTGTTTGTTGAGAAGAAGGACAGAAGTCAAAGACTATGCATATATTATCGATCACTCAATGAGGTGACCATAAAGAACAAGTACCCTTTACCTAGAATCAAAGATCTATTTGATCAGCTAGAAGGAGCCCGTGTGTTCTCAAAAATTGATCTTCGATCAGGCTACTTTCAGCTAAAGATTAGAGAGCAAGACATACCTAAGACTGCTTTTACCACTATGTAACACCCTCAGAATCGGCCCTATGCAAGTTTTAGCGAAAACCGCCAAACCCGCATAGAAACGATTCAAAGGTGCCCACCAGGCACTTTCGTGCGGGTGGAAAACGAAGTAATAACATTACACAACAGTCCTCGATGGGACCCACAGAACAGATATATATACAACAGCGACTCCATGAGTCAAGAATACAGATATAATATACAAAGGACCAAATCACCTTGAAACGATAGAGCGTCCAGCTACGGACAAGATGCAAATGGGGCTAAGAGCCCTGAAGAATAACCAATAGCGTCCATAACCCTGCCCAGGCCAAGCCGGAAGGGTAACCCTGCTAACGACGTCGATCTCAAAACCTACTTAAACAAAAGGGGTGCCGACAAAGGGCAAAGGAAAAAGAGGAGCGTCAGTACTGAGGCCAGTACACGGCGAGACTAGAATTCGGCGGTCCTCGCCTACATAGGTATGGTGGGCTGAAGCGGCAGCGGCAGCATGCACTAAACAACCTATAGAGACTCGATACAACTGGCGGCTATTAGAGAGGGATAAGAAAAACCTACTCGGAACCAACCTGATTCTACCATCAGACAAACCCATCCTGGTGTTTCCCCCTCGAGACCAAACGAGGAAGTCAACCGAGGAACTCACACAGTTGGCAGTTTTATTTATTCCGTTCTCGTTGTAGCAATTACTAGTCAGGTATAGATAGTCATCCTGATAAAATAAGCAGTGGGCACTTTTAGTTAACTATTCCGTTATAGTTGCAACACTTACTAATCAGATACAAATAGCATGAGATATTCCCAAAACCCAGCAGTTGTTGGTACTTTTATTTAGCCATTCCGTTATAGTTGCAATACTTACTAGTCAGGTACAATGGTCGCAAGCGACAACCCAATCAAGCAATTGTTGGCAGTTTTAATTAGCCATTCCATTATAGTGAAGCTGATTACTAGTCAATATAAAGTCAAATTTATAGCACTACTTTAGTTATAGTTGTCTATGACCGAGATACTGTGCTCCAAGTCGTCCATAACCGCGGACACGGCTTTCAGAAAGTTTTACCCTGCAGGGGTGCACAAATAGCAACACACACTCGATCAACCTCGGAAAAACCAAATCAAAACCCAACGAGGCCTTCACGATAAAGCAATCACAGGATTCAGAAATATTTCAGGGGGCCACCCCATTGAGTAGACCCGCAACGAAGCTAGCTGACTCCGAGACGGACTCAAGGTTTGCGACAATGGCTGTAAACGACTGGGAACCCAAAACTGGGCTTGTCGATACCGCGAAAACATTCCGCTTACCTAAACAGTACAGTGTGCTCCTCGCACAATCGTAAATAAAGCAGTAAAGCATGGCATAGGTACAGGATAGTAAATAAAACCTCAAACTAGTTTGTGGCCCCAAGAAATAAGACTGAATCAAGCTCTGGCTCAGGGGGGTCCCATAAGCCTCCCGGATGTGGATAGCGCGAATAATCAAGGAACAGGTATCAAGTACTCGGGGTCCTATGGGACACAAGTGGACGGTTAACAACCAAATAACATCTATTGCCCACCTGTGCCTCTGCTTACTTACTTCAATTTTAGTTGTTAAACAGTAATTAAAGTTATGATCAACTCCAACAATAAACATAAGGCAATACTCCAACAACTGTGATACTTGGCGGCACGCAACAGAACTTGAGCAAGCGACTACGACGCGCAGGTCCAACTATCTACCAAACAACAGGTAATAGGATGTGTCCATGACAATATATGGCTGCAAGGGATAACACGGGTACGAAAACTAGAGCATCGCAACACAGATAGAAATAGATCAACAGGAGGGAATAAATACTATAAAAGTAAGATAGGTAGAAAGGGGGAGATGCTCGCCTGAAAACATTGTCGAAGGTTCAACCGAAGATCGGGTCGACACTCGCATCAACTCAACGGCCTTAGTCCGCGAAGAAGCAAAACACTAGAAGACACACCGGATGCAATATTTAATACAACGGCAGAAGATCGGGCATGATGCATGTATGATGCATGACATGGCAGGGTGCGATGCAAATATATCATATTAAGCGGAACCGGGGTCCCGACAATTAATATATGGTTCTAGTTGTTTAGACACCCCGCAATTTAGATGTTGTTTTAACAAGGCAAAATATATCACCGGTTCGCTACACAAATTTAAATGAGGCCAATATAAGGCTAGATTGGCCCGCATATGGGCACCATATTTAATTATGAGGTGAATCGGCATAAGGCCCCCAAACCACATGAAAAGGATGCATGCATGAACAATTCAATATGCAACAATTTATAAATATGGCATTTATAAAATAGGGGCTCGGATAAGGGTCAGACATTAGGGTTCGGGAGATCTTGGGGTTCGCCGAGGGTTCGGGGTTGGTCTCAGGGTTTGACGGGAACGAGGTTCGGACTCCGGGGTTTAGGGTCTTCGGATCTGCGAAGGGGATCATGGCGTTCCGAGGAGAAGATCTTGGCGTGCCGAGGGTTCAGTCTCTAGATCCCGGGGAGGATGTCTTGCGGATTCTCGTGAAGGCGACCTTGACGCTCGGTGTCCGAGAAGTAAACTTGTCATCCGTCTCTTGTCGGTGGTGAACTTGGCCGATGGTCTTTGGGTCCGGGAGGAAGCACTTGGCGTTCCATGACAACGCTCTTGGTGTATTCGATGGAGAACTCAGTGTATCCGTGTCGGCGCACTCGGGGTCTCGGCGTCTTCGGACCCGACGTCTTGATGTCCATGTAGAAGTGCTTGATGCTCCGTGACGGAGGTCTCCGGGTTCGGCTTCGATTTCCATGAAGGAGATCTTGGGGTTTCTATGTCGACGACCTTGGGTACCATCTTGTCCGCAGGTGGCGAGCTTGGGATCTGCGTCAGGGCCTTCGCTTTCCACCAAGTACATTCTTCTAATCCAACAGCATCGAGCCGATCTTGTCGACAAGGGGAACTTGACGCTTTGTCAACCTTCTCTGTGTTTGGTTGTTGGACTCAGCACGACATCGAGGATCTTGGCGTAGAGGCGTGACGGGAGCAGGGTAACGTGGCGGTGCAGCGTCTGGATAGCAGCACCATGCGCGCGTGCTCGAGCATGGAGAAGCTCTGGGTCTGAGGATGCACGGGGGGGCCGGCGAGGTCGGGGCGAGGTCGGCCTGGGTCGGCGGGGGAAGGGAGAGGGGAGGCAGGCGCGGGAGGCGGCTGGCTGGGGATGAAGGAGGGAGGGGCGGCCGCGGCTGGTGGCGGTGGTCGTCCGTGGCCCGAGGAGGAGGCGACGTGGGGCAGAGGGGGGAAGGACGCGGCGAAGGGGGAGGCCGGCGAGGAGCACGCGGGAGGAGCGCCGGGGAGAGGCCAGGGAGGGCGGCGGCTCGCCGGAGGGCGGAGGCGAGCGGAGGAGGGCGGCGACTGCGTCGGGGCAAGAGGTAGGGGAAGGTGAGGAAGGGGAGAGGTTGGGGACAGCGGGGGAGCGAGCGGCGGGCGCGGAGAGGGAGGCCGGAGGCACGGGCGCGTCGGCGGGCAGAGGGAGAGGCGAAGGAGGAGGGGGGACGGCCGCGCCGGCGGGCTCGGGCGGTTGCAGGAGGAGGGGAGGTCGCGGTGGGGAGAGAGGAACGCGTGGGGGAGGAGAGAGGTGGTGGTGGGGCCGGTGGGACCGGGTAGTGGGTACAGGCGGGGCCGGGGCGGGGTTGACCAGGGGAGGCAGGTGGGGAGGGAGTGGGGCTGGCAGAGTCAGGCGGGAGTGGGGCCTGGGGTGGGGCCAGGCTGTCGGTGAGGGAGAGAGAGAGGGGGTAGGTGGGACTGTGTGAGAAAGAGAGAGAGGGGGAAAAAGGGGGGGATTGGTGAGGTGGTAAGGTGGGTAGGGATTGGGTCCAGGGGTGAGGTGGCGAGCTGCGGTTGGTGGGTAGAATAGGATTGGGTGGGAATAGGATTTAGAGTTTGGGTGGACCGATTTTATTCCGGGGGTGGTCGACTGGGTCGAATCGGCCCGTTCGACTGCCCCACTAAAAATAATTAAGTATTTTATTTATTTCAAACAGGGCTTTTGCAAACCGATAGTAGACAAAACAAAATAATCCGGAGACCCGGGTTTTGCGTTTGGAACATAGACGGGGCGTTTAGAAAACAAGAACAGGTTTTTCCGCAGATAGTTTTATGCAAGCAAATGCAAGATGATTACGATGCTCAAATGCAAGGTGGCATGATGACATGAGCATGCGGTCATGATGATGCAATGCACAAAAACAACGCGATTTTCTAGTAGTGGTTTTGCGGGATGCCACAATTCGACACCACTAACAATGGATCTCGCCCTCGAGATCCGCCTCATGGTACCGGGAAGAAGGCCGGCGGTCTGATCCTTCGCGCTTCGTGTAAATCCTCGCGACACCACTAACAAGAGGTCGTTGTCCGTGATCGTCGAGAGAACACTCCGGGAACAAAAGGTCGAAGGTAGAGGTATCAACAAATAAGGCCACCTCTAGCTTCCGTGGAAGGAGTAAAATTGCTGGATCCACTGATTCGATGTGCAAGAGCGAATGATAAGAGTAGTCAGATGGTGATCAGTCCATCGCGCACCCAAACCATTACCCTGCACACGAATAGGCGGATTATGCAACCAACTCTCGGAATTCAGATTGTAGATCTCGACAAGCGAGGTTCGGAAACAAAGGAGTGATGCAGACTCTGCATCGGATCTGGCGTGGATGATGTCGTCGCGTCGGAAAACACCGGAAGGCACAACAAGGAACAAAGAATGGTACCACAGATAAAGGATCACTCAGATAGCATGAAGTCCAGATGGTAGAACACCGTTATCAAAGGAGGAAGCGAAACCCTGAAGGTACGACGGAACCCAACCACGAGAAATCCTGGACTCAAAGAGAGAGGAGAGAGCGGATTCAAAACACGCAGAGGTAAGAAGAGAATAGCAGAGGGGTAAGGAGTAAAATCAGACCTAATCAGAACTATCCAACCGATTCTGCAAAATAGTTTTGACACTCTACTTCGGCCGTTAGCTAGGTTATCCTACAAGCTGGACTTGTGGGGTATCGCAACTGCTGAGCTCTGATACCACTATGTAACACCCTCAGAATCGGCCCTATGCAAGTTTTAGCGAAAACCGCCAAACCCGCATAGAAACGATTCAAAGGTGCCCACCAGGCACTTTCGTGCGGGTGGAAAACAAAGTAATAACATTACACAACAGTCCTCGATGGGACCCACAGAACAGATATATATACAACAGCGACTCCATGAGTCAAGAATACAGATATAATATACAAAGGACCAAATCACCTTGAAACGATAGAGCGTCCAGCTACGGACAAGATGCAAATGGGGCTAAGAGCCCTGAAGAATAACCAATAGCGTCCATAACCCTGCCCAGGCCAAGCCGGAAGGGTAACCCTGCTAACGACGTCGATCTCAAAACCTACTTAAACAAAAGGGGTGCCGACAAAGGGCAAAGGAAAAAGAGGAGCGTCAGTACTGAGGCCAGTACACGGCGAGACTAGAATTCGGCGGTCCTCGCCTACATAGGTATGGTGGGCTGAAGCGGCAGCGGCAGCATGCACTAAACAACCTATAGAGACTCGATACAACTGGCGGCTATTAGAGAGGGATAAGAAAAACCTACTCGGAACCAACCTGATTCTACCATCAGACAAACCCATCCTGGTGTTTCCCCCTCGAGACCAAACGAGGAAGTCAACTGAGGAACTCACACAGTTGGCAGTTTTATTTATTCCGTTCTCGTTGTAGCAATTACTAGTCAGGTATAGATAGTCATCCTGATAAAATAAGCAGTGGGCACTTTTAGTTAACCATTCCGTTATAGTTGCAACACTTACTAATCAGATACAAATAGCATGAGATATTCCCAAAACCCAGCAGTTGTTGGTACTTTTATTTAGCCATTCCGTTATAGTTGCAATACTTACTAGTCAGGTACAATGGTCGCAAGTAACAACCCAATCAAGCAATTGTTGGCAGTTTTAATTAGCCATTCCATTATAGTGAAGCTGATTACTAGTCAATATAAAGTCAAATTTATAGCACTACTTTAGTTATAGTTGTCTATGACCGAGATACTGTGCTCCAAGTCGTCCATAACCGCGGACACGGCTTTCAGAAAGTTTTACCCTGCAGGGGTGCACAAATAGCAACACACACTCGATCAACCTCGGAAAAACCAAATCAAAACCCAACGAGGCCTTCACGACAAAGCAATCACAGGATTCAGAAATATTTCAGGGGGCCACCCCATTGAGTAGACCCGCAACGAAGCTAGCTGACTCCGAGACGGACTCAAGGTTTGCGACAATGGCTGTAAACGACTGGGAACCCAAAACTGGGTTTGTCGATACCGCGAAAACATTCCGCTTACCTAAACAGTACAGTGTACTCCTCGCACAATCGTAAATAAAGCAGTAAAGCATGGCATAGGTACAAGATAGTAAATAAAACCTCAAACTAGTTTGTGGCCCCAAGAAATAAGACTGAATCAAGCTCTGTCTCAGGGGGGTCCCATAAGCCTCCCGGATGTGGATAGCGCGAATAATCAAGGAACATGTATCAAGTACTCGGGGTCCTACGGGACACAAGTGGACGGTTAACAACCAAATAACATCTATTGCCCACATGTGCCTCTGCTTACTTACTTCAATTTTAGTTGTTAAACAGTAATTAAAGTTATGATCAACTCCAACAATAAACATAAGGCAATACTCCAACAACTTTGATACTTGACGGCACGCAACAGCACTTGAGCAAGAGACTACGGCGCGCAGGTCCAACTATCTACCAAACAACAGGTAATAGGATGTGTCCACGGCAATATATGGCTGCAAGGGATAACACGGGTACGAAAACTAGAGCATCGCAACACAGATAGCAATAGATCAACAGGAGGGAATAAATACTATAAAAGTAAGATAGGTAGAAAGGGGGAGATGCTCGCCTGAAAACATTGTCGAAGGTTCAACCGAAGATCGGGTCGACACTCGCATCAACTCAACGGCCTTAGTCCGCGAAGAAGCAAAACACTAGAAGACACACCAGATGCAATATTTAATAAAACGGCAGAAGATCGGGCATGATGCATGTATGATGCATGACATGGCAGGGTGCGATGCAAATAGATCATATTAAGCGGAACCGAGGTCCCGACAATTAATATATGGTTCTAGTTGTTTAGACACCCCGCAATTTAGATGTTGTTTTAACAAGGCAAAATATATCACCGGTTCGCTACACAAATTTAAATGAGGCCAATATAAGGCTAGATTGGCCCGCATATGGGCCCCATATTTAATTATGAGGTGAATCGGCATAAGGCCCCCAAACCACATGACAAGGATGCATGCATGAACAATTCAATATGCAACAATTTATAAATATGGCATTTATAAAATAGGGGCTCGGATAAGGGTCACACATTAGGGTTCGGGAGATCTTGGGGTTCGCCGAGGGTTCGGGGTTGGT
Organism: Avena sativa; assembly: GCA_916181665.1. Taxonomy (NCBI): domain Eukaryota; kingdom Viridiplantae; phylum Streptophyta; class Magnoliopsida; order Poales; family Poaceae; genus Avena; species Avena sativa. The sequence goes on from OV702281.1 coordinate 259,000,263, forward strand.
CTCAGGGTTTGACGGGAACAAGGTTCGGACTCCGGGGTTTAGGGTCTTCGGATCTGCGAAGGGGATCATGGCGTTCCGAGGAGAAGATCTTGGCGTGCCGAGGGTTCGGTCTCCTGATCCCGGGGAGGATGTCTTGCGGTTTCTCGTGAAGGCGACCTTGACGCTCGGTGTCCGAGAAGTAAACTTGTCGTACGTCTCTTGTCGGTGGTGAACTTGGCCGATGGTCTTCGGGTCCGGGAGGAAGCACTTGGCGTTCCATGACGATGCTCTTGGTGTATTCGATGGAGAACTCGGTGTATCCGTGTCGGCACACTCGGGGTCTCGGCGTCTTCGGACCCGAGGTCTTGATGTCCATGTAGAAGTGCTTGATGCTCCGTGACGGAGGTCTCCGGGTTCGGCTTCAATTTCCATGAAGGAGATCTTGGGGTTTTCTATGTCGACGACCTTGGGTACCATCTTGTCCGCCGGTGGCGAGCTTGGGATTTGCGTCAGGGCCTTCGCTTTCCACCAAGTACATTCTTCTAATCCAACAGCATCGAGCCGATCTTGTTGACAAGGGGAACTTGACGCTTTGTCAACCTTCTCCGTGTTTGGTTGTTGGACTCAGCACGACATCGAGGATCTTCGCGTAGAGGCGTGACGGGAGCAGGGTAACGTGGCGGTGCAGCGTCTGGATAGCAGCACCATGCGCGCGTGCTCGAGCATGGAGAAGATCCGGGTCCGAGGATGCGCGGGGGGCCGGCGAGGTCGGGGCGAGGTCGGCCTGGGTCGGCGGGGGAAGGGAGAGGGGAGGCAGGCGCGAGAGGCGGCTGGCTGGGGATGAAGGAGGGCGGGGCGGCCGCGGCTGGTGGCGGTGGTCGTCGGTGGCCCGAGGAGGAGGCGACGTGGGGCAGAGGGGGGAAGGACGCGGCGAAGGGGGAGGCCGGCGAGGAGCACGCGGGAGGAGCGTCGGCGAGAGGCCAGGGAGGGCGGCGGCTCGCCGGAGGGCGGAGGCGAGCGGAGGAGGGCGGCGACTGCGTCGGGGCAAGAGGTAGGGGAAGGTGAGGGAGGGGAGAGGTTGGGGACAGCGGGGGAGCGAGCGGCGGGCGCGGAGAGGGAGGCCGGAGGCACGGGCGCGTCGGCGGGCAGAGGGAGAGGCGAAGGAGGAGGGGGGACGGCCGCGCCGGCGGGCTCGGGCGGTTGCAGGAGGAGGGGAGGTCGCGGTGGGGAGAGAGGAACGCGTGGGGGAGGATAGAGGTGGTGGTGGGGCCGGTGGGACCGGGTAGTGGGTCTAGGCGGGGCCGGGGCGGGGTTGACCAGGGGAGGCAGGTGGGGAGGGAGTGGGGCTGGCGGGGTCAGGCGGGAGTGGGGCCTGGGGTGGGGCCAGGCTGTCGGTGAGGGAGAGAGAGAGGGGGTAGGTGGGACTGTGTGAGAAAGAGAGAGAGGGGGAAAAAGGGGGGATTGGTGAGGTGGCAAGGTGGGTAGGGATTGGGTCCAGGGGTGAGGTGGCGAGCTGCGGTTGGTGGGTAGAATAGGATTGGGTGGGAATAGGATTTAGAGTTTGGGTGGACCGATTTTATTCCGGGGGTGGTCGACTGGGTCGAATCGGCCCGTTCGACTGCCTCACTAAAAATAATTAAGTATTTTATTTATTTCAAACAGGGCTTTTGCAAACCGATAGCAGACAAAACAAAATAATCCGGAGACCCGGGTTTTGCGTTTGGAACATAGACGGGGCGTTTAGAAAACAAGAACATGTTTTTCCGCAGATAGTTTTATGCAAGCAAATGCAAGATGATGACGATGCTCAAATGCAAGGTGGCATGATGACATGAGCATGCGGTCATGATGATGCAATGCACAAAAACAACGCGATTTTCTAGTAGTGGTTTTGCGGGATGCCACACACTAGGTATGGATTGTATGAGTATACTGTGATGCCATTTGGATTAACAAATGCACCACCTTATTTCATGAACATGATGAACAAGGTGTTCATGGAATTTCTTGACAAGTTTGTTATCGTATTCATCAATGACATTTTGATCTATTCCAAGAGCAAAGAAGAGCATGAAGAACATTTGCATTTGATTCTTGAGAAACTCAGGGAGCACAAGTTGTATGCCAAGTTTAGTAAGTGTGAATTTTGGTTGAATGAAGTTGGATTTCTTGGACATATTGTGTCTGGAGATGGTATAGCTGTCGATCCCACGAAGGTGTCAGCTGTAACTGAGTGGGAATCTTCCAAGTTAGTTAAAGAAGTCAGTAGTTTCCTAGGTTTGGCAGGATACTATAGAAGATTCATCGAGAATTTCTCAAAAGTAGCTAAGCCGATGACGGAGTTACTTAAGAAAGAGAAGAAGTTTGATTGGACTGAAGGATGTGAAACCAGTTTCCAAGAATTGAAGACGAGACTAGTGTCAGCACCAGTCTTATGTCCGCCAGATTTAGAGAAGGACTTTCAAGTGTATTGTGATGCATCTCACCAAGGATTGGGTGGAGTATTGATGCAAGAAGGGAAAGTTGTGGCTTATGCCTCGAGACAACTCAAGACTCATGAAGTGAATTATCCTACTCATGACTTAGAGTTAACCTCTGTAGTCCATTCACTTAAAACATGGAGACACTATCTATTGGGTAAGCGTTGTGAAGTGTTCACAAATCACAAGAGCTTGAAATATATTTTCACCCAGAATGAACTCAACATGAGGCAAAGAAGGTGGCTAGAACTTATCAAGGATTACGACTTGAGTTTGCAATACCATCTCCGTAAAGCAAATGTTGTAGCAGATGCATTAAGCCGTAAGGTTTATGTGAATGGTCTCACCAAAGGATAATTGCCAGATGATTTGTGTGCCCAATTTAAAGAGCTAAGATTGGAGATAGTGCCTGAAGGATATCTCATGTCTTTGGAAGTTCAACCAACATTGTTGGATAAGATCAAAGAAGCCCAAAAGTTGGACAAGAAAATAGAGGAAATTAAGAGTAAAATTAGTAAAGGAAAGGCAAAAGGATTCCATGACGATGAACAAGGAACTTTATGGTATGGAAAGCGTATATGCATTCCACAAGATCCGGAGCTTCGGAAATTGATTCTACAAGAAGCACACAATTCACCATATTCTATTCATCCAGGTAAAACCAAAATGTACATAGATGTGAAAGAAATATTTTGGTGGAACAATCTTAAGAAAGATATTGCGGAGAATATTGCTTTGTGTGACGTGTGTAGTAGTGTAAGATCCCTCCTTTATAAAGGAAAAAGGATCCCTATGATTGCAATGCTAGTCCCTGGATCAATAGCTAGCATCCATAGTTAAGATGTAATATCAAGAAACAAAGGTCATAATACAACTTTATAACCAGGAATAACATAATTTTATTACATCTTACATAGCTCATTTGGCTATTACATTACATTGCAGCAGAATATCTATAAGCATGGGGTCCTTCATCTTCAAAGTGCCACAGGCAGACATGTTGGTTGTAGACTTTGTAATCCTAATCAACACACTTCACTAAATCAATCAAACCTGCAACATAACAAGTTACATCCACAAGGGTCAATACATTTGAATTGTATTGGCAAGTGATACTATGGTAGTATAGTGGAGTCTATCATCTATATGCATTTGGCTAAGTGGAGCTTAGGCTTGCATTGCTCAAAATATATTTTCCTTATCATTTGAAAACACTAAGTTTTTGCTTGACAAAATAATCTTTCCCAAGGCATCTCCCAATCAAAGATTGAAGATCCTTTAACCCTTGTTCAACCACAAGTTTTTAACTTAGAAATTTGGATGATGAGATTCTTGATAGCTTCCATGTCTTGATGCTCAAATTGTCCTTTACCAGGGACATGGCTAAGTACTTAGATTTTACACTCTGCAGAGGTGGTGCACTTTCCCCACAAGACTTGGTTTCACCAAGACAAGATCTTTCAGAAGCCTTCCCTTAGACCAAAATGGACGCGCTCCAACCTATCAAACCCTACCACCAACTGTCCATTTGGCTAAGTTCTTGCAACCTATATGATCCAGGCAGAGCCCATAATGCCAAGTGGTTGCACTTGAAGCTTCTCAACATTTGACATCTTAAATCTCTTTGTTCCTAGGTGGCAATCCACAAGTGTGATACACAAGGTAAACCATAAAAATGGGCCTTGTGTAACCACTCAACCAAAAACCACCAAGAAAGTCCCTTTCCACCCAGGTGATTCATTCACTTAGTTGTTTTATTAAACAACACACAAGTCCTCAAACTTAGAAATTTTTCCATAGTATGAATGTATATATATTCCACCCTTGTTTTCTATTAGCTAATCTAAGCACGATAGTAGTAGGAATCTTAACTTAGGAAGTTCTACTAGGGTTTTCATCTACTAGGTTTTCCCATAGCATGGTTTATACTTAGCAAAATTCCATGCAAGTCTTACTTAGAAATATCACTAATGCATAGTGAAAATAATGGGACAAAAGTATGTAGCATCACTTGCCTTTTTGGTAGAGGGTATAAGTTCACTCCTTGATATTTGCAATGTTCACTATCTTCAAATCACTACAAGTTAATCAAGCAAACAATAATTTAATCTACCATTCAAGCAAAACATCACATAAAATTATAGAAACAAAATAATGCATGCAAGCATGCAATAGGTTGTTTTATTTGTAAAAGTGGTTTCTAGTAGGTTGTAAACATTTGGAAACACCTATTGGTCATTTTATAAAGTGGCAAAGTCATTTGCAAAAGGTTTCACTTTATAAACCATTTTCTAAACCAAGTCATTATTTAATGTGGTTTGAAAATGTCTTTAGTAAAGTAGTAGTTCTATAGGGTTCACCAAATACATTTTCAAATCATAAAACTTGGTGTTTGGGGTCAGAGAGTTTGAAACAAAACATTTCCCAAAGGTTTTCTTCCAAAACCATTTTTAATAGATAAACCATATTTTTATTTGACTAGAATTGGTTTTAAATCAAGGATTCATTCTTTTGTTTATCCAAATACATTTTTGAAACCACAAAGTGATTCCTATGGTCAGTAGGTTCAAAACAATCCAATTGCCAAAGATTTTATCCCCAAAATCATTTTTGAACATTTTTTATATCCTATACAAGCATACAAATGATTCTGCAAAAACAAACATTTTACCAGAAGCTTTTTACTAAACAAATTGTATGGTTGGCTAGGGCTTGCTTTTCTGAATCCATTGATATAAAATTTGCAAAATTTGGACGTGTGGTTTGAAAGTTATGAATTTTACAAGTTTGAATATCTAATAGACACATTTCTGTTTTTAAAACAAAGCACTGGACACGTGGGCTGTTCTGATTTGTCGAAAACGGTTCGTGCGGATCGTGCTGTGCGGTGCGTTGGATCTAAGTTTAATCGTGCGGCTCAGGTTCATCCTTACCCCTTCGATTAGTCAACTTATTCAAGCCATCAGATGCAGATCTAACGGTTCCTATCGCTTGACCAAATAGCAGCGGCGCTGGCGGCGACTGTGCGGCGGCGGCGCTCTGGCGGCGAGGTTGCCGGCGATACAGGAGGCTAGAGAAGGAGTGGGGTGGCTCACCAGAATCGTCGAAGCTTGCTGATGCTCAACGTGGTACTGGCTGGTGAAGGGGCGCACGAGATCGTCCTTAATTGCTCACCGGAGTTGAGCTGGACCTCGGGTGCGGTCAGACGTTGACGGGGGCGAGGCTACGGGTCCTGCGTGAGTGGATGGCGAGCACCTGGATGTTCACAAGGCACAGGCGAACAAAATGGTATGAGGCTCTGGTCGAGGCGCGCACGTGTTCAGGCGATGAGGCTCACCGGAGTTGCTTGCAGACGGCGGTGCTGTCAGTTGATGTCGTTGCCGGCGCTGTGAGGCACACGCGAGCGAGCTAGGGATGCAGAGAGATGCGCCAGGTCTTGGGGAATATGTGAGTGTGGTCGAGGAGGCGAGTGGCGACGGAGACTGGCCGGAATTTGTCAGGGAGTTCGTCGGAGACAGGGGCAGTTCAGAGATGATTCCGAGCAGCCTGGTGGCTCTCTAGTGGCGTTGGTTGGGGGAAAAGGAAGAGGGGAGCATGGCGATTAAGTACGGCATAGTTGCACGGAGAATTATGGGCGCAGTAACATGAATTGACGCCAAGAATCCGCGGCAGAAACGGCAGCGAGGTGAGGGGAAGGAACGGGTCCGCGGATTGAAGACGCTGACGGGGCAGGTGGGGTCGTCTGGCAGCGAGAGAGAGGAGGGGTGCGATGGGGTCCATCTGTCAGCGGCCTCATGGGTTCAAATGCGGGTGTGAATCGTTTTCTGCGGGAGAGGGGCAGTGGGCTGGCTGGGCTTAGTGGGCTAGGATAGTTGGGCTAGGCCGTTCGTCTCATTTTTTTTATTCAGTACTCTTTTTCTTTTTCTATTTCTTATTTCTGTTTTGAAAATCAATCAAACCATTCAAACAACAAATCAAATCAAACTTCCACCAACTTTGTATTGTGTTTTAGTTCTGTTTAACAACACAAAACAATGTCCAAAATAAAACAATAATTTTATTCTTTTTAGGATCTATTTAATAATTAAATAAAATAGACCTTAATTATTAATTCAAATAGGTTTTGATTTATTTAATAAAATCTCCATTTGAAATCTAAATATTATCAAAACCAAATCAGTAGGTTTTATTTGAAAATATAAAATACTTGGAAGACTTGTTTAAAATAATTTAACAAGTTTTTGATGTTTAATTAAAATGGTAAAACCTTTATTTTTAATAAATTTGGATATTAATAAATCCTCATTATTTTGTTTAAATAACCCTTTACTCTTTTTAAATCAAAGCAAAACATTTTATTTCAAAAGCTTGGCCAAGGTTTAATTTGGCTCTATAAAATAATCCTTATTATATTTCTACCTTTTCATTTGAAAACTAAATCTTTTTATTAAAGATCCAAAAATTGTAACTCCACTTATTCAAAATATTTTCTTTATTAATTGTTTAACTTTTCAAATCCCTTTAGGATTTGTTTGATCAAAAAGGTTTGAAGGTTTCCAATTGGAATCAAAAAGTTTCTTCTCACCCTGAAAATCAACAAAGTTTTATTTTATTCATTTATTTTTCACATAACAAGATTTGGAAAATCTTGGGATGTGACAAGTAGAGTGAAGGCGGAACATCAGAAAACGACAGGGTTATTACAACCACTACCTATACCTAATTGGAAGTGGGATAAGATTGGTATGGATTTTATCACCGAACTGCCAAGGACCAGCTCTGGATATGATTCTATATGGGTTGTTGTGGATCTCCTAACTAAAGTGGCTCATTTCATACCCGTCAAGACTAATTATACAAGTGCTAAATTGGCTAAGATCTATATGAATAGGATTGTATGTATACATGGAGTACCTAAGAGTATTGTGTCTGATAGAGGAACTCAGTTCACTTCGCATTTTTGGCGACAACTGCATGAATCATTGGGGACTAGACTAGAATTCAACACATCATTTCATCCTCAGACTGATGGACAGACAGAAAGAACTAATCAGATTTTAGAAGATATGTTGAGAGCTTGTGCGCTAGACTATGGATCTAGTTGGGATGAAAGTCTGCCATACACAGAATTCTCTTATAATAACAGCTATCAATCGAGCATAGAGATGGCTCCGTTTGAATTCCTTTATGGAAGGAAGTGTACTACGCCATTACTATGGAATGGAGTAGGAGAAAGAAATTTATTCGGACCAGAACTGATCAAGGAAGCTGAAGAGAAAGTCAGAATGGTAAAGGACAGATTGAATATAGCCCAATCCCAGAAAAAGAGCTATGCAGATCCAAAGCGTAGGGAAGTCACATATGAGGTAGGTGAAGAGATTTGGAGTCAAAGGGAAATTGGCTCCCAGATATGTAGGGCCATTCAAGATTTTGAGCCGCAAAGGAGAAGTGGCTTATGAGATTGAATTTCCTGAATCACTATCTGCAGTTCATAATGTGTTTCATGTGAGTCAGTTGAAGAAGTGTCATCCGGAGATGGAAGAAACTTCATTGAAGGACACTATACCATTGGAAGAGGTACAGTTGGAGAGTGATCTCACTTATGAAGAGAAACCTATCAAGATTCTTGAGACAGCAGAAAGAGTCACTCGTACTAAGACTATCAAATTCTGCAAAGTACAGTGGAATCATCATACCGAGGAAGAAGCAACTTAGGAAAGAGAAGATGACCTTCGGAAAGATCACCCTCACCTATTTTCTAGCCAATCCGAATCTCGAGGGCGAGATTCATCTTAAGGGGGTTAGATTTGTAACATCCCAAATTTCATCAAATTCAAAACCATGTTATTGCATTCATAACATCATGGCATATTCATCTTGCACAAAAATTTTCAAAACAAAAACCCTAATAGAACCATATTTAAACCCCTCCTTATTATATTTATATGGGGTAAGGTTTTATTTTATTTCCAAGACCCAAAAATGTTTTTGAGTGGTTATATGTGTTTGACACACTTTTGGACACTAGGATCACAACACAAAAGTTTGGTGAAGATTTAAATTCAAATGGATTTGAAAAGGCTATTCAAATCCTATTTAGAAAATCAAAACAGAAATGGAAAAAGACAAAAGGATGAAAAAAAATAACAGCATCAAACCTTTTGGCCCAGCAAACCCCAACGGCCCAGCAAGCCCACCCGAGGAACCCCCTCTCTCTGTTTCTCACCCACTCGCGCACACCCCTCTCACTGACCAGTGGCCCCATTGCCACGTCAACATCGTCTTCCCCAAATCCCGCCCGCGACCAGCTCCACTGCCATTTCTCCCCGCTGTCACTGCCGATAATTCACGTGTTGATTGTCGTTGATTCGCTGAGTAACTCCCCTTCCCGCTCTGGCTACATAAACCCCAACCCCTTGCGACCGTTTCCCCCAACACTGCAAGCCCCAAGCACCGCCAGGCTCCTCGAATTTCCGCTTGCACCGCTGCAGTACAGAGCTGCTCCAGCCAGCTATCACGGTGAGTATCGAGCGCGCCTTTCCTTCTGGTTCACACGACCTGCTTCGCCATCGCTTTGTGCATCTCCTAACACTCGCCGTTCATTCTAGCTTGCACCAGAGCGTCTCCTTTGTCAATTATAGTGAGCACCTGATGCGCGGCCAAACTCCGGCGAAGGATTCTATCAGTGTCGGTGCGCCCCTGTCCAAGCCACATCCACGTTGAGCTTCCCCACCTCTCTGCAAGTTCGGTAAGCATCAGAACAACCCCCTACCCCTCTAGCCTCGCCGGCGTATCACCGACAGTGGTGTCGCCGTGGGTAGAGCCATTCATGCCACTGGTTTCTGGTCGAGCAGATCTGATCCATCGGATCCAGATCTAATGGTTAGGATTAGAGATAGAAGCGAAGGGGTACGAGTTGATCAGAGCCGCTGGATTTCATTTAGATCTAACGGTGTGAAATCATGATCCAGAGCAAACCGGTACACGCCAATCAAACGCCGCCGTGTGTCCCTGGTTTAGATTTAAAATTTTAATTTTGATCTATTAGTCATTCAAACTTGTAAATTCAATGACTTCTGATCTGTTTATCCAAAAATTACAAATTTTATATCAATGGATTCAAAAAAATTAGCACTTTCCATCTATGGCCTTGGTTTGTCCATTTGCTTCTAAAAATTTAGGATTTTATGCAGAAGCATTTGTAGGCCTATTTTGGCTATAAAGATTATTTAGAAAATTATTTTAACGTAAATTTTGGTTGATTTAGACTTTATAAAGTATGCTTTGTATTCAGTACTGAAAAGTTTGGTTTGAAAAGTGTGACAAATCATTCCTTTGCATTTTCATGCGTTCATATTTATTTTTGTTTGAATATTGATTGTGAATGTTGTTGTATGAATTTATGTGTAGATTTTGTGGATTGTGAAGAGTGTGATTGTGAGGATTGTGTCTATTCCCATAACTACCAAGGCAAGTGATGCTTCATCTTTTTATCCTATTGTTTTATCTATGCACTAGTGATATTTTGAGTAGGATTTGCATGGAGATTTTTCTAAGTATATGCTATGCTATGGTAAATCCTAAAGATATTACCTTAGTGTTTTTCCCTTAAGAGACATGTTATGCTAGTATGCTTAGCCTAGCTAGTAGAATGCAAGGGTGGATTATTCATGTTATGATACTATGCAAAATTTATGCCTATGTTTTTGATTAATAAAACAACATGTTAATGAATCACCTAGGTGGAATGGAAAGATTGGTTTGTGTTGTGTGGTTACACAAGGCCCATGTCTATGGTTTACCTTGTGTATCACACTTATGGATGGCCACCCAGGAATAAAGATATTTGAGATGTTTAGTGTTGAGAAGCTTCTAGTGCAACCACATGGCATATGGGCTCTGCCTTGACCAACTAGGTTGCAAGAATTCAGCCAGATGGACAGTTGGTTGTAGGGTTGATAGGATGGAACACTTCCATGGTGGTCTGATGGAATGCTTCTGAAAAGTCTCGTCTCGACGCAGGTCGAGTCTTGTGGGGAAAGTGCACCACCTATCGAGAGGGTTAAAACCTAAGTGCTTAGTCGTGTCCCCGGTAATGGACATTTTGAGCATCAAAGACATTGAAATGATCAAGGATCTCCTCATCCCAATTTATCTAAGTTAAAACTTGTGGTTGAACAAGGGTAAAGGTTCACCAATGTCTATTGGTGGTTCCTTGGGTGTTTTTGTCGAACAAAAACTTAGTGTTTTCAACTAATAAGACAAACCTTATTTTGAGCAAAGCCAGCGTGAACTACACCTAGCCAAATTCATATAGTTATTAGATGTTACTATACTACTATGGTATCACTTGCCAATACGATTCCAAATGTATTAACCCTCTGTGGCTGTAACTTATTATGTTGCAGGTTACTCTGATGGTGACTATGGTTATGAGTCTACACTCAACATGTTTGCCTATCGAACATGAAGATGAAGACTTTATTTATTTTGTTAAGTATTGTGAACTCTATGTATTAGCCTTGGGCTAATGAGTTGTAAGGACTATGTATCTCTGGATATTACGATGTAATAATTACCTTTCTATCTGCGTACTTCATCTTAAACTGTGGATGCTAGCATTTCGATCCAGGGACTAGCATTGCAATCACATGGGCCTTTACCTTAAATGGTGAGGTCTTATAGTAGTGAACGGCTTGCTGTTGCTATAGAGAAGACTGCTAGCACCGACAACAACTCACCACTTCAGCTTTGGGAGAACATGAAAACACCCCGGGTTTTGGTTTGGATTTCCTTGCTCATTACTATTTCTACTTGGTTGATAATCCTTGTACCGCAATAGCATTTCAAGTGTTGGAGAATGACAAAAAGATGATTTGGGTTGCTAGGTATGTGAAAAATACCTTCCCAGATTATGTTCGAAATGTTGATTCAAGTGATGGAGGATCCGAGAGTTGAAGGCTGCTTATCTATGGTATCTAACTTATGATTTTGATGATAACCAAATATTGGACTACGGGTTGTATGCCCTTGTGTCTTTTGATACAACCAAATATTGAGTGTTGTATGAACTTTTTCAAGTATGTCATGTAATAGTTGCATCTATGCTAAGTACTATTCTGTATATTGTTGAATGATGATATTCGACTTGAAAATTGTTAGAAATATATCTTTTTTTGGAATTATTTTTGTTAATGTTCTTGAAATAATGTTAGAGGTTAACATATCATTTATTCACTGAAAATAGTATGTGTTGTGGGGGTAATCTCACCATACTAGCAAAGAGGTCATCGTTACATGTATATGGTTATCCCCAACCATATTTTACCTTGCCAACCAAACAAAAATTGGCTCATCCCACAATCTCAACCATACAAGAAATGTAGTTATCCCTAACCAGGTGGTTGTGGATATTCCCATCCTCTGGAGGATACCCCCTAAACCAAACAACCCCTTGGAGGACAGGGACGGACAGGGGGTCGAGGAGGGAAGAAAATCTTAGGCCAACTCCAAGGGCCCGCCGCAAACGAACTCGACGCATCCGATCACGTCCTTCCTGATCGAGTCCAAGGCCCAACACGTACCCGCAAATCAAGATCTAGTCTTGAACTACTCTGTTTTGGCACATACCAATCTAGGGCTGGTTTGTTGTCAACAGCTGGATTTTTAATCTTAGATGCCTTTTATGCCATACCTCGCAATCCTAGGATTACCATTTCTGCGAGACATAACAGAATTGGTACCACAGTACATCATCCATTACAAACCATAATAAAGGTCTTACAAATAAAAGATCTCATGATCTAGTCTTAATACAATCAACATAGTGGAAATTAAACATAGCGGGCTTCATCTTTAGGGTCACAGGCAATGCTGACAATGGGAGATGATCCTAGTTGTCATAGACCTCCTGCTGTCCATCATCCCGGTAGTTCTCCTCATAGTCTGGCCATGGGAATATCCATGGACAAAGCCATGAGTACTCTTTAAGTACTCGCAAACTATCACTAACAAGTAAAGTAGTTCGAGTAGGAATCCTAAATTCTAGGTTTATTTGCAAAAAGCCAGGTTTATTTCATACTAAGTTTAGAAGTAAAGAAAACTAGTTTAATGTTCTACAACACCTAAGTGGGAACTTAGTTTTCATGTTCACAACCCTGTTGTGGTCAAGTCAATGTCATAGTTCATTTCACAAGTCATTTTGAAAACATATGACGACGAAACAGTATGGCCACTCCAACTGTCCATGACCGCGGATGCGGCTATTCGAAAAGTTTGACACTCTGTAGAGGTGGTACACTTTCACCACAACATTCGATACATCCGTTAGGGACAACCCTGGATCATCATACTTAGTATGCGGATAATCAATCCTAACCTTTCAATTACACACCCTAGTATAGGCACCTACCCGATGAGTTTGGCCTCCCAACCATGACCATCTGTCATCTTGGGTACTACATAGGTGGACAGTCATCACGAGGTAGCCTCAGCTCAACCTTTTCTACAAGGGAACCCATACTAAGACATATAAACTTCCAGTCAAGCCCTACCCAATTCAGGTATTGTGGTTGTACGGTAAAATTGGAATGGTATCGCATCCGAACCCAACCATTAGTTTTTATCAAGGGCTAAGGCTCGTGCCTCAACATTTTCATCATCAAATCATCTTATGTTCATAACACATGTCAAAACATTTCAATAGAATGAATCTTCATTCCAAGGTTTTCATAATCATTTTCACCAAGTATTACCATCTAAAGTGATCAACTTTTATGCTTAGCACTAGCCTCTAAAGTTGAGGGTATTCACTAATGAGGGGTGCTAATCAGGTGTAACTATCCAACTCTAGTTTTATACTCTTGATGGTATCTAAGTATAACTACTTAGGCCTAGTTTTATGCTCTTTATGCTATCTATACTAGTTTTCCAAAACCCACAAGCATTAACTAAAAGTAAAGAACTTTGGTAAAAATAAAAGAATAAAGCTTGCAAGTAAAACTGGGAATTGGTATAATCAAGGTTGCATAACCAAAGCATGCCTAGTGCATCTTGCATAGGTTATCCTGCATTAGATGGATTGCATAGGTATCATGCAAAGTTCTAGCTCGCCTTGATTGGTGCAATGGTTAAAGTTTTCTTCTTCTTCGTAGTACTCCTCCTCGTAGCCTTGGTCGGTACCAGCGTCTATAAATGAATACGAGGTACACAATCACCAGACAATACTTAACTACCTCTATTTGGCACACAAAGGTTCACACTAGATGATCTAGCATCATCACAATCATCACATGAAATAAAGACCTAGTCTTATCTTTCTTATTTTAGAAAAGTTATTTCTACTCATTATAAGTACTTAAGATTTAATATTCTCTAATTAAAATATGGGATCATGTTGACACATGTCATCACCATATATTCTAATACTTGGGAATGTGATTTAAAGTGGTGGTCATATTTTATAAAGTTTAAAAAAATAATATTTTATACAATTAAAGTGACTAGAAATGCCTATAGAGCAATTTTTTAGTACTAGTCCAAGATCACTGTCATCACCATATATTCTAATACTTGGGAATGTGATTTAAAGTGGTGGTCATATTTTATAAAGTTTAAAAAAATAATATTTTATACAATTAAAGTGACTAGAAATGCCTATAGAGCAATTTTTTAGTACTAGTCCAAGATCACTGCAAGTAAACCTAAATATTTTTACATATTCAGATAGATCTTGTTAAATGTGATTTTTGAGAGTTGGAATCAACTCAAAAGCATTTATGGTTGATTTTTGAAAAATGTTTGAATGTGGAAAAGTCTTTGTCTTGTTATTTTTACTATAGGTGATCTATAATTCCAAATGGTTTGAATCCAACGGGCTTGGATAGATAATTTGAATACCTTTCTAACAAAATTGGAATCATGCTATTTGGTTTAGTGAATCTCTTTGAATTGATTTTTGAATCTACTAATAGAATCTAGTTTTAACAAAAATGGAAAATAACTATTTGAATCACTGGGCTATGCGCGGGAATAGAAATGGGCCGACCCAACTGCACTGCGTTAGCGCAGCGGGCTACTGATAGGATGGGTCCATGCGTCAGCTACTCTATCTAACCGAAACGGTAAGTTTCAAACTCAGCCCTACTATTAGACTAAGATCTACGGCCGACGTTCGTCGTCTCCATCACATAGCTCCGATGAGACTGAACCCTAACTATGACGGTGGGGGTACGCAGTAGCTCACCTGGGATCCAACTAGGGTCGGCGATGGGGGTGAACGACGTTGGCGACGACAGCGGTTCAAACGGTGGTTGCGGCAGATCCTGGGGTGGCTCCAATTGACGGCTCCTCTTCTCCTCTGCAGCGGCAGACTCTGGCCAAATTCCGGCGGGCTGGTGCTCTCCTTGCTCCGGGGAGATGTGTGGGAGGTTCTATGAGGAGTGGGGAGAGAGATGGTGTGGTGAATTGAGGCGGAGGGGGCCTTTTTATACACCGGCGATGGGGACCGAGCGGGGTGGCGCGGGCTCGTCGGTGACGATGATACAGGGGAAAATGCCATGGCTGAGGACGTAGGACAGTGCAGTGTTTCCTTGCGGTCGTCACACTCTTAATGGCTCGGCACGGGGCGGTCGAGGATGGTCCGATGCGGTCCGTGCTCTGTGCGGGAACGGCGGTGTTCGAGACGGCGTACATGGGCTACTAGTCGTGCGGCGGTGAATGGGCATGTCTGGGAGGTAGCTAGGGTCGTGGCGAGTGCACGTACACGTGGTGAGATCGAGGCGCGGCATGTGCACACGTGTCGGCTGCGGCGCTCTGGCGCGCTCTCGGCATGGCAGACAGAGAAATGGTCGCGATGTTGCTGGCTTGTCCACGGCTTGTCTTTGGTCGAGGGGTGGACGGGGAGTGGCGATGGACGATGGACGGTGGCCTGTCTCCTAGACATCGTAGACGGGCGCGGGGCGGCTTGTGGCGAGTTGTCCATGCTAGACCGGCAAGGATGGCTCGGGCGGCGTGTGACGGCTGTTTACGCAGAGCCTGTTGGGAACCCCAAGAGCAAGGTGTGAAGCAGCAAGCATCAAGTTTTACCTCAGTAGAGACCAAGGTTATCGAACCAGAAGGAGGAAGGAAACATCACACAGGTGTTGCAAGCAACACGGAGACCAGCAGAACACAAACTCAATACTTTTCCCCAACGAATAGTGAGGTTGTCAAGATCACCGGTTTGCTGTACCAAAGGATTAAACATATGGTGTGGAAGGTAATGGTTTGTAGCAAGTAAACAAGTAACAGTGGAAGATGTATCAATGGTAAAGATTGGACCGGGGTCCATAGTTCACTAGAGGTGCTCTCCTTAGATAAACAACATGGCATGATGGGTAAACAAATTACAGCATGGCAATTGACAGGAACTGAGCAAGGCATAACAATGCAATTACTAGTCAGAAAGATACTATGAGATTCGATTGGGCAATACAACAAGATACATAGACCGCCATCCAATTACATCTATGACTAGAAGTCCACCTTCAGGTTATCATCCGAACCCCCTCCAGTATTAAGTTGCAAGCAACAGATAACTGCTTTAAGCAAAGTGTGTAAGGTAAACAGTCCACATGTTCCATGAACAAGAGACCGTTGTTTTCTCCCTAGTAGAAACAACACATCTACAACCGAAGAGATTATTGTCACTTCCCTTGGAAACTAGAGGCATGAACCCACTATCGAGCATAAATACCCCCTCTTGGAGTCACTAGCAACTACTTGGCCAAGATAGCTACTAACAACGGAGAGCATGCAAGATCACAAACAACACAGACATGATAGAATCATAAAGACAAAACCATTAATCAAACCAACATAATAATCTCAATATCCATCGGATCCCCGCAAACACAACATGCATGATTACAAATAGATTAGATCTTGATCATGAACAGAGCTCACAAGATCTATACATGAAAGCACAAGGAGGAGATGCAAACATCTAGATACTACATGGAACCATAGTAAAAGGTGGAACTACTCACGCATCATACCGGAGAGAAGGCCTCCGGGATGGTCTCCCCTCCAGCAGGGTGCCGGGAAGAACTTCAGATCCCCCCGATCTAGGGACGATGGTGGCGGCGGATACAGACGGTTTCGTGGAGATTTGATCGGGTGCTTAGGGTTTCTGCATCGGGGGCTTCTTATAGGCGAAGGGGGAGGTCGAGGAGGCGGCCTGGGTGGCCAAACCCTAGCCAGGCGCGGGGCAGGGCCCACCCATGCCTGGCTGGCCCCTCCGGCTCCCCTCTGGACTTCTTGTTCCCCACAAAAAGTAATTGACTTTTACATTTGTCCCGTCCAATTCCGAGATTATTTCTTTACTAACTTATCATTTTGTGAAATGCAAAGTTTTGTTACATATAAAATTGTTTTGGTAACAAGACTTGATCAACCTTGTTAATAAAGGGATTTTAATGTATGAAACACTGCTTTCACAATGATTATCCTTGCTCACTTTTATCTTTCTCCATTCCAATCATTGTTTTTCCTCTTGTTAGTCTTAGTTTTGCTAGTTGCTTGCTTTTTATATTGTATTAGAACTTTTGTAGTTTTATTTTTGGTTTGCTTTTGTTTCTTTCAAAAATCTTTTTTCTACAAGAAAATCAATTTTCATAACCTGAAAATTGGCCAAAAATAAAGTTTCCCAAAAATTCCAGAAAATTCATATTAATTTTTTTTCCATGAAAAAGGGGGCAGAGGGGCACCTGGAGTGACCCAGGGGGGACCACCTGGCCGACACACCCCCTAGTGGCGTGGCCATCCCTAGGGCGCGCTTGGCCCAGGTGTGGTTCACCCCTGGCCCTCCACCTTTCCTCCTTCTAGCCACTTCTTTCTCTCTCTCGAAAAACACCGAAAAACTTCTCAAAGCTCGAGTTCTTACTGTTCTTGCTCCTAAATTTTGATCTCCTTGCTCAGCACATCTTTGCTGTTGACTTTTGGAGGGATTGCTCTCCGGTATGTGCCTCCTCCGCTTGTCCAATTAGATTTTTGATTGGTGGATTGTATCTTGAGTATTTTTCTACTGTAGGTGACATGTTATGTGAGCTTGCATGCTTGTTCTATTCTTAGAGATTTCATTTTGATGCATGTTTAGCCCTCTAGCAAGTTCTTATAGTAGTTCCCCATCACTTATTAGCTTGGAAATCACTTGGTTTGATATTTGTCTAAAAATTTCAGAAACTAAGATGAGTGATTACCAGCTGAATCAACATGAATTAAGGGTACCGGAGGTTATGAAAGTCCACAGCGAGGAGGAAGTCTTCTCCTCCATTTATCCGTGCCCATAATTCATGAGAGCTGCAGGAATATTTTAGGATTTCCAAACTCTAATTTCTAATGCAGGGTTGGAGCATTTTGTTGGAGAAGAACCTTACCAATATGTGAAACTAACTATGTCTGTAGTGCAGGACTTTCGATTCAGTTGGTCCTTTCCTAACCCCATGGTTCACTACAAAATTTACAATATAGCTGTCAACCTCCCTTTTGATGATTTTTGTGCAGCTATCAGAGTGCCACAGTGGGGTTCATGTGAGAAGATTAGAGAGAGGCCTACGCCACTCATGGACTTATATGCGGAGATTTTCCAAGGATGCATATTTTCAAAGGAGAGTGGTAAAATCGGAATATTCATTACCCATCCATTCGTTATTTTTCCTATTTCATTGCCAAGTGTGTTCTTGCTAGGAAGACTGCTAGTAAGTTATCTTCATTTGACCTAGCTTTTATCTCAGCTGCTTTGAAAAGGGATAGAACTTATAACTTGGGTGCTTTGATAGCCTTTCGTATTGCTGCTAACCATGAGAAAGGTGGAATTTGTGGAGGTCTCATTGCATCCCGTTTATTAGCTTTGCATGGTTTAGCGCCTCATCATTCAGACTTTTAGTTTCCCATAGATAGGCTAGATCTCAATTCCATGGTACAACATAAATTTGTTTATTCTTGGGCTAGTTTGAGCGAGTTGCCTTATGAAATAACCTTTGTCAAGAGTGGTTGGAGAGGGGGGTAAGTCTGAGAAAGTAGTCCCTTTGCCTGCACCTGCTTTATTTAACTATGATACCAGGCAAGGATGGTCACTCATGGAGGAAGAACTTGACACATACATGGCGGAGATCTCTCAGCAAGAGGAGAATGTTGGAGAGGATGCTGAAGATAATTCGGTTTAGCCCTCCAACATGGGGGAGTCTTCATACCAGCAACCCTCTTATGATTGGGGCGCTTATTCATCTTCATCACGAGGGCCTGATTATGATCGTTCCTATGATGATCCACATGCTTGGGGTTACTACCCATGTTTTGATTGATCTCCAGTTAGGCCAAAAGCCTAAGCTTGGGGGGAGGTATACTGACATCACACTCATCTACATATCATGTTCCGTCGATACTTTGTATATCCATGTTTTGCTTTATTTTTAGTATTTATTTCTGCTTTCCAAAACACAAAAAGACCAAAAATATTTTCGTTGTTTATTTGTCTTTTAGCTTTGGTTTGCTATAATAAAAATCCAAAAAGATTTTGCTTTGTTTGCTTTTGCTATGAGTGCTTGCTTTAAAAAATCAAAAACCCAAAAATATTTTTTGTTCTTCTTTGGTTTTGTTTAGTTCGTTGCAGGGTACCGCGGTCCTCAGTGACTCCTTTGGAGTTTGGTTTCACATTATTATTTAAGTCACACAAGTGAAAGGAAATATTGATGATTAATGTCAACTCGAGGTGTGGTAAGAGGCTGGTAATGAACTCTATTTGTCTTCATTTTTGTACATATACTCATCATTGTAGGCATGCTTAATCCGTTCATGTAAGGTGTATGTATTTATTGGATGCTTAGTAGTTCTTGCTCTCTTATGATTAGCTCCAACTTGCTAATAGTTTGTAGCATGTCATATGAATGTTTGCTTGCATTGTTCTATTCATAAGTTGGTATGACATTGTGGTATCCTCCTCTGAATGCTTCATTTGAATCGACTTGGCACATTCTCACGCATGCATATGACTGAACAAAAGTCAGTTAAGCCTCAATGATTTATTTTGCCTCGGAGTTCTTGTATCACTTTTATGCCATAATTAATTTTTTTTGCAAGCATGATTATGATAGCTATTGCTCTCTCGTTTGTCGCTACCTTTCTATTGCTAGCCTTCACTTGCACCATATCTAACTATTAGCATCATTGGTATTCCGTGCATATTTATTATGCCTCGTTTTCTTCCAAATAAAATGTTTGCTTGTTACGAGAAAGTTAGTTAGTAAATCTCTCACGAACTTGATGGCACACTTTATTTTCTTGCACTTAATAAACCTGAACCATTGTGACTGTCTATGAATTTATATGCTTGCAAATTATAGGCTGGGAGTTAGCAGAACCGTGCTGTCACGGGGAACGCTTTCAACACCTCTAAATATTATCCAGTTGATATCATGCTCTTTTGTTTACGGATGTCGGCGGTGTGAATAAAAGGGGAGCTTGTAAGTCCATGGAGTTATGTATATGTGTTAGAGAAACGCCTGAGCCGCTAGCCTAAGCTATGCCTAATCATGGTGGAAACTTGCAGCATCACCATAGTGAGCAATCTATGAAGCATTCTTCTTATAAAAAAGAGAGAGATAGAAAAAAAAGAAAGAGGAAAGAAGAGAAAAAACACCATTTTCCCATGGTAAATAAGAAGATTGCTGAGATGCTCATTGTCTGTTGCCTTGTCATTTAGATATGGGATAGCTCCTGTGTCATGGGGCAAGGGGTACCCCATTGGCGGTTCTCTATGACACACATGTATTTACAATAATAAGAACTTACCGGTAACTAAATTTGAGTAGCATGAGGAACGGCCCTCGTACTCAAGGGACATGAGATTTCCAGTTTATGGTCTGTCAAGCATATAACTCATATTGGACATCACTTTAAACTTAACCATCTAAAGATGCCTATGATAGGGGCAATGAGATCTCAAAGCTAATGAGTACCGTACTTTGAGCATTTGGAAGCCTTTCAAACTTTTCAAAACCTTTTCACTTCTTTGTTGAGTCACCACTTATTCTATGAGCACCTTCTTGAGAGCATAGTTGTCATTCTTAGTGTAATGTGCTTGTCTCAAAACATGGTTAATTATGACATAACTTTGATGCTTGTATCTTTGATATCTTTACTTCTAGTCTTCACTTGAACTTCAGATGTGCCTTGGCATTTATGTTTTCCTCCACAATCAAAGGCAAGCGAGATACCACTTTATCATACCTTCTTATGAGCATTACAATGTTGTTTATGCTTATGTTACATGCTACTTATTATTATTGTGTTGGAATCTCTTCATAGCTTGCATGACTATTGAGTAGACTTAGTTGCATACTCCTTATTATGAATTGCCTAGGTATCTACTCATGTTCTGAGAATACATACATCATATGAAGCAAATGTGTTTGTGAAAGTTTCTTTTATCGCACTCAGTTTCAACTGAACTGCTTGAGAACAAGCAATAAGCTAATCTTGGGGGGGGGGGGTTGATACGTGCAAAATGTATCTACTTTCCCAAACACTTTTTCTATTATTTCTCCTCTAATTTGTGTGATTTGGATACAACTAACACGGAATGACGCTGTTTTCAGCAGAATTGCTTTGGTGTCTAGTTTTTGTGTAGAAAATCAACTTTCAGGAAAAATCCTGAACAATATCGCAAAACTTCTATTTTACCAGAAGACTCATGGAGCCAGAAGACGGGACGGAGAAGGGCCACGAGGGGCCCACACCCCTGGTCGCGCGGGCCAAGCTAGGCCGCGCCTGGGGGTGGTGAGGCCACCTCGGGCACCCCCTTAGTCTCCCCCTTCGCCTACATAAGTCCTTCTGACCTAAAAACAGAGGGGGGTTCGACATTTTTCCAGATAGAGTTCCGCTGTGCCGCCACCATCAGAAACCACGATTCGGAACCAGAAACTCCGTTCTGGCACCCTGCCGGGACGGGGAATTGGAGGAGATCATCGCCATCATCATCACCGACGCCTCTCCATCAACCATCCATGTTTCCCTCATCCATGAGTGAGTAATCCCCCGCTATAGGCTATGGGGACGGTAGGGATTGGATGAGATCTATCATGTAATCGAATAAGATTGTTAGGGCATGGTGCCTAGTATCTTTATTAGTGCTATTGACTTTGTTACAACTTGTTGTGTTTAATGCTTGTCACTAGGGACCGAGTGCCATGATCTCATATCTGAACATGTTATTGATTCATGATGATAGTATTGTTTGTGATCTTATCTACAAGTTGTTTACACATATTATTGTCCGGAACCGAAGGCCCCGAAGTGATATAAATTGGGATAGCCGGAGGGGATGGTTGTGATATGAGGATCACATGTGTTCACGGAGTGTTAATGCTTTGCTCCGGTACTATATTAAAAGAAGTACCTTAATTTCCAGTAGATTCCCTTGAGGCCCCACTGCGATGGGCTGGCAGGACAAAAGATGTTGTGCAAGTTCACATTGCGAGCACGTACGACTATATATGGAACACATGCCTATGATTTTTTAGTACTTGGATGCTTTATCTTATTGATCTTCAAATGCCCTAGATCTTGATATTATATGAATAGTCTTGTCCATGCAACGCCCGTCCATCCATCCCTATGCCTACCGCACTCAAATCCTGTTGTTTGCTACTATTGTTACTACTGCCTTTATTTTACTGCTACTGTTACTTTGCTATTGGTACTATAAAACTATTGCTACTGATAAACTACTGTGAGCAAGACTATTTCTAGGTGCAACTGAATTGACAACTCATTTATTAAGGCTTATAAATATTCTTTGGCTCCCCTTGTGTCGAATCAATAAATTGGGTTATACTATCCTCGAAGACTATTGTGATCCCCTATACTTGTGGGTCATCAGTCTTACAGGAGTCGAATTCTAGTATTTTAGGTTAAGTACCCATCGCGTCCATCGGGATATTTCATCATGCCTGCTGACATAGTATGTTACTAGCAGAGTGCAGCCAGGTGTGATACTAGGCCATCAGATGATATCTGTAGGTCTTATCTTTGTGTCGTAGACACAACATCCAAAAATTTATCACCGCGGAGGTGTTTCAGGTGACCAAGGAGACGATATCTTACTTAGCATTAATTTTGGCAAAGTTGCCAAGGTAATTTTTGTTTTTTCCATAAGTGATCCGAAGGATCTCATCCGAATGGTTCATAGGGTGCGCGGCTAGCGCTCACTATGGGAGTAGCTCCCAAGTGTCTGTTTGAGTCGCAAACTCGAGCAGAGACTTTGAATGTGCGGATGCCATCAATGCCAGTGCTTCTTCGATTGCGCGATCAATGCTCCCTATGGGAGTATCCCCTGAGTCCTTAGTGGAGTCGCAGACTCGACAAAGGACTTTTAAACTTGCGAGGAAGTGTTCTAACTAACACGGGAACTATGTCAATTTCTCAGGTGCGCGGCCAGCGCTCTTGATAGGAGTAGCCCCCAAGTAGTTGGTTGGGTCGTATACTCGAGTAAGTACTTTCATGCATAGTCGAAAGTTTTTAGCCTTAGCTAGCTTTTGCTTTGATGACATCATTGCTGACGCTTGGTGAGCTCAACCGTTTGCGGCAGCAGAGGCAACGTGACGAGACGATCATGGGTCCCATGTTTTGACTTGGATTTGACTAGTCATGCATAGTTTACTTGATAATTACTGCATCACTTTTATTTTCGTGCATAGTGGACGGCGTGCTCGTGACGGTTCGGTAGATGCTCGCCACGTGTATGGTGCGGTGAAGGACACGCGTTAGGGCATGTGAATCGACAGTTCTGCTTCACCGTCTTCGTATTTTTATACTGTAGAGGGGCCAGGGTAATTTTTCCCCATCCCATTTGCTTTCATCTCTCTGCCTTCGCCATTTCCAGAGCTCGTTCGCACACTGGACGTTCTCTATGTTTTTCTGTCGTCTTTCCTTCGTGCCCATCACGCCGCGTGCTGTCCAGCCAAGATGGGCAAACCAAAGAAGTCCGCTGCCGTAGCTGTGGGGACGAGCGCCGCCGGTGCTGCCAAGAAGACCTCCACCGTCGGACGCTTCACCGACGGTGACTGGCGGAGGGTTTCGATAAGGGAGGCGGACCCGCGTCGCCTGTGCGAATCCGACCTCATCTCTAAGGAGAAGGGAAACGTCATCATCCCCAAAGAGGAGGTAATTCTGGATCCACCCGAAGGTTTTAGGGTTATGTTTTACGCTTTTGTCGTCCGGGGGCTTTCCCTTCCTGCCAACGAATTTCTTCGTGGGCTTATCTTTCTTTATGGGCAACAAATCCATCAGTTGTCGCCCAATCCCCTTCTTCACATCGCATGTTTTATCACGCTTTGCAAGTTTTGGCTTGGTATCGAGCCACACTTTGGCCTCTTTAGGAAGCTTTATTCCTTGAACAGGCAATCTGGTATCAGTGGCGTTTACGTGTTGGGTGGGTGCGGGATCTCCATCCGCCCCACTGTCCAATTTTTCTCCTTCCACCTCTGTGAATCCGTCCAAGAATGGAGGAACAAGTGGTTCTACATTCGCGATTCCAAGATCGCTGCCCAGCATTATGGAGTTTGCAGCCGTCAAAGACTCCTTCGAGTGAGTTGTAGAGCGCATGATATGCGATCATGTTGGCGCTATGGGCATCGCACTCGTTCATCATGTGCTGGACGACAAGGTTGGATTCACCGTAGATGACAAGTGTAAGACCCCACCTTTTAAAGGTAAAGGTCCCTGTGATTGCAATGCTAGTCCCTGGATCAAATGCTAGCATCCACAGTTTAAGATGAAGTACACAGATACAAAGGTCATTATTACATCGTCATTCCACAGATAACATAGTCCTTACAACTCAATAGCCAAAGGCTAGTACATAGAGTTCATAAAATTACATAAATAGTTATAATTCTTCATCTTCATGTGCCACAAGCAAACATGTTGAGTGTAGACTCACAACCCTAATCTCCACCAGAGTAACCTGCAACATCATAAGTTACAGCCACAGTGGGTCAATACATTTGGAATTGTATTGGCAAGTGATACCATAGTAGAATAGTAATATCTAACATCTATATGAATTTGGCTAAATGTAGCTTAGGCTTGTTTTGCTCAAAATAAGGATTTCCTAATTAGTTGAAAACACTAAGTTTTTGTTTGTCAAAAACACCCAAGGAACCACCAATAGACACTAGTGAACCTTTACCCTTGTGCAACCACAAGTTTTATCTTAGAGAAATTGGGATGAGGAGATCCTTGATTGCTTCAATGTCTTTGAAGCTCAATTTGTCCGTTGCCGGGGACACGGGTAAGTACTTCGGTTTTACCCTCTCGAGAGATGGTGCACTTTCCCCACAAGGCTCGACATGCAACGAGACGAGACTTTTTAGAAGCATTCCCTTAGACCACCATGGACGCATTCTATCCTATCACCCTACCACCAACTGTCCATCTGGCTAAGTTCTTGCAACCTAGTTGGTCAAGGTAGAGCCCATATGCCATGTGGTTGCACTAGAAGCTTCTCAACACTAAACATCTCAAATCCCTTTGTTCCTGGGTGGAAATCCACAAGTGTGATACACAAGGTAAACCATAGACACGGGCCTTGTGTAACCCCTCAACATAAACCAACCATACCATTCAACCTAGGTGTTTCATTCACATAGTTGTTTTATTAATCAAAAACATAAGTCATAGACTTACCAAAATATCATAGAATGATTATTCCACCCTTGTTTTCTACTAGCTAGGCTAAGCATGATAACATAACAAGTTTTCTTAACTTCGAGAAAAATCTACTAAGACTACAACTACTAGGATTTCCCAAGGAATAGCATAGTATATACTTAGAAAATATTCCATGCAATCCTACTCAAAATATCACTAGTGCATAGTCAAAATAATAGGATAAAATATATGAAGAACCACTTTCCTTGATAGTTGGGAGAGTAGAAACATTCCTCACAATCACAATCACCACTATCAGCAAAATCTACACATAAAATCATAACACCAAATTCACATTCAAATATTCAAACAAAAATATATATGAATGCATGCAAATGCAATGGAATGGTTTTCTAGACTCAACAAGTCAAACCAAACTTTACTGAACACAAAGTAAACTTTCTAAAGTTCAAATAAAACAAGTTTTATTCTAAAACAATTTTCTAAACATTTTATATAGTCAAAATAAGCCTATAATTGGTTCTGCAAATAATCCTATTTTTCTAGAATAAAAATTCTAATTCAAGGCCACAGAATTGTAGGGTTCATTTTTCTGAATCCAATGATATATTATTTGCAAATTTTGGACAAACAGATAAAAAGATATGAATTTTACAACTTTAATTCTCTAATAGATTCAAATCTAGATTTTAAATCAAACAGCCAGACACGCGACGCGTTCTTATTGGCCGATACCATTTCCCTCGGGATCACCCTTCCGTGCCATTGGATCAAGTCAGATCCAACGCGCCAGATCAAAACTTACTGCTTGACTAACGATCTAATCTACAGCGCACGATCTAGATCTAACGGCCCTGGAGCATGCGACCAAAAGTGAGCGGCGCCGATGGCTACTGCGGCGGTGGCGCTACTGTTGGCGATGTTTCGGTGAACCTAGAGGGGGTTAGGGGTGGTGGCGAGGCTTACCATATTCGCATAGACATGAGGAAGCTCAAGGTGCCGTTGGTTTGGACAGGGGCGCACGGGCGTAGGCGTAGGAGCTCGTCGGAGTTGCTGCTGGCGTCGGGCTTTCGCAAATGGCAATGATAGCAACGACCTAGGTCACCATAGCACAAACAAAGGGCATCAAGAGGTGCATAACGTCACGGTGCACAAGCTAGTTTGATTCATAGGGAAAAGGGTGTGCAAACCTGAACGGAATTTCTCGCCGGAGTCGTGGACGACGTCGGGTGCTTGCAGGGGTTGACGGGGCTGACGTCTTGGGGCAGTATAGGGCAAACCAGGGACACGGTTAGACGTGCAAGAGGGTGGCGAGTATGACAGGGTGAACCAGGGGGCACAGGGTGGACGGAGCTCACCCGAGTCACTCACCGGAGGTGCTCGGGTCCGCGGCGGTGCAAGCACGATTATGGGCAGCCTGGTGGCGCTTAGTGGGGGCTAGGTGAGGGGAAATGACCGTAGCGAGGTGGTTCTTAAGTAGCCGGGGCTGGGGTGGCAGTCACGGGAGCAATCAACGTGAATTGATGTGAATTCATCGCGGAAGTAATGGGAAGGAAACGGGCCGCGACGGCATCATCTGCACGCAGGGTTTGCGGACGAAGAGGTGAGCTGGCGTTGGGCCCAGTGGCAACAAGTGCGGGGTAAGGTTCGCGTGGGTGAGAGAAGGGGTAAAGGGAGAGAACACGGGTGGGCTTATTGGGCCAAGAGAGTTGCTGGGATGAAAGGGTAGCGCGTTTTTTTTCTTTTATCCTTTCTCAATTTTGTTTTGATTTTTAGGAATGAATTTGAAATCCTAATTCTAACTTGTTTGAATTCAAACCTTTTCCACAATTTTGTACTGTGATCCTAGCACTCAAAAGTGAGTCAAACACATCTATCCACTCAAAAACACTTTGGTCTTTTGAAAATAAAAATAAAACCATGCCTCATATGTAGTATATAAAGAGGGGTTAAATATGGTTTTATTTAGGGTTTTGGTTTGAAATTTTTTGTGAAAGACAAATATGCAATGATTATATGAATGCAATACATGGTTTTGCCTTTGATGAAATTTGGGATGTTCGGATTGGCTAGAAAATAGGTGTGGGTGATCTTTCCGAAGGTCATCTTCTCTTTCCCAAGTTGCTTCTTCCTCGGTATGGTGATTCCACTGTACTTTGCAGAATTTGGTAGTCTTAGTACGAGTAACCCTTTCTGCAGTCTCGAGAATCTTGATAGGCTTCTCTTCATAAGTGAGATCACTCTCCAACTGAACCTCTTCCAATGGTATAGTGTCTTTCAATGAATTTTCTTCCATTTCCGGATGACACTTCTTCAACTGACTCACATGAAACACATTGTGAACTGCTGACAGTGATTCAAGTAATTTAATCTC
The DNA here is from genome assembly GCA_916181665.1 of Avena sativa. Lineage (NCBI taxonomy): Eukaryota > Viridiplantae > Streptophyta > Magnoliopsida > Poales > Poaceae > Avena > Avena sativa. The sequence goes on from OV702281.1 coordinate 259,027,806, forward strand.
ATATGCCACTTCTCCTTTGCGGCTCAAAATCTTGAACGGTCCAACATATCTAGCTGCCAATTTTCCTTTAACTCCAAATCTCTTCACACCACGAAGTGGTGAGACTCTAAGATAAGCTCTATCACCTACTTCATAGGTGACTTCTCTACGCTTTGGATCTGCGTAGCTCTTCTATCGAGACTGGGCTATCTTCAATCTGTCCTTTACCAATTTGACTTTCTCTTCTGCTTCTTTGATTAGTTCTGGTCCGAGCAAATTTATTTCTCCTACTCCACTCCATAGCAATGGTGTAGTACACTTCCATCCATAAAGAAATTCAAACGGAGCCATCTCAATGCTTGCTTGATAGATGTTATTGTAAGAGAATTCTGTGTAAGGCAGACTTTCATCCCAACTAGCACCATAGTACAATGCACAAGCTCTCAACATGTCTTCCAAAATCTGATTGGTCCTTTCTGTCTGTCCATCAGTCTGAGGGTGAAAAGCTATGCTAAACTACAACCTTGTTCCCAATGATTCATGAAGTTGTCGCCAAAAATGCGAAGTGAACTGAGTTCCTCTATTAGATACAATACTCTGAGGTACTCCATGTAGACATACAATCCTGTTCATATAGGTCTTAGCCAACTTAGCACTTGTGTAGGTAGTCTTCATGGGTATGAAATGAGCCACTTTAGTTAGGCGATCCACAACAACCCAAATGGAATCATATCCAGACCTGGTCCTTGGCAATCCGGTGATCAAGTCCATACCAATCTTATACCACTTCCAATTAGGAATAAGTAGTGGTTGTAATAACCCTGCCGGTTTCTGATGTTCCTCTTTCACTCGACTACACACATCACACAATGCAATATGTTCCGCGATATATTTCTTGAGATTGTTCCACCAAAATATTTCCTTCACATCCATGTACATTTTGGTGTCACCTAGATGAATGGAATATGGTGAGTTGTGTGCTTCTTGCAGAATCAATTTCCGAAGCTCCGGATCTTGTGGAATGCAGATATGTTTTCCATACCTAAAGTACCTTGTTCATCTTCATGGAATGCTTTAGCCTTCCCTTTACTAATTTTACCCTTAATCTCTTCAATTTCCTTGTCTAACTTTTGGGCTTCTTTGATCTTGTCCAACAATGTTGGTTGAACATCCAATGACACTAGATATCCTTCGGGCACTATCTCCAACTCGAGATCTTTGAATTTGGCACATAGATCATCTGGCAATTCCCCTTTAGTAAGGCCATTCACATAAACCTTACGGCTTAAAGCATCCGCTACAACATTTTCTTTACCGGGATGGTATTGCAAACTCAAGTCATAGTCCTTGATGAGCTCTAGCCACCTTCTTTGTCTCATATTGAGTTCCTTCTGGGTGAATATATATTTCAAACTCTTGTGATCCGTGAACACTTCACAACTCTTTCCCAAAAGATAGTGTCTCCAAGTTTTGAGTGCAACAGAGGCTAACTCTAAATCATGAGTAGGATAATTCAATTCATGAGTTTTGAGTTGTCTTGAGGCATAAGCCACAACTTTCCCTTCTTGCATCAAAACTCCACCCAATCCTTGGTGAGATGCATCACAATAGACTTGAAAATCCTTCTCCAAATATTATAGACATAAGACTGGTGTTGATACTAGTCTCTTCTTCAATTCTTGGAAACTGATTTCACATCCTTTAGTCCAATCGAACTTCTTCTATTTCTTAAGTAACTTCGTCATTGGCTTAGCTACCTTTGAGAAATTATGAATGAACCTTCTATAGTATCCTACCAAGCCTAGGAAACTATGAACTTCCTTAACTGACTTGGGAGATTCCCACTCAGTTATAGATGACACCTTTGTGGGGTCGATAGCCATACCACCTCCCGACACAATATGTCCAAGAAATCCAACTTCATTCAACCAGAATTCACACTTGTTGAACTTGGCATTCATCTTGTGCCCCTGAGCTTCTCAAGTATCAAACACAAATGTTATTCATGCTCTTCTTTGCTCTTCGAATAGATCAAAATGTCGTTGATGAATACGACAACAAACTTGTCAAGAAACTCCATGAACACTTTGTTCATCATGTTCATGAAATACGATGGTGCATTTGTTAATCCAAATGGCATCACGGTATAGTCATACAAACCATAACTAGTGGTAAAACCAGTCTTAGGTATGTCTTGCTCTCTAATATTTAGCTGAAAGTAGCCTGACCGGAGATCAATCTTTGAGAACACACGGGATCCTTCTAGCTGATCAAATAGATCATTGATTCTAGGCAAAGGGTACTTGTTCTTTATAGTCACCTCATTGAGTAAACGGTAATCTATGCATAGCCTTTGAATTTTATCCTTCTTCTCAACAAACAGAACTGCTGCTCCCCAAGACGAAGAACTTGGTTGGATAAATCCTTTCTGCAACTGTTCTCCAAGTTGTTTCTTGAGTTCTTTCAACTCATCAACTGACATCTTGTAGGGTCTCTTTGCTATTGGTCCAGATCCTGGCAGTAAGTCAATCAGAAACTCCACATCTCTATCTGGTGGCATTCCTGTTAATTCCTCCGGAAACACATCCGGGTACTCCTTCACAACTGGTACACTGTCTATGCTAACCCCCTTAAGAGAATTTAGCTTACTCCCTTTAGATTCAAAGTTAGACTTGAACCTAATCCGTTTCTTATCCGGGGTTGTGAGTGTAACAGAACGATTGGCACAATCTATTACTCCTTAATACTTAGTCATCCAATCCATGCCCAAAATTACATCCAATCCTTGGGAATCTAGGATTATCAGACTAACTGGAAACTTATACTTTCCAAACTCTATTACTAGATCATGAGATCCAAAATTCACTATCATCTCTCCTCCAGGAGAGCTTACTTTAATTGTACACCCAATAGTTTCAGTTGGAAGTCCATTTTATCAACAAATTCTCTTGATATGAATGAATGCGATGCGCTGGTATCAAAAATAACAAGTGCTGGAAAAGAATTAAGCTTGAACTTACCAGCCACAGCATCAGATTCTTCATAGATTTCCTCCACATTGATGTGGTTCATTTGACCCTTCTGAAATGGGTTTGGCTTGTTGGCTCCATCAGCCTTCTTTTCTGGGCATTCATTTGCAAAGTGTCCAGTTTTCTTGCACTTGAAGCACTCAACCTGACTGATATCTCTTTTAGCAGGCTGAGTTCCATTGCTATTTCCACTATGGTGGCTCTTGTGTCCACTCTTGTGGTTCTTCTATCTATCATTGTCATGACTGCGATGGTTCTTGTTGTCATGGTGACGGTTACTGTTGTGGTGGCTGTTATACTTCCCATGCTTGTGGGATCCAGAATCTCCACTATCATCACCATGGGAATGCTTGTGTGACGATCCAGAACTATGCTTATCAAAGTGATGCTTCCTCTTCCTGTTCTCAACCTGCTTCATCTTGCTTTCCAAGATGGTGGCCTTGTCACACAGTGATTGATAAGTTGGGACATATGCAACAGATAGCTACAGGTTCATCTCATCATTCAGCCCTTCCATGAATTTTTCCTTTCTCTTAGCATCAGTGTCAACTTCATCCGCCGCATAGCATGCCAGATTATTGAACTCCTCAATATATTCTGCCACACTGTGGTGACATTGCTTAAGATTGTGGAACTCTTTCTTCTTCAAATTCATCACTTCTGATGAGATATGGCAGTGCGGAAACCATCCTCAAATATTTCCCAAGTCACATCCTCAATAGGAGTGGTGATCTGGAAGTTATCCCACCATGTGGCTGCTGGTCCTTCAAGTAGATGTGCTGCAAATCTGACCTTTTCTTCATCCGTGCAGCCCACGGTGACCAAGTCCTTGTTCACAGAACGTAACCAGTCATTGGCTACCATAGGATCAGTGGTTCCTGAGAACTTAGCTGGCCTCAACCTCAAAAACCTTGTAAGCATATCAAAGGCTGGTGGGTTGTTTTGATTGTTGTTGTTGTTGTTTTGATTGTTGTTGTTGTTGTTTTTATTGTTGTTGTTGTTGTTGTTTTGATTGTTGTTGTTGTTGTTGTTGTTGTTGTTGTTGTTGTTGTTGTTGTAGTTGTAGTTGTTGTTGTTGTTGTTGTTGTTGTTGTTGTTGTTGTTGTTGTTGTTGTTGTTGTTGTTGTTGTTGTTGTTGTTGTTGTTGTTGTTGTTGTTGTTATTGTTGTTGTTGTTGTTGTTGTTGTTGTTGTTGTTGTTGTTGTTGTTGTTTTAGAAAGTAAACACACTAGCAAGCCATCCACATGTTGGATGATCATTGCGACTCGATAAATGAAAGGATGATAGATAAATATATAGTCAAGTAGTCAACACTACTCCTCCATGTCGACCTCCTCGTCCACTAGAGTAAGTCCAGCTGTCTCCATGGCTGTCTTGTACTCCTACACATTGGTGGTCAAGGCCTCAATCTTCGCACGAAGGGCTCTCTTCTGTGAGCGCAACCTCTCTATCACTCCCTGCTTAGTCTCTAGCTCAAGGTCCTTGAGCTCTATCTCGGTCCTCATATCCTTGATCTTCTTGTTTCTATCATGTACTCTCTTCTATTGATTCTTGAACCTCTTGTCTTGGCTCTCGAATCTAGCTTCCATCTCCTTGATGATCTTGTCCTGCTCTGTGAAGAGCTTGTCCTTCTCCCTGAACTGAACCTGAAGCTCGTCATTGCTAAGCATGACGTTGGTCCTATCGGTGTCGAGGTGTCTAACGAGGCTCTCTAGATCCTGGAGATACAGACGCACTGGCTCGATAGTCTCTCTAGTAGTGTCTTCATACACAAAATCCTCTCCCTGCTTGTCACGTCTCCCGAATGGTTGGAAGTAGAGGCCCCTGATCTCAGTGGAGTGACGTCCGCAGAGGCGTCCAAGTAGCTCCTGCATGACTACGTCTAGTCCCTTCTCCTTGTCATCATGCATCAGCTTGAAGGTAATCTCCTCCGTGAGTGGCTCTGACTGGCGTCCTGACTGTGAGACTCTAAAGCCCCAAAGATCCTTCCTCTCTAACTTCGTAAGCTGAATTCCCTTAATACTAGGAAGTGGGAGATTGAGCACACTAGTGAGCTCCACAAGACAAGAACCAAAACAAGTTCCCTTGAACTCCTCGGCAGTGCTGACAACAAAGCTAGGCATATATTGCATAGGATAGAGAAAATTAGAATCAACACAAGTAAAGGGAAAACATAAGGTAGTGAAACAAAATCCAAAAGCATACATAAAACACACAAGTCATGGTATACAACATTCAATCACAAACACCAAGGTTTAAATGACTTGAACAAAAAAATTGCCATACCACATAGGTTGGTATGATCAAAATTTATTTACGCGGAAAAAATGTTAAGTGTGGTGGTCCAACTAATTGAGTACGTCACAACTCTCACTCACTTGCCAAAATAGCTTTCAGTTCATCCTTAGAGGCAATCTACTTGTCTTGAACACAAGACTCCCATACTAAGTCTATGATATCTTCCCTTAGATGTTGGTTGGTAGCGTCTAAGTCTTGGGTATGTTTCGTCTCCTCTCTAAGGTCATTTTGAGTGTTGAGCATTCTACACTTGAGTCTATCTCCAAGCTCCTTGATGGCATTCCAAGCTGCATTCCTTGCAGAGTCAAAGAATGACATGTGCATTTCGGAGTTGGTGACCATGCAGAATCTCGACTCTTTGTGGTTGTCTTCCTTGTTTTTTTACAAGTGAAGTTGCACCCACCAATACTCTTCTCCTTCATCCATAACGGGGAATCCTTTGTACACTGCTGCACCGTGTATCCCCATGGTAACCATAAGGTTCTTGTGTGCTTTGGGAAACTCCGTCTCACACTCCGAAGTCATGGTCATGAGTGGTCCCTTCTTGACGGCTTCGTTGATGGAGTTCATCTACAAATGGAGCTGAGAAAGAAGATTAGGAGAAGTTTTACGAGATGAAAAGAGACAAGTGTGAGAATTTTGTAAAGGACTTTGCATTTCCTAGTGGTTTCCTTAGTCTAATACATCTTAGGGTCATAATCCTACAGGCAACACAGTGCTCTGATACCATCTGTAAGACCCCAACTTTTAAAGGTAAAGGTCCATGTGATTGCACTACTAGTCCCTAGATCAAATGCTAGCAACCACAGTTTAAGATGAAGTACACAGATACAAAGGTCATTATTACATCGTCATTCCAGAGATAACATAGTCTTTACAACTCAATAGCCAAAGGCTAGTACATAGAGTTCATAACATAAAGTAAATAACTATAAGTCTTCATCTTCATGTGCCACAGGCAAACATGTTGAGTGTAGAATCACAACCCTAATCTCCATCAGAGTAACCTGCAACATCATAAGTTACAGCCACAGTGGGTCAATACATTTGGAATTGTATTGGCAAGTGATACCATAGTAGAATAGTAGTATCTAACATCTATATGAATTTGGCTAAGTGTATATTTGGCTTGCTTTGCTCAAAATAAGGTTTTCCTTATTAGTTAAAAACACTAAGCTTTCGTTTGTCAAAAACACCCAAGTAACCACCAATAGACACTCGTGAACCTTTACCCTTGTTCAACCACAATTTTTAACTTAGATAAAATGGGATGAGGAGATCCTTGATTGCTTCAATGTCTTTGATGCTCAAATTGTTCGTTGCCAGGGACACGACTAAGTAATTAGGTTTTACCCTCTCGAGAGGTGGTGCACTTTACCCACAAGACTCGACATGCATCGAGACGAGCTTTTCAGAAGCATTCCCTTGGACCACCATGGACGCGTTCCATCCTATCACCCTACCACCAACTGTCCATCTGGCTAAGTTCTTGCAACCTAGTTGGTCAAGGAAGAGCCCATATGCCATGTGGTTGCACTAGAAGCTTCTCAACACTAAACATCTCAAATCCCTTTGTTCCTGGGTGGCAATCCCCAAGTGTGATACACAAGGTAAACCATAGACATGGTCCTTGTGTAACCACTCAACATAAACCAACCATACCATTCCACCCAGGTGTTTCATTCACATAGTTGTTTTATTAATCAAAAACATAAGTCATAGACTTAGCAAAATATCATAGCATGATTATTCCACCCTTGTTTTCTATTAGCTAGGCTAAGAATGATAACATAAAAAGTTTTCTTAACTTAGAGAAAAATCTACTAAGACTACAACTAATAGGATTTCCCAAGGCATATCATAGTATATACTTAGAAAATATTGCATGCAATCCTACTCAAAATATCACTAGTTCATAGTCAAAATAATAGGACAAAATATATGAAGCACCACTTGCCTTGATAGTTGGGAGAGTAGCAACATTCCTCACAATCACAATCACCACTATCACCAAAATCTACACATAAAATCATAACACCAAATTCACATTCAAATATTCAAACAAAAATATAGATGAATGCATGAAAATGCAATGGAATGATTTTCTACACTCAACAAGTCAAACCAAACAGTACTGAACACAAAGTAAAATTTCTAAAGTTCAAATAAAACAAGTTCCATTATAAAAAAATCTAAACATTTTATATTGTCAAAATAAGCCTATAATTGGTTCTGCAAATAATCCTATTTTCCCAGAACCAAAATTCTAATTCAAGGCCACATAAGTGTAGGGTTTATTTTTCTGAATCCAATGATATATTATTTGCAAATTTTGGACAAACAGATCAAAAGGTATGAATTTTGCAAGTTTAAATCTCTAATAGATTTAAATCTGGATTTTAAATCAAACAGCCAGACACGCGGTGCGTTCTTATTGGCTGATACCTTTTCACTCAGGATCACCCTTCCGCACCATTGGATCAAGTCAGATCCAATGCGCCAGATCAAAACTTACCACTTCACTAACGATCTAATCTACATCGCACGATCTAGATCTAACGGCCCTGGAGCATGCGACCAAAAGTGAGCGGCGCCGATGGCCACTACGGAGGTGGCTCTACTACCGGTGATGTTCCAGTGAACCTAGAGGGGGCTAGGGGTGGTGGAGAGGCTTACCAGATTCCCACAGACGCGAGGAAGCTCATGGTGCCGTTGGTTTGGACAGGGGCGCACGTGCGTAGGGGTAGGAGCTCATCGGAGTTACTGTTGGCGTCGTGCTTTCGCAAACGGCGATGACCTTGGTCACCATAGCGCAAACAAAGGGCATCAGGAGTTGCACAAGGTCACAACGCACATGCTAGTTTGATTCAGAGGGAAAGGGGTGTGAAAACCTGAACGGAATTACTCACCGGAGTCGTGGATGGCATCAGGTGCTTGCAGGGGTTGACAGGGCCGACGACCTGGGGCAAGAGGGTGGCGAGTATGATAGGGTGAACTAGGGGGAACGGGGTGGACGGAGATCACCTGAATCACTCGCCGGAGGTGCTCGGGTCCGTGGCGGTGCAAGCTCGATTGTGGGCAGCCTGGTGGCGCTAAGTGGGGGCTAGGTGAGGGGAAATGACCGCGTCGAGGTGGTGCTTAAGTAGCCGGGGCTGGGGAGGCAGTCACGCGAGCAATCAACGCGAATTGAAGTGAATTCATCGCGACAATGATGGGGAGGAAATGGGCGGCGATGGCGTCGTCTGCGCGGGGTTTGGGGATGAAGGGGTGCGCTGGCTTTAGGCCCAGTGGTAGCGAGTGCGGGGTAAGGTTCACGCGGGTGAGAGAGGGGGCAGAGGGAGAGAACCCCAGGTGGGCTTATTGGGCCAGGAGAGTTGCTGGACTGAAAGGGTAGCGCAGGTTTTTTTATCCTTTTTCAATTTTGTTTTGATTTTCAGGAATGAATTTGAAACCCTAATTCAAACTTGTTTGAATTCAAACCTTTTCCACAATTTTGTACTGTGATCCTAGCACTCAAAAGTGAGTCAAACACATCTGTCCACTCAAAAACACTTTGTTCTTTTGAAAATAAAAATAAAACCATGCCTCATATGTAGTATATAAAGAGGGGTTAAATATGGTTTTATTTAGGGTTTTGGTTTAAAAAATTTGTGCAAGACAAATATGCGATGATGATATGAATGCAATACATGGTTTTGCCTTTGATGAAATTTGGGATGTTAAAACAAGGCGCGTGCCGCCGCACACTTTGGCCATCCGCATGCCATGTAGGAGTGCCTCGTACTCAGCCTCATTGTTGGATGCGCAGAACTTCATCCGCAGCATGTATCTCATCTTATCCCCTTGAGGGGATGTCAAGATCACCTCGGCTCCTGCTCTGGCCTCACGCTTAGAGCCATCGAAGTGCATTGTCCAGGACTAGGACATGTCCGGAGTATCCGGTAGCTAGAGCTCCATCCAGTGGATGAAGAAGTCAGGGAGCACCAGAGACTTGATAGCTTTGGGGTTATTCAGGATGTTTCACAATGGTGTGTCATTGACGACAACGATCTGATGCCCTAGAAGTAGTGGCACAATTGATGCACCGTCATGAATACGCCATATGCGAGCTTTTGGTAATGGGGATACCTTTGCTTTGTCGGCATCAGTACCTCGCTGAGGTAGTAGACTGGGCGCTGTACCCCGTGGGTCTTGCTGTCTTTGGGTCGTTCGACCACGAGGGTAGTGCTGACCACCTGGTGCATGGGTGTGATGTATAGCAGCATGGGTTCCCTCTCCTTGCCATGACCAGTAATGGAGATGTGGAGAGTAATCGATTGAGTTCTTCAAATGCCTCATCAGCCTCGGTCATCCACTCGAACTTCTCGGCCTTGCACAACAGCTAGTAGAACGGGAGAGCCTTTTTGCCCGTGCGGCTGTTGAATCTGTTGAGCGCCCCGATTCGCCTAGTTAGCTGCTAGACTCCTTTGACGTTCTTTGACTTCTCCATGGCTAGTATAGCCCTGATTTTATCCGGGTTAGCCTTGATGCCTCGATGAGAGATGAAGTACACGAGTAGCTATCCGGACAGGACGTCGAAGTCGCACTTGTTCGGGTTTAGCTTGATCTTGTAGTGACCAAGGTTGTTGAACGTCTCGTGGAGATCGTCGATCAGTGTTCTGGCCTCCTTGGTCTTGATTACTTATGTTGTTGACATAGACCTGCAGGTTGCGACCGATCTTGATCTTCAGGCATGCCTGCATGCACCTTTGGTAGGTGGCGCCTGTGTTCTTGAGACCGAAGGGCATCGTGTTGTAGCAGAACACCCCGAACGGTGTGAGGAATGCTGTCTTCTCTTTAAATTTGACCTTTAGTCAATTTTTATTGTAGCCTGAGTAGGCGTCGAGGAAGGAGAGTCTCTCGCATCCTGCACCGGAGTCGATGATTTGATCAATCCATGGTAGAGGGAAGTGGCCCTTAGGACAATGCTTGTTAAGCACCGTGAAGTCCACACACATCTGTAGGATGTCCGTGTCTTTCTTAGGGACCATCATGGGGTTAGATACCCAGGTGCTTTCCTTTATCCCCTTATTAACTTGGCGTCGAGGAGTCTATTGACTTCGATGCCGATTGCTTCAGCTCTTTTCTCGGATAGTCGATGCATTGACTGCTTCATGGTTTTTCTTCCGAAAACACATTGAGTGCGTGCTCGGCGAATTCCCTGCGAAATCTTGGCATGTCCGCAAGACACAAGACAAAGATTTCCCAGCGCTCATGGAGGAATTTGACGAGCGCGAGTTCCTATGCGGTACTCAGGTCGTTGGTGATCAAGGCCGTCTTGGAAGGGTCCGTCGGGTGGACCTGCACCTTTTTGGTGTTGACTTTGGAGTTGAACGACATGTCTGGTGCATTTTGCATGGTGACTGGGGGCAGGCTGTTGTCTGTTGACTCCTTTAGCCTTGTGAGGTCCTCATGCATGCCGAACGACTGGGAGATTCTATTAAAGTCCCTATCGCAGCTGTCTGACTTGGTGAAGCTTCCTGTGACGATGATGACACCGTTGGGCCCTGGCATCTTCAGCAGAAGGTACGTGTAATGTTGCACTGCCAGGAATCTTGCGAATTCCACCCACCCGAGGATGGCGTGGTAATGTGAGGGCCTGTCCACCACCTCGAACTCGAGCCGCTCACACCTCACATTGTTGGGGGTGCCGAAGATGACGTCGAGCCATATTTTTCCCAGGGGGTATATTCCATTCCCTGGGACGATGTCGTGGAATTTCGTGTCTGATGCCTCCAGGATGCATAGCGGGACCCGCATGGCTGCGAGTGTGCTGGCGAACATTAGGTTGATGTCGCTGCCGCCGTCCATGAAGACGCGACTCATCTAGAATCCCCCAATCTACGCCTCTAGAAACAGGGCACAATGACCCGGGGGAGGTATCTGGCGTGGGTGATCCGAACGGTGGAATGTGATGCATGACTCCGAGCCGCTGAGATACTCATATGGCTGGCGGAGAGGTAACGGCCAGGTTGACCTGGCGGGTGATCGTCTTCTGCACTCTATTGGTCAGACGCCCTTTTGTATCATCATAGCCCCCAGCGGTGGCGGGTATGGATCTAATATGTTATTCTGGGCCGGTGTAACCACAGGTTGCGTGGGTGATCCGGGTGGTGGAGGTGGAGATCCATGTGCGACAACTCCTAGGGCGGGGGCGAAGCCTGGGTTCACTGCCTGGCGACACATCTGGGCGTAGCCCTCATGGAGTTTCTAGAACTCCCTGTAGTCCTTGAGCATGTGGTTGGCCTTCCTTTTGCCATCCTACTTGTTGATGTCGAAGTGGATGGTATAGGGACGCGACAGTTTGTCTAATGTGGATGGCTTGTCATCGCGGGTTCAACGCTTCCATGTTTGTGTTGGCCTTTGAAGGAAATATTCCCTAGAGAAATCATAGAGATGATTATATTTCTTATGTATCCATGAGTTTATTGTAATGTTCCTTGAATATCCATATTAGGCAACTTGTATTGATTGGCAATTATGTGAATTGTTTGTGAAACTCTTTACTTGTATGGTTATTTAATAATTGTCCCTATCTGAGTTCATGTGAGGACACACGTGAATATTATACTAGCACATCGATTGGTTGATGACTATGTTTCGCAAGTCATAGACATGGAGATGTCAAACCAATGACATGGACACATGTTATGAACATGGGGTTGGACTGACCGAACTTGAGACTGACAATTATACTTGCATCTCTCTCTACACATCGTGTATGTTTTGTCCTTAGACATGAGATTGTCGCATGCACTTGAGATGTGGATCGACCTACTTTGGAGCTATCATACGCTTCTCCATAACTGGGTAGTTATAAAGGTAGCTTTCGGGTTTATCCTGAAGCATGCTGCAAGGCATGGTTAATCAAGATGGGATTTGCCCCTCTCTACTTGAGAGAGATATCTCTGGGCCCCTCGAGTGATCGGATCCAGAAATGCATGGCCATGCTACATATGGTTAAGAGTTAGCCTAGTAAATGGATTCCAAATCGTAGTATCGAGAAAGGGAGGTTAGCTTGGAGCTAGACCAAATATCATGAGGCAAAGGGAAAGACATGTACTTAACGTTGTGATGGTTCGTCCAAATGATCTTTGTATGCGTTTAGAAGTTGGCACGTCTTGCTAGATGCCACTACCAACTATTGACAGAATAAGTGTATTCGTGTCATGTCTATACGTATATGAACCTATAGGGTCACACACTTAAGGGGATGGAAGCCTAATGAGGAGTACATCCGAATTAGACCAGGCTTAGGATACTAAGGGGCTACTAATGTAGAAGCCCACTTGGGACGCCTATATAAGAGAGGGTGGGGCGAGCTGACCAGGGTTAGAACATTCCACCCAGTCGCCACTCCTCATGCCTGTGTTGCACGCGCAGACCTAGTAGTCCATCGTCTTACGCTTCCACCCTGTACGTGTGGATACCTTGGAGGTGCTGCATCAGTATCACTTGGACGAGACACGCAAGGGGATATACTCGTGGGACGAGGACAAGGAGGAGACATAGAACGTCTGCACTGTCTCGACGCGCTTCATCAAGTTCCGCAATTGTGCGTCTAGTGGTAATCCCATGATCTATGACAACAGTAATCCTGGTTTACGCGGTAGAAAATTTTGTTTTGCGCTAGTGTAGCCTACCTGTTTCCCTTTAGTGGTATCAGAGCCGATGCTGTTCAGTTATAGGTTCGGGATGTTTGCATATGGTGATATGTAGATTGATATGAATGATGTGATCGTTTGTATTGCGGTGCTTCAGGATTGATCTATGATTTTGCTTTCTATGATCGTGATTCTAAGGTCGTCGGGAGACTTACCCTTACCGGTCGGTTCCCTCCATCGGGGTAGACAGTGACACATAATTCCTATTGAATCACGCCAAAATCAATATGATTGATCGAATCGGAGCCTATATCTAAAATCGATGTACCGTGATCAAAGGAGTTTGATTGAATCGGAACAATAGTCGGTTTATGGTAAATTTAATTTGCCAGTCAAAATCCTCAAAGAAAATTGTGTAGATACCGCGAGGGGCGCTACCCCTTTGAACCCCGCAGAGGGAGACCCCCTAGACCCCCCTTTTATCGTAGACCCTTTTTGTATCTCGTTAAGGTAACTAGGTGCTGCGATTTCACTTGATCTGGTAGAATGTGATTCTATGCATAACTTGTTTTTGCAGGATGTATGTGATCAGTATGGCCCATATATGTATGTGATGCATATATAAAATTTATCATGACCTGTGTGAAGTGAGTAGGGCAACACGGCTGGAGCCATATGTGTTGTCAATTATTGTAATGGCATGTGTGCCAACTTGTGATAATCCCAATACTATGTAATTTTGACTACTAGTTGTTAGGAGTAGTATCTTGTATTAGTTCTTGGAGGTCTCATCACTTGGAGGATGGCTCGCATGGAACATGAAGATGGATATCATCATGCGGGACATGTTCTATGGCGATAGAGATCACCATGAGAAAATGGGCCATACTGTGTCACAACTATGTGAATGCTTTTCTTATGCGTTTTACTCTATGCATGCTTAGATGATAGTAGTAGAACGATCCCTCACAAAGTTTAAGTTAAACCATGCCCTCCAAACCAAACCTTGCACCATCCTATGCCCTGTACAATCATTGGTGGGCCTATGAAATTAGGGTGCCATGGTTTTCCTAGGCTGGATGGGTTTGTATCGGATACCTACATGCATAAGGGTTGGTGGGCTTGACAAGTTCATCTTAACAGTTAAGTACCTTGGGGCATAAAGGTTGGGCGCCTAGTTTTGACATAGATATGTCACCCAACAACAAGAGTAATATTTGATATGATTAGCAAGTGTTGCTTACCGATTTACCTTGTCTTCTAGCAGTGATGCTAAAGCTCACTAGTCGACTTGTTAATTGTGGATCTTGAATCACTTAGTATCAATAGAGGGATATTGATTTAAGTGGGAGTATATTCTATTAAATTGTTTAATATGTTTTAATATTTCATTACATGGCTTAGTATTTTGCATGTTTTCTGTTGTAGATCAATGGCACCGAGCACTGCATCACCTTTTTCTTTGCGTTCGATTCTTGACAAAGATAAACTAAATGGAACAAACTATTCGGACTGGTTCCGCAACCTAAGAATTGTTCTCGGGTCTGATAAAAAGGAAACGGTTCTAGATACCCCAATCCCCGATGAACCTGCTGATAATGCAACTGCTGCCCTTAATAATGCCAACAAGAGAGCATGCGATGATTCTCTTGAGGTTAGCTGTCTTATGCTTGCATGCATGGAAGCTGAACTTCATAAGAAGTTTTAGGATCAGGAAGCATATGATATGATCGTCGCGCTTAAGGACATGTTCCAAGATCAGGCAGGGACTAAGAGGTACAATGTTGCCAAGTCCTTTGTGGAATGCAAGATGGCACAGGGATCAGCTGTAGGCCCCCATGTGATCAATATGGTTGGTTACAGTCAGACTTTGGAAAACTTGGTTTTCCACTAGGCCAAGAGTTGGCTACTGATTTCATTTTGGTGTCTCTTCCATCTAGCTATGGGAAGTTCATTTCAAACTACCATATGCATGGGGTGGAGAAGGGCCTCAATGAGTTATGTGGGATGCTAAAAATAGAAAAAAGTGACATTAAGAAGTGTGCAGGGCATAGCCATGTGATGGCTATGCAGAACAAGCCTAGCTTCAAGAAAAAGGGTACTTCTTGAAACAAGAAGAAGGGCAAGGATAAGGATACAATCCCTAAGCCTGCACCCAAGCAAAAGGCTGGACCTGTAGATGACACTGAGTGCTTCTTTTGTCATGACCATGGCCACTGGAAGAGAAACTCACAGCAAGTACCAGGCTTCTTTGAAGAAGAGTGGAAGTGAGTACTTCCCACTCAGGTACGCTTGTTGTAAATTGTAAGACCTCACCCTTTAAGGTAAAGGCCCCTGTGATTGCAATGCTAGTCCCTAGATCGAAATGCTAGCATCCATAGTTTAAGATGAAGTACACAGATACAAAGGTCATTATTACATCGTAATTCCATGAGTACAAAGAGTTCTTACAACTCATTAGCCCAAGGCTAACACACAGAGTTCTTATTACATAGAAAATAAATAAAGTCTTCATCTTCATGTGCCACAGGCAAACATGTTGAGTGTAGACTCATAACCCTTGTCACCATCAAAGTAACCTGCAACATAATAAGTTATATCCACAGAGGGTCAATACATTTGGAATTGTATTGGCAAGTAATACCATATTAGTATAGTAACACCTAATAACTACATGAATTTGGCTAAGTATAGTTCAGGCTGGCTTTGCTCAAAAATAAGGTTTGTCTTATTAGTTTGAAAACACTAAGTTTTTGTTTGACAAAAACACCAAGGAATCACCAATAGACATTGGTGAACCTCTACCCTTGTTCAACCACAAGTTTTAACTTAGAGAAATTAGTATGACGAGATTCTTGATCATTTCAATGTCTTTGATGCTCAAAATGTCTGTTATCGGGGACACAGCTAAGTACTTAGGTTTTACCCTCTCAAGAGGTGGTGCACTTTCCCCACAAGACTCGACATGCATCGAGACGAGACTTTTCAGAAGCATTCCCTCAGACCACCATGGACGCGTTTCATCCTATCAACCCTACCACCAACTTTCCATTTGGATGAGTTCTTGCAACCTAGTTGGTCAAGGCAGAGCCCATAATCAATGTGGTTGCACTAGAAGCTTCTCAACACTAAACATCTCAAATCTCTTTGTTCATAGGTGGCCATCCACAAGTATGATACACAAGGTAAACCATAGACATGGGCCTTGTGTAACCACTCAACACAAACCAATCTACCCATTCCACCCAGGTGATTCATTAACATGTTGTTTTATTAATAAAAAATATAGGCATAAATCTTTGCATAGTATCATAACATGAATATTCCACCCTTGCATTCTACTAGCTAGACTAAGCATACTAGCATAACATGTCTCTTAACTTAGGGAAAACTACTAAGACAACATCTATAGGATTTACCATAGCATAGCATATACTTAGAAAATCACCATGCAAATCCTACTCAAAATAGTGCTAATGAAATGAGGACAATAGTAGGACATGGGATGAAATATCACTTTCCTTGGTATCTAGGATAATAGGTACAATCCTCACAATCACACTCTCCACAATCCATAAAATCTACACATAAATTCATACAACAAAATTCACAAATCAATATTCAAACAAAAATAATTATGAATGCATGTAAAATGAAATGATATAATTTGCCACACTTTTTAAATCAAAATTTTCAGTAATGAACACAAAGTATACTTTCTAAAGTCTAAATAAACCAAAAACCACTTTAAAACAATATTCTAAATAATTTTTATAGTCAAAATAAGCCTACAAATGCTTCTGCATAAAATCTTAATTTTTTAGGATAAAATGGCCAAATCAAGGCAATAGTTGCAAAGAGCTCATTTTTTCTGAATCCATAGATATAAAATTTGCAATTTGTGGATTTACAGAACAAAAGTTGTTGAATTTACAAGTTTAAATAACTAATAGATGTAAATATGGATTTTAAAACAAACCAGGGCCATGCGGCAGCATCCTATTGGAGGTACCGCTTCGGGCGGATCACGCGCGCTATCCATAGGATCTAAGTTAGATCGTGTGGTCCAGATCTAATTGTACCGCTTCGCCTAGTCATCTAATCGTGGCCACTAGATCCAGATCCAATGGATCAGACCTGCCTGACCAAAACCTAGCGGCGCCAATGGCCCTAGCGGCGGCGACGCCACTGGAGGTGACATGCCGGCGAGGTCAGAGGGGTAGGGGAGGGGCACTGGTGCTTACCACGATCGCAGAGACATGGGGAAGCTCAACGTGGACGCGGTTGGGGCAGGGGCGCACTATCGCGTAAGCTAATCCTTGTCGGATTTTGTTCGCGCGTCGGGTGCTCACGGTCGGAGACGAAGACGATGACCTAGGGTGCAAGAGGGCAAACAACTGGCGTTAGAAGGTGCACAAGTACATGGCGAACACAATCGTGTGAATGAGAGGTCAAGGGGAGCATGGAGTTTACCGAATTGGCTCGCCGGAGTTGAGCTTCACCTCAGTTGCTTGCAGACGATGACGGGGACGACGACCTGGAGCACGATTGGACAAGCCATGGGCATTATAAGATGCGCAAGGCCAAGGGGAACACACTCGCGTGAACGAGAGGCAGAGGGGCGCACTAGGCTTGCCGGAATAGCTCGTCGAAGCTGTTCGGTACTGCGGCGGTGCAAGGTGAAATTAGGGAAGCCTGGCGGCGCTCTATGCTTGCAGTGTTGGGGAAATGACGCGGAGAGGGAGGGGATTAAGTAGCCAGAGATGGGGAGTAAATCTCGCGGTAGTTCAATGGCAATTAACGAAATCAATATCGGCAGTGAAGAGGGGAGGAAACGGCCAGCGGCGCGGGTCTGGCACATGATTGAAGACGACGAGATGGCGTGGCAGTGGGATCCACGGGTCAGTGAGAGGGGTGCGCGCGCACGGGTGAGAAATAGGGATGGAGGGGGTTTTCCCAGGTGGGCTTAGTAGGCTGCCATGGAAGATGGGCCGAAAGGGTTGCGGGCTTTATTTTTTCTCCTTTTGTCATTTTCTTTTTCTGTTTTGATTTTTCAAATGAAATTTGAATGGCCATTTCAACTCCAATTGAATTCAAACTTTCACCAAACTTTTGTGTCGTGATCCTAGTATCCAAAAGTGTGTCAAACACATCTAATCATTCCAAAAACAATTTGGGGTCATAAAATAAAATAAAATCATGCCCCATACATATAATATAAAAAGGGGTTTAAATATGGTTTTACTAGGGTTTAAGCTTTGAAAATTTTGTGCAAGGTATATATGCCATGATGATATGAATGCAATAACGTGGTTTTGAATTTGATCAAATTTGGGATGTTACATAAATGTTGTGGACATTCTTCTCGATGGTTCTTATGTTAACTCTTGGGTATCTGATACCGGATCGGTTGCTCATATTTGCAATTTGATGCAAGGGCTAATAAGGACTAGAGAAGTGCAGAAAGCAGAAGTAGATTTTCGCGTCGGAAATAAAGCAAAGGTTGCTGCATTGTTTGTCGGCATCATGCAACTTCACCTTCCATCAGGATTTATTATGGAGTTGAATAATTGTTATTACATTCCTAGTATGGGTCGAAACATTTTATCACCTTCATGTTTGATGAGGGATGGTTATTCATTCGCGAGTGCAAACAATGGTTGTGTAATATCTAAGAATGCTATGTTTATGGCTAATGCTCCCATTGTGAATGGGTTATTTATTTTAAATCTTGATGATGCATCTATTTACAATGTTAGTGCTAAAAGGCTTCGGCCTAATGATTTGAGTCCTACCTATTTATGGCATTGTCGTTTGGGGCATATAAGTGAAAAGCTCATGAAGAAGCTCCATGGTGATGGTCTGCTAACTTCGTTTGATTTTGAATCATACGAGACATGTCAGGATTGTTTACTTGGAAAGATGACCAAGTCTCCTTTTTCGGATTTACCCGGGAGAGCGACAGACTTGTTGGAACTCATACATACTGATGTATGTGGACCAATGAGCACGACGACCAGAGGCCACTACTTCATTACTTTCACTAATGATTTCAGTATATATGGTTATGTCTACTTGATGAAGCATAAGTCTGAAACTTTTGAAAAGTTCAAGGAGTTTCAGAGTGAGGTAGAGAATCAACGTGGCAAGAAAATAAAGTCCTTGTGATCTGATCGTGGAGGTGAATATTTGAGACACGAATTTATCAATCATCTTAAGAGTTGCGGAATTGTTCCACAACTCACGCCGCCCGGAATGCCTCAAAGGAACGGGGTCTCCGAACGGCGCAATCAAACTTTGTTGGATATGGTTCGATCGATGATGATCCATTCAGATTTACCATTATCATTTTGGGGTTACGCTCTAGAAACGGCAGCTTCCACACTTAATAGGGTACCATCTAAATCCGTAGTTAAGACACCATATGAGATATGGACTGGAAAGAATCCCAGTTTGCCTTTTCTAAAGATTTGCGGTTGTGATGCATTTGTCAAGCGACTTTACTCGGACAACCTAACACCCAAATCGGATAAGTGCATTTTCGTGGGATATCCGAGGGCAACCTTAGGGTATTACTTCTACAACCGAGAAGAGGGCAAAGTGTTTGTCGCTCATAGCGGTGTTTTCCTAGAGAAAGAGTTTCTCACAAAGGGAACGAGTGGAAGGTCGGTGCGACTTGAAGAAGTTCAGGATGAGCCAGTCGGGGATGCTTCTACGAGTTATGCTATTGTAGCAAAACAAGTTGAGGATCCCGTGGAAATAGTAGCACCACAACCACGAAGGTCGGCGAGGCTCCACGAAACGCGGGAATTATTATTGTTAGACAATGGAGAGCCTGCAACCTATGCAGAAGCGATGGTGGACCCAGACTCTAAGAAATGGTTGATCGCCATGAGATCCGAGATAGAGTCCATGGGAGACAATCAAGTTTGGAACTTGGTTGACATGCC
Source organism: Avena sativa (assembly GCA_916181665.1). Taxonomy (NCBI): domain Eukaryota; kingdom Viridiplantae; phylum Streptophyta; class Magnoliopsida; order Poales; family Poaceae; genus Avena; species Avena sativa. The sequence continues at coordinate 259,047,705 of OV702281.1, forward strand.
TGATGTTTTTCAAGCCATCGAGTGCAAATGGATCTATATTAACAAGATTGATATGGATGGAAATGTTCACATCCATAAAGCTCGACTTTTTGCAAAAGGTTTTCGACAAGTTCAAAGAGTTGACTACGATGAGACTTTCTCGCTCGTAGCGATGCTTAAATCCATACGGATTATTCTAGCCATTGCTGCACATTTCGACTATGAAATATGGCAGATGGATGTCAAGACGGCTTTCCTAAATCTAATCCTAACTGAGGACGTGTATATGATGCAGACTGAAGGTTTTGTCGATCCAAACAATGCTGGAAAGGTATGCAAACTTCTAAAGTCTATTTATGGGCCGAAGCAAGCATCTCGGATTTGGAACATTCGATTTGATGAAGTTGTAAAGGTGTTTGGCTTCATCAAAAATGAATAAGAACCTTGTGTTTACAAGAAGGAAAGTGGGAGAGCGCTTGTATTTCTAATCTTATATGTAGATGACATATTGCTGATTGGAAATGACATTCCTATGCTTGAGTCTGTTAAGACCTTGGTGAAAAATAGTTTTTCGATGAAGGACTTGGGAGAAGCGGCATATATTCTGGGAATCAAGATCTATAAAGATAGATCAAGGAGGATAATTGGATTAAGCCAGAGTATATACATTGACCGAGTGTTGAAATGGTTCAGCATGGAAGAGGCTAAGAAGGGGTTCTTGCCCATGTCTCACGACATAAAACTCATCAAGACTCAGTGTCCTTCGACTACTGATGAGCGTGAGCGCATGATCAAGGTTCTATATGCTTCGGCTATTGGATCCATCATGTATGCAATGATATGTACTTTCCTAGATGTTTCCTATGCTCTCAGTGTTACGAGTAGATACCAGGCTGATCCAGGTGAAGGTCACTGGATAGAGGTAAATAACATCCTTAAGTCATTGAAAAGGACTAAGGATGTGTTCCCAGTTTATGGAGGAGAGGATGAACTCAGTGTAAGGGGTTACACAGATGTGAGTTACCTTAACGACTCAGATGACTCTAGATTGCAATCTGGTTATGTGTTTGTCATGAATGGTGGCGTTGTGAGTTGGAAAAGTTCCAAGCAAGATACGGTGGCCTCCTCTTTAACAGAAGCTGAATATATTGCCGCCTCGGAGGCTGCAAAGGAAGCTGTTTGGATTAGGAATTTCCTGATCGTTCTTGGTGTGGTTCAGGGCGCGTCCAATCCCATGGACGTTTATTGTGACAACAATGGTGCTATTGCACAAGCCAAGGAGCCGAGATAGCACCAGAAGAACAAACATATTCGCATGCATTACCATCAAATTCATGATTTTGTTGAGGATGGTAGTGTCATGATATGCAAAATACATACGGACTCAAATGTTGTTGGTCCCTTTACAAAGCCACTCCCGCAGCCTACACATGAGACGCACGCAAGAGCAATAGGTATTAGATACAATCTAGATTGACTATAGTGCAAGTGGGAGACTGAAGGAAATATGCCCTAGAGGCAATCATAGAGATGATTATATTTCTTATTGTCACATCCCAAGATTTTCCAAATCTTGTTATGTGAAAAACAAATGAATAAAATAAAACTTTGTTTGATTTTCAGGGCCAGAAGAAACTTTTGAATCCATTTGGAAACTTTCAAACCAATTTGGATCAAATAAATCCTAAAGGGATTTAAAAAGATAAACATTTAATAAAGAAAATATTTTGAATATTTAAAATTACTTTCTTGGATCTTTTAATAAAAGATTTTGTTTTCAAATGAAAAGGTGGATTTATAAATAAAGATTATTTTATAAAGCCAGTTAAAACCTTGGCCAAGCTTTTGAAATAAATTTTTTTGTTTTGATAAAAATAGTAAAGGTTTACTTAAATAAAATAATAAGGATTTAATATCCAAAATTTATTTAAGTAAAGGCTTTTCCCATTTTAAATAAACACAAAAACTTATTTATTTATTTAAAAATAAGTTTTCCAAATATTTCATATTCTCAAATAAAACCTACTGAAGTGTTTTGGTTTTATTTTAGATTTCAAAATAAATATTTAAACAAATCAAACCCTATTTGATTAAATAACTAAAGGGCCATTTTATTTAAATTAATAAATGGATCCTAAAAAGAATAAAAATATTATTTTATTTTGAGATTTGGTTTATGTTGATAAACAGAACCAAAAACTTAATTGCAAGTACGGTGATTGTTTGAATGTTTGAATGATGTTTGATTGTTTGAATTTCAAAAACAGAAAAAGAATTAGAAAAGGAAAAAGATTCTGAACAAAAAAAAATGAAACAACAGCCAGCCCAGCCAGCCCAGCCGGCCAAGCCCACTAAGGCCCAGCAGCCATTTCCCTATCTCCCCCGAAGCATCCTTCTCTCACTCACCAGACGACCCGCTAAGCAGCTGACTGGTGGACCCAACCCCTTTTCCTTCTCTATCGCTGACAAGACGACTCCACGCCACATCATCGTCTCCTTCACCCTCCCCGCAGACCAGTTCCTCCCCTCGCCGTTTCTGCCGAAATTTCGCCGAGTAAATTCGTCATAAACACTATAGCAATTACACCTGCGATTACTCTCGTTAACTCGCCTCTCCCGCCTCTCCATTTCCCCTTTGTCTCCTCCCCCAAGCACGCCCCCAGGCCGCCCCAATTTCTCCCCGAGCAGCTCTGTCTCCGACGAGCTTCCACCTTCGATTCCGGCCGAGCCGCACCACCTCCTGCCTCCTCGAGCACGCAGCTGTGCTCAGCATTCCCCAGTGAACCTTTCTGCAGCCGCAGCTCGCTCGCGCACGTCCCTGAGCGTCGGCAACGACTTCCCCGAGCCAGCGCCGCTGTCTGCTCCAACTACGGCGACGTTCCCCGGTAAATCTGACCTCCCCTCCTTTCCTCGTGGACACGATAATGACTGCCATGATCTTACGAACCTAATGGTACCTTCCGTTTGTCCTAGGGTGCTCCCTATCCTTGCCCTCGATGACCTCCAGAGCCGCCCGAGGCCCAGCTCATCTCCGGCGAGCAATTAGGGACGGTCACGTGCGCCCCTTCACCAACCAGTACTACGTTGAGCATCAGCAAGCGTCAACGATTCCGGTGAGCACCTCCACAACCCCCCTTGCTTCCTGTAACACCGGCGCCGCCACCGTCTGGCCGCTCCGCCGCCAACCACCGCCACTTTGTGGTCAATTAGATCAGAGCCATTCATTTTAGATCGGACGCATAGGAACCAGCGACTTAAACGAAAGGGTATGCATCGATCAGAGCCGCACAGATCCCTTTTAATCCCACGGTCTACAGCGTGATCCACACTGAACCGGTATCATCCAACCAGAACACGCCACGTGTCCAGGTTTCGTTTTAAAAACATATTAGAATCTGTTATATATTCAATTTTCAAACCTTTGTAACTTTTGATCCACACGTCCAAATTTTGCAAACTTTATATCGTTGGAATCAGTGGAACAAGCCCTAGCCAACCATGCCTTTAGTTTAGCAAATAGTATCTGTTAGCTTGTTGGTTTTTGCAGAAACTTTTGTATTCTTGTTAAGGATGTAAAAATAGTTTAAAAATGAATTTGGGGTTAAAATCTTTGGCAATTGGATTGATTTGAACTCACTGACCCTAGGAACCAACCCATAGTTTGGAAAATGTATTTGGTAAATTTTAGGATGGAAAACTTGATTTAGCCCATTTCTAGCCAAATGAAAATAAAGATTTTAGTTATGAAAATGTTTTTGTAAAGAAAACTTTGGGAAAATGTTTTGGATCAAACCTACTGACCATAGGAAACACTTTGTGGTTTCAAAATTATATTTGGTGAAACAAAATAATGATTCTTTAATTTAAAACCATTTCTAGTCAAATAGAAATGTGGTTTATTTATTAAAAATGGTTTTGGAAGAAAACCTTTGGAAAATGTTTTATTTTAAATTCTCTGACCCCAAACACCAAGTTTTATGGTTTAAAAACATATTTGGTGAACCTTGGAGATTAATGCCTTAGTAAAAATATTTCTACACCACATAAAATGATACTTTGTTTTGAAAATGGTTTTGAGGTGAAACCTTTTGCAAATGACTTTGCCACTTGACAAAATGACCATTAGGTGCACCCAAATGTCATGACCCATTAGGAACCACTTTTTCAAACAAAACAAAGCTTGGCATGCTTGCATGCATTACTTTGACTTTGTTAATTTTATGTGTTGTTTTGCTTGATTGGTAGATTGAGTTTGTGCCTTGTTTGATTGGAATGTAGTGACTTGAAGAGTGTGATTGTTGGAAGGACAAGGAGTGAACCCATACTCTACCAAAAAGGCAAGTGATGCTTCATACTTTTTGTCCCATTACTTTCACTATGCATTAGTGATTTTCTCTAAGTAAAACTTGCATGGAATTTTACTAAGTATAGACCTTGCTAGTAAAACCTAGTAGAGGAAACCTAGTGGAAATATTCCTAAGTTAAGATTCCTATTACTATCAAGCTTAGCCTAGCTAGTAGAAAACAAGGGTGGAAATATATTCACACTATGGAAAAGAATTTTTAAGTCTGAGGACTTGTGATTTTGTTTAATAAAACAACTAAGTTAATGAATCACCTGGGTGGAATGGGACTTTCTTGGTGGTTTTTGGTTGAGTGGTTCACAAGGCCCATGTTTATGGTTTACCTTGTGTATCTCACTTGTGGATGGCCACCCAGGAACAAAGAGATTTGAGATGTCAAATGTTGAGAAGCTTCAAGTGCAACCACTTGGCAATATGGGCTCTGCCATGATCATATAGGTTGCAAGAACTTAGCCATATGGACAGAGGGTGGTAGTGTTTGATAGGTTGGAACGCGTCCATTTTGGTCTAAGGGAAGTCTTCTGAAAGATGTTGTCTTGGGAAACCAAGTCTTGTGGGGAAAGTGCACCACCTCTGTAGAGTGTAAAATCTAAGTACTTAGCCATGTCCCTGGTAAAGGACAATATGAGCATCAAGACATGGAAGCAATCAAGAATCTCATCATTCAAATTTCTAAGTTAAAATCTTGTGGTTTGAACAAGGGTTGTTTGAAATCTTCAATCTTTGATTGAGAGATGCCTTGGTTAAAGGATCTTCAAATCTTTGATTGAGAAAAATGATTTTGCCAAGCAAAACTTAGTATTTTCAAATGTTAAGGAAAAATCTTTTTTGAGCAATGCAAGCCTCAACTCCACTTAGCCAAATGCATATAGATGATAGACTCCACTATACTACCATAGTATCACTTGCCAATACAATTCAAATGTATTGACCCTTGTGGCTGTAACTTGTAATGTTGCAGGTTTGATTGATTTTAGTGAAGATTGATTGATTAGGATTACAAAGTCTACAACCAACATCTGCCTGTGGCACTTTGAAGATGAAGGACCCATGACTATAGTCCGCTGCAATGTAATGTAATAGCCAAATGAGCTATGTAAGATGTAATAAAACTATGTTATTCCTGGTTATAAAGTTATATTATGACCTTTGTTTCTTGATATTACATCTTAACTGTGGATGCTATCTATTGATCTAGGGACTAGCATTGTAAACACAGGGGGCTCTATCTTATTAAAGATTGGAACCTCTACACTTATGTATCCATGAGTTATTGTAATGTTCCTTGAATATCCATATCAGGAAACTTGTATTGATTGGCAACTATGTGAATTGTTTGTGAAACTCTTTACTTGTATGATTATTTAATAGTTGTCCCTAGTCGAAGTTCATGTGAGGACACACGTGAATATTAGACTAGCATATCGATTGGTTGATGACTATGTTTCGTAAGTCATAGACATGGAGATGTCAAACCAATGACGTGGACACATGTTATGAACATGGGGTTGGACTGACCAAACATGAGACTGACAATTATACTTGTAGCTCTCTGTACACATCATGTACGTTTTGTCCTTAGACCTAAGATTGTCGCATGCACTTGAGATGTGGATCGACCTACTTTGGGGCTATCAGACGCTGCTCCGTAACTGGGTAGTTATAAAGGTAGCTTTCGGGTTTGTCCTGAAGCATGCTGCAAGGCATGGTCAATCAAGATGGGATTTGCCCCTCTCTACTTGAGAGAGATATCTCTGGGCCCTTCGAGTGATCGGATCCAGAAATGCATGGCCATGCTACATATGGTTTAGAGTTAACCTAGTAAAGGGATTCCGAATCGCAGTATCGAGAAAGGGAGGTTAGCTTGGAGCTAGACCAAATATCGTGAGGCAAAGGGAAATACATGTACTTAACCTTGTGATGGTTCGTTCGAATGATCTTTGTATGCGTTTAGGAGTTGGCACGTCTTGCTAGAGGCCACTGCCAACTATTGACAAAATAAGTGTATTCGTGTCATGTCTATACGTATATGAACCTATAGGGTCACACACTTAAGGTGCTAGAAGCCTAATGAGGAGTAGATCCGAATTAGACTAGGCTTAGGCTACTAATGGGCTGCTAATATAGAAGCCCACTAGGGATGTATATATAAGAGAGGGTGGGGCGAGCTGAACAGGGTTAGAACATTACACCCAGTCGCCACTACTCATGCCTGTGTTGCACGCGCGGACCTAGCAGTCCATCGTCTTACGCTTCCACCCTGTACGTGTGGATACCTCGAAGGTGCTGCATCAGTATCACTTGGACGAGACACGCAAGGGGATATACTCGTGGGACGAGGACAAGGAGGAGACGTAGAACGTCTGCACTGTCTCGACGCGCTTCATCATGTTCCGCAACTGTGCGTCTAGTGGTAATCCCATGATCTATGACAACAGTAATCCTGCTTTACGCGGTAGAAAATTTTGTTTTGCGCTAGTGTAGCCTACCCGTTTCCCTTCAGTGGTATCAGAGCCGATGCTGTTCAGTTATAGGTTCGGGATGTTTGCATATGGTGATATGTAGATTGATATGAATGATGTGATCGTTTGTATTGCGGTGCTTCAGGATTGATCTATGATTTTGCTTTCTATGATCGTGATTCTAAGGTCGTCGGGAGACTTACCCTTATCGGTCGGTTCCCTCCATCGGGGTAGACAGTGACACATAACTCCTATTGAATCACGCCAAAATCAATATGATTGATCGAATCGGAGCCTATATCTAAAATCGATGTACCGTGATCAAAGGAGTTTGATTGAATCAGAACAATAGTCGGTTTATGGTAAATTTAATTTGCCGGTCAAAATCCTCAAAGAAAATTGTGTAGATACCGCGAGGGGCGCTACCCCTTTGAACCCCGCAGAGGGAGACCCCCTAGACCCCCCTTTTATCGTAGCCCCTTTTTGTATCTCGTTAAGGTAACTAGGTGCTGCGATTTCACTTGATCTGGAAGAATGTGATTCTATGCATAACTTGTTTTTGCAGGATGTATGTGATCAGTATGGCCCATATATGTATGTGATGCATATATAAAATTTATCATGACCTGTGTGAAGTGAGTAGGGCAACACGGCTGGAGCCATATGTGTTGTCAATTATTGTAATGGCCTGTGTGCCAACTTGTGATGATCCCAATACTATGTAATTTTGACTACTAGCTGTTAGGAGTAGTATCTTGTATTAGTTCTTAGAGGTCTCATCACTTGGAGGATGGCTCGCATGTAACATGAAGATGGATATCATCATGCGGGACATGTTCTATGGCGATAGAGATCACCATGAGAAAATGGGCCATACTGTGTCACAACTATGTGAATGCTTTTCTTATGCGTTTTACTCTATGCATGCTTAGATGATAGTAGTAGAACGATCCCTCACAAAGTTTAAGTTAAACCATGCCATCCAAACCAAACCTTGCACCATCCTATGCCCTGTACAATCATTGGTGGGCCTATGAAATTAGGGTGCCATGGTTTTCCTAGGCTGGATGGGTTTGTATCGGATACCTACATGCATAAGGGTTGGTGAGCTTGACAAGTTCATCTTAACAGTTAAGTACCTTAGGGCATAAAGGTTGGGCTCCTAGTTTTGACATAGATATGTCACCCAACAACAAGAGTAATATTTGATATGATTAGCAAGTGTTGCTTACCGATTTACCTTGTCTTCTAGCAGTGATGCTAAAGCTCACTAGTCGACTTGTTAATTGTGGATCTTGAATCACTTAGTATCAATAGAGGGATATTGATTTAAGTGGGAGTATATTCTATTAAATTGTTTAATATGTTTTAATCTTTCATGGTTACATGGCTTAGTATTTTGCATGTTTTCTGTTGTAGATCAATGGCACCGAGCACTGCATCACCTTTTTCTTTGCGTTCGATTCTTGACAAAGATAAACTAAATGGAACAAACTATTCGGACTGGTTCCGTAACCTAAGAATTGTTCTCGGGTCTAATAAAAAGGAAACGGTTCTAGATACCCCAATCCCCGATGAACCTGCTGATAATGCAACTGCTGCCCTTAATAATGCCTAGAAGAGAGCATGCGATGATTCTCTTGAGGTTACCTGTCTTATGCTTGCATGCATGGAAGCTGAACTTCATAAGAAGTTTTATGATCAGAAAGCATATGATATGATCGTCGTGCTTAAGGACATGTTCCAAGATCAGGCAGGGACTAAGAGGTACAATGTTGCCTAGTCCTTTGCGGAATGCAAGATGGCAGAGGGATCAGCTGTAGGCCCCCATGTGATCAATATGGTTGGTTACAGTCAGACTTTGGAAAACTTGGTTTTCCACTAGGCCAAGAGTTGGCTACTGATTTCATTTTGGTGTCTCTTCCATCTAGCTATGGGAAGTTCATTTCAAACTACCATATGCATGGGGTGGAGAAGGGCCTCAATGAGTTATGTGGGATGCTAAAAATAGAAAAAAGTGACATTAAGAAGTGTGCAGGGCATAGCCATGTGATGGCTATGCAGAACAAGCCTAGCTTCAAGAAAAAGGGTACTTCTTGAAAGAAGAAGAAGGGCAAGGATAAGGATATGATCCCTAAGCCTGCACCCAAGCAAAAGGCTGGACCTGCAGATGACACTGAGTGCTTCTTTTGTCATGACCATGGCCACTGGAAGAGAAACTCACAGCAAGTACCAGGCTTCTTTGAAGAAGAGTGGAAGTGAGTACTTCCCACTCAGGTACGCTTGTTGTAAATTGTAAGTCCTCACCCTTTAAGGTAAAGGCCCCTGTGATTGCAATGCTAGTCCCTAGATCGAAATGCTAGCATCCATAGTTTAAGATGAAGTACACAGATACAAAGGTCATTATTACATCGTAATTACATGAGTACAAAGAGTTCTTACAACTCATTAGCCCAAGGCTAACACACAGAGTTCTTATTACATAAAAAATAAATAAAGTCTTCATCTTCATGTGCCACAGGCAAACATGTTGAGTGTAGACTCATAACCCTTGTCACCATCAGAGTAACCTGCAACATAATAAGTTATATCCACAGAGGGTCAATACATTTGGAATTGTATTGGCAAGTAATACCATATTAGTATAGTAACACCTAATAACTATATGAATTTGGCTAAGTGTAGTTCAGGCTGGCTTTGCTCAAAAATAAGGTTTGTCTTATTAGTTTGAAAACACTAAGTTTTTGTTTGACAAAAACACCAAGGAACCACCAATAGACATTGGTGAACCTCTACCCTTGTTCAACCACAAGTTTTAACTTAGAGAAATTGGTATGACGAGATTCTTGATCATTTCAATGTCTTTGATGCTCAAAATGTCCGTTATCGGGGACACAGCTAAGTACTTAGGTTTTACCCTCTCAAGATGTGGTGCACTTTCCCCACAAGACTCGACATGCATCGAGACGAGACTTTTCAGAAGCATTCCCTCAGACCACCATGGAAGCGTTTCATCCTATCAACCTTACCACCAACTGTCCATTTGGATGAGTTCTTGCAACCTAGGTTGTCAAGGCAGAGCCCATAATCAATGTGGTTGCACTAGAAGCTTCTCAACACTAAACATCTCAAATCTCTTTGTTCATGGGTGGCCATCCACAAGTATGATACAAAAGGTAAACCATAGACATGGGCCTTGTGTAACCACTCAACACAAACCAATCTACCCATTCCACCCAGTTGATTCATTAACATGTTGTTTTATTAATAAAAAACATAGGCATAAATCTTTGCATAGTATCATAACATGAATATTCCACCCTTGCATTCTACTATCTAGACTAAGCATACTAGCATAACATGTCTCTTAACTTAGGGAAAACTACTAAGACAACATCTATAGGATTTACCATAGCATAGCATATACTTAGAAAATCACCATGCAAATCCTACTCAAAATAGTGCTAATGCAATGAGGACAATAGTAGGACATGGGATGAAATATCACTTTCCTTGGTATCTAGGAGAATAGGTACAATCCTCACAATCACACTCTCCACAATCCATAAAATCTACACATAAATTCATACAACAAAATTCACAAATCAATATTCAAACAAAAATAATTATGAATGCATGTAAAATGAAATGATATAATTTGCCACACTTTTAAATCAAAATTTTCAGTACTGAACACAAAGTATACTTTCTAAAGTCTAAATAAACCAAAAACCACTTTAAAACAATATTCTAAATAATTTTTATAGTCAAAATAAGCCTACAAATGCTTCTGCATAAAATCCTAATTTTTCAGGATAAAATGGCCAAATCAAGGCAATAGTTGCAAAGAGCTCATTTTTTCTGAATCCATAGATATAAAATTTGCAATTTGTGGATTTACAGAACAAAAGTTATTGAATTTACAAGTTTAAATAACTAATAGATGTAAATATGGATTTTAAAACAAACCAGGGCCATGCGGCAGCATCCTATTGGAGGTACCTCTTCGGGCGGATCACGCGCGCTAGACATAGGATCTAAGTTAGATCGTGTGGTCCAGATCTAATTGTACCGCTTCGCCTAGTCATCTAATCGTGGCCACTAGATCCAGATCCAACGGATCAGACCTGCCTGACCAAAACCTAGCGGCGCCAATGGCCCTAGCGGCGGCGACGCCACTGGCGGTGACATGCCGGCGAGGTCAGAGGGGTAGGGGAGGGGCACTGGTGCTTACCACGATCGCAGAGACATGGGGAAGCTCAACGTGGACGCGGTTGGGGCAGGGGCGCACTATCGCGTAAGCTAATCCTTGTCGGATTTTGTTCGCGCGTCGTGTGCTCATGGTCGGAGACGAAGACGATGACCTAGGGTGCAAGAGGGCAAACAACTGGCGTTAGAAGGTGCACAAGGACATGGCGAACACAATCGTGTGAATGAGAGGTCAAGGGGAGCATGGAGTTTACCGAATTGGTTCGCCGGAGTTGAGCTTCGCCTCAGTTGCTTGCAGACGATGACGGGGACGACGACCTGGAGCACGATTGGACAAGCCATGGTCATTATAAGATGCGCAAGGCCAAGGGAACACACTCGCGTGAACGAGAGGCAGAGGGGCGCACTAGGCTTGCCGGAATAGCTCGTCGAAGCTGTTCGGTACTACGGCGGTGCAAGGTGAAATTAGGGGAGCCTGGCGGCGCTCTATGCTTGCAGTGTTGGGGAAAATGATGCGGAGAGGGAGGGGATTAAGTAGGCAGAGACGGGGAGTAAATCTCGCGGTAGTTCAATGGGAATTAACGAAATCAATATCGGTAGTGAAGAGGGGAGGAAACGGCCAGCGGCGCGGGTCTGGCACATGATTGAAGATGACGAGATGGCATGGCAGTGGGGTCCACGAGTCAGTGAGAGGGGTGCGCGCGCACGGGTGAGAAATAGGGATGGAGGGGGTTTTCCCAGGTGGGCTTAGTAGGCTGCCATGGAAGATTGTCACATCCCAAGATTTTCCAAATCTTGTAATGTGAAAAATAATTGAATAAAATAAAACTTTGTTGATTTTCAGACTGAGAAGAAACTTTTTGAATCCAATTGGAAACTTTAAAAACCTATTTTGATCAGGATAAATCCTAAAGGGATTTAAAAGGATAAACATTTAATAAAGGAAAATAAAAATATTTAAAATTACTATTTTGGATCTTTTAATAAAAAGATTTTGTTTTCCAATGAAAAGGTAGATTTATAAATAAAGATTATTTTATAAAGCCAAATTAAACCTTGGCCAATATTTTGAAATAAAATGTTTTGTTTTGATTAAAAAATAGTAAAGGATTATTTAAATAAAATAATAAGGATTTAATATCCAATTTTATTTAAGTAAAGGCTTTTCCTCATTTTAAATAAACACTAAAACTTATTTATTTATTTTAAATAAGTTTTCCAAGTATTTTATATTCTCAAATAAAACCTACTGAAGTGTTTTGGTTTTATTTTAGATTTCAAATAAAGATTTTAAATAAAACAAACCCTATTTGATTTAATAACTAAGGTCCATTTTATTTAATGATTAATGGACCCTAAAATAAAATGTTATTTTATTTTAAACAAGTTTTCCAAATATCTTCTATTTTCAAATAAAACCTACTGATTTGGTTTTGAAAATATTTGGATTTCAAATGGAGATTTTATTAAATAAATCAAACCCTATTTGATTAAATAACTAAAGGTCCATTTTATTTAATTAATGAATGGATCCTAAAAAAGAATAAAAATATTATTTTATTTTGGGATTTGGTTTATGTTGATAAACAGAACCAAAAACTCAATACAAGTTTGGAAGTGTTTGAATTGTTTGAATTGTTTGAATTGTTTGATTTGTTGTTTGAATTGTGAATTGAATTTCAAATCAGTAAATAGAAATAGAAAAGGATAAATCAATCAGACAGAAAAAAATGTGATTTGGACCTGATCCAACTGAGCCAGCCCAATAAGCCCACTCGCAGCCCAGTTTCTCTCCCTCCCGAAGAAAACGTTTGGCACCAACTTACTGACCCACGCAGACGATGACAAGTGGACCCCGTTCCCTCTCCCTTTCTCACTGACCAGCCGACCCCACTGCCACGTCCCCCTTCTTCCCCACCCGCAGACTACGCCCACCCCTCGCCGGCCGTTGCAGGTGAATTAAGCCCAACGTAATACACATTAACCACGTCGTTAATCAGCCCCTTGACCAAGCAAGTTAAAGCGCCTGCCCCTCCTCTCCACTTCCCTCCTGTCGCCCCACCTCGACACGCCCCCGGGCTGCCAAATTCTGCTCAAACACCGCCACTATCCGACGACGCTCCGACGAGGATTCCGGCCAGCACACGCCACCTCTTGCCTCCTCGAGCACGCAGTTGTGATCAGCATGCCCCAGCGGACCTTTCTACAGCCGCAACTCGCTCGCATGCGTCCCTGAGCGTCGGCAACGTCTTCCCCGAGCCAGCGCCGCCGTGTGCTCCAACTGCGGCGACGTCTCCCCGGTAAACCAGACCTCCCCTCTCTTCCCCGTGGACACGATGATGATCTCCATGCTCTTGCGAACCTAACAATGTCTCCCTTTCGTCCTAGGGTGCCCCCTATCCTCGCCCTCGACGACCTCCAGAGCCGCCCGAGGCCCAGCTCATCTCCGGCGAGCAATCAAGGACAGCCACGTGCGCCCCTTCACCAACCAGTACCACGTTGAGCATCAGCAAGCGTCAACGATTCCGGTGAGCATCTCCCCAGCCACCCTTGCTTCCTGTATCGCCGGCGCCGCCACCGTCTGGCCGCTCCGCCGCCAGCCACCGCCGCAGCGCCGCTCATTTAGGGTCGAGCTCACAGCAGCCGTCCGATCTCGATCTGGTGGATAGGATAGAAAGTAAGCGAATGGGTACGCACGCTTCTGAGCCGCATGATTCAACTTGATCCAACGCGCCAGAATAGCCGATCCGAGTGAAGCGGTGCCGACGAATGAGAATAGGACGCGTGGCACCAGACGATTTAAAATAGAATTTGAAATCAGATTTAGATGCCATTTTGAAACCCTTGTAACTTTTGATCCACACGTCCAAAAATTACAAATTTTATACCAATGGAATCAGCAAGACAAGCCCTAGCCAACCATTCCATTTGTTTAGTAAAAAGCTTCTGGAAAAATGGTTGATTTTACAGAAACATTTGTATGCTTGTTAAGGATTGTTTAAAAATGAATTTGGGGATAAAATCTTTGGCAAATGTTGTGATTTGAACCTACTGACCATAGGAAACACTTTGTGGTTTCAAAAATGTATTTGGTAAAGGAAAAGAATGATTATTTGATTTAAAAACCATTTCTAGTCAAATAGAAATGTGGTTCATTTATTAAAAATGGTTTTGGAAGAAAACCTTTGGGAAATGTTTTGTTTTAAACTCTCTGACCCTAAACACCAAGTTTTATGGTTTGAAAACATATTTTGTGAACCCTATATATTAATGCCTTAGCAAAAATATTTCTTCACCACATAAAATGATACTTTGTTTTGAAAATGGTTTATAAAGTGAAACCTTTTGCAAATGACTTTGCCACTTTACAAAATGACCAATAGGTGTTTTCAAATGTTTATGACCCATTAGGAACCACTTTTCCAAATAAAACAAATTTTTTCATGCTTGCATGCATTATCTTAGTTCTATGATTTTATGTGATGTTTTGCTTGATTGGTAGATTGAGTTTGTGCCTTGCTTGATTGATTTGTAGTGACTTGAAGAGTGTGATTGTTGCAAGGACAAGGAGTGAACCCATACTCTACCAAAAAGGCAAGTGATGCTTCATACTTTTGTCCCATTACTTTCACTATGCATTAGTGATTTTTCTAAGTAAAACTTGCATGGAATTTTGCTAAGTATAAACCTTGCTATAGGAAAACCTAGTAGATGAAACCTTAGTAGAAATTTTCCTAAGTTAAGACTCCTACTACTATCATGCTTAGCTTAGCTAATAGAAAACAAGGGTGGAAATATATTCACACTATGGAAAATTTCTAAGTCTGAGGACTTGTGTTTTTGTTTAATAAAACAACTAAGTTAATGAATCACCTGGGTGGAATGGTAATTGCTTGGTGGTTTTTGGTTGAGTGGTTACACAAGGCCAGGGGACTGGTGAACCTTGTGTATCTCACTTGTGGATGGCCACCCAGGAACAAAGAGATTTGAGATGTCAAATGTTGAGAAGCTTCAAGTGGAGCCACTTGGCATTATGGGCTCTGCCTGGATCTTATAGGTTGCAAGAACTTAGCCATATGGACAGTTGGTGGTAGTTTTTGATAGGTTGGAACGCGTCCATTTGTCTAAGGGAAGGCTTCTGAAAGATCTTGTCTTGGGAAACCAAGTCTTGTGGGGAAAGTGCACCACCTCTGCAGAGTGTAAAATCTAAGTACTTAGCCATGTCCCTGGTAAAGGACAATTTGAGCATCAAGACATGGAAGCAATCAAGAATCTCATCATTCAAATTTCTAAGTTAAAAACTTGTGGTTGAACAAGGGTTAAAGGATCTTCAAATATTTGATTGAGAAAAATGATTTTGTCAAAGCAAAAACTTAGTATTTTCAAATGTTAAGGAAAAATATATTTTGAGCAATGCAAGCCTCAACTCCACTTAGCCAAATGCATATAGATGATAGACTCCACTATACTTGCCAATACAATTCAAATGTATTGACCCTTGTGGCTGTAACTTGTAATGTTGCAGGTTTGATTGTTTTAGTGAAGATTGATTGATTAGGATTACAAAGTCTACAACCAACATTTGCCTGTGGCAATTTGAAGATGAAGGACCCATGACTATAGTTATTCCGCTGCAATGTAATGTAATAGCCAAATGAGCTATGTAAGATGTAATAAAAATTATGTTATTCCTGGTTATAAAGTTATGTTATGACCTTTGTTTCTTGATATTACATCTTAACTGTGGATGCTAGCTATTGATCCAGGGACTAGCATTGTAAACACAGGGGACTCCACCTTATACTGTTTAAAGGTTGGGACACTCCCTCTACAAAGATGGGCCGAAAGGGTTGCGGGCTTTATTTTTTCTCCTTTTGTCATTTTCTTTTTCTGTTTTGATTTTTCAAATGATATTTGAATGGACATTTCAACTCCAATTGAATTCAAACTTTCACCAAACTTTTGTGCCGTGATCCTAGTATCCAAAAGTGTGTCAAACACATCTAATCATTCCAAAAACAATTTGGGGTCATAAAATAAAATAAAACCATGCCCCATACATATAATATAAAAAGGGGTTTAAATATGGTTTTACTAGGGTTTAAGCTTTGAAAATTTTGTGCAAGGTATATATGCCATGATGATATGAATGCAATAACGTGTTTTTGAATTTGATCAAATTTGGGATGTTACATAAATGTTGTGGACATTCTTCTCGATGGTTCTTATGTTAACTCTTGGGTATTTGATACCGGATCGGTTTCTCATATTTGCAATTTGATGCAGGGGCTAATAAGGACTAGAGAAGTGCAGAAAGCAGAAGTAGATTTTCGCGTCGGAAATAAAGAAAAGGTTGTTGCATTGTTTGTCGGCATCATGCAACTTCACCTTCCATCAGGATTTATTATGGAGTTGAATAATTGTTATTACATTCCTAGTATGGGTCGAAACATTTTATCACCTTCATGTTTGATGATGGATGGTTATTCATCCGCGAGTGCAAACAATGGTTGTGTAATATCTAAGAATGCTATGTTTATGGCTAATGCTCCCATTGTGAATGGGTTATTTATTTTAAATCTTGATGATGCATCTATTTACAATGTTAGTGCTAAAAGGCTTTGGCCTAATGATTTGAGTCCTACCTATTTATGGCATTGTCGTTTGGGGCATATAAGTGAAAAGCTCATGAAGAAGCTCCATGGTGATGGTCTGCTAACTTTGTTTGATTTTGAATCATACGAGACATGTCAGGATTGTTTACTTGGAAAGATGACCAAGTCTCCTTTTTCGGGTTTACCCAGGAGAGCGACAGACTTGTTGGAACTCATACATACTGATGTATGTGGACCAATGAGCACGACGGCCAGAGGCCACTACTTCATTACTTTCACTAATGATTTCAGTATATATGGTTATGTCTACTTGATGAAGCATAAGTCTGAAACTTTTGAAAAGTTCAAGGAGTTTCAGAGTGAGGTAGAGAATCAGCGTGCCAAGAAAATAAAGTCCTTGTGATCTGATCGTGGAGGTGAATATTTGAGACACGAATTTAGCAATCATCTTAAGAGTTGCGGAATTGTTCCACAACTCACGCCGCCCGGAACGCCTCAAAGGAACGGGGTCTCCGAACGGCGCAATCAAACTTTGTTGGATATGGTTCGATCGATGATGAGCCATCCAGATTTACCATTATCATTTTGGGGTTACGCTATAGAAACGGCAGCTTCCACACTTAATAGGGTACCATCTAAATCCGTAGTTAAGATACCATATGAGATATGGACTGGAAAGAATCCCAGTTTGCCTTTTCTAAAGATTTGCGGTTGTGATGCATTTGTCAAGCGACTTTACTCGGACAAGCTAACACCCAAATCAGATAAGTGCATTTTCGTGGTATATCCGAGGGCAACCTTAGGGTATTACTTCTACAACCGAGAAGAGGGCAAAGTGTTTGTCACTCGTAGCGGTGTTTTCCTAGAGAAAGAGTTTCTCACAAAGGGAACGAGTGGAAGGTCGGTGCGACTTGAAGAAGTTCAGGATGAGCCAATCGGGGATGCTTCTACGAGTGATGCTATTGTAGCAGAACAAGTTGAGGATCCCGTGGAAATAGTAGCACCACAACCACGAAGGTCGGCGAGGCTCCACGAAACGCGGGAATTATTATTGTTAGACAATGGTGAGCCTGCACCCTATGCAGAAGCGATGGTGGACCCAGACTCTAAGAAATGGCTGATCGCCATGAGATCCGAGATAGAGTCCATGGGAGACAATCAAGTTTGGAACTTGGTTGACATGCCTGATGTTTTTCAAGCCATCGAGTGCAAATGGATCTATATTAACAAGATTGATATGGATGGAAATGTTCACATCCATAAATCTCGACTTTTTGCAAAAGGTTTTCGACAAGTTCAAGGAGTTGACTACGACGAGAATTTCTCGCTCGTAGCGATGCTTAAATCCATACGGATTATTCTAGCCATTGCTGTACATTTCGACTATGAAATATGGCAGATGGATGTCAAGATGGCTTTCCTAAATCTAATCCTAACTGAGGACGTGTATACGATGCAGACCGAAGGTTTTGTCGATCCAAACAATGCTGGAAAGGTATGCAAACTTCTAAAGTCTACTTATGGGCCGAAGCAAGCATCTCGGATTTGGAACATTCGATTTGATGAAGTTGTAAAGGAGTTTGGCTTCATCAAAAATGAATAAGAACCTTGTGTTTACAAAAAGGAAAGTTGGAGAGCGCTTGTATTTCTAATCTTATATGTAGATGACATATTGCTGATTGGAAATGACATTCCTATGCTTGAGTCTGTTAAGACCTTGGTGAAAAATAGTTTTTCGATGAAGGACTTGGGAGAAGCGGCATATATTCTGGGAATCAAGATCTATAAAGATAGATCAAGGAGGATAATTGGATTAAGCCAGAGTATATACATTGACCGAGTGTTGAAATGGTTCAGCACGGAAGAGGCTAAGAAGGGGTTCTTGCCCATGTCTCACGACATAAAACTCATCAAGACTCAGTGTCCTTCGACTACTGATGAGCGTGAGCGCATGATCAGGGTTCTATATGCTTCGGCTATTGGATCCATCATGTATGCAATGATATGTACTTGCCCAGATGTTTCCTATGCTCTCAGTGTTTCGAGTAGATACCAGGCTGATCCAGGTGAAGGTCACTGGATAGCGGTAAAGAACATCCTTAAGTCATTGAAAAGGACTAAGGATGTGTTCCTAGTTTATGGAGGTGAGGATGAACTCAGTGTAAGGGGTTACACAGATGTGAGTTACCTTAACGACTTAGATGACTCTAGATCGCAATCTGGTTATGTGTTTGTCATGAATGGTGGCGCTGTGAGTTGGAAAAGTTCCAAGCAAGGTACGATGGCCTCCTCATTAACAGAAGCTGAATATATTGCCGCCTCGGAGGATGCAAAGGAAGCTGTTTGGATTAGGAATTTCCTGATCGTTCTTGGTGTGGTTCAGGGCGCGTCCAATCCCATGGACGTTTATTGTGACAACAATGGTGCTATTGCACAAGCCAAGGAGCCGAGAAAGCACTAGAAGAACAAACATATTCGCATGCATTACCATCAAATTCATGATTTTGTTGAGGATGGTAGTGTCATGATATGCAAAATACATACAGACTCAAATGTTGCTGGTACCTTTACAAAGCCACTCCCGCAGCCTACACATGAGATGCACGCAAGAGCAATAGGTATTAGAGACAATCTAGATTGACTATAGTGCAAGTGGGAGACTGAAGGAAATATGCCCTAGAGGCAATCATAGAGATGATTATATTTCTTATGTATCCATGAGTTATTGTAATGTTCCTTGAAATCCATATCAGGCAACTTGTATTGATTGGCAAGTACGTGAATTGTTTGTGAAACTCTTTACTTGTATGGTTATTTAATAGTTGTCCCTAGTCGAAGTTCATGTGAGGACACACATGAATATTAGACTAGCATATCGATTGGTTGATGACTATGTTTCGCAAGTCATAGACATGGAGATGTTAAACCAATGACGTGGACACATGTTATGAACATGGGGTTGGACTGACCAAACTTGAGACTGACAATTATACTTATAGCTCTCTGTACACATCATGTACGTTTTGTCCTTAGACATGAGATTGTCGCATGCACTTGAGATGTGGATCGACCTACTTTGGGGCTATCAGACGCTGCTCCGTAACTGGGTAGTTATAAAGGTAGCTTTCGGGTTTGTCCTAAAGCATGCTGCAAGGCATGGTCAATCAAGATGGGATTTGACCCTCTCTACTTGAGATAGATATCTCTGGGCCCCTCGAGTGATCGGATCCAGAAATGCATGGCCATGCTACATATGGTTTAGAGTTAACCTAGTAAAGGGATTCCGAATCGCAGTATCGAGAAAGGGAGGTTAGCTTGGAGCTAGACCAAATATCGCCAGGCAAAGGGAAATACATGTACTTAACCTTGTGATGGTTCGTTCGAATGATCTTTGTATGCGTTTAGGAGTTGGCACGTCTTGCTAGAGGCCACGTCCAACTATTGACAGAATAAGTGTATTCGTGTCATGTCTATACGTTTATGAACCTATAGGGTCACACACTTAAGGGGCTAGAAGCCTAATAAGGAGTAGATCCGAATTAGACCAGGCTTAGGCTACTAATGGGCTGCTAATATAGAAGCCCACTAGGGATGTATATATAAGAGAGGATGGGGCGAGCTGATCAGGGTTAGACCATTCCACCCATCCGCCACTCCTCACGCCTGTGTTGCACGCGCGGACCTAGCAGTCCGGCGTCTGACGCTTCCACCCTATACGTGTGGATACCTCGGAGGTGCTGCAATAGTAGCACTTGGACGAGCCGCGCAAGGGGAACTTCTCGTGGGACGAGGACAAGGACGAGACGTAGAACATCTGCACTGCCTTGACACACTTCATCAATTTCCACAACTGCGCATCTAGTGGTAATCCCGTGATCTATGACAACAGTAATCCTGGTTTACGCGGTAGAAAATTTTGTTTTGCACTAGTGTAGCCTACCCATTTCCCTTCAGCCTTCCGCTATCACGGTAGTTGCCGCCGCGATACCCGCTATTGCGGTTTCCGTCCTCTTGGCGATCGGCATAGCTAGCCGCGACCATATCGACCTCTTTGCACTCATCGTAGACGCGCGTTCTTCTTTTCCCTTGGCGGTCGCGTTTGCGGCCAAAGTCGTCTTCGTCATCCGAATGTGTTTGGTTGACGGCATCCTTGCCATCGGCCCAGCGATTGGCGATGTCCATCAAGTGATCGATGGTTTTGGGCTTGATGCGCCCGAGCTCCGCTCTAAATCCGCGACGCCTTACGCCACCGTTGAATGCGTCTATTGCTCTTTCCTCCGAGATGTTCTTAGCAAAATTCTTGATGACGGACCAATGCTATATGTACGAGCGGATGAACTTGTTGGACCGTTGGCAACTGACGCGTACCTCCTCGATTGAAGCGGTGTCTTGCTGGTGCCCTTGAAGTTGCTGATGAAGAAGTTGCCAGTTCTTCCCAGCCACGAATGGATCCGGAGGGGAGGCTGTTGAGCTAGGCTCTGGCCGCGCCCGTAAGCTGCAGCTGAAGGCATTGCATGGCTATGTTTTTACTCCTGCCATGGAGTTTGATTGACGACAGATGATCGTCGAGCCAGATCTTTGGCTCCTCATGCCGTTGAAGCCCTCAGGCATTCGCGACTACCGTATGGCCCTGCTAAAGTACCTGGCGCCGCATAGCTTTGTGTCTTCATTTTAGCACTCCATGGAGCATGCATGTTTTGCACGTGACTTGTCATTCTTGCGTTGTGTGTGCTCGCTACGGGTGTCGTAGTTGTGGCTACTGCGCCGAGGACTACGGCGATGCCGTGGCAGGTCATGACAGTGTGCGGCTTTGGGTGAACTTGATCGTGGCCTTTTACTTCGGCTTCGTGGCCGTCTCGTCATGCAGCGCGGCTCCAACAAGTTCGAGACCTGCAATCGCCGATTTGTGGTTGCATACCGCGGATCCCCCGCCAGTGGAGGGTTTGATGCCAAGTAGGTGGTGGCCGCCATGACCGCGGCTTGCGGCGTTTTGGGCATGATATTTCCCTATGAGTCCATTGACATGAAGGACAGGTCGAGTGCCTTGGTGGCCTCGCGTCGTGCAGCGGGGTCCATGCGCTCCATGCGGGGGCGATACTTGAAGCTGTCATAGCCTTTCGAGGAAGAGCCACCGGCGGAGGAGAGCATAGATCGTCGCATGCTTCACTCGTCAGCCTCTCTCTTGCGTTGTTCGAGCTCGTGTTGCTGCTTGATTTGTCGATTGTGCTCCTTGATGAAGAGATAGTGTAGCCCATCAACATGTCGCTGGGGGCGTCGATTGGCAGCGGATTAGTACCTCGCACAGCTTCTCGCACTCTCGCCCATTCATCGTTGTTGAGGTTTATCTCGTGGCATACGCGATTGATTGCCTTAGCATTGTCAGGTGCCATTTTGCCATTAGGATTGGGCGGGGGTGGTCCATTTCCTCCGTTCGCGGCATTGGGAGCCTGGGGGTTGGGAGGGAGATTCGGTGGATCGAAGCTGTCATCGACGTTGCCATCGTGGATGTCCACTCACATATAGAGATGGGGGAGATCGTTGCTCCCGCAACTCTCAGATCCAGAACCATAGGTTCCTTTCTCCGAAGGATGGTCGTAAAGGTTGGAGTTGCAGCTGCTACTATCATCCGAATTGCTTGTCAGCGACGGTGTGCACAGGGCACTGATTGGTGGTACCCACGGAGCGGGTGCGACTGGCAGGGGCAGTATTCGCTTAGGGAGGCGAAGGGTGCCGATTTGTCCAACCTGGAAGAAGAAGCTCCCGAACATCATTTCGACTTCGTCGCCTACAAAATAGAAGTTTTGGCGAGTTGCCGGCGAGTGGACGGTGAAGTCGATGACACCAAAGAAGAGGTGGTTCTCCGTCACGTATGAATCAAAGACGGTGGTGGATGGGACCATCATGATCGCATGATCAACGCCCCCAGTTCCCACAGACAGCGCCAATTGACGAGGGTTTGACTCGTCAATGCTCGTTGTTATAGACTTGGGTTTGGAGAAGATGGGGATACTGGAGATCGCGAGACGGTTCACAGATACGTAGCAAGGGGACATGATGTTTACCCAGGTTCTGGCCCCCGGAGTGAAAACCCTACTCCTGCTTGTCTGTTTTTAATTGATGGCGGAACCGGAGGTTAAAGGGGTGCGCAGATGCAATCTGGCGTGAGGTGTGTGTATGAGAGTTGAGAGAGATCCTCCTTGGCGTTCCCTCCTGGACTTTATATGGGGAATCCAGGTCTCAGGTAGGTCGAGTTGGTTACAAATTAGGGTTTTACCCTTTAAGATTCTATCTATAGCTTGTTCGTGTTCTCCAAGGATCTGAACTTTTTCCCCGGGCTTGGGCCATCCGTCGTCTCCTTGGGCTTTACGTTTGCAGCAAGTCTTCGTGTGGGCCTCCATTGGGATGGACCGGGTAGGCCAATGTTGGGTACTCGTAGGGCATATCCATGTCAGAGATACCCTCCGTCCTTTGGAGCCTACGCACAACGCCTCCGGCTACACGCCCTTCTTCATGGTGCACGGAGCCGAAGCAATGCTGCCCGCCGAGGTATGCCACAAGGCCCCAAGGGTCATTGCTTACATTGAAGCCGAATCAACGGCCGCATTCGAAGACGCCCTAGACCTGCTGGACGAAGCCCGTGACATCGCCGTGGCCCGTTTGACGGTGTACCAGCAAAGTCTCCGCAACTACCACAGTAGACGGCTACGCCCAAGATCCTTCATCGAAGTTACCTCATAATGCGACTCAAGCAGAAAGGGCACCTGAAGCTAGAGTCACCCTGGGAAGGCCCCTACATGGTCACCGAAGTAATCACAGGTGGCGCCTACCGCCTCAAGGACGTTGAGTCTGAAGTAACATACTCCAACACATGGAACGTCGCACAACTGCGACGCTTCTACCCCTAGTCGTCTTTACTTTCAATAAGGCTATTCAGCCAGGCTACTTAGACGGAACTTGTATCCCCTATTATGCGATGAATAAAAGCTAAGTTCCTTAGCCAACATACTTTTCTTTCTCATGCATATTTACATTCCCAAATACGCTCGGGGGATTCGCCTCACCCTATGACTTCGTCGACTGTTACAATCATGCATCATCCTGAGTAGCTGACCACGTCAGGCTAACGAAAAGGACATGCCAAAATCAACAAAAACAAGCACTACGTGCAAATACATTTTACAAACTTTACAAGGGAAGAAAAAGCCCAATCGAAACTATACAGATTTTACACTACTCTGTACAAAAACTACAGGACTCAAGTAAGCTGAAGCACAATGTTCGACCGCTCGTCAAAGAAGTTCACGATGTCTTTGGTGTGGCGAGCCACCGCAGCATAGTGCGGGCACATATCCCACGCCATACCATCTAGAGCAACTGGTGGCCTTGTCGCTATTTCCGCTAAATCCATGTCACGACAGTGCATCCGAAAAAGCGCCAGCGCCGCCTTAGCACCCACAACAAGTTTTTTGTGCACAAGATACTTCACGGCATCCACGCTCCTAAACTTCCCCAGCAGCCCCAGGAAACTGGACGAAGCCGCATCTAGGGGGAACATTGCATTCCAGATGGACGCGAGCGGTGATCTTGCATGCTTCAAAACCTGAAGCACCTGGTGGATACGATCTTGAACCATTGCGACCACAGTCGCTAGGTCACGGTCCATCCAGAAGAAACCTTTGGCCTCCAACTCCTGTTGGGTGAGGCAAGTGAACCGAATAGCAACGCGTTCCTTCTCTTCCTACGGAAGAAGATTGACAACTACAAAAGAGCAGCATCTAAGAATGCGCAGACATTGGACCAAGACAAAAACGAGATAAAGACATCCAGGGCGACACATTGAAGCTGCTCACCGATCTGCCAAAATTATTCAAGAAGATACTCCTCTCTCTCAACAGCCCGCTCCGTCTTGGACTTCCAAACATCCGCATGGCCACGGGTGATAAGAACATACTTCTACAGGCTTCGGATGCGGTCGCGCAGTAAAGGCAACAGCGACGCATCACTTGTTGGACGGTCAACAACCAAAGCAGTTGATGGAGTCACATGGTCAGCATTTGAAGAGCCCTAAGAGGCGCACAAGTGACAAAGTATAAGGACAAGATAAATCGACACTAGTAGAAGGAAATGCATATATTCACATCAACATAACCACTATGTGGTAGCGTCAAAGCCATCAAGTACAGGACATTACATGCACCATGGCAAAAGTAATCTTAAAACTACAACAACAACTACAAAGTAGAAGGACCCTAAGGAGCTGCCGCATGTGGAGCAACTTCGGACTTTGAGGCTCTAGCCTTGTCCACCCGCTGTTGCTCCAACGCATAGGTGGCTAGAAGGTCAATGAGACGGGGGCCATAATGTTTGAAGCGGGATGTAAGGTTCCCAACCTTTAATAAGGTAGAGATCCCTGTGTTTACAATGCTAGTCCCTGGATCAATAGCTAGCATCCACAGTTAAGATGTAATATCAAGAAACAAAGGTTATAATACAACTTTATAACCAGGAATAAAATAATTTATTACATCTTACATAGCTCATTTGGCTATCACATTACATTGCAGCAGAAATATATAAAGCATGGAGTCCTTCATCTTCAAAGTGCCACAGGCAGACATGTTGGTTGTAGACTTGTAATCCTAATCATTAAACTTCACTAATATCAAACAAACCTGCAACATAACAATTTACAGCCACAAGGGTCAGTACATTTGAATTGTATTGGCAAGTGATACTATGGTAGTATAGTGGAGTCTATCATCTATATGCATTTGGCTAAGTGGAGCTTTAGTCATGCATTGCTCAAAATAGATTTTCCTTATCATTTGAAAACACTAAGTTTTTTCTTTACAAAAATCATTCCCAAGGCATCTCCCAATAGAAATTGGTGATCCTTCAACCCTTGTTCAACCACAAGATTTTAACTTAGAAATTGGGATGAGGAGATTCTTGATAGCTTCCATGTCTTGATGCTCAAATTGTCCTTTACCAGGGACATGGCTAAGTACTTAGATTTTACACTCTGCAGAGGTGGTGCACTTTCCCCACAAGACTTGGTTTCACCAAGAAAAGATCTTTCAGAAGCCTTCCCTTAGACCAGAATGGACGCGCTCCAACCTATCAAACCCCTACCACCAACTATCCATTTGGCTAAGTTATTGCAACATATATGATCCAGGCAGAGCCCATAATGCCAAGTGTCTGCACTTGAAGCTTCTCAACATTTGACATCTCAAATCTCTTTGTTCCTGGGTGGCCATCCACAAGTGAGATACACAAGGTAAACCATAGAAATGGGCCTTGTGAACCACTCAACACAAACCATTCCTTCAATTCCACCTAGGTGATTCATTCACTTAGTTGTTTTATTAACAAAACACAAGTCCACAGACTTAGAAATATTCCATAGCATGAATATATATTCCACCCTTGTCTTCTACTAGCTAAGCTAAGAATGATAGTAGTAGGAATCTTGATGGGGGAATACCAATAGGGGTATACCCACGAAGCGGATTTTCCAGCTGGATCGAGCCGACTGAAGCCAAGCCCAGCGCGGGTCGACTCGCCCAATACGGCGACTGGCGCATGCTGGACCCAAACGAGTGGCGCCGACTGGAGGCCCAAGACGGCGACTCCAATAGAAAGCCCACTAAAGCACTTGTAAACCCTAACTGGCTGCATATATAAAGCCACCAAGGGCACCCCCAAGGGGTACGTCATATTAGATCTAGTCTCTCCCTCCGCCTACGGCGACTTCCATGTAAACCAATCTATGATCATATACTGGATTGATAGCAGGACGTAGCGATCCTCCATCGAGGGGACGTGAACCTGGGTACATCGTGTGCCAATCTCGTTCCTGGATTCTCCTACGCCGCCTTGCTCCCTCTACGTAAGCTACCCCCAGTAGCATCTGCCGTGCAATACCACGACAGTTGGCGCCCACCGTGGGGCAAGCGGTGTTTGGAGGGTGATAATCCGGGCGGGATCAATTTACAAGATCGGTAACGACAAGATTGTTCTGAGCTTGTTCGCAGAATCAAGAAAGTCTATACGTGACCAGTTTCCTAGTCGGTCTAATCTTTTTCCCT
Organism: Avena sativa; assembly: GCA_916181665.1. Lineage (NCBI taxonomy): Eukaryota > Viridiplantae > Streptophyta > Magnoliopsida > Poales > Poaceae > Avena > Avena sativa. The sequence continues at coordinate 259,074,425 of OV702281.1, forward strand.
CTTATTGATTGTTTAGTCAATTGATTATCCTATTTGATCTAATCGTCTTGTTGTTTTTGATGATCTAATCGTCTTGCTGTTTTTGATGAGAGAATCAATCGCAAAATCAGGCTGAAACAGTCTGGTACGATCTGGCACCGGTGCCAGTCGGAGATTGCGCCGAAATCGCTGCAGTATCCATGAACACCAGGACCTCCTCGAGACACTATTACCTTCACGGGAATCAATATAAAGGTATTTCTTTTACGTGATGATTACAGGCATCAGGCATCAGAAAAATCAAAGTGACATGTGAGTCGGACGGCACACGCGAGTACAGCATACTCACCAATCTACAGGAAGAAATCTCGGAAACAGGACGCTACCCATGATTTCCCTTTAGCTCCATCTATCTCTTCTTAATTATTACTTTGATTATTTAATCTAGATCTGATTCCGCATGCGTTGTACTGGCAAGAAAACTATTCGGTCCAAGTAGTTGGAGACACCTGCACCTACGCTTCTCTCTTGCTCGTTATTTCTCTGAAATAATTATTGTTCGATCTAATCAACAATGCTTCCTGATGTTTATTTGTATACGTACGAAATCCCGTTTGAGACGATGGAGTCGCGAAGAAGCCAACTCAGGCGCTTGGCCGTTGAGGACTCGCTTCGCCGCCGCGAACTCGCCTTCCTGGACTCGTCATCACGTACTTGTCACACTCGTGGATCTTCCCTCCGCGGACTCGCCACGCTCGTCGATCCTCCCGCCAAGGACTCGCCACGTCCGGTGACCCGTCCATCGCGGACTCGGCATGCTACGGAACTCGCCAAAACACGGACACGCTTAAACGCGGACTCGTTGGGCTTGGGGACTCATCTGTCGCGGACTCGCTAGGCTCGTGGACTCGCCCAGTGCGGATTCGCCTGCTGCGCCGACATCGCCATAGTGCGACCTCCGTCTGTCGCGTCGACCCCGTGTCCGCCGCGTCGACTTCGCCATAGCGCGACCTCCGTCTGTCGCGTCGACCCCGTGTCCGCCGCGTCGACTTCGCCATAGCGCGACCTCCGTCCGCCGCGTCGACTCTGTGTCCGCCGCGTCGACTCCGTGTCCTCCGCGTCGACTTCGCCATAGCGCGACCTCCGTCCGCCGCGTCGACTCTGTGTCCTCCGCGTCGACTTCGCCATAGCGCGACCTCCGTCCGCCGCGTCGACTCCGTGTCCGCCACGTCGACTTCGCCATAGCGCGACCTCCGTCCGCCGCGTCGACTCCGTGTCCGCCGCGTCGACTTCGCCATAGCGCGACCTCCGTCCGCCGCGTTGACTCCGTGTCCGCCACGTCGAGTTCGCCATAGCGCGACCTCCGTCCGCCGCGTCGACCCCGTGTCCGCCGCGTCGACTTCGCCATAGCGCGACCTCCGTCCGCCGCGTCGACTCCGTGTCCGCCGCGTCGACTTTTTCCGGCTAAACGTCGTGCGACCCTGTCCGCTATGACAAATGTGTACGCCGCACCTGCTAAGGGACCTTCATCGTCCGAGTCGCCAGAGAGGGTCGCTTGCCACGCTGCATGGACTCACCACTGGGCGTCTCTTTCCCTCGGAACAAATCTATTCGCCTTTGTCAACCTTTGAAAGAGCGACTCGCAATGGCCAAGTAGTGCGGACGAGGACTCGCAAACCGAGCCTCAGATCGTCCACGAAAAACGCTAACCGAGAGCCATCATTGGAGTCGCCTTGCTCGACTGGCCTTCCGGGCCAAGACAAATGGTAGTGCTACACAAACAGCACCATGTCCTCCTCAACCTTAGACAGTGCGACTCGCACGGCCAAGTACTGCGGACGAGGACTCGCAAACCGAGCCTCGGATCGTCCAGGAAGAACGCCAAGTCGAGAGCCATCTTTGGAGTCGCCATGCGACTGGCCCCCCGGGCCAAGACGAGAGACTCGCTAACAAAACAGCGCAATCAACATCATCGCGGACTCGCAATCATCGCGGACTCGCCACGCTCGGGGACTCTCCCCTCGCGGACTCGCAATCATCGCGGACTCGCCACGCTCGGGGACTCTCCCCTCGCGGACTCGCAATCATCGCGGACTCGCCGCGCTCGGGGACACTGCGCCCGACGGTCGCTCGACCTCACCACTCGACATGCTCGGCAACAACCACTACTATTTTCAAAATATGAGCATCAAGTCGCCTCTACGAGCCAACTCGAGCCTCGGGGACTACTCCTAGGCATGCTGCGTGTACGCGTGGTTCCGTGACCATGGCTCGCCCTCGTCGACTCGCCACCGCGGACTCGGCATGCTCGAGGACTCTCCACCTCGGACTCATCCTCGCGTACTCAACACGCTCGGGGCCTCGCCACCGCAGACTCGTCCTCGCGTACTCAACACGCTCGGGGACTCGCCACCGTGGACTCGCCCTCGCGTATTCGACACGCTCGGGGACTCACCACCGTGGACTCGCCCTCGCGTACTCAAAACGCTCGGGGACTCGCCACCGCGGACTCGCCCTCGCGTACTCTCCACGCTCGGGAACTCGTCACCGCGGACTCGCCCTTGCGTACTTAACACGCTCGGGGACTCGCCACCGCGGACTCGCCCTCACGTACTCTCCACGCTCGGGGACTTGGCGCGCTACAGACAGCGCCACTCGCCGGTCGCTTGACCTCGCCACTCGCCGCGCTCGGGGGCTCGGCATGCTCCACGTTCTGGGACTCGCCGTAACTGGCGGCTTCATCGACACCCCGCGTCTATCTCCAACTGGCCATCACCGACTGGCTTACGCCGACCGCCTCCCGCTTCACGGTTCTTTTCTCTGTTCAGGAGCTCGTCGCCGATTCGCCATGACCCATCGTCAAGACTCTCCGCGCCCTGCCTCAAGTATGCGTCGAATCAACAACGCGCTCGGGGACTACTGATGGGGGAATACCAATCGGGGTATACCCACGAAGCGGATTTTCTAGCTGGATCGAGCCGACTGAAGCCAAGCCCAGCGCGGGTCGACTCGCCCAATACGGCGACTGGCGCATGCTGGACCCAAACGAGTGGCGCCGACTGGAGGCCCAAGACGGCGACTCCAATAGAAAGCCCACTAAAGCACTTGTAAACCCTAACTGGCTGCATATATAAAGCCACCAAGGGCACCCCCCAAGGGGTACGTCATATTAGATCTAGTCTCTCCCTCCACCTACGGCGACTTCCATGTAAACCAATCTATGATCATATACTGGATTGATAGCAGGACGTAGCGATCCTCCATCGAGGGGACGTGAACCTGGGTACATCGTGTGCCAATCTCGTTCCTGGATTCTCCTACGCCGCCTTGCTCCCTCTACGTAAGCTACCCCCAGTAGCATCTGCCGTGCAATACCACGACAAATCTTAACTTAGGAAATTCTAATAAGGTTTCATCTATGTCACATCCCAAATTTTAGATTTGGTTCTGCATATCATTCATATCATTGCATCATGCTTTTCCATACAAAACCGTCGATCCAAAAGAATCGGCGAAACGCTATTTTCAAAACCCTTTTTCTATTCTTCTACGAGGCTCCTGCGGGAGGCATTAGAATAACTAGTGTTGCCACCCTTGTAGCCTAGTGGTTTCGCTCAACCCTTGACCCTAGATTGTTCCCCTCGATTTTACAAAACCATAGGAGCAAGAATCGCTCGATTCGGAGCTCGTGCGGAAAAGATACGGCCGTTTTGTTAAAGGATAGAAAAACGGATCGATTTTTGGGCCGATTTTCCGAGTCCGTATCCAACCGCGCTCCGAATCGGACTAGGACCCGCGTGGGGGCCCACAAAAGGGCAGCCGCCGCCGCCCTTCCTTGTAAACCGCGCCCGCCTTGATCGCCCCGCACGCGCCTCAGGAACCGCACCCCGCCGCCTCGATCGCCGCGCCCAGCGCCGCCTCCTGGCCCGCGAGCCGCCGCCGTTGTCGCCCTTCCCCGCCGCCCGCCTTGACCCCTCCCCCCCACGCCGCCTGCCCCTCGCCGCCCCGCAGCGCGCCTGCGCCTGTCCGCCGCCGAGCCGCCTCCCGCGCGCGCCATCTGCGCTGCTGCTGCGCCGCTTGCCGCTGCTGCACGCAGCACATACACACGCACGCACGCACGTCGCCTCGCGCGCCTTGCGCCGCGCCCGCTCGTCCGTGCCGTGCCGCACCGCCGTCGCCGCCGCACGCGCCGTCGCCGTCGTGTTGACCGCCCCGTATTACGCGCTGATCGTTTCCCCTTCCGCGCAGGAAAAACGCCGACGCCGGAACTGATCGCCGCCACCGTCCGGAACTCGCCGCCGTCCGTTTCGCCGTTCGTCTCCGGTAAGCCTGCAGCCACCGTTAGATTTCAGATCAGTGGTTCAGATCAGCCGTTGACCGGTCAGACTCAGGCGTTGACTAGTCAGCGCCCAGTCAGCAGACGCGTTGACCAGTCAACAGACACAGTTGACTGGTTAATTTCGTTTTTTGTTTTAGTTGACAGATTTCGGTAGAATCTTGTAAATTGCGTAGAAATTAAACCGCTAGGCCGAAAATTGCAAATAAAATATGTGTAGATTCAGTAAGTCGTGTAAAATCTTGCTGTACCTTTGGTTCAGACTTTTGCAGCAAGATTTAGTACAGTTAAATCAAATAGGTTAATAGCCTTTTTGGAGTAATTAATTCGTAGAAAAAGATCCGTAGCTCCAGAAATCGCGTATGATATGTCCCTGGATTCAGTGGAACGAGGGGAATCTCATCGTGAATTAAAAAGATAGGCTTACAGTAAAAACTTCTGCAGAAACTGTCTAGTGGCTTTCTGCAGTGTTTTAATTACTCGGGGAGTTTTATAATTCCTTTTCGAGTAATTCCAATTGGTATTGTTTCTAATCAGCGATGCCTATACTGTAGAATTTTTCCAATATTTTACAAACAGTATACTACCGGTAGCGAATTATTCGAGTTCTAGCTCTAGTTTTGAGCACTATATCTTGCATAATAGTTTTTCCTTGCGCTAAAACTATTTTCCATGCATGCAATCAGTAGTATTATTGAATAGGATTATGTGGTGCAGCTGTAACACCAATTCACTTGTCTTGCATACCTTCATGCGTCATATTTGTTGCATATGCTTGTGGGTTGTTTGTTTATGATTGCAATTGTATCGTGTAGATTGTGACGAGTGCAACGCTTGCTCGTGTGTGGATTGTTCTTCCGACCGCTACAACCAAGGCAAGTAGATGCTACTTTGTTCATGATATCGTCCTACTATTTTCAATGCATTGTCGTGTATTTTGTAGATGCATGTGTAGGATGATACTACCGCTCTGCTATGTCCTATTATGTGGTAGGAACTTCCTTGTAGATGAACCACCATTGGTAGATGTGCTTAGCCATGCTATGATGAACGAGGGCTGGGTTACATCATTGAGACTTGTTTCTAAAGTATTGGTTTGTGAAAACTAAAACAACTTAATCAATGAATCTCCTAGGTGTGATGGTATTGATAATTTTTGGTGGTTTCATTGCGGAAAGGCACCCAGGTATCAAGAGAAATTGATTGGCTTCTTTATTTGGTAGCTTACGTGTACAACCATGTGCCAATAATGAAATGGGCGGTTGGTTGGACTTAGTAGGTTGTGGTAACCCGAACCCGCGTATCTAGAGATGTAGAATTTTGGTAGGTTGGACCGGTGCACGTCGGGATTGGGGTGCTACTTCCCGAATAGTCTCTTCTTGGACTTTTCCCTATCATCACCCAATATGAGAGTGGTGGTACGAGCTGGGCTGGCCAAGTCACATGGGTAAAGTGTACTAACCCCTGCAGGGTGTGTAATCTAATCGATTAGCCGTGTCCCCGGTTATGGACAACTGAGTTGCTTGATATTGTTTCCATGACATGTTTCTCACTCATTCTAATTTCATAATTGTTTCAATATTGTTGGGTTAACTTAATTGGGATCTTTTCAAAGAAAATCAAAAACTGTTTATGAAAGTAGGACAAAGGTATTTGCAAATGCAAGCCAGACACAGCTCCACTTGCCAAATATGCATGTAGATGTTAGCACTATTGTCTCCTCTACTAGCTCTACTTGCCATACATTCCATGTATTGACCCTTCGGGGCTGCTACGTTTCATGTTGCAGGTTATTCTGATTCTGAGTAATCGATATAGGCCACGGTACTCCGCTCGGCACTTGTTCACTTGTGGGCAATTTGAAGAATGGAGGATTTACTATATTTATGTTGCTACCTGAATAATTTGAGCTAGCCTTGGGCTAAGCTTTTATTGTAATAATGGTACTCTGGATCTTCGTTATTCATGATACACGGATATTTTGCTATGTTATTCGTCTTATTCTATTGTGGGCCAATGAACCGATCCAGGGATTGGCATGTCACATAGAAGCCTCGGTCTTTTCAGAACCGCGGTGTTACAAGATGGTATCAGAGCCCGTGTGTCGACTGTAGGATCGTGACCTAGTATTGGATTAGGAAGCCATAGATTTATTAAAGCCTATATTAACTCTGTCTTTCATCTTATGCCTTTCACCCTCGTAAATTCTTACCATATGCTATTCTAACACTTTCCTCTTTTACTTGATAGATGGGAGAAGTCAGGACTGAGTATGCAACCATGGAGTCACCAAGGCCCTTTGCAAGACAGTTGGCACAGCTCTTGCAGTCATTGGGATTGCCACTGCCCATGTTCAAGGGAAGAAGGATGTACACCTATGGATATGGAGAGGATGCATGGGAGATCACTACCTTCATATTCAGGGATGCCGCCTTGCCAAACCCCGTGCATCTGATCTACACCAAGACATACTGCAACTGGGGACTTGGAATCAACTTGGCCATACATGAAGCCCTGTCTCGCCAGTGCCATAATGTCCGACACCTACTGCCAGCAGATTCACCCTACCGTGACTATGGGAGGCGTGATGAATATGGGCACATTGTGGTTACCCCGGGCGACAGGAACAACATGCCGCCCCGTCAGAGGCACATAGAGGACATGGAAAGGGAGAATGGAGCTCTAGCTGAGAAAGTGATGATGATAAAGGAGATTGCAGACTTTGCTAGCAATGGTATGGTGGTCCAAGGACAGGAGACTGACACTTTGCATGAAGCTGTGGGAGTTCTGGAGAATTCCCTGATAGCCAGAGATGAAACCATAGCTCATCCTCATGGTACTGTGCAGGAGAACACCTAGAACATACAACAGTTGCAAGGGACCGTCCAGGAAAGGGATCAAACTATTGAAGCTATGACAACCCAGATTGCCGCTCTCCAAGCACAGCTGAATCCACCCTCTGATGATGACAATGGAGATGATGGCAACAATGGTGATGATGATGACAGTGCGAATGATGATGATGATGATGATGAGGACGAGGATGATGATGATGGAGACGATGATGGTGGAGTAGATGAAGCTGTTGCAGTTGCAGCTGAGAGTGAAGAAGAAGAGGAGGATCCAGAAGAGGTGGAGTTTGAGATCTCAAGTGATGATTCGGGAGAAGTGTACACTCCGCCGCCATGGTTGTACCGCGAACCGAAGCGCCAACGCATGACAGCAAGGACCTACCGCAACCTCTTCAAGAAGTAGATAGAAGTCCACCAATTAGTCCACGTTAGGCAAAATTCGTTAGGATTAGTCTCGATAGATGTGAAGCTTAGTTCGTGATAGTTTAAGAGTGTTCAGTTGCTTATTTGTGTACTCCAATATCCCAGGAATTATTTCTGCGAATATTATTAAAGAGTTATGGCAAGTTTGGTTACTATCTATGTTATTTTCGCTGCAGTTTTTCTGCTGATACAGCAGTACTGTATGATTTTTCCTATTTTTCTGGTAACTCGGAAAATCTGAAAACAATTGGGCTGATGCGAAACTCTCTGTACTATATGTGCAAAAATCAGCTAATTTTTCTGACGAGTTTAAGTTAGGCGGAAAAATTTGCGAACGATGCTGGACTGTTCTGGAAGATTGCTGTTTTTGTTGCTTAGTTGATCGACTGTTTAGTTAACCATTGCCAACTCTTGTAAAACTATTTCAGTAGGTATATACTGCTAGGATAACCCCTGGGATGTTGCTGGATCGCTTGTTTGTTGGATGTGTTGCTTGCTTGTGATTGTCTGCTATTGTCTGTTGTTGTTTGATCATATGCATGGGTAGAATCCTATTGTCGTAGTTGATTCTTTCTAAACTTACCTGTGCTGAACCGCAGATGCCTCCCCGCCGCCAACCCACTGAGTTGGAGCAACTCATGGCAGCTCAGGCACAGCTGACCCAAGTGATGACTCAGTTCATGGCAAATCAGAACAACAACAATGGAAACAATCAGCCTCAGGGAGATGCTCTCACCAGATTTCTGAGGCTAAGGCCAGCTAAGTTCTCTACTGCAACGGAGCCAATGGTGCTCTCGACTGGTTGCTTTCAGTCAACAAGGATCTGGTAACTGTCGGATGCACTGATGCTGAGAAGGTGAGGTTTGCCGCTCACCTACTGGAGGGACCAGCCGCTTCTTGGTGGGACACTTTTCAGATCACCCACCCGCTGGATACCGTGACTTGGGCAATGTTTGAGGAAGGTTTCAGGACCAACCATGTGTCTTCAGGAGTTCTAAGCCTGAAGAGGAAGGAGTTCCGCAACTTGCGCCAAACCAATCGCACCGTGGCTGAGTACATTGAGGAGTTCAACAACCTGTCCCGTTATGCACCTGAGGATTTTGACACTGATGCAAAAAGGAGGGAGAGATTCCTAGATGGCCTCAGTGATGAGCTTTCAGTATAGCTACTGGTGGTCTATTGCCCCACTTTCCAGGAGCTTATGGACAAGGCCAGGATCTTGGAAGGGAAGCACAAGCAGGTGGAAAGCCGCAAGAGAAAGAGCAATAATCATCACTCTGGTTCACATCACAAGTCTCGCACTTCATATGATGGATACTCCAAGCATGGAGGGAGTGACCATGGGAGCCATTACCGCCACCACCATGGAGGCGATCGGCATCGTCATGACAACCATAGGAGAACCCACCATAGCCACAAGGGAGGACACTCTCACCACTCTGGAGGACACGGGGGGACATGACCGCAACCGTGATCACAGCTTTGTGAAGAAGGATCTGAGTGAGGTGACGTGTTTCAAGTGTAAACAGAAGGGACACTATGCTGACAACTGCCCGGAGAGGAAGGGACTGAAGCCAACCAACAACGAGAAGGCCACAGTGAACCACATGAATGCGGAGGAGATTCCAGATGAGCCTGACCTTGTGATTGGTAAGTTCCCAATCAATACTTACCCAGCACTTATACTTTTCGATACTGGTGCATCGCATTCATTTATATCGAGGGCATTTGTGGATAAGTATAAGTTACCTACTGAGTCTATGAAAAGGTCTATTAGAGTGAGTTCACCTGGAGGAGATATGATAGCTAGCGCGGGATGCCGCGATTTAACTGTGAGGATTGGAACACACAACTTCAGTGCACATTTGGTAGTGTTGGAATCACAGGGATTAAACGTTATTCTGGGTATGGATTGGATGTCTATGCATGGGGGACACATAGATTGTGCACAGCGAGCTGTTTCACTCAAAACCCCGGATGGTAAGAGGATTAGATTCAAGTCGGCTGTACGACCAGGAAGGTGTAAGTTGAATTCTCTCAAGGGGGTTAGCATGGATACTGTGCCAGTGATTAGGGATTACCCCGACGTGTTTCCGGAAGAGCTGCCAGGGATGCCACCTGACAGGGAAGTAGAGTTTCTTATCGACCTGATGCCGGGAATAGGACCTATAGCAAAGAAACCATATAAGATGGATGTGGATGAGCTGAAGGAATTGAAGAAGTAGTTGAAAGAGCAGCTGGAAAAGGGATTCATTCAGCCTAGTTTGTCGTCATGGGGTGCACCTGTTCTGTTTGTGGAAAAGAAAGACAACAGCAAGAGATTAGTAGTGGACTATCGCTCGCTGAATGAAGTAACCATCAAGAACAAGTACCCTCTGCCGAACATAAATGATTTGTTTGATCAACTGGAAGGAGCGAAGGTGTTCAGCAAGATTGATCTGCGATCAGGCTACTTCCAATTGAAGATCCGAGAGGAGGACGTACCAAAAACCGCCTTCACCACTAGGTATGGTTTATATGAATATACGGTTATGTCTTTTGTACTAACGAATGCCCCGGCGTATTTCATGACCATGATGAACAAGGTATTTATGGAGTATTTGGACAAGTTCGTGGTGGTGTTTATTGATGACATAGTGATATATTCCAAGGATGATGCTGAGCATGAGAAGCATCTGCGGCTGATCACGGAGAAACTGAGGGAACATCAGCTGTATGCCAAATTCAGCAAGCGTGAATTCTGGCTTAACACCGTTGGGTTTCTTGGACACGTAGTGTCAGGAGAAGGAGTCGCTGTTGATCCAAGCAAAGTGACTGCAGTAACTGAGTGGGAAGCACCCAAGAATGCAGGAGAGATACGAAGCTTTTTGGGACTTGCTGGATATTACAGGAGGTTCATTTAAAACTTCTCCAAGATTTCTAAGCCGATGACTGAACTTCTGAAGAAGGAGCAGAAGTTTGAATGGACAGACGTATGTGAGGCCAGCTTTCAGGAACTGAAGCGTCGACTAGTGACCGCGCATGTTCTATGTCTACCAGATCTTCAGAAGGATTTCCAAGTGTACTGTGATGCTTCTCGACAGGGACTTGGGAGCGTGCTGATGCAAGATGGGAGAGTAGTGTCATATGCCTCGCGACAACTCAAGCACCATGAGCGGAATTACCCCACACACGACTTGGAGTTAGCGTCAGTGGTTCATGCGCTCAAGGTATGGAGGCATTACTTAATGGGAAAACACTGTGATGTGTACACCGACCACAAGAGCCTGAAGTACATATTTACACAGAAGGAACTGAACATGAGGCAAAGGAGATGGTTGGAACTTATCAAGGACTATGATATGAATCTACAATACCACCCAGGAAAGCCCAATGTAGCAGCAGATGCTCTGAGCCGGATGGTCTATGCCAAGGGATTGACAATTGGTGAATTGCCTGAGGATTTGTGCAAGCAGTTCAAGGACCTTAGACTGGAGGTAGTATCTGAAGGGTACTTGGCAACTATGGAAGTCCAACCAACGCTACAGGACAGAATTAGGAAGGCTCAAGTGGGAGACAAAGAGATGGATGAAATAAGGGAAAAGATGAAGGAGGATCGAGCAAAAGAATTCTGCGAGGATGAGCAAGGAACCTTGTGGTATGGAGATCGTTTGTGCGTTCCCAACGATCCGGAGTTGAGGAAGTTGATTCTGCAGGAAGCTCATGACTCGCCATATTACATACATCCGGGCAATACAAAGATGTATATGGACCTAAAGGACAGATTCTGGTGGAACAACATGAAGGGAGACATCGCAGAGCATATTGCCCTATGTGATGTATGTAGCCGAGTGAAGGCGGAACACCAGAAGCCAGCAGGATTGCTACAGCCATTGCCCGTGCCGGATTGGAAGTGGGATAGAGTGGGAATGGAATTTTATCACTGGATTGCCCAGGACCAGGTCAGGATATGACTCTATTTGGGTAGTGGTCGACCATTTGACCAAGGTAGCCCACTTTATTCCGGTAAAGACGACATATACGAGTGCAAAGTTGGCCAAGATTTACATGGACAGAATTGTGTGCCTACATGGAGTTCCCAAGAGCATTGTATCTGACAGAGGCACCCAATTTACCTCACACTTCTGGCGCCAGCTGCACGAGTCACTCGGTACTAGATTGGAGTTTAGCACAGCATTTCACCCGCAGACTGATGGACAGACCGAGAGGGTGAATCAGATTTTGGAGGACATGCTGAGAGCTTGCGCCTTGGCTCATGGCTCTAGTTGGGATGAGAATTTGCCGTATGCGGAGTTTTCCTACAACAACAGCTATCAAACCAGCATCAAGACGTCACCGTTCGATGTGCTGTATGGAAAACGGTGCCGGAAACCATTGCTATGGGATGGAGTAGGAGAACGCCAGTTTTTTGGACCTGATTTGATCAAGGACGCTGAGGCGAAGGTCGCCTTGATTAGGGATAGGCTGAAGGTAGAACAGTCAAGGCAGAAGAGCTACGCTGACGCCAAGCGCAAGGAAGTGGTGTATGAGATAGGTGATAGAGCATACCTCAGAGTGTCGCCACTTCGTGGAATCAAGAGATTTGGAATTAAGGGTAAGCTGGCACCTCGATTTATTGGACCGTATCGGGTCTTAGCACGCAAAGGAGAAGTTGCTTATCAGTTGGAGATGCCAGAAGCTCTGTCCGCTGTTCACAACGTGTTCCACGTATCCCAGCTGAAGAAGTGCCATCTGGAGATGGTGGATACACCACTGAGAGACACTGTACCGCTAGAGGAGGTTCAGCTTGAGAATGATTTGACCTATGAGGAGAAACCGGTCAAGATTCTGGAGACAGCGGAGAGGACTACCCGTACCAAGACGATCAGGTTTTGCAAGGTGCAGTGGAGCCACCACACCGAACAGGAAGCCACTTGGGAGCGTGAGGATGACATCCGAGAGGACTACCCACACCTATTTGCTAGCCGCGCCGAATCTCGAGGACGAGATTCATCTTAAGGGGGTTAGTCTTGTCACATCCCAAATTTTAGATTTGGTTCTGCATATCATTCATATCATTGCATCATGCTTTTCCATACAAAACCGTCGATCGAAAACAATCGGCGAAACGCTATTTTCAAAACCCTTTTTCTATTCTTCTACGAGGCTCCTGCGGAAGGCATTAGAATAACTAGTGTTGCCACCCTTGTATCCTAGTGGTTTCGCTTAACACTTGACCCTAGATTGTTCCCCTCGAGTTTACAAAACCGTAGGAGCAAGAATCGCTCGATTCGGAGCTCGTGCGGAAAAGATACGGCCGTTTTGTTAAAGGATAGAAAAACGGGCCGATTTTCCGAGTCCGTATCCAACCGCGCTCCGAATTGGACTAGGACCCGCGTGGGGGCCCACAAAAGGGCAGCCGCCGCCCTGCCTCGTAAACCGCGCCCGCCTCGGGAACCGCACCCCGCCGCCTCGATCGCCGCGCCCAGCGCCGCCTCCTGGCCCGCGAGCCGCCGCCGCCGTCGCCCTTCCCCGCCGCCCCCAGGTACCGCGCGCCGCCGCCGGCCTTGCCCCCCCCCCCCCCCCGCCGCCTGCCACTCGCCGCCCCGCAGCGCGCCTGCGCCTGCCCGCCGCCGAGCCGCCTCCCGCGCGCGCCATCTGCGCTGCTGCTGCGCCGCTTGCCGCTGCTGCACGCAGCACACACGCACGCACGCGCGTTGCCTCGCGCGCCTTGCGCCGCGCCCGCTCGTCCGTGCCGTGCCGCACCGCCGTCGCCGCCGCACGCGTCGTCGCCCTCGTGTTGACCGCCCCGTATTACGCGCTGATCGTTTCCCCTTCCGCGCAGGTAAAACGCCGACGCCGGAACCGATCGCCGCCACCGTCCGGAACTCGCCGCCGTCCGTTTCGCCGTTCGTCTCCGGTAAGCCTCCAGCCACCGTTAGATTTCAGATCAGTGGTTCAGATCAGCCGTTGACCGGTCAGACTTAGGCGTTGACTAGTCAGACACCCAGTCAGCGCCCAGTCAGCAGACGCGTTGACCAGTCAACAGACACAGTTGACTGGTTAATTTCGTTTATCGTTTTAGTTGACAGATTTCGGTAGAATCTTGTAAATTGCGTAGAAATTAAACCGCTGGGCCGAAAATTGCAAATAAAATATGTGTAGATTCAGTAAGTCATTTAGAATATTGTTGTACCTTTGGTTCAGACTTTTGCAGCAAGATTTAGTACAGTTAAATCAAATAGGTTAATGGCCTTTTTGGAGTAATTAATTCGTAGAAAAAGATCCGTAGCTCCAGAAATCCCGTATGATATGTCCCTGGATTCAGTGGAACGAGGGGAATCGCATCGTGAATTAAAAAGATAGGCTTACAGTAAAAACTTCTGCAGAAACTGTCTAGTGGCTTTCTGCAGTGTTTTAATTACTCGAGGAGTTTCATAATTCCTTTTCGAGTAATTCCAATTTGTACTGTTTCTAATCAGCGATGCCTATACTGTTGAATTTTCCCAAGATTTTACAAACATTATACTACCGGTAGCGAATTATTCGAGTTCTAGCTCTAGTTTTGAGCACTATATCTTGCATAATAGTTTTTCCTTGCGCTAAAACTATTTTCCATGCATGCAATCAGTAGTATTATTGAATAGGATTATGTGGTGCAGCTGTAACACCAATTCACTTGTCTTGCATACCTTCATGCATCATATTTGTTGCATATGCTTGTGGGTTGTTTGTTTATGATTGCAATTGTATCGTGTAGATTGTGACGAGTGCAACGCTTGCTCGTGTGTGGATTGTTCTTCCGACCGCTACAACCAAGGCAAGTAGATGCTACTTTGTTCATGATATCGTCCTACTATTTTCAATGCATTGTTGTGTATTTTGTAGATGCATGTGTAGGATGATACTACCGCTATGCTATGTCCTATTATGTGGTAGGAACTTCCTTGTAGATGAACCACCGTTGGTAGATGTGCTTAGCCATGCTATGATGAACGAGGGCTGGGTTACATCATTGAGACTTGTTTCTAAAAGTATTGGTTTGTGAAAACTAAAACAACTTAATCAATGAATCTCCTGGGTGTGATGGTATTGATAATTTTTGGTGGTTTCATTGCAGAAAGGCACCCAGGTATCAAGAGAAATTGATTGGCTTCTTTATTTGGTAGCTTACGTGTACAACCATGTGCCAATAATGAAATGGGCGGTTGGTTGGACTTAGTAGGTTGTGGTAACCCGAACCCGCGTATCGAGAGATGTAGAATTTTGGTAGGTTGGACCGGTGCGCGTCGGGATTGGGGTGCTACTTCCCGAACAGTCTCTTCTTGGACTTCTCCCTATCATCACCCAATATGAGAGTGGTTGTACGAGCTGGGCTGGCCAAGTCACATGGGTAAAGTGTACTAACCCCTGCAGGGTGTGTAATCTAATCGATTAGCCGTGTCCCCGGTTATAGACAACTGAGTTGCTTGATATTGTTTCCATGACATGTTTCTCGCTCATTCTAATTTCATAATTGTTTCAATATTGTTGGGTTAACTTAATTGGGATCTTTTCAAAGAAAATCAAAAACTGTTTATGAAAGTAGGACAAAGGTATTTGAAAATTCAAGCCAGACACAGCTCCACTTGCCAAATATGCATGTAGATGTTAGCACTATTGTCTCCTTTACTAACTCTACTTGCCATACATTCCAAGTATTGACCCTTCGGGCTGCTATGTTTCATGTTGCAGGTTATTCCGATTCTGAGTAATCGATATAGGCCACGATACTCCACTCGGCACTTGTTCACTTGTGGGCAATTTGAAGAATGGAGGATTTACTATATTTATGTTGCTACCTGAATAATTTGAGCTAGCCTTGGGCTAAGCTTTTATTGTAATAATGGTACTCTGGATCTTCGTTATTCATGATACACGGATATTTTGCTATGTTATTCATCTTATTCTATTGTGGGCCAATGAACCGATCCAGGGATTGGCATGTCACATAGAAGCCTCGGTCTTTTCAGAACCGCGGTGTTACAATCTACTAGGATTTCCCATGGCATAGTTTACACTTAGCAAAATTCCATGCAAGTCCTACTTAGAAATATCACTAATGCATAGTGAAAATAATGGGACAAAAGTATGAAGCATCACTTGCCTTTTTGGTAGAGAATATAAGTTCACTCCTTGATCTTTGCAATATTCACACTCTTCAAATCACTACAATTCAATCAAGCAAGCAACATTTCAATCTACCATTCAAGCAAAACATCACATAAAATGATAGAAACAAAACAATGCATGCAAGCATGCTAAAGATTGTTTTATTTGGATAAGTGGTTTCTAATAGGTTACAAACATTTGAAAACACCTAATGGTCACTTCATAAAGTGGCAAAACCTTTTGCAAAATATTTTACTTCATAAACCATTTTTAAACCAAGTCATTATTTTATGTGGTTGAGAATGTCTTTAGCAAAGTAATAATTTTTGTAGGGTTCACCAAATGCATTTTCAAATCATAAAACTTGGTGTTTGGGGTCAGAGAGTTTAAATCAAAACATTTCCCAAAGGTTTTCCTCCAAAAGCATTTTTAATAAATAAACATTATTTTTATTTGACTAGAAATGGTTTAAATCAAAAGTTTATTCTTTTGCTTCACCAAATATGTTTTTGAAACCACAAATTGATTTCTATGGTCAGTAGGTTCAAAGCAAACCATTTGCCAAAGATTTCATCTCAAAATTCATTTTAGAACAATTTTTATATTCTAAACATGCATACACAAGTTTCTGCAAAAACAATCAATTTAACAGAAGAAATTTACTAAACAAAGTGCATGGTCAGAAAGTACTTGTCTTGCTGATTCCATTGATATAAAATTTGCAAAATTTGGACGTGTGGTTGAAAGTTATGAATTTTTCAAATTGGAATATCTAATAGACAAGTTTTTGGTTTTTAAAACAAACACAGGCCACGCGTCGTGCTGCGATTGGTCGGTACCGCTTCGTGCGGATTGATCGCTGCGGAGCGTTAGATCTAAGTTTAATCGCGCGGCTCAGGTTCACCCATACCCGTTCGATCTACGTTCTATCGCATCCGTCAGATCAAGATCTGGCGGTTCAGGCACTGTGACCAAATGTCAGCGGCGCTCGACGGTGGCTGGCGGCGGTGACGCTCGGCTCACGGCGCTGCGGCGACTATAGGAAGCGAGAGAGTGAAAGGAGATGCTCACCAGGTTTGCAGCGACGTACTGATGTTCAATGTGCTCGAGGGAAGGCAGGGGGCGCACGGGGCTCACGACAATTGCTCGCCAGAGTTTGTGGAGTCGTCGGGTGCGGTAAGTCGTCGACGAAGGCGATTCTACGATGCACGAGAGAGCAAGAAAAAGGCGTGGTTAGATGCACAGATGAGTCTAGAGTGTCAGAGCATCAAAGAGGAGTGGAGGCGCGGTCAAAGACTACCTTCAGGGCTCGTCGGTGTGGAGGCAGACGGCGGCAGAGTTTAGTCGAGGAGGTTGCCCATGTTCTGGGTCAAGCGCGGGCAAGCTGAGGATGCAGAGAGAAGCGCCAGGGCCTGGGGGTCACGTTCGTGTGCTCGAGGAGGCGAGGGGCAGAGGAGGCTAGCCGGAATTTCCGTCGGAGCTCGCCGGAGCAGAGTGCAGTGTAGGGAGAATTGGGGACAGCCTGGGGGCTCCGGTGGGGCGACGACTGGGGGAAAAGAGAGAGGGAACGCAAGCACTTAAGATAGCATGGTCGCGGGGTGGAGTAACGCAGGCAGTAAAGTGTATTGACGCCAGTTTCAACGGCCAGAAACGGCGAGGAGGTGTTGGAGGCGTGGTCACCGCGGGGAGAAAGAAGCTAACGGGGCAGTGGGGTCGCATGGCAGCGGGAGAGAGAAGGAGGAGGTGGGGTCTGGTCATCAGCGGCGCTGTGGGTGAGTTCTGCGGTGAGAAAACGTTTCGCTCGGGTGAGAGGGAGAAGTGGGCTGCTGGGCTTAGTGGGCCTGCTGGCTGGGCTGAGTCTTTTACATATTTTTTTTCTGATTGTTTTTTCCTTTTTCCTTTTCTTTTATTCTGTTTTGATTTTGTTTAATTATTTCAAACATCCATTTGAATTCAAACCTCAACCAAAATTTGTGTAGGTTTGAATACTGATTAGTAATATAATCTGAAGTCAATTTTGGAATAAAATTTTATTCTTTTTGGGGTCTTTTTAATTATTCAAAAAGTCCCTTGTTTTAAATCAAATAAGATTTAATAATATTTTCAAACACCATTTAAATTCTTAAACCTTCCAAATCTTTTCAGTAGGTTTTTATTTGTTTAATAGGGTGTCAAATAATTCATCTTGAATTATTTGGAAAGTATTTAATATGATTCATAAATCATTTAAATTAGGTATTTGTTTTAATTCCAATGGAATTAAATATAGTTTTAATTCCCTAAATTTTACTTGGAAGATTTATTTTATTTAAGTTAATTAAACAACTTTTATTCCACTTGGGTAAATTCCAAAATACTATTTTCTCATGAATTATATAATTATTCTTATTAGAGATTTGTCTTTATTAAAATAGGGATAAAATGGTTAATGTCATTTAATTTATTTTGGAAATTCTTTATCCAATATTTTATTTGGATTTGGATTATAATCATTCCACTTCTTTAATGGATTAGGGCAAGATTTAATTTGGTCTTTAAATAATCCTTATTTAATATTTCTTTCTTCATCTTATAAAATCCATATCTTTTTATTTATAGATCCAAACTTGGTGACTCCAATTTTTAAAATCTTATTTAATGTTCATTTATCCTTTTAAATATCTTTAGTATTATTTGCTCACCATTTGGTATGAATTTTAGATAAGTGTTTTATTAGCTTTGGAAATTACTTTTCCTTATCTTATTTAAATTCATAAGATTTTATTTATGGCTCCAAATTAAGTGAAACCAATTTCTATGGTTTACAATATTTCTATTTGTCTTTCTTGATCATTTGTAAATGTTTGTTGACAAATTTTTATATGGATCAAATCCATAGGCTTGAAGATACTTGGAAATGATTTTTATTCCATTAGGGTTTAGAGTTTGGATTTATTTTCCAAGTGTTCAATTTTTAAGATACATTCATTGAGGAATGCATTTCTCTTGATTTGGATTTTGTTGGATTCAAAATTTAATTAAAGTTTGTTCAAGATGGGATTTTTAAGTTTCCTATTAGAAATAAAAGTTTCTTTTCACCCTAATTTTCAACAATTATTTATTTTGTTTATTTATTTTTCACATTACAAGATTTGGAAAATCTTGGGATGTGACAGGCTACCACCCTTAAAATAAATCTCGTCCCGAGATTTGTGGAGGCTAGGGTTACAAGTTGGCTCAAAGCAACTAGGGTACTACCACGCTTAAAAAAATTCCAACTAGATTACTTCTTGACTTGCTTGGGATCTTGTTGAAACCTCTCTGGACACTGGTCTGCATAATGGCCTAGCTATTTGCATTTGAAACACATCACTTGGATATTATCCTTATTCTTCTTTGGTATCAATTCTTCTTGTTTATTTCCTTGGTTCTTCTTCTTTTTTGGGCAATCACTGGCATAGTGTCCCATTTCTTTGCAATTGTAACATTGCAACTAGCTTATGTCCTTCTTATTTTTGGGTCTCTCCAAAGCTAGGAGTTCTTCTAGTTCACACTCTTCATACTTTACCACAAAGGTGGGAAATCTTTCTCTCTTCTTGGGGCATTTACTAGAGATATGACCTTCTTCTCCACAAGAGTAGCAACACTTTGTGATCACTTTGGATTTGATCTTATGATGCATAGTTTTGACTTTTCCTTCATCCTTCTTGGTAGAAGTTGTTCCTTCATGAGGGTTTACAAACTGTTGATGCACTCCACCTTGTTTCCTTTGTTGAACTATGGAATAGATGGGGCATTGGATAGGGACATGGTTATTTCCTTCACATAGGAAACCAGTAGCTTGAGATGTGGGGCATTGATTTGTTGGATGTTTCTTTTCACAATTGGGGCATTGTTCTTCATGTTCTTTGGAAGTGTGATCCTTGTCTCCATAAACATTGCAAGCTTGGGTTCCTTCTAAAATATCATCCTTGACATCCTTGTTGTCACAAACTCCTTGGGAAAGGTTGTCTTCCATGTTGATCATTTGAGTGGCCATCCTTTGCAACAATTGGGATTGAGTTTTCAAAAGCTTTTGCATGGTTGGGTCTAACTCATTGTTGTTGGCTAAAAACTGAGTTGTCACTTGGTTCAACTGGGTTTGGTTTGCTAGTAGTTGTTCTCTCATGTAGATCTCTTGGTTGTTTTTGTCATTCTTGATGTTGGAGTCTCTTGGAGAAGTCATCTGTTTGGGTTGGATTGGGATTAGGATAGGCAAAATATTTCTAAGGGAATAATTCTAATCACACACATCACAATTCACACAAGCAATGTGCAAGCAATCACAAACAAACATTACACTCAAACAACAAGTTTCAAGCACATTTTAAGCAATAAAATATTTTTGTTACACCACATAAGTTAGTGTGTTTGATCTATACTTAATATGGTGGTCCATCTATGTGGTTCACTTGAGATCTTTCCCCCCTTCTTGGTTGATTCTTCTTGCATGAGATCATGGTTTCCTTGGGAAATTGGTCACAAAAACTTCAAAGGTGATGATGATTCCCAAGTTGTGTTTCCTTAGTCTTCAAGTCTTGGGCAAGATTTCTTGTCTCACTTGTAGTCCTTAGTGATATCCAAGGTAGAAGTCTTTGTTGGGAATAAGGTTTAAATCACTTGAAGATGTTGAAGTCATTAGAGTTGATGAAGTCCTTTGCTCATGGTGAAGTCTTTGGCCATGGGGTAGGCTTGTCCATCAAGTTGAAATAGAAGAGATGTAGAGTCAAAACCAAAATGGTTGAGGAAAGAGTTTACAAGATTGTTTGTAAATAAGTTTTGGAACAAATACAACTCCTATTTTTCTAAGGGGTTTTGTCCAATCCTAGGTTTACAAATCCTATAGGAAACACAATGCTCTGATACCATCTGTAAGGAATGTGTGCACGTAATTTTGGGTCTTCTTGTAATCTGCATGCGCATCACCCAATAGGGCCTTCACCAAGGAGTCGAAGCCTTCAATGGAAACACCCTTAGGAAAGATCTCCCGGTAGAAGTGGCTGAAGACCTCCTTGCCTAGCGTCTCAACGGTAGAGGTTCAACGGTCTTCGACCACCGCAGTCGCATCCGTGATGGTGTCCCCATGATCCAAGACATCACGATCAAACATAATGCTAGTGTCATCTGCAGATGCGTCAAAGAAGTTTCGGGTCAAATGAAGGAAACACACAAAAAAGTTCAGGCAGAGGCAATGTTCGGTAACTCACCAGACAACGCTTTGGCAGCCGCCATAATCTTCTCCGCCATCGCCTTCTCCCGAGATGCATCAGTAGCTAGAAGTTGCTCTTCGCACTCCTAGGCCTCCAGCTTACAACGCTCAAGGGACTCCACATCATTCTTCACCTTGGTCTTCGCCTGGATGTGCTTCTTTCCGAGTCGTCCATCTTGAGGAGAGCCTCATTGTTATCATCTGCGAAAAGAAAAAGGAAAAATATTAGAAAGAAAAACTTACCATTAGCACCCGAGGAAAATAGGCAATAATGTAAAAACCTTGGAGCTACTGGAAACTCTCCTCCAAGGTGAGGTATTGTTGCCCGAGGTGGTTGATGTCGCGGATGAAGTTCTATAGAAAGAAAGAAACATTCAAACACTTAAAGGACTCGGGGGCTCACTCGCGTCAGATGGATAATACTCACATTACCTGATATAGATCGTCCTGATGATCCTTTAGTTTTGTCCCGATCTTTCACATTGAGTCAACCAGTAATCTCCCAATTACGCGATGAACGCAATCTTGATGTTTTCAATTACTATATCGATCTCCTGAATGGAGTGGAAAGTGATGCATCCGAGCTTAGATGGTGCCTACATAGACTTGCGCCAGTTGAGGAGTACCAAGTGAAGGGAATATGCCCTGAGAGGCAATAATAAAGTTGTTATTATGTATATTCCAAGTTTATGATAAGTGCTTATTTTGCATGCTATAATTGTATTAATACAGAAACATTAATACATGTGTGTTTAATAAACAAAAATAAAGTTCCTAGTTATGCCTCTCTTATAAACTAGCTCATTGATTAACAAGATGATCAAAGGTTTCCTGATCATGGACATTGGATGTCGTTAATAACGAGGTCACAACATTGTTGGAATGATGTGATGAACATTCATCTGAAGTATAGCATTACGATCAAGGTCATTGTGTTTATATTGCTATAACATCATATGAAGTAATCTTAGTCCTTAGACCATGAGATCATGTCAATCACTAACACCGGAAGTGTATCTTGATAACATCAAATGCCACACCGTAACAGGGTGACTATAAAGATGGGTTTAGTGCTACGAAGGTGTTATGTTGAGGCTCATGGATCAAGAGTGGAATTTTTCCACCCCGATGACAAATAGATATACTCTGGGCCCTCTTGGTGATATCATGTGGCATCCCGCAAAACCACTACTAGAAAATCGCGTTGTTTTTGTGCATTGCATCATCGTGACCGCATGCTCATGTCATCATGCCACATTGCATTTGAGCATCGTCATCGTCTTGCATCTGTTCGCATAAAACTATTTTCGAGAAAACCCAAATTGTTTTCTAAAACGCCCCGTCTTTTATTCAAACGCCAAACCCGGGTCTCCGGATTATTTTGTTTTGTTGCTATCGGTTTGCAAACGGTCCAATTAAAGTAAATAAAATATTAAGTTAATTTTAGTGGGGGCAGTCGAACGGGCCGAAACGACCCGAACGACCACCCCCGAACTAAAATCGGTCCACCTAACCCGCCCTTCTAAATCCTACAGCTACCCACCTATCTACCCAGCTCTCCCCTCCACATCACCCCAACCAACCCCCTCTTGACACCTCACCTCTCCCCACAGCCCCACCCACTCACACGCTGCCATGTCGCCAGCCACCCCTCTCTCTCTCTTCTCACTCCCTCCACCGAGCCCCACCTGGCCCCACCTAACCTGCCCCCTCCACATCACCCCACCCAATAGCAACTTGCCACCTCCCCTTTTCCCTTCCCCCAGCCAACCATGTGCTGCCACTTGGCCTCTCTCTCTCCTAAACCCACCCCCACCCTGCCAGCACACCCCTCCCTCACATGCACTCACGCCCACACCCAGCAGCCTGCCGCCGTCCCCACCTGTTTTCCCGCCCAGCGCCACCTCGGGATCCCGCCCCCCACCTGGCGCGTCCCACCGCCCCCGCACCTGCCCCCTGGCCCACCGCGGGACCCGCCTGGACCCACCCCCGTCCTCAACCTTCCGTCCCCATCCTCTGCCCCGCATCCTCCCTTCCGCCTCGCCCCGAGGCAGAGCTCGCCCCGGCCGCGCTAGCCGCGCCGGCGAGCGTCCTCGCCGCCTTCCCCGCCACCGTCGCCTGGGCCCCTCTCCCTCCGCTTCGGTCGGGCCGCCCCGAGCTCCGCGCCCCTCCCCTCGGCTCGCCGCCGGGCTCCGCCTCGCTCCGGCCAGCAACCACCTCCCTGCGCGCCTCCTGCCTCCACCCCTCGTCGCCTCCCGCAGGCCGCGCCCTGCGCCACCCCCACCTCCGCCTCGCCGCCGGACCCGCTCCGCCCCGCCTCTACCTGCGTCGTCGCCCCTCCGCCTGAGCCCAGCCCGCGCCTCCGCCACCGGCCGCCAGCCCCGTCTCCGGCCGTCCTCGCCGCCGCCAACCTCCGTCGTCCCGCATCAAGCCGCCGCGCGCCGCCTGCGAGACGCCGCGCCACCCGCGACCTGCCCTCGCCGGAGCCGCGCCCTCCCTCGCCCCGCTCCAGTCGCCTCTGCCTCGCTCGCGTCCGGCCGTCCCCGCTAGCCGCGCGGGCCCGCCTCGCCGGCGCCCTCCTCGTCCGCCCCTCCTCGCCGGGAACCGCACCTCCCCGCCGCTCCGCTTCTCCTTGTCGGCCCCGAGCTCGCCTCCGTCGCGCGCCGTGTCCGTCGCCATCGCTTGCCCGTGCCTCGTGGTCCTCTGCGGTTGAAGTTGGCCCAGCTTTTGGTCCTGTTGTTCCCCTGTGCGTGTGTGTAAAGGGTGCATGTGCCCGTGTAGGTGCCAATCCAACCAAACCACCATCAAGGAATAGAACATGTACCATAACGCCAACGACAGGGGGGCCGCACAAGATCTTCGACACGGAACGCCGAGGTCTCCGTCCCGTACCCGAAGATGTCAAGTTCTTCCTCACGGAAACTAAAGACGGTTTCCGGTGTTTGGAGGTCGAACCCCAAGATCGCCTTCCCCGACCCAAAGCGTCGAGATCCCGAGCCTCCGAAGACCGGACCCTGCAGGACTGACATGATCTTCTTCTCGGACGCCAAGATTCGTCGAGGGCCCGGAACGACAAGAACTTCCTCGAGGACGCCGAGTGCTTCACCCCGGACACCGAGACCCCGACGCGACAAGTACTTCATCCCGAACGCCATAACCGTCGTCATGACCCGAAGACCACGGCGACGACAAGATCGGCACCGACCAGAACGAACCCGATGCGCCCCGACGCTAACCAAGTTCGTCTTCTCGGATGCGTCAAGATCGACTTCTGTTGCCGAGACCGATCCGTCGAACCCTGGACCCTGAGCCCGACCCCGAACCCCGGAACCCCAAGATCTGTCGAACCCTAATGTGTGACCCCTTTCTCGAGCCCTATTTTATAAATGTAATAACAAATTGTTGCATATTTAATTGTCATCTCGCATGCATATCATTGGTTTGGGGGCCTTATGCCGATTCACCTTATAATTAAATATGGGGCCCATATGCGGGCAAATCTAGTCTCATATTGGCCTCATTTAAACTTGTGTAGCGAACCGGTGTGATCTTTTGCCATGTTATAACAACATTTAAATTGCGGGGTAGTTAAATAACTCGAACCACCTAATTAATTGTCGGGACCCTGGTTCCTCTTAACCTGACCTAATTGCATTGCACCTTAGCCATGTCATGCATCATACATGCATCATGCCGATCTTCTGCCGTTGTATTAAATATTGCATCCGGTGTTTGTTCTAGCGTTTTGCTTCTTCGCGGATAAGGCCGTTGAGTTGATGCGAGTGCCGACCCGATCTCCGGTTGAACCCTTCGACAATGTTTTCAGGCGAGCATCTCCCCCTTTCTACCTATCTTACTTTTATAGTATTTATTCCCTCCTGTTGATCTATTGCTATCTGTGTTGCGATGCTCTAGTTTCCGTACCTTTGATATTACTTGCAGCCTTATATTGCCTTGGACACATCCTATTACCTGTTGTTTGGTAGATAGTTGGACTTGCGCGTCGTAGTCGCTTGCTCAAGTGCCGTTGCGTGTCGTCAAGTGCCACAGTTGTTGGTGTATTGCCGCATGTTTGATGTTGGAGATGATCATAGCTTTACTTTTCGTTCACTTTAATTCCTGTTTATCAACTAAAATTGAAATAAGCAGAGGCATCGGTGGGTGATAGATAATATTTGGTTTCCGACCGCCCACTTGTGTCCCGTAGGACCCCGAGTACTTGATACCTGTTCCTTGATTTATCGCGCTATCCACATCCGGGAGGTATATGGGACCCCCCTTAGCCAGAGCTTGATTCAGTCTTATTTCTTGGGGCCACAAACTAGTTTGAGGTTTTATTTACGATCTTGTACTTATGCCATGTTTTACTGCTTTATTTACGATTGTGCGATGGATAGCACACTGTACTGTTTAGGTAAGCGGAATGTTTACGCGGTATCGACAAGCCCCGTTTGGGGTTCCCAGTCGTTTACAGCCATTGTCGCAGACCTTGAGTCCGTCTCGGAGCTAGCTTACTTCGTTGCAGGTCTACTCAATGGGGTTGGCCCCCTGAAATATTTCTGAATCCTGTGATTGCTTTGTCGTGAAAGCCTCGTTGGGTTTTGATTTGGTTTTTCCGAGGTCGATCGTGTGTGTGTTGCTATTTGTGCACCCCGGCCGGGTTAAAACTTTCTGAAATCCGTGTCCGCGGTTATGGACGACTTGGAGCACAGTATCTCGACCATAGACAAGCATAACTAAAGTTTATTGCTATAAATTTGACTTTATAATGACTAGTAATCAGCTTCACTATAATGGAATGGCTAATTAATACTGCCCACAATTGCTTGTTTGGAGTGTCGCTTGCGACCATTGTACCTGACTAGTAAGTATGACAACTACAACGGAATGGCTAAATAAAAGTGCCAACAACTGCTAGGTTTTGGGTTATCTCATGCTATTTGTATCTGACTAGTAAGTGCCGCAACTACAACGTAATGATTAACTAAAAGTGCCCACTGCTTATTTTATCAGGACGATTATCTATACCTGACTAGTAATTACTGCAACAATAACTGAATAAATAAAACTGCCAACTGTGTGAGTTCCTCGGTTGACTTCCTCGTTTGGTCTCGAGGGGGAAACACCAGGATGGGTTTGTTTGATGTTAGTATCAGGTTGGTTCCGAATAGGTCTTTTCTTACCCCTCTCTGAATGCCGCCAGTTGTATTGAGTCTCTATAGGTTGTTTAGTGCATGCTGCCGCTGCCGCTTTAGTCCACCACACCTATGTAGGCGAGGACCGCCGAATTCTAGTCTCGCCGTGTACTGGCCTCAGTACTGACGCTCCTCTTTTTCCTTTGCCCTTTGTCGGCACCCCTTTTGTTTAAGCAGGTTTTGAGATCGACGTCGTTAGCAAGGTTACCCTTCCGGCTTGGCCTGGGCAGGGTTATGGACGCCATTGGTTATTCTTCAGGGCTCTTAGCCCCATTTGCCTCTTGTCCGTAGTCGGACGCTCTATCATTTTCAAGGTGATTTGGATCTTTGTATGTTATCTCTGTATTCTTGACTCATGGAGTCGCTGTTATATATATCTGTTCTGTGGGTCCCATCGAGGACTGTTGTGTAATGTTATTACTTCGATTTCCACCCGCACGAAAGTGCCTGGTGGGCGCCTTTGAATCGTTTCTATGCGGGTTTGGCGGGAATTGCTGAAACTTGCATAGGTCCGATTCTGAGGGTGTTACAGAGTGGTATCAGAGCTCAGCAGTTGCGATACCCCACAAGTCCAGCCTGTAGGATAACCTAGCTAACGGCCGCAGTAGAGTGTCAAAACTATTTTTGCAAAACCGGTTGGGTAGTTCTGATTAGGTCTGATTTTATTCCTTACCCCTCTGCTATTCTCCTCTTACCTCTACGTGTTTTGAATCCGCTCTCGTCTTTTTCTTCGAGTCCAGGAATTCTCGTGGTTGGGTTCCGTCGTACCTTCAAGGTTTCGCTTCCTCCTTTGATAACGGTGTGGCTACATCCGGTCTTCATGTTATCCGAGGAACTCTTCGTCTGGTGGACTTCTCTTTGTTCCTTCTCGTGCCTTCCGGTGTTTTCCGACGCGACGACATCACCTACGCCAGATCCGATGCAGAGTCTGCATCACTCCTTTGTTTCCGAACCTCGCTTGTCGAGATCTTCAGTCTGATTCCGAGAATGGTTGCGCGTTTTCCCACCGATTGTGCGGAGTAATAGTTTGGGTGCGTGATGGATTGGCCCCCATGCCGACTACCCTTTCTATTCGCTTTTGTACATTGAAGTGGATGAGAATGCATCGGTTCCCCCTTTCCATCGAAGCTAGAGGTGGCTTTATTTGTTGATACCTCAACCTTCGACCTTTTGTTCCCGGAGTGTTCTCTCGACGATCACGGACAATGATCTCTTGTTAGTGGTGTCACGAGGATCTACATGAAGCGAGAAGACGCAGATCGCCGACCTTCCTTCCGGTACCAGGAGGCGGATATCGAGGGCGAGATCCTTTGTTAGTGGTGTCGAATTGTGGCATCCCGCAAAACCACTACTAGAAAATCGCGTTGTTTTTGTGCATTGCATCATCGTGACTGCATGCTCATGTCATCATGCCACATTGCATTTGAGCATCTTCATCGTCTTGCATCTGTTCGCATAAAACTATTTTCGAGAAAACCCAAATTGTTTTCTAAAACGCCCCGTCTTTTATTCAAACGCCAAACCCGGGTCTCCGGATTATTTTGCTTTGTTGCTATCGGTTTGCAAACGGTCCAATTAAAGTAAATAAAATATTAAGTTAATTTTAGTGGGGGCAGTCGAACGGGCCGAAACGACCCGAACGACCACCCCCGAACTAAAATCGGTCCACCTAACCCGCCCTTCTAAATCCTACAGCTACCCACCTATCTACCCAGCTCTCCCCTCCACATCACCCCAACCAACTCCCTCTTGACACCTCACCTCTCCCCACAGCCCCACCCACTCACACGCTGCCATGTCGCCAGCCACCCCTCTCTCTCTCTTCTCACTCCCTCCACCGAGCCCCACCTGGCCCCACCTAACCTGCCCCCTCCACATCACCCCACCCAATAGCAACTTGCCACCTCCCCTTTTCCCTTCCCCCAGCCAACCATGTGCTGCCACTTGGCCTTTCTCTCTCCTAAACCCACCCCCACCCTGCCAGCACACCCCTCCCTCACATGCACTCACGCCCACACCCAGCAGCCTGCCGCCGTCCCCACCTGTTTTCCCGCCCAGCGCCACCTCGGGATCCCGCCCCCCACCTGGCGCGTCCCACCGCCCCCGCACCTGCCCCCTGGCCCACCGCGGGACCCGCCTGGACCCACCCCCGTCCTCAACCTTCCGTCCCCATCCTCTGCCCCGCATCCTCCCTTCCGCCTCGCCCCGAGGCAGAGCTCGCCCCGGCCGCGCTAGCCGCGCCGGCGAGCGTCCTCGCCGCCTTCCCCGCCACCGTCGCCCGGGCCCCTCTCCCTCCGCTCCGGTCGGGCCGCCTCGAGCTCCGCGCCCCCTCCCCTCGGCTCGCCGCCGGGCTCCGCCTCGCTCCGGCCAGCAACCACCTCCCTGCGCGCCTCCTGCCTCCACCCCTCGTCGCCTCCCGCAGGCCGCGCCCTGCGCCACCCCCACCTCCGCCTCGCCGCCGGACCCGCTCCGCCCCGCCTCTACCTGCGCCGTCGCCCCTCCGCCTGAGCCCAGCCCGCGCCTCCGCCACCGGCCGCCAGCCCCGTCTCCGGCCGTCCTCGCCGCCGCCAACCTCCGTCGTCCCGCATCAAGCCGCCGCGCGCCGCCTGCGAGACGCCGCGCCACCCGCGACCTGCCCTCGCCGGAGCCGCGCCCTCCCTCGCCCCGCTCCAGTCGCCTCTGCCTCGCTCGCGTCCGGCCGTCCCCGCTAGCCGCACGGGCCCGCCTCGCCGGCGCCCTCCTCGTCCGCCCCTCCTCGCCGGGAACCGCACCTCCCCGCCGCTCCGCTTCTCCTTGCCGGCCCCGAGCTCGCCTCCGTCGCGCGCCGTGTCCGTCGCCATCGCTTGCCCGTGCCTCGTGGTCCTCTGCGGTTGAAGTTGGCCCAGCTTTTGGTCCTGTTGTTCCCCTGTGCGTGTGTGTAAAGGGTGCATGTGCCCGTGTAGGTGCCAATCCAACCAAACCACCATCAAGGAACAGAACATGTACCACAACGCCAACGACAGGGGGGCCGCACAAGATCTTCGACACGGAACGCCGAGGTCTCCGTCCCGTACCCGAAGATGTCAAGTTCTTCCTCACGGAAACTAAAGACGGTTTCCGGTGTTTGGAGGTCGAACCCCAAGATCGCCTTCCCCGACCCAAAGCGTCGAGATCCCGAGCCTCCGAAGACCGGACCCTGCAGGACTGACATGATCTTCTTCTCGGACGCCAAGATTCGTCGAGGGCCCGGAACGACAAGAACTTCCTCGAGGACGCCGAGTGCTTCACCCCGGACACCGAGACCCCGACGCGACAAGTACTTCATCCCGAACGCCATAACCGTCGTCATGACCCGAAGACCACGGTGACGACAAGATCGGCACCGACCAGAACGAACCCGATGCGCCCCGACGCTAACCAAGTTCGTCTTCTCGGATGCGTCAAGATCGACTTCTGTTGCCGAGACCGATCCGTCGAACCCTGGACCCTGAGCCCGACCCCGAACCCCGGAACCCCAAGATCTGTCGAACCCTAATGTGTGACACCTTTCTCGAGCCCTATTTTATAAATGTAATAACAAATTGTTGCATATTTAATTGTCATCTCGCATGCATATCATTGGTTTGGGGGCCTTATGCCGATTCACCTTATAATTAAATATGGGGCCCATATGCGGGCAAATCTAGTCTCATATTGGCCTCATTTAAACTTGTGTAGCGAACCGGTGTGATCTTTTGCCATGTTATAACAACATTTAAATTGCGGGGTAGTTAAATAACTCGAACCACCTAATTAATTGTCGGGACCCTGGTTCCTCTTAACCTGACCTAATTGCATTGCACCTTAGCCATGTCATGCATCATACATGCATCATGCCGATCTTCTGCCGTTGTATTAAATATTGCATCCGGTGTTTGTTCTAGCGTTTTGCTTCTTCGCGGATAAGGCCGTTGAGTTGATGCGAGTGCCGACCCGATCTCCGGTTGAACCCTTCGACAATGTTTTCAGGCGAGCATCTCCCCCTTTCTACCTATCTTACTTTTATAGTATTTATTCCCTCCTGTTGATCTATTACTATCTGTGTTGCGATGCTCTAGTTTCCGTACCTTTGATATTACTTGCAGCCTTATATTGCCTTGGACACATCCTATTACCTGTTGTTTGGTAGATAGTTGGACTTGCGCGTCGTAGTCGCTTGCTCAAGTGCCGTTGCGTGTCGTCAAGTGCCACAGTTGTTGGTGTATTGCCGCATGTTTGATGTTGGAGATGATCATAGCTTTACTTTTCGTTCACTTTAATTCCTGTTTATCAAATAAAATTGAAATAAGCAGAGGCATCGGTGGGTGATAGATAATATTTGGTTTCCGACCGCCCACTTGTGTCCCGTAGGACCCCGAGTACTTGATACCTGTTCCTTGATTTATCGCGCTATCCACATCCGGGAGGTATATGGGACCCCCCTTAGCCAGAGCTTGATTCAGTCTTATTTCTTGGGGCCACAAACTAGTTTGAGGTTTTATTTACGATCTTGTACTTATGCCATGTTTTACTACTTTATTTACGATTGTGCGATGGATAGCACACTGTACTGTTTAGGTAAGCGGAATGTTTACGCAGTATCGACAAGCCCCGTTTGGGGTTCCCAGTCGTTTACAGCCATTGTCGCAGACCTTGAGTCCATCTCGGAGCTAGCTTACTTCGTTGCGGGTCTACTCAATGGGGTGGCCCCCTGAAATATTTCTGAATCCTGTGATTGCTTTGTCGTGAAAGCCTCGTTGGGTTTTGATTTGGTTTTTCCGAGGTCGATCGTGTGTGTGTTGCTATTTGTGCACCCCGGCCGGGTTAAAACTTTCTGAAAGCCGTGTCCGCGGTTATGGACGACTTGGAGCACAGTATCTCGACCATAGACAAGCATAACTAAAGTTTATTGCTATAAATTTGACTTTATAATGACTAGTAATCAGCTTCACTATAATGGAATGGCTAATTAATACTACCCACAATTGCTTGTTTGGAGTGTCGCTTGCGACCATTGTACCTGACTAGTAAGTATGACAACTACAACGGAATGGCTAAATAAAACTGCCAACAACTGCTGGTTTTTGGGTTATCTCATGCTATTTGTATCTGACTAGTAAGTGTCGCAACTACAACGTAATGATTAACTAAAAGTGCCCACTGCTTATTTTATCAGGACGATTATCTATACCTGACTAGTAATTACAGCAACAATAACTGAATAAATAAAACTGCCAACTGTGTGAGTTCCTCGGTTGACTTCCTCGTTTGGTCTCGAGGGGGAAACGCCAGGATGGGTTTGTTTGATGTTAGTATCAGGTTGGTTCCGAATAGGTCTTTTCTTACCCCTCTCTGAATGCCGCCAGTTGTATCGAGTCTCTATAGGTTGTTTAGTGCATGCTGCCGCTGCCGCTTCAGTCCACCACACCTATGTAGGCGAGGACCGCCGAATTCTAGTCTCGCCGTGTACTGGCCTCAGTACTGACGCTCCTCTTTTTCCTTTGCCCTTTGTCGGCACCCCTTTTGTTTAAGCAGGTTTTGAGATCGACGTCGTTAGCAGGGTTACCCTTCCGGCTTGGCCTGGGCAGGGTTATGGACGTCATTGGTTATTCTTCAGGGCTCTTAGCCCCATTTGCCTCTTGTCCGTAGTCGGACGCTCTATCATTTTCAAGGTGATTTGTATCTTTGTATATTATCTCTGTATTCTTGACTCATGGAGTCGCTGTTATATATATCTGTTCTATGGGTCCCATCGAGGACTGTTGTGTAATGTTATTACTTCGATTTCCACCCGCACGAAAGTGCCTGGTGGGCGCCTTTGAATCGTTTCTATGCGGGTTTGGCGGGAATTGCTGAAACTTGCATAGGTCCGATTCTGAGGGTGTTACATATCACATTAGTTAGCTTGCAATCAAGTGATTTGATCACTAGAATGTTATATCACGGGAACAAGAAAAGAGTACATGTCGGTAACAAGATCAAACTAGGTATGTAGATACCGATGATCGAATATCAGACATGTAATATATCGTGATAGAAAGGGATTGAGTTACATGCATATAAGGTTCACACGATCACAGAAGTCATCGTTGAATGTGTGGGAGTCAGTACGGATCACCAGGTCCCGCTGCTGATTATTGATAGGAGAGGGGTATCGATCATGTTTGCATTATTCACGAACCAGATGGTGACACAATTAAGGGATACCGACACCATTCGGAGCAAATAATATGCTAGAGAAAGAAAAAGAAAGCGCAGGAATTTATTTCACTAGACACCAGAATTGTTTCGGTTGAAATTGCTGAAACTGGTTCTGCATGTGAAATTGAATACTAGCAAGGGTTTTATTTGAATGTTTGTTAATTACAGTAATTAACAAAATTCTGAATAAATAAATAAAAGCAGTTTTATCTAAAGAGAGATTACATTAAATTTGGTGGAAATTTAATGGGAATTTGAGTGGAGAAAATGGAGTGTCATCTTTATGTGAGTGGAGCTTCCACCACATGAATGAGGGAGAGGTGGGGCACCCTATATGGCCGGTGGCCATGCCCCCTTGGGATGCCCCTACCCTATATAATGAGCACCTCCTCCTCCTCCACTCTCACACCTCCTCATGAAGGATCTCTCTTCCCCTTTAGAATTTTCCCATGGTCTCGGATCAACGAGGTACATGTTCCCAGTGGATTTTTCTAGAAGGATTTGTTGGTTCCGCTGCCTCGCTGGAGCGAGGGCCCAGAGGTTGTCGGGATACCCGAATGTGTGTGCCATCACGGATGCACCACTGCTTTGCTGTGCTGGACTTGATGGTGCTAGACCTGCTAGACCGGATGGACTTCTTCTCGATCTTGAGATCGACAAGCGTTCGACTACATCATCCACGAGTACAATCTCTGTAACACTTTTCGGTTTTCGAGGGTATGTATTCTATGGATGTATATCCACCCGTTGCTTTTATCTAGTAGATAGATCTTGGTACGTAGTTGTTCCCATCGTAGGAATTTTTTTGTTTTCTATGTTGCGAACCCTTCAGTGGTATCAGAGCCGGATCTATGCATAAATGCTTTGTGTGGGTAGTACACATATGCGTATGTGGGTGATGATGATCATGTTATTTCTTCTTGCTTGTACTTGAGATATTGGTGGCATAGTGGGATGAAGCGGCCCGGAGAAACTTTACATGTCCTCGCACATGAGCCATGTTCCATGCTTGATATGCAACTAGTTTTGCATAATTGGCTAGCGGGTGTCTGTCTCTCCTACTATAGTCAATATCTAATTTACAACGAGTTGTTAATAATTTAATTTTCCTCACTATGGTTCAATGTTCGTAGGTAAGAACGGTTCTATATATGAATGCCCTCAGCCACGTAAAACATGCAAAAGATTAATTAGAGGCGTCTAGTTTTTGGGTTTGCCAGGCAAGTACTATGATATGGTAGTGTTATAATTTGTAGTATGGATTGATACTATTGAAAATTATAATATGAAAAAGTGTAAGTTCCATAGACCTTGGCCTTACATATATAGGAATGATAAAGATCATTCCACGATGCACAAGATAAGTGATCAAGTGCAAGAACCATATCATATCACTATAGCATATGATATTTTGTTTGCATCTTATATTACTTGTTTGGCGCTTTAGTAGCATTATAAAATGATCCCTCATTTAGATATCAAGATAAAAATGTGTTCTCCCTTAAGTATGCACCGACTATGTTTCGCCGCTTCAAGACATCACGTGATGGTCAAATGCACTTGAATCCGCGAACATACATCCGGTGTAAGAAAATTTTACACACGCGAATACTAAGGTTCTTACTTGGCGAGCCTGGCATGTACAGACATGGCCTCGGAACACGGACCGAAATGTTAAGCGTGAGTCATATGTTTGATATGATGCCCATATAGATCCTCGCCTTTGATGCTGCACCGACTCACGTGATGATCGGACTTGGTGTAGTGGATTTGGTTCATGTAATCACCAAAAAGGCACGAGGGATGTTAGTTTTAAGTGGGAGTTCATTTCTAATTTGGATTAGTCGAACTCAATTTATCATAAATTAAATCAAAATTATTTTGCATAATTTTTTATAGTTATTGGCATTCATTCACCACTTTATGCTTAGTTGTAACTGAGAAAATAGAACTATAGAATTCTAGATATTTACTTTACAAACTAGTATCGTATTGTTTTGAGTGTCAATCTAAACTTTAAAGACTTATTGCAAACTTTTAGCAAACTCTGTTTACTCTGTGAAATTTAAAAATTAGTATCAAATCAAGAGTGACAATTCCAGTGTTAGTATCTCAAGTATCATGTTTGCCTCCATGATTTTTCATTTAAATATCGAGATTATCTAGGAGCTTAAAGAATTGTTTCAGAAACCATCATGTGTGGCAGATATAACGATATTTGAAACAATGTTTTGGTTGCAATATGATAGAGTATAATATATGTTCTCATATTGAATGATAATTTGCAAAGGTTGGAGATGCTAGACATCCTAATCATCCAAAAAAGGTTTTGGAAAGTAACATTATACTCACGATTCGCCTTTATAAGCTACATTAGCTTGATCATGAAAGTTTTCATGATAAGGATGAATAGAATATGTAGGTAAAGTGTTTACTACACTAAAATATTACTAAATAATGGTTTTTGAAAGAACGCCAAACATTTGATGATGGTGATCTACTTCAAAGTGCAAGTCCAACGGTATTAGTATTTTACTATACACGCTTTGGACTATGTGTCATGTACATGGCGCCACTGTTGATGTTGATAGATTTTTTTAAAAAGGAAAAGGAAATGATGAAAGAGAATCTATAAAATATATTTGGTAGAAAAGAAAAGACTGAAAACGTCCAGCTAAGGTATATAGATGATATACATGTTATGGTTGTATTCTTTGCTTGTTAAAAAGTGCGGTTCTTGGGTATTGGATACCGAATTGGTTGGTATGAAATTTCATACAGAATGATGCAATTGAACCACAATGGCCTAACTAGCAAGAGAATATGTGATGACGTTCATCAAAAACAAACAATATGTTGTTTGTATTTCTCGTTGACATGAAAGATTCGTTTTAATTGTTATTTAAATCAGGTATTATGAGAACAAAGATTGTTCAATTAATTACCGTATTCCATAAAAGATGGATGATTTACAAATCTAGTTGGAGAAATCACATCCATAAAACTAATGCTAAAATGTCATAATACAAATGATTGAAATATCACTTACAAACTGACATCGCCGTTTAAATTATATTGGAAAGAAAACATGAAGAAACTCCTTATTCATGGATTTTTGGAGTCTTTTGATTTGATCAAATGACACTTGTGAGAATTGCCTCGTGATAATTAAAAATTCGTTCAAAGGCAAAAGAAGAATGATCGACTAAATTATTGTAATTTATACATATCGATGTGTGTAGTCCATTATGTGTAGTCCTAAGCGATGGATTTCAACTTCATATGCTTTCTCCAGAAATTGGAGTCAATATTCACTTAATGAAAAAGAAGTATGAAATATTTGAAAACGTTCAATGACTTTCAAGATGAAGTGGAAAATCATTGTAACAAGAAAATACATAATTTACGATTTGATCATAATTGGATTTATTTGAATTGTAAGTTTAGCAAAACACCTAAAGATTTGCATTTCCTGAAACACCATAGGAATATGGAGTATTCAAGATTTGTAATGAAACCTTGTTTGACATGGTTGGATCGAAGGTGTTATTTATAAAACTGGCATTATGTTTTAAAAAATTAAAGCTTTAGAGACTATTGCTTTTACAATGAAAAGAGCACCATCGTGATCCGTTGAAATGACACCATAAAGGTTATGGTTTGGGATAAAACCCAAGTTGTCCTTTCTTGAATTTTTGTATGCTAAGCATAAGTAAGATGTTTACAACCAAAGTAGGATGAGCATGTCTTTGTAGGTTATTTTGAATAACCGTTGGGTATTCCTCCATAACACCGAGGACAAAAGAGTTTGTTGCTTTAAAAGTCAAGTTTCTTGATAAAGAATTTTTCGTAAAAGTTAAGTGGGAGGACAATAGAACTTTGATAAGGTTGATGAACCTTAGCTAAATGTGCTGAGGTGCGCAGCACCGGAAATCATTCCGGAGGCAGCCATAATGCGCATAGCTTATGTGCCTCAAAGGTTGTGGTCACGGAGATCTAAGTTCCTATTGAACCAACTAGGTTGGGTAAAAAAATCAAATACTAAGATTTGAGAGTAAATCATTGTTCTTTAACAATTATGAACCGACTACACGCAAAGAAGCGACGATGGGCCCTGACTCCGTCAAACGTCTTGAAGCCATAAAATCCGTGATAGTTCCATACACGAGAAATCAAGTTTTTTGAACTTGGAAGACCCTCCGGAAAGTTGTAAAAAACTATCCGTCATATTTGGATCTATAAAGAAACATACATGGATGTTTCACATCTATGAAATAGTCGATAGGTCGGTAAAGTTTTTACGACAATGTTCAAGGAGTTGACTATGAAAAGATTTGATCTTTCATAGCGATATTTAGTCTGGATGGATTAATGTAGGAACCACTACATATAATTTTGGTATATGATAGATGAATAAACAAAACAAAGTTCTTCTAATAGAATGGTTACCTAGGGCGTGTGCATGAAACGGTCCAAAGAGTTCTGTTGATTCAAAGGATGCTAAAAGGGCATGCAGACTTCAATGGTTGAAGTAAGCATCACGGAGTTGGAATATTCACCGTGATGAAACTGCTAAAGGAGTTTTCATCCGGAGACGATGAATATGCTTGCTTTTGCAAGAAATTAAGTGGGAGCGCTGAGACATATTTCTAATACATTATGTGGCGGACATGTTGTTGAATGGAAATGATGTATCTTTTATTAACAAAGGTTAAGAATTTCATTTCGATGAAAGACTTAGGCAAAACCTGAATATAAGGCATGAATGTCTATATGGATAGATTATGACGCTAATATGGTTGTTCTAGACGTATATATATGAGATATTTAATTAGTTCAATATGTAAAGGACAAAAAAAGTTCTTGTCGCATGGAAAAGAATTGAATCAAGATTCAAGTTTATTAACACTTGGTAAGTGAAGGAAGATTCAAGTGCTTCCACACTTGGTGAGTAAAATCACAAGAATATTTTGATCAATCATACTATGATATGTACATATCCATATATGTCCTGTGCTCTAAGTGTTATGAGCATATACCAGAATGAATCATAAGATAATCATTGGATGATACTAAGGATATTCTTTGAATATTTTGGAAGAATTAAGAATATATTCTATTTGTATAAGAGACAAATAGTTCATTGTAAAATGACACTAGTTCTATTACAAGATATAAATTAAGTTTATCTCAATTTAAACTATGGGTGGCACAATGTAATGGAAAGGAGATTCCATGACAGATTTGGATGAATTCCAAAGTTAAGACATTGTGACCAATACAACAACAAAAGGCTAAGTATATGCCTGCTATAGTAACAGCAAAGGAGGGCATTTGTGTCAAGTAGTTTGTTATCAAACTAAGGTGTGGTTCACAACAGGCTAACACTAAAGATATATTGTACGACAATAGTATCGACATTATTTAACCCCAAGGAACTAAAGGTCTCACCGAAAGACCAAATTTTTACAATGCCATCTCATTAGAGAATGAGTGATGCGTGAAGACGCAAAGACATGCAAATACACACGAAACTAAAAGTGTCAGATCTGGAGATTATATTAACCACTAGCAATCGCGTATATGCAACACCAAAAAGCCATAGGTGTTCAATACGCAAAGTTTTCAAACTAGATTATTTTCTCTAGTGCAAGTGGGAGACTGAAGGGAATATGCCCTGAGAGGCAATAATAAAGTTGTTATTATGTATATTCCAAGTTTATGATAAATGTTTATTTTGCATGATACAATTGTATTAATATCGAAACATTAATACATGTGTGTTTAATAAACAAAAATAAAGTTCCTAGTTATGCCTCTCTTATAAACTAGCTCGTTGATTAACAAGATGATCAAAGGTTTCCTGATCATGGACATTGGATGTCGTTAATAACGAGGTCAGAACATTGTTGGAATGATGTGATGAACATTCATCCCAAGTATAGCATTACAATCAAGGTCATTGTGTTTATATTGCTATAACATCATACAAAGTAATCTTAGTCCTTAGAGCATGAGATCATGTCAATCACTAACACCGGAAGAGTATCTCGATAACATCAAACGTCACACCGTAACAGGGTGACTATAAAGTGGGTTTAGTGCTACAAAGGTGTTATGTTGAGGCTCATGGATCAAGAGTGGAATTTTTCCATCCCGATTACGGATAGATATACTCTGGGCCCTCTCAGTGATATCACATTAGATCACTTGCAAGCAAGTGATTTGATCACTAGAATGTTATATCACAGGAACGAGAAAAGAGTACATGTCAGTAACGAGATAAAACTGGGTATGGAGATACAAATGATCGAATCTCGGACATGTAATATATAGAAAGACAAATGGATTGAGTTACATGCGTATAAGGTTCACACGATCACAGATGTCATCGTTGAATGTGTGGGAGTCAGTACGGATCTCAGGCCCCGCTGCTGATTATTGATCGGAGTGGGGTCTCGATCATGACTGCATTATTCGCGAACCGTATGGTGACACAGTTAAGGGATACGACACCATTCGGAGCAAATAATATGTCAGAGAAAGAAAAAGAAAGCGCGGGAATTTATTTCACTAGACACCAGAATTATTTCGGTTGAAATTGCTGAAACTGGTTCTGCATGTAAAATTGAATACTAGCAAGGGGTTTTATGTGAATGTTTGTTAATTAAAGTAATTAACAAAATTATGAATAAATAAATAAATAAATGGAGTTTTATTTAAAGAGAGATTACGTTAAATTTGGTGGAAATTTAATGGGAATTTGAGTGGAGAAAATGGAGGGTCATCTTTATGTGAGTGGAGTTTCCACCACATGTATGAGGGAGAGGTGGGGGCACCCTCTATGGCCGGCGGCCATGCCCCCTTGGGCTGCCCCCTCCCCTATATAAGGATCACCTCCTCCTCCTCCACTCTCACACCTCCTCGTGAAGGATCTCTCTCCCCCCTTTAGAATTTCCCCATGGTCTCGGATCAGCGAGATACATGTTCTCGATGTGCTTTTTCTAGAAGGATTTTTTGCTTCCACTGCTTCACTATAACGAGGGCACGGAGGTTGTCGGGATACCCGAACGTGTGTGCGATCACGATGCACCACTGCTTTGCGGTGCTAGACTTGATGGTGCTGGACCTGCTGGACCGGATGGACTTCTTCTCGATCTTGAGATCGGCAAGCGTTCGACTACATCATCCACGAGTACAACATCGTTAACACTTTTCGGTCTTCGAGGGTATGTATATCCACCCGATGCTTGTATCTAGTAGATACATCTTGGAACTTAGTTGTTCCCATCGTAGGAATTTTTTGTTTTCTATTCTACGAAACCTTCACCAAGATTGGGAAAGGCACATGGAACGGGGTTTCCATCGATGTCGCCAATACAATGACTAGTTTAGTGGGTATGATGGGTATGTTCTTGCTCACCGGCGTGTGGACAAGGAGTTAGACAGTTGGTGGTCTGAGGCGGTTGAAATAGATGGTTTTTCTCATACTTGGGAGGACTACAAAAAAGTTCTCCGTAATGGTTCCATATTACCGTATATGGAGGAAATCGAGCAACCTCCTAAGGTTGTGAATGAGATAGTGGATATTGGCAAGAGTATAGCTCTTATACCGAAGGTCGCGACGACTGTGACTACTGATGAGAAGTTGACGGTTGTTCCATTGCCGACAGTTAGCAAGGTGGTAGCCAGGATTTCTAAAGCGTTAGCGATTGATGTTGTTAAGGCTGATGTTTTCAAGGATGTCATGGAGGATGTTGTACCATTGAGTGGGATGAATTTGCAACTCAAGAAAGTACAAGGTGATGCTTGCAAGACAGTTGACAAGGACAAGCGTTGGAATTTATTTCAGGCGCAGTGTATGATAAAAGGCAAAGCATGCAAGTTGATTATTGATGGAGGAAGCTGTACTAATGGAATTAGAAAGGCAATGGTGGCAGCGTTGGGGTTGTCCACATGGCGTATTACTGAACCTAAGCATCTACAGTGGTTAAATAGCTAAGCTATGGTGAAGTTAACTCATAAGGTGCGTGTGCCATTTACAGTTGGTGATTATGTTGATGAGATTGAGTCCGATGTGTTGCCATTGGAGGTATGTGGGATGTTACTTGGTCATCCATGGCAGTATGATCGCAATGTTACACATGCTATAAGAGCAAATACATATTCTTTTGTGCATGGTGGAAAACAGCAGACTTTGAAGCCTATGCATGATGATCACATTAAGTTTGATGTGG
Source organism: Avena sativa (assembly GCA_916181665.1). Lineage (NCBI taxonomy): Eukaryota > Viridiplantae > Streptophyta > Magnoliopsida > Poales > Poaceae > Avena > Avena sativa. Next base: position 259,115,002 of record OV702281.1, read on the forward strand.
AGCTTGTGGTACATAAGGAGAAAGTGTGCAAGGCTAAGCCAAAATATGGGCTAGCTAAGGTGCAGGATGGAGAGCATGATGCATAGTGCGACAATGTTCATATTGCTTCAGTTATGCCTGTAGATGACAAGCCAGTGGAACTTGTTAGTGACAAGACAGTTGAGGTGCATTCTCTTATTGACGAGAGGAAGGATGTTGCTGCATGTGTTCAGAAGGTTATTTGTGTTGACACATGTGTTCAAACGGATGACATGTGTTCAGAAGGATCTAGTGCATGTGGTACAACGGGGTAACAAGAGCAGTTTTGTGAGCACACATGTGAGGCATTTTGTTGGGACAACAGTGCAGATGCATAGAGGCCAGGATGGACATGTTCGACAGTTTTGTGGTCCAGGCATTTCTCATCTTATGCCAGGTCATGCAAAGAAGGTCCAACATCACCAACCATAGGTTCCAATAAGAGTTGAGAAGAATAAGATGTTGTCGCCTAGGTCCAAGCTCGTATGGAGACGCAAGGAGGTGCAAGCGCCAAGATCGTTTCAAGTCAAGCAAGCCTAGAGGGAGGATGCATAGTGGAAGGAAACCAAGACTTGAAGATGGAAAAGACGCGTGAAGCTATTGTTCATATCATGCCACCTTTCCGACCCGACCCGCACGCGTTGGGGACAACACTTCTTGAAGGGGGAAGATGATATGGGCATGACAGAGGAGGTGCAACCAAATTCAGGACTCCACCAAGCTAGGCGTGTCTTTGTAATTTAATAATTAGGTTTTATTATTCTTGGTCATGTTGTGGGACAATTAGGTTTTATTATGTGTGTGGGATTGGTTTAGGTCTGTCCAACCAATTCGAGTCGCAGCGCAACTAGTGGGATGCTCCAGCCCTCATATAAGGAGCTAGCCGAGTTAGGTTTTAGGGAGTTCAACTGTTTAGTCTAAAAACTATATTGTGCTCCACTGTTTATCATCCCTCTTGGGACGGTGATACCGTTCATCAGATTCTTATAGAGATTACTGTGGAGGTTCTTGTGTTCATCAAGGATTGTCGTGCTTAGGTTTGAGGCATGATGATCTTCATCACGTTACTTGCCGGATTGATTCCTCTTCTTCACGTTACTTGCCGGATTGATTCCTCTTCTTCACGTTAATTGGGAGATTACCTACCTGGTTGACTCGCTATGAAAGATCGGGACAAAATTAAAGGATCATCAGGACAATCCGTATCATTACCACCCGAAGACTCCGAAGGAGCAGCTCGCGTCTTCCGGGTAACAACAGCACGAGTCCTCGGTTTCGAGGAACTCGATACGCCGTCACCGGAGTTGGCCGGTATCTTCGGGGTGGACGTCGCAGGCTCTGCGTGTACCATATTTCAGTCCACGGCTACCTCTTCAGTCTCATCCTTCATGGATTCACCTGAGGAGGACCCCCTGCTACAACAAGACGAGCAAGTCACTCAAAACTTCAAGAAGGCTAAAGTTGAGCACAATCAAGACACAGGATCATCCGATACTTACGAAGGGATATCAGAGAGGTTAAATATCAGTGCCTCCTTCTTCTTCTTGGCTGGCAGCTAAAGGGACACGACCCGGATGGGCACCGCAGGAATGCGGGAGGTAACACCTTCATCTCCAGAGTGTTGCTGTAGGAAGGTGGGCCCTTTCGGCAACGGTGGTGTCATGGCATCCGAGCTTTCGCTTCGGGCTCTCTTGCAAGAGTTACCTTTGCTATGCTCGGGGGCTTCCATAATGGGCGACTGCGCATGAGGGACTATGGAATCAGATTCCGTGTCCCCGCCATTTGGCGCAGACATGTACTTCTTAGGAAGGGGAGGCATCATGCTCTCCTACAGGACACCGAATACTCACATAAAAATAAAGGATAGAAGATACAAACAAAGGAAACTGCATTACGTGCAAGTAAAAATTTCACCTAAGGAACCTCCTTCCTCGCGCTAAAGGGGGCAGTCAACGACTTCCCCGGCAACTCCTCGTCGGCCATGAAGCACAACAGAGGCCAAAGCGCCCGGTCGAGGTCGGTCGAGGACATCTCCTCATCCAACACTCTCGTCGGGTCACTGGCGCCGGAGTACAGAAACATCGGGTATGCCCTCGCCTGGAGGGGCTGCACCCGATGTTTGAGGAGGGTCTAGATGATGTCGACGCCGAAGACCTCCTTGCCTCATACCAGCTGGAGATCCTCCACCCGCTTGTATAGATTCTCCACTACTTCAGTTTCACCTTCCATAACGTCATTAGACCACGAACGCTTTCGGTTGACCACCTTGCTGGCGTCAAAGGGAGCCAATCCATAGTGTGGGCTGACAAGCTTGGAGTCGCGAACATACAACCACTTGTTTCTCCATTCTTTGATGGATTCACAGAGGTACAAGGTGAAGTACTGGATGTTGGGGCGGATGGATATCCCGCACCCGTCCAGCGCGTAAACACTGATAGTACCAGATTGCCTCTTGAGGGAATAAAGTTTCCTGAAGAGGCCAAAGTGTGGCTCAATTCCGAGCCAGCATTCACATAACGTAATGAAGAATGCAATATGCAAAAGGGAGTTGGGCGACAACTGATGGAGTTGCAGCCGTAAAGAAAAAGGATCCCACGAAGAAATTCGTGGGCAGGAAGAGAAAGCCCGCTGATGACAAACGCATAAAACATAACCCGGTAAACTTCGGGTGGGTCCGGGGTTACCTCAGACTTTGGAGAATGGCATCGCCCTTCTCCTACTGGATCAGGACAGATTTGCAAAGGCGGCGCAGGTCCACCTCCCTCATCGTCAACCACCGACAACTACCATCAGTGACGCGACTGGCGATGGTGGCCTTCTTGGCGGCGCTGACGATGCTCGTCCTAGTGGCAGTAGAAGAGGACCTCTTTGGCTTGCCCATCTTGCTAGCACGACGCACGATGCGATGAGCACGATGGAAAGAAGAGGGGAAAATACGAAGAATGTCCTATGCATAGTGCGTGCGAGCTCTAGAAATGGAGGAGGCAAATCGATAGAGAAACAAGCAAGCAAATGGCGAAGGGAAAAACTACCACGGTACCTCGCACTATAAAATGACGAGGACGATGATACAAAATGATTCATCCATTTTCCCTAACATGTGTCCTTCATCATGACATACACACGGCGAGTACTGCCCAAACAGTCGCGAGCACACCGTCCACCACACGCGGAAAGCGAGGAGGCGCAATAACTTTTCGCGTAAACAGCGCGTGACTAATCAAAACCTGGTCAGAAAGTGGGACCCATGATCATCTCGTCACATCGCCTCTGCTATCGCAGACGGTTGATCTCACCAGGCGTCAGCAATAACGTGAGCAAAAACGATGGCCAGCAACGACTCTAATCTTTCAAATCATAAGAAAGTACTTACTCGAGTCTGCGACTCAACCAACTACTCGGGGGCTACTCCTATCAGGAACGCTGGTCGCGCACCTGAAAAAAGGGTAGGATACTGAGTCAGTCGAATGGACTCATAAAAGCTTCGAGTCCTTCTTCAAATCTATGACTCCATACTGGACTGTGACACCCCCGGGATCGGGGTTAGAATCCCAGACCTCTATCTGACATAAGCCTAACCTAGATCTCGAGGATATCCAGTAACAGAATCGGTAACACAACAATGACCCAACGAAACAAAAAATATTACAGCAAGCTCATAACTGAGTAAAGAACCAAAATATTACAAGCTAAGGTCACTGACCACAAACATCAAGCAACGGAAGGAAAATTATGCTATTAAGTATAGCAAACTTAACAAATAGAATAAGAGGCCTGAAGCATAACGATGACATCCCAGCCCATAGATTCCAGGCTGCCGGCCGGGAACCCGAAGCTACTCATCGGTGTTGATGTCGTACGGAACTCATATTCAGGGAAACACTTACTCTTCTACAAAAGTATCAACAAATAAAAGGTGAGTACAGAGTGTACTCTGCAAGACTTATGGTTGGTGGAGATTTTTGCATAAAGCCATCTTTGCTTGTAAAACAAGAGAGAGGCGAAGCTCGTCTATTCAGAATATTTTAAAAGGGCATAAGAGAGTGACATCTCCTAAGTGTTGATCATCATCTTTCGATATCCACGAAGTCATCTTCAATATGAAACTTATCTATGATCACCCCCTCGTACCCCATGAGGAAGGATGCTTAAGAACACGTTGATCTGCCAAGTTTTACGATTAGGTTATAGTTATGTATGATATTATAATTTTGTCACCAAGCGTTCATAACCGTAAACACAGCTTTACGAAAAGATTTAACCATGTAGGGGTGTACAACTTTACCCACACGTACTAACATTCTCTTAATTCCACTAGATAAGCCCTCTTCATTGGAAGGCCGACAGAGGGTGGTTAGACACGACCTTTACCTTGCTTTTGCCGAGACCATTAGACACGCCCTAAGAATGGTTCCGCCTTAACGGGTCAAATCCCTAAGCCGGTCCCCAGATATGTGAGGCGAGGTTGGTTGACCAGGGAAGCTATCAACCCCAAGCAACCCGGTCCACGCTTCCCTACATGTTATGAATGCACCTCCTTCACCTCCTATTTCAAAACGTTTTCAATGCGTATGTTGAATGGAACGCCAAACTATGTGACTCATGGAATCTACTACGCAAGTTAGTAAATCGAGGGGTTCCCAAGCCCCGTGTGGCTGTATGCTCGTCTTGGTTCCAAAGGCAAGAACTCGGTTCCTAGTGGTGGAAAGCATGGGATTGCAAAAACCACATCCCACCGTGGCCTCCCATACAAGCCTTAGCATGTTTAATATCATATCACCTGATATCATCTCATCACATTCTCCTGTCATACTAGATTATCTGCATCTGATACATCATCTGAACGAACCAACATTGAGAGTTATGCATGGCTAAGCAGGACACAAGTATAAGCTCTAGCAGTGCAAATAAGCCAAACTTAGTTATGCTAGGAGCAGTGGATAAGGTAATATAAGCTCAAAGGGAGTAATGCAATATATATGATACTCTCTCTATTGATAAAAGACCACAGTAGAATCGTATGCATTATGGCAGGAATTGAAATGCTTTCGAAATAATAGGATTATATCATGGTGGGGCTATGCTTGCCTTTGCCTATAGATAACCAATAAGCAGATCTTCAGACATCTAGTACTTGACTTGATTATAGTTGGTCAAGTATTGTTCTTCAATCTTTGACGATGTTGATCTCGGTCTTTGATCTCGATATCGTATTCTACCAAAGAAGAACCAAATACTAGAAATAAAGGAAACAATCAACACATCGCATTAATTCAATGCTCAAGCAAGGATGATGATATGAAAAGTTAAATTGTATTGGAATGTCACCCTAAAGCATGTTTCACAATTTAAACGGGGTTCCGAGGGGTGGAAACCCTAATTCGGAGAAACTCCGGATGCATATGTGAGGGTTACTATGTTCTTCTAATTATACTTGTCATTGAAGTTGTTGATCAATGCATGAAGATAGCTTAAATATATAGAACTCATTTTTTTGAACATTTTGATATATTATTTGTATTTATCTGATTTATAGATAATTATTTATGAATTATCCAAGTTTAAACTCATTTTAAATCATTTTTAAAACAATTAAACAATTTGGAATATATTGAATTATTTCCCAACCTGTACCCACATGTCATAAATTAATTTCCAAAAAGAATAAAAGCCTAATAGACTAGGCCCACCTGGGATTTATTATTTCCAAAAAATAATTACCAAACAATTTAAATAAAAGAATAAGGCATATATTGCAACATGTTGATGTTAGCATGACATCGGCAATGGGAAGCTTGGATGTGGTGGTTGAATTGGGTGTCTGGGAGTGCGCGGGCGAGCGAGGGTGGTTGCGCTCGAGAGAGGGCGACGAGGCAAACTATGTATCAACGGCGCCGCTCGCTATTGGTCACCAGAGCAAGGCGCACAACAGTGGTCAGCGACGGCGGCGACTGGTGCATGATGCAGGGACGACTAAGAGCAAGAGGGAGAGAAAGGAGGGGCGCATGAGCACCAGGTGCTCACCGGGAACATGGTGCAGGGCTCAGGAAGGCTAGGGAAGGTCAGAGGAGATCTCAACGTCGACGGGGAGCGGTGGCCGGTCTTCGGGAAGGAGCAGTCGATTGGGATGACTGGGATCTCCCCGACTTGTGTTGTTTGGGGCAACCGAGCGAGAGGACGGTGGCGGTCACACCAGTGCTTCTACACGTTCGAGGGGAGGACGGAGACGGTGGTGCTACGTAGCAGCTGAAGCTAGGGTTTGTTGGTCACGGCAAGAGAGGATGAGGGAGAGGGTGGAGTGGCATCTAGGGCTTCTCCTCTACGGTGGTCGAGCTTCTTATAGGTGCTAGGGCGTGAATCTTGGCGCGATCACGGCGGCATATGGCGGTGGCGTCGCCACGGAGCTGCTTCCCCGTCGTCGACGAAGACGATAACGCGGGGCAGCTGTCAAAGCGGTATGGGCCGCTTCTGGGCCACGGATGGGCCAGCTGCGGGTGCACGTGAGCGGCGGGGAAGGGAGGGAAGCTATTGGTCGGTCGGTAAGGGGTCTGGCTCAATTTGTTTCCTAGAAACCCTTTTTCTTTTTAGTTTCCTCTAGTTTCTCTTTTGTATTTCAAAATTTCCAAACTATTTTGAGTCATTTCAAAAATACCAGAGACTTTATAAAATATAAGAAATACTCATGAGCCCTTGTATTCAATTTGGGCTCCAAAATTTTGGTAGTTTTCAAAATACTCAAAACCATTTGAAAGGTTTTTCAAAGAGTGAGAGATGGGATTAGTGTTTATTGTTTTACTTCAGTTTTATTTGCATGCATTTTAAATATGATGCTCATGAATGCACAAACAACCCTTAATTAAGATTAACTAGAACTAGGGTGGTACAGCTCCATCCCTCTTACGAGAATCTCGACCCGAGATTCCTAAGGTAGGAAGAGAGACAGAGAGAGAAAGAAACAGGGTCACTCTAAGGATAAGAGGGAAACACACTAAACAACACACCGAGTATCTCATGGTCAACTCATGGATGGAGTGTTTAGAAACAACTTTGAGATTACGACATGAAACACATCAAGGTAACATAGGAAACAAGAGAAGGAGGTTTCAAGTTGTTTGATATGTAGTCTTCATAAGGATTGAGACCATGGAGCTTTAGAAGAGTTTAAGCTTCTGAAAAGGAGATCTTACAACATAAATAATATGACCACAGACTTCAAGAGGGAACCTCTACTAAACATCTTAAGTAGAGATTTCAGGTTGCAAAGATATGGATCAACAAAACCAAGTCGTTGAACTACTTCTGAAACAGTAGGGTCACTCTTTCATTCAATAGAAGGAAAAGACAGAAAAGTGTTTTGTGGAGAGGGCTCATAAGAGTCACGAGGAACATGTAGCAAGAGAAACTACTAATTACCAAAATCATAGTCACTCTTAAAACACGGTCAAGAAAACAGAGGAAAAACTTTATTCATCTAGGTTTATCAAGATCTTTGCCAAAGATCGTGATATCACTTTACACCACTAGGATTAATAGGTAAGAAGATTCCTGATGACACGAGAAAAATAAACTTCACTCTCAGACTTCAATTTGGCACAACAAAACGATTGCCAACATAAAAGGGTCTGGAGGATCGATCGAGATACATTTAGCAACACTTATTTAAATGTTCTCCTTGATGTTCAAGAAATAAGACATCAAGTAAAGGTCGGACTTCGGAGACAAAGGAAACTATTAGCATAACTCCTATAATAAAGTATAGAAGAAGCCTCATGAAGACTGATTGTTATTGTTGTGTCAAAAGAATATGACAAAGGGTCTTTCTGGCTAAGTATATCAACCATTACAACAATCTTGCCAAACTTACAAAGATACCTATGTCAAAACCTTGAAGAACACAAACCATCATATCTGCTTGAAATTCAGATTTGGTTAAGTTGGATGATACTTCAGACTCAGCATGTCCGAATAGAAAGTTTGCAACATTTACCACAAAGGTAAAGTTACTAGAGTCTCAAGATATGGACTACAGTGTTAAGCTCCAAAAGAATGAGCTAGATTGCTATACCCATGCATTTAGCAACGTTGAAAGACAACTGCATACATATAAAGTACTAACAATAAGACACACATGTATCCTTAAAGAAAGGGAGATAACTCTACTCAAATCCACAGTGACATCTTTCAACATTTGCACATGAACCGAAGAAGGTTACTTCTAATAAACAGAACACATACTTCGATATGACACGAAGATGGTTCTAAAAAGTTTCCAACATTAATGCTAATTGTTCCATATGAATATAAATTGCATGGAGGAGATGAGGATGTCATTGATGGGCTCAACAACAAACTTATCAGTACACTAAGAATATGGACTCATATGTCGTATGAACTAGGCAAAAGTATTGGTCAGATCAAAGGATTGGAAGATGTACTCAAGTGAAAAATCAAAAGAAGAAACATTACCAAGATAGTCCTTGGAACTGAGTTTGATTTGAGGATAGCCCAAATCAAATCAAAGGTGGGGGAAGATGACATATCCACAAGGGAAATGGTATATGTCTTCAGCACGAACAAAACCAGACATACCTTAAGAAGAAACATAGTCAGATAGAACTTTTGTCTTACAACTCTCAAAGTTGTTGTTTAAGCTCAACCAACTAGTTCAGAGGTATCAAGTATGGATCCTTGGAGAAAGGAGCAGTTCGGACAACTGACTTTCTCAAGAACTTGACAACACGGTCATGTGGCAACATGGCGATACTTCTAGGAAGACATCTAGAATATCACGAACCATCGATATGTTACTTAGTTCGAGAGGAAACTTGCTTGGTAAGGCAAGAGGAAATAGTCTCAAAGCTTCGGCATAAGCCTAACTCTCTGACTGAAGAGAGTGTACCAGAATAACGGACTTGGTAGCACAATCATCCTTTTCTTAGTGACAGGGTTAAACAATCACGCTAAGAATGATACAACTGTCCTTGGAGTTCAAAACAATAACAATTAATAAGAATCTCAGATGGCCACATTATTATGCACACGCATCACTTACGAGCACGCAAGCTCGAGGAAGGGTGGTTAAATATTTGCGGGAGTATCACTTCATTAAGACGGTCATGAATCTAAGTACGACCTCTTAGTATAAAAGGGTGTGATACTTTTCGGTAAAACAGATGGAAGATAATCCATGCCTCTTAATCTGCGGATTACAACACTTTTACCTCGTCCTAGATATGATGAGGTACTGGAGTTTGTTTCTCCTGAAATTCTGAAATGGTTTTTCTTAAAGGAACACAAGAGTATCTTGCATTAGAAGACACAGATGCACATTACTACTTGTCTACCAATTGGTAGGCAAAGGTCAGAAAACACCAAGGGAAAAGGAACATACTCGAAATAAAATCGCAAGATGTGGATGCATAGATTACCAATCTTCCAAAAACCAATGCATATAAAAGGTAAGGTGTGGACGAGTCAGGAGTATCGATGCGAGACTCTCGAGGAGTACTCTTGTCGTGATCTATTTGGTTCCATTAAAGAACATCTGCCATAGCTAGTGGTAGGGGAAGTCCTTAGTTGTCACAACTCAATTAAGAAAATAACCACAAGCTTGAAGGCTAGAATTTCAGTACCAGCCATCTTGAGGTAATGTATGAACATTAACGACAGGGGTCAAAGGATTGGATCATGGTTTAAAGATCAACTTCATGTACAAGATTCATAATAATAGAATCTAGCACAATCAGGGATCTTCGGTTCAAGTCCAAGGATTAATACCCGAGAAAGGAGTAACTACTACTGGGTGACCAAGAGTACCCTATAAGATAGTATTCAAGAGGTAGTTCCAAAAAAATAAACGACTTCTGAAGTACCCAAACAATAAAAAGGAGGCACACGAGGCGAAAGGAGACCTCGAATCCTAGAACAGAACATTGTGGCAACATTATATCATAGGCACAAAAAGATAGAGATATCATGATGGAGAGGAATCTCTCAGATGAATACGAGCACATGGGAACAAGGTATTCATAACACATACAACTCTAGAGAACTCAACACTAGGTCAACTGGCTTAGAAACGACATGCCCAAGAGGAACCTAAGCTTTGAAAGACTAGAAAAGATATCAAAACTTTTCGTAGTCAACACAAGATAAGATGACCCAGAGTTAGAGCGATAATAGATAAGGAATAAAAGAAGTGTACTAGAGTTTTCGCAAATAATTTTCATCTTTGAAATAGTTTTCACAAGTACTAGACTCAACATCGACCAATATCAAGGTTTTCCTATAGCCAGTACTTCTCTGATACCAAAAACTATGACACACCCCGGGATCAGGATTAGACAAATCCCAGACCTCCATCTGACATAAGACTAACCTAGAGCTCGAGGATATCTAGTGAGAGAATCGGTAACACAACAATGACCCTACAACACAAAAATTATTGCAGCAAGCTCATAACTGATCAAAGAACCAAAATATTAGAAGCAGAGGTCAATAACCACAAACATCAAACAATGGAAGGAAAATTATGCTATTAAGTATAGCAAACTTAACAAATGTCCTAAGAGGCCTGAAGCATAATGATGACATCCCAACCCATAGATTATAGGCTGTCGGCAGGGAACCCCAAGCTACTCGTCAGTGTCGATGTCGTACGGAACTCATCTTTAGGGAAACACTTACGCTGCCACAAAAGTATCAACAAAGCAAAGGTGAGTACAGGGTGTACCCCACAAGACTTATGGCTGTTGGAGCTGTTTTGCATCAAGCCATATTTGCTTGTAAAGCAAGAGAGAGGAGAAGCTCGTCTATTCATAATATTTCAAAAGGGGATAATTGCGCGACATCTCCAAACTATTGATCATCATCTTTCGATATCCACCAAGTCATCTTCATCCGAACCTTATCTAGGATCACCCCCTCATACCCATGAGGAAGCATCCCTAAGCGCATGTTGATCTGCCAAGTTTTACGATTAGGTTATAGTTATCTATGATACTAGAATTTGGTCACCAAGCCTTCATAACCGTAAACACTGCTTTACGAAAAGATTTAACCATGGAGGGGTGTACAACTTTACCCACACGTACTAACCTTCTCTTAATGCCACTAGATAAGCACTCTTCCTTGGAAGGCCGACAGAGGGTGGTTAGATACGACCTTTACCTTTCTTTCGACGAGACCATGAGTCATGCCCTAAGGATGGTTACGCCATAACGGTTCAAATCCCGAAGCCGGTCCCTAGTGATGTGAGCTGCGGTTGGTTCACCAGGGCTACTATCAACCACAAGCAACCCGGTCCATGCTTCCCAACCTGTTATGAATGCACCTCCTTCACCTCATCTTTCAAAATGTTTTCAATGCGTATGTCGAATGGAACGCCCAAACTATGTGTCTCATTTAATCTACTAGGCAAGTTAGTCAATCGAGGGGTTCCCAAGCCCCGTGTGGCTGTATGCTCGTCTCGGTTCGAAAAATCTGCAGGTGGAATCCCCTTCCCAATTTTTCTTCTTCATGTTATCTTTAGTGAGAATAGCATTATGCCATATCAACCACAGCCAGATTTTAATCTTCAAAGGGATTTGTGCTTTCCACAGATGCTTAAAACTCCTATCAATCCTAACATTGGATAAATGAGAATACATTGATCTGACTGAGAATCTGCCAGATTTAGTCCACAACCAGACATGCTTAATTTTCTTCAGAGGAACATCTAAGCACCATGCATCATGCCAGAAGTCAGTCAAACTCCCATTCCCCACTTTCAATCTCCTTCCTGCCAAATAAAGATCTTTAATTTTAATCAAATCAGCCCAACATGGAGAATCACTCTGTTTGTGTTTCACAGCACTAATCCCCCCTCTTCTCATATATTTCTTCCTCACAAAAACTTGCCATGGACCCTCCTCAGCCTCAAGCCTCCACCACCATTTGCAGAGCAAGCTGATATTAAACAATCTAATATTCTTGATCCCCAAACCTCCTTTCTTTCTAGGTCTGCAAACAAACTTCCATTTCACCAAATGATAATTTCTTTTACCAACCCTGCCATACCAGAAAAAAGCTCTAGTATGCTTCTCCACTTCCTCCACATTTTATTTGTGCAGAAGGAACATAGACATGGGGTAAACATCCACACTAGACACACAAGCAGTAATTTTCACATGCTTGCCCCCAGAGACAGAGCCCCTCCCATCCAGCCATCTAACTTCTTTTTCAATATGTCCCCAATAAAACCAATCTCAACAACTGTGCACCTTCTACTACAAATAGGCATCCCCAAATATTTAATAGGCTAACTACCTTTCTGACAATTAAAAAACTCTGCATATTTAAAAAGCTTATCTTCATCCTCTAAAACCATCATCACCTCACGTTTTCTCAAATTTAATCTTGAGACCGGACATGGATTCAAACAGATATAGTAGCAGCTTCAAATTTCTGGCCCCCTCAACCTCATCCCTAATGAAAAGAATAGTATCATCTGCATACTGTAAAATAGGAATCCCTTTGTTAAACAAATTATCAACCAACCCAATAATCAGACCACTTGCTTGAGCATTCAGAACCATCTTATCCAAGCATTCCCAGCAAGATTAAACAGGAAAGGAGAAAAGGGATCCCCCCAGTCTAACCCCCTTAAAACTACCAAAATAAGGACCAACCTCCCCATTCACTTTAGCACTGAGAGTACCTTGAGTTACAGCACATTTCAACCAAATCACCCAATCCTCACTGAAACCTTTATTCTTGTAACAATAAAACAAAAAATTCCAATTGACTTTATCATAGGCTTTTTCAAAATCAATCTTCAGTATCACACCCTGTTGCTTCTGAACTTTTGATTCTTTAAATATTTCATGTAACAAAGTAACTCCATCAGCAATAAATCTTCCTTTAATAAAAGCAGTTTAACATGTATCAATCAGCTTCCCCATCACTGGTCCAGTTCTCACTGTCAATGTTTTGGTGAAAATCTTGAACAGAACCTGGAGAAAACAAATGGGTCTATATTTCTGAATGCAATCACCATCATCACCTTTTGGTAACAGAGTAATTATACCATAATTAATGCTGCTCAAATCAATCCTGTGTGCATAAAAATCACAGAAAACAGCCATAACATCCTCCTTGATAATAAGCCAACGGTGCTGATAGAATTCAATAGGAATTCCATCAGGACCAGCTGCTTTATTTTTTCCATCTGATTAATAACCTCCTTAACCTCTTTCTCACTAAAAGGTGCACCCATTCTTTCCCTGTCTTCATCATCACGTTTCTCCCAAACCTGACAGTTGTCATCAGCAAGTCTAACAGAAAAACCTCCAGCAGGACCAAACAGACTCTTGTAATAAGAAGTAGCATGCAACAACAAACCATGTGTTCCCTGAATCTCTCTACCCCCATCTTTCATAGAAAAATCATTTTATTCCTCCTCAACCCATTAGAAATCCTATGAAAGTATTCAGTATTATTATCACCTTTCAACAGCCAATTGTCCCTTGACCTTTGCTGCTAGAATTTCTCTTCATTCTCATGAACCTCCATTATTTCCTTCTGAATTGAAGCTTTCTTGTTTAACTGCTCTGCATTAAGTAAGATCAACTGTTACATGGCTTCCAAATCCTGTAATTCTTCCACTTGATATTTTTTCCTTTTCTTCTCCACACCCCTAACATGAGCACCCCAACCTTTCAGATCATTTATGACATTTTTTAATTTTTTCTGCAAACTATCAAGACTACTCTTTCCTCTAACAAGATTTTTCCAAGCTTTCTCCACTCTAAGAAAAAAAATAATCATTCTGTAGCCAATTTTCTCAAACCTGAACTCCTTAATGCCACCTTCCTGTCCTTCCATATTATCCAGGATCAAAGGACTATGATTAGGAACTTATATAGTCAGCTTATACACTGTGGTGAGAGGAAACAGCTTCTCCCATTATGTGCAAACAAGGATCCTATCAAGTTTCTCAAGAGTAGGTATTGCCTGATTATTAGACCAAGTAAACTGCCCCCTAGACATTTGAATTTCTCTCAGTCCATAAGAATTAATAATAGAATTAAACATGTGACCCCACTTATTCAAAGAGTGACCTTTATTTTTCTTAGGAACAAAACAAATCACATTAAAATCACCACCCACCAGCAAAGGAATTGACTGGTCCTGACAAACATCAGCTAATTCCACCAAGAAATCTTCCTTATTTTCCTCTTGAGTAGCCCCATAGACTATCACCAAATGCCACTGGACCTGTTTCTTAATATCAAACACTTTCATCTTAACATGAAACCTGCCCACAGAAACATCCAGCTTGGTCAATTTGGAGGAACGTAGGCCCCCCAAAATGCCCCCAGATCTTCCCACAGAAGGCAACCAACTCCAGGAAAATTGATTCATAGGATCAATTTTCCAAAAAAGTCAGTAGAGTAAACTTTCTTAATTGTCTCCTGCAACCTAATAAAATCCACTATTTCCTGTCTTAACAGATGACTCAAATAAGCACTCACACCTTTCTTCCCCACAGCTCTAATGTTCAAAATAGCACCAATCATAAGATAGTTCTTCTCTCCCTTGTTCCAGTCACAACACCACTCATAGGGTGATAGTTGTGTACCTTCATAGCAGCAGCATTTAACTTTTTATTCCTCCCACCAGAAAGAGACTTCAACGTTTTCCTGTTCTTTCTAGAAATGACAGGAGTAAATTCCCCTTGATCACTAACATCCTCCTTCCAGTCAAGAAACAAAACTTTCTCACCCTGATTCACGTCTTCCACAACCTCACCCTGCTTTCTATCATTTAAACTGTGCCTAGCAATTTCTAAATCTTTCAAAGAATTCACATGTTCTAAAGATATAGAAGCAACATCAATCCCCATCTCCAAAGCTCTATGAATGATATCATCATCATCAAGAACAGCAAAGGAATTATAAAAAGTTAGGTTGGCACCTGACAAATCTCTGCTAGGTTGTTGAGAAAGATGCCTTTCCTCCATGCTTCCAGCACCACCTTGATCAGCAATCCTTGAACTCATCCTCACCAGCTGCTCATCCCTATCACCAACACAAGCTACTCCTTCAGGTTGAGATCCCATACTGTCTTGGGTAGAAACAACATCAGGTTGAGAAGACCCAATTGCCACAACATCCTGCTCCTGATTCTCCACACCCATATCCTGTGAGTCATCCCTCAAAGAATTTTCTCCATCACCTCCCCCACTATCAGTAGACGACCCAAATGAATCCTCATCAGAGTCATCACCATCACCATGCAAATCAACATCACCAGGCCCACCCTCATCAACTAGCAAATGTCCATATTGCTTCCCGTGTTCATAATATTTATCACTACCTTTTTCTCTCAACAAGCCTCTGACAAAATCTTCAAAATTCTGAGGACCAGCAACAGTAGGAGGATTGATAATATCACCAACCACTGGAGGATATAAATTCTATATAACTTCCATGTGTATAGCATCTAAACCAGCAACAACATCCACAACATCTCCCTTAACAACATCATGTTGCTTACCAGACCCCTGTGTTCCCATATCACCATCCCTAGTCTGGATATTTCCACTACCATAATTACCACCATCAACATTTTCCCTGATAACAATCCCCCTTCTGTTTCCACCACCACCAGAACTAGCCCAAATATTGGCCATCCTAGTCCCGAAAGACAGATCACCCGAATCTTCCTGCTCTATCATCACATTTTTACCTTTGTCCAGCACAGTCTCACCAGTAACACCAACAGTATGTTGACGACCACCACTTCCCCCACCTGCACCATCAGTAGTGCCAGCCTGATTCGCCTCCCCACCAACAGGCATGTTCTGCCTAACATCCTCCCCATTTCTCCTATCATTCACATTTTCACCATCTTGCCCATCCACCCCCCCAGATACAGGTATAGCTGGTACTGCATCAGGAGCAAAAATCTCCCTGGTATAATTGAATTCATATATACCACCCTGCATCTCCCCCCTCCTAGTGTTTGGCACCAAAGTCACATCCAGACAGGCAATCTTCACCCTTACATAAGCCAAATTCCTCAATTTGTTCCTATCCAAAGTCAGAGGTTTACCCACAAGAGATGCTACATAAAAAACAGTTGGCTTCTCCCTATACTTCATAGGAATACCAACAATTCTGAACCAGGCCTCTTCCAGCCATTCCACAGGTTCCAAATCACCATTCCATTTTGACAACTGAATCACAGCATCAGGAATTGTCTTCATGAACACTTTACCAAAATGAAAATCATCAATAGATCTACCAGAAGGGAATCTCATCAAAAACTCAACATCATTAATGGATCTGGAATTAAATCTCCAACCAGAACCCAAAGCATCAGCCCACATTTGGTACTCCTTTTCAAGATCCTTTCCTGTAACATCACCTCTAACCACACTTATGTGTGCATAGTGTAGTTGCTCCATGGACTGAAAGGTAGACTCCGCCACAGGAATAGAGTGAAAACCTTGCTCAAAATCAGTACTGCCAAAAAAACAAAGGAACATACTCCCATGGATTCTTCTCTTGACAGACCAAAGTATTGTGATTCCTTCCACAATTATCACACTCCTGTTCTTCTTGCACAACATCAAGCAACTGCAAATTTATTGGCTCAGCACTAACATTCACATTTCCATGCCCACCTACTACTAGAGGCGGTATAGAGGACCCCACCAGAGTAGTGGCAACAACATCAAATTGGCTAACAGCAGTAATGGGTGACACACTTACAGGACGACCAACCCAGCAGGCACATTGATAGAATTGGAAACAGATGTGTTCAACGTAGTAATAGGATGATTAACAGGAACAGAGGGAAACACAGTAGGTCTAGTAATGGCAGCTTGCTCCACTGTACAAGCAAAAACTGGTTCTCCCCTCCTAGGATTATCATCAGAATTACCTGATCTGCCCGAAAACGACGAAGCTGTAGCATTAGAACCTGACCCATGCTGCATCTCTGGATGATGACTCCACCGACCACGATTACAGGATTGATCTGCTTCATGATGGTGCGCCTCCGCCAAGGCCATGTCACGAGCCATGGCTTCACGACGCTGATCCTCCAATCTGTCCTCATTCTCCGCTTGTCTCCTCTCTTCGTCCCTGCGCCTTGCATCCCACTGCCGCGCATCATCACGACAACTCTCGTGCTCACGGATCCAATCCCCTTCACAGTGATTTTCATCCATCACTCTGCGGTCAACCGGCTACCGCCCTTGCCCATACTCAAATCCTGATCTGTTCACATAGGGAATAGGTCGGATTGGGGGACGGGGTGGAGATCTGCGACCACCATGGAAATGCTGATCTATGACAGGCTCTGCCGCCACCACCTGGGCGAACGATCTACAATCACCTAATCAAACACAACTCCACCTCACTATAGAAACAACTCTTGGAGATGAAGGACGAAGAACTGGAGAACCCCGAACGAAAACCACCTTGCACACCTCACGCGATCTGGAGTTCTCGAGAGACGATGGGGATCCTAATCTCGATCTAGGGTTGATGAAATTGGGAGGCGAGGGGGAAACTGACTGGACCAAGCCTCTCGTCGGTGAACTAGTACCCACACCCTCAACTGTCAGGTGGCCCTCCTCCACCGTCGACCCACCATCAGCGCCCGCACGTCTTCCGGCACTACCAAGCCGTATCACCCGGCACGTATGCGCATAGGGCGGCGCACAGGCGTTACCACTCTATATTCCACGCGTCGCAACCGCCGGCCCCACGAGGAAGTGCGAACCCTCGTGCACCACACGCAAACCAAACGTGACATCCATCGTTGATCTCCAAACCACCAAAACCCGCCAGATTCATCGAGCAACGACACCTGTCCCAATCCATCACGTGCGATCGAACCCCATCGATGCACGCTGATCAACTCACCTCGTACTTCCCTAATAATGGCTTTCGAACTCATAGCCAAGGAACGACGATCATCGGAACCACCCGCCACCATGGGAGAGAGAGGAGGTGAGAGAGAGACGCCATCATTTTTCTGACTTATAAATAATTTAGTTATGAATTTTCCAAATTTAAACTCATTTTAAATCATTTTTAAAACTATTAAACAATTTGGAATATATTTAATTATTCCCCAACCTAGACCCACATGTCATACATTTATTAATTTCAGTAACTAATTTCTAAAAAGAATAAAAACATGATAGACTAGGCCCACCTGGTATTTATTATTTCCAGAAAAATAATTACAAAAAATTTAAATAAAAGAATAAGGCATACATTGCACCATGCTAATGTTAGCATGACATCAGCAATGGGAAGCTTGTAGGTGGTGGTCGAATTGGGTGTCTAGGAGCGCGCGGGTGTGCGAGGCTGGTTGCGCTAGAGAGAGGGCGACGAGGAGAACCATATAGCAGTGGTGCCGCTCGCTATTGGTCACCGGAGCAAGGCGCATGATAGCGGTCAGCGACGGCGGCGATGGGTGCATGACGCGGGGATGACTGAGAGCGAGAGGGAGAGAAAGGAGGGGCATGTGAGCACCAGGTTCTCACCGGGAATGCGATGCATGGCTCAAAAAGGCCAGGGAAAGTCGGAGACGATCTCAACATCGACGGCGAGCGACGGCCGGTCTTCGGAAAGGAGCAGTCGATTGGGACGACTAGGAGCTCCCCGGATTGCGTTGTTTGGGTCAAACGAGCGAGAGGATGCTGGCGGTCACACCAGTGCTTCCAGATGTTCGAGGGAAGGCTGGAGACGGCGGCGCTACATGGCGTCTAAAGCTAGGGTTCATCGGTCACATCGAGGAAGGATAAGGGAGAGGATGGAGTGTCATCTACGGCTGTGCCTCTATGGTGTCCGAGCTTCTCATAGGCGTTGGGGCGCAAATCTTGGCACGAGCACTGTGCCAGACGGTGGTGGCGCCGCCACGGAGCTATTTCCCTGTCGTCGACAAAGACGACAATGCAGGGCAGCTGTCAAAGCGGTACGGGCCACTTGTGGGTCGCGAATGGGCCGGCTGTGGGTGCGCGTGAGCGGCGGGGAAGGGAGCGAAGCTATGGGTCAGCCTGGAAGGGGTCTGGCTCTATTTGTTTCCTGAAAACCTTTTTTATTTTTAGTTTCCTCTAGTTTCTATTTTGTATTTCAAAATTTCCAAACTATTTTGAAACTTTTCAAAAATACCAGAGACTTTATAAAATATATGAAATACTCACGCGCCCGTGTATTCAATTTGGGCTCCAAAATTTTGGTAGTTTTCAAAATACTCAAACCATTTGAAAGGTTTTTCAAAGAGAGATAGAGATGGGATTAGGGTATATTGTTTTATTTCAATTTTCTTTGCATGCATTTTAAATATGATGCTCATGAATGCACAAACAACCCTTAATTAAGATTAACTAGAACTGGGGTGTTACACGAACTAGGGGGCTACTCCCATAGGGAAAGCTGGTCACGCATTCGAAAAAGCGCCGGATGGCATTTTCTAAGATCATCCAAAGAACTTCTGGATCGTCATAATGCACAACTGAAACACTATAAGTCTCTATTCGAGTCTACGACTCGAACAGACACTCGGGGGCTACTCCCATAGGGAGCGCTGGTCATGCGCCCTATGAATTAGATAATTGAAATCCTTCGGATCCTTTATGATTGTAATAAAATATTCATCACATTTAGCAACTCTGCTCAAAATAACGCTAAGAGAGGAAACATCTACTCTGTCACTCAAAACGCCTTCGCGGCGACAAACTTTCGGATGTTGTGTCTATGACGCAAAGGTAATACCTACAGATACTTCTGATGGCCTGACAATGCACTCGACTGCTCCCTGCTAGTAATATTCCGTGTCAGCAGGCACAAAAAAATTCCCGACGAACGCGTTGGGTACATAACTTAAAAATACTAGAATTTGACTCCTATAAGACCTTTACGGCCTGAGTCAAATTACACCAGTAATTTTTTGGATTCGAGTCTAGGGACTCAAGTCTGAAGTAGATCGCGTTGTTTTGTCCAAAGACAGTTAACTGGACCTGATCCGTCGGGCGAGTCAGACACGCGTATCTACAATCACTATGAACCAACACATTGACCTCAAACTTGTTCGGATGAAAGAACCCAAAAGACTTAAAGAGTCTCCAATCGAATCTATGATTCGACTGAATACTCGGGGGATACTAACATGGGTATGCCCTACGGGTGCCTGATGTTATCCTACCTGGTACCATCCTAGAAGAATCCCATACAATCACCCGCTCCGTATGGCGAAGCCCAGGTGACGAGGGTTCGACTCATCAATTTCTATTGTTATGGACTTGTGTTTCGAGAAGATGGGGATGCTGGAAGTCGTGGAACGGTTAACAGGCAAGCAATATGGGGACATGAGGTTTACCGAGGTTTAGGCCCCCGGAGGGAAAACCCTACTCCTGCTTGTCTGTTCTTGATTACGGCGGAACCGAAGGTTACACGGATGCATAGCTGCAATCCGGCGTGGAGGTGTGTGTATTAGGTGTTGAGATCCTTCTCACCGTACCCTCCTGGCCTTTATATAGATAGGCCAAGTCCCTAGATAGGTCGAGTCGGTTACAAATTAAGGTTGATACCCTTTGAAATTATATCTAATCTAGACTTGTCCTCCAAGGAGTCGAATTCTCCACGGGCTTGGGCCACCCGAAAACTTCCTGGGCTGCAATTCCTCACGTGGGCCTTCCTTGGGCTGGACCGGGTATACTAATGTTGTGCACCCGTATGGTATATCCATGTCAGTAGCCCCTAAGTGTTCAGTCAAATTGCAAATTCGACTAGAGACTCCACAATCTTTTGGGTGCTTTGTACTTGATCCTATCTTTAGGAAGAAATGTTTAGTTCATAGGGATTATTGATATGTGTTCCTAGCTCACCCGATGGATCAGGGCCACTTAACTATCATAGGAAAAAACAAAACGACCTTCATCAGACTCAAGTCCCCGAACTCGAATCCAGAACGATTTCTGGTGTGATTCGACTCAAGCCATTAAGGACTTATAGGAGTCAAATCCAAGTGTTTTTTCAAATAATGTACCCAACGCGTCCGTCGGGATTTTCATCGTGCCTGTTGACACGGAATTTTACTAGCAGAGCGCAGTCGGGTGCGTTACCAGGCCATCAGATGGTGTTTGTAGGACTTATCTGTAACTACCTCGGTGAATTACGCTCCTAGTTACAAGCCTGGATGAGCGGAAATGGTTAAAATAGTACGGTGGGGCCCAAATGCCACTCACAGGTAGACCTTTCGGCCGTCCTAACCATTTCCAAACATCGGGACAAGAACGGGCGGCGTAATCGGCAGGCGAAGGGATCAACTACATACACGAATGAGTATGTATGCAAGCCACCATACAACAGTCCTCAGAGCCATTCCATCTAAAAGAAATAGAAATATTTCAACGCCCTACGGCAAGATCCAAATGTCCTAGATAGATATAATAGTTTAGGATATCTCCTCATACATCAAACATCAGAGTATCAGGCGGAAGCGGCAAACAAGATCCGAGTACGGATAAGAAGCAAACCGACATAAGATGCCCCATAATAAACATATCCCGCCCACAGATCTCACGGATCCCTGTTCCCGGAATCTCTACACCGAATGATCGTTGCCCACATCGTCCGTCTCCTCCACCCAGTATCCATCTTGTGAGTGTACCTGTTCATCTGAATCAAACAATTTATCGTGTGAGACCCTAGGGGTACTCAGCAAGTCTTTATGCCTCTAAAGGGGACACAACCTGGGGTGGCGCACTTGCAGCAAAAGATAATACCTAACAGTTCTATAGATACTCGCTAACCATCCGCCTAACCAAAGATAGACGGATGTCCGTGAATTAAGAACAACAGTTATAACAGTAATATTAACAGATCCATCCTCCTCTTCGCTTACCAACGAGGAAGCGGACGAACACCCCCCCATCCGTTGGCAGTTTTATTATCCATTCCATGAGTGTTGCACTATTTACTAGTCAGTTACTTAGTCAAATTAAAAGCGGTACTTTAGTTATACTTGTCTATGATCGAGAAACTGTGCTCCAAGTCGTCCATAACCGCGGACACGGCTTTCAGAAAGTTTTACCCTGCAGGGGTGCACAAATAGCAACACACACTCGATCAACCTCGGAAAAACCAAATCAAAACCCAACGAGGCCTTCACGACAAAGCAATCACCAGATTCACAAATGTTTCAGGGGGCCACCCCATTAAGCTACCCGCAACGAAGTTAGCTGACTTCGAGACGGACTCAAGGTTTGTGGGGACGGCTGTAAACGACTGGGAACCCGAAAATGTGACTGGGCTTGTCGATACAGCGAAAACGTGTCACGATCCTAAACAGTACAGGTGCTCCTCGCACAATCGTAAATAAAGCAGTAAAGCATGGCATAAGTACAGGATAGTAAATAAAACCTCAAACTAGTTTGTGGCCCCAAGAAATAAGAATGAATCAAGCTCTGGCTCAAGGGGGTCCCATAATCCTCCCGGATGTGGATAGCGCGAATATTGAAGGAACAGGAATCAAGTACTCGGGGTCCTACGGGACACAAGTGAGCATGAAAAACCAAATAGCAGATATTGCTCACCGGTGCCACTTTCATTAGTTATCCCATACTACTCAGGTTAAGTTGTTTAGGTACCTCGTTATCCATCAGACACTCACATACCCTACACATGTTGTTCTACGACTCGCATGGCTCAAAAAACTCCTGTAGTAATGGCTCATGGGATGGAGCAACAAGCTTCGGTGGAGTTTAAAAGTAAAGGCTATGCAGTACTTGGGATTCAGTTTAATGCGATCGCGACTCAATGATGCAAGAATAAGAAAGAGGCAATAGGTACTATATGTATGCAAGCATGTGGTAGTGCTTGCCTGGTAGCTCAGTTGAAGCGAGAGAAGGATCTGGGTAGTGCTCCTGGGTTTCTTGATATATCCCCCGCTTAGCGTCTATTCGAAGAAGAACCAAACAAACAAGGGCCAACATAAATAAAGTGCACAAGCATGAGAATAAAATGCGACACGCAAACAATCATGCCATGATGAATGATGCACAATTTGCATGGCATTAAAGTAGCATGGCATGGGTGAGGTGTGGAATACAAGAGTAAAGCCTTTTATTGAGTTTTGGTCACATTTTATCCTCAGATAAGTTGCTGATTACATTATATTTATATGATGCATGCTGCAAAACAGAACAAGGAATGCATAAACAGAAAGGTCTCGTCGAGCTAATCATTTTAGACATATAATTTGTCAAATTTGGAGTTATAAAACAAAAGTTATTAATTAATTAAGGCAAAAGGGCAATTTGTTATAATTTTAAACAACTTGAAATTTAAAGTGTTCAAAATATATTTTGGATGGAATATTTGAATTCCTCACATTTTTCTGATTTCAAAATATATATCATATGTATTAATTGGATTTATATTTTAAAAGTTATTTAAAAACAGATTTAACTTTGAATTTAAAACAATTTGAAAAGTTTAAATCAAAACAGCAAAGAACAGAGACTTTTCTTACTCAGCCCGGACCTAGCCACAGCCACAGACGGGTGGGGCTAGGCTGACTGGGCCAAACTCGCGCACAGAAAAAGGGTTTCCTCACCGGGGCCACAGCGAGCCACAGTGTATGACAGGTGGGGCCAGGCCCTGCTGACCCACACGCCAGCGTCTAAACCCGCAGTGGCTGACAAGCGGGGACGGGATGAACTGCGGGTTGGGTGTTACGAAACCAGAGGGCTTTCCTGTAAAAAAGCACACAGCGGCTGGCAGGTGGGGTCGGAGGGGAGCGCGGGTTGACGGGATAAAAAGGTGGGGGGTTTTCTGTAAAACGGCGCCGCGGTACTGTGGATCTTCTCCACCGTCTGACGGAAAACGCGCGCGGTGCAGAGCGGGGGGGGGATTCGAACTCGGGACCTGGGCGTGCGCGTAGAGGCTGAGACCACTACGGTGGCTGCGGGGATGCTGGTAGGGGAGGGCTACACGGCTAGAACTATCTCTGCGACGCCACCATGTGGAAACCCGACCGCGAACGCCGACGCGCAGAGAGCGTTCGACGGAAGGATCGCCACGACCAGGACATGACGGTGACTGCAAGGGTGTCTGGGAGACTTGGGAGCTCACCGGGAGAGGGTCGGTGTGGTCGGAGCGGGCTGGGAGGCGACGGAGAGGCGAGGACGCAGACGCCGGGCGGAGCTAGGGTTTTTCGGCGGTGTTGCGGTGCTGCGGCAGACGGGGTCCTTCTCCTCCTCGCTGGCGGTTACTGGGCGATGCAGGGCGGCCTCCTCGGTCTACCAGGCCACCTCCACGACGAGCACGCCGGCTGGAACGGCGAGGGACAGAGGTAGACGGCGGCGGCTGGCGTCTGGATCTGGCGATGGTGGAGAGAGAGGGGAGGTACGGCAAGGCTTGGGGTGGATCTGGGGAGGCAGAGAAGCGTGTGGATGAGGGCAAGCGAGAGAGAGGGAGGAGGTGGCGTGCGGGAGTGGGTAGAGGAAAAAGGTGGTCTCGGCCACCTTTTCTTCCATCCTCTCACGTGCTTGTCGTGAGGCTAGGGCAGGGCAGGCGCATGGGGAGGGACTGCAGGTGGGACCAGAGAGCGTCCAAGGAGGGGTAGGCTCGGGTGGGGCTCCTAGCAGAGAGAAGGAGAGAGGGGAGGAAGGCTCGGGTGAGCTAGGGTTGGGGCTAGAGGGGGCTCGGGTTAGGGTTGGTGCTAGGGTTGGGGTAGGAGGGTAGCTCGGCCAGGAGGGGGAGGGTGGCTAGGTGGGACCTGCAAGGGGAGGCTCGGCATGGTTGGAGGAGAGGTGAGAAGAGAGGGGGGGTTAGGGCTAGATTAGGTGATCCACTAAGATCAAGCAAGGGTGGAGGATGTGATGATGGATAAGGAGAGTGAGATAGAGAGATGTGGTGGCTTTTTAGCAAGACCAAACTAGACCAAGCCAAAGGAGAGGTAGAGTGGGAGATGGGTGATTCACTCAAAAGATCAAATAAAAACAAATGAGGTCAAAAGATGGAGATGGTTGCATGGCCCATGCAAGGGTATTAAATGCCATGTCTTAATCTTATGAAAACAAAATAATAAGCATGGCATTATTCCTATGCATTACCCAAAATGTGGAGTAAGTCCAAGCAAAAGAATTTGTAGAAGTGGATCCATCCTATCTCCCATGAGCTAGATTAAATACCAAAAGAAAATCAAATGCAAGCTCATGGATAATGGAATGGTGGAATTATAAGGTGGTGAAAATAAAGGGTGGTGGAGTAGATTAAAAGATATGCCCCCAACTCAACTTGGGCATTTAAACAAGATATCAATAACCAAATACAATATCAAGAGGCAAATACAATTAGTAATGCATATGAGAGAAGAACCAAAACAAAAAGGGTTTTATATGATGCTCAAATGCAAGGTGGCATGATGACATGAGCATGATATAATTATGATGCAACAATTATATATAGGAAGTAGCATTTATATAGACTAGGCTAGTAGCATTGCAATTGTTAGACAATTGGGATGCTACAACTCTCCCCCACTAAACAAGAATCTCGCCCCGAGATTCCTAGGAAAAAGAAAACAACACCAGGAGAGGCGGGTGTTCGAACGAAGGTGACCCTCACGTTCCCAAGTTGATGAACAATGGAATGGTGTGACCACTACACCTTGCAAAACTTGCTAGACTTGTTGCGAGTCTTGCGTTTTTCTTGAGAAACAACGGGTTAGAAGAGTTGAAGGATTGTCGTGAGACAAGAAGGATAGGATGGGCATAGCCCCGGTTTTCCCAAGAAACATGATAAAAGAATAGAACCACTTGTGAAAGAAAAGGAGTAGATGATGTATCATGGATAAAGAAAGACACACCATTAAGATTAAAGATTTACCGATACGAGAGAGGATGAATCTTTGTCTCGCCGGAAGAAAGGAGCTAGATTGCAGAGGTTGAACCACTATGACAATAGCATCGTATCTTCTCTCGGATTTGAGAAATGAAGTTCGGAAACAATATTTCCTTCAAACAATAGAGTCCCTTGATATCAACAGAAAGATTTAGCTAGACATCGTCGGATTAGATTCTTGTTGCGCCGGTAAGAACCAAGGATCACGCAATTTAGGTGCGCAGATATAACTTCCAGAGATGGATGTGAAGCCAGATCATGGTGGAATCCCGAGAAGCAAAGAATATGGAGGATCTGGAGTTTATTGTAGAGATACTTATTGCTTTCTTTAGCCTTGAGGCTAACGCAATAGATTTGCGGCTGATGACATCAACCATAATTGGCTTTACCACAGAGAAAAGAATTGATGAAACAAAGAGAGAGATAGTTTCCTTTAATCTTGTTTGGGGATATCGAGCATCGGTAGAAAGACAAGGATAGAAAAAGGTTTGTGTTTGTTTCCACCAGATAATTGAGGATTTTGCTCCGTGTAGAAAGGGTGAGATCACCAACAAGAGATTATTGATTACTTTCTTCGAAAGAGCACTCCGGAAAAACAAGGACGGAAGTAAAAGTATCAAGGGATAAAGGCCACTTCTAACTTCCGTGGAATGAGTGAAATCACATTAATTCACCAATTCAATGTAAAAGAGCGAATGATAAGAGTAGTGGTATGGTAGCTACTCCATCCCGCACTCAAAGCATTACTCCGCACATGAATAAGAAAATCATGCAACCCAACTACCGAAACAGACTGAAGGTGTTGGGAAAAACTCATAGAACTCCGTTAGAAAACAAGGATAGATGCAAACGATTCGCCGGATTCATAGATAGATAAAGATGATGATGTTGTCGTCATGTCGGAAGTACCAAGCTACCGGGAAGATATAAAGGAAGATCACGGAGACAACTGCAAAATTTCACAGATATAGAAAAAGATAGCACCACTTGAACAGAAGGAAACAAGATCTGGAAGGTCTTCATGGCCTCCGGTGGATTGAGCATAGATGATAGAACGAGAGGGTTCCAAGAGATTACTTAACGAGATTGAGGTGAAAGAACTCCATGTTCTTCTTGAAATGATTGAGAGAGATTTAGCATCCTTGAGGAAATCTTCAGCGGAACGACGATGATAACTTGCCAACAAGGAACAACTCCGGATTGGTTGAAGATGGAGGATGGAATTAACAATGGACTTGCTGATTCCAGAGTTGAAGTAATGTATTTAGCAGAAGGACGTGGTCGAGATATGTGACTTCAAAAAGTCAGAATTCTCACTTTGAGACTTTGCACACAGGCAGTGCTCACGAAGCTCGAGAGAAGAGACACAGATGATCTTCCATGTCCTTCCATAGATATTGAATAGGCAAGCATATTATCAACATATACCACCATGGATTAACAGGATATTCCCAGAATACCAAGTTCAAGAGGCGGGAGAACGAACAACTACTCGAAACACTTTCTAAGCTCAACGCTCTTTGAAAGATCAACGTTACGAGTAAGGATTCCTGTTGAAGAAGATGCGCTGACAGAATAGGTTAACTGGTCCTTCGGAAGAAAAAGAGATGTCACCTGGTTCACATTGTCGATCGGATCACCGGTTACAAAGATAAAGAGATCTTGGATAAGAACCGATGATAGCTCATACCTTAAGCAAAGCTATCAGAGACGAAAAGATGCAATTCCCTCGTATCCAGGAGAATTGTGCAGATATGGGGTTCAAAAGGATGTGCAGCATGATGGACAGATGATAGACCGCCGTAGTGCTTGGAGAAACTCTGGATTACCAAAGATGCTGGAAAATGCATAGATATGATCACGGTGTACTCAAAACCACAGGAGATAACCGTCACCATTTGAAGGATAGGGTGATTGCATTTTCCATATTCCACTCCTGATAAGTGTCATATAGTTATGCCGAGAACCAAATTACAATCACCAGCATCGGATCGACACATGTTATGTAATTAGCCCAAGAGAATTGGAGATGAAATGAAACTCTAGGATTAAGCGCCGGTGACAAAAGAATGAGTTAGCATGGACATGCTGATAAAAGGGAGATAGATAATGTTTCACACACGACTGAAAAGGAGTGTGGAAGCACAGATGTATCAAAGAAATTTTTTCCGCATTTTTCGGCATTAAAATACCAATAGATGCGCAAAAACACTTATCAGGTAGCGATTAGCAACTGATGGTTTCACAGAATGTGGAGTTTCTAGAAGGAAGGACACCCTTAAGAAGATGGCACCGGTTAACAAGGAGTCAGATAGATCGCGCCGGTATTCAAAAGCCTGTCAGTATGGAATGTACCAACAGTTGATAACCAAAGGCAGATGAAGGTAACATGTTGGATACAACAGATAGACAAGGAATTACACACACACACACACACTTTCTATGGTACTACGGAAACCCAGAACACGTGAATCCTAGTTTGAATTTTAAGAAGAGGATTGAAAACGTTACACTTCCTTACCAGAAAAGGGTGGTGGGTGGGTAAGAAGAAAAGTGGAAGCAGTCCTACTCTCACGTTTTGTTTTTCCCTAGTATACATAGCTACCAAAAATATTTGCTAGACTGACAACGACCATTTGGCTGAGACCCTGAAGGGCGGGATGGCTCTGATACCAATTGTAACTACCTCGGTGAATTACGCTCCTAGTTAATAGCCTGGATGAGCGGAAATGGTTAAAATAGTACGGTGGGGCCCAAATGCCACTAACAGGTAGACCTTTCGGCCGTCCTAACCATTTCCAAACATCGGGACAAGAACGGGCGGCGTAATCGACAGGCGAAGGGATCAACTACATACACAAATGAGTATGTATGCAAGCCACCATACAACAGTCCTCAGAGCCATTCCATCTAAAAGAAATAGAAATATTGCAACGCCCTACGGCAAGATCCAAATGTCCTAGATAGATATAATAGTTTAGGATATCTCCTCATACATCAAACATCAGAGTATCAGGCGGAACCGGCAAACAAGATCCGAGTACGGATAAGAAGAAAACCGGCATAAGATGCCCCATAATAAACACATCCCGCCCACAGATCTCACGGATCCCCGTTCCCGGAATCTCTACACCGAATGATCGTTGCCCACATCGTCCGTCTCCTCCACCCAGTATCCATTTTGTGAGTGTACCTGTTCATCTGAATCAAACAATTTATCGTGTGAGACCCTAGGGGTACTCAGCAAGTCTTTATGCCTCTAAAGGGGACACAACCTGGGGTGACGCACTTGCAGCAAAAGATAATACCTAACAGTTCTATAGATACTCGCTAACCATCCGCCTAACCAAAGATAGACGGATGTCCGTGAATTAAGAACAACAGTTATAACAGTAATATTAACAGATCCATCCTCCTCCTCGCTTACCAACGAGGAAGCAGACGAACACCCCCCATCCGTTGGCAGTTTTATTATCCATTCCATGAGTGTTGCACTATTTACTAGTCAGTTACTTAGTCAAATTAAAAGCGGTACTTTAGTTATACTTGTCTATGATCGAGAAACTGTGCTCCAAGTCGTCCATAACCGCGGACACGGCTTTCAGAAAGTTTTACCCTGCAGGGGTGCACAAATAGCAACACACACTCGATCAACCTCGGAAAAACCAAATCAAAACCCAACGAGGCCTTCACGACAAAGCAATCACCAGATTCACAAATGTTTCAGGGGGCCACCCCATTAAGCTACCCGCAACGAAGTTAGCTGACTTCGAGACGGACTCAAGGTTTGTGGGGACGGCTGTAAACGACTGGGAACCCGAAAATGTGACTGGGCTTGTCGATACAGCGAAAACGTGTCACGATCCTAAACAGTACAGGTGCTCCTCGCACAATCGTAAATAAAGCAGTAAAGCATGGCATAAGTACAGGATAGTAAATAAAACCTCAAACTAGTTTGTGGCCCCAAGAAATAAGAATGAATCAAGCTCTGGCTCAGGGGGGTCCCATAATCCTCCCGGATGTGGATAGCGCGAATATTCAAGGAACAGGAATCAAGTACTCGGGGTCCTACGGGACACAAGTGAGCATGAAAAACCAAATAGCAGATATTGCTCACCGGTGCCACTTTCATTAGTTATCCCATACTACTCAGGTTAAGTTGTTTAGGTACCTCGTTATCCATCAGACACTCACATACCCTACACATGCTGTTCTACGACTCGCATGGCTCAAACAACTCCTGTAGTAATGGCTCATGGGATGGAGGAACAAGCTTCGGTGGAGTTTAAAAGTAAAGGCTATGCAGTACTTGGGATTCAGTTTAATGCGATCGCGACTCAATGATGCAAGAATAAGAAAGAGGCAATAGGTACTATATGTATGCAAGCATGTGGTAGTGCTTTCCTGGCAGCTCAGTTGAAGCGAGAGAAGGATCTGGGTAGTGCTCCTGGGTTTCTTGATATATCCCCTGCTCAGCGTCTATTCGAAGAAGAACCAAACAAACAAGGGCCAACATAAATAAAGTGCACAAGCATGAGAATAAAATACGACACGCAAACAATCATGCCATGGTGAATGATGCACAATTTTCATGGCATTAAAGTAGCATGGCATGGGTGAGGTGTGGAATACAAGAGTAAAGCCTTTTATTGAGTTTTGGTCACATTTTATCCTCAGATAAGTTGCTGATTACATTATATTTATATGATGCATGCTGCAAAATAGAACAAGGAATGCATAAACAGAAAGGTCTCGTCGACCTAATCATTTTAGACATATCATTTGTCAAATTTGGAGTTATAAAACAAAAGTTATTAATTAATTAAGGCAAAAGGGCATTTTGTTGTAATTTTAAACAACTTGAAATTTAAAGTGTTCAAAATATATTTTGGATGGAAGATTTGAATTCCTCACATTTTTCTGATTTCAAAACATATATCATATGTATTAATTGGATTTATATTTTAAAAGTTATTTAAAAACAGATTTAAATTTGAATTTAAAACAATTTGAAAAGTTTAAATCAAAACAGCAAAGAACAGAGACTTTTCTTACTCAGCCCGGACCTAGCCACAGCCACAGACGGGTGGGGCCAGGCTGACTGGGCCAAACTCGCGCACAGAAAAAGTGTTTCCTCACTGGGGCCACAGTGTATGACAGGTGGGGCCAGGCCCTGCTGACCCACACGCCAGCGTCTAAACCCGCAGTGGCTGACAAGCGGGGACGGGATGAACTGCGGGTTGGGTGTTACGAAACCAGAGGGCTTTCCTGTAAAAAGCACACAGCGGCTGGCAGGTGGGGTCGAAGGGGAGCGCGGGTTGACGGGATAAAAAGGTGGGGGGGTTTTCTGTAAAACGGCGCCGCGGTACTGTGGATCTTCTCCACCGTCTGACGGAAAACGCGCGCGGTGCAGAGCGGGGGGGGATTCGAACGCGGGACCTGGGCGTGCGCGTAGAGGCTGAGACCACTACGGTGGCTACGGGGATGCTGGTAGGGGAGGGCTACACGGCTAGAACTATCTTTGCGACGCCACCATGTGGAAACCCGACCGCGAACGCCGACGCGCAGAGAGCGTTCGACGGAAGGATCACCACGACCAGGACACGACGGTGACTGCAAGGGTGTCTGGGAGACTTGGGAGCTCACCGGGAGAGGGTCGGTGTGGTCGGAGCGGGCTAGGAGGCGACGGAGAGGCGAGGACGCAGACGCCGGGCGGAGCTAGGGTTTTTCGGCGGCGTTGCGGTGCTGCGGCAGACGGGGTCCTTCTCCTCCTCGCTGGCGGTTACTGGGCGATGCAGGGCGGCCTCCTCGGTCTACCAGGCCACCTCCACGACGAGCACGCCGGCTGGAACGGCGAGGGACAGAGGTAGACGGCGGCGGCTGGCGTCGGGATCTGGCGATGGTGGAGAGAGAGGGGAGGTACGACAAGGCTTGGGGTGGATCTGGGGAGGCAGAGAAGCGTGTGGATGAGGGCAAGCGAGAGAGAGGGAGGAGGTGGCGTGCGGGAGTGGGTAGAGGAAAAAGGTGGTCTCGGCCACCTTTTCTTCCCTCCTCTCACGTGCTTGTCGTGAGGCTAGGGCAGGGCGGGCGCATGGGGAGGGACTGCAGGTGGGACCAGAGAGCATCCAAGGAGGGGTAGGCTCGGGTGGGGCTGCTGGCAGAGAGAAGGAGAGAGGGGAGGAAGGCTCGGGTGAGCTAGGGTTGGGGCTAGAGGGGGCTCGGGTTAGGGTTGGTGCTAGGGTTGGGGTAGGAGGGTAGCTCGGCCAGGAGGGGTAGGGTGGCTAGGTGGGACCTGCAAGGGGAGGCTCGGCATGGTTGGAGGAGAGGTGAGAAGAGAGGGGGGGTTAGGGCTAGATTAGGTGATCCACTAAGATCAAGCAAGGGTGGAGGATGTGATGATGGATAAGGAGAGTGAGATAGAGAGATGTGGTGGCTTTTTAGCAAGACCAAACTAGACCAAGCCAAAGGAGAGGTAGAGTGGGAGATGGGTGATTCACTCAAAAGATCAAATAAAAACAAAGGAGGTCAAAAGATGGAGATGGTTGCATGGCCCATGCAAGGTTATTAAATGCCATGTCTTAATCTTGTGAAAACAAAATAATAAGCATGGCATTATTCCTATGCATTACCCAAAATGTGGAGTAAGGCCAAGCAAAAGAATTTGTAGAAGTGGATCCATCCTATCTCCCATGAGCTAGATTAAATACCAAAAGAAAATCAAATGCAAGCTCATGGATAATGGAATGGTGGAATTATAAGGTGGTGAAAAGAAAGGGTGGTGGAGTAGATTAAAAGATATGCCCCCAACTCAACTTGGGCATTTAAACAAGATATTAATAACCAAATACAATATCAAGAGGCAAATACAATTAGTAATGCATATGAGAGAAGAACCAAAACAAAAAAGGGTTTTATATGATGCTCAAATGCAAGGTGGCATGATGACATGAGCATGATATAATTATGATGCAACAATTATATATAGGAAGTAGCATTTATATAGACTAGGCTAGTAGCATTGCAATTGTTAGACAATTGGGATGCTACATTATCTTTGCATCGTAGAGGCAGCATCCGAAATTTTATCATGGCAGAGGTGTTTCGAGTGGCCAAGGAGACTACTTCTCACTTAGCGTTAGGTTGGGAAAAGTTTCAAAAAGTTTTTTGTCATATTTGATCCAAAGGATCTCAGTCGAATTATTCATAGGGTGCACGACCAGCGCTCCTATGGGAGTAGCCCCCGAGTGTATGTTCGAGTCGTAGACTCGAGCAAGGACTTTAGTTCAGTCATTCTTATTAGTTTGCATGATTAGTCCGAATGACACATTTTTTCGAATGCGCGACCAACGCTCCTTATGGGAGTAGCCCCCAAGTCCGTAGTGGAGTCGCAGACTCGACATAGGACTCGAAGATGTTTTTTCGAGGTGATATTACCTTTGTAATTTCTCAGGTGCACGTCCAGCGCACCTAAGAGGAGTAGCCCCCAAGTAGTTGGTTGAGTCATAGACTCGAGTAAGTACTTTTATGATCAATCGAAATCGTCGAGCTGTTGCTGGCTTTGCTTTGGTGACATCATTGTTGACGACTGGTGAGCTCAACTGTATGCGGCAGCAATGACGATGCGACAGAATGACCGTGGGTCCCATTTGATTTTGACTAGTCACGTAGAACGTGGCGAAAATTATGGCGTCTCCTCGATTTTTGCTAGTGGATGGCGTGTTGGCAACGATTCAGTTTGGTGCTGACATGTGGATGGTGAGATCTAAGGCACGCGCTAGGGCTTCCCAATCGACGGCTCTGCTGCATCGTGTTCGCCCTTTTATACCATGGGGGAAAACAGTAGTTTTTACCCTTCGTCATTTGCTTCTTCCTCTTTGCCATTGCCAACATTTCTTGAGCTCTCTGTTCTCATCGCGCCCTGGACGTCCTCCGTACTTTTCCTTCTTCTTTCCTTCACTCTCACCGGCGCACTCGCTGCTCCAATATGGGCAAGAAGAAGAAGGCATCGTCCGCTATAGCAGGGTCAAGCTCCGCCGGCGCCAGGAAAAAAGGCCGCCGCTCCGTGCCGCACCACCGATGGCGGGTGGCGGCGCACGGATATGCACGAATCAGATTTGCGCAAACTTTGTGATTCCGGGCTGATCTCCAAGGAGAAGGATGATGCCATCCTCCCTAATCAGGAGGTAATCCCACGCCCACCCGAAGGATTTCGGGTGATGTTTTATGCTTTTGTTGTCCGGGGTCTTTCTTTGCCTGCCCACGAATTTCTTCGTGGGCATCTTTTCTTTGACGGGATTCAGTTGCATCATCTGTCTCCCAATTCTCTCCTTCACATAGCTTATTTCATAACTCTTTGCGAGTGCTGGCTCGACATCGAGCCGCACTTTGGCATCTTCCAGAGACTCTATTCCGTGAAGAGGCAATCTGGCACCGGTGGTGTTTATCCACTCGGTGGTTGCAGAATCTCTATCCGCTCCACTGTCCAATTCTTCTCTTTCTCTCTTTGTGAGTCCGTCCAGTACTGGCATAGGAAGTGGTTCTACATCCGCGACGTTAAACTGGATGGTCAGCACTATGGGCTTGCTCCCTTCCACTCCAACCAAGAGATCATCCGAAAGAGGTCGTGGGGGAACGACATCTTGAAGGTTAAACCTGTGGAGGTGGAGAAGCTCTACAAGCAGGTGGAGGCTCTCTAGCTGGTGGACAGCAAGGAGGTCAACGGTTTCTACATCATCCGCACCTTCCTCAAGCGTCGGGTGCAGCCGCTCCAAGCAAGGCCACACCCGATGTTTCTGTATGCTGGCCCCAATGACCCGGTGAGTGTGTTTTCTGAGGAGATGTCCTTGGTTGATCTTGATAAGGCTCTTCGGCCTCTACTAAAGTACAAAGTCGATGAGGATCTCCCAGGGAAGTCCGTGACTGCCCCCTTTAGTGCCAGTTAGGCTGTCCCCCAGGTGAAAATTGTAGTTGCGCCTAGCGATATTTCGAATGTGAGCTATTTTCTATTGGTACTGATAATCGTGCATCTTCTTGTCTTTGACTTGCAGGACCTCAAGGTAGCTGGGATGATGCCCCCCTCTACCTGAGAAGTACACGGATGCGTCAGACCACAAAGCGGCGGAGTCTGAATCCGAGCTTCCCCCGGCGTAGTCCCCCACCGTGGAAGCCCCCAAGCCGAGCGAAGGGCAGACCCGAAAACGGCCCCAAAGCGAAACCTCGGATGGGGCGATGCAACCAACGCCGAAGGGTCCATCCTTCCTCGAGCAGCACGGCAGGGATGAGGGTGCATCGTCTGCACCTTTTCCTTTCATGCCCATTCGGGCGGTGGACCCGCAGCCACCGGCCAAGAAGAAGAAAAAGGAGAAAGAGACGCCTATCTTCAATTTGTCAGACATACCATCGTAAGTGGATCTGTTCGAGTCGTCTTACTTTATTCATGTAATAAGTATTAGCTTGTTGTTGCTCTGGTAAGTGTTGGCAGTAATCACTCGGAGGAGTCCCTTGATGAGGAAACCAAAGAAATGATCACGGAATCAAAGACAACGTCTTCGTTCCCCAAGATGGTGGACAACTCCGAGGACGAGGATTCGAGATCCGCGAGGCGGGAGGCTCGTGCACTCATGACTCGGAACACGATATGCAAACGTTCGGAGTCCACAGCAGACCATGTAAGTGTAGCTCTTCCATTGCGTGGGGGGAACCCCTGAGTCCTTTACTTATCAGACCTGCTAGCCATTTCCAACCTTTTGTCCGTGGCGCCAACCTCCTTATCCAACAGCATCTATCGCTGGAGGGTGAACTCAAGCAGCTCCGAGGTGAGTAGGTGTCTTCTTGCCTATTCTTCGAGTGTATCAAGTTTTTATATTCATCCATTGTTTCTCAATGTTGTAGATGAGAACAATGCTGCTCTCCGTAGGCTGAACGCTCTCTAAATGGGCCTCGGCCAGGCGGAGAAGAAGGCGACGGATGTTGCCGAGGCCCTTGAGCGCCAGCAGAAGGAGGTCGAAGACCATGAGCGGCAGCTCGTGGTTGTTGTAGCCACCCGGGAGAAGGCCATGGCTGAAAAGCTTATGGCTGCTGCCAAGGCTATCTTGCCATTTTTTTTTTTGATTTTTCTGTTTTGTAGGTTCAATTCCTCCTTCCTCAGTGGAATGTTTTATTGCTTTTCTTTCTAGATTCCTCTGGCGTCACGTTTGACCGCAGTGCACTGGAGCACGGGAATCTCCTGGTAGATGACATTGCAGCGATCGAGGATCGCTGCTCCTCTGCTGCGGGCTCTCTTGACAAGGTCAAGAAAGGGCTTGCGTGATTCTACAAGGAGGTCAACCACAAGGGCGTCGCCCTCGAGTACGTTGACTTGCTGGCGGATGCTCTATCACGCGAAGCTTTGGTACAGTACAAACGCAAGCAGAAGGGAGTCAGTGCTACTATGGGGTTGGCCATGGCAATGGCGTCTGGAGCTGAGCTGGATCTGGCCCAGGTCACGTCCAGGATGCCGACGACAGAGGATGGCTCAGAGGTAGATTTTGCCACCTTTGCCTCCCATTGCAAGCATTTCAGGCCTAAGCTCATTGATCTCCTGGCCAACTATTTGGCAGAGCAGCAGCGAGCAGCCAAGAGTAGGCACTCTGGCTCCGAAGATACTCCGGGTGCTGGCGCTTAGGTCCTTCTGTGTTGTAGGTAGTCTAGCTTTCTACCTTTTGCTGCATCTGTAAACGCCTTTTGGGTGAACAAGCTTTGCTTTGCCATGAAATGGCTTTGATTATGTATATGTATGAATCTACCTTTCAATTGCTATCGAAAGTGTTTGTGATGTTCGTGTTTGCCTGTTTACCCTTAGGGTCCTTCGGGTGAGGCTCCAGTGATCACACTTTCTTCTGCGCCTGGTCCTCGCCCGTCGCTGAGCGATTCATCGCAGTTTCCTTTCGTGCGTGACCGCGTCCAAAGTTTCGAGAAGGACATCCTCAGCATCCACGGTCATGCGAATGTGTGGAAGTTGAAAGCTGAGCGAGCCATTGACAGGGAAGAGTTCTTGCTTGAAGAATTTTGGCAGATGGGTGAGCAACTCCAATGTGAGTCCTCGTGAACCGCTATTTCCTCAAGTGCGCCTTATTGTTATGCTGGATCATCCAATGTTTCGTGTAGTTCTGAATCTACTTACGCAGGAAGATAAGGAACACGTCGCAATTCAGATGAATTTCCTGACGCAACAAGACTTGGGGGCCAGCGGCTTCTTCTGGATGGACCATGATCGAGCGATCGTCCTTGCGACGGTGCAAGATCGCGTACACCAAGTTCTTCGGGTGCTGAAGCGGGCGAGGTCGTCGCTTGTGGCTATTTGGGACACCATGTTTCCTTTGGACTCTGCACCTTCTAGCTTTCTAGGCTTGCTCGAGAAGTTTCGAGATGCAAGTCACGTGAAGGAGCCGATGCGCCATTAGCTGATTGCGGGCGTGAAGGCAGCCCTATCTCTTGTTCGACTACATCGTCGTGATGTTGATCTTGCGGAGATAGCGGCTAGGCCTCCTCCTCCTCGAGATGGCATGGCGTGGAATATGCGTCCACATTACCCAGTTGTGGTGTAGTACGCCGAAGAGATTGTTGATGTGTTTGAGGAGCGGACGAACGTTCTGCTTCAGCGCAGTTAAGTCATGTAAAGGAAAATGATAAAATCTGAAGTCTGTATTTATTCGAGTGGGTTTTTAATTCCCTTTGTAAAGATTGTACGTGTTGGCACGTAGAGCATTGTATGATTATGTAATGTGCATATCCTTTTCGTTAGCCTGACGTGGTCAGCTACTCGGGTTGTATGCGTTGCTGTCAGTCGACGAAGTCATAAGGTGAGGCACAGCCCCCGAGCGTGTTTAGCGATAAATAATGTAAGGAGAAAAATGTATTTGGGCCAAGGAACTTAGCTTTTATTCATTGCAAACGAGGAGGTACATTGTTCGGCTAAGTAGTCTAGCTGAATAGCCTTATTGAAAGTAAAGGGTAACTAGGGGTAGAAGCATCGCAGTCGTGCAACGTTCCAAGGGTTGGAGTATTCGACTCCTGATGCGACGTCCATGAGGCGGTAGGAGCCACCTGGGATGACTTCGGTGACGATGTAGGGTCCTTCCCAGGGTGACCCGAGATTCTTGTGCCCTTCTTGCTTGAGTCGTAGGACGAGGTCTCCTTCGATGAAGGACCTTGGGCACAGCCGATGACTGTGGTAGTTGCGGAGACTCTGTTGATAAACCGTTGAGCAAGCCTCGGCGATGTCACGTGCCTCGTCGAGCGTGTCGACATCGTCTTCGAGTTTGGCCGATGATTCGGCCTCGTTGTAAGCGATGACCCGTGGGGCCTTGTGGCATACCTCAGCAGGTAGCACAGCTCCGGCTCCGTGCACCATGAAGAAGGGCGTATAGCCAGTTGAGCTTCTCGGCGTTGTGCACAGGCTCCAGAGAATAGATGGTAGCTCGTCTTCCCAGGCTCCCGCAAGCCTTTCGAGTGGGCATAGTAGGTGCTTCTTGATGCCGTTTCCTATGAGGCCGTTGGCCTTTTCGACCTGTCCGTTGGTATGCGGGTGCGCCATAGAGGCGTATGATATGTTGATTTTGAGGTTCCCACAGAAGTCTCGGAATTCCTTCGAGATGAAGTTCGAGCCTTTGTCCGTAATGATACTATGGGGAACGCCAAAATTGTAGACAATGGACTCGAAAAACTTGACGACAGTTTTGCCGATTTGGTTGGTGACGGGCATGGCCTCGATACACTTGGAGAATTCGTCGACTGCGACCAGGAGGAAGACGTGGCCTCCTGGTGAGGACTTTGGCAGTTTGCCAATCATGTCGAGGCCCCACTGGGCGAAGGGCCAAGCCACTGGTATAGGCCTTAGCCCGGATCCTGGCTTGTGTGGTTTGTCCGCGTACCTATGACAAGTGTTGCACCTCTGTACTATCTCCTCAGCGTCATTCATTGCGGTTGGCCAGTAGAACCCAGCTCGTAGAGCTTTAGTGACTAGGGCGCGACTACCTGCGTGATGGCCGCAGATACCCTCATGGATGTCTTGGGGGATGTTTTTGCCATCACCGGTGGTGACGCATCGTTGGAGCACACCCGAAATGCTGCGCTTGTATAGCTTACCATTGATGATGGTGAAGGCCTTTGACCAGCGAGATATGCGCCGGGCATCTGTCGGGTCCTCAAGCAGTTGATTGTTTATCAGGTAGTGAAGGTATGATTGTGTCCACGTTTCCTCAACTGCCATGACCTGCATAAGGCTTACCAACTCAACCTCCATGTCGAGATTTTCGGGTCCTTCTTGTCCTTCGGGTAGAACAGCCCCTGAGCGCTCTGCTTCTTCGGCTGAGCCTTTTGGGAATTTCCTCTTGATGGAGGGTATGCAGATTTGTTCGAGGAACACTCCTGGTGGCACCCGAGCGCAGGTGGAGCCAATGTTGGCGAGCTTGTCGACCTCTTCGTTGCTTTCCCTGCCGACGTGCCGAAGCTCTCAACCGTCGAAGTCCCCTTCGAGTAAATTGTATAGCGCACAGTATGCGATCATGTTGGCGCTATGGGTGTCGTACTTGTTCATCGTCTACTGCACGAAGAGGTTCGAATCGCCGTAGATGACAAGGCATGTTGCGCCGCACACCTTAGCCATCCTCATGCCATGGATGAGGGCCTCGTATTCGGCCTCGTTGTTGGAGGCGCGGAATTTTATCTGAAGGACATACTTCATCTTGTCGCCTTGAGGGGACATCAGTATGACGCTGGCCCCCGCTACAGCCTCGCGCTTGGAGCTGTCGAAGTGCATTGTCCAGGACTGCGACATGTCCGGAGTGTCCGGCAGCTGGAGCTCCATCCGGTGGACGAGGAAATCAGGGAGGACCTGAGATTTTATGGAGGTGCGCCGCTCGTAGATGATGTATCGAGGAGACAACTCGATTCCCCACAAGGCTACGCTCCCAGTGGCCTCGGGGTTGTTCAGGATGTTCGACAGCGGGGCGTCGTTGATGACCACGATATGGTGCTCCTAGAAGTAGTGCCTCAGCCGGCGCACCGTCATGAATACGCCATAGTCAAGCTTCATGTAATGAGGGTACCTCTGCTTTGTCGGGGTCAGTACCTCGCTGAGGTAGTAGATTAGGTGTTGGACCCCATGGGTCTTGCAATCTTCGGGTCGTTCGACCACGAGTGCGATGCTGAGAACCTGATGTGTGGCTACAATGTATTGTAGCAAAGGATCCCTCTCCTTCGGCATGACCAGGAAAGGTGATGTGGAGAGTAGCCATTTAAGGTCCTCGAACGCATCGTCTACTTCGGGTGTCCACTCGAATTTTTCCATCTTGCGCAGCAGTTGATAAAAGGGGACGGCCTTTTCACCCATTCGGCTGATGAACCTGCTGAGCGCCGCGATTCGTCCGGCTAGCTGCTGGACCCCCTTGAGGTTCTTCGCGGCTTCTCCATGGCCAGTATGGCCCTGATTTTCATCGAGTTCGCCTCGATGCCCCCTTGGGAGATGAAGTACCCGAATAACTGACCAGACGGGACGCCAAAGGCGCACATGTCTGTTCATCTTGATCTTGCAGCGATCAAGGTTATCGAACGACTCACGGAGATCGCCGATTAGCGTCCGAGCCTCCTTGGTCTTGATTACTATGTTTTCGACATAGACTTGGATGTTGCGGCCAATTTGGTTCTTCAAACATGCCTGCATGCACCTCTAGTAAGTGGCGCATGCGTTCTTCAGCCCGAAGAGCATTGTGTTGTAGCAGAATACCCAGAATAGCGTGATGAACACCGTTTTCTCCTGATCTTCGACCTTCAGTCGAATTTGGTTGTAGCCTGAGTAGGCGTCGAGGAAGGAGAGCTTCTCGCATCCTACAGCGGAGTCGGTGATTTGGTTGATTCTTGGTAGAGGTAAGTGTTCCTTGGGACAATACTTGTTAATCGATGTGAAGTCCACACACATCTGCAGGATGTTTGTGTCCTTTTTGGGGACCAGCACGGTGTTGGCGAACCACTCTCTTTCTTTGATTTCCCTGATGAAGTTGGCATCGAGGAGTCTGTTGACTTCGATTCCAATGGCCTCGGCTCTTGGTTCGGATAGTTGAAACATCAACTGCTTGACTGGCTTCGCATCTGGAAACACATTGAGTGCATACTCGGCGAATTCCCTGGGAACTCCTGGCATGTCCGCAGGACACCAGGCGAAAATTTCCAAGCGCTCATTGAGGAATTTGACAAGAACGCTTTCCTATGCGGGACCTAGGTCGTTGGCGATCAATGCCATCTTGGAGGCGTCCATTGGGTGAACCTACACCTTCTTTGTGTTGACTACAGATTCGAATGACATATCAGCTGTGTTTTTCCTAGTGACTGGGGGTGCCCCGTTGACTGTCACCTCCCTGACTCTCGTGAGCTCCTCCAGCATGCCGAGCGACTGAGAGATTCTGTTGAAGTCTCTGTCGCAGCTATCGGACCTGGTGCGGGTTCCTGGGACGATGATGACGTCCCTACGTCCTGGCATCTTCAGTAGCAGGTACACATAGTGCGGTACTGCCAGGAATCTTGCGAATGCCACGCGCCCGAGGATGGCGTGGTACTGTGATGCCCAGTCCACCACTTCGAACTCCATACGCTCACGCCTAATGTTTTCGGGCTTGCCAAATATGATGTCGAGCCATATCTTTCCCAAGGGGTATATGCCCTTCCCTAGGACTATGCCGTGGAACATCCTGTCCAATTGCTCCAGGCTGCACAGCAGGATTTGCATCGCTGCGAGTGTGCTGGCAAACATCAGGTTGATGCCGCTGTCGCCGTCCATGAAGATGCGGCTCATCTTGAATCCCCCAATCTGGTCCTCGAGCACTAGGGAAGATTGACCTAGGTGAGGTATTTGGCTTGGGTTATCCGAACGGTCGAAAGTGATGCAGGACTTCGAGCTGCTGAGGTACTCAGGTATGTCTGGTGGGGAGGTCACGGCCAGGTTGACTTGGCGGGTGATCTTCTTCTGCACCCAGTTGGTTGGATGCCCCTTCTGGATCATCAGGGCCTCTTTCGGTGGGGGGTACCCATCTACACCGTTATTCGGTGATGGTGCGACCGGCGGCTGGGATGATCTGCCAGGTGGTGGTGGAGGAGCTCTGTGGGCGATAGCACCTAGAGCGTGTGTGAATCGAGGATTCACCTTCTGGCGTCCCATTTGGGTGAGGCCCTCACTGAGCTTCTGGAACTCCCGAAAGTCCTTGAGCATGTGGTTGGACTTATTCTTACCATCTTGTTTGTTGATGTAGAAGTGGATGGTGCAGGGACCAGATAGCTTGTCATAGGCCGAAGGCTCGTCATCGATGTTGAGATGTTGCCATGTTTGCGTGGGTCGTCCACCATCGTGGTAGTTGCTGCTGCGGTATCCGCTGTTGCGGTTGCCATCATCGCGGCAATCGGCGTATCTAGCCGCAACCATGTCAACTCCATCACGATCTTCTCTTGCTGTGGCGTTCGCGCCTGCAGCCGAAGTCATCTTCGTCATCCAAATGTGTTCGGTTGACGGAATCCTCGCCATCTGCCCAGCGGTTGGCGATGTCCATGAGGTGATCACGGGTTTTGGGCTTGACGTGTCCGAGCTCCTCCTTGAAATCTGGGCGCCTGGCACCATCCTTGAAGGCATCGATTGCTCTTTCTTCGGAGATGTTTGCGGCAAAGTTCTTGATGTGGGAGCAGTGTAGTATGTATGAGCAGATGGACTCGTTGGTCCTCTGGGTGCAGGCCCGCATCTCTTCGATTGAGGCTAGCCTCTTGCTGGTGCCCTTGAAGTTGCGGATGAAGTTGTACGCCAGCTCTTCCCAGCTTCGGATGGAGCTGGAGGGTAGGCCGCTGAGCCAGACTCTGGCTGCGCCTATCAGCTGCAGCTGAAGGCACTGTAAGGCTATGTTCTTATTCCCGCCGTGGAGCTTGACGTACGACAGATGATCGTCGAGCCAAGATTTTGGCTCTTGCGTGCCGTCGAACTTTGGGTTGTCCAAACGGAGTTTGAAGTTTTTTGACATCCGCGCTTGCCGAACGGATCTCCTGAAGCATCGGGCTCCGTACAATTCTTCGTCATCCTCCTCCTTGGACTCAGTTGAGCACGCGCGCTTAGCACGTGATTTGTCGATTTTACGCTGTGTGAGCTCACTGCAAGCATCGTAGTTGCTGCTGCAGCGCCGTGGGCTCCAACAGCGTCGGGGCATGTCATGATCCACCTCATCAGATGAGCGTGTGCGGCTTCGAGTTAACTTGACCGCGGCCTTCTTCTTAGGCTCGGTGGGAGTTTCGTCGTGGAGCGCAGCTCTGACGAGTCTGAGGCCTACTAGCGCAGACTTGTGGATCGTGATCTTCGGGTCTCCTGCTGGTGGTGGGTTAGACGCGAAGTAGGTGGTGGCCACCATGATCGCATCCTGCGGCGTTTTCGGCATGACGTTGCCTTGAGAGTCCATCGTCATGAAGGACATGTCGAGTGCCTTAGTGACTTCGCATCGTGCGGCAGGGTCCATG
The DNA here is from genome assembly GCA_916181665.1 of Avena sativa. Lineage (NCBI taxonomy): Eukaryota > Viridiplantae > Streptophyta > Magnoliopsida > Poales > Poaceae > Avena > Avena sativa. The sequence continues at coordinate 259,158,453 of OV702281.1, forward strand.
CGCTCCAGGTGGGAGCGGTACTTGTTGGCATTGTTTCCGTGTGAAGAGGATCCACCAGCAGCGGAGAGCGCAGCTCACCGCACGCTTGATTCTTTGGTTGTGGGCTTGCGCTTTTCAATCGTCCTATAGCTTGACCTATCGATTGTCCTGATCGATCAGGAGACAGTGATAGGCCATCAGCAGGTCATGGGAGGCATCCACAGGTAGGATTTTATTGCCTCGCCCTGCTTCGCGTTCGACTTTCCCAGCCTTCCTCGTTGAGGTTGATCTGGTCGTAGGCGTGATTGCTGCCCTCAATGGCTCTAGCCGCCCTGTTGGACGGGTTTCCCCTGTTTCCTTCGTTCTCAACCTGAGGGTTGGGAGGGGGATTGGGTGGGATGACACCTGAACCTAGTGGGTGGATCGGTTCCGTTGTTGACATCGCCACCGAGGATGAAGACGCATAGGTAGCGCTCATGAAGTGGGGAGTTGCTGTCGCAGCTCTTAGATCCGGAACCATAGGTTCCTTCATCCGAAGGGGGATTGCACAGACCGGAGTTGCAGCTATTGCTGCCATCCGAATCGCCCGTCAGCATCGATGTACGTAGGGCGTCGACGGGTGGGACCCACGAAGCGGGCCTGATGGATGGTAGTGGCACCCGCTCTGGGAGGCGGAGGGTGTCGGTCTGCCCCACCTGGAAGCAGAAGCTCCCGAACAACATCTCGAGCCCGTTGCCTACGAACTCGAAATCTGTCAGGGTGGCCGGTAAGTGGGCGGTGAAGTCGAAGGCACCGAAGAGGAGGTTACTCTCCGTCGTCGTGGAATCGTAGATCGCTCCGGATGGGACCATCACGACCGCACGATCAGCGTCCCCGTTTCCCACAGACGACGCCAATTGACGAGGGTTCGACTCGTCAATGCCCATTGTTATGGATTTGGGTTTCGAGAAGATGGGGATGCTGGAAGTCGTGGAACTGTTAACAGGCAAGCAACACGGGGACACGAGGTTTACCCAGGTTCAGGCCCCCGGAGGGAAAACCCTACTCCTGCTTGTCTGTTCTTGATTACGGTGGAACCGAAGGCTAGAGGGGTGCGGAGATGCAATCTAGCATGGAGGTGTGTGTATGAGGTGTTGAGATCCTTCTCGCCATACCCTGCTTGCCTTTATATAGATATGCCAGGTCCCGGAATAGGTCGAGTCGGTTATAGATTAGGGTTGATACCCTTTGAAATTCTATCTAATCTAGACTTGTCCTCCATGGAGTCAAATTCGCTATGGTCATGGTCCACCCAAAATCTTCCTGGTCTGCAAATCCTCGTGTGGGCCTTCCTTGGGCTGGACCGGGTAACTAATGTTGTGCACCCGTAGGGTATATCCATGTCACCAGGAAGGATTCGGGTGACCTATGCCCATGAAGGACGCGATTCCTTGGAGAACAGGGCTCTCCTCTCGATCCATTCGTTCAATCTAAAATGTATCCATTTCTTCATTGTCCTCTCGCTTAAATACTTCATTCTCATATGCATTTGCTACTCCCGTCTAATCATCCATTCCATAAGATGGGTCCACTGCATTTTTACAAAGCCTAGCAATGTGACCTAGGATCCCATAATGTTTGCACTTACGTTGTCGAGGTGGTGCACCACCCTATGCACAAGCTCTTATCCTATTCCTTGGCCTACCTACAGGTCTAGTAAAAACTGGAGAGTATAGCTTGAGGCCTGGATCCACTTCCATACATTGGTCTTTTTCCAACAAGGCTGGAACATTCTAAGCATATGCTTCCCTAAATTTGGCAACGGAGAAATACTCTGACACGTACTAATCAACTCCGTCCTCTTCACCTCCTAAAACACCCATGAAAAACAATACATGTATGCAGGGTTTCCCACGGAGATGCCATTGCCTGCAATGGCATGTCCTATACACCAAACTCACTAGATTCCTCCGTTGACTATCTTTACTTTCAATGTATGTTACATCAACCTCCATTCCTTGATGTGCATTGAACTACACCTTCATCACAGGTTTTTGTTCATACAACACTTCCAAATAATACAGATGCTTTCTCAAACTACATGTGTATGAAGCTGGCCATAGGTTGCCAGTATAAAATTTACCCTTGAATTTATTTGTAAAATTCTGCACTAAGTGTCGCATACATTCCCCATGCTCTACTCCGGGGAATACTGCTTCTACATCTTTCTCCAAATCTTTGCAACCGTCTGTGTGGATAGTAAGCCCTGGTGGATAACCTTTAAGGTCGCGCAAATTCTCCAGAAACCAAGTTCGACTTTCCTATGACTTAATTTCCAAAACTCCATAAGCAATAGGGAACATCCAATTGTGGCCATCAACTGCATTAGCAGCTACTAGCTATCCTTTAAATCTACCATGAAGAGATGTTGCATCCAGGGCCAAATAATGCCTGAAACCATCCAAAAACCCTTGCCAACAAGCTTTGAAACAAACAAAAGCCCTTCTAAAGCACTCCTTCTCCATTGTCTTCCCTCTTATTTTGTATTAAACTTTATGTCTGTCTATCTATATAACACTACCTGGACTAGCCTTCTCAACTTCACATTGAAAGATGTAAAGCAACTAAAAGATTTCATTCCATGGACCACTGACCCTCTCAAGAGCCATTTCCTTTGCATAGAACATCCTCATGTAAGGTATTGTAATATTAAACTTTTTAAAACCTTCTTTTATGAGAGATGTTGCACTAAGTGATGGGTTCTCTCTCATCCAATCCATGATTGCATCTGCCAACCACCTAGTCTTTGGTAGTTTTGTTTTGTCCAATCCATGTTCGAATGGATTCCTTTTTATCTGCAATATAATGAAAATGTTAGGTACACTTAACAAATTCTACATATCTAAAATACACAACTATTGTAATACCTTAACCAAACTTCTCCTGAGCATAGTGGATGCATGCATCCTCCACCTACACCTCTTATAAGGGAACTTCACTGCGAACCTTTTTGGATCACTCTTAATAACATAATAATCATTATTGGTGAGAATGCAATATGTAGTAAGGGAATTGCGACAGTCCCTCATCATTTCAAATACGGTGCCTTCTGGAAGCTTAGGATCTTCCCTGTTCCACTCAATTACTGGCAAGTCCACACCATTGTACTCGGCTAAAACGAGGTTTTCATTGTTCTCCTCGTTCTCTTTTTCATCAGTGTCATCCAATTTGGCACCATGGGAATTTTTCTCCATGTATTGATCCTCTAGTGCCTATTTACTGAATCTATCTACCAATTCAGGAAACATCAACTCATGCATATCATCTAGTGGAGGCGCTCCATCGTCAGGTTCTTCTTCGTCCTCCATATCGGCTGCACAAGCGATTTGGCTTACACTCGCAGTGCAAACATATGGTACTGACGTGGACCTACAATGAGCACAGGGTCACACCCTATTAGCAGAGACATCAGAGACACATGATGCCAGACCACCTAATGATGCACGACCAATAGATGATGCTTCAACCCTGTTCCCCATTTGCTCAACTTTAGGTTGCACATGGAGACGAATTCAACCAAAACGTTTAGCAACATTTAAAGATAAAAGCATTACTAGATCAGCTTCGCTAGTTAGTGGGAGCAATCTTTGCTCGCTAATGTTTAAATATTGCAAATCAACTGATTCGCCATTGCTCTAGGGAATTTAGAATAGATTTTATCTTTCAAATCTCCACCATTGGGAAGTAAAATACAGAGAGATATTGGTCACAACCATGAATTATGCTAGTATATCCACTACTAGGAAAAGGCCCATCAGTGGCGCACCATTTTTGTACTTCTGTGGCGCATATGGGATACGCCACTGTTATCTCGCCACTAAAGTTTATTTCTGTGGCGCATATGGCCAAAATGCGCCACAGAAGTCCCGAACCAGATCTCAAACTTCTGTGGCGCATTTGGCCAATATGCGCCACAGAAGTTTTTTTCAAATTTAAAAAAAAAAACGCCGGCCAGATCTGGCCGGAGGTGGTGCTCGCCGGAGATGGGGTTTGCAGATGGAGGAGAGAAGGAGGTCGCTGGTGGATGAGGTGGAGGTCGCCGGTGGAGGAGAGGAGGAGGCCACCGGAGGAGGAGGAGGCCGCCGGAGGAGGAGGAGGAGGAGAAGGTCGCCGGAGGAGGAGCCCGCCGGGGTGGAGGAGGGAGGTGGGAGGAGGAGGAGCTCGCCGGGGTGGAGGAGGAGGGAGGTGGGAGGAGGAGGAGGATGAGGACGAGGAGGAGGAGGAGGAGCTCACCGGGGTGAAGGAGGGAGGAGCTCACCGGGGTGGTTGTGGAGGAGGAGGAGAAGCTCACCGGGGTGGAGGAGAAGGAGGAGGAGGAGAAGGTGAGGAGAATGAGAGAAGAAGTGGAGGAGAAGAAGGATGGAGGAGAAGAAGGATGGAGGAGTGGAAGAGTATAAGAGAGGGAGAAGGGGGGAGGGATTCAAAATTCGAATCCCTCCCAAAACTTCTGTGGCGCATATGGAAGAAATGCGCCACATTACTTTGTCCTCCTTTTTTATTTTTTTTGCAGGAAAAAACGATCTTTTGGCCATAACTTTATACTCTTTTCGAATTTCAAAAATCTAAGTAATCGGTAAACGACCATAGGTGGTTGCGAGCGGATCCGAAATCTCGTTCTCGTCATTTTGGTATATTATACGTATTTTTTCGACATCGTATGCAAAAGTTACAGCCGTTTTACCGTGGCATAAACTTTTTTTATAAAAGGTCGAAATGCATGTTTGTTAATTTTCCTACAAACTAGACCATATTACCTATCACTATGTGAAAGGATTTTATTTTTTGAAGTGTTTTTCATTTTATATTATTTTTTACAAGGCTAAAAAGGCGATCCACGGGGGGGGGGGGGGGGGGGGGGGTAGAATCTGTTTTTCCTACAGAAACTTCTGTGACGCATGCCTCTATATGCGCCACAGAAGATAAACTTCTGTGGCGCATATGGTCATATGCGCCACAGAATGTTGGTCAGAGTACAGTCAATGAATTCTGTGGTAGGGTCCACCCGAGATTTCTGTGGCGCATATGTCCATATGCGCCACAGAAGTTGGAACTTCTGTGGCGCATTTTTCCTATATGCGCCACAGAAGTTGGAAGATTTCTGTGGCGCATTTGATGAAATGCGCCACTGGACAACTTTTGTGGCGCATGGTCAGAATCATGCGCCACAGAAGGTATGTCTATCTATAGCTAGTTTCCTAGTAGTGATCTAGTCTAACCGCCAGCCGAAATGCCAACGCTGGATCAATCCTATTCGAAAAGTAAGGCAGTTAGTTGAGCACAAGCAATTCATGCTCAAATACTGCCTATAATTAATCCACAAAGGGAAACGATGCTTACATAGATAGAATCCATGCATTAGATCCCTTCGATTCCACCCAATCTTCTCCATGATCGACGGGCCAGAGCGGTACACTAGTAAGTGTTGCATACTGTTCCGCAAAAGGGGTAGATCTAGCGGGGGTGGGAGCGGAGCTGGAGGTGGAGTAGGCTCCGTGGCTCGGAGGAGGGGGCGGCTTGGGGGCCAATGTAGCACCCCCAGGGTTAGGGTTAAACTAACCTCAGATCACCATCTAAGATAAGTTCAACTCCCAAACACGGAAGATCACAGTGGGATTCGGTAACATTATAAAACATAGGGATTCAACAGCATAAGTTTAAACTCTTAGCAGAGTGAGATACTAGAGTTATTACAAACTATAGGTCATGGACCCAACATTACATCACACAGCGAAAGCAAATTATGTTGTTCTACACAACAACTTAGCAAAAGGCCTAAGAGGACATTAACAAAAGCGACGACCATCCCATAGTCCTCAGGCTGCTCCCTAGGACCCCCAACTACTCGTCGATGTCAACATAGAAGCCACCTTCAGTTGCAACCAGATCCTATGTAGAAAAATAACAATGGCGCAAGGCTGAGTACGAGAATGTACTCCGCCAGACTTAGATAACCTAGTATCTACATGCTCTGGCTAGAAAGGCTTTCTCTGGATTTACTTTTGCGGAAAGCAATCTTTATTTGTAAACAAGAGAGAGAAGTGGCTCGTCCACTCAGAATCTTTTAAAAGAGATAAGATAGCGACTTCTTCATCTTGTTCATCACATCTCGATAACCATCAGCTCCATCAGAACCTCCTATCTAGGATCACCCCCTCAACCCGGAGGAAGCATCCTTAAGCACACGTGGATTAGCAAGTTTTATAGTGGTTAATGTTATTTATGATCTTAAGTCCGGTCGCCAAGTCGTTCATAACCGTGAACACGACTTTTCGAAAAGATTTAACCCTGCAGGGGTGTACAACTTTACCCACACGGACCAACCGACTCTTAATGCCAAATTATTAGCCCTCTTCCTTGGAAGGCCGGCAGAGGGTCATTGACCATGACCTTTACCTTGCTTTCGCCGAGACCATGAGTCACGCAATAAGTATGATTCCGCCGTAACGTGTCAAATCCCGAAGCCGGTACTTAAAGATGTGAGGCGAGGTTGGTTTACCAGGGGCGCTATCTACCCCAAGCAACCTCAGCCACGCTTACCTACCTGTTATGAATGTATCTGCACCCGGCAAATCTTTCAAAAGGTTTTCTATGCATATGTCGAGTGGAATGCCGGAACTATGTGACTCATGGAATCTACTAGGCAAGTTAGTTAGTCGAGGGGTTGTCTAGGCCCCGTGTGGCTGTATGCTCATCTTTGTTCCAAAAGTAAGAACTCGGTTCCTAGTGGTGGCGAGCATGGGAATACGAAAACCTCACCCAACGTGGCCTCCCGTACAAGCCTTAGCATATTTAGTTAACTCCTTCGAGGATGTCATCAACTCCTACCTTTCTAGATTGTCCGGCATCTCTGATTCATCGTTCGGATAGATCAGACATTGATACTATGCATGGCTAAGCTGTCGATCTCAGAAGCTCTAGCAACGCTCAGATGCCAAACCTAGGTATGCTAGGAGTAGTGGATCAGGAGTATAGGGCTACAACAGGGAAACTATGCAGTAGATAGGTAACCCTAACTACTGACAAAAGACCACATTGAAATCGTGTGCATCATAGCGAGAAAGTAATATACTTTGTAAAAGTAGGTTCAGAATGAGAGGCTACGCTTGCCTTGTCCGTTAGTAGATAAGTATTGATCTTCGGTGTTGTTGACTTCAGCTTCGGGCTCGGATCCTATCGCGAAGAACCAACACCGGAAAGAAAGGCAACAATTAAGACATGGCATTGTTGCAATGCTCAAACAAGGATTATGATATGACAAGTTAAATTGCATTGAAATGAAACCCTAAGGAATGCTTGACAGCTTAAACGGGGTTCCGAGGGGTGAAAACCCTAACTCGGGGAAACTCCGGAATCACCTGTGAGGGGTTACTATGTTCTTCTAATTAAACTTGCCATGTAGGTTGCGTAACAATGCATGATTATAGCTCTATTAGATAGTTCTCATTTTTCTGAACATTTTGATATATTATTTGTATTTTCTGATTTAAAATGAATTAGTTATGAATTTCTCAACTTTTAATTCATTTTAAATTATTTTTGGAATATTTAGATTATTTTCTAACTTGGGCCCACGTGTCAGAAATTTATTAATTTCAAAAATGATTTACAAAAATGCTAAAACCTTGACAGACAGGGCCCACCTGTCAGCATTTTAATTATTACAGAAATATACAGGAAATAAAAGAAACAAAAAGAAAAGGGTTATGACGCCAGCATGACGCCTTGCTGACGTCATCAATGGGGAAGCCCCAGGTCGAGCACGGATCTCTCGATCCCATGCGCGCCTGGATGCTTTCTTGGCCGTGTTAGAGAGAGCGGGTCGCGGACGACCTGGTAGTGGGGGCGCCGCCCTCGAATGGTCGCCAGAACAGTGTCCACGGCGAGCATCCGTGGAGGCGAGCGGCGGTGTAAGACGTGGGCGGTGAACCAGGATGCAAAGAAGGAAACGAGGAGGTGCCTAGGCACCGCGAGCTCACCCTGGTGCCTATGGTGGTGTCGGGGAGGCTGGGGAAGGTCGGGGTCACCGGCGATGTCGACGGTGAGAGACAACCAGAGGCGGAGAAGAGGTCGATGCTGCGCTCGATTATGTACGCACGGCGTCGATTCCTTTGGCTAGACGAACCAGGACGACGAGGCGGTCCTGACGGTGCTCTCGGAACGGCGTGGGGTGGCCGGAGATGGAGGGATGCGGCGGAGCCCGAGGGCTAGGGTTCGGCCGGAGGAGAAATTAGGGAGAAGAAGAAAATAGGGTTCGTCCTAGCGGCAATAGGGGGTCTTGTAGGGTCACCGGCATCCGTAGCGAGCATCTTGGCGCGGCGGGTATCACGGCGATGGCAGACGGCGGGCGCAGCGCCAGCGAGCAGCTTGCTCGTCGTCGTCGAAGACGGCGACGCGACGGAGCAGGCCAAACCGGTATGGGCTGCGGGAGGGCCGCGCTTGGGCCTAGCTGGGCCGCGGTCTGCTGCGTAGGTGGCAGGGAAAAGAGGGAGAGGAGCTGAGCTGGCCTGGTTGGGCTCTGGCTCTATTTTTTCTGCCAAAACAGTTTTCTTTTTCTGTTTTGATTTCTGTTTGTAATTTCAAACTCAAATACTGTTTTGAACATTTCAAAAGCACCAGAGACTTTGCAAAAGTGTGTAAAAAATTGAGGGGACCCTTTTATTCCTTTTGGGCTCCAATTATTTTTGTACTTTTCAAAATTCAAACACCATTTGAATGTAGTTTCAAATAGAGGGGAAAAAGGACTAGGGTTTAGGGTTTTGTAAATGTATTTTGATTCACATACTTGATCTTATGCATATCTTTTATTGATTTAAACAGATGCATGCAGTGCTTAAGTACTATTTACATATATACAAACTTGGGCTGTTACAGCTCTACCCACCTTACAAGAATCTCGACCCGAGATTCCTAAGTTTTAGAAAAGAAGGCAGGGTACTCAGATCGGAGACAATCTTCTCGTTCCCAGGTTGCTTCGTCCTTAGAGTGATGATACCACTGAACTTTCAGGAACTTGATGGTTTGACGATGAGTCTTGCGCTCGGTTTCATCAAGGATACGAACAGGATACTCACGGTAAGTCAGATCCTTCTAGAGATCAAGGGTTTGGTGATCAACACCACGGACAGGGTCTTTGAAGCAATGCTTGAGTTGAGACACATGAAAGGCGTCATGCACCTCAGGGAAGTTTGCAGGCAACTCCAACTTGTATGCGAGGTTACCTTGCCTGGATAGAACACGAAAAGGACCAACATAGCGAGGAGGTAGTTTGCCTTTGATACCGAAATGGTGGACACCCTTCAGAGGAGTGATCCGGAGATAAGCTTGATCACCAACTTCATATTCAACATGTTGATGGTGACGATCATGATAGCTTTTCTGACAAGACTGAGCAGTTTTCAGACGATCCTGAATGATACGAACTTGATCTTCTGCTTCCTGGATCATATCCGGACCAAAGAACTTTCATTCGCCGGTTTCTGACCAGTTCAAAGGAGTACGACACGTTCTTCCATATATGAACTGGAAAATGCCATTTCTATACTGGACTAATAACTATTGTTGTAGGAGAATTCAGCCAAAGTAAGGCATTTCTCCCAGTCCTTGCCAAAATATATGACACACGCTCTGAGCATGTCTTCAAGGATTTGATTCACTCTTTCGGTCTGGCCACCGATGCTAGGATGATAAGCTGTACTGAAGGACAAACGAGTTCCCATAGCATCTTGGGAGGTTGTCCAGAACCTTGAGGTGAACAAACTCCCTCGGTCATAGACGATTTTCTTTGGAATCCCATGAAGAACAACAATTCGAGAGATATATAGATCTGCTAACTGACTAGCATTGATACTCCCACGAACAGGTTGAAAGTGAGCAACCTTGGATAGATAGTCAGCGATTACCCAGATGGCATCATTTCCTTTCTGAGTCTTAGGAAGGCTAGTGATGAAATCCATACCAACTTCATCCCATTTCCACTAAGGTATTTTATGTGGTTGCAGGATTCCAGCGGGTCTTTGGTGCTTAGCTTTGACGCGACGGCAAACTTCACATTCAGCAACGAAACGAGCGATATCCTTCTTCATACCAGACCACCAGAATCTTTGACAAAGATCCCGATACATCTTGGTACCTCCAGGGTGGATAGAAAGAGGTGATTCATGAGCCTCTTGGAGAATTAAATCCCTCAATTTGTTCTCTTTGGCACTACCAGACGGTCACCAAAGTAAATAGTACCTTGTTTATCAACAGAGAAACACTTAGCAACTCCGCTAGCAATGTTCCCTTTGATCTCAGCAATTTCAGAATCATGTTTCTGAGAAAGCTTGATTTCATCCTCTATAGAAGACTTCACTTCAAGAGTAGAAAGGAATTCACAAGGAACTACTTCAAGATTCAATCGAGCAAACTCCTTATGAAGAGAAGGTTGTGCTAGTTTGATCATTAGGGTGTTGCAATAAGATTTACGGCTCAGCGCATCAGCAACGACATTGGCTTTGCCAGGTTGATAGTTGACACCCAAATCATAGTCCTTGATGAGTTCCAACCATCTTCTTTGCCTGATATTCAGATCAGATTGTGTGAAAAGATACTTCACACTCTGATGATCCGACTATAACTCGCAACGACTACCGAGAAGGTAATGTCGCCATTGCTTCAGAGCATGAACAACAGCTGCAAGCTCAAGATCATGAGTTGGGTAGTTGTTCTCATGTGGTTTTAACTGATGGGAGGCATAAGCCACCACATGCCCATCTTGCATCAACACACATCTGAGACCTTGGTGGGAAGCATCACAGAAGACGACAAAGTCTTTGCTAGTGTCTGGGAGAACCAGCACCGGAGCAGTTGTTAACTTAGTTTTCAACATATAGAAGCTTTCTTCAGCCTTATCAGACCATTCAAACTTCTTATCCTTCTTAAGCAGATCGGTCATCGGCTTTGCAATCCTGGAGAAGTTTTCGATGAATCGACGGTAATAACCAGCCATCCCGAGAAAACATCGAACATCCTTTACGGATTTAGGAGACTCCCAGTCGAGGAGGGTTTGGACCTTATCTGGGATAATAGCAACCCCTTTGGTGGAAACAACATGACCAAGGAATACGAGCTCTTGTAACCAGAACTCACATTTGGAAAACTTGGCATAGAGACGATGTTCTCGAAGTTTTGTCAACACCAAACGAAGATGTTCGGCGTGCTCTTCTTCAGTCTTGGAATAGACCATAATATCATCGATGTAAACCACAACGAACTTGTCAAGATACTCCATGAGGACAGAGTTCATGAGCCGCATAAAAGTGGCTGTAGCATTGGTAAGACCAAAGGACATGACTGTATACTCGTAAAGACCGTAACGAGTGGTGAAAGCAGTCTTTGGAATATCTTCCTTACGGATCTTTATCTGGTGATACCCTAACCTTAAATCCATTTTGGAGAAGACAGTGGCACCACTTAACTGATCAAATAGATCGTTGATCCTAGGGAGAGGATACTTGTTCTTGATAGTCACAACATTGAGTGGGTGATAATCCACGACCAGACGCGGTATATTGGTATCCCGCTTCTTGACAAAGATGGTAGGACATCCCTAAGAAGATGTGCTGGGCTGAATGTATTCTTTTCCTTCTAACTCCTCTAATTGCTTATTCAACTCCACAATCTCATGAGGAGGCATACGATAGGGTATTTTAGAAACAGGAGCAGTTCCAGGAACTAAATCTATGACAAACTCCACACTTCGATCAGGTGGCATGCCAGGCAACTCCTCAGGAAAGACATCCAGGAATTCGCAGACCACGGAAACATCTTGGATCTCTAACGGAGGTAGAACTTCAAGAGCATACAACTCTGCTTTGGGAATAGAAATAGCTGAAGGAGATAGTGACCCTACGGTCCAATACTTTACTGTTATGCCAGCAGGACTAGTCAGAGTCACAGACTTGGTTGTTCAATCGAGAATGGCTTGATAACGGGTCAACCAGTCCATGCACAAAATGATGTCAATGTCAGTTGAATTGAGGGCGATCAAAGAAGTGGGGAAAAGTTGAAATGCAACTTTGATTAGATTCCCATGACTAACCATGGTGGAACGCCAACTAGAACCAGGATACTGAACTAGCAGAGGAACATATAACCCCTCAAAATTTATCCCATGCATTTGAGCAAAAGCTTGTGACATGAATGAATGCGATGCTCTAGAAACAAAACTTTAGCTGGAATTTGATTGATACGAAGCGTACCCATGATGACGTTTGGATCTTCCTGAGCCTCCTTAGCAGAGATATGGTTCAGGCGACCTCTTCCAACACCTTGGTACTTATCATTCTTATTTGCTGGTTGTGCCTTCTCAGCAACACTCTTTTGAGGACAATCTCTTGCATAATGGCCAGGCTGGCGACAGTTGAAACATATGAGGCCTGATCCAGTACCAGCAGCAGGATAATTTGATCCACCAACATTGCTTGAAGTAGCATTCGAACGAGGAGCATATCTAGAAGTCCTTGGAGTATAAGGAGCACGTGGCACAACACTGTAAGGCACGAAGACACGACGCTTCTTATTGCCAGAACCAGCCTTGTTATACCCCTCCTGAGGACGCTTACGGGTTTCTTCATACTCCACCTTTCCACTCTCGGCTTTCATAGCCTTATTAACAAGACCTTGGAAGTTACCAAAGTCCATGAGATGGATATCACAGTGAACCTCAGGATCCAGTCCCTTGCGGAACAGAGCTTGCTTCTTAACATCAGTGGAGACCTATTCAGTAGCATAGCAGGCAAGACGTCTGAAGTTGCGCTGGTAATCACACACAGAACCAGTGCCCTGCTTTAGCTTGAGTAACTCCTCCCTCTTCTGATCTATCAAACCCTCCGGAATATGATAAGCTCGAAAGGCTTTAGTAAACTCTTGCCATGTAACAACATGTTGAGCTTCTTGCATAGCAAAGAAATTTTCCCACCAGGAGTTAGCAGCTCCCTCCAGATGATAGGCAGCAAAAGTCACCCAATCAGCTTGAGCAATATGACCAACCTGAAGTTTGCGCTCCATAGTGCGAAGCCAGTAGTCCGCATCAAGTGGCTCAGTGGAATAGCTGAAAACTGGCGGAGTGAGACATGTGAAGTCCTTGATACCAACTTGATTGTTCTGGCGTTGAGCAGTATTGCGCTCAATCCTTTCAAGGAGCCTCATGTTGTCAGCACGGTTGGTTTCATACATGGCCATGAGTTGAACCATGGACGGCGGTGGAGGAAGGTTGGAAGATTCACCCTCATTTGCAGCACCACATGCATGAGCACGGGTACGGGCACGAGAGGTATCACCCATCCTGAAAGAACAGGAAAAGGGTTAGACAAGGAATCAAAGGAACAAGACGGAAAGATGAACAAGGAGTACTTGATATAAACATATCATCTTATCAAGCATGGTAGTATCAAAGCATACTAATGTATACACTAACTAGCTGACTTACAAACCATGACAATGGAATGCTAAGATGTTACATACCAAGCAAAACTGAGATATCTTGAAACTCTGAGAATAGCAACCAAGTACGGAGTAATTTTTAGAGAACAACCCCAAAACCACATTCCTAAAAGTTTTGAGATATAAGGTAAGGAATGAAAACCTTTTCAAACCAAATAAGGTAAGAGAAACTCCAGCATCAGAAACACACCAGGGAAGGAGTAAAAAGAATCCTAGTCAGAGTTTCTGCAAATAGTTTTAACTTTCAAATAGTTTTGTCAACTTCTAGACTCAACATCACCAATAAAAGGGTTTCCTACAAGCAGTCCTTCTCTGATACCAAAACCTGTAGCACCCCCGGGGTTAGGGTTAAAGTAACCTCAGATCACCATCTAAGATAAGTTTAACTCCCAAATACGGAAGATCACAGTGTGATTCGGTAACATTACAGAACACAGGGATTCAATAGCATAAGTTCAAACTCTTAGCCGAGTGAGATATTAGAGTTATTACAAACCAGAGGTCATAGAACCAACATTACATTACACAACAAAATCAAATTATGTTATTCTACACAACAACTTAGCAAAAGGCCTAAGAGGCCATTAACAAAAGAGACGTCCATCCCATAGTCCTCAGGCTGCTACCTGGGACCCCCAACTACTTGTCGATGTCAACGTAGAAGCCACCTTCAGTTGCAACCAGATCCTCTATAGAAAAACAACAATGGCGCAAGGCTGAGTACGAGAATGTACTCTGCAAGACTTAGATAACCTAGTATCTACATGCTCTGGCTAGAAAGGCTTTCTCTGGATTTACGTTTGCGGAAAGCAATCTTTATTTGTAAACAAGAGAGAGAAGAGGCTCGTCTACTCAGAATCTTTTAAAAGAGATAAGATAGCGACTTCTTCATCTTGTTCATCACATCTCGATAACCATCAGCTCCATCAGAACCTCCTATCTAGGATCACCCCCTCAACCCGGAGGAAGCATCCTTAAGCACACGTGGATCAGCAAGTTTTATAGTGGTTAATGTTATCTATCATCTTAAGTCCAGTCGCCAAGTCGTTCATAACCGTGAACACGGCTTTTCGAAAAGATTTAACCCTGCAGGGGTGTACAACTTTACCCACACGTACCAACCGACTCTTAATGCCAAATTATTAGCCCTCTTCCTTGGAAGGCCGACAGAGGGTCATTGACCATGACCTTTACCTTGCTTTCGCCGAGACCATGATTCATGCAATAAGTATGATTCCGCCGTAACGTGTCAAATCCCGAAGCCGGTACTTAAAGATGTGAGGCGAGGTTGATTTACCAGGGGCGCTATCTATCCCAAGCAACCTCGGCTACGCTTACCTACCTGTTATGAATGTATCTGCACCCGGCAAATCTTTCAAAAGGTTTTCTATGCATATGTTGAATGGAACGCCCGAACTATGTGACTCATGGAATCTACTAGGCAAGTTAGTTAGTCGAGGGGTTGTCCAGGCCCCGTGTGGCTGTACGCTCATCTTGGTTCCAAAGGTAAGAACTCGGTTCCTAGTGGTGGCGAGCATGGGACTACAAAAACCTCACCCAACGTGGCCTCCCATACAAGCCTTAGCATATTTAGTTAACTCCTTCGAGGATGTCATCAACTCCTACCTTTCTAGATTCTCCGGCATCTCTGATTCATCGTTCGGATAGATCAGACATTGATACTATGCATGGCTAAGCTGTCGATCTCAGAAGCTCTAGCAACGCTCAGATGCCAAACCTAGGTATGCTAGGAGTAGTGGCTCAGGAGTATAGGGCTACAACAGGGAAACTATGCAGCAGATAGGTAACCCTAACTACTGACAAAATACCACATTGGAATCGTGTGTATCATAGCGAGAAAGTAATATACTTTGTAAAAGTAGGTTCAGAATGAGAGGCTATGCTTGCCTTGTCCGTCAGTAGATAAGTATTGATCTTCGGTGTTGTTGACTTCAGCTTCGGGCTCGGATCCTATCGCGAAGAACCAACACCGGAAAGAAAGGCAACAATCAAGACATGACATCGTTGCAATGCTCAAACAAGGATGATGATATGACAAGTTAAATTGCATTGAAATTAAACCCTAAGGAATGCTTGACAGCTTAAACGGGGTTCCGAGGGGTGAAAACCCTAACTCGGGGAAACTCCGGAATCACCTGTGAGGGGTTACTATGTTCTTCTAACTAAACTTGTCATGTAAGTTGCGTAACAATGCATGATTATAGCTCTATTAGATAGTTCTCATTTTTTTGAACATTTTGATATATTATTTGTATTTTTATGATTTAAAATGAATTAGTTATGAATTTATAATCTTTTAATTCATTTTAAATTATTTTTGGAATATTTGAATTATTTTCTAACTTGGGCCCACATTTCAGACATTTATTAATTTCAGAAATGATTTACAAAAATGTTAAAACCCTGACAGACAGGGCCCACCTGTCAGCATTTTACTAATTACAGAAATAATTTACAGAAAATAAAAGAAACAAAAAGAAAAGGGTTATGACGCCAGCATGACGCCTTGCTGACGCCATCAATGGGGAAGCCCCAGGTCGAGCACGGATCTCTCGATCCCGTGCACTCCTGGATGCGTGCTTGGCCGTGTTGGAGAGAGCGGGTCGCGGCCGACCTGGTAGTGGCGGCACCGCCCTCGAATGGTCGCCGGAACATTGTCCACGGCGAGCATCCGTGGAGGCGAGCGGTGGTGTAAGATGCGGGCGGTGAACCAGGATGCAAAGAAGGAAACGAGGAGGTGCCTAGGCATCGCGAGCTCACCCTGGTGCCTATGGTGGTGTCGAGGAGGCCGGGGAAGGTCGGGGTCGCCGGCAATGTCGACGGCGAGCGGCAACCAGAGGCGGAGAAGAGGTCAACGCTGTGCTCGATTCTGTACGCCCGACGTTGATTCCTTTGGATAGACGAACCAGGACGATGAGGCGGTCCCGACGGTGCTCTCGGAACGGCGTGGGGTGGCCGGAGACGGCGTGATGTGGCGGAGCCCGAGGGCTAGGGTTCGGTCGCAGGAGAAATTGGGAAGAAGAAGAAAATAGGGTTCATCCTGGCGGCAACTGGGGGTCTTGTAGGGTCACCGACGTCGGTAGCAAGCATCTTGGCGCGGCGGGTATCGCGGCGACGGCGGACGGCGGGCGCAGCGCCAGCGAGCAGCTTGCACGTCGTCGTCGAAGACGACGACGTGACGCAGCAGGCCGAACCGGTATGGGATGCGGGAGGGCCGCTCTTGGGCCTAGCTGGCCGCGGTCTGCTGCGTAGGCGGCAGGGAAAAGAGGGAGAGGAGCTGGGCTGGCCTGGTTGGGCTCTGGCTTTATTTTTTTCTGCCAAAACAGTTTTCTTTTTTATGTTTGTAATTTCAAACTCAAATACTGTTTTGAACATTTCGAAAGCACCAGAGACTTTGCAAAAGTGTGTAAAATATTGAGGGGACCCTTTTATTCCTTTTGGGCTCCAATTATTTTTGTACTTTTCAAAATTCAAACACCATTTGAATGTAGTTTCAAATAGAGGGTAAAAAGGACTAGGGTTTAGGGTTTTGTAAATGTATTTTGATTCACATACATGATCTTGTGCATATCTTTTATTGATTTAAACAGATGCATGCAGTGCTTAAGTACTATTTACATATATACAAACTTGGGCTGTTACAGCCGAGGACGACATAAGGTAGGAGGGCACGACGGAGAGGCAACAGAGGGGCAGTGTGGGAGCTATTCCAGGCTCGGGGGAAGAGAATGCTTTGGTGAGCGAGAATGGCCGGTCCGACATGTCTCCATGCGGCCCCATCCTTCACCATGTATGCAAGACCTGTCCCAATTTGGCCCCACCCTTCACTACGTATACAGGACCTGTCCTAATGCGGCCCCAACCATCAGCATGTAACGGTCGAGGCCATGTAACGTAATGCTCAATGCATGACACGCCCCAACGCGGCCCCACCAGTCATCTTGTAACGGCCAATCCATTGACCGGACGGCATCCCTTCATCCAAGTGTCTGTGAGGGTTTTAGAATAGAGGGAGGGGAAAGTGAGGAAAAGTTAAGAGGTTGAAGAAAAGTGAGTACAACTAACGAACCAAGGGCATGAAAATAGAAAACCCTAATAATTTATACTGAACTAAAAACTACTACTACGGTAGTTTCACTAGATAAATCATAGTACAAGTTCTGTAACTCCAAAAAATGGTGACCCCAATTTATAATGAAAGGTAATTGGAATGCCTAACTAATTCCCTTGGTTTCATACCATTTGGACCTGTAGAATAATTCTAGTGAAAAAGGCAAACTATCCTTAGAATGTACTATGGGATTTTCCTAAGGGCATTCTTGTAATTATCTTGAAGTTCTTCCAACTCTCAAAAATCATAAACTTCAATATCTACAACAACAGCTAAGGACATATTTAATTGATCTACAGAGAATATCTAATGATTTATTCTCTAAAACTAGAGTTTATTTCACTAGAAAATCCATATTTAATTAACGAAAAGTGCTAAAATAGTGAAACCAATTTATGTGGATGTGTTAATTCAATAGCTATATGATGATATCATTTTTTACATTGATATCATAAAGAACCAAGCCTTAGTTCAAAACCCCTTACTTAGGTGGTATTTGACAACTAAATCATAAAGGAAAATCCACAAATGTAACTAGAGCCTTTCCAATGCTTCCAAAACCCAAACCTCAGAACCTACTGAAGTAGATGTTGTCTTGTTTATTTTATTGATGTAATGAATGGTGCTTGTATGCTATGTGTTGATTGTGCCTTGTGCTTGCTTACATGTGTGATCTTCGACGACGATAGTTGCGATTGTGTTGACAACGAGAACAAGTGACCCTATTATTATTATGGTTATCTAAGAAGAAGTAAATGACATATTACCATATTCCTGGTCATAGGGAAGCCACCTTTTTACTCATAAGCCCTTGTACTATTATTTTACTTATGCATGTTTTATCTTCTTGTTTATACAAAATGCATTGTTTTACTATATTATGTTATATATGTGGGAAGGCTTGGCTCCTCCAAACCTTTACCACTTTAGTACCACTAGGTACAACCTCTTGATGACACCTACTCGTACCTAGTAGTGAATGTGGTGTATAATACCACGCTCCCTTAGAGAACACATTTTAGCCAAAGCAAAACTGTAGGATGGGAATACACCAAAAATAATTTACAAAAATGTTTTATGAGAAAACCTTAGTGAGATTTGACCTACCAAGAAAAGTTGAGGAAAATGTTTCGTTTTCCAAATGAGACTGAAGCAGAGAAGGATAAAAAATGTTTATGAAAACGCACCCATTTCTTTACAGTTTTGCTAGAACAATTAACTCATGCAACCACATTACACTTGGAATGGGACGAGGCTTGACTCGATGTTTGTATACTCTGGTATGGATTTCCTTGCAACTGTTGTAAGGGATCATCCCCTCGAATGTCGGGACTCCCTTACAAAAAAGGGTCATCTGCTGAAGACCATGACCTGGGGGAGTCAGAACTGCCCATGTGAGTGGCCGGGCGATACTATGAGCCTCTCATTGAAAGTGCCCACTCTCGAGGAGCAGGAATGCACTCCAGCTGGTTTGTGGTTCCCGACATTCAGGTGTTGAGAGGAACAACTCATAGGATAGGGCATATGCCAGAGTGGGCATCCTGACGGTTTCGACTGGTTACTCGACCCACAATTAGTACGGATCAGGGCATGGTACCCGAATGGTGTGGGTAAAGTGTACAACCTCTACAGAGTGTAAATATATTTGAATAGCCGTGTCTACGGTCATGGATGGTTGGGAATGTTTCTATAGAGCGGTGATGGTTTTGTTTTCAAATAGGATTTCTGGAAAATAAAGAGTTCCCAAAATCTGGTGGTATGGAGGACCCCAATGAAGGGAGGTGATCTCGAAAGATTGCAAAACATGAAAAACCCGGTCAGTTGCGGACCGGGGGTATGAAATAGGGTGACCAAATCCTAGTGTTTTCCAAAAAAATTCAAAAAGACTCTCAAAACATTTTACAAAAGTTTGTAGATGTTATATCTATAAGAGAAACTATTTTAGAAAAGAACCTCTCATAGAGCCCTCCTATTAACACAGCCATATTGCATATCCACTTTGATTTTTTTCTCTTAAGGTGATTTGCGAGTATATTCAATGTACTCACTGGCATTGTCCCTGGCTATTAACTTGGGCAGATACGAGAGGAACATAATAAGAAAGTGACATTGACAACTATGCGATCTAGGATATTCTCCCAGTTATCTGCCCGTTGGTTAAGGCATGGATCGGGATCGAAGCTTCAAAGAGTTCCGCTCATGATGACTACTATAACCATAATGGAAATTTAGGTATGACTTGTATCCTCTTAAATAATGGATGTTTACTTTGATACTTGTTGGTTATGTGCCACGATAGACTGATCATGGGATCATGATGTATATATAACAGGGATTCTCGAAGGATTAATCCAGGGTCCCATAGAGAATCAGAGGTTAGAGATGAACTACTTTGAATGCATAGTTTACTATTCATATTTTGATGGGGTTTTCTGATTTTTTAGTTTTATTATATGATTGTTTTGATGTTCCCTATTAGTTCCGTGCGCATATTTTATAGTTTGTTTTGATCTGCCCCTAGTAGTTCTATGCGCACATTTTCTAGTTTTCTTTCATCTGCCCCTAGTAGTACTTCCAGGCCCTTATTTTGTAGTTTGATTTAAACTGATGTACGTCTAGTGCTATAATTTCAACTTAGGTTGTGTTCATGTTGTCTAATGTAGTTTGATTTGCACGACAGAAGGCATATATATATACTTATCATACGAACTCCTCCTGATCGTACAATAACTGAAATTTAATATTTCGTAAATAAAAGCCAATGGAGTTCTTAAGTAACATTTGTGCAAACACAAATGGAGTTCAGAGATTTAACATATTTTAGGTTTACTTAATTTTTTCACGTGTATTAATGTATATGTTAAATAATGGATTGTCCATTTTCTATTATAGTAAGTTGTGTATGTATCTAAACAGATACATTCAAATGATACATGTGTATGATGTGTTGTTCATTTATCTCTACTACTATAATGTGGCAGTTTTGAATTTGGATTCACCAACCTCATCCACCTCCAGCCAAAGGTATGGTGGCTGTTCGTTTGCATTGCAAAACTATCATCTGCCGTTCATCAATATCATCGGAAATAATTTGATGGCAAACATGTGGTGGATTCGCCTATCCTTATGCACGCCAATCAGTCTGGCAGCCTAGCCGATACATGTCTGTGTAAACCTCCTAGGACCTAGCCGAATTCTCTAGAGAAGAGCATGCAAATGCATGGCTGCAGACTTGCACGTGGCGCTCTGAGCCATTTTTTTAATTCATGTCGGAACTAGAACTGGACCTGCTAGATGTGCTATTTTGCTGGGCCAATTTCAAATATAGTGACAATGAGATGGGGATTTCTTAAAACAACCATGCAAATATGTCTTTCATATGGGACTGAAACTTAGACTTGTACGTGCTAAATTATGAAAAGGTCCACAATTACCAATAATATTGATAATCTAAATGTCTCAATCTGACATGGTTATAGTAAAATACATTTTAATCTTTATATTTATTAAAATATTTTACCGACCACTTTTAACTCATATTTTGACAAACCTAGGGAAAAGAAATTAAATGCAATTAAAGTTAGCAAACAAACAAAATTTTAATTCTCTTCACGCATCTGATAAAAAATGCATACTCTAGGGAGCCCTCTATTGTAAATTGTGTCACATCATAATAAATGATACTTCTATTTCATATATGGAACAATTTAACTATGATGATATTATATTTTATAATTTTTAGACCATCGTATATCTTTATATTTTCCTTTTTAACATGTACGTGCAAAGCACGTGCTACTTACTATTACTAGTATAGTGAGTATTTAGGAACCAAATTCTTGAATTCCTAATTAACCGAGTATATTTATTTAGAAATAACCAATTCTTATTCTTCAAACTGGATAAAGTACTCCCTCTGATCAATATTAATGGTCTCATCTTTATCTATATTCGAATGAATCTAGTTAAGTATTTAGACTAGATGCATTCGTATCTAGACAAAGTTGAGTCATAACTACTTTTTCTTGTGCCAATTTAATGATAAGATGCATGAAAATAATTACTCCATGTGTCTTAAAAAGGATGTCTCAGAGATATGTTGTAATGTTTGGATATATCCATACACTAAAACGTGTCTAGCTAGATTCATTCAAATTTGCAAAAAAATGCAAAATGTTTTTAGCATGGAGGGAGTATGATTTTACATAGCACTCATATATGCATGCAAACAAATATATGTTAATGGTCTAGTTTTGTTCCAAGCTGGTTCAACTTGTGCCTACATATGCTATAATTAATCTATCAACAAATGTGACACCCCGGTTCTGATAAGACCGTGGCCTCTATGTGACATGTCAATCCCTGGATCGGTTCATTGGCCCATAATAGAGTAAGATAGATAATCATAGCAAATAACCGTGTATCATGATCTACAAGATCCAGAGTACCATTATTACAAAGTAAAGGCTTAGCATAAAGCTAGCTCAAATTGTTCAGGTAGCAACAAAAGCGAGTAAATCCTCCAATCTTCAAATTGCCCACAAGTGAACAAGTGCCGAGTGGAGTACCGTGGCCTATAACGATCAATCAGAATCGGAATAACCTGCAGCATAAAACGCAACAGCCCCGAAGGGTCAATACATGGAATGTATGGCAAGTAGAGCTAGTAATGGAGACAATATTACTAACATCTACATGCATATTTGACAAGTGGAGCTGTGTTTGGCTTGCATTTGCAAATAACTTTGTCCTACTTTCATAAACAGTTTTTGATTTTCTTTGAAAAGATCCCAATTAAGTTAACCCAACAATATTAAAACAATTATGAAATTAGAATGAGCGAGAAACATGTCATGGAATCAATATCTAGCAACTCAGATGTCCATAACCGGGGACACGGCTAATCGATTAGATTATACACTCTGCAGAGGTTAGTACACTTTACCCATGTGACTTGGCCAGCCCAGCTCGTACCATCACTCTCATTTTGGGTGATGATAGGGAGAAAACCAAGAAGAGACTGTTCGGGAAGTAGCTCCTCAATCCCGACGCGCACCGGTCCAACCTACCAAAATTCTACATCTCTGGATACGCGGGTTCGAGTTACCACAACCTACTAAGTCCAACCAACCGCCCATTCCATTATTGGCACATGGTTGTACACGTAAGCTACACAATAAAGAAGCCAATCATTCTCTCTTGATACTTGGGTGCCTTTCCGCAATGAAACCACCAAAATTTATCAATACCATCACACCCAGGGGGTTCATTGATTAAGTTGTTTTAGTTTTCGCAAATCAATACTTTGAGAAAACAAGTATCAATGATGTAACCCAGCCCTCGTTCAACATAGCATGGCTAAGCACATCTACAACGGTGGTTCATCTACAAGGAAAGCCCTACCACATAATAGGACATAGCATAGCGATAGTATCATCCTACACATGCATCTACAAAATACACGACAATGCAATAAAAATAGTAGGACGATATCATGAACAAAGTAGCATCTACTTGCCTTGGTTGTAGCGGTCGGAAGAACAATCCACACACGAGCAAGGGTTGCACTCCACACAATCTACACGACACAATTGCATTCATAAACAAACAATTCACAAACATATGCAACAAAGATGATGCATGAATGCAAGAACGGCAAGTGAATTGGTGCTACAGCTGCACCACATAGTACTAATTCATATTACTACCGAATACATCCATGAAAAATAGATTTGGCGCAAGGGAAACTATTAACCAAAAGTGGTGATCACTACTAGAGCTAGAACTTAAATAATTCACTAACGGTAGTAAACAGTTCGTAAAATCCTGGAAAAATTCTACCGCATAGGCATCGCTGATAAGAAACAGTACCAATTGGAATTACTCAAAAAGGAGTTATAGAACTTCCCGAGTAATTAAAACACTGCAGAAAGCCATTAGACAAATACTGCAGAAGTTTTTACTGTAAGCCTATATTTTTATTTCACGATGAGATTCCCCTTGTTCATACGAGTTCAGGGACATATCACACGCGATTTTTGGAGCTATGAAACTTTTACTACGAATTTATTACTCCGAAAAGGCCTCCAACTAGTTTGATTAAACTGTACTAAACCTGACAGTAAAAGTCTGAACCAAAGCTACAGCGAGATTCTACACGACTCACTGAACTCGTGCATATTTTATTTGCAAATTTTGGCCAAGCGGTTTAATTTCTACGCAATTTACAAGATTCTACCGAAATCTGCCAACTAATAGGATTAACGAAATTGACCCAGTCAACTGGGTCTGATGACTGGGCGCTGACTGGGCGTCTGACCAGTCAACGTCTGGGGCGTCTGACTAGTCAACGTCTGGAGTGCTGACCAGTCAACGAACGATCTAAGCTGCTGATCTGAGATCTGACGGTGGCTGCTGTCTTACCGGAATCGGATGGCGAATCGAACTCCGCCGAACTCCGGACGGCGGCGACGATCGGTTCCGGCGTCGTGGTTCTACCTGCACGTACACACACGGTCAACTACGGCTCCCGGAATAATAAACGCGCGCGCGTACACGGCGATCTGCAGGGCGCAGATGGCGGCGGCGGATGGAGACGCGGAGCACGGGAACGAAAAGAGGAGATCGAGACGAACCCGGCAACAGACGCGGCGACGAACGGCGACGGAGGGGTGGCCGGCGGCAGCGAGGAGAAGCGGCGGCGGCGGCGACGTGCGCCAGGAGGCGGTCGCGCGCGCGGGGAGGTCTGGCGGCGGGGTAGGTGGGCACGGGAAACGAGGCAGCCTTTAAGAAATCTCACGCGTGGAAAAAAAACAGCCCTAAACTGAAAACCGTCCAGATTTGACTCCGATTCGGAAATCGGTTCGGATTTTCGGACTGTTTTCTGGCGGTTTACTAAAACGTTCGAGTCTTTTGCATACGAACTCCGATTGAAGCGATTTTCGCGCCTACGGGTTCGTATCGTCGAGGGGCACAACCTTCAGTCGAAGTTTGAGCGAAAGCTCGAACCTACAGGGGTGGTTGTAGCAAGTCTTACTAGAGCTCCCCGCAGGAAACTTGGATCGAAACAAAATAGGGTTTTGCAATAGGCGTTTCGCCGAACCTCTCTACTCGACGGTAATGCATGGTAAGATATGATGCGATGCAATGAATGATATGCAAGACCAAATCTAAAATTTGGGATGTGACAAGACTAACCCCCTTAAGATGAATCTCGTCCTCGAGATTCGGCGCGGCTAGCAAATAGGTGTGGGTAGTCCTCTCGGATGTCATCTTCACGCTCCCAAGTGGCTTCCTCTTCGGTGTGGTGACTCCACTGCACCTTGCAAAACTTGATTGTCTTGGTACGGGTAGTCCTTTCTGCTGTCTCCAGAATCTTGACCGGTTTCTCCTCATAGGTCAAATCATTCTCAAGCTGAACCTCCTCTAGCTAGCGGTACAGTGTCTCTCAATGGTGTATCCACCATCTCCGGATGACACTTCTTCAGATGGGACACGTGGAACACATTGTGAACAGCAGACAGAGCCTCTGGCAACTCCAACTGATAAGCAACCTCTCCTTTGCGTGCTAAGACTTGATACGGTCCAATAAATCGAGGTGCCAGCTTACCCTTAATACCAAATCTCTTAATTCCACGAAGCGGCGATACTCTGAGGTATGCTCTATCACCTATCTCATACACCACTTCCTTGCGCTTGGCGTCAGCGTAGCTCTTCTGTCTTGATTGTGCTACCTTCAGCCTATCTCTAACCAAGGCGACCTTCTCCTCAGCATCCTTGATCAAATCAGGTCCAAACAACTGACGTTCTCCTACTCCATCCCATAGCAATGGTGTTCGGCACCGTTTCCCATACAGTACGTCGAACGGTGACGTCTTGATGCTGGTTTGATAGCTGTTGTTGTAGGAAAACTCGGCATACGGCAAATTCTCATCCCAACTAGAGCCATGAGCCAAGGCGCAAGCTCTCAGCATGTCCTCCAAAATCTGATTCACCCTCTCGGTCTGTCCATCAGTCTGTGGGTGAAACGCTGTGCTAAACTCCAATCTAGTACCAAGTGACTCGTGCAGCTGGCGCCAGAAGTGTGAGGTAAATTGGGTGCCTCTATCAGATACGATACTCTTGGGAACTCCATGTAGGCACACAATCCTATCCATGTAAATCTTGGCCAACTTTGCACTCGTATAGGTCGTCTTCACCGGTATAAAGTGGGCTACCTTGGTCAAATGGTCGACCACTACCCAAATAGAGTCATATCCCGACCTGGTCCTGGGCAGTCCTGTGATAAAGTCCATTCCCACTCTATCCCATTTCCAATCCGGCACAGGCAACGGCTGTAGCAATCCTGCTGGCTTCTGGTGTTCTGCCTTCACTCAGCTACATACATCACATAGGGCAATATGCTTGGCGATATCTCCCTTCATGTTGTTCCACCAAAATCTGCTCTTCAAATCCATATACATCTTTGTGTTGCCCGGATGTATGGAATATGGCGAGTCATGAGCTTCCTGCAGAATCAACTTCCTTATCTCGGGATCGTTGGGAACACACAAACGATCTCCATACCACAAGGTACCATGCTCATCCTAGCGAATATCCTTTTCCCGGTTCTCCTTCATCTTCTCCTTTATTTCTTCTATTTCCTTGTCTCCCACTTGAGCCTTCTTGATTCTGTCTTGAAGCGTCGGTTGGACTTCCATTGTTGCTAAGTACCCTTCAGATACTACCTCCAGTCTAAGGTCCTTGAATTGCTTGCACAAATCCTCAGGCAATTCACCAATTGTCAATCCATTGGCATAAACCTTCCGGCTCAGAGCATCTGCTACTACATTGGCCTTTCCTGGGTGGTATTGTAGATTCATATCATAATCCTTGATAAGCTCCAACCATCTCCTTTGTCTCATGTTCAGTTCCTTCTGTGTAAATATGTACTTCAGGCTCTTGTGGTCGGTGTACACATCACAGTGTTTTCCCATTAAGTAATGCCTCCATACCTTGAGCGCATGAACCACTGACGCTAACTCCAAGTCGTGTGTGGGGTAATTCCGCTCATGGTGCTTGAGTTGTCATGAGGCATATGACACTACTCTCCCATCTTGCATCAGCACACTCCCAAGTCCCTGTCGTGAGGCATCACAGTACACTTGGAAATCCTTCTGAAGATCTGGTAAACATAGAACAGGCGCGGTTACTAGTCGACGCTTCAGTTCCTGAAAGCTGGCTTCACATACATCGGACCATTCAAACTTCCTCTCCTTCTTTAGAAGTTCAGTCATCGGCTTTGCAATCTTGGAAAAGTTTTCTATGAACCTTCGGTAATATCCAGCAAGTCCCAAAAAGCTTCGAATCTCTCCCGCATTCTTGGGTGCTTCCCACTCCGTCACTGCAGTCACTTTGCTTGGATCAACAGCGACTCCTTCTCCTGACACTACGTGTCCAAGAAATCCAACAGTGTTAAGCCAGAATTCACACTTGCTGAATTTGGCAAACAGCTTGTGTTCCCTCAGCTTCTCCATAATCAGTCGCAGATGTTTCTCATGCTCAGCATCATCCTTGGAATATATCAGTATGTCATCAATAAACACCACCACGAACTTGTCCAAATACTCCATAAACACCTTGTTCATCATGGTCATGAAGTATGCCGGGGCATTCGTTTGTCCAAAAGACATAACTGTATACTCATATAAACCATACCTAGTGGTGAAGGCGGTTTTTGGTACATCCTCCTCTCGGATCTTCAATTGGAAATAGCCTGATCGCAGATCAATCTTGCTGAACACCTTTGCTCCTTCCAGTTGATCAAACAAGTCATTTATGTTCGGCAGAGGGTACTTGTTCTTAATGGTTACTTCATTCAGCGAGCGATAGTCTACCACTAATCTCTTGGTGCTGTCTTTCTTCTCCACAAATAGAACAGGTTCTCCCCATGACGACGCACTAGGCTGAATGAATCCCTTTTCCAGTTGTTCCTTCAACTGTTTCTTCAATTCCTTCAGCTCATCCACATCCATCTTATATGGTTTCTTTGCTATAGGTCCTGTCCCCGGCATCAGGTCGATAAGAAACTCTACATCTCTGTCAGGTGGCATCCCTGGCAGTTCCTCCGGAAACACGTCGGGGTAATCCCTAATCACTGGCACAGTATCCATGCTAACCCCCTTAAGAGAATTCAACTTACACCTTCCTGGTCGTGCGGCTGACTTGAATCTAATCCGCTTACCATCCGGGGTTTTGAGTGAAACAGCTCGCTGTGCACAATCTATGTGTCCCCCATGCATATACATCCAATCCATACCCAGAATGACATCTAATCCCTGTGAATCCAGTACTACCAAATGTGCAATGAAGTTGTGTGTTCCAATCTTCACAGTTAAGTCGCGGCATCCCGCACTAGCTATCATATCTCCTCCAGGTGAACTCACTCTAATAGACCTTTTCATAGACTCAGTAGGTAACTTATACTTATCCACAAATGCCATTGATATGAATGAATGCGATGCACCAGTATCAAAAAGTATAAGTGCAGGGTAAGCGTTGATTGGGAACTTACCAATCACAAGGTCAGGCTCATCTGGAATCTCCTCCACATTCATGTGGTTCACTGTGGCCTTCTCACCGTTGGTTGGCTTCAGTCCTTTCCTCTCCGGACAGTTGTCAGCATAGTGTCCCTTCTGCTTGCACTTGAAGCACGTCACCTCACTCAGATCCTTCTTCACGAAGTTGCGATCACGGTTGTGGTCATGTCCACCGTGTCCTCCAGAGTGGTGAGAGTGTCCTCCCTTGTGGTTGTGGTGGTTGCTCCTATGGTTGTCATGACGATGTCCATCGCGGCGGTCATGGCTCCCATGGTCACTTCCTCCATGCTTGGAGTATCCATCATATGAAGTGCGAGTCTTGTGGTGTGAACCAGAGTGGTGATTGTTGTTCTTTCTCTTGCGGTTCTCCACTTGCTTGTGCTTCCCCTCCAAGATTCTGGCCTTGTCCATAAGCTCCTGGAAAGTGGGGAAATAAACCACCAGTAGCTGTACTGAAAGCTCATCACTGAGGCCATCCAGGAATCTCTCCCTCCTTTTGGCATCAGTGTCAACATCCTCAGGTGCATAACGGGACAAGTTGTTGAACTCCTCAATGTACTCGGCCACGGTGCGATTGGTTTGGCGCAAGTTACGGAACTCCTTCCTCTTCAGGCTCAGAACTCCTGAAGACACGTGGTTGGTCCTGAAACCTTCCTCAAACATTGCCCAAGTCACGGTATCCAACGGGTGGGTGATCTGAAATGTGTCCCACCAAGAAGCGGCTGGTCCCTCCAGTAGGTGAGCGGCAAACCTCACCTTCTCAGCATCGGTGCATCCGACAGTCACTAGATCCTTGTTGACTGAACGCAACCAGTCTAGAGCAACCATTGGTTCCATTGCAGTAGAGAACTTAGCTGGCCTTAACCTCAGAAATCTGGTGAGAGCATCTCCCTGAGGCTGATTGTTTCCATTGTTGTTGTTCTGATTCACCATGAACTGGGTCATCACTTGGGTCAGCTGTGCCTGAGCTGCCATGAGCTGCTCCATCTCAGTGGGTTGGCGACGGGGAGGCATCTGCGGTTCAGCATAGGTAAGTTTAGAGAGAATCAACTACGACAATAGGATTCTACCCATGCATATGATCAAACAACAACAAACAATAGCAGACAATCCCAAGCAAGGAACACATCAACAAACAAGCGATCCAGCAACATCCCAGGTGTTATCCTAGCAGTATATAACTACTGAAATAGTTTTGCAAGAGTTGACAATGGTTAACTAAACAATAGATCAACTAATCAACAAAACAGCAATTCTGCCAGAACAGTCCAGCAGCGTTCACGGATTTTTCCGCCTGACTTAAACTCGTAATAAAAATTAGCCAATTTTTGGGCATATGGCACAGAGAGTTTCGCATCAGTCCAATTTTTTTCAGATTTTTCCGAGTTACCAGAAAAATATGAAAAATCGCGCAGTACTGCTGTATCAGCAGAAAAACTGCAGCGAAAAACACACAGATAGTAACCAAATTGCCATAACTCTTTCATTAAAATTCGCACAAATAAATCCTGGGATATTGGAGTACACAAATAAGCAACTAAACACTTTTAAACTAACACGAACTAAGCTTCACAACGATTGAGACTAATCTTAACGAGTTCTCCTAACGTGGACTAATTGGTGGACTTCTATCTACTTCTTGAAGAGATTGAGGTAGGTCCTTGCGATCATGCGTTGGCGCTTCGGCTCGCGGTACAACCATGGCGGCGGAGTGTACACCTCTCCTGAACCATCACTTGAGACTTCAAACTCCACCTCTTCTGGATCCTCCTCCTCTTCTTCTTCATTCTCAGCTGCAACAGCAACAGCTTCATCTCCTCCACCATCATCATCTCCATCATCATCATCCTCGTCCTCATCATCATCATCGTCTCCACTGTCATCATCATCCCCATTGTTGCCATCATCTCCATTGTCATCATCAGAGGGTGGATTCAGCTATGCTTGGAGAGCGGCAATCTGGGCTGTCATAGCTTCAATGGTTTGGTCCCTTTCCTGGACGGTCCCTTGCAACTGTTGTATGCTCTGGGTATTCTCTTGCACAGTGCCATGAAGATGGGCTATGGTCTCATCTCTAGCTATCAGGGCAGTCTCCAGAACTCCCACAGCTTCATGCAAAGTGTCAATCTCCTGTCCTTGGACCACCATTCCATTGCTAGTAAAGTCTGCTATCTCCTTCAACATCCTCACCTTCTCTGCTAGAGCTCCATTCTCCCTCTCCATGTCCTCTATGTGCCTCCGACGGGGCGGCATGTTGTTCCTGTCGCCCAGGGTAACCACAATGTTCCCATTTTCATCACGCCTTCCATAGTCACGGTAGGGTGAATCTGCTGGCAGTAGGTGTCGGACATTATGGCACTGGCGAGACAGGGCTTCATGTACAGCCAAGTTGATCCCAAGTCCCCAGTTGCAGTATATCTTGGTGTAGACCAAGTGCGCGGGGTTTGGCAAGGCGGCATCTCTGAATATGAAGGTAGTGATCTCCCATGCATCCTCTCCATATCCATAGGTGTACAGCCTTCTTCCCTTGAACATAGGCAGTGGCAATCCCAATGACTGAGAGAGCTGAGCTAACTGCCTTGCAAAGGGCCTTGGTGACTCCATGGTGACATACTCAGTCCTGACGTCTCCCATCTATCAAGTAAAAGAGGAAAGTGTGAGAATAGCATATGGTAAGAATTTACGAGGGTGAAAGGCATAAGATGAAAGACAGAGTTAATATAGGCTTAATAATTCTATGGCTTCCAAATCCAATCCTAGGTCACGATCCTACAGTCGACACACGGGCTCTGATACCATCCTGTGACACCCCGGTTCTGATAAGACCGTGGCCTCTATGTGACATGCCAATCCCTGGATCGGTTCATTGGCCCACAATAGAGTAAGATAGATAATCATAGCAAATAACCGTGTATCATGATCTACAAGATCCAGAGTACCATTATTACAAAGTAAAGGCTTAGCATAAAGCTAGCTCAAATTGTTCAGGTAGCAACAAAAGCGAGTAAATTGTAACACCCTCAGAATCGACCCTATGCAAGTTTTAGCGAAACCCGCCAAACCCGCATAGAAACGATTCAAAGGTGCCCACCAGGCACTTTCGTGCGGATGGAAAACGAAGTAATAACATTACACAACAGTCCTCGATGGGACCCACAGAACAGATATATATACAACAGCGACTCAGTGAGTCAAGAATACAGATATAATATACAAAGATCCAAATCACCTTGAAAATGATAGAGCGTCCGACTACGGACAAGATGCAAATGGGGCTAAGAGCCCTGAAGAATAACCAATGGCGTCCATAACCCTGCCCAGGCCAAGCCGGAAGGGTAACCCTGCTAACGACGTCGATCTCAAAACCTGCTTAAACAAAAGGGGTGCCGACAAAGGGCAAAGGAAAAAGAGGAGCGTCAGTACTGAGGCCAGTACACGGCGAGACTAGAATTCGGCGGTCCTCGCCTACATAGGTATGGTGGACTGAGCGGCAGCGGCAGCATGCACTAAACAACCTATAGAGACTCGATACAACTGGCGGTTATCAGAGAGGGATAAGAATGACCTAGCCGGATCCATCCTGATACTAACACCAAACAATCCCATCCTGGTATTCCCCCTCGATACCAAACGAGGAAGTCAACCGAGGAACTCACACAGTTGGCAGTTTTATTTATTCGGTTGTCGTTGCGGCAATTACTAGTCAGGTATAGGTAATCATCCTGATAAAATAAGCAGTGGGCCGTTTTAATTAACCATTCCGTTGTAGTTGCGACACTTACTAGTCAAATATATGATAGCATGAGATATCCCAAAACCCAGCAGTTGTTGGTACTTTTATTTAGCCATTCCGTTGTGATGAAGCTGATTACTAGTCATATCGGATACAAGTCAATTTATAACAGTAAACTTTAGTTATAGTTGTCTATGATCAAGCACTGTGCTCCAAGTCGTCCATAACCGCGGACACGGCTTCTCGAAAAGATTAAACCCTGCAGGGGTGCACCAAAGTATCCACACGCACTTCGACCCTTTTTGCAAGATCAATTAACATACACCCATCGGTATGTCGGCGGGGCCTAAGTCATGACGTTTCACAGACCCAAAGCAAGCACGGGGGGCCACCCCACTAAGTACACCCGCAACGAAGTCGGCCGGTCTTCGAGACGGACTCAGGGTTTGCGACAGTGGCTGTAAATGACAGCAAATCCCCAAACGGGGACTGTCGATACCGCGAAAACACTCCGCTTCCAAAACAGTACAGCGTGCTCCTCACACAATCGTAAATAAAGCAGTAAAGCATGGCATAAGTACAGGATAGTAATAAAGCCCCAAACTACTTGTGGCCCCCAGTACAATACTTTGAAATCAGGTACTAAATCGATGGGGGGCCCATATCTCCCCACATGTGGTTAGCGCGCTCGATCTTGGAACAGGTGTCAAGAACTCGGGGTCCTACGGGACACAAGTGGGCGGTCGGAAACCAAATATTATCTATCACCCACCGGTGCCTCTGCTTACCTACTTCAATTTTAGTTATTAAACAATAATTAAAGTGAAAGATAATTAAAGCCATGATCATCTCCAACATTGAACATGCGGCAATACACCAACAACTATGGCACTTGACGACACGCAACAGCACTTGAGCAAGAGACTACGACGCGCAAGTCCAACTATCTACCAAACAACAGGTAATAGGATGTGTCCAAGGCAATATAAGGCTGCAAGGGATATCACGGGTACGAAAACTAGAGCATCGCAACACAGATAGCAATAGATCAACAGGAGGTAATAAATACTATAAAAGTAAGATAGGTAGAAAGGGGGGAGATGCTCGCCTGGAAACATTGTCGAAGGTTCAACCGAAGATCGGGTCGACACTCGCATCAACTCAACGGCCTTATCCGCGAAGAAGCAAAACACTAGAAGAAACACCGGATGCAATATTTAATACAACGGCAGAAGATCGGCATGATGCATGTATGCTGTATGGCATGGCAAAGATGCGATGCAATTAGGTCATATTAAGCGGAAACGGGGTCCCGACAATTAAATATATGGTTCATGTTGTTTATCTACCCCACAATTTAAATGTTGTTTAACAAGGCAAAACAATGACACCGGTTCGCTACACAAATTTAAATGAGGCCAATATGAGACTAGATTTGCCCGCATATGGGCCCCATATTTGATTAGGTGAATCGGCATAAGGCCCCCAAACCACAGACAAGGATGCATGCAAGACAATTATTATGCGACAATTTGTATCATGTTATAAAATAGGGTTTCGGGAAGGGTTCACACATTAGGGGGGGGTCTCGACGAACTTGAGGTTCCGGGGTCCGGGGTTCGGTCTCAGGGTCCAGGGTTCGACGGAACGGGGTATAGGATCTTGTCGCACGAGCGTCATAGCTTACGGGGGAAGAACTTGTCGTCCAGGGTGTCGGTGTCGTTCTCATCGTCGCGAAGATCTTGTCGGGTCCGCGCCATCGAGTCGGTCCTGGCGTCCTGGATGAAGGACTTGGCGTTCCGGGTTGGTGTCCTTACCGTCCGTGTTCTCGAGAATCACATCCGAGAAGGAGTACTTGTCGCACATGTGGTCTTCGATGTCCGGGGTGAAGTACTCGGCGTCCTCGAGGAAATACTCGTCGCGTCCGTGTCGGCGAACTTGGCGTTCAGGGGGGAAGTTCTCGGTGTTCCGTGTGGTAGACCTTGTCGCGTCCGGCCCTCGGGGTTCGGTCTTCGGTGCGGGAAGTCGAGGTTTTTGGCATCCGTGAAGAAGATCTTGGCGTCGACGATTGGGTACCACGTCGGTGTCCCTACAGATGGTACTTGGAAAGGCGTTGATGTGGCGTCCGAGAGGAATGGAACCGGGGCGACGGGGACTCGGCGAGGGCATGCAGGGGCGCGCGGGGTCTGCGGGGATGGGGCCAGCGTCGGCGCTGCCTCGCGGGGAGGCCGCGTCGAGCGGGACAGGCGGCCGACAGAGGACGAGGTGGGGTGGCAACCAGCTATTGGGTGGGGTGAGGTGGAGGAGGGGTTGGGTAGGATAGGTTGGGTAGCTTTAGGATTAAGGGTGGGCCGTTTAAATTCCTGGGGGTGGTCGTTCGGGTCGAATCGGCCCGTTCGACTGCCCCCACAAAAATAATTTAATATTTTATTTGTGTTAAACGGACCGTTTGCAAAACATAGTTAGTCAAAACAAAATATTCCGGAGACCCGGTTTTGGTTTTGAATAAAGATGGGGCGTTTTTAGAAAACACAAAATAGGTTTTTCTGCAAATAGTTTTATACAAGCAAATGCAAGATGATGACGATGCTCAAATGCAATGTGGCATGATGACATGAGCATGTGGTCATGATGATGCAATGCACAAAAACAACGCGATTTTCTAGTAGTGGTTTTGCGGGATGCCACATAAATCCTCCAATCTTCAAATTGCCCACAAGTGAACAAGTGTCGAGTGGAGTACCGTGGCCTATAACGATCAATCAGAATCGGAATAACCTGCAGCATAAAACGCAACAGCCCCGAAGGGTCAATACATGGAATGTATGGCAAGTAGAGCTAGTAATGGAGACAATAGTACTAACATCTACATGCATATTTGGCAAGTGGAGCTGTGTCTGGCTTGCATTTGCAAATAACTTTGTCCTACTTTCATAAACAGTTTTTGATTTTCTTTGAAAAGATCCCAATTAAGTTAACCCAACAATATTAAAACAATTATGAAATTAGAATGAGCGAGAAACATGTCATGGAATCAATATCTAGCAACTCAGATGTCCATAACCGGGGACACGGCTAATCGATTAGATTATACACTCTGCAGAGGTTAGTACACTTTACCCATGTGACTTGGCCAGCCCAGCTCGTACCATCACTCTCATTTTGGGTGATGATAGGGAGAAAACCAAGAAGAGACTGTTCGGGAAGTAGCTCCTCAATCCTGACGCGCACCGGTCCAACCTACCAAAATTCTACATCTCTGGATACGCGGGTTCGAGTTACCAAACCCTACTAAGTCCAACCAACCGCCCATTCCATTATTGGCACATGGTTGTACACGTAAGCTACACAATAAAGAAGCCAATCATTCTCTCTTGATACCTGGGTGCCTTTCCGCAATGAAACCACCAAAATTTATCAATACCATCACACCCAGGGGGTTCATTGATTAAGTTGTTTTAGTTTTCGCAAACCAATACTTTGAGAAAACAAGTATCAATGATGTAACCCAGCCCTCGTTCAACATAGCATGGCTAAGCACATCTACAACGGTGGTTCATCTACAAGGAAAGTCCTACCACATAATAGGACATAGCATAGAGATAGTATCATCCTACACATGCATCTACAAAATACACGACAATGCAATGAAAATAGTAGGACGATATCATGAACAAATTAGCATCTACTTGCCTTGGTTGTAGCGGTCGGAAGAGCACTCCACACAATCTACACGACACAATTGCATTCATAAACAAACAATTCACAAACATATGCAACAAAGATGATGCATGAATGCAAGAACGGCAAGTGAATTGGTGCTACAGCTGCACCACATAGTACTAATTCATATTACTACCGAATACATGCATGGAAAATAGATTTGGCGCAAGGGAAACTATTAACCAAAAGTGGTGATCACTACTAGAGCTAGAACTTAAATAATTCACTACCGGTATTAAACAGTTTGTAAAATCCTGGAAAAATTCTACCGCATAGGCATCGCTGATAAGAAACAGTACCAATTGGAATTACTCAAAAAGGAGTTATAGAACATCCTGAGTAATTAAAACACTGCAGAAAGCCATTAGACAAATACTGCAGAAGTTTTTACTGTAAGCCTATCTTTTTATTCCACGATGAGATTCCCCTCGTTCATACGAGTTCAGGGACATATCACACGCGATTTTTGGAGCTATGAAACTTTTACTACGAATTTATTACTCCGAAAAGGCCTCTAACTAGTTTGATTAAACTGTACTAAACCTGACATTAAAAGTCTGAACCAAAGCTACAGTGAGATTCTACACGACTCACTGAACTCGTGCATATTTTATTTGCAAATTTTGGCCAAGCGGTTTAATTTCTACGCAATTTACAAGATTCTACCGAAATCTGCCAACTAATAGGATTAACGAAATTGACCCAGTCAACTATGTCTGATGACTGGCGCTGAGTGGGCGTCTGATCAGTCAACGTCTGGGGCGTCTGACTAGTCAACGTCTGGAGTGCTGACCAGTCAACGAACGATTTAAGCTGCTGATCTGAGATCTGACGGTGGCTGCTGTCTTACCGGAATCGGATGGCGAATCGAACTCCGCCGAACTCCGGACGGCGGCGACGATCGGTTCCGGCGTCGTGCGTACGCGGCGATCTGCAGGGCGCAGATGGCGGCGGCGGATG
The DNA here is from genome assembly GCA_916181665.1 of Avena sativa. Taxonomy (NCBI): domain Eukaryota; kingdom Viridiplantae; phylum Streptophyta; class Magnoliopsida; order Poales; family Poaceae; genus Avena; species Avena sativa. The sequence continues at coordinate 259,195,078 of OV702281.1, forward strand.
GAGACGCGGAGCACGGGAACGAAAAGAGGAGATCGAGACGAACCCGGCAACAGACGCGGCGACGAACGGCGACGGAGGGGTGGCCGGCGGCAGCGAGGAGAAGCGGCGGCGGCGGCGACGTGCGCCAGGAGGCGGTCGCGCGCGCGGAGAGGTCTGGCGGCGGGGTAGGTGGGCACGGGAAACGAGGCAGCCTTTAAGAAGTCCCACACGTGGAAAAAAACAGCCCTAAACTGAAACGGTCCAGATTTGACTCCGATTCGGAAATCGGTCCGGATTTTCGGACCGTTTTCGGCGGTTTACTAAAACGTCCGAGTCTTTTGCATACGAACTCCGATTGGAGCGATTTTCACGCCTACGGGTTCGTATCGTCGAGGGGCACAACCTTCAGTCGAAGTTTGAGCGAAAGCTCAAACCTACAGGGGTGGTTGTAGCAAGTCTTACTAGAGCTCCCCGCAGGAAACTTGGATCGAAACAAAATAGGGTTTTGCAATAGGCGTTTCGTCGAACCTCTCTACTCGACGGTAATGCATGGTAAGATATGATGCGATGCAATGAATGATATGCAAGACCAAATCTAAAATTTGGGATGTGACAAGAAAGCCCCATCCTAGTTTGGTCTTATGGTTTTCTAGAAGTAATAAATTTCATTCACTGACTTCTTATCTCTGCTTGCTAATTCGCAGGAAGCAAAAAAAACCAGGCACATTCTAAAGAAGATGAGGAATGGGAGATTTCCCTTCCGCCGAGCTCTCGGTACGTACAAGTTCCCTTCTGTACCAGAATCGGATGACCTAAATAGCATCGTGCAGAATGCCAGGGGCATTTCCTAGGGAGGACAATGGCGTCCGGCTCACATGAAGGCAAAGCACGCTCCCTTCATGTTGTACCTGAGCACGTATGCTAACCTCGGTGCAATCGCTCTGCTTCCTGCTCCTAAGACGAACAGAAGGGGCCCTATCTAGCTCCCTCTGCATACTGCCTGTCACTGCATCCTGTCTTTTCCCGTCACCGCCCCGTGTTGCCTTTGTCGCCCCCCGGGATATGTTATTGTTGATTCTATAATTAAGTACTACTAGTACTATTATATCTAAGTACTATGTGGTGATTGTGATTGAACCTATTTAACTACTACATATATATCATCAGCATCTTTAAGTAGTTAATTATAGTTATGATTGTTCCTGGCTGCACATATTTCCTTTTTTCAAAATATTTCTTCGTATGAATCTTTGAGAAACACACATGACTGTTCCTGGTTTTGCAACAAGATATAAATTAAAAGCCATGGTTTATCCTGGTTGCAACATGTCTAAAATTAGCCAAAGATAAATATACGCAATAATTACTTGCAACCTTGATTTTTCCTAGCTGCAACAAGTTTGGTACAACAAATTAAAGACATACTTCTCATGAATACTGAAGAAAATGGACTATCTATCTAGCTAACTAAACATCCAACAACAGATGATTCTTCGCAGTTACTGATGATTATTTCTTCGAAGTTATGATAGTTAGCACGAAACTCAATTAAAAGCCAAGAGAAGAGTACATCCATAACTCAAAAATTATATCCACAATTTCCAACAAAGAAAAGAAGAACACATCCTAAAGTCACTTCCACACTAAGCATCATCATGAACCAAACATGCTTGCATTCCATTTCTTTTCTTTTCTCATTTTCTTCAACCTTGATTTATATAATTTCAGACTCGTGTCTCTATCTATTAGCCTCGGCTCAAGCAAAATTGTACCATATGCCTTCTTACATAGCTGGGAAAGGATTCTCTACATATGTGTTGGTCATGGGTTGTCCATCCACTACAAGAAATAACACACCTCATCTAGACAGCCTACAATTTTTCTACCAATGTCTGCACCATAGGAGGCAACCTTTCTAGCAGGAACATGGTTGCACTGGCATCTCCAACTAGGATCTAGCTCCTTCCCACCAATATCTTGGTCTCTGATGTAAATTGGTAGCTCACCATCGATTCCAACCTAACACTACAGAACAAGTGAGGGAAATCTTAAATTCCCCCAAACCGCTAGAACCCTAGCTAGAACAGATTCAGGGAGGAAGACCAAATGTACTTGGTCCACAATGTCGTCCTCTCTTGCTGGCGTGCACATCCCCATGTTAGTCCTCTCCTCGGCGCCAATCAAATCTTATTCTCTCCCCGGTGATGATGGATGCATATAGGTCACCAATGTAAGTTCTCCTCGACCTACTGCCCTTTGCCACGTCACCTCCTCGTCTGGGTTCATCACGTTCATGCTCCATCTAGTTCCATGATGATGGGTATCAGTCGTCGTGTCACCGCCTTGTTCTACGGTAGCGGATTAGCGTTGCTGCCTAGGACACTTTATGATCTTGTAGTAGTCACCAAATTAATGCCCCAAATTGTTGTTTCTCATAGCTATGTTAGTGAGAATGGAGAATCTTATGCCCCAAATTGGTGACAATGGTGAATATGTGGCACTTAGAATGTTGATGAGATGATCTGCATCTACCTAGTGTCTTTGTAAAACCACTATGCTTAAATGCAGATTCATCTCATTGATTTGTGTGTGCTATCTCACTATGAATACCACAATATATATTGGTTTTCATTGGTTTCTTCACATGCATTTGGCCAATGATTAGTGTGTAACTATCTGTATCCATGGGATAATGTGCATATAGCACGTGTTCTGTACAAGTACATTGGTTGTGCATGCTTCTTGCTATATGTTAGATTATCTCGTTGACTTATGTGTGCTTTGTTAGTATGAGGCCCGAATTGTTGTTTTTGAAATCCATGTTAGTGCTAAGGGATAATCTTATGATTTTCACTATTTACAACTGGTCAATGATGAAAATGTGGCACTTTGAATGTTGATGGGATGATAGGCAGCTACTTATTATCTTCGTACGACCACTATGGTTCCACATGATCCTTGGTAGATACAGATTCATCTCATTGGATGATGGTTGTTGTTGGCCGAACCATATGCTTCTAAATTTCATTATTGTATTTCACTACTTATAATTTGATTCTTCTAGTTAGCAAGTCTCCAAATGGCTGCACTGTCAAGGGCAGATCTAGAAAGAGGCGCTTGTAGGAATTGTGAATACTGCAAAATGGAAGGGTTGATGCTGAAGGATCCTACTATACAGCATAGCAATAGCATCCAATTGAGGGTTCTAAAATTGTTGATGCTGACTCTAAGATAGTAGTTAAACCCGATGTACTACTTGAAAACAAAACATTCTAATTACTGCAATATCTATTTTGGTTTCTAAAACCAATGCTGGCTTAATAGATGTCACATCCGATGATGATGATTATGATGTGAAGCAACTTGTAGTAAAGAGACCTAAGAAAGTGAGGGTCAGAGCATCTGATGATGATGTGAAGCAACCTGTAGTTAAGAGACCTAAGAAAGCAAGGTTGAGAGCATTTGATGTTGTTGTTAGAACAAACAAAGCTAAGAAAACTAGGACCACAACTCAGGTATTTAAATTATAATACATTTACTATATACACAATCTATTCCTTTTGAGAGTTTAGTTCCATATATCACTTAGACATTCATCATTTTTGCCTAACAGGATCTGGCGTCGTGTCAAGTATGCAAGAGTAATTGCGAATCCAGGTTGTCATTGGGCATGTCCTTTTGAATCTAATTGTCAGAGTATGAGGGGTTTCAGAACTCAATAGTAAGTGGTAACAAGAACTTTCCTTTCAAACTACACTGTAAGTCTGTAACCGTTTGTATGATTCTTTTGTTTTTGGTGCACAGACTATGCCATGTAATTCAAGGTTCAAGTTCAATCTAGCCATAGCTAAATGTGAGCGTTTTCCCTTCAAGGTGCTTAGGCGCACCTACAAGATTGACCTCGAGAAAGGAAAGAACATGACTATCATGGGATGTGGAGGATGGAACCTATTCATTACACAGAACGATCTTACCGGGGAAGAAATGTTATGTTTTCTTGACCTGTGCCGAGGATAAATGTTCTCTATACCTATGGTCTTGGTGGAGAGGAAGAAGTATATGAATCTATGGTTGTCGCCCAAAGATGCCACCTTACCGATGATGAGATGGAACACGTCCTAGATACCCGACCGCCAATCAACACCTTCATGGGGGTTCCATTTCTGACCCGTTTGACAAGGAAAAATCTTGTCCAACATAATATGGTATGACAACTTCCTTTGTTTGTTCCTTATATGGCTCCATATATAACTTGTGGTTGTCGTCTGACATGATTACTTTTTTTAATCACGGCGCAACAACGCAAACATTACCTATGAAAGTGGTTTCCTCCATGGACATCCGTGATGATGGCATGGATGGAGTACATCTAGGAGATTTTGACATCTCCCAAAATTGCATACAAGATTAACCCAGATGGTCGTATAGTCTTCAACAATCAGGGGTGGAAGAGATTCCACTAAAGTGAAGATGATCTAAAGGTTGGACAAGCCATGCTAATCACTAGCAGGAACACCACAGAAAAGAGGTTGGATGTGAAGTTTATGTTTGAGACTATCTAGAGTAGTTGTGGTTGGGAAATGTTAAGGTTAATTAGTATCACGAAGTCTAGAACAGTTAATTATTAGTTGTTTGAAACCTAGTGTATATATAATATATTTTCCTGTTTAGTCTACTTTTGAAAGATTTTGCCGGATAAGGTTATGATTGTGTGAACTGGAAGCTACTACAAAGAAATATATATGGAAGCTACTACTAAGAATTCTGAAAGCTTTTCTGTCCATATGCATTCCTGTTGTTTGGGCTGCTCGTGAGAGTGTCCCTCGTTCGCAAGATCTCTATGAGAGTTTTTAAATCATTAATTACAACTTAAGTGCTATGAGTAATAGCTAAAAGATAGTACATAGACATAATTCTGAAAGGTACCATAGAGAATTTTGAAATTACTAAAAATAAATACATTACAATTTTTATCTGAAAGGTAATACACATACTGATGAAATAATATAAACACAATACAAATTTCTACTTAGTATAGACCTGAATGCGCTAGCAATAGCAATGAATATAGGATTCATTCTCCCATATATAGTTGGTCGGCGGCGGCTCCCGAGTGCCGCATCACATGTTCATAGAACTCTCTCCGTCTACAGTGTGCTGCCAGTATCTCGTCCAGAGGGTAATGCCTCGGTATATGTTCTAGCCGATGTTGACCCAAGCCATGCATTACCGTTGTTGGTTCCTCTTCCCAATCTTGAACATCACGATTGTATAATCTGATATAATCCTTGTATTATATGCAATTAGGTTTGACTGTGGGGTGCAACCTGCTATTGATGGAGATAGACTGATGGAAATCAACGAAGAGGGCACGACTTCCAATTTCACGACGGCCTTGAGAGAGTGGTTCTCTGTGTCCACCCAGTACAACACCGGTTGACCTTTGGTGAAAACCCCGTTCAACAAGGAGCAGATCGTCATCTGACTCCACAAGGTAAAAATGATAGGTTCCGCGTATATGTTCAAAGACTAGGGCTACAATTATTTTGGGCATCGTCATAGTGCTTGCACGCTGCTCTAACTATATGTTGATCGACATAATGTCTCCATTCTCAAGTATTGCATATAATTACCCTCGAAATGGCATCATGTAGATCATAAGCACATCGGGTGGTGGCAAATAAATTCCTTCTCCAAATGATTCATTGAATTGCCCCATTGGTGTGCTCTCATCATCCCATGCAATAATCTCCGGATAATCTGTGCAAACGAATACCATCACCAGGGGCTTCGTCACGATGACAGATTGTAGAATATCAGATGGTATGTGTGCTTGAAAGTCAGTGTTGGACTTATGAGTGATTATGTTCAGAAGCTGAATCTTGTACGGCTCAACCCTCTAAGAAAGCACGATGACCCCACGAGAAAGACTGACATAGTAGAATCTTCGGAAGAAGAGGACAGTTAGCCCTAAGATGTTTACAATGGAAAATTAATACAAAGAAATGAATATATATCGGATGAATCTGAACTAGAAATGGACGTTCATTAGATTCGTCGTGAACCAACGACTAGTGGAGAGGTTGCGGAAGGTGAAGTCGCTGACGTTTGGAAGTGTGTGATCTATCAGGATCCAGTTGTTAAGATGGAATTCAGGCTCTTTTAAAGTGTGGCGTCAATCGGGACAGACTTCCCGACAAGTAGCATAGGTGTCGACGTACTCCTCTTTCTCCAGCAAGTGGTTGACGATCTTGTGAAGTGGGTCGCCCATGAGATCGAACAAGTTCACCTTCATCCGTCTGTTGTCCATGTCTTCCTATTGAGGAAGAAAGACGACGGGGAGAATAACAGGGAGAGGAGTCGAAGAGGAACTGCCCCTAGCCCACTACGTGGTCGAGGAGAAGAACATAGAGGCAAGGATATGAAGTGTAACTTCCGTGAGCCCACTACATACTAACACGTGGGACCGTCCAAAAACACCGTGAAGTCCAACCTGGCAAATTGCACTGACGGGCGGGATCAGTCCATGGATAGCGCGTTCATTGAAAAAATGAACGCCCTAATGAAATCCACGACGATTATACGCAAGACAAAATGGGAGACATGGCTTATGGGCTAGGGATGAAATCGGCGATGAATTTGCCATGACGAAATCGCGAAACATCATGAATAATCGGGACGGAGGCCCTCTGACCTCCTCCTAACAAAATTAACTAAAAGGTTAGAGATCGTCGATGTTTTTAGGGAGCCTCGTAAAAAAAGTCATGGACCACCCAGATTCTTGTAGTGTGTTATAGTGGAAGGAAGATCCAATTATTAGCAATATTGGTATTTCCAGTCTTGATCCATGGTCAAAGTTCAAAGTTATTCGTACACTATATTGATGGGTATGCTAAGATAATAAAAATATAGCATACCATTAGAATCTTTGGGGTTTTTTGCATAGCATTCATTGTGCTAAGGACTATCAATAGAATCTTCTACATGCTAGAATGGAAACTAAGATCCAACACTTAACACCGTTGAGAGTTGCCAGTCTTGATTCCATTTTTATTGTTCAAAGTTACTCATGCACTATATAGTGCTAATATTTGCAAGAAGTCATGCGCCACTTCCTATAATTCTAAAACATTGGCGATGATGCTATACGTGCATGACTAAACAACTTTCGAATAATATCAAGGAAAAATGGAGTCACATTAATCAATGAGCATGAATGGAAAATAAGAGTTGTGAGGATAGATTACTTGTGGGGCCTAGCAACTCCAAAAAAAATCTTGGTTTTTTATGAAAACATTATTGTTGCTTACCTTATGGGTGGCCTTGATGGCGTTGCTCCGGCACACTAGATTATTCATGTTAGCGGAATAGTGGGTTTCCAAAATTTTCTTTGAAACATAAGGTTGAACACTCCTAGCCATAGTACTTCAAATTTATCGATAAAGGGAGCTTTATTTATTGGGTGGCCGAGTGGTTGAACACTCCTAGACATGATTTTTGCTAGGAAGGGAAAACAGTACATGCTTATAGGAAGGCTAGGAAATCAGAAATTGTGTTCCATTGATAAACCTTCATGTTCCTATTTCTATAGCTATCTTTTAGAAATTCAATACACAAAAGTTGTTTGACATGCTCTAAAACCCAATAATTTTCTTTTTAAATAAGAACATAATGATTAGCTTGATTAATCAATTGTGGTCTATGTATATTATACTGTTGTAATTCAAAGGATATGCTATCTATGCATGACCGAACAAATTTCAAAAAATATGAAGGAAAATGTCACCACATTAATCAATAAGCACAAACGGACAATAAGAGTTGTGAGGACAAAATAGTTGCGGGACGTAGCAACTTCAAGATTTTTTTTGTGATGAAAATACCGTTGTTACTTACCTTATGGGTGGTTTGATTATGTCGCTCAGACGCACTAGACTATTCACGTTTGCGAAATAGTGAGTTCCAAATTTTTCTTCAAATAGAAGTTTGAACAATACCAACCATAGTAATTCAAAATTTATCGTTAAAGGCCGCTTTATTTTTTTAAAGCTCGGGGCGCTTCATTATTACACTATATTCCCATACCCACTGGCCTACCAATATATCATTATTACTTGGACTATGGATAAATTCAAATTCAGTCGAGTTGGTTGGGGCTTCAATCATAATTTTCAGGCTCACTACCTGTCTTGGTGACAACATTTTCATACGCATCATAATCATTTGATGAATAGATATAATACGGAAATATATCAATGCCATTTTATTTTACTTCCTACCAAAGCAATACTTCTATTTTCTATTTTCTCAGTTTCTTAAAAAAGGGGTCTGACCTCTTTCTGAAATTCTTAAAAAACATAGTTTTAGAGAATACTTCAGTTTAAAACCGTATTTTTTGTTGGATCCAAACACTAAAAGGTATTTAATATTTTATTTTATACATAAACCAAAATGTTCCCTAAATAATTTAAAAATACTTTTATGCCAAATGGGGCCTTAATATTTGAACTGAGCCAATATGGTCTAATGATCAATATTTAGATGCCAAATTGGGCCTTAATTTCCGAACAGAGACGGTATTGTCCATGGATGATTAGCGACGTGACTGTCGGCCTTTGATTTCAGGGAGTATGGCCTACGAATTTACTACTTGGACTATACATAAATCTGAATTTAGTCGAGCGGGAAAATGTCCCACTATTCCCGAAATATTTCATGCTCCGATATTTCAAACATCTTGAAATTCCCCTTCGACCCCTGGTTAAGTCGATTTGTTCGGGCTTCAATCGTAATTTCCTAGTTCACAACCTCTATACTCCCCTGCCTCTCCCATACACACACAATCCTTGCCCGCAGTTGCCCAAGCCCCACGAAAAAACCTTGATCTCACCTTCACCACCTTACCGTCGGATCATTAACTAAACCTCCAGACTACATGCTTCACAGATGTCAAACATCTAGCTCACTGAACCCCTCGTCCTTTACACCAAATCTGATTCACCGTTATTGTCGTGCACTGCACCAGATATGCTTCACCGACCCACTCTCATGGCACGCCGAACACATTCCCACCGCCAGGAATTCACTTTTTCGATGTTGTCATCCAATGCTCGAAGCAACCCCAGTTCTGCTTCACCTTCGCCCACAAGCACCGCAACTGTAGAACCCTCGGAAACCTTGATGTCTCCACCCAAGATGCATAGGATGCCTAAACTTCATCCCGACACAGGTAACCAAATCTCCTTAGATTTTGGTATGATAAATATATAGAAGTTAACTGTATTTTGTATTGGTGCTACTTTTATAGTAACTTACAAGTGTTATACTTGTTACTCGTATCTTCCTAAATAAACTCCTTGTGGTCAAGTTTAATCGTAAGGCATTGAACTGCAATTTTGGATGGAAAAAATACGAGTCAGCGAACGGTGAATACATTTGTTTCCATTATCTCCTTGTTTAAAGTGCCCATAAGTGATGCGATCATAATTTCTCTCTAGTTTGGCATAGTCTATGGCACTAATTGTTATTTCATTCTTAATATTGTTCTCTTATCTGTGCAGTACACATTTATATTCGTTATACTTCTTCCACTGATATGTCGGTTTTATTTGCTTCTTCTTACCCCACGATTCCAAACAGTTTACTATTGTTACCCAATAAACAAGTGCAGTTTACAATAGAAATTGTAGAATGAATGGACCCTGTAATCCCCTAAGTATCTATTGATTTTGTATCACTTAATGCTAACATCTATCATATTGAAACATTTTTGTGTTTACTACTCGACGCACCTTTAGGCATAGGCCCAACACTGAAGTATGGAGACCACGGTCCAATTACTTGATGCATCGGACATCGTCAATGAACGTACTTGTAACCAGATAAGGAACCGTGAGACTCTATATAGAGCTAATATAAGCACACTTTTTAAGGTTTGAGTCCCCTAGTTTTATGCCATATACTCTAGTTTAGTTGTTTTTTGTCAAAGGCATTAGGATGATTAGAACAAGGTCATATTTGCAACGGAATCCAATATAACAGAAGCAGAAGGATCATAAGCAACCGTGCACTTAAAATATCACTCTATTATTTGCCACTTGTATGGCTATTTTAATATAAGGCACATGATAGTACAATTGGTCTTTGGATAGATAATCAAAAAATTAAACAATTTGACTATTTATGAATCTAATTGTTTGATAGATGTAAATGATATGGCTAGTCTATTAGAGGCACACTATTGTTCTACTTCCAACTTTACTGAGACATTATAATAGTTTGTTGATGATTACAAAAATTCCACCTGCCTAAGTTTCAGATCCAACTTCACATTGAGTAGGCTAGTTAATATCAGCCACACTATATAAATGCTTATTTTGTTTTTTTGGTAGATTCTTATCTATCAGTTTAAGGAGCTTTAGGTAGGGCATGCACTTATCTTTGACTGTATTTGCTAGATTTCCGTTGTCTTGTGCTTGCCTAGTTAAGCTCTCAGTTGTCGGATTCATTACATTCATAATTCGCGCATTCTACTTTGATAAGTCTGCATGAGGTCCTTGGGTTGAGTGCTTACATTGCTATATCAGGACAAATAATATTTTTATCTTAGTTTCAACCTTCATCAAGAGAGCAGTCATTTCATAGAGCAGAAGTGATAGTTGCACAAGATCTCACCCCTCTATAAAGTCGACTGTTCCAGTTATTCCAGAAGAAAGAGATGTATGATGCCCTACTTCTACTAATTACTGTCTTCCTTTTAGCAAAAGGACTGATTTTAAATTCTATGGTTTTGTTTTCCTTGGTAATGATGTTATAAGACGTTTCTTTTTGTTTCAGGTTGAAAATATAACTATGAAGGCATAACATAAAATAACTATCTCAAGTGTAGATCTCTTTGCACAGATCAACAGTGACAATGTGTATTGCTCACGTTTGTACATAATGTCGACTATTCCATACATTCCAGCAGAAAGAATTTTTTGTGCTGCACTGCAAGATTTACTTTATGTAGTTGGACAAGAAGCCAATATAATAGATGCATTAGTCTCCATAGCATGGAAGGAGTTATCTGAGTTGAAGAACATGCAAGATTTGACGGAGAATCTACTTAATAATCTCCTCAGCAAGTCTCGTGGTAAGCCCGTCGTTACATGTGAGGTAATGAAAGCTCCCTAAAAGGGACATTTTTTAAACCAAGATTATGTTGTTTATCAGTTGTGTTGTACTCCGATGATGCTGTACAAGCTACAAAATTTTTGAGGAAGGTAATAATTTACTATTTTTTTAGTTATAATTTTTTTCACGGTTCTAGAAATCATTTAGCATTGTAGATAATCTTGTGTTCTTTGTTTATCCAGTTTTATGTCCTGGGAATGGTCCTAATTTTCATAGGCTTAAACAGTAGCAGCCCCAACAAGGATTGTACCAGCCCTTGATCGGCCGCCAATCAATAGTGATTGCCCTACAGTGACTCCATTAAACAGTGGGCTTTATCGGTATTCATTGAACAATAAAAGGACATAAAAGTAACATTCCAAAACAGTAAAAGGCAGAAATGTAAAGGGCCAGAACAGTATATGGACAGAATAGTAATGGGCTAGAATAGTAACATGCCAGAAAAGTAATGGGCCATAACTATAAGGGGGCGGAAAATTAACTAGGTCAGAACAATATGGGCTAGAACAGTAACATACCCGAAAATTTACTAGGCCAGAACACTAACATGACAGAATCTTAGAAGGCCATTTATGGACCTGAACACTAGAAGGCCAGAATTGTAAAAGGCCCAAATAGTAAAATGTCAAAATAGTAAAAAGCCATAACAATAGCAGACCTTCTCAAAGAAGGGCCATTAATGGGCAGCCCATGGCTAGATGTAATAACAGTGACAATCCGACCGCAGGCCTAAACAGTACGAGATCGACTTGGCGTAGGCTGCTAATGGGACGCACAATATAGAACCAAGGCGTGCCTTCTATAGGCCAAAACAGAAACGGGCCTGGAATTTTATGGGCCGCAGGGAGCTGCACAAATGGGCCCCTTTCAAATAGTGCAGGATGAAATAGTAATGGGTCGTCTTCTTACTAGGATTTTATAATGGGTCGGGCACTTAATAATTACTAGGCCTTGGCTGGGCCTGGCTTCTACCAAGTTTTACATGATCATTAATAGCGGTAACTAGCTGTTAATAGCGTTTGCCACATGATAGTTTGCATGATGTCAGCAGTCAACGCGGCTAGCGAACAGATCTACGACGAACCAAGTTTTTGTAGCTAAACGTTGCGATCTGCAACGGTCAGAAAAAACCATGGTAGATTCCTTTGTGATGAGGCTTTACCACGAAAGGCATCCGTCGTATAAGAATTTTCAACCATGGAAACGGGCCTTCAACAATGAAAATCATCCGTTGTAAAAGTCAATTTTACTTTTAGTGCCAACAGATGTGGTTATGTAACTTATGTTACACTGGTGCACCATTCCATGTGGCAATTCATTCCTATGGTTTTTTGGCCTTTTTAACCATGGTTTTACACATGGATTATCTAGATTCATTGCATGTATTGTTTTCAAAACCACCTTGATCCACATGACCACACACATTCCAATAGATGTGGTGATGAAACTTCTGTCACACTAGTATACCATTCCATTTGGTAGTTACATTCCTAGGGTTTTTTGGATTTTTTGACAAGGGTTTCACACACTGAGTCTCTAGAGTCATAGCATGTGTTATTTTCCAAACCACCTTGATCCACATGACCACACACACCAATAGATATGGATGCAACTTCTGTCACAGTGGTGCATAATTCCATGTGGTAGTTCCATTCTTATGGTTTTTGGGTTTTTTAACCATGGTATGACACATGGAATCACTAGGGTCATAGCATGCGTTTTTTTAAACCACCTTGATCCACCTGGCCACACACACTCCAATAGATGTGATGATGCAACTTCTATCACACGGGTGCACCATTCCATGTGGCAGTTATATTCAAAGGGTTTTGGGGCTTTTGACCATGGTTTGACACATGGAGTCTTTAGAGTCATTGCATGTGTACTTTTCCAATCTACCTTGATCCACATGACCACACACACTCCATTATCTTTGGTGATGCAACTTCTATCAAACTGGTGCACCATTCCATGTGCTAGTGGAATTCTAGGTTTGTTGGGATTTTTACCATGGTTTGACACATGGACTATCTAGAGTCATCGCATGTTTTAATTTCCAAACCACCTTGATCCACATGACCACCCACACTCCAATAGATGTGGTTATGCAACTTTCGTCACACTGGTGCATCATTTCATGTGGTAGTAGCATTCCAAGGTTTTTTTGGGGGAATTTTAACCATAGTTTGAGACATGGAGTCTCTAGAGTCATTGTTTGTATTATTTTCCAATCCACCTTAATCCACATGACCATACACACTCCAATAGATGTGTTTATGCACATTCTGCCACACTAGTGCACCATTCCATGTGGTAGTTGCGTTCCTAGGGTTGTTTGAGATTCATACCATGGTTTGCCACATGGAGTATCTAAAGTCATTCCATCTGTTATTTTCCAAACCACCTTAATCCATATGACCATACACACTCCAATAGATATGGTGATGCAACTTAAGTTACATTGGTGCACCATTTCATGTGCTAGTTGTGTTCCAAGAACTTTCTCGGCATTTTAACCATGGTTTGACACATGGAACCTCTAGAGTCATTGCATGTGTTATTTTTCCAACCACCTTGATCCAAATGACCACACACACTCCAATAGAATTGGTGATGCAACTTCTGTCACACTAGTGCACCATGTGATGTGGTAGTTGTTTTCTTAGGGTTTAATGGGCTTTCTTACCATGGTTTGACACATGGAGTCTAGAGACATTGCATGTGTTCTTTCTGAACCACCTTGATCCACATGAACACACACACACTCCAAGAGATGTGCTCATCAAACTTATATCACACTGGTTGCATCATTCCATGTGTAAGTTGCATTCTTATTTTTTGGGCCTTTTTTGACCCTTCCCTAGGGAGCGAGTGTAGCACCACAGGAAATCCCCAACTAGAAAATTGCTTGTTATTTTATTTTCTGCATCATCATGACACCTTGCATGGAACATATAATTAAATTCTTGCACTTGTTTTTGGTTCTTGATATTTGTTTTGATATTTGTATTTGTCGATCTCTATTTTCACCCTCTCCGTATTCTCTCTCCAGTTGGTGCCATAATTGACATGGAACCATAATGTCTAGTTTCATTTGATTGAGTCTTGCTATTTGTATCTTGTCATAATGCCCAACTTGAATTGGGGGCATATCTATTTAAATCATTCATATCACTAACATGCTTCTATGATCTTGTCCATATGATTTTTTCCATATTCCACCACAACTGGTACCATATGGGTTTCTTCATTTGTTTCGATTTAATTATGCCAATATTGTGGATCCGTGCCACCATATGTTATCTATATTATCTCTCCTAAAATATACCTAACATTGACCATATGGGTTCTTATGTTTTTTCTATGGATTTAAATCATACCCATATGAGCGTGTGGATTATCCATTCTATTTTGCTCTATTTAAATCGTAGTGCTCTTATCTCTATCTATCTATGCCATCTTCATGTGTGTTGTTCTTCTTGTTAGAATTATTTAATTGATTTGTTGAAATTTTGTTTAAATCCGATAAATAACCTTCTTGCCTCTCTTGTTGGTTCAAATCGCATCATGCATATTTAATTTGCATGTTTTGACCGTAAATTATTTTGCTAAAAATATATTTTTGTTTTGCCAAAATACCCACATGGTTCTATTAAACCCGTCCTTCTTTTCTTATTTTTAAATTAAAACAAAACAATATTTTTATCCTTTATAAGACTGCAAAAGTAGTTATTATTTTACTTATAATAAAATAGGCAAAAAAAGCCTGTCTAAAGTTTTGGCCCAAAACTAGTCGTATCTAGTTGTAGGGGTTCGTAGCATGGAAAAAACAATTCTATCGCAGGAACACACACAAGCCAAGATCTATCTACTAGATTGTAGCAATGAGTCAATAGAGTACTAACCCTCGAAGATACAAAGCAGTTAACGAGATCGGGTTCTCGTGGGTGATATAGTCGTTCACTTGCCGATCTCAAGATAGCGTAGACGATTCTTCCAGCGTCGCGTTCCGTCAGCGCTCCCGCAGTCGGTCACACGTATGGTACTCGATGAAGATCTTCCTCTCCCTTGTTCCAGCAGGCAGTGGAGGTTGTAGCTCTCTCCTCGCAATTCCGACAGCATGATGGCATGGTGATGGAAGTACATGGGAAATCCTGCAGGGCTTTGCCTAAGCCGAAGTAGGTATGGTAGAGTAGAGAGACCCTCGGGGCTAGGGTTTAGATGCAGAAGGAAGAGGACAGCCAGCGGCTAGGGTTTAGGCTAGACGACAGCGACGGTTTAGAGGGGATCTAGAGCGCCGGCGTCTTGGGGTGCAGCGGCGGCCTAGGGATTGGGTCTTGGGCGTCTTGGGCAAGGGGGATACCTTGCGGTGCGCCCCCACCCCTCCTTATATAGGTGGGGGTGTCGAAGGGTGTTCCCAACCCAAGTGGAAACCCTCCCTAACTTAGAAACCCTCCCTAACTCGGAAACCATGTTGGGATTTGACTTTTTCAAACTACATTTTTGACTTTCAAATTAGAGTTTGATTTCTCTCTTCCAAGTGTCCATCCAAGTGACCTAGGACATGATGCAACCATTCAACTTTGTCATGACACATCCATATACCCTTCCCCTTCCGGTTCGGTGAACATTCTAGACTCTTCTAGAACATTTCGGTGAAAACACCGAAACCATTCCTGAACTCCAGAATTGAACTTTCCTTATATGAATCTTATTCTCCGGACCATTCCGGATCTCCTCATGACATCCCGGATCCCATCCAAGACTCCGAACTACATTTGGTCAGTTTACTCACATTCCATATCTACTAAACAACATCGAATCCTTAGTGTGTCTCCCTACGGTTCGTGAATTATGCAGACATGATCGAGACTCTTCTCTGATCAATAAGAAATAGAGGAATCTAGAAATTCATATGCATCCCACATATTTCTATGATTACTTCGTGATTGAATGAACCATTTACATATGATACCAATTTCCCTTTGTCTCGTGATACTTTACTTATCTGAGGTTTGATCGTCGGTATCTCTGCATACCTAGTTCAACCTCATTACCGAGAAGTACTATTTTCTCATTCATGTGATGTGTGATCCCTTGTGAGCCAGTCACATGCTTGCAAGCCAATTGGATGACATTCCACCGAGAGGGCCTAGAGTATATCTATCCGTCATATGGATGGACAAATCCCACTCTTGATCCATGTGCCTCAACACATACTTTCCGAACACTCAATGCCACCTTTATAACCACCCAGTTACGAAGTGGTGTTTGATGTCATCAGAGCATCCATCCGGTGATGGTGATTAACATGATCTCATGGTCGAAAGATTTAGGTTACTTTGTATTTGAAATCTTATAGCAAGTGAACTATTTAAATGACTTAATCTTATGCTACGCTTAACTATAGGAGTATGTCCATCACATCATTCTCCTAATGATATGACCTTGTTGTTAATAACATCACAATGTTCATTATCAGGAAACCATGATCATATATTAACCAACAAGCTAGTTTAACAAGAGGCTTTACTAGGGACTCTTACATGTTTACAAATCACACAAGTATTAATGTTTCCGGTTAATACAGTTATAGCATGGCATGTAAATTTATCATAAGCATTAAGATATGATAATAACCACTTAATTATTGCCTCTTGGGCATATCTCCAACAATCTCCCACTTGCACTAGAAAAAATAATATAGTGTCAAATCTTTGTGTATTCAACACTTATGGCTTTCCGGTGTTGTATGTACATGATTTCTAGTGGTCAACCGATCTTCGGATCCGACACTTTCAAATCCGTGTGTAATTGCATGTCTTTGCATCTCTACACATCACTTATTATCTAATGAGATGGCTTTGTATAAATTTGGTCCTTTGGTGAGACCTTTAGTTCCTTGGGGTTAAAACATGTTGACAATATTGTCGTACAATATATCTTCATAGTACTATCCCTCTGTGAACTACACCTAGTTTGATAACAAACTACTTGACACAAATGCCCTCTTTTGCTGCTATAATAGCAGTCAAATACTTAACCTTTTGTTGTAGTATCTGTGACAATGTTTTAACTTTGGAACTCATCTAAATCCATTATGGAACTTACTTTGCATTATATTGTGCCACCCTTAGTTTGTATTGAGATAAACTTAATATATACTTTATGACAAAACTAGTATCAATGTAGTACTTTTACAATGAACTAACCATCTATGTGTCACCTCTACGAAATAATATATTCTTAGTTCTTTCAAAAGATCATAAGAATATCCTTAATATCATCCAATGATCATCTTATGAATCATTTTGGTATTTGATCATAACATTTAGAGTATACGAAATATCTGGATGTGTACAAATCATAGTTTGATTGATAAACTCTCTTTGTGATTTCAATCATCAAGTATCAAAATACTTGAATCTTTGTTTCACTTATGCCAAGTGTCGATACACTTGAATTTTGATTTAATCATTTATGTGTGGAAAGAACCTATCTTGACATTTCCATATTGAACTTTTTCAATATCTCATCTATGTACAGTTGGCACAACCATATTAGCGTCTCAATCTATCCATATAGATATTGATAACAAATATTCGGGTTTTGCCTAAGTCTTTCATCGAGATGAAATTCTTAACTTGTGTTAATATAAGATACATCATTGCCAATCAACAATATGTCTTCCACATAATGTATTAGAAATATGTATTAGCGCTCCCACTTAATTTCTTGCAAATGCAAGCATCTTCATCGTCTTCGATGAAATTAAACCCTTTAAAATTTTTAGCATGGTGAAGATTCCAACTCCTCGATGCTTATTTCAACCATTGAAGTTTGCATACACTTTTAGCATCCTTTTAATTTAACAAAACCTTTGGATCGTGTTATGCGCACGTCCTAGGTAACAATTCTATTAGAAGAACTTTGTTTTGTTTATTCAACTATCATATACCAATATATGTAGTGGTTGCTACATTAATCCGTCTAGATTAAATATCGCTATGAAAGATCAAATCTTGTTATAGTCAATCTTTGAACATTGTTGTGAACTCTTTCCCAACATGTCGACTATTTCATAGATGTGAAATATCCATGTCTATTTCTTTATAGATCCAAACACGACTGTAAGGTCTTACACCTTTCCAGAGGGTCTTTCAAGTTCAAAGCTTGATTTCTCATGTATGGAACTATCACAGATGATATGGATTAAAGCCATTTGATAGAGTCAGGGCCCATCGTCGCTTCTTTGCATACAGTCGGTTCATCATTGTGAAATAACAATGATCTACTTTCAAGTCCTAGTATTTGATTATTTACCCGACCTACTTTGTTCAATAGGAACTTAGACCTCTGTAACCACAACCTTTGAGGCACGTGAGCCACGAGAATTGTTGCTGCCTCCGGAACACTTTTCGGCGCTGTGCAACTTTGCACATATAGCTAAGGTTCTTTTAACCTTATCAAAGTTCTATTGTCCTCCCACTTAACTTTTCACGGAAAATTCCTTCTCAAAGAAAATTGATGTTCTAAGCAACAAACATTTTTGTCTTCGATGTTATGGAAGAATACTCAACAGTTATTAGAAATAACATACAAAGACATGTTCATCCAACTTTGGTTGTAAACATCTTACTTATGCATAGCATACCAATGTTTAAGAAAGGACAACTTGGGTTTTATCCCAAACCATAACTTTATATGGTGTCATTTCAACGGATCATGATGGACCTCTTTTCAGTGAAAAAGCGGTAGTCTCTAAATCTTTTAATCTTTAAAATATAATGCCAGTTTTATGAATTACACCTTTGATCTTACCATGTCAAATAAGGTTTCATTCCATATCTCGATTATTCCATACTCATATTGTGTTTCGGGAAACGCAGATCCATGGAACGATTCCTCAAATCTTAGGTGTTATGCTAAACTTCTAACTCAAATATCTTCCTTTATGATCCTATCATAAATTCTTCATTTTCTTATCACATTGATTTTGCACTTCATCTTGAAAGTCTTTGAACTTTTCAAATGTTTCACACTTCATCCTCATTAAGTAAATATTCATATATTCACTAAAATTTTCGGAGAAAGCATATGAAGTTCAAATCCATCGCTCTTGAATACACATAATGGACTTCATACAACAATATGTACAACTTCCAATAAGCTAGTCATCCGTTCCCTTTGGCCTATGAATGGAGTTTTAATTATCTCTAGGAAAGTTTCACAAGCGTCATTTGATCAAAAATCAAAAGACTCCAAAATTCCATCAAGCATGGGGTTTCTTCATGTTTTCTTTCCACTATAATTTAAATGGCGATGTCACTTCTTAAGTGATCTTTCAATCAATCGTATTTTGAAATTTTTAGCATTATCTTTATGGATGTGATTTCTCCAACAAGATTTGTAAATCATCCATATTTTATGGATTACGGAAATTATTTGATCAACCCTTTTGTTCTGATAACACCTGATAAAACAAATCTTGAAGGCAAGCTTTGATAGTAACAAGCAAACAACCCTTTATTTGTTCTCGATGAACATCATCACATATTCTTTTGCTAGTTACTTAGGCCATTGTAGTTCATGAATTATGTTGTTTCGTATGACGATTCACACCAACAAATTATCCAATACTTAAGAACCACATTGTTTAACAAGCAAAGAATATAGCCATAACATGTATATGTTCTATATACCTAAGCTGAACAATTATAGTCTTTTCTCTTCTGCCAAATATTTCTTAGATTTCTCTTTCAGTATGTCTTTATCCTTTCAAAAGAATCTATCAACATCAATAGTGGCATCATACTCATGACACATAGTCCAAAGCATGTATAGTTAAATACCAATGTCTTTGGACTTGCACTTTGAAGTAGATCACCATCATGAAATGTTTGGTGTTCATTCAAATTCCATTCTTTAGTAATATTTTAGTGAAGTAAACATTTTACCTACATCAAATATTCATCCTTATCATGGAACTATTCATGATCAAGCTACGTTATGCTAACGATGAATTGCGAGTATAATGTTGTTCTCCAAAACCTTTGGGAGGATTAGGGTGACTAGCGTCTCCAACCTTTCGCAAATTCTTATCAAATATGAGAACATAAACTTTGCCATATTATACTCTATCATGTTGTAATAAAAACAATCGCAATATCTTCCACATATGATGGTTTCTGAAACAATCCTTTCAGCTCCTAGATAACCTTGATATTAAAACAATCTTTTGAATATCAAGAATCATGGAGACAAAACATGATACTTATATACTAACACTGGAATTATTACTCTTGATTTAGTACCAATTATTAAACTTGATGGAGTAACCGATACTTACTGAAAGTTTGCAATAGGAGTTTTAAACTTTATATTAACACATCAAAACAATAGGATACCAGTTCGTAAAGTAACTAACCAAAATTCTATAGTTCTATTATCTCAACTATAACTAAGCGCAAGGTGGTAAACGGATGCCAATGACTATAACAACTATGCAAATTCACTTTGATTTAATTTATGATAAATAGTGTTCAACTTTTAATCATATTGTTGTTGAACTCTGACTCAAAACAATATCCCTCACATTGTTTTAGTGATTACATGAACCAAATGCACTACACCAAGTCCGACAATCATGTGACATGATGTAGTTCCAAAGGCGAACAATCATCATGTTCATCATATCATCTATATGACTCATGCTTTACCTTTAGGTATTCCGTGTTCCGAGACCATGTATGTACATTGTAGGGTCGTCAAGATTTAACCTTAGTTTATGCATCAGCAAATCTGGCTTGCTCCCATTGTATACACTCGTAGAATCTAACACACCCGATCATCACGTGGTGCTTTGAAACAACGAGTCTTGGCAACGGTTCCTACTAAGGATGAACACTTTACAACTTGATATTTTGTGAGAGGGATCATCTTATAATTCTACCGTCACGATCTAAGAAATACAAGATGCATAAAAGGATTAACATCACATGCCATTCATAATATGTGATATGATATGGTCTTTCTTATTGTGCTTCCGATATCCATCTTCAAGCACGAACATGATCTCCATCATCACCGGTGTGGTGTGAAGATAAATGGCATCGCTCCATGGTTGTCATCCACCAGCATCAACAATTACAACTACTTTGAATAATAGACACGCATGTCTTAACGAAATTAAAAGACAACCATAAGGCTCATGTCGGTTGTCGACTTACAATAAGGATCATTGCATACATCATATATAACCACAATCATGGCCATATCACATCACAGCACACCCCTGCAAAACAAAGTTAGACGCCTCTAATTTTCTTTGCATATTTTACGTGGTTTTCTGCTTTCAATAAGTACCGTTCTAACTTACGAACAAAACCACAACGTTGATCCATGAACTATCAAGTGCCCGTTGTAAATTGAATCTTCACTATGATGGGAGAGACAGACACCCACAAAGCCACTTATGCAATACAAGTTGCATGTCGAGCGTGGAGAAAGTCTCATAAACGATGTCATGTAAGGTTAGTCCGGGCCGCTTCATCCCACCATCCCGCAAGATGCAAAGTACACAAGAAGCAATTGATAATAAAAGAACCACCACCCATAATGACCATTGTGTTCTACTCGTGCAACAGATCTACATATAAACACGGCTCTGATACCACTATAGGGGTTTGTAGCATGGAAAACAAAAAAAAATCTATCATATGAACACACACAAGCCAAAATCTATCTACTAGATTGTAGCAACGAGTCGATGGAGTACTAACCCTCAAAGATCCAAAGCGGTTAACAAGATCGGATTCTCGTGGGTGATGTAGTCGTTCACTTGCCGATCTCAAGATCGCATAGACGATCCTTCTGGCACCGCGTTCCGGCAGAGCTCCTGCAGTCGATCACACGTACGGTACTCGATGAAGACCTTCCTCTCCCTTGTTCCAGCAGGCAGCGGAGGTTGTAGCTCTCTCCTTGCGATTCCGGCAGAACGACGTCACGGTGACAGAAGTAGAGGGGAAATCCTGCAAGGCTTTGCCTAAGCCGGAGTGGGTATGGTGGAGTAGAGAGAGCCTCGGGGCTAGGGTTTAGATAACGAGGGAAGAGGGCAGCCAGCGGCTAGGGTTTAGGCTAGACGGCAGTGACGGTTTAGAGGGGATCTAGAGCGCCAGTGGCTTAGGGGCAGCGGCGGCATAGGGATTGGGTCTTGGGCGTCTTGGGAAAGGGGGATACCTTGGGGTGTGCCCCACCCCTACTTATTGTAGCGACCTCGGATCGGTAAGGATCCTAAGTCCCTGTGATTAACATGCTAGTCCCTGGATCAATAGCTAGCACTCACAGTCGATGAAATATCATGTAAAACACAAAGTCTTTATTACACGGAAAATCCAGAGTATGAATTTACTACAAATTTGCTTAGCATTAAGCTAGCTCAATAACAGCGGAAACATAAAAGCAGCTTGAGTCCATCAACGCCCCAGGCTTGTCGAGTGTAGACTCGCGATCCCTACGCACCTTTCAATCTTCGGATTCTGCACATAAAACGTGTAGCCAACAAGTTGGGTCAATACTTTGAATGTATTGGCAAATTACACCAAGGAGAGAAAAGACTGTCTCTACATGCAAGGCTAGTTTAGGCTGTAGAGTTCATTTGCTCAAAGCTAGTTTTCTTAAGTAGAGAGAAGAAGAGAAAATTTTCCTACTTTGTAAACAATTGCTTAGATAAAATAAGGTCGAGTGGCACACGAGGATATTACGCACCAAGTTTCCAAACGACCAACACTTGGATATTACGCACCAAGTGACACTTGCATATTACACACCAAGTTCCCAAAATCCCACCCATTGGCGATATTACTCACGCCATGGGGTTTTAAAACTTTGTTTTAGAAAAGAGAGAGGAAGATCCTTCAGAGGCTCCATCCTTCAGATGCTCAATGTTGTTTTGTTTCCGTGAACATGGCTGATCGATCAGATTGCAATACTCTCGAGAGTTTGTGCACTTTACCCACAATCCACGATCAAGTCCTTTTACAGACAAGACCATGGCGACGCTTTCCCTTAGTAGCCCCTCTACCTTCTGGATCCAACCGTGCCAAGAACCTCCAAATGTTGGTACCCAGGTGAGGTTTCCCACTAAGTACTAGGCCAAGACAGAGCCCATAATGTATTGTGGTTGCACTAGAAGCTTCTGAATTCTGAAACATGGCAGACTTCTTTGATTCTTGGGCGGCCGTCCTCCACCAAAATCCCACTCGTTGTCTCGACAACCATTCCGCCCAGAAGAAAACTTAGTTTTATTTTGAAGTGGATTTGAGAAGAAAAGTTTGCTCTGGAGAGCCTTTATACTTAGAAAAATTCTATCTTTCGAACCCCCCAACGGTACTTTGTATATATACCATAGCAAGCAATACTTAGCAAAAACAGGGGAACCTATTAGGAGGGTAAATCCTAAGTATAGAGCTACTCATGGCATACTACAAAATCATCGCACTTGCAAAATAATACTAAGGAAAAATTCTACTAGAACATCCTACACATGCATACTACAGAATTTTGAAGATCACATGCATAGAATCAAAACTGGGACAAAATTATGAACAAGTGGTGTAACTTGCCTTGATCCGAGCAGCACTCTACGCAATAGCACTCCTGGGTGCACTCCGAACAATCTAACGAATCACAAACATAGATCTGATCACAACTTGCACCAAATATGCCACAGAGACAACATGTATGCATGCAACATGGTATTTTATGCAAGATTGGTTTTCTAAATTGACCAAAGTAGCATAATTGGGTTGCAATAGTGTTAAGGGTGTTACTAGGATTGATTTCCCATAGGTTTAAAACAATTCGGGTCACTAATATAATTCATAGGATAAATAGGAGATCCAACCATATAATTAGCCCCAAATTAGATCCAACGATCTTAAGCAAAGTTTAATAATTTTGTTCAGTAGGTATTGCGGAAACAAAACCAACGCAACAAAAATCAACTAAAACAGAGTTCTAATTATTTTTCTATGAATTAAATACTCCAATCTAATAATTAACATCTACTCCAAAAACCCTACTATAAACTTGGAATTTTATTGCAGATCTGTGTTCTACATAAAATTATGAATCCAACGGTATATTATAAGCTAAATTTGGCCAAATATTTAATTTTATATGAATTTCGCAAGTTTTAAATTAAATCTACAAACATATCTAACCCTAACTTAAAATATTGCCAAGTGGCCGCTTCTGATTGGGCCAGCTGGCAAGGTGGGGGGGTGACGCGGCGCGGGCACGGTGACGACGCGCTTTGCCACGCGGCAGCGTGGGATTCGCTGGTACCCTTTCTTGTTTGGTTCTAATCTGAGCCGCAGGTTGCAAATCGGACGGATGAGAGGAGTGCGGCGACTCACTGTGGTGGCGACGGCGGCGATGAGTGGCGGCGGCGTCGGTGGAGATGCTTGGCAGCGATCTGGCGGCACCTGGAGGTAGCGAAGTGGTCGACGGTGATCAGCAGCTCCTCGCGGTCCTGTTCGTGGCCTCGGTGATCCTCCTTGCTTCCTGGTCTGTCGGCAAGGTTCCACCGACCTTCTCCGTCCTTGGCATAGCTCCGGCGAGAGATTGCGGGCGCGTGTCTGCGAGAGAGAAGGGGGAAAATGCATGGGCGAATCAGTGGTGATCGAGGTACAACTCTAGAGGAAGAAAGGAGCAAGGGGAAGTCCCGAGCGTCTCGGTGAGGTCCAACCCGACAGTGGCGGCGCGAGTCGTCGATTCGCTAGGGTTCCGCCAGGGGAAAATCGGACGGGGTGAGGCCGGGGGTGGCGGGGTTTATATGGGGGTGGAGACTTGGGCGAGGGGCACGAATCTCCGCGAATCCTACCGGATTCGGTTCGAACTCATGCAGGCGGGGGACTCCTGCTCGAGGTAGGGGACGAGCTGTGGGTCCCGCGTGTCGGTGGTGGAGGGGGGGAGTGGGCTGGCGCGGGTGTTGGCTGGCTAGATGTCGCGCGGGCGTGGGTGGGCTTGCGCGGCGGCCCAGTTAGGTTAGGTTCCCCTTTTTTTCCTTAATTTTTTTTCCAATTTCTGTTTTAATAAAACTTAAATAACTTTTTCATATAAAGTCAAAAACTGATGAAACCAACTTCTCAATTTTTGTAAAAAGAAGGTGGTCATCATAGGGCCATAGTTTAATGTTTTACAAGGTTTTTAGAAGGATCAAGCTTGACTACAACAATAATTCCTACATAGAGAAATCTTTATTAGGGTTTTGATAGGTTTAGATGTTAGGATTTTGTTGCAAATTTTTATTGTAGGATGCAATGATGCAAGGATGATGCATGGCACTAATAACATCTTAATATAAAATATGGGATGTTACAAACCTACCCCCCTTAAGAAGAATCTCGTCCTCGAGATTCGGGTTGGCTAGCAAATAGGTGTGTGTGTTCTGCCTTCATGTCTTCTCCATGCTCCCACGTAGCTTCTTCCTCGGAGTGGTGGTTCCATTGTACCTTGCAGAATCTTATAGTCTTGGTACGGGTAATCCTTTCGGCTGTTTCCAGTATTTTGATGGGTTTTTCCTCATAGGTAAGGTCATTCTCCAAGTGAACCTCATCAAGGGGAACGGTGTCTCTTAGCGGTGTTTCGGCCATCTCCGGGTGACACTTCTTTAGTTGAGACACATGAAACACATCATGCACAGTTAGTCCTTCCGGTAACTCCAACTGATAAGCAACTTCTCCTCTACGGGCCAGAACCTTATATGGTCCTATGAATCGTGGGGCTAACTTGCCCTTGATTCCGAACCTCTTAACTCCTCGTAGGGGTGAAACACGGAGATACGCACGGTCCCCTATTTTATAAGCCACATCTCTGCGCTTGGAATCAGCATAACTCTTCTGTCGGGATTGGGCTACCTTTAGCCTATCCTGAATCTGTCGTACCTTTTCTTCAGCATCCTTTATCAATTCAGGTCCAAAAAGACTGCGTTCACCAACTCCATTCCATAGCAGCGGAGTCCTACATTTCTTGCCATATAGAACTTCAAACCGAGCCATCTTGATACTTGTCTGGTAGTTGTTGTTGTACGAGAACTCAGCATACAGCAGTTTGTCATCCCAACTAGACCCATAGTCTAGTGCGCAAGCTCTCAACATATCTTCCAGAATCTAGTTCACTCTTTCTATTTGGCCATCCGTTTGCGGGTGGAAGGCAGTACTGAATTCTAGTCGGGTTCCAAGAGACTCATGTAGCTGTCGCCAAAACTTTGAAGTGAACTGGGTGCCTCTATCTAACACAATTCCCTTGGAAACACCATGCAGAATTACAATTCTTGACATGTATATCTTAGCAAGCTTAACACTTGTATACGTGGTCTTTACGGGAATGAAGTGAGCCACCTTGGTGAAGTGGTCCACCACTACCCAGATAGAATCAAATCCAGAACGAGTCCGGGGCAATCCCGTGATGAAATCCATGCCTACCTTGTCCCACTTCCAGTCGGGTATAGGTAGTGGTTGAAGTAGTCCTACCGGTTTCTGATGCTCGGCTTTAACTCTATTGCATACATCACACAGAGAAATATATTCTGCAACTTCTCTCTTTAGGTTATTCCACCAAAATCTATCCTTCACATCCATTTACATCTTCATGTTACCTAGATGAATTGAGTATGGCGAATCATGAGCTTCTTGTAAAATCATCTTCCTGATATCGGGGTCATTCGGAACGCACAAACGCTTTCCATACCAGAGGGTTCCTTGTTCGTCCAGACGAAATTCTTTTGTTTTTCCTTCGCTTATCCTGACTCTTATTTCTTCCAACACTTTATCTCCCTTTTGTGCTTCCTGGATTCTTTCTTGGAAGGTGGACACTATTTCCATAGTTGCTACGTGTCCTTTCGGAACTATTTCTAGCCTGAGATCCTTGAATTGCTTGCATAGATCCTCTGGAAGTTCCCCTGCGGTAATTCCATTCACATACACCTTACGACTTAAGGCATCAGCCACCACGTTTGCCTTTCCGGGGTGGTACTGTAAATCTAATTCATAATCCTTAATCAGTTCAAGCCATCTTCTTTGCCTCATATTTAACTCCTTTTGGGTGAAGATGTACTTCAAACTCTTATGATCTGTGAACACATCACAATGTTTACCCATGAGGTAGTGTCTCCATACCTTGAGTGCATGAACCACAGATGCAAGTTCCAAATCATGTGTGGGGTAGTTATGTTCGTGGTTCTTAAGTTGTCGGGAGGCATAGGATACCACTTTACCATCCTGCATCAATACACTTCCAAGTCCTTGTCAAGAAGCGTCACAATAGACTTGAAAATCCTTTTGGATATTAGGCAGACACAGAACTGGCGCCGTTACAAGGCGTTTCTTCAACTCTTGAAAACTTGCTTCACATGCCTCGGTCCATAGGAATTTCTTTTCCTTCTTCAATTGTTCCGTCATGGGTTTTGCTATTTTAGAAAAGTTTTCAATGAACCTCCGGTAATATCCTGCGAGGCCCAAGAAACTCCTAATATCCCCCACATTCTTGGGTGACTCCCATTCTGTCACGGAAGCTACCTTACTAGGATCTACGGCAACTCCTTTTGCTGACACAACATGACCAAGTAATCCCACTTCCTTTAACCAGAACTCGCACTTGCTGAATTTGGCATACAACTTGTGTTCTCTTAGTTTCTCCATAATAAGGCGCAGATGTTTCTCATGTTCCTTCTCATCCTTAGAGTATACGAGTATATCATCTATGAATACCACGATAAACTTGTCCAAATATTCCATTAACACCTTGTTCATCATGGTCATAAAGTATGCTGGGGCATTGGTTAGACCAAAAGACATCACGGTGTACTCATACAATCCGTATCTTGTGGTGAATGCTGTTTTGGGCATATCCTGTTCTCGAATCTTTAGCTGAAAATAGCCTGACCTCAGATCGATCTTTGAGAACACAATTGCTCCCTTTAACTGGTCAAACAAGTCAATGTTGGGCAGAGGATACTTATTCTTAATCGTCACTTCGTTCAACGAGCGGTAGTCCACAACCAGCCTCTTGGTTTTATCCTTCTTTTCCACAAATAGGACAGGCGCTCCCCAAGATGACGCGCTGGGTTGGATGAATCCCTTGTCCAGTTGTTCCCTAAGCTGTTTCTTGAGTTCCTTTAACTCGTCCACATCCATCTTGTATGGTCTCTTAGCTATCGGCCCCGTGCCTGG
The DNA here is from genome assembly GCA_916181665.1 of Avena sativa. Lineage (NCBI taxonomy): Eukaryota > Viridiplantae > Streptophyta > Magnoliopsida > Poales > Poaceae > Avena > Avena sativa. The sequence goes on from OV702281.1 coordinate 259,223,466, forward strand.
CATCAAGTCAATGAGGAACTCGATATCACGGTCGGGTGGCATTCCGGGTAGCTCCTCTGGGAAAACATCTGGGTATTCCTTTACAATAGGTACCTCCTCCAAGCTAACCCCCTTAAGAGAGTTCACCATGACTTCCTTAAGTGCAAAATTCGACTTGATGCGAATCCTTTTCCCTTCCGGTGTTGTGAGCGTGACAGTCCTTTTTGCACAATCTATGACTCCTTCATATTCGGTCATCCAATTCATGCCCAAGATTATGTCTAATCCTTGTGATTCTAGAACTACTAGACTTGTGGGAAAGATGTGTGTCCCAATCCTTAGTTCTAATCCCCGGCAACCGGAGTTCGCCACTATTTCTCCCCCAGGAGAACTTACCCTTAGAGGAAATTTTATAGTCTCCGTAGGTATCTTGCCTCTATCCACAAATACCCTTAATATGAATGAATGCGATGCACCAGTATCAAAAAGAACAACTGCGGGAATATAATTGAGCTTGAACTTACCAATCACGGAGTCTGGTGCATTACAAGCATCCTCCATAGAAACATGATTCACCGTGGCTTTGAAAAACGGATTTGGCTTCTTCCCATTTCCATTGCCATGGTTGTGTCCATTTCCATTCCCATTGCCATTGCCATTTTTCTTCTCGGGGCAAGAGGTTGCATAGTGCCCTATCCTGTTGCACTTAAAGCATGTCACCTCACTGAGATCCTTTCCATTGCTGCCATTCGCATTGCGGTTTTTATGCCCATTGTGTTTGTGGCCGCCTTGGTGATGACCGTTATGGTTGTGGCCATTATTGTTATAAGGTGGTGGTGAAGAATTGCGCTGCTTCTGGTACGGAACAGAGTGCTTGTGAGGGTTAGAATTCCTCTTGCGGTTTTCTATGCTCTTCCTTTTGGATTCAACCACAATGGCTCTGTCCAGGAGTTCCTGAAAGTTGTCAAATTTCTGAGCCACAAGCTGAATGGATATCTCATCATTGAGTCCTCTTAGGAACTCCTCCTGTCTCTTGGTATCAGTGGAAACATCATCGGGTGCATAACGGGCCAGCTTGTTGAAAAGCTCACCATACTCGGTGACAGAACGGTGCAGCTGGTGTAGGTCGCGAAATTCGCGCCTTTTCAGAGTCATGATACCAGCAGCCACATGATGAGTGCGAAAAGCTAACTCAAACCGATCCCACGTGATAGCATCAATATCCGGGTGGGTGACTTGGTAGTTATCCCACCATTCTGCAGCAGGTCCTTCAAGCTGGTGTGCGGCATAACGTACCCTGTCGGCTCCGACAGCTTGCACGGTGTCTAGCTTCTTGTTGATTGTACGTAGCCAGTCATCTGCGATGATTGGTTCAGCGCTGCTTGTGAAGGTAGGTGGGTTCAACCTCAAAAACCGAGTCAAGCGATCCTGTTGAGGTGGTGGCGGAGGCGGTGGTGGCAGCGGGTTGTTGTTGTTGTTGTTTTGCATGTTCTGAGTGAGCAGTTGGATCAGCTGGTTCTGAGTGGCTAAGAGTTGTGCTATTTCCGGAGGGATTTCGGAGTTCGCACGTCTTGGCGGCATCTGTGGGGTTTGAGAGAAAAGTTAAGAAATAGACAGAAAGACTAAGTAATAAACTCCTACCCTTATGAAAACACACCAAGCACACAAGACACACAAGACACATTAAGACAACTCAACAAAGAAAACAACCAAGTTTAACTAAACCAGAATTGTCTTTGTATTTATTACAATCGTGAATAACGTTCTACTATAGAATTAAAGGTGGTCCAACTATTACACATCTTCCATGCCTTCCTCTTCCTCGTCCTCGAACGAGTAGCCTTCCTGCTCTAGGGTTGTCTTGTACAACTCCATCTCCTTCGTGGTGTCTTCAAGCTTCTCTTGGAGGTTCTTAATCTCATCCTGCAGCTTCTTGGTGGTGGCTTCTAGCTGCTCCTGGAGTCCCTCCTTCTCGCTTTGTAGCTCCTCCACTAGGCTTGACTTCTTCGCGGCTTCAAGTTGCTTTGCCAAGTCCCTCTTGGAAGCACGCACATCATTGATTATCTTGCAAAGGCCTTCAGTTTGCACTTCAGTTCCATCGATCTCCTACTTGAGTTCCCTAATCCTCTTATTTCTATTTATCACCCTCTTCTCTTGGTTAGCGAACTTCTTCTCTTGGTCCTGGAACTTTATCTCTTGGAGCTTCATTGCCTCCTCATGCTGCTTGATCATTTCTTCCTTCTCCTTGATGAGGGCGCATAGCTCGTCGTTCTTCAATATCTCGAGGAAGTTACCCTTTTCAAGGTCATGGATGTGGCACTCCAAATCTTGATATTGGGTCCTTCGGCGCTTGGTAGAAGTTCTTTCCTCAAAGATTAACTCCATGGGAATTCCTTCCTCATCTCGTATTCCAAAGAGGCTGCCGCAGTGTCCTTGGAGAGCTTCATGATGACGTCCACATAGGTGACCAATGAGTTGCTGCAAGCTGATGCTAAGGGCCTTCTCCTTGGAATAGCTAACAATGTGGATTGCTATGTCTTCCTCCGGGTTCTTGCCTCGCTCTTTTCCTGGCTGGATGACTTTGACTCCCCAACAGCCGTCCTTGTGGAGTTTCTTCATTGCGCTCCCCTGGATTGTTGGGAGGGGAAGATCCAAACGAGTGAGTAGGTCCATGAGGCATCCACCAAAGCGAAGGGGCTCGATGTCCGCGGCGGTGTCGTAGAGGAAGCTTGTCATCTTTAAGTTAGAAGAATGAAAGTTAGATACTTAAACAAGTAGAGGAGAACAGATACTAGAAGTGCGGAAAATAACTTAATAGAAAAGTAAGTAAGGCACATAAGTTAGAGGTGGTTCCAATCCTAGGGTCACGTCCTACAGGAAACGATGTGCTCTGATACCATCTGTAGCGACCTCAAATCGGTAAGGATCCTAAGTCCCCGTGATTAACATGCTAGTCCCTGGATCAATAGCTAGCACTCACAGTCGATGAAATATCATGTACTACCTCCGTTTCAGGGCTTAAGTCGCACACGCTTTCCAAAGCAAAGTTTGACCGAAAGAATTGAACAACAAAATATTGATTATATTGTACATAATTAGTACCGTTGTATTCGTATTGAAAAATACTTTCCAGTGGTACTAGTTTTATACCAAAACTCTTTATGTACTTAGAGTAATTCTTGGTCAAAGAAAAAACACGCAAAACGAGGACGCCTTAAGCCTTGAAACGGAGGGAGTAAAACACAAAGTCTTTATTACACATAAAATCCAGAGTATGAATTTATTACAAATTTGCTTAGCATTAAGCGAGCTCAATAACAGCAGAAACATAACAGCAGCTTGAGTCCATCAACGCCCCAGGCTTGTCGAGTGTAGACTCGCGATCCCTACGCACCTTTCAATCTTCGAATTCTGCACATAAAACGTGCAGCCAACAAGTTGGGTCAATACTTTGAATGTATTGGCAAATTACACCAAGGAGAGAAAAGACTATCTCTACATGCAAGGCTAGTTTAGGTTGTAGAGTTCATTTGCTCAAAGGTAGTTTTCTTAAGTAGAGAGAAGAAGAGAAAATTTTCCTACTTTGTAAACAATTGCTTAGATAAAATAAGGTCGAGTGGCACACGAGGATATTACGCACCAAGTGTCCAAATGACCAACACTTGGATATTACGCACCAAGTGACACTTGGATATTACACACCAAGTTCCCAAAATCCCACCCATTGGCGATATTACTCACGCAATGGGGTTTTAAAACTTTGTTTTAGAAAAGAGAGAGGAAGATCCTTCAGAGTCTCAATCCTTCAGATGCTCAGTGTTTTTCTGTTTCCGTGAACACGGCTGATCGATCAGATTGCAATACTCTCGAGAGTTTGTGCACTTTACCCGCAATCCACGATCAAGTCCTTTTACAGACAAGACCATGGCGACGCTTTCCCTTAGTAGCCCCTCTACCTTCTGGATCCAACCGTGCCAAGAACCTCCAAACGTTGGTACCCAGGTGAGGTTTCCCACTAAGTACTTGGCCAAGACAGAGCCCATAATGTATTGTGGTTGCACTGGAAGCTTCTGAATTCTGAAACATGGCAGACTTCTTTGATTCCTGGGCGGCCGTCCTCCACCAAAATCCCACTCGTTGTCCCGACAACCATTCCGCCCAGAAGAAAACTTAGTTTTATTTTGAAGTGGATTTGAGAAGAAAAGTTTGCTCTAGAGAGCCTTTATACTTAGAAAAATTATTTGTCTTTCGAACCCCAAACGGTACTTTGTATATATAGCATAGCAAGCAATACTTAGCAAAAACAGGGGAACCTATTAGGAGGGTAAATCCTAAGTATAGAGCTACTCATGGCATACTACAAAATCACCGCACTTGCAAAATAATACTAAGGATAATTTCTACTAGAACATCCTACACATGCATACTACAGAATTTTGAAGATCACATGCATAGAATCAAAACTGGGACAAAATTATGAACAAGTTGTGTAACTTGCCTTGATCCGAGCAGCACTCTACGCAATAGCACTCCTGGGCGCACTCCGAACAATCTAACGAATCACAAAGATAGATCTGATCACAACTTGCACCAAATATGCCACAGAGACAACATGTATGCATGCAACATGGTATTTTATGCAAGATTGGTTTTCTAAATTGACCAAAGTAGCATAATTGGGTTGCAATAGTGTTAAGGGTGTTACTAGGATTGATTTCCCATAGGTTTAAAACAATTTGGGTCACTAATATAATTCATAGGATAAATAGGAGATCCAACCATCTAATTAGCCCCAAATTAGATCTAATGATCTTAAGCAAAGTTTTATAATTTTGTTCAGTAGGTATTGCAGAAACAAAACCAACGCAACAAAAATCAACTAAAACGGAGTTCTAATTATTTTTCTATGAATTAAATACTCCAATCTAATAATTAAAATCTACTCCAAACACCCTACTGTAAACTTGGAATTTTATTGCAGATCTGTGTTCTACATAAAATTATGAATCCAACAGTATATTATAAGCTAAATTTGGCCAAATATTTAATTTTATACGAATTTCGCAAGTTTTAAATTAAATCTGCAAACAGATCTAACCCTAACTTAAAATATTGCCAAGTGGCCGCTTCTGATTGGGCCAGCTGGCAAGGTGGGGGGGTGACGCGGCGCGGGCGCGGTTACGACGTGCTTTGCCACGCGGCAGCGTGGGATTCACTGGTACCCTTTCGGGTTTGGTTCTAATCTGAGCCGCAGGTTGCAAATCGGACGGACGAGAGGAGTGCGGCGACTCACTGTGGTGGCGACGGCGGCGATGAGTGGCGGCGGTGTCAGTGGAGATGCTTGGCGGCGATCTGGCGGCACCTGGAGGTAGCGAAGTGGTCGACGGTGATCAGCAGCTCCTCGCGGTCCTGTTCGTGGCCTCGGCGATCCTCCTTGCTTCCTGGTCTGTCGGCAAGGTTCCGCCGACCTTCTCTCTCCTTGGCGGAGCTCCAACGAGAGATTGCGGGCGCGTGTCTGCGAGAGAGAAGGGGAAAACGCATGATGCGAATCAGTGGTGATCGAGGTACAGCTCTAGAGGAAGAAAGGAGCAAGGGGAAGTCCCGAGCGTCTCGGTGAGGTCCAACCCGACGGCGGCGGCGCGAGTCGTCGATTGGCTAGGGTTCCGCCAGGGGGAAAATCGGACGGGGTGAGGCCGGGGGTGGCGGGGTTTATATGGGGGTAGAGACTTGGGCGAGGGGGCTCGAATCGCCGCGAATCCTACCGGATTCGGTTCGAACTCGTGCAGGCGGGGGAATCCTGCTCGAGGTAGGGGACGAGCTGTGGGTCCCGCGTGTCGGTGGTGGAGGGGGAGTGGGCTGGCGCGGGCGTTGGCTGGCTAGCTGTCGCGCGGGCGCGGGTGGGCTGGCGCGGCGGCCCAGTTAGGTTAGGTTCCCCTTTTTTTCCTTAAACATTTTTTTCAATTTCTATTTTAGTAAAACTTAAATAACTTTTGCATATAAAGTCAAAAAGTGATGAAACCAACTTCTAAATTTTTGTAAAAATAAGGTGGTCATCATAGGGCCATAGTTTAATGTTTTACAAGGTTTTTAGAAGGATCAAGTTTGACTACAACAATAATGCCTACACAGAGAAATCTTTATTAGGGTTTTGATAGGTTTAGATGTTAGGATTTTGTTGCAATTTTTTATTGTAGGATGCAATGATGCAAGGATGATGCATGTCACTAATAACATCCTAATATAAAATCTGGGATGTTACACTTATATAGGTAGGGGGCATCCAAGGGTGTTCCCAACACAGGTGGAAACCCTCCCTAACTCGGAAACCATGTTGGGATTTGACTTTTTCAAACTGCCTTTTTGACTTTCAAATTAGAGTTTGATTTCTCTCTTCCAAGTGTCCAGCCAAGTGACCTAGGACATGATGCAACCATTCCATTTTGTCATGACACATCCATGTACCCTTCCCCTTCCAGTTCGGTGGATCTTCTAGACCCTTCTAGAACATTCCGGTGAAAACACCGAAACCATTCCCGAACTCCGGAATTGAACTTTCCTTATATGAATCTTATTCTCCGGACCATTCCGGATATCCTCGTGACATCCCAGATCCCATCTGAGACTCCAGACTACATTTCAGTCTCTTTACTCACATTCCATATCTACTAAACAACATCGAATCCTTAAGTGTGTCTCCCTACGGTTCGTGAATTATGCAGACATGATCGAGACTCTTCTCCGATCAATAACCAATAGAGGAATCTGGAAATTCATATGGATCCCACATATTTCTACGATTACTTCGTGATCGAATGAACCATTTACATACGATACCAATTTCCCTTTGTCTCGTGATACTTTACTTATCCGAGGTTTGATCGTCGGTACCTCTGCATACCCAGTTCAACCTCATTACCGACAAGTACTCTTTTCTCATTCATGTGATATGTGATATCTTGTGAGCCAGTCACATGCTTGCAAGCCAATTGGATGACATTCCACCGAGAGGGCCCAGAGTATATCTATCCGTCATATGGATGGACAAATCCCACTCTTGATCCATGTGCCTCAACACATACTTTCCGAACACTCAATGCCACCTTTATAACCACCCAGTTACGAAGTGGTGTTTGATGTCATCAAAGCATCCATCCGGTGATGGTGATTAACATGATCTAATGGTCGAAGGATTTAGGTTAGTATGTATTTGAAAGCTTATAGCAAGTGAACTATTTAAATGACTTAATCTTATGCTACGCTTCATTATAGGAGTATGTCCATCACATCATTCTCCTAATGATATGACCTTATCATTAATAACATATCAATGTTCATGATCAGGAAACTATGATCATATATTAACCAACAAGCTAGTTTAACAAGAGGCTTTACTAGGGACTCTTACATGTTTACAAATCACACAAGTATTAATGTTTCCGGTTAATACAATTATAGCATGGCATGTAAACATTTATCATAAGTATGAAGATATGATAATAACCACTTAATTATTGCCTCTTGGGCATATCTCCAACACTAGTCTACCTTGGACTACATAAATAGGTTATTCCTCTTATTCTTCTTTACAAAAACCCTAGCATCCAAATCTGTCTAAAATTCCCTCATCTCTTGCTTTCAAAATCAGATCTGAAGTCTCCTTTCTCTGGTAGAAATTCCACCATATTTTCCTCATGATCGTGTGTGCCATCTTCTTTCATTTTCCTCTTTTCAAATTACGAGCGACCAATTGTTTCTAGTTATTTAGCCAGCAGACCAACATCACGTCATCGTTCCATTTCCAACCGACCAGCTCACGACGGGAGGCTCTCTGCTCCTTGTCTACTCATGCTTGCACCTACAATGGAGGGTCAACACCTAGCTCAGGCATGATTTTCTCTTCAAGATAGTAGCACCTATCCAAGCCTCGATCCACATGTCGTATGCCACCAGATCTCCATCCAGAAACAGCATGCGCCCGCTCCTTCCGAGATCCCGCATGCAGCCGACAAACAGCTGGCCTGCTCGCTCCACCTTGCCTCGGGCTACGCGCAAGCGCCTATACCGCCTCCAGTTCATGCGAGTGCAGCGCAAGAATCTCCCACCGGTCCTTTTTCTCTCGGCGACCTGTCGTTCGTCGGCCTCGGCTTCCGTCCCATGCGTGTATGCACACAAATCGCTCTCAGTTGTGCCTCTAATTTATCCCAATCTTGATAAAAGACCGCCATTCTATTTGTAGGTTGTGGCTTCGGTATTCCAAGCAATGGAAATCAGTTGATTTGTTGCCTTTTCGTTGTCAATAGCAAGTCGTTTCTCAGCCATATTCATCCGCAACATGTTCGACCAATTGTTCGCAAGAGCTTCGATTTGGCATTTCTATTTCAACATGCCTAATTTATTCAGTGGCCGACCAATTCTAGTTCATCAAGTTTGGCTCCATTTATTTACGCTGCACCGACACCCGTTGTTTGATGCCGCCACCTTATTCCCCCATGATCTACTTTTTAGCGGTCGCTATGTAGACTCTCTCCGCAACGTCGGCTTATTCCGCTACTTCAACTTTTAACCCAAAGGTCGTCTCTTTGTCTTTCCAATCCAAATCACGAGATCCCGATCCTAAACCTATTTTGTGTAAATATCAGCTATCTTTTTGCATTAAAATGATTCATGATTGCATACATACTTTGTCATTTTGGGGTATTTTGTCGATTCATCTCATAATTAAATATGGAGGCTATACGCGGGCTATTATAGTCTTATATTGGCTCCATTTAAATTTTTGTAACGAATCAGTGCCATGTTTTGCCTTGTTAAGACAACATTTAAATTACGGGGTATCTAACAACATGAACCATCTAATTAGTTGTCGGGACCCTGGTTACGCTTAATATTGCCTAGTTGCATCGCATCTTTGTGATGTCATGCATGATACATGCATCATGCCGATCTTTTGCCGTAGTATTAAATATTGCATTTGGTGTTTCTTCTAGTATTTTTCTTCTTCACGGATCAGGCCCATGAGTTAATGCGAGTGTCTACCAAATCTTCAGATGTATCGTTGGCCATTTCCTAAGCGAGAATTATTCCCCTTTCTACCTATTTTGCATTTATAGTCTTTACTTCCTCATGTTGATCTATTGCTACATGTGTTGCAATGCTTTAGTCTTTTCATACCCATTATACCCCTTGAAGCCTATATTGCCTTGGACAACTCTTATTACCTGTTGTTTGGTAGATAGTCGGTCTTGCGATTCGTAGTTGCTTGCTCATGTGTTGTTTCGCAACGATGTTCCACCAATGTTGGGGGTTGGGATATTCTTAACAGTGGATATGATCATGGATCTAACTACAACTTGTTAATTAAATGTTGGGAGTAGGTATAAATAATGCAGAGGCAGAAAGGGTAATAGTTGAGATCTGGTTATTATCTCCCCCCCCATGTGTCCACCTAGGACTCGAATTCTTGACACCTATTCTGAGACTGAGCATGATAAGCACATGTGGGGTGTATGGGCACCCCTAGCGGCTTAGTACCTGATTTCAAAACACTATACTAGGGGCCACAAACTAGTTTGAGGTTTTAATGCCATGTTATGCCATCTATGCCATGTTTATTATCCGTTGCTCAATGAATGTTTACTACTGTACTATTTAGGATGTGGGTCAATATGTTGAGGATTATAACTATGGCTTATGATCTTTTAGCCGATCTCGCAACCTATGGGTTTGTCTACGGAGCTCGACTGACTTTGTTACCAGTAGCTTATTGGGGTGGCCCCCATGTACTTGATTTGGGTCTAGGAAAGCATCATGTCCGAGTCCCCGCCGACATACCGATGGGTGTATGTTAATTGATCTGGAAATAAGGGTCAAAGTGCGTGTGGAAACTTTGATGCACCCCTGTAGGGTTAAATATTTTTGAAAAGCCATGTCCACGGTTATGGACGACTTGGAGCATAGTTTCTCGATCATAGAAAACTATAACTAAAGTTTGTTTTTATAATTTGACTTGTATCTGATATGACTAGTAAGTTGGATAACCACCAGGGATAAAATGAATAAAACCTCCAACCATGTGAGTTTCCTCAGCAGGACTTCCTCGTTTGGTCTCTAGGGGAAAATACCAGTATGGGTATGTTTGGTGGTACTATCAGGTTAGTTCCGCATAGGTATTTCTTATCTCTCTCTGATAGTCGGCAGTTGTATCGAGTCTCTATAGGTTGTTCAGTGCATGCTTCGCCGCCGCTTCGGTCCACTATACCTATGTAGGCGAAAGCCGCCGAATTCTAAGTCCCGATGTGTACTAGCCCTGGCACTAATCGCTCTATTTTTCCTTTACCCTTTGTCGGCACCCCTTTTCTTTAGCAGTTTTGAGATCATCGTCGTTAGTAGGGTTACCCTTCCGGCTTGGCCTGGTCAGGGTTATGGACGCCATTGGTTATTCTTCGGGGCTCTTAGCCCCATTTGCATCTTATCTGTACTAGGATGTTGTATCGTTTTCAAGGTGATTTGGATCTTTATACTGTATATCTGTATTCTTTACTCATAGAGTTGTTGTTATATATATAATATATATTTTCTGTGGGTTCCATCGTGGACTATTGTGAAATGGTATTACTTTGTTTTCACCCGTACGCCAGTGCTTGGTGGGCATCTTTTAATCGTTTCTATGCGGGTTTGGCGGGAATCTCTGAAACTTGCATAGGGCCGATTCGAGAGTGTTACAAAGTGGTATAAGATATCAGAAGTTGCAATACCCCACTGGTCCAACCTGTAGGATAACCTAGCTAACAGACGATGTAGAGTGTCAAAACTATTTTGCAAAATCAGTTGGATATATCTGATTAGGTCTGATTTTACTTCTTACCCCTATGCTATTCTCCTCTTACATTTGCGTGCTTTGAATCTGTCCACTTATCTTCTCTTCAAGTCCATCAATTGTCGTGGTAGGGTTTTCATCGTACCTTCAGGATTTCGCTTCCTTCCTCTTGTAGCGGTGCTTCTACATCTGGTGGTCATGCTATCTGATGGATCTTTCATCTGTTGTACCTTTTAGTGGACCAAAATTCAATAAAAAATTCTTTATATCTTCCGGTGTTTTCCGATGTGACGACATCATCTACGCTAGATCCTATTAAGAGCCTACATCACACCTTGTTTTTCGAACATCTCTTTTGAATATTTTCAGTCGGAATTCCAAGAGTTGGTTGCATAATTCTTCTATTCATATACAGAGTAATGCTTTGAGTATGGGATGGAGTCACGACCATACCACTAATCTTATCATTCTCTTTTGTACATTGAATCGGCGAACCAATGCAATTTGACTCATTCTATGAAAGTTAGGTGGGATTACCTTTTGAGACCTCTGCCTTCGTTTGTGTTTCACCGAAGTGTTCTCTCGACGAACGTGAGCAATGACCCTTGTTGGTGGTGTCACCAATTTCAAGATGGAGAAAGAATCTTTATTATTGGTGTCACGTGGATCTATACAAAGCGAGAATATTTAGAGCGTTGGCCTTCTTCTCGGTACCATTAGGCAGATCTCGAGGACGAGATCCATTGTTAGTGGTGTCGAATTGCGGCACCATAGGAAATCCCCAACTAGAAAATTGCTTGTTATTTTATTTTCTACATCATCATGACACCTTGCATGGAACATATAATTAAATTCTTGCACTTGTATTTGGTTCTTGATATTTTTTTTGACATTTGTATTTGCCTCTCTCTATTTTCACCCTCTCCCTATTCTCTATCTAGTTGGTGCCATAATTGACATGGAACCATAATGTCCAATTTCATTTGATTGAGTCTTGCTATTTGCATCTTGTCATAATGTCCAACTTGACTTGGGGGCATATCTATTTAAATCATTCATATCACTAACATGCTTCTATGATCTTATCCATATGATTTTTTCTCCATATTCCACCACACATGGTACCATATGGGTTTCTTCATTTTCTTCGATTTAATTATGCCCATATGTATTGTGTGGATCTCGCCACCATATGTTATCCATATTATCTTTCCTAAAATCTATCTAACATTGTCCATATGGGTTCTTATATTTTTTATTTGGATTTAAATCATGTCCATATGAGCGTGTGGATTATCCATTCAATTTTTCTCTATTTAAAACGTAGTGCTCTTGTCTCTATCTATCTATGCCATCTTCATGTGAGTCATTCTTCTTGTTAGAAATATTTGATCAATTTATTTATTGGAATTTTCTTTAAATCCTATAAGTAACCTTCTTGCCTCTCTTGTTGGTTCAGATCGCATCATGCATATTTTTTTGCAAGTTTTGATCGTAAATTATTTTGCTAAAAATATATTTTTGTTTTCCAAAATACCCACATGGTTTTATTAAACCCATCCTTATTTTTCTATTTTTAAATTGAAACAAAACAATATTTTTATCCTTTATAAGACCGCAAAAATTGTTCTTATTTTACTTATAATAAAAATAGGCAAAAAAGCCTTTCTAAAGTTTTGGCCCAAAACTAGCCCTATCTAGTCTACTTTGAACTACATAAATAGTCAATTCCTCTTATTCTTTCTTACCAAAATCCTAGCCTCCAAATATGTCTAAAATTCCCTCATCTCTTGCTTTCAAAATCAGATCTGAAGTCCCCTTTATCTAGTACAAATTCCACCATATTTTCCTCATGCGTGCCATATTTTTTCCTTTTGCTCTTCTCAAATTGCGAGTGACCAATTGTTTCATGTTATTTAGCCAGCAGCCCAACATCTCATCATCGTTTCATTTCTGGCCGACCATCTCACCACGGGAGGCCCGTTGTTCCTTGTCTACTCAAGCCTACAGCTGCAACGGTGGATCAACACCAAGCTCAGGCATGACTGTCTCTTCAAGATAGCAACAGTCATCCAGGCCTCGATCCGCTTGTCGTACGCCACCAGATCTCCACCCTACAATGGTATGCGCCCGCTGCTTCCGAGATCCCACATGCAGCCGGCAAGCAGCTGGCCTAATCGCTCCACCTTGCCTTGGGCTGTGCGCGAGCGCCTCTGCCGCCGCCGGTTCATGCGAGTGTAGTGCAAGCAGCTCCCGCCGGTCCTTTTTTCTCTAGGCGACCTGTCGTTCATCGGCCTCGGCTTCTGTCCCATGTGTGTATGCACCCGAATCGCTCTTGGTTGTGCTTCTAATTTATCCCAATCTTGATTAAAGGCCGTACATTCTTTTTGCAAGTTGTGGCTTCAGTATTCCACGCTAGGGAAACCAGTTGATTTGCTGCCTTTCCGTTGTCCTTAACCGGTTGTTTGCCGGCCAGAGTCGTCCGCAACATGTTCGACCAATTGTTCGCAAGATCTCTGATTTGGCATTTCTATTTCAACGTGCCTAATTTATTCAGTGGCTGACCAATTCTACTTCATCAAGTTTGGCTCCGTTTATTTATGCCACACCGACACCCATTGTTCGACGCCGCCACCCCTTCCACCATGATCTACTTTTCAGCGGTCGCTATGTGGACTCTTTCCGCAAGGTCAGCTTATTCCGCTACTTCAACTTTTAACCCAAAGGTCGTCTCTTTGTCTTTCCAATCCAAATCGCGAGATCCCGAATCCTAAACCTATTTTGTATAAATATCATCTATCTTGATGCATTAAAATGATTCATGATTGCATCCATACTTTGTCATTTTGGAGTATTTTATCGATTCATCTCATAATTAAATATGGAGGTTATATGCGGGTTATTCTAGTCTTATATTGGCTCCATTTAAATTTGCATAACGAATCAGTGCCATGTTTTGCCTTGTTAAGACAATATTTAAATTACGGGGTATCTAACAACATGAACCATCTAATTAATTGTTGGGACCCCGATTCCATTTAATATTGCCTAGTTGCATCGCATCTTTGTCATGTCACGCATCATACATGTAGCATGCCGACCTTTTGTCGTAGTATTAAATATTGCATCCGGTGTTTCTTCTAGTGCTTTGCTTCTTCACGGATTAGCCCTATAAATTGATGCGAGTGTAGACCCGATCTTCGGATGTATCTTCGGCCGTTTTCTAGGCAAGCATTCTCCCCCTTTCTACCTATTTTGTATTTATAGTCTTTATGTCCTCCTATTGATCTATTTCTACCCATGTTGCGATTCTTTAGTATTTTCATACCCGTTATACCCCTTGCAGCCTATATTGCCTTGAACACCTCCTATTACCTATTGTTTGGAAGATAGTCGGCCTTGTGAGTCATAGTTGCTTCCTCAGGTGTTGTTTCGCTTCAATGTTCCACCGATGTTGGGGTTTGCCATATTCTTAATGACGGAGATGATCATGGTTCTAATTGCAACTTGTTAATTAAATGTTGGGAGTAGGTATAAATAATGAAGAGGCACAGGGGTAATAGTTGAGATCTGGTAATTATCTCGCCCCCTGTGTCCACCTAGGACCCAAGTTCTTGACACATGTTTCGAGATTGAGCGCACTAACCACATGTGGGGTGTATGGGAACCCCTATCGGCCTAGTACCTGATTTCAAAACACTGTACTGGTGGACACAAACTAGTTTGAGGTTTTAATGCCATGGTTATGTAGGGGTCTGTAGCATGAAAACAAAAAAATTCTACCGCATGAACACAGACAAGCCAAGATCTATCTACTAGATTGTAGCAACAAGTCAATTAGAGTACTCACCGTCGAAGATTCCAAAGCGGTTAACAAGAGCAGATTCTCGTGGGTGATGTCGTCATTCACTTGCCGATCTCAAAATCGCATAGACAATATTTTCGGCGCCGTATTCCTGCAGCGCTCCCGCAGTCGGTCACACGTTCGGTACTCGATGAAGACCTTCCTCCCTTGTTCCAGAAGGCAGCGGAGATTGTAGTTCTCTCCTCACGATTCCGGCAGCCCGACAGCATGGTGTCGGAGTTAGAGGGAAGATCCCGCAGGGCTTTGCCTTAAGACGGAGCGGTAGGACGGAGTATAAGGGTTCCCCGGCGTTCTAGGGTTTAGAGGACGGAGACGAGGAGGTGGGGCCAGCAGCGGCTTGGGCGGCGGCGGCTGGATCGTGGGATGGGGTTGTGGTTGTGGTATTTGGGGCTGCCCCTCCCCTCTATTTATGAGAGTGAGGTGCAGCTAGGGGAGGGGGAGGTCAAATCCTCCCCCAACTCCCTCTCCTTGGCGCGCGCGGTGGAGGGAGAGAAGGTTTCCTCTCCTCCCTCCACCAGGAATCATTGTCCCAATTTGACTATTTAAACTTTCCTTTTGACTTTCAATTTTGGAGTTTAATTTATTTCTATTAAACGCACAGCCAAGTGACCTAGGACATGATGCAATCATTCCACTTAGTCATGACACATTCATGTACCCTTCCCCTTCCGGATCGGTGAACCTTCTATACCCTTCTAGATCATTTTGATGAAAACACCAGAATCATTCCCGAACGCCAGAATTGAACTTTCCTTAATCTTCTTCCCGGATCATCCCGGATCTACTCGTGATATCCTGGATCCAATCCGAGACTCCGAACAATATTCGACCTTCTTACTCACATTCCATATCTACTAAACAACATCGAATCCTTAAGTGTGTCTCCCTATGGTTCGTGAATTATGCAGACTTGACCGAGACTCTTCTCCGATCAATAACCAATAGAGGAGTCTGGAAATTCATATGGCTCCCACATATTTCTACGATTACTATGCGATCGAATGAACCATTTTCATACGATACCAATTTCCCTTTGGCTCGCAATATTTTACTTATTCGATGTCTGATTGTCGGTATCTCTACATACCTAGTTCAACCTCGTTACCGATAAGTACTATTTACTCGCTCCTGTGATATGTGATCCCTTGTGAGCCAGTCACATGCTTGCAAGCTAATTGAATGACATTCCACCAAGAGGTCCTAGAGTATATCTATCCGTCATATGGATGGACAAATCCCACTCTTGATCCATGTGCCTCAACACATACTTTCCGAACACTCAATGCCACCTTTATAACCACCCAGTTATGAAGTAGTATTTGATGTCATCAAAGCATCCTTTCGGTGATTGTGATTAGCATGATCTCATGGTTGTAGGAATTAGGTTACTATGTATCTGAAAGCTTATAGCAATTGAACTATTGAAATGACTTGATCTTTATGCTACGCTTATCTATAGGACTATGTCCATCACACCATTCTCCTAATGATATGATCTTGTTGTTAATAACATCTCAATGTTCATGATCAGGAAACCATGATCATCTATCAACCAACAAGCTAGTATTACAAAGAGGCTTCACTAGGGACTCGAACAAGTTTACAAATCACACAAGTATTAATGTTTCTGGTTAATACAATTATAGCATGAATGTAAACATTTATCATAAACACAAAGATATAATAATAAATACTTTTATTATTGCCTCTAGGGCATATCTCCAACAGTCTCCCACTTGCACTAGAGTTAACTAATCTAGATTACATGGTAATATATCGAACACCCATGGCGGTTTGGTGTTGGTCATGTTTTGCCCTCGGGAGAGGTTTAGTCAACGGATCACCAAATTCAGATTTGTGTGTACTTTGCAAATATTTACTCCACCATCTTGGACATGCTCTCGAATAGCGTGAAAACGTAGCTTGATATGCTTCAGCTTCTTGTGTGACCTTGGTTCTTGTGCATTGGCTATGGCGCCCATGTTATCACAGTAGATAGACATTGGGTCCAACGCACTGGGAACCACACCGAGCTCCGTAATGAAATCATTCATCCATATCGCCTCTTGTGAAGCCTCCGAAGCAGCTACATATTCCGATTCAGTTGAAGATCTCGCCACAACGCTTTGCTTTGCACTCCTCCAGCTCACTACTGCACCATTCAAAGTAAATACGTATCCAGATTGAGAATTAGAATCATCCGGATCAGTGTTCCAACTAGCATCAGTGTAACCATTAACAATGAGTTGTTCATCACCTCCATAAGAAAGAACCATATCCTTAGTTCTTCTCAAGTACTTAAGGATGTTTTTTACCGCTGTCCAATGATCCACCCCTGGATCACTTTGATATCTGCTAGTCAAACTAACAGCATATGCAATGTTGGGTCTAGTACATAGCATGGCATACATGATAGATCCTATGGCTGAGACATAGGGAGTCTTACTCATCCTTTCTCTATCTTCTGCCATAGCAGGACTTTGAGTTTTACTCAAGGTCGTATTGGGCAACATGGGAAAGAACCCTTTCTTGCTATCTTCCATTCCAAACCTCTTTAGAACTTTGTCCAAATATGTACTCTGTGAAAACGATATTAGGCATTTTGATCTATCCCTATAAATCTTTATGCCTAATATGTAAGCAGCTTCGCTAATATCCTTCATTGAAAACCTATTATTCAAATAATCTTTGACACTATTAAGAAGGTCTATATCATTCCCAATCAACAATATGTTGCCCACATATAGTACTAGGAATGCTACAGAGCTCCCACTCACTTTCTTGTAAATACAAGCTTCTCCATCAGTTTGTATAAAACCAAAACTTTTGATTACCTTATCAAAATGTTGATTCCAACTTCGGGATGCTTGCTTCAATCCATAAATGGACCGTTGAAGTTTGCATACATTGTTAGCATATTTAGGATTGACAAAACATTTGGGTTGTACCATATACAACTCTTCATCAATGTCTCCATTGAGGAATGCTATTTTGACATCCATCTGCCATATCTCATAATCATAATATGCAGCGATTGCTAACAAAATCCTCACAGACTTTAGCTTCGTTGCCGGTGAGAAAGTCTCATCGTAGTCAACTCCTTGAATTTTTCAAAACCCTATTGCAACAAGTCGAGCTTTATAGACAGTAACATTACCATGAGCATCTATTTTCTTATTTAAAATCCATTTGTTCTCGACAACCTTTCGGCCATCCGATAAGTCCACCAAAGTCCATACTTGGTTTTAGTACATGGATCCAATCTCGGATTTCATGGCTTCTTGCCATTTATTGGAATCTGGGCTCATCATCGCTTCCTCCTATGTCGTAGGGTCATTGGTATTGTCCACCAACATGACAATCATAATGGGATCATACCAATCGGGAGTGGTACAATTTCTCGTCGACCTGTGAGGTTCCATAGTAACTTCGACCGAAGTTTCATGATCTTTATCATTAGCTTCCTCTCCTATTGGTGTAGGCGCCACAGGAACTTATTTCAGTGTTGCGCTACTCTCAAATCCGAGAGAAGGTTCGACAACCTCGTCGAGTTCTACTTTCCTTCTAGTCACTTCTTTCGAGAGAAACTCCTCTAGAAAGGATCCATTCTTGGCAACAAAGATTTTGCCTTTGGATCTATGATAGAAGGTATACCCAATATTTTCTTTCGGGTATCCTATGAAGACGCATTTTTCCTCTTTGGGTTCAAGCTTGTCGGGCTATAACTTCTACACATAATCTTCGCAACCCCAAACTTTAAGGAACGATAATTTAGGTTTCTTCCCAAACCATAATTCATACGGTGTCGTTTCAACGGATTTAGATGGTGCCCTATTTAAAGTGAATGCAGTTGTTTCTAATGCATAACACCAAAACGACAAAGGTAAATCTCTAAGTGACATCATAGAACGAACCATATCTAAGAGAGTTCGATTACGACATTCGGACACACCATTATGTTGTGGTGTTCCCGGCGGTGTCAATTGAGAAAGTATTCCGCATTTCTTCAAATGCTTGCCAAACTCGTAACTTAGATATTCACCTCCACGATCAGATCGTAGAAACTTAATCTTCTTGTTACGTTGATTCTCCACTTCACTTTGAAATTCCTTATACTTCTCAAAAGTTTCAGACTTATGTTTCATGAAATAGATATACCCATATCTACTCAAGTCATCCGTGAAAGTAAGAAAATAACGATAACTACCGCGCGATGCTACACTCATCGGGCCACACACATCGGTATGTATGATTTCCAATAAGTCCGTAGCTCGCTCCATCATACCAGAAAATGGAGTCTTAGTCATTTTTTCCATCAGACATGCTTTGCATCTTCCAAGTGATTTGAAATCAAGTGATTCAAGAATTCCATCGGAATGGATTTTCTTCATACGCTTTACTCCAATATGACCAAGACGACAGTTCCACATATATGTTGAGTTATCGCTTAATTTCAAATGTTTAGATTCTATATTATGAACATGTGTATCACTACTATCGAGGTTCAATAAAAAATAGACCATCTATCAATGGTGCATGACCATAAAAGATATTACTCATATAAATTGAACAACCATTATTCTTGGACTTAAACAAGTAACCGTCTCACAATAAACAAGATACTGATATAATGTTCATGCTAAACACAAGAACCAAATAACAATTATTTAAGTATAAAACTAATCCCGATGGTAGATGAAGAGGGAGTGTGCCGACCACGACCACATCAACCTTTGATCCGTTTCCAACGTGCATCGTCACCTCATATTTTTCTAGTCTCTGGTTATTCTACGGCACCTGTTTCGAGTTACAAATATGTGCAACTAAACCAGTATCAAATACCCATGCACTACTATGATTACTAGAAAGATACACATCAATAACATGTATATCGGATATACCTTTCTTCTTGATGTTGCCATTCTTCAGATCCGCCAAGTACTTGGGGCAATTCCGCTTCCAGTGACCTTCTCCCTTGTAGTAAAAGCACTCAGTCTTAGGCTTAGTCCCAGCCTTGGTCTTCTTCGCCAGTGCGGTAGCTTTCTTACCGCCCTTCTTGAAGTTTCCCTTTTTCTTAGGCTTTCGTTGCTTCTTAAAATTGGTGGTCTTATTGACCATCAATACTTGGTGCTCTTTCTTGATCTCCACGTCCGCAGACTTCAACATAGAGAAGAGTTATGGCAACGTCTTATCCATGCACTATATGGTGTAGTTTATCACAAAGTTCTTTTAACTTGGTGGTAGTGATTGGAGGACACGATGAATCCCCAACGCATTAGGAATTATTATGCCCAAGCTATGGAGCTTGCTAGCATGCCCAGACATCTTAAGCACATGCTCACTGATAGAGCTTCCCTCTTCCATCTTGCAGTTAAAGAACTTTTTAGAAGCTTCATAACTCTCAACTGTCGCATGATCGTCAAATATCATTTTGAGTTCACGGACAATATCATATGGGTCAAAGTTCTCAAACCTTTTCTAAAGCTCTGGTTCCAAACCATACAATATAGCACACTGAACTGTGGAGTACTGATTCTTCCGAGTACGGAAAACATTTTTCTCATCATCGATAGTATCTTCTGCAGGTGGGTCATCCAGCGGTGCATCCAGCACATAGGTCAACTGACCAGCATTGAGGACAGTCCTCAAATTCCGGAACTAATCCGCGAAGTTGCTTCCATTGTTTTTCAACTTTTCTTTCTCTAGGAACACATTAAAATTGATGGTAGGGGCCGCCATTGATCTACAACATATTTGCAAAAATTTAGACTAATTTTATGAAAAATTGAGTTCTAATTAATAGTTAAATTAACCATGGTGAATCCCACGCAAAACAATATTCGTCACATTGTTTTAGTGATCACACAAACCAAATCCACTACATCAAAACCCATCATCACGAGAGATGATGTAGTTTCAAAGGCGAACAATCAACATGTTCATCATATCTACTATATGACTCATGCTTTACCTTTCGGTTATCCGTGTTCCGAGACCATGTCCGTACATGCTAGTCTCGTCAAGATTAACCTTAGTTTCTGCATGAGCAAATCTGGCTTTCCTGTTGTATGCACATGTTGATTCTATCACACCCGACCATCACGTGGTGCTTCGAAACGATGAGTCTTGGTAAAGGTGCTAACTAAGGGTCAACACTTTACTTGATAATTTTGTGAGGAATCATCTCATAATGATACCATCACAATCTAAGCAATACAAGATGCTTAAAAGGATTAACATCACATGCAATTCAAAATATGTGATATGATATGGCCTTTCTTCTTGTGCTTCTGATCTCTATCTTCAGGCATGAACATGATATCCATCATCACCAGTGTGGCGTCAAGGTAAATGGCACTGCTCCAAGGTTGTCGTCCACCAGCATCAACTATTACAACTACTTTGAATAATAGACACACAGGTCTTAACGAAATTAAAAGACAACCATAAGGCTCCTTCCGGTTGCTGACTTACAATAAGGAACATTGCATATATCATATATAATCACAATCATGGCCATATGACATCACAGCACACCCCTGCAAAACAAAGTTAGACGCCTCTAATTTTCTTTGCATATTTTACATGGTTTGGGGATTTCAATAAGTACCATTCTAACTTACAAACAAGAACCACAACGTTGATGCTTGAACTATCAAGTGCCCATTGTAAATTGAATCTTTACTATGATGGGAGAGACAGACACCCGCAAAGTCACTTATGCAATACAAGTTGCATGTTGATCGTGGAGCAAGTCTCATGAATGATGTCATATAAGGTTAGCCCGGGCCGCTTCATCCCACCAAACCGCAGGATTGCAAAGTAGACAAAAAGCAATTGATAATAAAAGCACCACCGCCCACAATGATCATTGTGTTCTACTCGTGCAAGATATCTACATATAGACACGATTCTGATACCACCGTAGGGGTTCGTAGCATGGAAACAAAAAAATTCTACCGCATGAACACACACAAGCCAAGATCTATCTACTAGATTGTAGCAACGAGTCGATTAGAGTACTCACCCTCGAAGATTTCAATATGGTTAACAAGAGCAGATTCTCGTGGGTGATGTAGTCGTTCACTTGCCGATCTCAAGATCGCATAGCCGATCCTTCCGGCGCTGTGTTTCGGCAGCACTCGCAGTCGGTCACATGTTCGGTACTCGATGAAGACCTTCCTCTTCATTGTTCAGCAGGTAGAGGAGATTGTAGTTCTCTCCTCGCGATTCCGGCAACACGACGGCGTGGTGTCAGAGTTAGAGGGGAGATCCCGCAGGGATTCGCCTTTAGACGGAGCGGGTAGGATGGAGTAGAAGGGTTCCCCAGTGTTCTATGGTTTATAGGCCGGAGAGGAGGAGGTGGGGCCGGCGGCGGCACGAGGCAGCAGCGGCGGCTGGCTCGTGGAGTGGGGTTGTGGTTGTAGTCTTTGGGGCTTCCCCCTCCCCTCTATTTATGATAGGGAGGTGCATCTAGGGGAGGGGGAGGTCGAATCCTCCCCCAACTCCCTCCACGAGGAATCATTTTCCCAGTTTGACTATTCAAACTTTCCTTTTGACTTTCAATTTTGGATTTTAATTTCTTTCTATTAAACGCACAGCCAAGTGACCTAGGCCATGATGCAATCATTCCACTTAGTCATGACACATTCATGTACCCTTCCCCTTTCGGATCGGTGAACCTTCTAGACCCTTCTAGATCAGTCCGGTGAAAACACTGGAATCATTCCTGAACTCTAGAATTGAACTTTCCTTATATGAATCTTATTCCCCGGATCATTCTAGATCTCCTCGTGATATCCCGGATTCCATCCGAGACTCCGAACAACATTCGGTCTTCTTACTCACATTCCATATCTACTAAACAACATCGAATCCTTAAGGGTGTCTCCCTACGGTTCGTGAATTATGCAGACATGACCGAGACTCTTCTCCGATCAATAACCAATAGAGGAATCTAGAAATTCATATGGATCCCACATATTTCTACGATTATTATGTGATTAAATGAATCATTTACATATGATACTAATTTCCCTTTGTCTCGCGATATTTTACTTATCCGAGGACTGATCGTTGGTATCTCTGCATACCTAGTTCAACCTCATTACCGATAAGTACTCTTACTCATTTTTGTGATATGTGATCCCTTTTGATCCAGTCACATGCTTGCAAGCTAATTGGATGACATTCCACCTAGAGGGCCTAGAGTATATCTATTTGTCATATGGATGGACAAATCCCACTCTTGATCCATGTGCCTCAACACATACTTTCCAAACAATCAATGACACCTTTATAAACCCAGTTACGAAGTGGTGTTTGATGTTATCAAAGCATACTTCCGGTGATGGTGATTAGCATGATCTCATGGTCGTAGGAATTAGGTTACTATGTATCTAAAAGTTTATAGCAATTGAACTATCGAAATGACTTGATCTTTATGCTACGCTTATCTATAGGATTATTTCCATCACACCATTATCCTAATGATATGATACTGTTGTTAATAACATCTCACTGTTCATGATCAAGAAACCACGATCATCTATCAACTAACAAGCTAGTATTACAAAGAGGCTTCACTGGGGACTCTAACAAGTTTACAAATCACACAAGTATTAATGTTTCTGGTTAATACAATTATAGCATGAATGTAAACATTTATCATAAACACAAAGATATAATAATAACTACTTTTTATTGCCTTTAGGGTATATCTCCAACAGTTTATTATATGTTGCTCGATGAGCATTTACTACTATATTGTTTAGGATGTGGGTCGTTATGTTGAGGATTATACTTATGGCCTCTGATCTCTTAGCCGATGTTGCAACCTCTGACTCCGTCTTCGAAGCTCGGCCGACTTCGTTACAGGTAGCTTATTGGGGTGGCCCCGATGTACTTGCTATGGGTCTGGGAAAGCATCATGTCCAATGTCTGGCCGACATACTGATGGGTGTATGTTAATTAATCTGGCAACAAGGATTGAAGTGCGTGTGGAAACTTTGGTGCATCCCTAAAGGGTTAAATCTTTTCGAAAAGCCGTGTCCACGGTTGTGGACAACTTGGAGCACAGTTTCTCGATCATAGACAACTATAACTAAAGTATTCTATTATAATTTGACTTGTATCTGATATGACTAGTAAGTTGGATAACCACCATGGAAAAAATGAATAAAACCGCCAACCGTGTGAGTTTCCTCGGCAGGACTTCCTCGTTTGGTGTCGAGGGGGAAATACCAGTATGTTTATGTTTGGTGGTAGTATCAGGTTAGTTCCGCATAGTTATTTATTATCTCTCTCTGATAGTCGGCAGTTGTATCGAGTTTCTATAGGTTGTTCAGTGCATGCTTCGTCGCCGCTTCATTCCACTATAACTATGTAGGCGAGAGCCGCCGAATTCTAAGTCTTGTTGTATACTGGCCCCGACACTAACTGCTATATTTTTTCTTTTACCCTTTGTCAGCATCCCTTTTGTTTATCAGGTTTGAGCTCATCGTCGTTAGTAGGGTTACCCTTCTGGCTTGGCCTGATCAGGATTATGGACGCCATTGGTTATTCTTTAAGGATCTTAGCCCCATTTGCATCTTATCCGTACTCGAATGTTGTATCATTTTCAAGGTGATTTGGATATTTGTACTATATATCTGTATTCTTGACTCATGAAGTCGTTTATATATATACATATATATATATTCTATGGGTTCCATCATGGACTATTGTGTAATGGTATTACTTCGTTTTCCACCCGCACGCAAGTGCCTGGTGGGCATCTTTGAATTGTTTCTATATGGGTTTGAAGGGAATCGCTGAAACTTGCATAGGGCCAATTCGAGGGTGTTACAGCAAGTGTGTTCACATGAATACCATAACCTTGGAAATGCACCTTTTACAAGAAATGCATGGAGGAGTTTGATAACATTGGATTCATCATTCGAATAATTGTAAATTTAACTTTCTAAGTAGTTTAATTTATGTATAATATTTTAATTTATTCATGAAATATGAAGTTCTACATTTTATGCGGTCACATAAAAATACATATTTCCAAGGTTTCTCATTTTTATATTTTTTGTTGGCAAGGTATAGTATGGTCAAAGTTTGTCATTCCACCTAATTCACCACATATTTGAATTTTACTTCTAACGAACATCCATGCCACAAAAATGTAAGTGAAATAAATAAGTTAAGTGTTTAAAGAATAATTAAAAAATAAAAAAGCAAAGTCCTCATACTAGTTCCTGAAATAGCAAAAAAGGAATAAAAAAGTTGTGGATGACGTGGGGTAGAGACGAACTGCCCCCACCCTATATAATGCTACCCCAACTTCTCCTCCCCCTTTGTCTCCATTTTCCACACTCGATCTGGGAGAAAACCCCATCCATTTCCTCCCTTCTCGTGAAACCCTATTCACCTCCCTTCTCGCGAGCCTCCGCTTCCCTCTCCTGGTGCGACAGCTTAGCTCGGAAGCAGCGATGATGGAACCATGTGGCAGAGCCAACTCCATAATGGAGCTGTGGCCGCTGTCACCGATCTAGAGAAGACGAATGCGGTCAAGGAGCTCGTGGTCGCGTGCTAGAGGTACCTGATGTGGAGGACAATCCCTAGGCGGTCGACGAGCACCTATAGCAATCGAACCACTAGGTATCTTTGTTGAGATTCCTATTTTCATGCGATGGAGTAGTACTTTTATTCTATATTCTTAGTACGATACTTCGAGCAACATTGGGAAAATTGATGTGGTAGAGAACTCGATGGTAGCATGTGTTATGGATCTGGCTTAGGCAATATAGTTAATGATCTCAAATCATCAGATTTTTTTACAAGAAATCATCTTGATGAAAAACAACATCACTTGTAGGCTAGATTTTTAGGTCTGTTCATGTCTACTTTTTTTATTTAAGGTGGGATTTTGGTGAGGGGTTATACATGGAAAATAGACTTTGTCTCAGTCCATAGTTCGGCATGCCCTGGGAAATAGTATGTGCTTGTCTATTTTGCATATCACATTCGTTAGACTTTTCATTTAACTTCATTTTATTGTGTTTCTTTAATCTTAGACCTTAGGCTTTATTGTGTTTAACAAAACATCTTCAAAATCGGAGAACATCAGTCCTTCATCTCAGATGTCATTGGGTATTATTTTACTTATATTTTTGGTGATAGTTAGCATGGGTTTATCTAATTCCATCACCTTAATTAGTTTTCTCTCAGTAGATGATCAGTTACTGTGTTCTAGGGTTCTTAGATGCTCTGTTGGTGCTATTAGGTGATTTTTAGGGTTTCTAGTAGGTTCAGTTTGCTTGATTGCAATATTTTTCAAGCCTGGTTTTCTACTGAACATTACTTTGTCACTAATTGATTGTTGTATAAAGATTTATTGTGTGTCATTTTAGTTCAAGTAGTTCTTCAAGTTTAGGATATAGTGATCACTGATGCTCTTATTGAATCAGTTAGCATCGGTGCATTCTCTTATAGCATCAGCGCGTTGGTTCATGACTGAATCTTGTATTAAACTGTGGATACTTACCACACAATAACTGCTTTCTTATTAATTCATATTTCATTTATATGGAGATGAATATTATTTTTCATCTCCAATTATGTCTCCCAAGTTTTGTTGTGCTCACAGTCATGGCTTTGCCACTGCGGTGATCCTCTATGAAGAGGATGCAATTAATATTTATCTGTCACGAGAAATTTAATACCAGTAGGAGTAGGAATATGAGTTAGTGATCTAGATATTTAGTAAGAAGCATATGGAACATAGAATTTATATTTATGTTCTAAGCTTTACAAATATCAATATTATAGTCATGTGATTAAAGTTGGAGAAAGAATATTCTAATAACTATAGGCTCAAAATATCTTTTCTATTCAATATTACAAGTGTAGCATTTATAAATTATTGCAACTGGTTAATATCTTGGTTAATACAGGTTGGGGAGAGAGACGAGGAATCATATGGCAACTATTCAGTAGAGTTTGTTGAAAGATGTAGGGTATTTCAAAATTGTGCATGTACTATTTGCATTCTCCCTTTTTTCTCCCTATT
The DNA here is from genome assembly GCA_916181665.1 of Avena sativa. Taxonomy (NCBI): domain Eukaryota; kingdom Viridiplantae; phylum Streptophyta; class Magnoliopsida; order Poales; family Poaceae; genus Avena; species Avena sativa. The sequence goes on from OV702281.1 coordinate 259,250,184, forward strand.
GTTATATCGCCCTAGCTTCTGATATTCTCCCTATATCAAAATTGTTGTTTATCTACTCCGAGTCTAACTTCTTCCCCAACCAAACCAAATGTCTTTACTCATGTACACATAATGGATGAAAAATAAAAGTAACTAGGTTGTGTTCCAAAACAAGATACATGGAATGGAGAAACTTGGATGTGTTCCAAAACACGGTACCTCGGATGGAAAAACATGGTTTTGTTCCAAAACAAGATAAATGTAATGGTAAAAACATTATACCTAGGACAAAAGTTAGCACGCACGTAGAAGCTAAGCGTTGTACACATTTATTCAAAAATAAGAAATGTAGACACGTAAAGTTGTACCTTAGATGCTGACAACGATGAGAGCATCACGGCTGTGTCCTATCTGCTACAAGAACTCCCGAAAAAAATGCAAAATGTGCACAAAAGATGTCACATCCCAAAATTTTCCAAATTTTGAAATGTGAAAAATAAATAATTGTTGAAATTTAGGGTGAAAAGAAACTTTTTGTTTCTAAATGGAAGATTAAAATACCATCTTGAACTAACTTTGAATAATGTTTGAATCCAACAAAATTCAAATCAAGTGAAATGCATTCTTCATAAAGGCATATTGAAATTTAAACACTTGGAAAATAAACCAAATCCCTAAGACCCTAATGGAAGCAAAACATTTCCAAGTTATCTCAAAGACTAAGGATTTGATCCCTATAAAAGTTTATCAACAAACATTTATAAATGATCAAGATTGATAAATAAAAGTATTATAAAACCATAGAAATTGATTTCATTCAATTTGGAACCATAGATAAAATCTTATGAATTTAATAAGATAAGGAAATTAAATTCCCAAAGCTAATAAAGCACCTATCTAAAATCCATACCAAATTGTGAGTAATTAATCCTCAGAGGATTTAAAAGGATAAATAAATATTAAACAAGATTTTACAAATTGGAATCACCAAGTTTGGATCTATAAATAAAAAGATATGGATTTTATAAGATAAAGAAAGAAATAATAAATAAGGAGTATTTAAAAGACAAATTAAAACTTGGCCTAATCCATAAGCAAATGGAATAATTATAATCCAAATTCAAATAAAATAAAAGGATAGAGAATTTTCAAATAAAATAAAATGGCATCAACCAAATTCTATTCCATTTGAATAAAGACAATTGACTAAATTAAATGATTAATGATCATAATAAAATACTTTGGATGCTAGCTATTGATCCAGGGACTAGCATTGTAAACACAGGGATCTCTACCTTATTAAAGGTTGGGACCTCTATAAAAGAAGAGCATGAAAGTAATCAAGAAACATAAACATCTAATAGAGGAGCTGCTAAAAAATATGACCGAGAAAGTACCACTAAAAGCAGAAGAGACAGGCGCCGTGAGAGCAAACCTTTTAACCTGCAAAACAAAAGAAGAAGAAAAATTGTCGGCGGGCAACTAAAACAGTAAAAGACACCAAAGAATAGGCAGAAACATACCGAAATATGTCCACCGCGCAAGATGAACAATGGATGGAAGCCGAAGGCCGGGAACTCTCTAGTTGGAACTCGCCTAGACAGTGTAGATCGAAAGTTGCAAAAACAAAGAACAAGTGTAACTGTAACATCCCAAAAATACTAAACTTGGATCATCAAACTCTAATCATCAAAATTAGGGTTAACAAAAACTTTTCTAAAATAAAAATATGAAAGCATGCATGGTGTATGCATTTCATTTGGAATTATTTTGAACCACCTTGTTTGTGTGTTCCTTTGCTTGTAAATGGATTCTTAGGTGAAATAAGCATCATCTAAACAATTCCCAAACTTTTCTCAAAGACAAATAAATCAAAACAAATAAAATAAGGGAATGGTCATTTTGACCAATTTAACTCCCATGCCTACTTTGGCTGTTCCAAACTTTCAAAACTTAACAGAAACTTTTCTGGATCTTTGCACCCCTTGATTGTACTCATAAAAAAGTATCAAGGCGCACTTTGTGATCATCCAGAAACTTTCAAATGCATAGTTTAAATGACAGTTCAAAATTGAATCTTTATCATATGAGAAGATCCCACTTTTTAAAAAACCACTCAAACAAGCTCAACTTTCAAAACCCAAGCATCTGCAGACTCACCAGCACCAACCTAGCACACCCACCAAAAATCTTTTCAAAATTCAAAACTTGAATTCTTGCGGCCATTTCATCAAACACCTTGCAGACACAAATCATCAAAATCTTAAACACTATTATGAGCAGTGATTGAAGCCTAACTTGTCCCCTCTCTAGCTCACAGCAACCTCAGTAGATCATCTAGCTAACTAAACCAAGCACTAGCCCCACTGTAAGCTTGGCAATGCCATCAATGGTGAACAGACGAAGCTTACCATGTCACCCCAGTGTCGACAGCAAGCTAGGAGAAGAAACAAGCCTAGCCAACATGTCTGGGAGGCAGCCCACCGTCCACCGCTACTCCCTGTCCCAGCCGCGAGTGTTGCCAAACCCTGGACCACCCGCATGGACCGCGCCCAGCTCGCCGGCAACCATGCCGAGCATGCGCCAGAGCGCCACGCTCGACCGATGCCCACAGAACGCGCGCCACGCTCGACCGATGCCCACAGACCGCGCGCCACCCTCACCGCGTGCATACATGATCGCCACCAACCTAGGAGACCGCCAGACATCCCCGTTCGTCGCCCCATGCCGCACAGCCACCGCTCGCTGTCGAAGACGCCGCCTCTGCCGCGCAGAGCATCGCGCGTTCCAGACCAAACCTCACCGCCCCTACGCGCACATTAAAGCCGTAGAGTATCGCCAGGAGACCACCAAGCGATCGCCACCGCCGGCCATGCCTCTAGCCGCCCGTAGCCATGTCGTGACCGTCAAATGCCTATCCCGTTAGGTCTCGCCGTCGCGACTATAAATAGAGGCCACCCCCAGCCGAATTGAGCACACCATCTCACTCCCCTCTCCTCACTGATCGTGCCACCTCGATCCCGGAGAAAGGCGAGCAGCACTTCGCCGGAATTTCACCGGAGCCCGCCGCCTCTGGAGAAGAAGGGAGCCAGCGATTGGAGACGCCCCAGGAGAAGCTGCCGGTACCAGGAGGTTCGCCGTCGTCGACTTCGTCATTCGCCTGCCTCACCGACCCTCGCCTGAGCCCCGGTGGGCCCCCAACGACCCCCACCTGCCGCGCTAGGTTTCTGTCTCGCCGGCGTTGCCCAACGTCGACGATGACCCTTAGCCGTTGGATTAGAACCAGATCAAACGCACCACATCGCCCCATACCGCTTCGCACCCCTGTCTCACTGACGCGTGGGGACAGCGACTTAACCAGCCCGCGTAAGCGCTGTGCTTAGCAGGCCGGCCCAGTATCGCTTCCCGCGCAGCCCAGTTATTTGAATTTGACCTTTTTCATTTTATTTCAAAAACACTTTTGTACCCAGTTTCAAAAATCAACCCAGGTCGATTCAGTGAACCAAATTGAATGAAACTAATTTTGTTGGAAAGGTCTAGGAATGCTGAATCCAAGCCTGTTGGATTCAAGTCATTTGGATCTGTAGATCATCCATGGTAAAAATAACAAGGCAGAAGCTTTTCTGCATTCAAACATTTTTCAAATTTAAACCATAATAGCTTTTGAGTTGATTCCAACTCTCAAAAATCACATTTGATCATACCTTTCAGAATATATAAAATTATATAGGTTTACTTATAGAAAAAATGACCAAGTAATAAAAGAATGCCACATAGGCATTTCTAGTCACTTTATTTAATTAAAATAAAAGGTTAAGCCTTATCAAATTGTGACACCACTTTAAATCACATTCCCGTGTACTGAAATATGTGGTGATAACATGTGTCAACATGATCCCATGTTTGGTTTGGAGAATATTAAATCTTAAGTAGTTTTTCAATGAGTAGAAATTACTTTTCTAAAAATAAAAGGAATTAAACCAAGCTTTAATCTTGTAATGTTAGTGATGATGCTAGATCATCTATAGGACCCTTGTGTGTGATGAAAACAAGTAGTTAAGTATTGTTTGGTGATTGTGTACCTCGTATTTATTCATAGACGATAGTACCGACCAAGGATACGAGGAGGAAGGAGGATACTGCGAAGAAGAAGCCGAGGAGAACTTCAACCACTGCTCTGCACAAGGCAAGCCTAATAATACTAGTTGATTGAGCAAGCTAACACTTGCAAGATACTCTACTTTAGCAAGCTTTACTAATCAAGTTGACCTATGCAAGCCAATACTTGGAAGCTAATACTTGCTTGTTACCATACCCACTATATGCCTTAAAGCATATATGATCATAACCACTTGATAAACCAATCCTAGTTTTACTTACAAGCTTTATACTTTATTTCTTTATCAAAGCTAGTACTTAGAGCTTACTTAAGTGAATTGTAAATATTAGAAAGATAATTGAAGGTTACATAAAGAGCATACAATTTGGCCTAAGCTAGATAATCTTTATGTCACCCTAAGGCATGAGATTGAACTTAGTTCCCACTCCACTTAGTTACCACCCCTCATTAGTACGTATCCCCACTTGTAGATGCTGGTGCTAAGCATAAAACTTGATCAACTTTAAATGGGAATACTTGGTGGAAAAATGATTATGAAAACCTTGGAATGATGGATCATTCTATTGACAGTTTTTGGACATGTGTTTCTGAGCACCAGATGATTTTGGTGATGAAAATGCTGAGGCATGAGCCTTAGACCTTTATAAAACTGATGGTTATATGAATGCGATACCATTCCAATTTTACCGTACAACCACAATACCCGAGAATTGGGTAGGGCTTGACTGGAAACTTATATACCTTAGTATTAGTTCCCTCATGGCCAAGGTCTGAGCTGAGGCTACCTTGTGAAGATTGTCCACCTGTGCAGTACCCAAGATGACAGTTGGTCATGGTTGGGAGGCCAAACTCACAGGAGAGGTGCTTATACTAGGGCGTGTAATTGAAAGGTTAGGATTGATTATCTGCATACTGAGTATGGTGAATTCAGGATTTGTTCCTGACAGATGTATCGAATGTTGTGGTGAAAGTGTAAAATCTTTGCAGAGTGTCAAACTATTCGAATAGCCGCGTCCGCGGTTATGGACAGTTGGAGTGGCCATACTGTTCCCCCGTCAGATATTTTCAAAATGACTTGTGAAATGATGTGAGACTTTGACGTGACCACAACAGAGTTGTTATATGAAATACAAGTTCCCACTTAGGTGTTATACAACTTCAACTAGCATTCGTTGCTTCTAAACTTAGTAGAGGTGAATTTGACTTTTTGCAAAACAACCCTAGAGCTTAGTGTCCTACTACAAAAACCCCCCTTCACCTATTAGTATTAGTTTGCGAGTACTTAAAGAGTACTCATGGCTTTTTCCCTGGCTATTCCCATGGCCAGACTATGAAGAGGAGTACCTGGAAGATGGACCCCAGGAAGGTTACGACAACTAGGATCATCTCCCATCGTCAGCATTGCCTATGACTCCGAAGATGGAGCTTCGCCTACGCTACCGTTATTATTACGTATTCCTCTACTTGAGTTGTATTAAGAACTGGATCATGAGATCCTTATTTGTGTAAGACCTTATGTATGGTTTGTAATGGATGATGTACTATGGTATCCAATTCTGTTATGTCTCGCAAAATGGTAATCCTGGGATTGCGATGTATGGCATAACAGGCATCTGGGATTAAAAATTCGGGTGTTGACAAGTTGGTATCAGAGCCATCCTGACCATAGGAGACCCTAGTTAGACTAGACGTTTGAATCAAAAACTTAGTTTCAAAACCAAAGAAAACAAATATTTACAAAAACTTATTCTTATTCTTATCCCTTTGATTCTTTCATGAAAATTCATGTTCCTCAAAAACTCTTGCAAAATACATAAAATTTTGACACACTTGATCACTCTACTAACTTACTCATCCTATATTCTTATAGATGGACGTGAAGTACAGCAAGTTTTATCAGTTGGGGAATGGAGGAGACCTTATCTTTGAGAGGGATTTGGACCAGCTTTCGGAACTTCTGGAGCGTCCGCACCCCGAGTTCTTCGGAGCTCAGCTCAATGATCAAGGAGGAGAAGATTTGCAGTGGCTAATTTTTGCAAGTCTCCGAGGAAAGATTGAACCTCCCACTGCTGAGGGAATTCAGTTTACCTTAAGAGAGAACAACTGGCTCGATGGACTTGCCAGGGCCATGCAGGAAGCTCTTTCCCGTCTATGTGGGCAGAGCGTCAATCAGATCAAGGGGACCCGCTTTGAGTTTTGCCCAATGCGTGATGCAAATGGACAACCACTGGAATCCCCATACCACCCTGAGCTGAAGACTCAATTGGACCACCTTAGCTTCAAGATGTACGATCGTCAGCAGGAGTTGGATAACTGCCGTGACTACTCCAACCACAAGTCTGCCATCATCAAGACGAAGGATCAAACCATCGCCATGCTAGCAAAGGATCGCAAGTCTCGCCGCCGTCAGCTCGATAAGAAGGAGCGCATCATTGCCCGTCTTCGCCACCGTATCTCATCTTTAGAGGAGACCATCCACGAGAGAGACATGCAGTTAGAAGAAAGGGAGAATGCCGGAGAGGATCTTCGTGGAGACACCTACTCCTATCTTAGTGATGATGATGATTTTCTGGAGGATCAGGCTATGGACTTCTTCACCGATGAGGATGATTTCGCCTTCATCGATGACGATGAAGATGACGAAGCCACCGATTCCGAGGAGTAGTAGCACTTGACCACTAGCGTAGTGAGTAGTATTCGGTCCCACTGTATCGTAGTTTCCAGAATGGTTCTTAAAACCATCTGTTTTTCTTTGTTGTGGTGTGTGTTGTATCGTGTGCTATGAATGAATGAATGAAAAGTGAGTTGCTAGAAAAATCTGAGTCAAACTTTAAAAACTTTTCAAAATCCCAGAACCTTAGAAATTTCCCTCTTTTCTCATGATCTATCTCAATCTTCAGATGCCACGCGGAGGAAGTGGTTCATCCCCGGACCCGATGTTGCAGATTCTGCAAATGTTGACCTCTGACCGCGAAGCTGAAAGAGCGGAGCGTCAAGCCAACCTAGCCACCCTGCAACAGATAGCTCAGCTAGCCCACAACAACCGAGGCCACAGAAATCAGGACAACCATGGATCTAAACTCAAAAATTTCCAGAATACCAACCCACCTGTTTTCACTAAGTCAGAAGAGCCCCTAGCTGCCGATGATTGGCTGCAAACCATGGAAAATAACCTAGACGTAGCTGGAGTGGAAGCTAATGAGAAAGTTTTGTTCGCCACCCACTATCTAGCCGGAGATGCCAGAGCATGGCGGAACAGTGTTCGAGCAATGACCGGAGGCCAGATGATAATCTGGGAGGAATTCAAGGTCAAGTTTAGTAGAACCCATGTGCCACCGGGTTTAATCAAGAGAATGAGAGACGAGTTCAGAGAACTGAAGCAAGGAAGGATGACTGTAGTGGAATACTATGACAAATTCTTGTCATTAGCTAGGTATGCCTCGGATGAGATTGACACCGAAGCCAAGAAGAAAGAAAGATTCCTGAATGGTCTGCATGATGAGATGCAGACAGTGTTAGTCAATATCCCATTTGCTGATATTGAAGCCCTAGTTGACTCAGCCATCCAGATGGAAGGAAAGATCAACCAAGCCAATGAGAACCGCAAGAGTCGCATGATGCATCAGCCAGGAACCCATCAGCCCCAAAGTATCGCCCTAACCCATCTCCCGGATTTGCCCCAAGAACCCACAGACCCCCGATGAACTGTCCGACCTATCCCAACTGTGGAAACCCTAGGCCCGGAGGAAATCACAACAACCCCGGCAACTCTAGCAATTTCAACCGTGCCCCACCGAAGTTCAACACCAACAATGCTGCCACCAGCACCAACACTGCCCCGAGGACTGGAAGCAATGTTGTGCCTATAGAAGCAAAGGACAAGTCGCAAGTGACTTGTTATGACTGCGGAAATAAAGGCCACTATTCCAACGAGTGCCCCAACAAGAAGAATGCTGCAGCCCCCAATGCAAATGCCCCAGCTCAGCAGCAGCGTCGTGTTCAGCCAGGAAGAAGGTTTGCCCTAGGAAATTCACTCAACCGCAATGGCCGTATTTTTCTTATGCATGCTGAAGAAGCTCAGGAAGCGCAAGACTTCGTGCTGGGTATGTTTTCTGTTAATTCAGTACTTGCAAGAGTGTTGTTTGATTCTGGTGCATCGCACTCATGTGTCACCAAAGAATTTGCATGCACTATAAATTTCAACCAACAAAACTGAAGCATGTTATGATCGTCCGTATTCCCGGTTCAACCACCAAGTCTAGGCAAATTTGCAAATCCGTCCCTATCCGAATCCATGGCATAGATATTTATGCTAACCTGATAGTACTCGGAACTAAAGGTTTGGAAGTAGTACTAGGAATGGATTGGATGTCCAAACATAAAGGATTGATTGACTGTGCCAAGAAAGCCATAACCATGACCAGTACATCCGGAATATTAGTCGAGCATATATCTGAAACCTTACCTCGTCAATTCAAGTGCAACAAGAGTATATCCCAACCTACCATTGACCAAGTCCGGATAGTCTGTGAATACCCCGATGTATTTCCAGATGTTTTGCCCGGTATGCCCCCAGATTGGGATATCGAGTTATCATTGAACTAATCCCCGGAACTGGACCCATAGCCCAGAGACCATATAGTATGAACCCGTCGGAACTAGAGGAACTGAAGAAGCAACTGGATGCCATGTTGGAAATTGGATTGACTCAACCAAGTGCATCACCATGGAGGTCACCTGTCTTTTTGTGGACAAGAAAGATGGAGGTAACCGTTTGTGTACGGATTATCGGAAGTTGAATGATGTCACCATCAAGAACAAATACTCCTTGCCCAAGATAGAAGATTTGTTTGATCAGTTGACCGGTGCCAAAGTGTTTTCTAAGATTGATCTTAGAACTAGGTATCATCAACTCAAAATTCATGCAGAGGATATTCCAAAGACTGCCTTCACCACCAGATATGGATTGTATGAGTATACAGTCATGTCTTTTGGATTAACCAATGCCCCCGCTTATTTCATGAATCTCATGAATAAGATTTTTATGGACTTCCCTGATAAGTTTGTCATTGTTTTCATCGATGACATTCTGATTTATTCCAAATCAGAAGAAGAACATGAGCTACACCTAAGGACCATTCTTGGAACCCTTAGAGAGCATCAGCTGTATGCAAAGTTTAGCAAATGTGAATTCTGGTTACAGGAGGTAGGATTCCTCGGTCACATTGTATCAGCCGGAGGAATTTCCGTTGACCCTGCAAAAGTAAAAGATGTCGAATATTGGCAAGCCCCAACCACTCAAACCCAAGTTCGTGCATTTCTCGGATTGGCAGGATATTACCGCAAGTTCGTAGAAGGATTCTCGAGCATCGCCAGACCCATGACCCAATTGTTGAAGAAGGACAAGAAGTTTGAATGGACCGACAAATGTGAAGCGAGTTTTCAAGAACTCAAGAGGCGATTGATTTTAGCCCCAATCTTGATCATGCCGGATATCACGAAGCCCTTCGATGTGTATTGTGATGCATCCAAGATCGGTCTCGGATGTGTGCTAATGCAAGAAGGCAAAGTTATATCTTATCTATCTCGACAACTGAAGCAACATGAGCAAAATTACCCAACCCATGACCTCGAACTCGCAGCCGTAGTTCTAGCCCTGAAGACATGGAGACATTACCTGATGGGAAATCGTTGTGAGATCTATACGGATCACAAGAGTCTGAAGTATATATTCACTCAGAAGGAGCTGAATGTGAGACAGAGAAGATGGATTGAGCTTATCAAGGATTATGATCTGGACATTCACTATCACCCTGGTAAAGCCAATGTGGTAGCAGATGCCCTTAGCAGGTTGCCGTGCCGCTTGAACTCCATGATCTTGAAGGAGCAACCAAGCTTGCACAAAGAGATGGAAGATTTTCGAATGGAATTAGTGAGTGAAGGATTTTTGGCTAGCATAGAACTCCATCCCACTTTGATCAGTCAGATTAAAGAGGCGCAGAAGGGAAATGCAAGTATCGACGGAATCAAGCATCGTATCAGTACAGGCAAAGTACCTGGATTCACCGAAGACGAAGAAGGAGTTCTGTGGTACAAAGGACGCCTTTGTGTACCATCAGATTCTGAGTTGAAAGAAGTTATTCTGAAGGAGGATCTTGATACTCTTTATTCTATCCATCCCGGAGGAACTAAGATGTATCAAGATTTAAAAGAGCAATTTTGGTGGCATAAGATGAAGAGAGAAATCGGAAGCTATATCGCCAAGTGTGATATATGTCAGCGAGTCAAGGCAGGACATCAAAGACCCGCTGGATTGTTGCAACCATTGCAGATTCCGGAATGGAAAAGGGATTCCGTTGGAATGGACTTTATCACTGGACTGCCTACTTCTAGTAGGGGAAATGACTCTATCTGGGTCATAGTGGACCGATTGTCCAAAGTCGCCCATTTCTTACCTGTCAAGACCACGTATAAGAGTTCGAAGCTAGCAGAGTTGTACATCGCTAGAATAGTTAGTTTGCATGGAGTCCCCAAGAACATCGTATCGGATCAAGGAACTCAGTTTACCTCGAGATTCTGGAAGAAAGTCCAAGAAGGTTTAGGAACCCGCCTAGATTTCAGCACCGCATATCACCCTCAGACCGATGGACAAACGGAGCGAGTAAATCAAATACTCGAAGATATGCTGAGAGCATGTGTGTTAGAATATGGATCCAAGTGGGAAGACTGTCTGCCGTTTGCAGAATTTTCATACAACAACAGTTATCAAGCTAGTTTGCAAATGGCCCCATTTGAATTTATGTACGGAAGGAAGTGTCGCACCCCTTTGAACTGGTCGGAAGTAGGAGAGAGTCAGATTTTCGGACCCGACATCCTACGAGAAGCAGAAGAGAAGGTTCACAAGATTCGTGAGCACCTCAAGACTGCCCAGTCCAAACAGAAGAGTTACACCGACAAGAGACGTCAAGACCTCGCCTTCAACATAGGGGATTTTGTTTATCTGAAAGTGTCGCCATTGAAGGGAATGCAGCGTTTCCAACTCAAAGGAAAGTTAGCCCCCAGACATATCGGACCTTTCAAGATTCTGAACCGTCGAGGAGAAGTGTCGTACCAATTGGAACTACCCGAAGAGATGTCAGCCGTTCACATTGTGTTCCATATCTCGTACTTCCCAAGTGTCTCGAAGTCCCAGAGAAGACCGAAGTGTTCAAGAATATTGATCACCGGACCATAGAAATCAACGATGACCTGACCTATCCCGAAGTACCCATCCGTATTTTGGAATAAGCTTTAAGAACTACCCGAACCCGAAGCATCAAGTTTCTCAAGATTCAGTGGAGCAACCACACAGAATAGGAAGCTACCTGGGAGCGCAAAGATCACATCAGGACAGAGTTTCTCGATCTCTTCAAATCCTAGGTAATCTTTTTCGTCCTTCTTCAAATCTCGGGACGATATTTTGTTTAAGTGGGGAAGGTTTGTAACATCCCAAAAATACTAAACTTGGATCATCAAACTCTAATCATCAAAATTAGGGTTAACAAAAACTTTTCTAAAATAAAAATATGAAAGCATGCATGGTGTATGCATTTCATTTGGAATTCTTTTGAACCACCTTGTTTGTGTGTTCCTTTTCTTGTAAATGGATTCTTAGGTGAAATAAACATCATCTAAACAATTCCCAAACTTTTCTCAAAGACAAATAAATCAAAAGAAATAAAATAAGGAAATGGTCATTTTGACCAATTTAACTCCCATGCCTACTTTGGCTGTCCCAAACTTTCAGAACTTAACAGAAACTTTTCTGGATCTTTGCACCCCTTGATTGTACTCATAACAAATTATCAAGGCCCAATTTGTGATCATCCAGAAACTTTCAAATGCATAGTTTAAATGACAGTTCAAAATTGAATCTTTATCATATGAGAAGATCCCACTTTTTAAAAACCACTCAAACAAGCTCAACTTTCAAAACCCAAGCATCTGCAGAATCACCAGCACGAACCTAGCACACCCACCAAAAATCTTTTCAAAATTCAAAACTTGAATTCTTGCGGCCATTTCATCAAACACCTTGCAGACACAAATCATCAAAATCTTAAACACTATTGTGAGCAGTGATTGAAGCCTAACTTGTCCCCTCTCTAGCTCACAGCAACCTCAATAGATCATCTAGCTAACTAAACCAAGCACTAGCCCCACTGTAAGCTTGGCAATGCCATCAATGGTGAACAGCCGTAGCTTACCATGCCACCCCAGTGTCGACAGCAAGCTAGGAGAAGAAACAAGCCTAGCAAACATGTCTGGGAGGCAGCCCACCGTCCACCGCCACTCCCTATCCCAGCCGCGAGCGTTGCCAAACCCTGGACCACCCGCACGGAGCGCGCCCAGCTCGCCAGCAACCATGCCGAGCATGCGCCAGAGCGCCACGATCGACCGATGCCCACAGACCGCGCGCCGCCCTCACCACGTGCATACATGATCGCCACCAACCTAGGAGACCGCCAGACATCCCCGTTCGCCACCCCATGCCGCACAGCCACCGCTCGCCGTCGAAGACGCCGCCTCTGTCGCGCAGAGCATCGCGTGTTCCAGAACAAACCGCACCGCCCCTACGCACGCATTAAAGTCGTAGAGTATCGCCAGGAGACCACCAAGCGATCGCGAACGCCGGCCATGCCTCTAGCCGCCCATAGCCATGTCGCCACCGTCGACTGCCCATCCTGTTCGGTCTCGCCGTCGCGACTATAAATAGAGGCCACCCCCAGCCGAATTGAGCACACCATCTCACTCCCCTCTCCTCACTGATCATGCCACCCCGATCCCGGAGAAAGGCGAGCAGCACTTTGCCGGAATTTCACCGGAGCCCGCCGCCTCTGGAGAAGAAGGGAGCCAGCGATTGGAGCCGCCCCAGGAGAAGCTGTCGATACCAGGAGGTTCTCCGTCATCGACTTCGTCATTCGCCCGCCTCGCCGACCCTCGCCTGAGCCCCGGTGAGCCCCCAACGACCCCCACCTGTCGTGCTAGGTTTCTGTCTCGCTGGCGTTGCCCAACGTCGACGATGACCCTCAGCCGTTGGATTAGAACCAGATCGAACGCACCACATCGCCCCATACCGCTTCGCACCCTCCTATCTCACTGACGCGTGGGGACAGCGACTTAACCAGCCCGCGTAAGCATTGTGCTTAGCAGGCCGGCCCAGTATCGCTTCCCGCGCAGCCCATCTTTTCTGCATTCAAACATTTTTCAAATTTAAACCATAATAGCTTTTGAGTTGATTCCAACTCTCAAAAATCACATTTGATCATACCTTTCAGAATATATAAAAATTTATAGGTTTACTTACAGAAATAATGACCAAGTAATAAAAGAATGCCACATAGGCATTTCTAGTCACTTTATTTAATTAAAATAAAAGGATAAACCTTATTAAATTGTGACACCACTTTAAATAACATTCCCATGTACTGAAATATGTGGTGATGACATGTGTCAACATGATCCCATGTTTGGTTTGGAGAATATTAAATCTTAAGTAGTTTTTCAATGAGTAGAAATTACTTTTCTAAAAATAAAAGGAATTAAACCAAGCTTTAATCTTGTAATGTTAGTGATGATGCTAGATCATCTATAGGACCCTTGTGTGTGATGAATGCAAGTAGTTAAGTATTGTTTGGTGATTGTGTACCTCGTATTTATTCATAGACGCTAGTACCGACCAAGGATACGAGGAGGAAGGAGGATACTACGAAGAAGAAGCCGAGGAGAACTTCAACCACTGCTCTGCACAAGGAAAGCCTAATACTACTAGTTGATTGAGCAAGCTAACACTTGCAAGATACTCTACTTTAGCAAGCTTTACTAATCAAGTTGACCTATGCAAGCCAATACTTGGAAGCTAATACTTGCTTGTTACCATACCCACTATATGCCTTAAAGCATATATGATCATAACCACTTGATAAACCAATCCTAGTTTTACATACAAGCTTTATACTTTATTTCTTTATCAAAGCTAGTACTTAGAGCTTACTTAAGTGAATTGTAAATATTAGAAAGATAATTGAAGGTTACATAAAGAGCATACAATTTGGCCTAAGCTAGATAATCTTTATGTCACCCTAAGGCATGAGATTGAACTTAGTTCCCACTCCACTTAGTTACCACCCCTCATTAGTACTTATCCCCACTTGTAGATGTTGGTGCTAAGCATAAAACTTGATCAACTTTAAATGGGAATACTTGGTGGAAAAATGATTATGAAAACCTTGGAATGATAGATCATTCTATTGATAGTTTTTGGACATGTGTTTCTGAGCACCAGATGATTTTGGTGATGAAAATGCTGAGGCATGAGCCTTAGCCCTTTATAAAACTGATGGTTATATGAATACGATACCATTCCAATTTTACCGTACAACCACAATACCCGAGAATTGGGTAGGGCTTGACTGGAAACTTATATACCTTAGTATTAGTTCCCTCACCGCCAAGGTCTGAGCTGAGGCTACCTTGTGAAGATTGTCCACCTGTGCAGTACCCAAGATGACAGTTGGTCATGGTTGGGAGGCCAAACTCACAGGATAGGTGCTTATACTAGGGCGTGTAATTGAAAGGTTAGGATTGATTATCTGCATACTGAGTATGGTGAATTCAGGATTTGTTCCTGACAGATGTATCGAATGTTGTGGTGAAAGTGTAAAATCTTTGCAGAGTGTCAAACTATTCGAATAGCCACGTCCGCGGTTATGGACAGTTGGAGTGGCCATACTGTTCCCCCGTCAGATATTTTCAAAATGACTTGTGAAATGATGTGAGACTTTGACGTGACCACAACAGAGTTGTTATATGAAATACAAGTTCCCACTTAGGTGTTATACAACTTCAACTAGCATTCGTTGCTTCTAAACTTAGTAGAGGTAAATTTGGCTCTTTGCAAAACAACCCTAGAGCTTAGTGTCCTACTACAAAAACCCCCCTTCACCTATTAGTATTAGTTTGCGAGTACTTAAAGAGTACTCATGGCTTTTTCCCTGGCTATTCCCATGGCCAGACTATGAAGAGGAGTACCTGGAAGATGGACCCCAGGAAGGTTACGACAACTAGGATCATCTCCCATCGTCAGCATTGCCTATGACTCCGAAGATGGAGCTTCGCCTACGCTACCGTTATTATTACGTATTCCTCTACTTGAGTTGTATTAAGAACTGGATCATGAGATCCTTATTTGTGTAAGACCTTATGTATGGTTTGTAATGGATGATGTACTATGGTATCCAATTCTGTTATGTCTCGCAAAATGGTAATCCTGGGATTGCGATGTATGGCATAACAGGCATCTGGGATTAAAAATTCGGGTGTTGACAAGTTGGTATCAGAGCCATCCTGACCATAGGAGACCCTAGTTAGACTAGACGTTTGAATCAAAAACTTAGTTTCAAAACCAAAGAAAACAAATATTTACAAAAACTTATTCTTATTCTTATCCCTTTGATTCTTTCATGAAAATTCATGTTCCTCAAAAACTCTTGCAAAATACATAAAATTTTGACACACTTGATCACTCTACTAACTTACTCATCCTATATTCTTATAGATGGACGTGAAGTACAGCAAGTTTTATCAGTTGGGGAATGGAGGAGACCTTATCTTTGAGAGGGATTTGGACCAGCTTTCGGAACTTCTGGAGCGTCCGCACCCCGAGTTCTTCGGAGCTCAGCTCAATGATCAAGGAGGAGAAGATTTGCAGTGGCTAATTGTTGCAAGTCTCCGAGGAAAGATTGAACCTCCCACTGCTGAGGGAATTCAGTTTACCTTAAGAGAGAACAACTGGCTCGATGGAGTTGCCAGGGCCATGCAGGAAGCTCTTTCCCGTCTATGTGGGCAGAGCGTTAATCAGATCAAGGGGACCCGCTTTGAGTTTTGCCCAATGCGTGATGCAAATGGACAACCACTGGAATCCCCATACCACCCTGAGCTGAAGACTCAATTGGACCACCTCAGCTTCAAGATGTACGATCGTCAGCAGGAGTTGGATAACTGCCATGACTACTCCAACCACAAGTCTGCCATCATCAAGACGAAGGATCAAACCATCGCCATGCTAGCAAAGGATCGCAAGTCTCGCCGCCGTCAGCTCGATAAGAAGGAGCGCATCATTGCCCGTCTTCGCCACCGTATCTCATCTTTAGAGGAGACCATCCATGAGAGAGACATGCAGTTAGAAGAAAGGGAGAATGCCGGAGAGGATCTTCGTGGAGACACCTACTCCTATCTCAGTGATGATGATGATGATTTTCTGGAGGATCAGGCTATGGACTTCTTCACCGATGAGGATGATTTCGCCTTCATCAATGACGATGAAGATGACGAAGCCACCGATTCCGAGGAGTAGTAGCACTTGACCACTAGCATAGTGAGTAGTATTCGGTCCCACTGTATCGTAGTTTCCAGAATGGTTCTTAAAACCATCTGTTTTTCTTTGTTGTGGTGTGTGTTGTATCGTGTGCTATGAATGAATGAATGAAAAGCGAGTTGCTAGAAAAATCTGAGTCAAACTTTAAAAACTTTTCAAAATCCCAGAACCTTAGAAATTTCCCTCTTTTCTCATGATCTATCTCAATCTTCAGATGCCACGCGGAGGAAGTGGTTCATCCCCGGACCCGATGTTGCAGATTCTGCAAATGTTGACCTCTGACCGCGAAGCTGAAAGAGCGGAGCGTCAAGCCAACCTAGCCACCCTGCAACAGATAGCTCAGCTAGCCCACAACAACCTAGGCCACAGAAATCAGGACAACCATGGATCTAAACTCAAAAATTTCCAGAATACCAACCCACCTGTTTTCACTAAGTCAGAAGAGCCCCTAGCTGCCGATGATTGGCTGCAAACCATGGAAAATAACCTAGACGTAGCTGGAGTGGAAGCTAATGAGAAAGTTTTGTTCGCCACCCACTATCTAGCCGGAGATGCCAGAGCATGGCGGAACAGTGTTCGAGCAATGACCGGAGGCCAGATGATAATCTGGGAGGAATTCAAGGTCAAGTTTAGTAGAACCCATGTGCCACCGGGTTTAATCAAGAGAATGAGAGACGAGTTCAGAGAACTGAAGCAAGGAAGGATGACTGTAGTGGAATACTGTGACAAATTCTTGTCATTAGCTAGGTATGCCTCGGATGAGATCGACACCGAAGCCAAGAAGAAAGAAAGATTCCTGAATGGTCTGCATGATGAGATGCAGACAGTGTTAGTCAATATCCCATTTGCTGATATTGAAGCCCTAGTTGAATCAGCCATCCAGATGGAAGGAAAGATCAACCAAGCCAATGAGAACCGCAAGAGTCGCATGATGCATCAGCCAGGAACCCATCAGACCCCAAAGTATCGCCCTAACCCATCTCCCGGATTTGCCCCAAGAACCCACAGACCCCCGATGAACTGTCCGACCTATCCCAACTGTGGAAACCCTAGGCCCGGAGGAAATCACAACAACCCCGGCAACTCTAGCAATTTCAACCGTGCCCCACCGAAGTTCAACACCAACAATGCTGCCACCAGCACCAACACTGCCCCGAGGACTGGAAGCAATGTTGTGCCTATAGAAGCAAAGGACAAGTCGCAAGTGACTTGTTATGACTGCGGAAATAAAGGCCACTATTCCAACGAGTGCCCCAACAAGAAGAATGCTGCAGCCCCCAATGCAAATGCCCTAGCTCAGCAGCAGCGTCGTGTTCAGCCAGGAAGAAGGTTTGCCCCAGGAAATTCACTCAACCGCAATGGCCGTCTTTTTCTTATGCATGCTGAAGAAGCTCAGGAAGCGCAGGACTTCGTGCTGGGTATGTTTTTTGTTAATTCAGTACTTGCAAGAGTGTTGTTTGATTCTGGTGCATCGCACTCATTTGTCACCGAAGAATTTGCATGCACTAGTAAAATTCAACCAACAAAACTGAAGCATGTTATGATCGTCCGTATTCCCGGTTCAACCACCAAGGCTAGGCAAATTTGCAAATCCGTCCCTATCCGAATCCATGGCATAGATATTTATGCTAACCTGATAGTACTCGGAACTAAAGATTTGGAAGTAGTACTAGGAATGGATTGGATGTCCAAACATAAAGGATTGATTGACTGTGCCAAGAAAGCCATAACCATGACCAGTACATCCGGAATATTAGTCGAGCATATATCTGAAACCTTACCTCGTCAATTCAAGTGCAACAAGAGTATATCCCAACCTACCATTGACCAAGTCCGGATAGTCTGTGAATACCCCGATGTATTTCCAGATGTTTTGCCCGGTATGCCCCCAGATTGGGATATCGAGTTTATCATTGAACTAATCCCCGGAACTGGACCCATAGCCCAGAGACCATATAGTATGAACCCGTCGGAACTAGAGGAACTGAAGAAGCAACTGGATGCCATGTTGGAAATTGGATTGACTCAACCAAGTGCATCACCATGGAGGTCACCTGTCTTTTTGTGGACAAGAAAGATGGAGGTAACCGTTTGTGTACGGATTATCGGAAGTTGAATGATGTCACCATCAAGAACAAATACTCCTTGCCCAAGATAGAAGATTTGTTTGATCAGTTGACCGGTGCCAAAGTGTTTTCTAAGATTGATCTTAGAACTAGGTATCATCAACTCAAAATTCATGCAGAGGATATTCCAAAGACTGCCTTCACCACCAGATATGGATTGTACGAGTATACAGTCATGTCTTTTGGATTAACCAATGCCCCCGCTTATTTCATGAATCTCATGAATAAGATTTTTATGGACTTCCCTGATAAGTTTGTCATTGTTTTCATCGATGACATTCTGATTTATTCCAAATCAGAAGAAGAACATGAGCTACACCTAAGGACCATTCTTGGAACCCTTAGAGAGCATCAGCTGTATGCAAAGTTTAGCAAATGTGAATTCTGGTTACAGGAGGTAGGATTCCTCGGTCACATTGTATCAGCCGGAGGAATTTCTGTTGACCCTGCAAAAGTAAAAGATGTCGAATATTGGCAAGCCCCAACCACTCAAACCCAAGTTCGTGCATTTCTCGGATTGGCGGGATATTACCGCAAGTTCGTAGAAGGATTCTCGAGCATCGCCAGACCCATGACCCAATTGTTGAAGAAGGACAAGAAGTTTGAATGGACCGACAAATGTGAAGCGAGTTTTCAAGAACTCAAGAGGCGATTGATTTTAGCCCCAATCTTGATCATGCCGGATATCACGAAGCCCTTCGATGTGTATTGTGATGCATCCAAGATCGGTCTCGGATGTGTGCTAATGCAAGAAGGCAAAGTTATATCTTATCTATCTCGACAACTGAAGCAACATGAGCAAAATTACTCAACCCATGACCTCGAACTCGCAGCCGTAGTTCTAGCCCTGAAGACATGGAGACATTACCTGATGGGAAATCGTTGTGAGATCTATACGGATCACAAGAGTCTGAAGTATATATTCACTCAGAAGGAGCTGAATGTGAGACAGAGAAGATGGATTGAGCTTATCAAGGATTACGATCTGGACATTCACTATCACCCTGGTAAAGCCAATGTGGTAGCAGATGCCCTTAGCAGGTTGCCGTGCCGCTTGAACTCCATGATCTTGAAGGAGCAACCAAGCTTGCACAAAGAGATGGAAGATTTTCGAATGGAATTAGTGAGTGAAGGATTTTTGGCTAGCATAGAACTCCAGCCCACTTTGATCAGTCAGATTAAAGAGGCGCAGAAGGGAAATGCAAGTATTGACGGAATCAAGCATCGTATCAGTACAGGCAAAGTACCCGGATTCACCGAAGACGAAGAAGGAGTTCTGTGGTACAAAGGACGCCTTTGTGTACCATCAGATTCTGAGTTGAAAGAAGTTATTCTGAAGGAGGCTCTTGATACTCTTTATTCTATCCATCCCAGAGGAACTAAGATGTATCAAGATTTAAAAGAGCAATTTTGGTGGCATAAGATGAAGAGAGAAATCGGAAGCTATATCGCCAAGTGTGATATATGTCAGCGAGTCAAGGCAGGACATCAAAGACCCGCTGGATTGTTGCAACCATTGCAGATTCCGGAATGGAAAAGGGATTCCGTTGGAATGGACTTTATCACTGGACTGCCTACTTCTAGTAGGGGAAATGACTCTATCTGGGTCATAGTGGACCGATTGTCCAAAGTCGCCCATTTCTTACCTGTCAAGACCACGTATAAGAGTTCGAAGCTAGCAGAGTTGTACATCGCTAGAATAGTTAGTTTGCATGGAGTCCCCAAGAACATCGTATCGGATCAAGGAACTCAGTTTACCTCGAGATTCTGGAAGAAAGTCCAAGAAGGTTTAGGAACCCGCCTAGATTTCAGCACCGCATATCACCCTCAGACCGATGGACAAACGGAGCGAGTAAATCAAATACTCGAAGATATGCTGAGAGCATGTGTGTTAGAATATGGATCCAAGTGGGAAGACTGTCTGCCGTTTGCAGAATTTTCATACAACAACAGTTATCAAGCTAGTTTGCAAATGGCCCCATTTGAATTTATGTACGGAAGGAAGTGTCGCACCCCTTTGAACTGGTCGGAAGTAGGAGAGAGTCAGATTTTCGGACCCGACATCCTACGAGAAGCAGAAGAGAAGGTTCACAAGATTCGTGAGCACCTCAAGACTGCCCAGTCCAGACAGAAGAGTTACACCGACAAGAGACGTCAAGACCTCGCCTTCAACATAGGGGATTTTGTTTATCTGAAAGTGTCGTCATTGAAGGGAATGCAGCGTTTCCAACTCAAAGGAAAGTTAGCCCCCAGATATATCGGACCTTTCAAGATTCTGAACCGTCGAGGAGAAGTGTCGTACCAATTGGAACTACCCGAAGAGATGTCAGCCGTTCACATTGTGTTCCATATCTCGTACTTCCCAAGTGTCTCGAAGTCCCAGAGAAGACCGAAGTGTTCAAGAATATTGATCACCGGACCATAGAAATCAACGATGACCTGACCTATCCCGAAGTACCCATCCGTATTTTGGAATAAGCTTTAAGAACTACCCGAACCCGAAGCATCAAGTTTCTCAAGATTCAGTGGAGCAACCACACAGAATAGGAAGCTACCTGGGAGCGCAAAGATCACATCAGGACAGAGTTTCCCGATCTCTTCAAATCCTAGGTAATCTTTTTCGTCCTTCTTCAAATCTCGGGACGATATTTTGTTTAAGTGGGGAAGGTTTGTAACATCCCAAAAATACTAACTTGGATCATCAAACTCTAATCATCAAAATTAGGGTTAACAAAAACTTTTCTAAAATAAAAATATGAAAGCATGCATGGTGTATGCATTTCATTTGGAATTCTTTTGAACCACCTTGTTTGTGTGTTCCTTTTCTTGTAAATGGATTCTTAGGTGAAATAAACATCATCTAAACAATTCTCAAACTTTTCTCAAAGACAAATAAATCAAAAGAAATAAAATAAGGAAATGGTCATTTTGACCAATTTAACTCCCATGCCTACTTTTGCTGTCCCAAACTTTCAGAACTTAACAGAAACTTTTCTGGATCTTTGCACCCCTTGATTGTACTCATAACAAATTATCAAGGCCCAATTTGTGATCATCCAGAAACTTTCAAATGCATAGTTTAAATGACAGTTCAAAATTGAATCTTTATCATATGAGAAGATCCCACTTTTTAAAAACCGCTGAAACAAGCTCAACTTTCAAAACCCAAGCATCTGCAGAATCACCAGCACGAACCTAGCACACCCACCAAAAATCTTTTCAAAATTCAAAACTTGAATTCTTGCGGCCATTTCATCAAACACCTTGCAGACACAAATCATCAAAATCTTAAACACTATTGTGAGCAGTGATTGAAGCCTAACTTGTCCCCTCTCTAGCTCACAGCAACCTCAATAGATCATCTAGCTAACTAAACCAAGCACTAGCCCCACTGTAAGCTTGGCAATGCCATCAATGGTGAACAGCCGTAGCTTACCATGCCACCCCAGTGTCGACAGCAAGCTAGGAGAAGAAACAAGCGTAGCAAACATGTCTGGGAGGCAGCCCACCGTCCACCGCCACTCCCTGTCCCAGCCGCGAGCGTTGCCAAACCCTGGACCACCCGCACGGAGCGCGCCCAGCTCGCCAGCAACCATGCCGAGCATGCGCCAGAGCGCCACGATCAACCGATGCCCATAGACCGCGCGCCGCCCTCACCACGTGCATACATGATCGCCACCAACCTAGGAGACCGCCAGACATCCCCGTTCGCCACCCCATGCCGCACAGCCACCGCTCACCGTCGAAGACGCCGCCTCTGTCGTGCAGAGCATCGCGCGTTCCAGAACAAACCGCACCGCCCCTACGCACGCATTAAAGTCGTAGAGTATCGCCAGGAGACCACCAAGCGATCGCGAACGCCGGCCATGCCTCTAGCCACCCATAGCCATGTCGCCACCGTCGACTGCCCATCCTGTTCGGTCTCGCCGTCGCGACTATAAATAGAGGACACCCCTAGCCGAATTGAGCACACCATCTCACTCCCCTCTCCTCACTGATCATTCCACCCCGATCCCGGAGAAAGGCGAGCAGCACTTTGCCGGAATTTCACCGGAGCCCGCCGCCTCTGGAGAAGAAGGGAGCCAGCGATTGGAGCCGCCCCAGGAGAAGCTGCCGATACCAGGAGGTTCGCCGTCGTCGACTTCGTCATTCGTCCGCCTCGCCGACCCTCGCCTGAGCCCCGGTGAGCCCCCAACGACCCCCACCTGTCGTGCTAGGTTTCTGTCTCGCTGGCGTTGCCCAACGTCGATGATGACCCTCAGCCGTTGGATTAGAACCAGATCGAACGCACCACATCGCCCCATACCGCTTCGCACCCTCCTGTCTCACTGACGCATGGGGACAGCGACTTAACCAGCCCGCGTAAGCATTGTGCTTAGCAGGCCGGCCCAGTATCGCTTCCCGCGCAGCCCAGCTTTTCTGCATTCAAACATTTTTCAAATTTAAACCATAATAGCTTTTGAGTTGATTCCAACTCTCAAAAATCACATTTGATCATACCTTTCAGAATATATAAAAATTTATAGGTTTACTTACAGAAATAATGACCAAGTAATAAAATAATGCCACATAGGCATTTCTAGTCACTTTATTTAATTAAAATAAAAGGATAAACCTTATTAAATTGTGACACCACTTTAAATAACATTACCATGTACTGAAATATGTGGTGATGACATGTGTCAACATGATCCCATGTTTGGTTTGGAGAATATTAAATCTTAAGTAGTCTTTCAATGAGTAGAAATTACTTTTCTAAAAATAAAAGGAATTAAACCAAGCTTTAATCTTGTAATGTTAGTGATGATGCTAGATCATCTATAGGACCCTTGTGTGTGATGAATGCAAGTAGTTAAGTATTGTTTGGTGATTGTGTACCTCGTATTTATTCATAGACGCTAGTACCGCCCAAGGATACGAGGAGGAAGGAGGATACTACGAAGAAGAAGCCGAGGAGAACTTCAACCACTGCTCTGCACAAGGAAAGCCTAATACTACTAGTTGATTGAGCAAGCTAACACTTGCAAGATACTCTACTTTAGCAAGCTTTACTAATCAAGTTGACCTATGCAAAACAATACTTGCAAGCTAATACTTGCTTTTTACCATACCCACTATATGCCTTAAAGCATATATGATCGTAACCACTTGATAAACCAATCCTAGTTTTACTTACAAGCTTTATACTTTATTTCTTTATCAAAGCTAGTACTTAGAGCTTACTTAAGTGAATTGTAAATATTAGAAAGATAATTGAAGGTTGCATAAAGAGAATACAATTTGGCCTAAGCTAGATAATCTTTATGTCACCCTAAGGCATGAGATTGAACTTAGTTCCCACTCCACTTAGTTACCACACCTCATTAGTACTTATCCCCACTTGTAGATGCTGGTGCTAAGCATAAAACTTGATCAACTTTAGATGGGAATACTTGGTGGAAAAATGATTATGAAAACCTTGGAATGATGGATCATTCTATTGAAATTTTTTGGGCATGTGTTTCTAAGCACCAGATGATTTTGGTGATGAAAATGCTGAGGCATGAGCGTTAGCCCTTTATAAAACTGATGGTTGTCTGAATGTGATACCATTCCAATTTTACCGTACAACCATAATACCCGAGAATTGGGTAGGGCTTGACTGGAAACTTATATACCTTAGTATTAGTTCCCTCACAGCCAAGGTCTGAGCTGAGGCTACCTTGTGAAGATTGTCCACCTGTGCAGTACCCAAGATGACAGTTGGTCATGGTTGGGAGGCCAAACTCACAGGAGAGGTGCTTATACTAGGGCGTGTAATTGAAAGGTTAGGATTGATTATCCGCATACTGAGTATGGTGAATTCAGGATTTGTTCCTGACGGATGTATCGAATGTTGTGGTGAAAGTGTACAATCTTTGCAGAGTGCCAAACTATTCGAATAGCCACGTCCGCGGTTATGGACAGTTGGAGTGGCCATACTGTTCCCCCGTCAGATATTTCAAAATGACTTGTGAAATGATTTGAGACTTTGACGTGACCACAACAGAGTTGTGATATGAAATACAAGTTCCCACTTAGGTGTTATAAAACTTCAACTAGCATTCGTTGCTTCAAAACTTAGTAGAGGTAAATCTGGCTTTTTGTAAAACAAACCTAGAGCTTAGTGTCCTACTACAAAACCCCCCTTCACCTGTTAGTATTAGTTTGCGAGTACTTAAAGAGTACTCATGGCTTTGTCCCTGGCTATTCCCATGGCCATACTATGAAGAGGAGTACCTGGAAGATGGACCCCAAGAAGGTTACGACAACTAGGATCATCTCCCATCGTCAGCATTGCCTGTGACTCCGAAGATGGAGCTTCGCCTACGCTACCGTTATTATTACGTATTCCGCTGCTTGAGTTGTATTAAGAACTGGATCATGAGATCCTTATTTGTGTAAGACCTTATGTATGGTTTGTAATGGATGATGTACTGTGGTATCCAATTCTGTTATGTCTCGCAAAAATGGTAATCCTAGGATTGCGATGTATGGCATAACAGGCATCTGGGATTAAAAATCCGGGTGTTGACAGTAACACCCAGTCTAATAGCAGGCCCTAGGGGTGTCACTCCTAGCAGCTTACTAGGATCTCTAGAATGGCCCCATAGACAAACACTAGTCTTTCTACACACTTTGTCCTCACTCGAGCGCACCAGGGACCCACTTCCTTGTTGGTCACCCATCCTCAAATTTCTCCAGCCCAAGCACACTTAAGCTTAGAGTTCTTTTCAGATGAGCTTCCAGAAAATAAGTTGCAACTTTTTGATATGGATATCCTATCAACCCTATTAAGGCATGTGCTAGGATCTCACATACACCCACCCTTAGAAGATCAACGGCCACGTCGATCAACCACAAGCCCGGAACGTCCCTTCTTGGCACACGTCTGTGTGTCCAGTGCTGACACATGTGACATGCAACGTCCACTATGGGCCACATGCACCATAATCCACATGTACTCCACTGACCGCACATGCCCGTGTAACCATGAGGATAGGCTCTGCTGCCACTTGTAACAGCACTTCCAACAACAGGCCTCGGGGTTGTCACTCCTGGAAGCTTACTAGGTTCTCTAGACTGGTCTCAGAGACCAACACTAGTCTTTTCTACGCACTTTGTCCTGACTTGTTCACACTAGGGTCCCACTTTCTGGTTGGTCACCCATCCTCAAATTGCTACAGGACAAGCATGCTTAACCTCAGAGTTCTTTTCAGATGAGATTCTGGAAAATAAGTCGCAACTTGTTGATATGTGTATCCTATCAACCCTATTAACGCATGTGCCAGGGTCTCATAAGAAGAAACTTAGCGAATACGAAAAAAGTAAAAATAACACACAAATCACGATTCCAGCCAATAAAAAGAATGAAAGTGAGGGGTAGGAAAGCGAGCACATTCGACGTCCTATTGCATAGTCGTACCAAATATCGACGACGAATTCAACGGCGAAGCTAGATGAAAGAGAAGCAATGAGAAGCGGTGTATAGGGAATATGTGAAGAAAGCGAGAAGAGGAGGAGGACAAGTATAGTCAGCACGATAATATTGAAAAACGTGTGCGAATCTGCCAATATCCTTTAGGCATGTGAGGTCCTTCCCTAACCGAGTATATAACAGTCTACTCTGCCAGCTCGTGAGAACCTATGTTCGGCTAGACTGTACGCTGCTAGCCATGCTTCTGGCCATGATAATTCGCTGCTGGCATGTTCCTATGGCACCACACTAGCTCTGCACGGGACACACGCACGCTGATAACTGAAAGTACACAGATCAATTGTAGCTAATTTTGAAATAAGAGTATCGAACCCACAGAGAGATATTGGTAGAGGTCTTTATGCCCCTCATTACAGTTCATTAGGGAGTACTTGTAAGTTATCTCTAATTCCAAGCAATGGTGTATAAATATCGTGTTTGAATGAGTGCTAAAGAAAACAAGAAAAAATTAAATTGTTGAAGTAAACAAGAACATGCGAGTGTGGTTGTGGTGATGACAATATGGTTAAGGAGTTCAAGGGGAGTGTAGGATACACCACTAACATGGGACAATTACTTATGAGTAGGATAACTTATATATTTCATCATGATATGTGTGGAGAGAGTTCCATAATAAGATGTTCCCCAATAAGTCACGTGAGCAAGCCACTTATACGACTCATGTGATGAGATCATCTCTAAATAACCACTCTGATGACTGTGAGAAAGTAACTTCTACAGACCACCACAATCAAGGGTTTCCCCATGGATATCGTTATGAGCTTAATGAATCTCTCTTTACCCCACTTTGACCGTGTAAGTTATAAGCCAATGCTTGCAGTCAAAAAGTAGCACCGGACATACTTCCACACATGTCCAAAGGGTATTTTCCTCTCTTTAGTCCCGGAGGCAAATGTTATGTGGTCGACTTCACAGACCATCTAGAGAGAGAGATCTAAGATATAATCATAAATCGATAGATCATAGACCAAAGTGATAGATCATCTTTATTTCATTGCATAATAATACTAGGTTTTATCCATCTCTCTCCAAGAACAAGGGAACTACTCACATATTAAGGGGATCAACATCATGGCAATGGTATGGATGAAAGTACAATTGAATACAAGCGCAAATCTACAAGGGTTTAGGTTACAACCAAGTATACAAAGGGGATCGGTGTTAGAGACGATGATGATGATGACGATGGAGATCGATGCGTAGAACTTCAAGATCCAAGGTCCCTCTTCCTATTTAGTGGTGGTGATGATGGAGAGATTGCATGCCGTGGCTATGGAGGCAGTGAAGCAGAAGGGCTTCTCCCCTTAGATGTGGATGGATTATTGAGGCCATGGCTAGGGTTCTCCTCTCTATTTAGCCATTCTAGATGTCGATTTCATGATCTGATGAAGATACCTATCGAATATGTCCCTCTGGCCTTCATAAATGTTGTTCTGTTTTACGAAACGGAGCCATAGAGGGTGGTCCGGGCGAACGGTATGGTCGGGCTCCGTTGTACTGCATTCGTTAAACCTTAAGTACACTATAGTATTTTGGTGGCCATTTCTTCATACGGACTCCGATTGAGGTGTTGTTTGGCTCATTGGATTCGTATGTATGAGGGCTACAACACCAAGGTATTGGATCATGAATATGAGATGATGAAAAAATATGACTGTTCCACATCTCATATGGCTAAGTCTGACGCATGTAACTTCTCCATATTGAATCTGCTTTGCTCATTTTATCCATGATTTTCCATAGCACCTAAACACAAGTCAAATGTAGCATCCCAATTTTCTAACATTATAATTCTACATGGTTTCTAAAAATATAATGCTACCTCTAAATAATAAATCGTTGCATCATCATAATATCATGCTCATGTCATCATGCACTGATACGTCGGAAACGTATCTATAATTTTTGATGTTCTATGCTTGTTTAGTATCTACTTTGCTTTGCTTTGTCTAGTTTTATATGTTTTCTGGTACTAACCTATTAACAAGATGCCACAGTGCCAGTTGCCTGTTTTCTTCTGTTTTTGGTTTCAGAAAGGGAGAAAATCAATATTCTCAGAATTGGACGGGACAAAAGCCAAAGTCAATATTTTACCGTGGGGAACAAGGAGCCAGAAGACGAGACGGAGGAGGGCCTCAAGGGGGCCACACCCCCTGGCCATGCAGGTGGGCCCACCATGCGCCTGGGGGGTGCAGCCGCTTCGGGAACCCCCTCGGCCTCCCTCTTTGCTTATAAGAAGCCCCCGATGCCTAAACCCTAAGTACCCGATCAATATTCCACGAAAAATTCTATAGCCTCCGCCACCATCGTCCCTAGATCAGGGGGATCTGAAGCTCTTCTCGGCACCCTGCCAGAGGGGAGATCATCCCAGAGGCCTTCTTCTTCATCATTCCAGCCTCCGGTATGAAGTGTGAGTAGTTCCACCTTGGACTACGGGTCCATGTAGTAGCTAGATGGTTGTATCTCCTCCTTTGTGCTTTCATGTCTAGATCTTCTGAGATCCGTTCATGATTAAGATCTCATCTATTTGTAATCATGGATGTTGTGTTTGTGGGGATCCAATGGATATTGAGATTACTATGTTAGATTGATTAATGGTTTTGTATTATTGATTATATCATGTTTATGTTGTTTGTGATCTTGCATGCTCTCCGTTGTTAGTGGCTATATTGGCCCAGTAGTTGCTAGTGACTCCAAGAGGGGGTATTTATGCTCGATAGTGGGTTAATGCCTCTATTTAATCTAAGGGAAGTGATAGAAATCTCTAAGGTTGTAGATGTGATGTTGCCACTAGGGAGAAAACAACAGTCCCTTGTTCATGGAACAAGTGGATTGTTTACCTTACACACTTTGCTTAAAGCAATTGTCTATTGCTTGCAACTTAATACTGGAGGGGGTTCGGATGATAACACAAAGGTGGACTTCTAGTCATAGATGCACTTGGATGGAGGTCTATGTATCTTGTTATATTGTCCAATCGAATTTCATAGGATCATGATGTCTAGTATTGCATTGTTTTTCCTTGCTTAGTCCTGTCAATTGCCCTGCTGTAATTTGTTTACCCAGCATGCCATGTTTGTTTATCTAAGGAGAACACCTCTAGTGAACTATGGACCCCGGTCCAATCTTTACCATTGATACATCTTCCACTATTACTGTTTACTTTCTGCAAACCACTATTACCTTCCACACCATACAGTTAATCCTTTGTTATAGCAACCGGTGAGATTGACAACCTCACTGTTCGTTGGGGCAAAGTTTTGAGTTTGTCTTGTGCAGGTTTCCAAGTTTCTTGTAACACCTTTGAGATGCTTCCTTCCTCCTACGGGTTCGATAACATCGGTTTCTTACTGAGGGAAGACTTGTTGTTGTGCTGTTCACACCTTTCTCTTGGGGTTTCCCGACGAATCGCTCTCAGGCACCATCAGCCACATTGCATTTGAGCATCATATTAAAACCTATTACATTTGGTTCTTCTCTGCATATTGCATTTGTAATATTGTTGTTTCTTGATATATTGTATTTGGCTTTTGATATATTTTTATATGCCCAATGTGAGTTGAGGGAATCTCTAATAAATCTTTCCACCACTAACTTTCCATGTCAACTTCCTTGGGGTATACTCCTCAATCTTCAATACATATCTATGTGGTATTCCTTTTGGTTGATATTTAAATCATGCCACATATACACTGCCATCCATATACATACACATGTCCTTTCTTGGCACATGCAAAGGTATTCTCCTTCCATCTATCTTTCTTTGTTTTTCCTTCTTGTTTTTTCCTCAAGTGAGGTCGAATTTGAATCTCCTTCCTATTCAAAAAAAACCTATCTAGCCTACATCTCATTAACCAAACTACCTAGCTAATATACAAGTATATTGGTTATCCCTACACGTGTGTGCATGTGCAAACGCACAAACACACAAACACCTAGACTCACCCATGCACATGTATGCAATCTCACACATACACCCCATCGTGAATTATCTTGGCCACACCCAAAATCCTAGCTAGACCATCTACGGTGGTTTTCATCCCTACAAAGCATGTATTTGGTGCATGCATGCATGGCCCATGCAAGTTATCTTCTCTCTTTATTTGGATTCTTGTGGTTATAAATGATTTTTGAGATAAATTGAATTCAAACAAGGATATCATATGAAATAAATAAAAGAGTCCCACCCTCTACACCTAAACCCACCGAGCCATCTTCCCTTCCTGGGCTATTCTCACCAGGCTCATGCCACCTACCTAATCTCCACCCACCTAAACCTAATCCTACTAGTTGAATGCCCGTGAGTTGCTATGACGCTAGATAATTTTTTTCCTATATAGGGTGCAAATTGATTAGAAGCTTGTCACATTTGTTTGAAGGAAGGATAAAGCTTTTCATATTTTTGTAAACACACTCGCGACATATGTGTATTTTTCCAGTTATGTTGCGACAAACAAAACCTAACCCCTCTTATGTGCCACCATGCATCCTTCGTTCCCTTTCTCTCGGTTACAAATTTCCTTATTGACCAAAGAATGTCACAAAGGCTTCATATGCCCTCCTCCTATTCCCTATTATTGTGGCTGGTATCCATGTTTCATTTTATCCCACCTGCCCCCAACTTCGTCTATTGTTTTTACATAGCCTATTCCTTCGCGTCCTCGGCGGCAAGCTCTCTCCTCACTTCGAGTTCATGTGGGGCAGCCGCGCTCATTCCAAGGTCAAGTTCTTCGCCTGGATTTTGGTGCAACACCGTATTCAGGGTCGCTCAAATCTGCTTCACGAGAAAATCATTGAAGAGGTTGATAGTGATTGCTCCCTCTGTGTCACGCCCATAGAGACTGGCACACACATCTTATTTGGTTGCCCCTTCTCCCATCACTTTTGTCCTCCCTAGTTTTGCTCGATAGTTGATGCCACAGTCGAGCTCTTGGAGTGGCACTCTGCCCCTCCCCGTTCGGCTCTTCTATGCATTGCAACAACATAGTTGCTCTTGTGCCTTCGGCACCTTTGGAAACATTGGAACGAGGTGGTATTTGATCATGTTGCCCCTTCCCTCTCTCTGATTAGGAAGAATTGATATGATGACGTTGTTATGTGGAATTTGTGTCTGCTGATTGAGCAATGGGTTGACATCGATTTGTGGCTCACCTACTTCCTCTCCATGCGAATGATGTGAGCTCTTCTTTTGTAGTTTGGTGTGTGTTACAAGGCCCTCCCCTCGCGTTGGAGGTGTCCTCTTTCTCCCCCTTATAACTTTCACCTTCGTGCTTTCACCCTTTCTTTTTGAAGAAATGATATATTTAGGTGGAGGCATTTCCCTCCCCCGGTGACCACCCAAAAATAGCTTTGTCGCCATTTTATCATTGGTCATTTCCTTATCGTTCACAATTGTCTTAATTCTACTATCTTTCGCGAGAGGTGAGAAATCTCAGCAAATTAGACCCTTGAACTAATAATCAAACATGGAATGCCACGCTTGCAAGTTCTGCCCCTTTGCATTTGTTGACAATGGTAGAGATGTGGCTAACTCAACCTTCCCCCACAACATAAAATTGTTCATCCCTCTTGCCATGAATCACCAATTATGCATGATGAGATCCTCTAAAAATATGACATTTTTGGTCGAACATAGAGGCTGTATCATGATGCTCATATGCATTGCTATCTGCACAATATGACATGGTTAATCTTAGTGATGGAATGAAACAATGTAACCAAATTTCATATCTAGAGTCTCAAATAGTAAAACGTTTATGTTGAATAAAACATTGTTGGGCCACATAGAGATAAAACAAAACTTTTTCATCTAATGTGTTGATCCCAAGATCTAGCTGAGGTAGAAGGCCACGAGGTTTACCACTAGATGCGCAGGAGCGGATTACTGATGAAGCACGTTAGTTGAATACAGTGCATTCCTTGCGATCTTGATCCAATCAACGATCGTCCAAGCGTTGATGGTACAACGCCTTTGCTGGTGTCCACACGTACGAGGAGGAGCGCCGGCGGTGAACTGCTAGGTTCGTTACGACGGCAGGACTGCTGTGGAGCTAGGGTTTCCAACTCATGGAATGACCTAACCGATCAACCCTTCTGGGTTACCGCGCCCCACTATATATATGGAGTGAACGTGGGCTCCACTCACTCGTGGCCCATTCACTAAAGCCCATATAATATTAGTCACCATGAGTCCGACTCATTGACTCAGTCCAAATTCGGCTCGGGTACAACCCAACCACATTTCCAGTTCAGATCCAATCCAAACTTGCTCCCGCTCTTAAGTGTGTGTCCCCGTAGGCTCATGCCTACTTGGACACGATTGGAGTCCAACTCTCAATCGATCAGTCGGTAGCGGTTCCTAGCAGAATGTGTAGACTCACAAGTACCAAAGAGTCATGACGACTTGCCTTTCCAATGCGAATTACGTCCGAGTCCCTTTTGCCTCACGATATACATTTTTAGACTATATGAGAATATTTCTCATCCATTAAATAGTCCGACTCTCTTCTTGATCCGAGATAAGTGATCCCTCCGACTAACTCTTAGTTGATCGCCTCGGTTAACACTTAACCGAGTCGTGCATGGCCATGCTTTCCGAATCATATCATCCGAGAGGGCCCAGATAATATCTCTCCAAGTGGAGGGGGAAAATCCCATATTGGTTATTCACATCACGCAGCTTGATTCTCACTCGGTCCGAACTCTGCCTTTATAACTGCCCAGTTACGGATCAGCGTTTGACAAAACCTAAGTCGGTGATCCTCAACTCGGACTGTGCAACAACCTCAGGTCTAAGGATTACATTGATTGAGATATACAAATGACAACTTGTTCATCGTACCTCAATATGGGTCAATTCGACTCGCTAAACTCTTTAGCCGAATTTGTGTAAGTCGGAATGGCATCACCATGCCCATGACAAGTGGAACCGAGTCATCAAGCCGACTTTCATATTGGTCTAAGTTGTGTGTCCAGCACAACCTCAATGACCAAGGATATTTAGTACAAACAAGATGAATGTATAGTTCCACAACCGAATCACATATTTAATGATACACATCAGATGTTAATACAAGGACAACTTAATATCTTCATGAATAGAATGGGAAATATCATCATATATGATTGCCTCTAGGGCATATTCCCAACAGTCTCCCACTTGCACTAGAGTCAATCTTCCAACATCACATGTCTAGGCATCTAATGCCCATAGCTCTTAAGTGTGCCTCATGCTTCGGCTGTGGTAGCGGCTTTGTCAATGGATCCGCAATATTTGCATCCGTGTGTACCTTGCATAACTTGATATCACCCTGATCCACGAACTGGCGAATCAAGTGGTATCACATGAGTATGTGCTTGTTCTTTTGGTTTTTTGTAGGTTCCTTGGCTTGTGCAATAGCACCATTTTGTCACAATACACGTCTAACGGATTGGACGAGCCCTGAACCAGACCAAGATCCATTAGTAAATTCCTCATCCAAAGAGCTTCCTTTGCTGCCTCCCTGTTGTAGATGCAGACACAGTCTCTTGCTTGGAACTCTTCCAGCTCACAGCACCTCCGTTTATAATAAACACATATCCCGATTGCGAACGAGAATCATCAGAGTCGGTAAGATAACTCGCATATGTGTAACCCTTTACACTGAGTTCATCTTCAACACCATAAACCAAAAACATATCATTAGTCCTTCTCAAGTACTTTAGGATATTTTTAGCCATTGTCCAATGGATTTCTCCAGGATCAGCCTGGTATCTACTCACGACACATAGAGCATATGAAACATCCGTCCTAGTACAAATCATGGAATACATGATGGATCTGACTGTAGAAGCATACAGAATCGCACTCATCTGACTTCGCTTATCAGTTGTCGAAAGACACTGTATCTTGCTAAGTTTTACACCATGGGACATCGGTAATAGCGGTGCAGAGGTGGGATAATTGGGACAAGTGGGATACCACTTTTAGACTACTAGACTAACTCTAATTTAGGTGGGATAAGCGGGATATGTCAAATCTAGCTTATCCCACTTGCCTCACTTAATTTTGAGTTAGTCTAATAGTCTAAAAGTGTTATCCCACCTGTCCCAATTGTCCCACTTCTGCATCCCTAATCGGTAAGAACCCCTTCTTAGACGATTCCATGTTGAACTTCTTTAACACTTTGTCCAAATAAGTACTCTGAATCAATCCAATGAGCTTCCTTGATCTATCTCTATAGATCCGGATTCCGAGAATATATGTTGCCTCACCCAAGTCTTTCGTTGAGAAACTCCTTTCCAATGATTCATTGGTTTCTTGCAACATCTGGACATCATTTCCAATCAGTAATATGTCATCCACATATAATATTAGAAAGTTTACTTTGCTCCCACTAAACTTCT
Source organism: Avena sativa (assembly GCA_916181665.1). Lineage (NCBI taxonomy): Eukaryota > Viridiplantae > Streptophyta > Magnoliopsida > Poales > Poaceae > Avena > Avena sativa. Next base: position 259,284,725 of record OV702281.1, read on the forward strand.
TGTATAAACAAGAATCATGATCACTCTTGATGAAGCCAAACGATTTGACTACCTCATCAAAGCGAATATTCCAACTCCGAGATGCTTGCTTCAACCCATAAATGGATTTCTGAAGTTTGCACACTTTATCAGCATTAGCCGGATCAACAAAAGCCTCAGGCTGTATCATATACACGTCCTCGGTTACATTTCCGTTAAGGAAAGCCGTTTTGACATCCATCTGCCATATCTCATAGTCGAAATAGGCTGCTATAGCTAACATGATCCGAACTTATTTAAGCATCGCTACGGGCGAGAAAGTCTCATCGTAATCAACTCCTTGAACTTGTCGGAACCCCTTTGCAACAAGACATGCTTTATAGATGGAAACATTTCCATCCATATCAGTTTTCTTCTTAAAGACCCATTTGCACTCGACGGTTCTTGCACCGTCTGGCAGATCAGCCAAGTTCCAAACTTGATTTTCATCCATGTACTTTAACTCGGATCTCATGGCTCCAAGCCATGAATCAGAATCAGATCCCACCATCGCTTCCGAATAATTTGTCGGCTCATCACTGTCTAACAGTAACACATCACGAACACTTCGCAATCTTGCCGATCTTCGTAGTACAGGTGCTGCTGCTGGCTCAGCTACCACGACCGACTCAACCTCCAAGGTTTTTGCTGACTCGCTACTAGCCGGTTCCTCTTGAATTTCTTCGAGCTGCACCGTGCTCCCACTAACTCCCCGACCAAGAAACTCTTTCTCAAGGAAGACACCGTTCCGAGCGACAAACACTTTGCCCTCTTCTCGGTTGTAGAAGTAGTAACCCAAGGTTTCCCTCGGATACCCCACGAAGATACTCTTATCCGACTTGGCTGTAATATTGTCCGACTGAATTCACTTGACAAATGCTTCACAACTCCAAATCTTAAGAAAAGACAAACTCTGCTTTTTTCCTATCCACATCTCATGCGGTGTCTTCTCTACTGACTTTGATGGTACTTTTTTAGTGTGAACGTCGTTGTTTCTAGACAATAACCCCAAAATGATAAAGGCAGATCTGTCCGACTCATCTTTGATCATACCATGTCCGACATGTCCGATTCCGCCTTTCCGAAACACCATTCCTTTGTGGCGTTCCTGGCGGAGTAAGTTGGGGAACTATTCCACAACTTTTCAGATGGTCATCAAACTCGTGGCTCATGTACTCGCCTCCTCGGTCCGACCGAAGAAACATTTTTTTCTTGCTGAGTTGATTCTGTGCTTCATTCTGGAAATCTTTGAACTTTTCAAAGGCTTCCGACTTATGTTTCATCAAGTAGATGTATCCATACCTACTCAAATCATCAGTAAAGGTAATGAAGTACTCATAACCAACCCTGGTCGTCGTGCTCATTGGTACACATACATCACTATGTACGAGTGTAACACCCTCAGAATCGGCCCTATGCAAGTTTTAGCGAAACCCGCCAAACCCGCATAGAAACGATTCAAAGGTGCCCACCAGGCACTTTCGTGCGGGTGGAAAACGAAGTAATAACATTACACAACAGTCCTCGATGGGACCCACAGAACAGATATATATATAACAGCGACTCAATGAGTCAAGAATACAGATTTGATATACAAAGATCCAAATCACCTTGAAAATGGTAGAGCGTCCGACTACGGACAAGATGCAAATGGGGCTAAGAGCCCTGAAGAATAACCAATGGCGTCCATAACCCTGCCCAGGCCAAGCCGTAAGGGTAACCCTGCTAACGACGTCGATCTCATAAACCTGCTTAAACAAAAGGGGTGCCGACAAAGGGCAAAGGAAAAAGAGGAGCGTCAGTACTGAGGCCAGTACACGGCGAGGCTAGAATTCGGCGGTCCTCGCCTACATAGGTATGGTGGACTGAGCGGCAGCGGCAGCATGCACTAAACAACCTATAGAGACTCAAAAACGACGGGCGGCTATTAGAGAGGGGTAAGAAAGACCTATCCGGATCCAACCTGAATCTTACACCAAACCAACCCATCCTGGTGTTTCCCCCTCGAGACCAAACGAGGAAGTCAACCGAGGAACTCACACAGTTGGCAGTTTTATTTATTCAGTTATCGTTGCAGCAATTACTAGTCAGGTATAGGTAATCATCCTGATAAAATAAGCAGTGGGCCGTTTTAGTTAACCATTCCGTTGTAGTTGCGACGCTTACTCGTCAGATACAATTAGCATGAGATAACCCCAAACCCAGCAGTTGTTGGTACTTTTATTCAGCCATTCCATTATAGTTGCAATACTTACTAGTCAGGTACAATGGTCACAAGCGACACCCAAACAAGCAATTGTTGGCAGTTTTACTTAGCCATTCCATTATAGTGAAGCTGCTTACTAGTCATCATAAAGTCAAATTTATAGCACTACTTTAGTCATAGTTGTCTATGATCGAGATACTGTGCTCCAAGTCGTCCATAACCGCGGACACGGCTTTCAGAAAGTTTTACCCGGTCGGGGTGCACCAATAGCAACACACACACGATCAACCTCGGAAAAACCAAATCAAAACCCAACGAGGCTTTCACGACAAAGCAATCACAGGATTCAGAAATATTTCAGGGGGCCACCCCATTGAGTAGACCCGCAACGAAGCTAGCTGACTCCGAGACAGACTCAAGGTTTGCGACAATGGCTGTAAACGACTGGGAACCCAAAACTGGGATTGTCGATACCGCGAAAACATTCCGCTTACCTAAACAGTACAGCGTGCTCCTCGCACAAACGTAAATAAAGCAGTAAAGCATGGCATAGGTACAGGATGGTAAATAAAACCTCAAACTAGTTTGTGGCCCCAAGAAATAAGACTGAATCAAGCTCTGGCTAAGGGGGGCCCATAATTCCCCGTATGTGGATAGCGCGAATATTCAAGGAACATGTATCAAGTACTCGGGGTCCTACGGGACACAAGTGGACGGTTAACAACCAAATAACATCTATTGCCCACCTATGCCTCTGCTTACCTACTTCAATTTTAGTTGTTAAACGATAATTAAAGTGAATGATAATGAAAGCCATGCTCATCTCGAACATTGAACATGCGGCAATTCTCCAACAACTGTGGTACTTGACGACACGCAACAACACTTGAGCAAGCGACTACGACGCGCGGGTCCAACTATCTACCAACAACAGGTAATAGGATGTGTCCAAGGCAATATGAGGCTGCGAGGGATATCACGGGTACGAAAACTAGAGCATCGCAACACAGATAGCAATAGATCAACTGGAAGGAATAAATACTATAAAAGTAAGATAGGTAGAAAGGGGGAGATGCTCGCCTGAAAACATTGCCGAAGGTTCAACCGAAGATCGGGGCGAAGCTCACATCAACTCAACGGCCCAATCCGCGAAGAAACAAAACACTAGAATAAACACCGGATGCAATATTTAATACTACGGCAAAGATCGGGCATGATGCATGTATGATGTATGACATGGCAAGGATGCGATGCAATTAGGCCATATTAAGCGGAACCGGGGTCCCGACAATTAATTAAACGGTTCAAGTTAGTTAGAAACCCCACAATTTAAATGTTGGATTAACATGGCAGAAGATAGCACCGGTTCGCTACACAAATTTAAATGGAACCAATATGAGACTAGATTTGTCCGCATATGGGCCCCATATTTAATTATAAGGTGAATCGGCATAAGGCCCCCAAACCACACAAATATGCAAGCGAGATGAATGATTAATATGCAACAGGTTTTATATTACATTTATAAGAATAGGGTTCGAGAAAAGGTTCACACATTAGGGGGTCTCGACGAACTTGGGGTTCCGGGGGTTCGGGGTTCGACAGGGGCTCTGGGTTCGACGGAAGCGGTCTCGGCAGGAACATTCCCGTACAACGGGGCATATCTTGTCGCATCCGGGTTCTCGGCGGACTCGGCGTCCGGAAAGGAGTACTTGGTTCGGTGTCGGGGGCGCATCGGGTTCTTCCGGGTCGGTGTCGTTCTTATCGTCGCGAAGATCTTGTCGGGTCCGCGCTTCGGATTCCGTGAGGCGATCTTGGCGTCCTTCCGGTTCAGGTTTGGCGTCCGAGGGAAGTGCTTGGCGTCATTTGGTTTCATGTCGACGGTCTTGGTGTCCTCGATGGAGAACTCGGTGTATCCGTGTCGTGGTTCTTGGCGGTCACCGGGTCCGGTCTTCGGGGTGTACGGTCTTCGAACATCAGATCCATGAAGAAGACATTGGAGTTCTGTGGGCGATGTTGGGTCAGCGGTGCGTGGTAGCTTGGCAGAACCGATCCAAACAAGGCCAGTACCATCGCCACTCCAACAACAGGTCGACAGGCAGAGACTGGCAGGGTCGTGGTCGTACTGTGGTCAGCCCACGAGGGGAACCGGACCGACAGCGGCAGCGTCTTCTAGCTTGCGATGCAGAACGGCGAGCTCGTGCGGCCGGGGCCGGGCGGTGACGGGAGGCCGGAGAGGAGGGGCGCTGGCAGGGCGAGGAGGAAGGACGGCGGCGGTGCAGGCTCAGAGGGGACGCTGGCGGCGACGGGGACGGGGGAGCGGGGCTGGCAGAGGAGGACGCGGAGAGGGGCGCAGGTCCGCTGGAGGAAGGGTCGGCGCCACGACGATAGGCGGCCCGAGGTACTCGCAGCGGCGGCTCCATGCGTCCAGGCCGGAGAGGATGGAGGCCGGGGCGGCGCGCGGGCTCGAAGACGGAGGGAGGGGAAGGGCGTCGGACGCGGGCCGAAGGCGGGGATCCTGGCGGCGGGAGGAGGCACGGCCGGAGGCAAGGCGCGGCCCGCGGGCGTCATCGGGAGGCGCCGGAGAGCGGGGGTGGCGGCGGACGACGAGGAGGCCGGTGGGGGAGTTGGTCGCGGGCGGTGGCGATTGTCGGGGAGGGCGAGGGAACGGCGGAGCTTGGGGGGTCCGGCGAGGCGGGGCGGGCGCCTGGCCGGCGGGGAGGTTGAGGAAGGAGAGGGGGATCGGGGGAGGAGAGACGGGGGGCAGCGCGTGAGAGGGGCGTCGGGGGAGGCGAGCACTGGGGGCGGCTACGCGGGTGGGACGCGGCCTGGGGTGGGCCAGGTGGGGAGGTGGCAGGCGGGACCCGGGGGACAGGGAGAGGAGGAGGGTGGCCGCGCGGGTGGGGAAGGTGAGCGGGAGTGTGGGGGTCGTTGGGTGGGGCCCGGGTGGTAGTGTGAGGGGTGTGCTGCGTGTGTGTGAGGGAGGGAGGTGGCGTGTGTGGGGTGGAGCCGGCGGGTGAGGTGGGTGGAGGGAGAGGGAGTTGGGGGGGTGAGGTGGCATTGTTTGGTTGGGTGGGAAATGGGGCAGGGTGACGTGTCGACCAGGGATTGGTGGGGGTGAGGTGGAGGAGGGGTGGGTAGAATAGGTCTGGGTAGACTAGGGATTTTGGGTGGACCGTTTTTGCACTGGGGGTGGCCGACTGGGTCGGTTCGGCCCGGTTTGGCTGCCCCCATTAAAATAATTTAATATTTTATTTGTTTAAAACAAGGCTTCTGCAAACCGATAGCAGACAAAACAAAATAATCCGGAGACCCGGGTTTTGCGTTTGGAACATAGACGGGGCGTTTTAGAAAACACAAAATAGGTTTTTCTGCAAATAGTTTTATGCAAGCAAATGCAAGATGATGACGATGCTCAAATGCAATGTGGCATGATGACATGAGCATGCGGTCATGACGATGCAATGCACAAAAACAACGCAATTTTCTAGTAGTGGTTTTGCGGGATGCCACAACGAGTCCCAACAAGTCGGACGCCCTTTCACAACTCTTTGCAAAAGGTGTCTTAGTCATTTTGCTGAGTAGGCAAGATTCGCATGTCTCGAACGAATCCAAGTCGAACGAAGTTAGGAGTCCATCATCATGGAGCTTCTTCATGCATTTCCAACTTATATGACCAAGCCGATAGTGCCAAAAGTAAGTCATATTTAGATCATTTGGTTTGAACCTTTTAACATTTATGTTATAAACCGACTCACCATCAAGATTCAAAATAAATAACCCGCCCTGGACGGGTGCAAAGCCGTGAAACATATCATTCAAATAGAAAGAACGACCATTATTCTTGATATTCGACTCATAGCCTTGCCTCATCAAACATGAAGCAGAAATAATGTTTCGACTGAGCACTGGAACATAATAACAATTATTCAGTTCCATAATGAATCCGGAAGGTAAATGAAGTTGCATCGTGCCGAGTTCCAACGCAGCAAATCTTGCTTTGTTGCCGACTCGAATATCAACCTCGCCTCTTGCTACTCTCCTTGTTCTTACCAGTCCCTGCAACGAGTTGCAGATGTGAATAACTGATCCGGTATCATATACCCAAGAACTATTAGGTGCATCAACAAGATAAATGTCTATAACATTGCAAACAAGTGTACTTGAGTCGGAAGTCATACCTCCACTCTTGGCTTTGTCGGCCAGGTACTTGCTCCAATTCCTCTTCTAGTGGCCATCCGCCTTGCAGTAGAAGCAAGTGGATCCGGCTGAAGGAGATGGCTTAGTCCCTGAGGAAGCGCTTGGGACCAGGTCCTGAGCCTGCTTTCCTCCCGACTTAGCCTTCTTCTTAGTCCAAGAAATCTTCTTGAACTTAGCCTTATTCTGCACCATCAACACTTGACTGGCGCCCTTCTTGAGATCCGCCTTTGCCTGATTGAGCATCCCATGCAATTCAGTGAGCTTCTTATCCATACCATGCATGTGGTAGTCCGAAATGAACTGACCATTCGCACTAGGAAGAGAGTTCAGAATTATATCCGTAGCGAACTCTTCTCTAATGGGGTAGACAAGCCTCTCAAGAGACTACACATAACCAACCATTTTGATCACATGCGGACTCATTGGATGACCATCCTTAAGCTTGCAACTCAGCAAATCCTGAGAGTCTTGATACCTCTCAGTCTTCGCTTGAGCCTGGAACATACTTTTGAGGCTTTCGATCATATCATAAGTCCCAACATTCTCTAACTTCTTTTGCAAGTCTGGTTCCATGTGAGCAAGCATAAGACAGCTAATATCCGTGGACTCATTCTTAGCCCGGCGGTAGGCATTGGTGGAAGCGACAGTCGCATTCTCATTCGGCTCATCTAGAAGTGGGTTATCTAGGACATGGTCCTTCTTTTCTAGTTTGAGAACAATTCTCAGATTTCGATACCAGTTGGTAAAATTAGTGTCGTTCAGTTTATCTTTCTCAAGAATGGTTCTCAAAGCAAAACCGGATATCTGAGAGTGACTGCTACTTGGTTCCATGATCTACAACAGAAAATATGCAAAACACTTAAGACATGTATTCATAAAAGAGCAAGCATATTAAACATATTAAACACTAGAACCAACACCCCTCCGATAGTTGCTTAGTGATTCAGGATCCTAAATAAGCAAGTCGGCTAGTGAGCTTTAGCATCACCGCTAGCCGCCAAGTGATCTAGGTAGACAACTCCTTGTCAATCGTATCTCATACGACTCCTGTTGGTCGGGTGGCATCATATGCCCCGGCTCCCGGCCGACTTTTCCCCGAGTCCCACAACCGTTGTGGTAGACCCGTCTAGCTTACTGAGTGTTTCCGCAGTAAGAGTCCGACACAAACCCACCTAGTCGGAAAGAATTGGTAGCACCTCAATTTTATGATCCCACTACCAAAAATGTCCGACTTGTGATGGTGCAAACACTGGCGGGAAAACCGACTAGACCTTCTTTGAGGGATTAGATTTTACGGACTATCTAATAGAGGTAAAACAGATACATATCAACAACACAAAATAAAGCAATTATAATGTGGAATGGTATGGCTCTCTTCATGGCGATCTCCATCTCCACAAAGCCTGTAATCCGACTCGTGCCAACTCTTGTCACTTGTCGTCTTACTCCATGTTGCCGACATGTATATCGCCTTGCATTCCATCTGGGTTCTCCATACAGCTACACTAGCTTAGTAAAGTAAATTACATGGAGATTTCGACACGCATGTCGTTATACAATAAAATGACAGCACCTAGGCTCCAGCTGGCTGACAAAACCGTGATTCGCAGATCACGTATGGATTACACACATACATCACATGCACATGAACCATACCATTCACAACTTCCTGCAAAAACAAGTTATGCATCGATACGCTATCTATCGGCATTATGAAACTCGCAACGACATCTAAGGCGCTACGACAGGGCGATCAAACTCTTTGATATTCGATCACCACTTCTGGATTTACGTGTCACAGTCTACCCCGATGCAGGAAACCGCCCGGTAGGGGTATGTCGTTCCACGACCTCGGCAGTATGATCACGGAAATCAGATCTACCATTCCTCTGAGTATAATTGATCCAATCAACCTCGTACAAAACTGGTCTATCTCATAGATTGACCACCAAAACAGCACATAGATCCAATCTACATCCAACCACATATCACATATGCGAGATATCGAGCCTAAAACCAGAAGCTATCGCTATGATACCACTGTTGGGCCACGTAGAGATAAAACAAAAAAATCCTCTAATGTGGTGATCCCAAGATCTAGATGAGGTAGAAGGCCACGAGGTTTACCACTAGACATGCAGGTGCGGATTACTGATGAAGCACGTCAGTTGAATGAGTGCAGTCCTTGCGATCTTTATCCAATCAACAATCGTCCAAGCGCTGATGGTACAACGCCTTTGCTGGTGTCCACAAGTATGAGGAGGAGAGCCGGCGGTGAATTGCTAGGTTCGTTACGACGACACGAGTGTTGTGGAGCTAGGGTTCCCAACTCATGGAATGACCTAACCAATCAACCCTTCTGGGTTACTGCGCCCCACTATATATAGGGAGTGAACGTAGGCTCCACTCACTCGTGACCCATTCACTAAAGCCCATATAATATTAGTCACCATGAGTCCGACTCACTGACTCAGTCCAAATCCGGCTCGGGTACAAACCAACCATATTTACGGTTCATATCCAATCCAAACTTGCTCCCGCTCTTAAGTGTGCGAACCCGTAGGCTCATGGCTACTTGGAAACGATTGGAGTCCGACTCTCAATCGATCAGTCGGTAGCAGCTCCTAGCATAAAGTGTCGACTCCCAATTACCAAAGAGTCATGATGACTTGCCTTTCCAATGCAACTTACGACCGAGTCCCTTTTGCCTCACGATATACCTTGTCAAACTATAGGCGAATATTTGTCATCCCTTAAATAGTCCGACTCTCTTCTCGATCCGAGATAAGTGATTCATCCGACTAACTCTTAGTCGATCGCATCGGTAAACACTTAACTGAGTTGTGTATGGCTATGTTTTTCGAATCATATCATCCGAGAGGGCCCAGAGAATATCTCTTCAAGTGGAGGGGCAAAATCCCATCTTGGTTATTCACATCACGCAGCTAGATTCTCAGTCGACCCAAACTCTGTCTTTATAACTGCCCAGTTATGGATCAGCGTTTGACGAAACCTAAGTCGGTGATCCACAACTCGGATTGTGCAACAACTTCAGGTCTAAGGATTACATTAATTGAGATATACAAATGATAACTTGTTCGTTGTACCTCAAGATGGGTCAATCCGACTCGCCAAACTCTTTAGCCGAATCTGTGTAAGTTGGAATGGCATCACCATGCCCATGACAAGTGGAACCAAGTCATCAAGCCGACTTTCACATTGGTCTAAGTTGTGTTTCCAGCACAACCTCAATGACCAAGGACATTTAGTATAAACAACATGAATGTATAGTTCCACAACCGAATCACATATTCAATGATACACATCAGATAATGATACATATCAGATGTTTATACAAGGATAACTTAATATCTTTAGGAATACAATGGGAAATATCATCATACATGATTGCCACTAGGTCATATTCGCAACAAACATGATCATCAAACATTTATGCGTGTATGCAACAAACGCTATTTTTCTAATAGATACTTTTTTGGGGAACACAACAAACATTTTTGAGGATCGTAGCTAGCCTAGTACCACAGCAACACATCACTTTCTAAACTATCGCATCAGAATGCATAACACGACATAATATGATCCAAAACATAGTAAAAGAAGTTGATATATAATCTATAATATTTAAAGATAGATTAAATTCGGAGCTGCACATCATGTACTTCTATTATTCTTCACGCCTCCCTCATACCTTGCATATCTTGCCTTCTCCTCTTGGCCAGCTAGCCGGTGATTTGGTTCTCCACCATACCGCTTCTCTTCTTATCTTCCACCTCATTCCCATTCATGTAATTCACAACATTGCATACAACTTACATCCCACATGGACACTATGACTATCTGCCGATGTTTGACGCCACCAGAAGCCTTGCTAGAGTACTCCCATTTTTTCAGCGATCAATCATTGTCGGTAGACAAGCAGCGATGGACGCCTCCCTCTCTAAGGACTATTATCCCACATAGAGGCTACGTACAACTTTGACACCCTATGTCGACACCCTACAATGACATTTGTCATGTGCCCTTACAGTCGTTAACTGCGTACACATTGGACATGGATAATGTAACACAAAAACAATATTTTGCAAAGAAAAAACCGAAGTGTTTCAGAAGACAACATGCAATGCAAACTGAATTTACTCAGAGCCACTAAACCATTTCTGTAGTGACCTCGGATCGGTGAGGATCCTAAGTCCCTGTGATTAACATGCTAGTCCCTGGATCAATAGCTAGCACTCACAGTCGATGAAATATCATGTAAAACACAAAGTCTTTATTACACGGATAATCCAGAGTATAAATTTATTACAAATTTGCTTAGCATAAGGCTAGCTCAAATAACAGCGGAAACATAAAAGCAGCTTGAGTCCATCAACGCCCCAGGCTTGTCGAGTGTAGACTCGCGATCCCTACACACCTTTCAATCTTCGGATTCTGTACATAAAACGTGCAGCCAACAAGTTGGGTCAATACTTTGAATGTATTGGCAAATTACACCAAGGAGAGAAAATACTATCTCTACATGCAAGGCTAGTTTAGGCTGTAGAGTTCATTTGCTCAAAGCTAGTTTTCTTAAGTAGAGAGAAGAAGAGAAAATTTTCCTACTTTGTAAACAATTGCTTAGATAAAATAAGGTCGAGTGGCACACGAGGATATTACGCACCAAGTGTCCAAACAACCAACACTTGGATATTACGCACCAAGTGACACTTGGATATTACACACCAAGTTCCCAAAATCCCACCCATTGGCGATATTACTCACGCCATGGGGTTTTAAAACTTTGTTTTAGAAAAGAGAGAGGAAGATTCTTCAGAGGCTCCATCCTTCAGACGCTCATTGTTGTTCTGTTACCGTGAACACGGCTGATCGATCAGATTGCAATACTCTCGAGAGTTTGTGCACTTTACCCACAATCCATGATCAAGTCCTTTTTACAGACAAGACCATGGCGAGACTTTCCCTTAGTAGCCCCTCTACCTTCTGCATCCAACCGTGCCAACAACCTCCAAATGTTGGTACCCAGGTGAGGTTTCCCACTAAGTACTAGGCCAAGATAGAGCCCATAATGTATTCTGGTTGCACTGGAAGCTTCTGAACTCCGAAACATGGCAGACTTCTTTGATTCCTGGGCGGCCGTACTCCACCAAAATCTCACTCGTTGTCCCGACAACCATTCCACCCAGAAGAAAACTTAGTTTTATTTTGAAGTGGATTTGAGAAGAAAAGTTTGCTCTAGAGAGCCTTTATACTTAGAAAAATTCTTTCTCTTTCGAACCCCCCAACGGTACTTTGTATATATATCATAGCAAGCAATACTTAGCAAAAACAGGGGAACCTATTAGGAGGGTAAATCCTAAGTATATATATACTCATGGCATACTACAAAAATCATCGCACTTGCAAAATAATACTAAGGAAAAATTCTACTAGAACATCCTACACATGCATACTACAGAATTTTGAAGATCACATGCATAGAATCAAAACTGGGACAAAAATTATGAACAAGTGGTGTAACTTGCCTTGATCCGATCAGCACTCTACACAATAGCACTCCTTAGCGCACTCGGAACAATCTATCGATTCACAAACATAGATCTGATCACAACTTGCTCAAAACATGTCATAGAGATAATCATGCATGCATGCAACATGGTATTTTATGCAAGATTGGTTCTTCTAAATTGACCAAGGTAGCATAATTGAGTTGCAATAGTGTTAAGGGTGTTACTAGGATTGATTTCCCATAGGTTTAAAACAATTTGGATCACTAATATTATTCATAGGATAAATAGGAGATCCAACCATCTAATTAGCCCCAAATTAGATCTAATTATCTTAAGAAAGGTTTTATAATTTTTTTCAGTAGGTATTGCGGAAACAAAACCAACGCAACAAAAATCAACTAAAATGGAGTTCTAATTATTTTTCTATGAATTAAATACTCCAATCAAATAATTAAAATCTACACCAAAAACCCTACTGTGAACTTGGAATTTTATTGCAGATCTGTGTTCTACATAAAATTATGAATCCAACGGTATATTATAAGCTAAATTTGGCCAAATATCTAATTTTATATGAATTTCGCAAGTTTTAAATTAAATCTACAAACAGATCTAACCCTAACTTAAAATATTGCCAAGTGGCAGCTTCTGATTGGGCCAGCTGGCAAGGTGGGGGGGTGACGCGGCGCGGGCGCGGTGCCGACGCGTTTTTCCACGCGGCGCAGCGCGATTGGCGCGTACCGCTTTGCTCGCCCCCTTCTAATCTGGGTCGTACCTAGCGGATCCAACGGACGGAAGCGGTGGCGACGACTTACCAGCGGCGTAGATGGCGAGACGGCGGCGGCGCGGTCGGACATGGTCGTCAGCGGCGCTGCGGTGGCTCCTCGGGGTAGCGGAGAGTACGACGGTGCTCTGCTCCTCCTTGCGGTCCTGCGTGCGTGATCGGCTTCGGCCCTTTCTTCCTCGTCTAGCCGCACGGCTCCGCTGGTTCCCGCGAGCTCCGGGGGCACGTCGGCGAGAAATCCCCGACGCTGTGATGCACAAGGGGAGGAAAGAAGAGGTCGGGGTGAGGCGGTGTTGCACGGGGAAGACGGTTAACAGCAAGAGAGGGTTCGGGGTGGCGTGAATCACCGGATCTTCAACCTTCCTGAGCGCAACGCCGGCGAGGAAGAACGGCAGCGATTCGGCGAAGCTTGAGCTAGGGTTTTTTGAGGGAAAAGCAACGGGAGGGGTCGGCTTTTAAGGGCCAGATACTTGGGGAAGGGGGTGGCCGAGTCCGTTGGGATTTGGGGTCCGACGCGGCACAGGGGGACGTGCTCGCCGCGGTCTCCGCGAGGATGACGACAGGGTGGCACCCCTGTGTCAGCGGCTGCGGCCTGCGGGCCGGCGCTCTGCTGGGCTGCGCTGGCGACGCTGGCAAGCTAGGTGACGCGCGCGCGTTAGCGGGCTGGCACAGCCGGCCCATTTAGGTTAGGTTCCCCCTTTTTTTCCTTAAACATTTTTTTCAATTTCTGTTTTAGTAAAACCTAAATAACTTTTGCATATAAAGTCAAAACGAGATGAAACCAACTTCTAAATTTTTGTAAAAAGAAGGTGGTCATCATAGTGCCATAGTTTAATGTTTTACAAAGTTTTTAGAAGGATCAAGCTTGACTACAACAATAATGCCTACATAAAGAAATCTTTATTAGGGTTTTGATAGGTTTAGGTGTTAGGATTTTGTTGCAAATTTTTATTGTAGGATCCAATGATGCAAGGATGATGCATGGCACTAATAACATCCTAATATAAAATCTAGGATGTTACAAACCTACCCCCCTTAAGAAGAATCTCGTCCTCGAGATTCGGGTTGGCTAGCAAATAGGTGTGGGTGTTCTGCCTTCATGTCTTCTTCACGCTCCCACGTAGCTTCTTCCTCGGAGTGGTGGTTCCATTGTACCTTGCAGAATCTAATAGTCTTGGTGCGGGTAATCCTTTCGGCTGTTTCCAGTATTTTGATGGGTTTTTCCTCATAGGTAAGGTCATTCTCCAAGTGAACCTCATCTAGGTGAACGGTGTCTCTTAGCGGTGTTTCGGCCATCTCCGGGTGACACTTCTTTAGTTGCGACACATGAAATACATCATGAACAGTCAGTCCTTCCGGTAACTCCAACTGATAAGCAACTTCTCCTCTACGGGCCAGAACCTTATATGGTCCTATGAATCGTGGGGCTAACTTGCCCTTGATTCCGAACCTCTTAACTCCTCGTAGGGGTGAAACTCGGAGATACGCATGGTTCCCTATTTTATAAGCCATATCTCTGCGCTTGGAATCAGCATAACTCTTCTGTCGGGATTGGGCTACCTTTAGCCTATCCTGAATCTGTCGTACCTTTTCTTCGGCATCCTTTATCAATTCAGGTCCAAAAAGACTACGTTCACCAACTCCATTCCATAGCAGCGGAGTCCTACATTTCCTGCCATATAGAACTTCAAACGGAGCCATCTTGATACTTGTCTGGTAGTTGTTGTTGTACGAGAACTCAGCACACGGCAGATTTTCATCCCAACTAGACCCATAGTCTAATGCGCAAGCTCTCAACATATCTTCCAGAATCTGGTTCACTCTTTCTGTTTGGCCATCCGTTTGCGGGTGGAAGGCAGTACTGAATTCTAGTCGGGTTCCAAGAGACTCATGTAGCTATCGCCAAAACTTTGAAGTGAACTGGGTGCCTCTATCTGACACAATTCCCTTGGGAACACCATGCAGACTTACAATTCTTGACATGTATATCTTAGCAAGCTTAGCACTTGTATATGTGGTCTTTACGGGGATGAAGTGAGCCACCTTGGTAAAGTGGTCCACCACTACCCAGATAGAATCAAATCCAGAACGAGTCCGGGGCAATCCCGTGATGAAATCCATGCCTACCTTGTCCCACTTCCAGTTGGGTATAGGTAGTGGTTGAAGTAGTCCTGCCGGTTTCTGATGCTCGGCTTTAACTCTATTGCATACATCACACAGAGAAATATATTCGGCAATTTCTCTTTTTAGATTATTCCACCAGAACCTATCCTTCACATCCATGTACATATTCGTGTTACCTAGATGAATTGAGTACGGTGAATCATGAGCTTCTTGTAAAATCATCTTCCTGATATCGGGGTCATTGGGAACGCACAAACGCTTCCCGTACCAAAGGGTTCCTTGTTCGTCCAGACGAAATTCTTTTGTTTTTCCTTCGCTTATCCTGACTCTTATTTCTTCCAACTCTTTATCTCCCTTTTGTGCTTCCTGGATTCTCTCTTGGAAAGTAGACACTATTTCCATAGTCGCTACGTGTCCTTTCGGAACTATTTCTAGCCTGAGATCCTTGAATTGTTTGCATAAAACCTCTGGAAGTTCCCCTGCGGTAAGTCCATTCACATAAGCCTTACGACTTAAGGCGTCGGCCACCACATTTGCCTTTCCAGGGTGGTACTGTAAATCTAAGTCACAATCCTTAATCAGTTCAAGCCATCTTCTTTGCCTCTTATTTAACTCCTTTTGGGTGAAGATGTACTTCAAACTCTTATGATCTGTGAACACATCACAATGTTTACCCATGAGGTAGTGTCTCCATACCTTGAGTGCATGAACCACAGATGCAAGTTCCAAATCATGTGTGGGATAATTGTGTTCGTGGTTCTTAAGTTGTCGGGATGCATATGATACCACTTTCCCATCCTGCATCAATACACTTCCAAGTCCTTGTCGAGAAGCGTCACAATAGACTTGAAAATCCTTTTGGATATCAGGCAGACACAGAACTGGCGCCGTTACAAGGCATTTCTTTAACTCTTGAAAGCTTGCTTCACATGCCTCGGTCCATAGGAATTTATTTTCCTTCTTCAATAGTTCCGTCATGGGTTTTTCTATTTTGGAAAAGTTTTCAATGAACCTCCGGTAATATCCTGCGAGGCCCAAGAAACTCCTAATATCCCCCACATTCTTGGGTGACTCCCATTCTGTCACGGAAGCTACCTTACTAGGATCTACGGCAACTCCTTTTGCTGACACAACATGACCAAGGAATCCCACTTCCTTTAACCAGAGCTCGCACTTGCTGAATTTGGCATATAACTTGTGTTCTCTTAGTTTCTCCATAATAAGGCGCAGATGTTTCTCATGTTCCTTCTCATCTTTAGAGTATATGAGTATATCATCTATGAATACCACGATAAACTTGTCCAAATATTCCATGAACACCTTGTTCATCATGGTCATGAAGTATGTTGGGGCATTGGTTAGACCAAAAGACATCACGGTGTACTCATACAATCCGTATCTTGTGGTGAATGCTGTTTTGGGCACATCCTGTTCTCGAATCTTTAGCTGAAAATAGCCTGATCGCAGATCGATCTTTGAGAACACACTTGCTCCCTTTAACTGTTCAAACAAGTCATTGATGTTGGGCAGAGGATACTTATTCTTAATCGTCACTTCGTTCAACGAGCGGTAGCACACAACCAGTCTCTTGGTTTTAATCTTCTTTTCCACAAATAGGACAGGCGCTCCCCAAGATGACGCGCTGGGTTGGATGAATCCCTTGTCCAATTGTTCCCTAAGCTGTTTCTTGAGTTCCTTTAACTCGTCCACATCCATATTGTATGGTCTCTTAGCTATCGGCCCCGTGCCTGGCATCAAGTCAGTGAGGAACTCGATATCACGATCGGGTGGCATTCCGGGTAGCTCCTCTGGGAAAACATCTAGGTATTCCTTTACAATAGGTACCTCCTCCAAGCTAACCCCCTTAAGAGAGTTCACCATGACTTCCTTAAGTGCGAAATTTGACTTGATGCGAATCCTTTTCCCTTCCGATGTTGTGAGCGTGACAGTCCTTTTTGCACAATCTATGACTCCTTCATATTCGGTCATCCAGTTCATGCCCAAGATTATGTCTAATCCTTGTGATTCTAGAACTACTAGACTTGTGGGAAAGATGTGTGTCCCAATCCTTAGTTCTAATCCCCGGCAACCGGAGTTTGCCACTATTTCTCCCCCAGGAGAACTTACCCTTAGAGGAAAGCTTATAGTCTCCGTAGGTATCTTGCCTCTATCCACAAACACCCTTGATATGAATGAATGCGACGCACCAGTATCAAAAAGAACAACTGTGGGAATAGAATTGAGTTTGAACTTACCAATCACAGAGTCTGGTGCATCACAAGCATCCTCCATAGAGACATGATTCACCGTGGCTTTGACAAACGGATTTGGCTTCTTCCCGTTTCCATTGCCATGGTTGTGTCCATTTCCATTCCCATTGCCATTGCCATTCTTCTTCTCGGGGCAAGAGGTTGCATAGTGCCCTGTCCTGTTGCACTTAAAGCATGTCACCTCACTGAGATCCTTTCCATTCCTGCCATTCCCATTGCGGTTTTTATGCCCATTGTGTTTGTGGCTGCCATGGTTGTGGCCATTATTGTTATAAGGTGGCGGTGAGGAATTGCGCTGCTTCTGGTACGGAACAGAGTGCTTGTGAGGGTTAGACTTCCTCTTGCGGTTTTATATGCTCTTCCTTTTGGATTCAACCACAATGGCTCTGTCCAGGAGTTCCTGAAAGTTGTCAAATTTCTGAGCCACAAGCTGAATGGATATCTCATCATTGAGTCCTCTTAAGAACTCCTCCTGTCTCTTGGCATCAGTGGAAACATCATCGGGTGCATAACGGGATAGCTTGTTGAAAAGCTCACCATACTCGGTGACAGAACGGTGCAGCTGGTGTAGGTCGAGAAATTCGCGCCTTTTCAGAGTCATGATACCAGCAGCCACATGATGAGTGCGAAAAGCTAACTCAAACCGATCCCACGTGATAGCATCAATATCCGGGTGGGTGACTTGGTAGTTATCCCACCATTCTGCAGCAGGTCCTTCAAGCTGGTGTGCGGCATAACATACCCTGTCGGCTCCGACAGCTTGCACGGTGTCTAGCTTCTTGTTGATTGTACGTAGCCAGTCATCTGCGATGATTGGTTCAGCGCTGCTTGTGAAGGTAGGTGGGTTCAACCTCAAAAACCGAGTCAAGCGATCCTGTTGAGGTGGTGGCGGAGGCGGTGGTGGCAGCGGGTTGTTGTTGTTGTTTTGCATGTTCTGAGTGAGCAGTTGGATCAGCTGGTTCTGGGTGGCCAAAAGTTGTGCTATTTCCGGAGGAATTTCGGTGTTCGCGCGTCTTGGCGGCATCTATGGGGTTTGAGAGAAAAGTTAAGAAATAGACAGAAATACTAAGTAGTAAACTCCTACCCTTATGAAAACACACCAAGCTCACAAGACACACAAGACACAACTTAACACAGAAAACAACCAAGTTTAACTAAACCAGAATTGTCTTGGTATTTATTACAATCGCGAATAACGTTCTACTATAGAATTAAAGGTGGTCCAACTATTACACATCTTCCACGCCTTCCTCTTCCTCGTCCTCGAACGCGTAGCCTTCCTGCTCTAGGGTTGTCTTGTACAACTCCATATCCTTCGTGGTGGCTTCAAGCTTCTCTTGGAGGTTCTTAATCTCATCCTGCAGCTTCTTGGTGGTGGCTTCTAGCTGCTCCCGGAGTCCCTCCTTCTCGCTTTGTAGCTCCTCCACTAGGCTTGACTTCTTCGCGTCTTCAAGTTGCTTTGCCAAGTCCCTCTTGGAAGCACGCACATCATTGATTATCTTGCAAAGGCCTTCAGTTTGCACTTCAGTTCCATCGATCTCCTGCTTGAGTTCCCTAATCCTCTTATTTTTATTTATCACCCTCTTCTCTTGGTTAGAGAACTTCTTCTCTTGGTCCTGAAACTTTATCTCTTGGAGCTTCATTGCCTCCTCCTGCTGCTTGATCATTTCTTCCTTCTCCTTGATGAGGGCGCATAGCTCGTCGTTCTTCAATATCTCGAGGAAGGTACCCTTTTCAAGGTCATGGATGTGGCACTCCAAATCTTGATATTGGGTCCTTCGGCGCTTGGTAGAAGTTCTTTCCTCAAAGGTTAACTCCATGGGAATTCCTTCCTCATCTCGTCTTCCAAAGAGGCCACCGCAGTGTCCTTGGAGAGCTTCATGATGACGTCCACATAGGCGACCAATGAGTTAATGCAAGCTGATGCTAAGGGCCTTCTCCTTGGAATCGCTAACAATGTGCATTGCTATGTCTTCCTCCGGGTTCTTCCCTCGCTCTTTTCCTGGCTGGATGACTTTGACTCCCCAACAGCCATCCTTGTGGAGTTTCTCCATTGTGCTCCCCTGGATTGTTGGGAGGGGAAGGTCCAAACGTGTGAGTAGGTCCATGAGGCATCCACCAAAGCGAAGGGGCTCGATGTCCGCGACGGTGTCGTAGAGCAAGCTTGTCATCTTTAAGTTAGAATAATGAAAGTTAGATACTTAAACAAGTAGAGGAGAACAGATACTAGAAGTGCGGAAAATAACTTAATAGAAAAGTAAGTAAGGCACATAATTTAGAGGTGGTTCCAATCCTAGGGTCACGTCCTACAAGCAACGATGTGCTCTGATACCATCTGTAGTGACCTCGGATCGGTGAGGATCCTAAGTCCCTGTGATTAACATGCTAGTCCCTGGATCAATAGCTAGCACTCATAGTCGATGAAATATCATGTAAAACATAAAGTCTTTATTACACGGAGAATCCAGAGTATAAATTTATTACAAATTTTCTTAGCATAAGGCTAGCTCAAATAACGGCGGAAACATAAAAGCAGCTTGATTCCATCAATGCCCCAGGCTTGTCGAGTGTAGACTCGCGATCCCTACGCACCTTTCAATCTTTGGATTCTGCACATAAAACGTGCAGCCAGCAAGTTGGGTCAATACTTTGAATGTATTGGCAAATTACACCAAGGAGAGAAAAGACTATCTCTACATGCAAGGCTAGTTTAGGCTGTAGAGTTCATTTGCTCAAAGCTAGTTTTCTTAAGTAGAGAGAAGAAGAGAAAATTTTCCTACTTTGTAAACAATTGCTTAGATAAAATAAGGTCGAGTGGCACACGAGGATATTACACACCAAGTGTCCAAACAACCAACACTTGGATATTACGCACCAAGTGACACTTGGATATTACACACCAAGTTCCAAAATCCCACCCATTGGCGATATTACTCACGCCATGGGGTTTTAAAACTTTGTTTTAGAAAAGAGAGAGGAAGATCCTTCAGAGGCTCCATCCTTCAGACGCTCATTGTTGTTCTGTTACCGTGAACACGACTGATCGATCAGATTGCAATACTCTCGAGAGTTTGTGCACTTTACCCACAATCCATGATCAAGTCCTTTTTACAAACAAGACCATGGCGAGACTTTCCCTTAGTATCCCCTCTACCTTCTGGATCCAACTGTGCCAAGAACTTCCAAATGTTGGTACCCAGGTGAGGTTTCCCACTAAGTACTAGGCCAAGACAGAGCCCATAATGTATTGTGGTTGCACTGGAAGCTTCTGAATTTCGAAACATGGCGGACTTCTTTGATTCCTGGGCGGCCGTCCTCCACCAAAATCTCACTCGTTGTCCCGACAACCATTCCGCCCAAAAGAAAACTTAGTTTTATTTTGAAGTGGATTTGAGAAGAAAAGTTTGCTCTAGAGAGCCTTTATACTTAGAAAAATTCTGTCTTTTCAACCCCCCAACGGTACTTTGTATATATAGCATAGCAAGCAATACTTAGAAAAAACAGGGGAACCTATTAGGAGGGTAAATCCTAAGTATAGAGCTACTCATGGCATACTACAAAAATCATCGCACTTGCAAAATAATACTAAGGAAAAATTCTACTAGAACATCCTACACATGCATACTACAGAATTTTGAAGATCACATGCATAGAATCAAAACTGGGACAAAAATTATGAACAAGTGGTGTAACTTTCCTTGATCCGAGCAGCACTCTACACAATAGCACTTCTTAGAGCACTCCGAACAATCTATCGATTCACAAACATAGATCTGATCACAACTTGCTCAAAACATGTCACAGAGATAATCATGCATGCATGCAACATGGTATTTTATGCAAGATTGGTTCTTCTAAATTGACCAAGGTAGCATAATTGAGTTGCAATAGTGTTAAGGGTGTTACTAGGATTGATTTCCCATAGGTTTAAAACAATTTGCGTCACTAATATTATTCATAGGATAAATAGGAGATCCAACCATCTAATTAGCCCCAAATTAGATCTAATGATCTTAAGCAAGGTTTTATAATTTTGTTCAGTAGGTATTGCGGAAACAAAACTAACGCAACAAAAATCAACTAAAACGGAGTTCTAATTATTTTTCTATGAATTAAATACTCCAATAAAATAATTAAAATCTACACCAAAAACCCTACTGTAAACTTGGAATTTTATTGCAGATCTGTGTTCTACATAAAATTATGAATCCAAAGGTATATTATAAGCTAAATTTGGCCAAATATCTAATTTTATACGAATTTCGCAAGTTTTAAATTAAATCTGCAAACAGATCTAACCCTAACTTAAAATATTGCCAAGTGGCAGCTTCTGATTGGGCCAGCTGGCAAGGTGGGGGGTGACGCGGCGCGGGCACAGTGCCGACGCGTTTTGCCACGCGGCGCAGCGCGATTGGCGCGTACCGCTTCGCTCGCCCCCTTCTAATTTGGGTCGTACCTAGCGGATCCAACGGACGGAAGCGGTGGCGACGACTTACCAGCGGTGTCGATGGCGAGACGTCGGCCGCGCGGTCGGACGTGGTCGTCGGCGGCGCTGCGGTGGCTCCTCGGGGTAGCGGAGAGTACGACGGTGCTCTGCTCCTCCTTGCGGTCCTGCGTGCGTGATCGGCTTCGGCCCTTTCTTCCTCGTCTAGCCGCACGGCTCCGCTGGTTCCCGCGAGCTCCGGCGGCACATCGGCGAGAAATCCCCGACGCTGTTCTGCACAAGGGGAGGAAAGAAGAGGTCGGGGTGAGGCGGTGTTGCACGGGGAAGACGGTCAACAGCAAGAGAGGGTTCGGGGTGGCGCGAATCACCGGATCTTCAACCTTCCCGAGCGCGACGCCGGCGAGGAAGAACGACAGCGATTCGGCGAAGCTTGAGCTAGGGTTTTTCGAGGGGAAAGCAACGGGAGGGGTCGGCTTTTAAGGGCCAGATACTTGGGTAAGGGGTGGCCGAGTCCGTTGGGATTTGGGGTCTGACGCGGCAGAGGGGGACGTGCTCGCCGCGGTCTCCGCGAGGACGACGACGGGGTGGGACCCCCGCGTCAGCGGCTGCGGCCTGCGGGCCGGCGCTCTGCTGGGCTGCGTTGGCGACGCTGGCAAGCTTGGTGACGCGCGCGCATTAGCGGGCTGGCACAGCCGGCCCAGTTAGGTTAGGTTCCCCCTTTTTTTTTCCTTAAACATTTTTTTCAATTTCTGTTTTAGTAAAACCTAAATAACTTTTGCATACAAAGTCAAAAAGAGATGAAACCAACTTCTAAATTTTTGTAAAAAGAAGGTGGTCATCATAGGGCCATAGTTTAATGTTTTACAAAGTTTTTAGAAGGATCAAGCTTGACTACAACAATAATGCCTACATAAAGAAATCTTTATTAGGGTTTTGATAGGTTTAGGTGTTAGGATTTTGTTGCAAATTTTTATTGTAGGATGCAAGGATGATGCATGGCACTAATAACATCCTAATATAAAATCTGGGATGTTACAATTTCTAAAGAGAAGCACTTCACAGAGATAGTTATGCGAAATGGATATTTCAATGGAGCCTAATGATTTGGCCGATTGGTCTACAGTTTTCCCAACCTTTTTTCCCTAGGAACTGCAAACCAAATTTCAACTAATCAATGCGCTAATATACCAGAAAAAGCTCCTTTTTCTACTTATGGACTCAGATCCAACGTGATTAAATTAGGAAGACAACTCTTTCACAACTACTGTCAGGCCTAATAATCCTTTTACTCCAGATTATAAAAAACAATCATGTTACTCCAACTATGAAAGTGACGTCCGACCGTCACCATGCGGCCATGCCCGCACATGAAAAGCTATCCTAGGAATATTGCACTAAACACATAGCCAAAGGGGATGGAAATAGATGAGAGTCTAAATCATCCACGCTCACCTTCCTAGTAGGTTATTGACTGATTCTTCTACTCTCAAAATTGCCGCTCTTGAGATAATTGCTACACTGAAAGAGCGCAAATCTAGCAAAGAGAAACATATTCCATCTGGGTTACGCTTTGAACTACATCTTATATATATTATTGTGCCTTTCTGTATGATGCAATGAATATTAAATGGGCATACAAGAGGGTGACAAAGTATGCCTTTGTTTTCTCATTCACTCGTCATGGGCTCTGCCTTTTCCTCTATGAATCATATGTTAAGTAACTCCACATGTGTTAGACTCTTGGCATATATCGTGGAGCTATGCGTCTACGCCATACTATCTTAACTAACTAAGCAATTACTTAAGCATTACACATTGATCCCTGATTTTATTTTTAACTAATGATTCATAAGATAATTGGAACATGACCATTTAACAATGGGGAAAAAATTCAAGTATCTCAATTAAAGCTCACAATTCTCGATAGGCCCTTTTTATGGTACCTTTTACTACTGCTAGGATAGAGACTAGTATAAACTCATCCAACGGTGAACATATGTGGGTATTTTAGATATTTTCTATGACAGTTTTTTCCCGACATGACGGAGATTAGGCCCCCGATGAAACTCCACTGATTCTCCGTAGGAAAATAGGCCTACTCGTCATTCGCTCATGGTGGCGCCTGGCTCCGCACACGTCTGGGACCGGCGAGCTCCTTCCTGACAGGACTGCATCGTGGCCCACAGCCCAAGCCGGCATCGTGGTTCTGCGCGCTTTTGATGTTCAACACCGGCGGCGGGCCATAGCTGGCGTTGGGATTGGCGGACCGGCGCGCACCGCCATGTACGACGCACCAGACTGTGACAGCGCGGTGGCGTCCATGGACGGGACGCGCGCGCCATCACGTACGTTCGAGGGTGCCGGCGCGGCGGGAGGTGAGGTCGGTCGCTGACGGGACGAGCTGGCAGCGAGATTGGCCGCCGCCGAGGAACTCTGCTCCGGCGGAATCGGGTCCGCATGTGAGGTGTGGTTACAACGGCAGCTAACGGAGCGGAGCTTCATTCGGATGGTCCTGTGAGCTGTGGCGCGAGCCGCAAGGCCGGCAGATCAAAGTCCAACGTCCGACAACAACGCCGGCGGGTTCGTCTCAGCGCCATGGTGTGGCATCAGGTGACGCCAACGGAGACGGGGGGCGCTCGTTGTCCCAGCAGGTCGAGCAGCGTACCGTCACGCGGCAGTGGAATCCGAATTAGTGGAATCATTTCCGTCTTTTGGACTGGAATTATCTACGTCCGGATTTCTTGCCATGATGTTCCAGTTTTGCCCACGGTGGAAGTACTAGTATAATTTGTACTAGTCAGGTTTTTACCACTAGTATGAAATCATATAGTCCGTTAGATGCACTAAAATGGATTACTTATATTGATTTGAGGGTACTTTAAAAGATCTCTCTCGATATCATATGCTAGTATCTTCAACTTGTCGGACGCTAAGACACCCCATTTTCCTTCAGGCACAACATGTCAGATGCCCTCAAGAATCTTGAAATCGATCACCAAGTAGACTAATTGGACGGGATTATTATCTGGCACCCGTAATTAGCTCCTATTTTCTACCAAAGCAACTGTAATATTTTGCAATCATTCTAGATTCTTCACAAAATCAACAACGTAGAATTTTCACTCCACGCCCAACTCTTCTTTGATGAGTTGTTTGAGAGGTAAATAAAAATCATGCGCATATCAAAATACTCATATGTCAAAAGCACAAATAGCATGACATCCTTATCTAATCTATCTATTTGATATAAGAAGGTAATAGCCCTGTTACAACGATGGTAATATTTTTCCTCATACCTCCAAACATTAACTGCTGCTAGTAGTGTCATCACCCTTCCAGGTTTGCCTGCAGTTAGAGATGTCTCCCTCCATATCACATAGGAGATCGACTGTGCAACTGTGCGTTGGTTCTCCAGGAGGGATGCCGGGATGGATGGTATAGCCTCGCCTGACACTTTGGCATTGGAAGCAGTAGGGACGGCGTCCACGAGTTGAACTCGCGTGAGCGAATTATGTTTCACGGATACGAAGTGATCAGGTGAGGCAATAACTAATGTCAATAGGAAGGAACTGAAAATCAAAAAAGGAGATCAATTTAGCAACAAAAAACTCACATCCTGAAAAGAAGTGAATGATAAGGGAAAATCATACTGTTCCACCATTTAAGTGTTGGAGAATGGAGATTAGGGAACAAGATGTGACAACAAAAGCTGTAGCCTGCTCCTGCCAAGCCACCTCGTGTCTTACATACTGTTTTGTCACCCTCGATGCAGGGCTCCCTCATAAATAAAGTGGCACCATCATCCTTCCAGGTCATCATTAACAAATACCTATACTTGTTACACGTAATTAAATAGCGGAAGGTGAAATCGAAACGTCGATCCTCCACGTTGATCCTAGACCCTGTTTGTCCCTGTTGATCTTCCAATTGTCAATTTGATGTAGCCGTCGAATCTTGCCCACAGATAGATCCGGCGTGGCTCGATTAGACCGAGTCTTGACCCGAGTGAAAATTGAATCCTCGTGTAGAGAGGAGAGGCCGTGATGGCAGTGGGGAAGTGGTGTGCTATCTGTTGTCATAAATATGGAGGAACATATGGTTGGGTGCATCATCTTCTAGGGTAGATGGAAACAATTGATCAAGGACGTTGTCTACCCGCGTACTAGTATTGAGAGAAATCAGGGGGAGTTAGTGGATAGGAAGGCGAGTAACAAACTGTAGGTGATTGTTTAAAAAATATCCGCGTGAGGTACTAACTAACACCAACAAGAAGCTCGGCTGAATAAAGACACTTGCAGTTTCTCAACAATGGTCTGATGGTGGAATGCCTAGCGGAAGTTTGTTGGCCAATTAGTTATGGTCTAAAAAGTAGGCACTTTTTGTTGTTAAGATAAGAGAGTTTGATTTGGAGGTGGAGTTTGACGTGCGGAATATGAAGAAATATGAGAGTTTGTTTCAATGGTGGAGAAGATATAGGAGCTAAAAAGTAGGGGTGTTTTGTTTTTGCGGTGGCATTTTTGCAGGAATTTTGTCAAAGTGTGATACCGTGTGACACCACCGCTTTGGTTTTAATAGTAAAGGTAGCTAACCCGAACACACCCCGTGCCCCTGGTCCCTCTCGTTTCCTCTCTTGTGATACAAGACAAGTAGAGGAGAGTTAAACCTAAACAACATCCGAGCTCCCTCCCTTTTTCCTCTTTATGCAAAAGCAAAATCCACCCATGTGCCTCCAACTCCTCTTCCTTATCTCCCTACCTAACCAGGAATTCCAGACCGAGATCTCACCTACTAAGTTCCTTCCCCTCCCTCTCTCTTCTGCATAGAACAACCATGGCCATCGCCATGCCTTAACCTAACCCTAGATCGGCCACTCTAGCCACGAGGAGATGGATTCGTGCAGGAAGGAGCCGGACGTGCCAGGAGGGTACCTATGCTTCCTCTTTATCACCCAGTACCCTCCACGTTCATCGGAGTTCGCCGGAGCAACATCAGCATGCAGATCGCGGCGAGTACTAAGAGCAAGGAGAGCCCGAGCCCTAGCTGCGATCAACTTGTCCTCGAGCTTACCTATCTGCACCAAACGATCGCTGGTGAGGATCCCTACCTCCATGACACTCCCTCTTCCTCAAAATGTTGATTGCTCTATGTATGCCGCCGACAACGCCCCTCTGCCTCTGTCAAAAAATGCCCGCAGAACCGCTGCACGAACACCCTCTGTTCCCATCGTCCTAGTCAAGGCCATAGTGCACCGCGGCCCCTATTTTTTGCATAATGTTTTAGCTTGTGTTCTCCTCTTTATATCGATCTATCGCACGTATATTTTTTATATTTGAAAGAAAACATGTTTAGAATTAATTGAATAATTCAAATATACATTTTTATTTCAGTTTGGAATATTCTAACTAATCAAACAATTAAACACTTGTCCTATTTAACAATACAACTTCAAATATTCATAACTTTAATTTTGTAAATCGGAATTTGATAAATGATATGTCTAAATCGATCAGCACGATGAGCCCTTTCTAACTATGCATTCCATGATATCCATTGAAGCATGCATCATGTAAATATTAAATATTCAGTATTTTTATGCAAGTAAAAGTTGAATAATAAAATAATGAAAATGCTTTATTGTTGTTCCTACACCTCGCTCATGCCATGCTATGTTATACCATTTAATTGTGTATCATTCCATCATGACATACCATGTTTTGGTTGTTGCATATGCTTCATATGATTGTGTACTTTTTTTATTGTGGCCCTTGTGTATTTTGTTCTTATTTCGGATAGACACCGAGCAAGGAAGTTATTAGGAGACCCATGGGTACTACCCGAATCCCGGTTAATCCACTACGGAGATTAGATGAAAGCAATTCCCCATGCTTGCATTCACATATAGTACATGTCGCTTCTATCTTATTCTTGCATCATGAATCGCATTTTGAATTAAATTACAATCCCAAGTACTGCATAGCCTTTACTTTCAAACCGTACTAAAGCTTGTACCCTCAATCCTATCAGCCATTACTAAAGGAGTTGTTTGAGCCATGCGAGTCGTAAAACTGCATGCGTAGGGTTTGTGCGAGTCTGTTTGGATAACGAGGTACCTAAACAACTGAATTATGTAGTAATGCGATAACTAAAGAAAGAGGCACCGGTGGGCAATATCTGAGATCTGGTTTTTATCCGACCACTTGTGTCTTGTAGGACCCGAGTACTTGATTCTTCTTCCTTGACTATCACACTATCCATATGTGGGACCATGAATCTCCTTAGCCTGAGCTTGATTCACATATTATTTCCTAGGGCCACAATTAGTTTGGGGCTTTACTAATATCCTGTACTTATGCCATGCTTTACTGTTTTATTTACTACTATTTATCGAGGAGCATTTACTAATGTGTTGTTTTAGAAACCCACGCCATGTTTATGCTGTTTGAACAAGCCAAGTCACACTTTCGGGTTCTTAGTCTTTCTCAGCCGTCGTCGCAAACCCCTTGGTCCGTCTCGGAGCCCGGCCGACTACATGGCAGGTAGCTTAATGAGTGCCCCTTGAAATCATTTTTGAATCTTGTGAATGCTTTGTCGTGATGCCTCATTGCTTTTATTTGATTCTTCCTAGGGTTGATCGTGCATGTGTTGCTATTTGTGCACCCTTGCAGGGTAAATTTTTCTGAAAGCCATGTCCACGGTTATGGACTACATGGAGCACAATTTCTCGATCATAGAAAACTATAACTAAAGTATCGTGTTTAACTTGCCTAAACATGACTAATAATTAGTGCAATAATCATGAAATGGTTAATAAAACTACTAACGGGTGGCATATTATTTCGCCTTCTCGTTCGGTAAGTGAGGAGGAGGATGAGTAATGTATACTTATGTTGTTATGTTACTGTTGGTTTAATTTAACGAGTGTTCATCCATATCTAGTTGGGCGGATACTGTATCGTGTCTCTATAGAATTGTTTAGTTGTTTATCTTTCATTACAATTGAGTCACCCCCAGGTTATCCCTTTAGATGCATAAAGGCTTGCTTGGTGTCCTAGGGTCACACATCATAATATTGATCAGATTGTCAGGTATATCCATTTGGAGGCTACTAAATATATGAGGCCGATGATGGAGGCAACGGCCCTATTGCATAGAGATTCTGGGGATGGAGATCTCTGAGATCTATGGGAAGGAATTTGTTTTGTTCATGGGCATATTATGACTATTTGACTCTTAATCCGTACTTGGATCTGTGTTTTCTGCTTTTTCTTGGTTTTTTTATGAGTGATGTATGAGGATATATCCTAAAATATTATTCTATCTAGGTATTTCGATCTTGCCATATGGCGTTACAATATATTTCTATTTCTTTCTAGATTGTTCTGCTCTGATGTACTCTTGTATGTCATTGGTGTACATACACATTTGTGTACACTTGACTCGCAGACTAGTCAGCTACGTTTCTCGCACCTGAAGCTATAACCATGAAAGTGGATGGGATTGTTGGCCGGTACCGTTCCCTGCCAATACCCTGGCCTGCTTGTGGGCGGCCTCATGGCCTCCATGATAGTATGTCCTTCATCCACTTTTGGGTTATACTGACTTGTGTTTAGAGTGTGGCGTCTAGGGAATTACATCAAAGACAAGGAATAAAATCTGACTAAAATTACTAGTTGTGCAAAGTCCATAAGAAAATGAATGGAAACTAGTAATCATGCATAATAGGCATAGATGTAGCTATATATACCATGTGATGAGTGACAATATAAATAATTTGTATGCTTAAATATACATCATGTTTGCACTCTTCAGCATCCCCAAGCTAAACGTTGCTCGTCCTCGAGCAAGAGAGTTTATAAAAATTAATGCTATCATCGAGCTTACAATATAAGATCGATGTCTTGTATCCTTATTTTCCCTCCAAGAACTGTAGGGGTTCGTAGCATGGAAAACAAAAATTTTCTATCGCATACAAACAAACAAGCCAAGATCTATCTACTAGATTGTAGCAACGAGTCGATAGAGGAACTCACCCTCGAAGATTCCAAAGCGGTTAACGAGAGCAGATTCTCGTGGGTGATGTAGTCGTACTCTTTCCGATCTCAAGATCGCGTAGACGATCCTTCCGGCGCCGCGTTCCCGCAGCGCTCCCGCAGTCGGTCACACGTTCGGTACTCGACGAAGACCTTCCTCTCCCTTGTTCCAGCAGGCAGCGGAGGTTGTAGCACTCTCCTCGCGATTCCGGCAGCACAACGGCGTGGTACCGGAAGTAGAGGGGAAATCCCGCAGGGCTTCGCCTTAAGCCGGTGCGAGTATGGTGGAGCTTATGAGAGAGGCTATTAGTGGTCTAGTAATTAGACACACCAATTAGAAGGCTCTAAACCAATTAGAAGGCTCTAAACCGAATAGCTCTAAACCGGGGTCTAGATCTAGGGTTTAGTTTAGAGGATAGGAAACTTGTGTGTGCTAGGAGGGAGCCCTGCCCCTCCTTATATAGGTGGGAGGGCTGGCCGGCCAAGGGGAGGAGAGTCCCTCCCCAAGTCGGCTTGGTGGGGCGCCGGCCAAGGGAGGAACCCTCCTCCAATTCGGCCTCCACCAATCCTCCTCTCTTCCCACTTCCCAAAATTGCCGTTTGACTTTCAAACTAGCCGTTTGACTTTTCAATTTAGGATTTAAATAAACCCTTTATTTTGGACAGCAAGAACACCTAGTACATGATGCAATCATTCCAACTTACAATGACACATTCATGTACCCTTCCCCTTCCGGAGTGCCGGACAATCCGGAACCTTCTAGAATATCCCCGATGAAAACACCGGAATCATTCCCGAACTCCGAAACGGGACTTTCCTTATATGAAACTTATTCTCCGGACCATTCCGGATCACCTCGTGATATCCCGGATCCCATCCGAGACTCCGAACAACATTCGGTCTCTTTCTCATAATACCATAACTACTCAAACAACGTCGAATCCTTAAGTGTGTCTCCCTACGGTTCGTGAATTATGCGGACATGATCGAGACACTTCTCCGAACAATAACCAATAGAGGAATCTGGAAATTCATATGGCTCCCACATATTTCTACGATTACTTTGCGATCGAATGAACCACTTACATACGATACCAATTTCCCTTTGTCTCACGATATGTTACTTATCCGAGGTTATGATCGTCGGTATCTCTGCATACCTAGTTCAACCTCGTTACTGATAAGTACTCTTTTCTCGTTCCCGTGATATGTGATCCCTTGTGACCAAGTCACATGCTTGCAAGCTAATTGGATGACATTTCACCGAGAGGGCCCAGAGAATATCTATCCGTCATGTGGATGGACAAATCCCACTCTTGATCCATGTGTTTCAACCAATACTTTCCGAACACTCAATGCCACCTTTATAGCCACCCTGTTACGGTGTGGTGTTTGATGACATCAAAGCATCCATCCAGTAAAGGTGATATGCATGATCTCATGGTCGAAGGAATTAGGTTACTATGTATCAGAAAGCATATAGCAATTGAACTATTGAAATGACTTGATCTTTATGCTACGCTTATCTATAGGAGTATGTCCACCATATCATTCTCCTAATGATATGATCCTGTTGTTAATAACATCTCTATGTTCATGATCAGGAAACCATGATCATATATTAACCAACAAGCTAGTTTAACAAGAGGCTTTACTAGGGACTCTTATTTTAGTTTACAAATCACACAAGTATTAATGTTTCCGGTTAATACAATTATAGCATGGTATGTAAACATTTATCATAAGTATGAAGATATGATAATAACCTATTTTATTATTGCCTCTTGGGCATATCTCCAACAGTCTCCCACTTGCACTAGAGTCAATAATCTAGTTTCGAACCTTTGTGTATATAACACCTATGGCTTTCCGGTGTTGTATGTACACGATTGCTAGTGGTCAACTGATCTCCGGATCTGACACTTCCAGGTCCGTGTGTAATTGCATGTCTTTGCGTCTCTACGCATCACTCATTCTCTAATAAGATGGCTTTGTATAAATTTGGTATTTCGGTGTGACCTTTAGCTCTTTGGGGTTAAAACATGTTGATAATATTGTCGCACAATATATCTTCATAGTATTATCCCACTGTGAACTACACCTAGTTTGATAACAAACTTCTTGACACAAATGCCCTCTTTTGCTGCTATAATAGCAGTCATATACTTAGCCTTTTGTTGTAGTATCTGTCACAATGTCTTAACTTTGGAACTCATCCAAATCCATTATGGAACTCACTTTCCATTATATTGTGCCACCCTTAGTTTAGTTTGAGATAAACTTAATTTGTACTTTGTGACAAAGCTAGTATCAATGTAGTACTTTTACAATGAACTAACCATCTATTTGTCACTTCTACAAATATTATACTCTTAGTTCTTTCAGAAGATCATAAGAATATCCTTACTATTGTCCAATGATCATCTTACAAATCATTCTGGTATATGCTCTCAACATTTAGAGCATAGGACATATCTGGATTTGTACATATCACAGTATGATTGATATAAATACTCTTTGTGATTTCATACATCAAGTATCAATCTATACTTGATTATTTGTTTCACTTTACCAAATGTCAATACACTTGAATATATCATCAACATTGAACTCATTCAATCCTTTCTGTGCGACAAGAACCTTCTCTTGTAGTTTCTATATTGAACTCATTCAATATCTTGTCAATGTACTTCTGGCACAACCATATTAGCGTCTATTGATGCCAAATATTTGGGTTTTGCCTAAGTCTTTCATCAGGATGAAATTCTTAATATGTGTTAATAAAAGATACATCTTTTCTAATCAACAATATGTCCTCCACATAATGTATTAGAAATATGTCTTAGCGCTCCCACTTAATTTCTTGCAAATGCAAGCATCTTCATTGTCTCCGATGAAATTAAACTCTTTTAACAGTTTCATCATAGTGAAGATTCCAACTCCGCTATGCTTACTTCAACCATTGAAGTTTGCATATGTTTTTAGCATCCTTTGAATTAACAAAACCCTTTGGACCGTGTCATGCACACGTCCTAGGTAACCATTCTATTAGAAGAACTTGTTTTGTTTATTCTACTACCACATAACAAATTATATGTATTGGTTGCTACATTAATCCGTCTAGACTAAAAATCGCTATGAAAGATCAAATCTTGTCATATACAACTTGTTGTGAACTCTTTCCCAACATGTCGACTATTTCATAGATGTAAAACATCCATGTCTATTTCTTTATAGATCCAGACACAACTGTAAGGTCTTACACCTTTCTCGAGGGTCCTTCAAGTTCAAAACTTGATTTCTCGTGTATGGAACTATCACGGATTTTATGGCTTCAAGCCATTTTACGGAGTCAGGGCCCATCATCGCTTCTTTGCATGTAGTCGGTTCATTATTCTCAAATAATGATTCAACCCTCAAATCTTGGTATTTGATTGTTCATCCGACCTACTTGTTTCAATAGGAACTTAGATCTCTGTGACCACAACATTTGAGGTACGTGAGCCATGAGCATTGTTGCTGTCTCCGGAACACTTTTCGGCGCTGCGCAACTCTGCACATATAGCTAAGGTTCTTTTAACCTTATCAAAGTTTCTATTGTCCTCCCACTTAACTTTTCACGAAAAATTTCTTCTCAAAGAAACTTGACGTTCTAAGCAACAAACACTTTTGTCTCCGGTGTTTTATGGAGGAACAGTTTATACAAAGACAGGTTCATCCGACTTTGGTTGCACACATCTTTCTTATGCATAGCATACCAATGTTTAAGAAAGGACAACTTGGGTTTTATCCCAAACCATAACCTTATATGGTGTCATTTCAGCGGTTTATGATGGAGCTCTTTTCAGTGGAAAAACGGTAATCTCTAAAGCTTTTAATCTTTAAAATACAATGGCAGTTTTATGAATTATACCTTTGATCTTACCATGTCAAACAAGGTTTAATTACATATCTCGAACGCTCCATACTTTTATGGTGTTTCGGGAAATGCAAATCTACGGAACGATTCCTTAAATCTTAGGTATTATGCTAAACTTGTAACTCAAATATCTTCCTTTATGATCTTTATCATAAACTGTTTATATTCTTGTTACAATGATTTTGCACTTCATCTTGAAAGTCTTTGAACTTTTCAAGTGTTTCATACTTTATCCTTATTAAGTAAATATTCATATATTCACTCAAATTTTTGGAGAAAGCATATGAAGTTGAAATCCATCGCTCTTGACTACACATAATGGATTTCGTACAACAATATGTACAAGTTCCAATAAGCCAGTCATTCGTTCCCTTTTGGCCTATGAACGAAGTTTTAATTATCTCTAGGAAAGTTTCACAAGCGTCATTTGATCAAAAATCAGAAGACTCCAAAATTCCATCCACATGGAGTTTCTTCATGTTATCTTTCCAATATAATTTAAACGGCGATGTCACTTCCTAAGTGATCTTTCAATCAATTTGTCTTTCGACATTTTTAGCACTTGTTTTATGGATGTGATTTCTCCAACGAGATTTGTAAATCATCCATCTTTTATGGATTACGGCAATTATTTGAACAACCCTTTTGTTCTCATAATACCTGATAAAACAAATCTTTGAAGGCAAGCTTTGATGTTTAACGAGCAACACAATAACCCTTTATTTGTTCTCGATGAACATCATCACATATTCTTTTGCTAGTTACTTAGGCCATTGTAGTTCATGAATTGTGTTGTTTCGTATGACGATTCACACCAACGAATTCAGTATCAAATACTTGAGAACCACATTGTTTAATAAGCAAAGAATATAGCCACAACATGTATATCATCTATATACTTAAACTGAACAATTCTAGTCTTTTCTTTTCTGCCATATATTTATGAGATTCTCTTTCAATATTTCCTTTTCTGTTTGAAAGAATCTATCAATATCAATAGTGGGGTCATACATATGACACATAGTCCAAAGCGTGTATAGTTAAATACCAATGTCTTTGGACTTGCACTTTGAAGTAGATCACCATCATCAAATATTTGGTGTTCTTTCAAATTCCTTTCTTTAGTAATCTCTTGGTGTAGTAAACATTTTACCTACATCAAATATTCACCTTATCATGGAATGTCCAAGATCAAGCTACTTTTAGCTTATAACGATGAATTATGAGTATAATGTTGCTTTCCAAAACCTTTTGGAGGATTAGGACAACTAGTGTCTCCAACCTTTTGCAAATTCTCATCAAATATGAGAACATGACTTTTGCCATATTATACTCTATCATGTTGCAACCAAAACTTTGTTTCAGATATCACAATATCTTCCACACATCATGGTTTCTGAAACAACTCTTTCAGATCCTAGATAACCTTGATATTAAGGGAATCCTTTGAATATCAAGAATCATGGATACAAACATGATACTTATATACTAACACTTGGAATTGTTACTCTTGATTTAATACTAATTATTAAACTTTATGGAGTAACCGGAACTTACTGAAAGTTTGCAATAGGACTTTTAAACTTTAGATTAACACTTCAAAACAATACGATACCAGTTCGTAAAGTAACTAACCAGAATTTTATAGTTCTATCATCTCAATTATAACTAAGCGCAAGGTGGTAAACGGATGCCAATGACTACAACAACTATGCAAATTCACTTTGATTTAGTTTATGATAAATTGAGTTCTAATTAATAATTAAATTAATCTAGGTGAACTCCCACTCAAAACAATATCCCTCACATTGTTTTAGTGATCACACGAACCAAATCCACCACATCAAAACCGATCATCACGAGAGTTGATATGGCTTCAACGGCGAACAATCAACACGTTCATCATATCTACTATATGACTCATGCTCTACCTTTCGGTAATCCGTGTTCCTGAGGCCATGTCTGTACATGCTAGGCTCGTCAAGATCAAACCTTAGCTACCGCATAAGCAAATCTGGCTTGCTTACGTTGTATTCACCCGCGGAATCAAAGACACCCGATCATCACGTGGTGCTTCGAAGCAACAAGCTTTGGCAACGGTGCATACTAAGGGTGAACACTTTAGAACTTGAAATTTATGTGCATGAGGGATCATCTTATAATGCTACCGTTGTCTACTAAGCAATACAAGATGCATAAAGGATTAACATCACATGCAATTCATAATATGTGATATGATATGGCCTTTCTTCTTTGTGCTTCCGATCTCCATCTTCAAGCACGAACATGATCTCCATCATCACCAGCATTGCATCAAGGTCAATGACGCTTTACCATGGTTGTCGTCCACCGGCTTCAACTATTACAACTATTTTGAATAGACACGCAGGTCTTAACA
This sequence comes from Avena sativa, assembly GCA_916181665.1. Classification (NCBI taxonomy): domain Eukaryota; kingdom Viridiplantae; phylum Streptophyta; class Magnoliopsida; order Poales; family Poaceae; genus Avena; species Avena sativa. The sequence goes on from OV702281.1 coordinate 259,320,649, forward strand.
GAAATTAAAGACAACCATATGGCTCCTGCCGGTTGCCAACTTACAATAAGGAACATTGCATACATCAAATATAATCACAATCATGGCCATATCACATCACTGCACACCCCTGCAAAACAAAGTTAGACGCTTCTACTTTCTTTGCATATTTTACGTGGTTTGGGGCTTTCCATAAGTGTCGTTCTAACCTACGAACAAGAACCACAACATTGATACTAGCATTGTTGATTACCCGTTGTAAATTGGATCTTTACTATGCTAGGAGAAACAGGCACCCGCAAAGCCACTTATGCAATACGAGTTGCATGTCAAGCGTGGAGCAAGTCTCATGAACGATGTCATGTAAGGTTAGCCCGGGCCGCTTCATCCCAACATACCGCAAGATGCAAAGTACACAAAAGGCAATCTACAATAAAAGCATCAACGCCCACAATGACCATTGTGTTCTACTCGTGCAACAGATCTACATATAGACACGGCTCTGATACCACTGTAGGGGTTCGTAGCATGGAAAACAAAAATTTTCTATCGCATACAAACAAACAAGCCAAGATCTATCTACTAGATTGTAGCAACGAGTCGATAGAGGAACTCACCCTCGAAGATTCCAAAGCGGTTAACGAGAGCAGATTCTCGTGGGTGATGTAGTCGTACTCTTTCCGATCTCAAGATCGCGTAGACGATCCTTCCGGCGCCGCGTTCCCGCAGCGCTCCCGCAGTCGGTCACACGTTCGGTACTCGACGAAGACCTTCCTCTCCCTTGTTCCAGCAGGCAGCGGAGGTTGTAGCACTCTCCTCGCGATTCCGGCAGCACAACGGCGTGGTACCGGAAGTAGAGGGGAAATCCCGCAGGGCTTCGCCTTAAGCCGGTGCGAGTATGGTGGAGCTTATGAGAGAGGCTATTAGTGGTCTAGTAATTAGACACACCAATTAGAAGGCTCTAAACCAATTAGAAGGCTCTAAACCGAATAGCTCTAAACCGGGGTCTAGATCTAGGGTTTAGTTTAGAGGATAGGAAACTTGTGTGTGCTAGGAGGGAGCCCTGCCCCTCCTTATATAGGTGGGAGGGCTGGCCGGCCAAGGGGAGGAGAGTCCCTCCCCAAGTCGGCTTGGTGGGGCGCCGGCCAAGGGAGGAACCCTCCTCCAATTCGGCCTCCACCAATCCTCCTCTCTTCCCACTTCCCAAAATTGCCGTTTGACTTTCAAACTAGCCGTTTGACTTTTCAATTTAGGATTTAAATAAACCCTTTATTTTGGACAGCAAGAACACCTAGTACATGATGCAATCATTCCAACTTACAATGACACATTCATGTACCCTTCCCCTTCCGGAGTGCCGGACAATCCGGAACCTTCTAGAATATCCCCGATGAAAACACCGGAATCATTCCCGAACTCCGAAACGGGACTTTCCTTATATGAAACTTATTCTCCGGACCATTCCGGATCACCTCGTGATATCCCGGATCCCATCCGAGACTCCGAACAACATTCGGTCTCTTTCTCATAATACCATAACTACTCAAACAACGTCGAATCCTTAAGTGTGTCTCCCTACGGTTCGTGAATTATGCGGACATGATCGAGACACTTCTCCGAACAATAACCAATAGAGGAATCTGGAAATTCATATGGCTCCCACATATTTCTACGATTACTTTGCGATCGAATGAACCACTTACATACGATACCAATTTCCCTTTGTCTCACGATATGTTACTTATCCGAGGTTATGATCGTCGGTATCTCTGCATACCTAGTTCAACCTCGTTACTGATAAGTACTCTTTTCTCGTTCCCGTGATATGTGATCCCTTGTGACCAAGTCACATGCTTGCAAGCTAATTGGATGACATTTCACCGAGAGGGCCCAGAGAATATCTATCCGTCATGTGGATGGACAAATCCCACTCTTGATCCATGTGTTTCAACCAATACTTTCCGAACACTCAATGCCACCTTTATAGCCACCCTGTTACGGTGTGGTGTTTGATGACATCAAAGCATCCATCCAGTAAAGGTGATATGCATGATCTCATGGTCGAAGGAATTAGGTTACTATGTATCAGAAAGCATATAGCAATTGAACTATTGAAATGACTTGATCTTTATGCTACGCTTATCTATAGGAGTATGTCCACCATATCATTCTCCTAATGATATGATCCTGTTGTTAATAACATCTCTATGTTCATGATCAGGAAACCATGATCATATATTAACCAACAAGCTAGTTTAACAAGAGGCTTTACTAGGGACTCTTATTTTAGTTTACAAATCACACAAGTATTAATGTTTCCGGTTAATACAATTATAGCATGGTATGTAAACATTTATCATAAGTATGAAGATATGATAATAACCTATTTTATTATTGCCTCTTGGGCATATCTCCAACAAGAACAAAGTAAGATAGAACATATTCATATAAGGCAACACAAGCTCAGCTATGTTAATACATAAAATATCAATTACAACTTCAATGCTCCATGTCAAAAGTAAATCTAACTTGAAAGCAAACGTGTGGTCCTCTAAGGAGCCTTTTATATTTTTATATATTAAGTGCGAGAGATCATGTCAAAATAATCATAACAAGTGGAGTGTCTCATTAACTCCCACATCAATAAATCAAGGCTATCAAAAAACTTATTTTCTATTCATTGTCTTTCGAGAAATTCCATTTAATAGTAACCAGACCATGCCAAAGACTATTTTGTGTGATATTTTATTTCAAAGATAGTTTCTGACAAGGATCATTGCATGATCCTTTTAGCAATAGTTTGCACAATCTTCAAGAGTACCAATACTTTTTGACCATTACAGTAATAGGTGCAACCCATGTCGTCAACTCGTAGCCGAAATCAGGGGTTGTACCGTCGATTATTCGTAGGCTAGCGGAGTTGTTGGCATCCAAAGGTGTGCATAAAAAATATGTAAAATAATCTCTAAACAATATCACATTTTAATCCATAACATTTAGCTTTGGCATGTATCTCAATCACCGCTAAACTTCATTTTCTTCAAACAAGTCCTTTCAAGAGTCCTATCAAGTCTATCATTATATCTATGGGGTTGAGTATCTTCAAGGTTAAACTGTTAAGACAATTAAACATTACATGCGTCATAATTGGAAACTTTTTCTTATTGTATTTGATCGTCTCATGTGTAGAAATCAAGGCAATTATTATAGAGGATCACAATATTCTTATCAAGTTGGATACAGATTTGAAAAAAGTGCATCAAAGCTCTAACTCAAATCTTATGAAGCCTAACAAAAGCAAGTGCATCCCTTATATAAATATGAAACTTATATTACCTAAGCAAGCATTCAAAAGCATCGGGATACATAATTGCACAAAAACTTTATTGAATAAAAACATTGCACAAGACCCTACAAATGTAGAGGTAAGTTCCCCAAGCTAGATATTTTCAAGAACAAAACTTGAATAGATTATCAAAATAAAATAGAAAATGCAGTTAGCCAAAGAGTGTGTGAAATGTGGTTAACTCTCCAAGTTTGAGTAAATCAAGGGTGACTCACTTTACCGTTGAGGTATGAATATCCTATTTTTTATGGGCATTGACCTTTGGTTCAATGAATACTTCCTTGATGTGCTGGTCTGGTGGTCGCCTTCCCAGAGAACCTGGCTTTTATTGAGAGATATTTGTGTTGGAAGGTTTTACCGGACACTTTTTTCTTCTGCACCACCGCAACCAAGCCAACTGGTGAAACCTCTTTCTTCCTCATTTACGAAGTTGAAGCTGTCACCCCTGCAGAGCTCAAGCACAGCTCTCCATGGGTTCTTGCCTTCAACAAGATGGCACAAGAAGAGCTGTGTCATGATGACCTCACCCTCCTAGAGGAAGCCCACCACAAGGTCAACGTACAGGTGTCCAGATACCAGCAGGCGTTGCGCCGTTATCATTGATGCAACATACGCACGTGCACCCTGGAAGCAGGAGACCTAGTTCTCCGACTGATCCTCTCTTGTGAAGGCCTCCACAAGCTCTCTATGATGTGGGACGATCCCTTCAGGGTCATGCATGTTGCGAGACTAGGAGCGGTTCGGCTTGAAACATGGGAAGGAGTCCTAGTCACAAATGCCTAGAACATTCAAAACCTCCGCAAGTTCTACCCCTTAGTTCTTCCTGCATCGGTGTTGGTAACGGACCACTCTTTTATTAGTTATGTGAAAATGCAAGAACAATCCATGTTTTTGGTTTTCTCCGATGTTGTTTCATTGTGTCTTCCCTTCTTTCGTATTTTTCTCTTTCGTGCATCATGCGAATGGGGACTAGTCATGATGTCTATCACTAAAGCCACTCTCGGTCAACTCCGAGGCCTAAAGTGTCGAGCTTTGAACTTGCGGACTAGCTCCAGCGATAAGTCACCTCACCCACAGTTATTGGTGCTTGATAATCCTCATATGGTACACGCAGGGAAAACACTCTCCATACAGAACCTATGGTTACCTCCCCCAGGAACTATACAGGGAAAGTACGCCTCCTATGGCAACCTTCCCAAGGGGCTTATGGGACGAAATTGAATGTACAGAGCCTACAAGTCGCCTCTCTGATGAGCCTACAGGACAAGTACAAGCTTACGACCCTCTCGTCAAGAGGTAAGCAGGGCGGTCCATGAGGATACTCTCCTCAAGCGGCCCAGATAATGCGAAGCCTAAGGCCTCCTCCTCGAAGGGTCAGCAGGTCAGCATACGACACCTCCCCGAGGGACCATGGAGCAAACCATACAACAAACACATGCAGATAAGGTTCCATTCCGAAGCAAGTACCCATACAGTCCTCATAAGAAATAATAAGTTCCAAGAGCCCCACGGGCATCACGCGAACAAAGATCAAACCTCCCCTACTGTGGCATTTGTGCCCATATCATCAGAGCGGACATCGTCAGCGGCGGAGCCTCCTGTAACACCCTCAGAATCGGCCCTATGCAAGTTTCAGCGATCCCCGCCAAACCCGCATAGAAACGATTCAAAGGTGCCCACCAGGCACTTTCGTGCGGGTGGAAAACAAAGTAATACCACTACACAATAGTCCACGATGGAACCCACAGAACAGATATATATACAACAGCGACTCAATGAGTCAAGAATACAGATATAATAAACAAAGATCCAAATCACCTTGAAAATTATAGAGCGTCCGACTACGGACAAGATGCAAATGGGGCTAAGAGCCCTGAAGAATAACCAATGGCATCCATAACCCTGCCCAGGCCAAGCCGGAAGGGTAACCCTGCTAACGACGTCGATCTCAAAACCTGCTTAAACAAAAGGGGTGCCGACAAAGGGCAAGGGAAAAAGAGAGAGCGATCAGTACTGAGGCCAGTACACGGCGAGGCTAGAATTCGGCGGTCCTCGCCTACATAGGTATGGTGGACTGAGCGGCAGCACAGCATGCACTAAACAACCTATAGAGACTCGATATAACTGTCGGCTATCAGAGAGGGATAAGAAAGACATATTCGGAACCAACCTGATACTACCATCAGACAAACCCATCCTGGTGTTTCCCCCTCGAGACCAAACGAGGAAGTCAACCAAGGAACTCACACCGTTGGCAGTTTTATTTATTTAGTTATCGTTGCAGCAATTACTAGTCAAATATATATAGTCATCCTGGGAAAGTAAGCAGTGGGCACTTTTATTTAACCATTCCATTGTAGTTGCGACACTTACTAGTCATATACAATTAACATGAGATAACCCAAAACCCAGCAGTTGTTGGTACTTTTATTTAGCCATTCCGTTATAGTTGCAATACTTACTAGTCAGATACAATGGTCGCAAGCGACAACCCAAACAAGCAATTGTTGGCAGTTTTATTTAGCCATTCTATTATAGTAAAGATGATTACTAGTCATTATAAAGTCAAATTTATAGCACTACTTTAGTTATAGTTGTCTATGATCGAGATACTGTGCTCCAAGTCGTCCATAACCGCGGACACGGCTTTCAGAAAGTTTTACCCTGCAGGGGTGCACAAATAGCAACACACACTCGATCAACCTCGGAAAAACCAAATCAAAACCCAACGAGGCTTTCACGACAAAGCAATCACAAGATTCAGAAATATTTCAGGGGGCCACCCCATTGAGTACACCCGCAACGAAGTTAGCTGACTCCGAGACGGACTCAAGGTTTGCGTCAATGGCTGTAAACGACTGGGAACCCAAAACTGGGCTTGTCGATACCGCGAAAACACTTCGCTTACCTAAACAGTACAGGTGCTCCTCGCACAATCGTAAATAAAGCAGTAAAGCATGGCATAAGTACAGGATAGTAAATAAAACCTCAAACTAGTTTGTGGCCCCAAGAAATAAGAATGAATCAAGCTCTGGCTCAGGGGGGTCCCATAATCCTCCCGGATGTGGATAGCGCGAATATTCAAGGAACAGGTATCAAGTACTCGGGGTCCTACGGGACACAAGTGGACGGTTAACAACCAAATAACATCTATTGCCCACATGTGCCTCTGCTTACCTACTTCAATTTTAGTTGTTTAAACAATAATTAAAGTTATGATCATCTCCAACAATAAACACACGGCACTACTCCAACAACTGTGGTACTTGACGACATGCAACAGCACTTGAGCAAGAGACTACGACGCGCAGGTCCAACTATCTACCAAACAACAGGTAATAGGAGGTGCCCAAGGCAATATAAGGCTGCAAGGGATATCACAGGTACGAAAACTAGAACATCGCAACACAGATAGCAATATATCAACAGGGGGAATAAATACTATAAAAGTAAGATAGGTAGAAAGGGGGAGGTGCTCGCCTGAAAACATTGCCGAGGTTCAACCGAAGATCGGGGCGAAACTCACCTCAACTCAACGACCTTATCCGCGAAGAAGCAAAACACTAGAAGAAACACTGGATGCAATATTTAATACTACGACAGAAGATCGGGCATGATGCATGTATGATGCATGACATGGCAAAGATGCGATGCAATTAGGCAATATTAAGTGAAACCGGGGTTCCGACAATTAATTAAACGGTTCAAGTTATTTAACTACCCCGCAAATTAAATGTTGTAATAACAGGACAAGATAAGTTACCGGTTCGCTACACAAATTTAAATGAGGTCAATATAAGACTAGATTTGCCCGCATATGGGCCTCATATTTAATTATGAAGTGAATCGGCATAAGGCCCCCAAACCCACATGAATATGCATGCAAGCATGAGGATTTAATATGCAAAAAGTTTTATGTATAGCATTTATAAAATAGGGACTCGGGAAAAGATTCACACATCTGGGTTCGGGAGATCCTGGTTTCGGGGGTTCAGGGTCCGGGCTTGGGGTTCAGGGTTCGACAGGATCAGCGGGATCGGATACAAGGTGGAGAACTTGTCGTGACGTGCCGGAGATCTTGGTTCCAAGCGGTCGATCTTGTCGGGTCCACGGATCGGCCGGTCTTGTCGTTCGGAAGTAGAACTTGTCGTCCTTGTGGCGATCTTGGCGTCCTTCCGGTTCGGGTTTTGGCGTCCGACGGAAGTACTTGGCGTCCGTGAAGGAGAACTTGAGGATTCGGCGTCATTGCCTTCGGTTCCCATGCGGAAGGTCTTGTCGTGTCGAGGGCTCGACGTTGATGGTTCAACGGGTTCGGGCCTAGGCAGGATCGGTCTTCGGGGTCGGGGGTCTCGGCGTCCGCGAAGGACATGTTCGGGTTCCCTGTTCGATTGCTGGTCAAGGTGGTCATTCATGCATCACTGAAGTCATAGCCCGATTTAATACTTGTCCGCATGGGATCAAGTGTTGGGGCCAGGAGCATGACCAAGACACGGAGGTCGACGGGGGAAGCCGGCGGTGGCGAGGTCACAGAGATGTGCGGCGGAGCATCCACGGCTCGGAGAGGACGACGACGCCCACGCAGGCGACACGAAGGGAAGGCCGGCGGAGGAAGCTCGGGTTCGGGGCGAGCGACGGCAGGCGCACGCGCGGTACCCTGGGCGGCTCGATGGGGAGCCGATGCGGCCACGCGGGTTGCAGAGGCAGCGGGGAGGCAGGTTCCCGAGGAGGCGGACGGCGGTGCACCGCGGCGGAGCAAGGCGAGGCCGGGGCAGAAGAGAGGGGTGAGGCGGCGCCGCGGGGATCCGGCGAGGGACGGTCTAGAGGCTGGGGACGGCGAGCGGGGCCGCCGAGGAGAAGAGGGCAGGCCGGGCCGAGGAAGGCCGGCGGCGCAGGTGACGCTCACGCGGGCGGAGGCGAGGCTGACCGACGCGGCGGCGCTGGCCGAGCCGGAGGCGGCGGGGTCGGCGCCGGGATCTGGCGGAGGGACCCGAGGCGGCGGGGTCGACGCTGCGGGGGTGAGGGCGAAGAGAGGGAGGCCGGCGCGAGGAGGCGCAGGGGTCGGCGGTCCGGCGGAGCTCGGTGCGTGCAAGGAGGGTGTGGCCTCGCGGTGGATGAACGAGGGACGCGGGGAGAGAGGAGCGAGCGAGGGGGATTGGGGGTGGGTGAGCGTTGCGGGCCCAGGGTGGGACCCGGGGTGGTATGGTGGGGCTGAGTGGTTGGGTGGGACCCGCGGGGTAGGTGGCGGATAGGGAGAGAGGCAGGGGCGCCGGCTGTGTGGGTGGTGTGCGCGCGCGCTGAGTGTGTGCTGGGGTGGGGGAGTAGGGGATTGGTGAGGTGGCAGGGTTGGGTGGAGATCGGGGGTCCAGGGGGTGAGGTGGACTGGGGAGGTGAGGTGGAGGGCTGGGAGTGGCTGGGTAGGTTAGGATAGGGTAGAAAAGATTTGGGGTAGGGTTTGGGTTTATCGGAGTTGTAGACTGCTGCTAGCTGCGCCGCTGGGCCTGGCGGGCGGCGGTCTCCTCCGGGGTTTATAAAATAGGGTTTTTATATTATAATATATTTATTTTGTTTTGTTCAAATTAAAACAGTTGCAACTATGTTGCAGACAAATAAAATACCCGGAAAGACCAGGTTTTGATTTGAATTTAGAGATGGGGTATTTTAGAAAACAAAGAGAGGTTTTTAGAAAATAGTTTTAGAAAAACAAATGCATGATGATGACGATGCTCAAATGCAATGTGGCATGATGACATGAGCATGCGGTCATGAAGATGCAATGCACAAAACAACGCGATTTTCTAGTAGTGGTTTTTGCGGGATGCCACAATTCGACACCACTAACAATGGATCTCGCCCTCGAGATCCGCCTCATGGTACCGGAAGGAAGGTCGGTGATCCGCATCTTCTCGCTTCGTGTAGATCCTCACGACACCACTAACAAGAGGTCGTTGTCCGTGATTGTCGAGAGAACACTCCGGGGACAAAAGGTCGAAGGTAGAGGTATCGACAAATAAAGCCACCTCTAACTTCCGCGGAAGGAGTATAACTGCAATGATTCACCATTCAACGTGCAAAAGCGAATGATAAGAGTAGTCGGGTGGTGATCAGTCCATCGCGCACCCAAAGCATTACTCTGCACATGAATAGGAAATTATGCAACCCACTCACAGAATTCAGATTGTAGATCTCGACAAGCGAGGTACGGAAACAGAGGAGTGATGCAGTCTCTGCATCGGATCTGGCGTAGATGATGTCGTCGCGTCGGAAAACACCGGAAGGCACGAGAAGGAACAAAGAGAAGTCCACCAGACGAAGGGTTCCTCGGATAGCATGAAGACCAGATGTAGCAACACCGTTACCGAAGGAGGAAGCGAAACCCTGAAGGTACGACGGAACCCAACCACAAGAAATCCTGGACTCGAAGAAAAGATAAGAGAGCAGATTCAAAACACGTCGAGATAAGAGGAGAATAGCAGAGGGGTAAGAAGTAAAATCAGACCGAATCAGAACTATCCAACCGATTTTGCAAAAATAGTTTTGACACCCTACTTCGGCCGTTAGCTAGGTTATCCTACAGGCTGGCCTTGTGGGGTATCGCAACTGCTGAGCTCTGATACCACTCTGTAATACCCTCAGAATCAGCCCAATGCAAGTTTCAGCGATCCCCGCCAAACCCGCATAGAAACGATTCAAAGGTGCCCACCAGGCACTTTCGTGCGGGTGGAAAACGAAGTAATACCATTACACAATAGTCCACGATGGAACCCACAGAACAGATATATATACAACAGCGACTCAATGAGTCAAGAATACAGATATAATATACAAAGATCCAAATCACCTTGAAAATGATAGAGCGTCCGACTACGGACAAGATGCAAATGGGGCTAAGAGCCCTGAAGAATAACCAATGGCGTCCATAACCCTGCCCAGGCCAAGCCGGAAGGGTAACCCTGCTAACGACGTCGATCTCAAAACCTGCTTAAACAAAAGGGGTGCCGACAAAGGGCAAGGGAAAAAGAGAGAGCGGTCAGTACTGAGGCCAGTACACGGCGAGGCTAGAATTCGGCGGTCCTCGCCTACATAGGTATGGTGGACTGAACGGCAGCGCAGCATGCACTAAACAACCTATAGAGACTCGATATAACTGTCGGCTATCAGAGAGGGATAAGAAAGACATATTCGGAACCAACCTGATACTACCATCAGACAAACCCATCCTGGTGTTTCCCCCTCGAGACCAAACGAGGAAGTCAACCAAGGAACTCACACCGTTGGCAGTTTTATTTATTCAGTTATCGTTGCAGCAATTACTAGTCAAATATATATAGTCATCCTGGGAAAGTAAGCAGTGGGCACTTTTATTTAACCATTCCATTGTAGTTGCGACACTTACTAGTCATATACAATTAACATGAGATAACCCAAAACCCAGCAGTTGTTGGTACTTTTATTTAGCCATTCCGTTATAGTTGCAATACTTAGTAGTCAGATACAATGGTCGCAAGTGACAACCCAAACAAGCAATTGTTGGCAGTTTTATTTAGCCATTCTATTATAGTAAAGCTGATTACTAGTCATTATAAAGTCAAATTTATAGCACTACTTTAGTTATAGTTTTCTATGATCGAGATACTGTGCTCCAAGTCGTCCATAACCGCGGACACGGCTTTCAGAAAGTTTTACCCTGCAGGGGTGCACAAATAGCAACACACACTCGATCAACCTCGGAAAAACCAAATCAAAACCCAACGAGGCTTTCACGACAAAGCAATCACAAGATTCAGAAATATTTCAGGGGGCCACCCCATTGAGTACACCCGCAACGAAGTTAGCTGACTCCGAGACGGACTCAAGGTTTGCGTCAATGGCTGTAAACGACTGGGAACCCAAAACTGGGCTTGTCGATACCGCGAAAACACTCCGCTTACCTAAACAGTGCAGGTGCTCCTCGCACAATCGTAAATAAAGCAGTAAAGCATGGCATAAGTACAGGATAGTAAATAAAACCTCAAACTAGTTTGTGGCCCCAAGAAATAAGAATGAATCAAGCTCTGGCTTAGGGGGGTCCCATAATCCTCCCGGATGTGGATAGCGCGAATATTCAAGGAACAGGTATCAAGTACTCGGGGTCCTACGGGACACAAGTGGACGGTTAACAACCAAATAACATCTATTGCCCACCTGTGCCTCTGCTTACCTACTTCAATTTTAGTTGTTTAAACAATAATTAAAGTTATGATCATCTCCAACAATAAACACAAGGCACTACTCCAACAACTGTGGTACTTGACGACATGCAACAGCACTTGAGCAAGCGACTACGACGCGCAGGTCCAACTATCTACCAAACAACAGGTAATAGGAGGTGTCCAAGGCAATATAAGGCTGCAAGGGATATCACAGGTACGAAAACTATAACATCGCAACACAGATAGCAATAGATCAACAGGGAGAATAAATACTATAAAAGTAAGATAGGTAGAAAGGGGGAGGTGCTCGCCTGAAAACATTGCCGAGGTTCAACCGAAGATCGGGGCGAAACTCACCTCAACTCAACGGCCTTATCCGCGAAGAACCAAAACACTAGAAGAAACACCGGATGCAATATTTAATACTACGACAGAAGATCGGGCATGATGCATGTATGATGCATGACATGGCAAAGATGCGATGCAATTAGGCAATATTAAGTGAAACCGGGGTTCCGACAATTAATTAAACGGTTCAAGTTATTTAACTACCCCGCAAATTAAATGTTGTAATAACAGGGCAAGATAAGTTACCGGTTCGCTACACAAATTTATATGAGGCCAATATAAGACTAGATTTGCCCGCATATGGGCCTCATATTTAATTATGAAGTGAATCGGCATAAGGCCCCCAAACCCACATGAATATGCATGCAAGCATGACGATTTAATATGCAACAAGTTTTATGTATAGCATTTATAAAATAGGGACCCGGGAAAAGATTCACACATCTGGGTTCGAGAGATCCTGGTTTCGGGGGTTCAGGGTCTGGGCTTGGGGTTCAGGGTTCGACGGATCAGCGGGATCGGATACAAGGTGGAGAACTTGTCGTGACGTGCCGGAGATCTTGGTTCCAAGCGGTCGATCTTGTCGGGTCCACGGATCGGCCGGTCTTGTCGTTCGGAAGTAGAACTTGTCGTCCTTGTGGCGATCTTGGTGTCCTTCCGGTTCGGGTTTTGGCGTCCGAGGGAAGTACTTGGCGTCCGTGAAGGAGAACTTGAGGATCCGGCGTCATTGCCTTCGGTTCCCATGCGGAAGGTCTTGTCGTGTCGAGGGCTCGACGTTGATGGTTCAACGGGTTCGGGCCTAGGCGGGATCGGTCTTCGGGGTCGGGGGTCTCGGCGTCCGCGTAGGACATGTTCGGGTTCCCTCTTCGATTGCTGGTCAAGGTGGTCATTCATGCATCACTGAAGTCATAGCCCGATTTAATACTTGTCCGCATGGGATCAAGTGTTGGGGCCAGGAGCATGACCAAGACACGGAGGTCGACGGGGGAAGCCGGCGGTGGCGAGGTCACAGAGACGTGCGGCGGAGCATCCACGGCTCGGAGAGGACGACGACGCCCACGCAGGCGACACGGAGGGAAGGCCGGCGGAGGAAGCTCGGGTTCGGGGCGAGCGACGGCAGGCGCACGCGCAGTACCCTGGGCGGCTCGACGGGGAGCCGACGCGGCCACGCGGGTTGCAGAGGCAGCGGGGAGGCAGGTTCCTGAGGAGGCGGACGGCGGTGCACCGCGGCGGAGCAAGGCGAGGCCGCGGCAGAAGAGAGGGGTGAGGCGGCGCCACGGGGATCCGGCGAGGGACGGTCTGGCGGCCGGGGACGGCGAGTGGGGCCGCTGAGGAGCAGAGGGCGGGCCGGGCCGAGGAAGGCCGGCGACGCAGGTGACGCTCACGCGGGCGGAGGCGAGGCTGACCGACGCGGCGGCGCTGGCCGAGCCGGAGGCGGCGGGGTCGGCGCCGGGATCTGGCGGAGGGACCCGAGGCGGCGGGGTCGACGCTGCGGGGGTGAGGGCGAAGAGAGGGAGGCCGGCGCGAGGAGGCGCAGGGGTCGGCGGTCCGGCGGAGCTCGGTGCGTGCAAGGAGGGTGTGGCCTCGCGGCGGATGAACGAGGGATGCGGGGAGAGAGGAGCGAGCGAGGGGGATTGGGGGTGGGTGAGCGTTGCGGGCCCAGGGTGGGACCCGGGGTGGTATGGTGGGACTGAGTGGTTGGGTGGGACCCGCGGGGTAGGTGGCGGATAGGGAGAGAGGCAGGGGCGCCGGCTGTGTGGTGGTGTGCGCGCGCTGAGTGTGTGCTAGGGTGGGGGAGTAGGGGATTGGTGAGGTGGCAGGGTTGGGTGGAGATTGGGGGTCCAGGGGGTGAGGTGGACTGGGGAGGTGAGGTGGAGGGCTGGGAGTGGCTGGGTAGGTTAGGATAGGGTAGAAAAGATTTGGGGTAGGGTTTGGGTTTATCGGAGTTGTAGACTGCTGCTAGCTGGGCCGCTGGGCCTGGCGGGTGGCGGTCTCCTCCGGGGTTTATAAAATAGGGTTTTTATATTATAATATATTTATTTTGTTTTGTTCAAATTAAAACAGTTGCAACTATGTTGCAGAAAAATAAAATACCCGGAAAGACCAGGTTTTGATTTGAATTTAGAGATGGGGTATTTTAGAAAACAAAGAGAGGTTTTTAGAAAATAGTTTTAGAAAAACAAATGCATGATGATGACGATGCTCAAATGCAATGTGGCATGATGACATGAGCATGCGGTCATGAAGATGCAATGCACAAAACAACGCGATTTTCTAGTAGTGGTTTTTGCGGGATGCCACACCTCTTGAGCCACCGGACTTGTCATCCTTCTCGTCATCCACCTTGCGGGGAAATGACAGGATCAACATGTCCACGAGCTGGGAAACCATCGCCTCGAACATGGCCATGGTGTAACATCCCTAAAATTATGTTTCAAAACTCATGCATATCATTCATGCATCCATGATCATTTAGGGTTTCCATATCAAAACCATTTCAAAAACAGGAGCATCTGATGCTCATTATTTTATGTGAGCAACTATCAAACCAATGCCACTTTCAATTGAAGAGTTTATTTGTTTTAAACCAAGCCTTGCTTGCTCTCTTATTACTTTGTTTGATTGTTGAAGTTTGGAGAAAAATTTACAAAACAAATATGATTTGAAAACCATTTTCAAAACTTATTCAAATCAAGTGCTTTATCACTATTTATTTTGTTCAATCAAAGGGACCAAGCTAGTACAGAGAGACCACTTGGTTTCATGCCCAAAAATGTGAATGCTACACCCTACAAAAATCCAGAAAGGATTTGAATTCAAATGACCTTTGAATTTATTTGAAAATGGATCTAGAAAATTAAAATAGAAATAGAAAAGAAGTAAAGAAAAGGAAAAAAGGCCGGCGCCAGAGTTCTGGCCCATCAGCAGACCTAGCCCACTAAGCCCACCCGGGCCATTCCCTCCCCCTCGCTCTCTCGCGCGCACCCACTCGACCCCGCGCTCACTGACCAGTGGCCCCATCGCCACGTCGTCATCGTCCTCCCAGAAACAGTGTGATGAACACGTCGCCGCCCGTTTCTTCCCCCGCCTCTGTCGCGATTTTAAACCTCTTAATTGGCGATGAATGCGTACGTGATCTCCGCCCCTGCTCCGGCTATAAGATCCCCTCCTCTCTTCGCTCGTTTCCCCTCACTCAGCGCAGACACCACGCCACCAGGCTGCCCGTAATCATGCCCACACCACCGTAGCACCGACGACCTCCGGCGACCAATTCCGGTGAGCATCGTCCACCCCTTTGTCTCTGCTTCATACGAGCATGCTCTACATGTCCTTGCGCATCTTCTCATGCCTTTATTTTTCTCTGTATCATCCTAGAACGTCGTCACCATCCACCACTGGAAGCAACCGAAGCTCGGCTCAACTTCGACGACCTCCGGTGGTAATTTCCGACCGCCCCTTTCCCTCTCGTTGACACCCGCGTGACTAGCATCGTCTTGCGCATCTGACCAACCGCTTCTTTTGCCTTGGCATGATCTGCACCCTCGCCAACATCGACGAACAGAAGCATCCGTCGCCAGGGACTTCTCCGACGAGGAATCCATGACAACCCCGAGCGCCCCTTCGCCAACCGAGCACACGTCGAGCATCTCCTCGTCACGACGATTCTGGTGAGAATCCTCACACCTCCCCGCGCGACCTAGTTCGCCGGCTCCGCCGCTGACAGAGCACGTCGCCGCCTATCGCCGCCGCCGCGCCGCCACTTGTTGGTCAATTGCTGGGAACCGTGCGATGTAGATCGGACGAATGCGATAGAACATAGTCAAAGGGGTAAGTAGAGATCTGTGCCGCACGATTTAGTTAGATCTGACGGTGCGCAAGCATGATCCAGTGCGAAGCGGTACCAGCCAACCAGAGACTGACGCGTGGCATGTTCTTTGTTTTAAATTTCTGAATTAGATCTAATAGATGTTTGAATTTGTTTAATTCATAACTTTTGAATGCCACGTCCAAATTTGACAAATTTTATATCAATAGAATTAGGAGAGAAAATCCTTTCCATCTATGCAATGTGTTTAATGTTTTGCCTCTGTTAAAATGGTTGTTTTTAGAGAAACATGTGTAGGCCTATTTTGTGTATAATAATTATTTGGAAAATATTTTAATATCCAAATAAAGTTTATTTAGCTTGTTTTGTACTTGTTTATGATTCAGTACCATGCACTTGTCTTGTTTGGTGTAGAAAATCATCACATGGCATTATGCATGCATCCATATATTTTTGCTTGTATTTATTTTGTATGTGATTTTGGTGCTATTATTTTATGTGTAGATTTTGGTGCAAATAGTGATTGTGATTGTGAGGATTGTAGCTACTCTCCAAACTACCAAGGCAAGTGGTGCTTCATGATTTATTCCTATGTTTTCCAACTATGCATTAGAAATATTTTGCTAGACTTGCATGGATATTTTGATCTATATGCTATGCTTGGGAAATCCTAGTAGTTGTAGAATTTCTAGAAATATTTCTAAGTCTTATCAATGCCATGCTTAGCCTAGCTAGTAGCAACCAAGGATGGATATATATTCATACTATGAGAAAATATTTCTAAGTCTTTGGACTTGAGTTTTGTTTAATAAAACAACTAAGTGAATGAAACACCTGGGTGGAATGGAAGGAATGGTTTATGTTGAGTGGTTACACAAGGCCCATTTCTATGGTTTACCTTGTGTATATCACTTGTGGAAAGCCACCCAGGAACAAAGGGATTTGAGATGCCATATGTTAAGAAGCTTCTAGTGCAGCCACTTGGCAATATGGGCTCTGCCTGGATCACATAGGTTGCAATAACTTAGCCATTTGGACAGTTGGTGGTAGTGGGATGATAGGATGGAACGTGTCCATTTGGTATAAGGGAAGGCTTCTGAAAGGTCCTGTCTTGGTGAAAATCAAGTCTTGTGGGGAAAGTGCACAACCTCTACTGAAGGAAGAATCTAAGTACTTAGCCATGTCCCTGGTATTGGACAACTTGAGCATCAATACATGAAAGCTATCAAGAATCTCCTCATCCCAATTTCTAAGTAAAAAAGTGTGGTTGAACAAGGGTAAAGGTTCACCAATGTCTATTGGTGGTTCCTTGGGAAAGATTTTATCAAAGAAAAACTTAGTGTTTTCAACAAATAGGTAAAACCTATTTTGAGCAAAGCAAGCCCAAGCTATACTTAGCCAAAATGCATATAGTATCTAGTCCACCAATATTATACTAAGTTATCACTTGCCAATACTATTCCAATGTATTGACCCACTGTGGCTATAACTTGTGATGTTGCAGGTTATTCTGATGATGATTAGGAGTCATGAGTCTACACTCAACATGCTTTCCTGTGGCACATGAAGATGAAGACTTATCTATCTTGTTATATATTTTAACTCTTGTATTAGGCCTAAGGCCATGGAGTTTGTAAAAGACTATGTTTGTCTCTGGAATGATATGTAATAATGACCTTTGTTTCTATGTACTTCATCTTAAATTGTGGATGCTAGCATTGATCCAGGGACTAGCATTGCAATCACAGGGATCCTTTCCTTTACAAAGGAGGGATCTTACACATGGCCTCTAGAATGGCGCCTGGTTGGGGCTCCACCGGTCGAACAAGCTGGGCATAATTGTAACACCCTCAGATCGGCCCTATGCAAGTCTTAGCGTTCCCGCCAAACCCGCATAGTAATGATTCAAAAGTGCCCACCAGGAACTTTCGTGCGGGTGAAAAACGAAGTAGTACCATTACACATTAGTCCACGATGGAACCCACGCAACAGATATATACAACACGACTCCATGAGTCAAGAATACAGATATACAGTACAAAGATCCAAATCACCTTGAAAACGATACAGTGTCCGAGTACGGACAAGATGCAAATTGGGCTAAGAGCCCTAAAAAATAACCAATGGCGTCCATAACCCTTCCCAGGCCAAGCTGGAAGGGTAACCCTGCTAACGACGTCGATCTCAAACCTGCTAAAGTAAAGGGGTGCCGACAAAAGGGCAAAGGAAAAAGAGAGCGGCCGGTACTGAGGCCAGTACACGGCGAGTCTTAGAATTCGGCGGTCCTCGCCTACATAGGTTTGGTGGACTGAAGCGGCAGCAAAGCATGCACTAAACAACCTATAGAGACTCGGTACAACTATCGGCTATCAGAGAGGGATAAGAAAGACCTATTCGAAACCAACCTGATACTAACACCAAACATACCCATCCTGGCGTTTCCCCCTCGAGACCAAACGAGGAAGTGAGACCGAGGAACTCACACAGTTGGAAGTTTTATTCATTCCATTATAGTTGTAGCAATTACTAGTTAGATATAGATAGCATGAGTCATCCTGATGTAATAAGCGGTGTACAGTTTTAGTTAACCATTCTATTGTAGTTGTGATACTAGTCAGATACATATAGCATGAGGCATTCCAAAACCCAGCAGTTGTTGGTACTTTTATTTACTCATTCTGTTGTAGTGAGTCTAATTACTAGTCATTACAAAGTCAAATTTATAGCACTACTTTAGTTATAGATGTCTATGTTCGAGATACTGTGTTCCAAGTCGCCCATAACCGCGGACACGGCTTTCAGAAAGTTTTACCCTGCAGGGGGGCACAAATAGAAACAGACGCACGATCAACTTCGGAAAAACCAAATGAAAACCCAACGAGGCATCACGATCAAGAAATCGCAAGATTCATATAATATTTCAGGGGGGCACCCCACCAAGATACCCTCTATGAAGTTGGCCGGCTCCGAGACGGACCCAGAGGTTTGTGACGACGACTGTAAACGACTGGGAACCCGAAAGTGTGACTGGGCTTATCGATATCGCGAAAACATGGCATGGGGTTCCAAAACAGTACAGGCGCTCCACGCTGCAATAGTAAATAAAGCAGTAAAGCATGGCATAATCATGGCATAAGTACAGGATAGTAATAAAGCCCCAAACTACTTTATGGCCCCAAGAAATAAGATATGACTCAAACTCATGCTAAGGGGATTCATGGTCCCACATGCGGATAGTGCGAATATTCAAGGAACGGGTATCAAGTACTCGGGGTCCTGCGGGACACAAGTGGACGGTTAAAGACCAAATAACATCTATTACCCACCTGTGTATCTGTATTATTTACCTACTTTCAATTTTAGTTATTAAACGATAATTAAAGTCATGATCATCTTCAACATTAAGCATAAGGTATTTTTCCAACAACGGTGGTACTTGACGATATCGAAACAACACCTGAGCAAGAAACTACGACTCGCAAGGCCGACTATCTACCAAACAACAGGTAATAGGAGGTGTCCAAGGCAATATAATGGCTGCAAGGGATATCACGGGTACGAAAACTAGAGCATCGCAACATAGATAGCAATAGATCAACAGGAGAAAATAAATACTATAAAAGTAAGATAGGTAGAAAGGGGGAGAATGCTCGCCCGAAAACATTGCCGAAGATTCATATGAAGATAGGGTCGACACTCGCATCAACACATCATCCTAATCCATGAAGGAGCAAAGCACTAGAAGAAACATTGAATGTACTATTTAATACTACAGCAGAAGATCGAGCATGATGCATGTATGATATATGACATGGCAAAGATACAATGCAATCAGCGATATTAAGCGAAATCAGGGTGCCGACAATTAATGATTAGGTTCATGTTTTTTAGATATCCCACAATTAAAATATTGTCTTAACAAGACAAAAATATGATATCAATTCACTACACAAATTTAAGTGAAGACAATATAAGACTAGATTAGCCCACATATGATATCCATATTTAATTATAAGATGAATCGGCAAAAACCCACAATCCACATGATATGTGTGCTACTTCAATTTAAATGTAAGAGGGACTTCTATTTATTTAATATCCCTCCCGTTCCATATTAGATTATTATGTGCAATTAACAAAATTTGAAAGATAAACATAGAAAAATGCATGTGAACGGTATAAACATGTTCAATGTTGTTTCTGATAAGTTTTCGTATGTAACGCATTTTAAATAGATGTATAAATTAAGAGATATCGAATAAAAAGATTTACACAAAGAAAACAAAAATAGAAAAGAAAGGACAGAGGGGATCAGGTTAGAACTGGACCGGACATGCGTAGAGGTGTTAGTGTCCAGCTACATGGTGCATGGCCAAGAAAACTCAGGAAAAGTCCTCCAAAAATGTTGGACTTCTAGAGGATGAGACCCATGTCACAAGGAGACTCATATGGGACAAGACCAGCTCGGTGAATATTGATTTGTGTCCAAGATGCAACCGTAAAGAAAAATCAACTAGTATGCAGAGATTACAGAGAATTTAGACGGCAAAGATTGTGCAGTTTAAATGTGAACTGCTAATTGATTGGTTCGGCAAGAATGCCACCAGTCGAGTTGCACGTATAAAATAAGATATGGAAGCGATCGTACTTGGTGCTTACCAAAAAGAGAATGGTTTGAACCTGGACCTGCACAGATTGGATTATTGCTCTTGGCACTAGGTTACTTATCAAGTTTATTATGTCTTATAAAGGGGATAATTGCCGTATTTGACTGCATCTGGAGGGAGTCCATCAGTCTGACGAAAGTGAAGAATACGGAGGCTGCTACATCGTTTTACTTAGAGTTCAGACGCGGGGAGGCAATGGAAGATGGCGCACGCATGCAACAGGGCAAACAGAAAGCGCTGGGAGCAGACTAGCGTATGGGACTTGGACAAAGTGGCGCCGGAAAGAGTTCCCCGACGGTGGCCAACGGCGGAAGGTGCACATGGGAGCGATGAATTAAACAAGGATTTGGAAAGGAAACTAGGGGAGGAGAACAAGGAAGGACAATCTGAAGCTGCTGGCATGATTAGTTAGGTCGGGGAAGCTCAGGACCAATGTCGACGACGATGTCATGTGGCGGCTCTCTCGGGATTGAAGGGGAACAGGTGCTGCAGGTACTCCCGGCTCCTCCTGCGGGGCGCGCTCGACGTAGGAGAGGATGGCGAACCTGCTGCTGGTCTTGGCTGGTACTTGCGGTGGCTACTTCATTGGCGGGAAGCGGCGCGAGCCCGCGGCCAAGGCAGAGAGAGGGGTGGGGATTCAGTGGGGTGCTAGGTATGGAAAAGAACTCGATCCAATCCAGGGCTTATGTGGACAGGAGTAGAGGAGGTGGGTGACGCGGGCAGAGGCGATGGTGGTAGCAGGGTGCACGCCTCCTGCGTCTGCCTCGCTGGAGAAGACGCCAAGGAGGGTTTTTTTTTTTTTTTTGAGAGGAAAGACGCCAAGGAGGTGAGCGACTCCCTTGCGAGCATCGGTAAGGAGGCCACCAGTTGAGGCCTTGGTCCAGGTGCATTCCGGCTGAGACAAGATGCAGACGGGCTAAGGGAAATGGACGGGCTGCTGGGCTTGTGGTACATGGATCAATATGGACCTGGTACAAGACAACGATTTGAGCTTAGCTACAATGAAAATTCTCAATTACTAAAAAGTGCTTGGAGGCCACGTTGTATTTTCCAGCCTCTATGATCGTCGGATCACGTACCCGTTCAGACAGATTCTACCTGGAACGATAGCGTCCCCGACCGCTCCCCACCCACGCATTCAAACCACCCACGCCTCACCGCCCACCCACGTCTCTCCGGCCGTCCCGTCCCTTCTCCCCATTTTCTCCGCTCGTGTGTGGGGTGGCGTCATCGCAGGCGAGTTGTGCGCGGCAGAGGGAGGCGAGCTCGGTCCGCGGCTGAGGGCGGCGAGGTCGGTCCGCGGCTGAGGAGTAGGGGGTCGGGTGGGGTGGATCTTCATCCTCAAGCTCGCGGCGACACCGTCTGTCCGCGCGTCCCCCGTTCCTGTCCCATTTTTCTCCCGCGGCGTATTCTCGAATCGGAGGTGAAGGAGAGCAGAGTGGGGAAGAGGGCTGCGAGCTCGATCCGCGGCGGGGGGGGGGGGGGGGGGTAGGGGCATCTGCGACAGGTGGATCTGCACCCTCTAGCCTAGTGGTGGGGCGATGACCTCTTCGGTGAAAGGAGCGGCGAGATCTGCGTCAAAGGAAGCTTCACGGCGAGGTCGTCGAGATCCGCGGCAAGGCAGCTTCACGGCGAGGTCGGCTACCCGTGGTGGCATCGAGCGAGCAGCGAGTTCCCTCGAGCGCGGAGTTTGTTTTTGCTCGAAGACGGAGATTCTATAGGGATTTTGACTTCATCAAGCAACCAGAGGTACTCGTACTGCCTCCCCCCTAAATGTCATGGCTAAATCCATTTGAGGATGTGGGATTTTTGTGTTAAGTTGAAGCAATAATAACTGAAAATCTAAATCAAATAAAAAATGCAGCACGATGATGGTTAAGTTGTTACTACTCAAGTACTGGGATGATTCCGATTATCTGTCATGTGTATGTTCTAGGGGTGTGTATGTTCTAGGGTGTGTATGTTCTAGGTGTGTATATTTTTTCGATGATGATTTTGTCCTTGTTAGTGCGTGCCATGTGTATGATTCCACATCTACTTAAGTACCTGTGATCTATCTACCATGCGTATGTTCTAGGGGGTGTATGTTTTTTCGATGATTTTGTCCTTTGTTAGTGAGTGTCGATGTATTTTTGATATTGTCCTACTCTGTTTTGGTAATCCAAATTTAAATCAAAATGCAGCATGATTACGCGCTAAGTTGTTACTTCAAGTACAAGATGTGTTTTTGCAATTTCATGACCCATGATCTATCACGCGCTTTTTGGTTATGGGTTGTAAAATGCCAGTGCCATTTGTTTATGGGTGTTCTAGGTTTTGTATGTTTTTTCGATGAGTTTTTATCTTTTTGTTAGTGTGTGCCGGTGGATTTAGTGCCCCTACTTTTGTTTTTGCCAGTAGTATATATCTGAGTTGTTTCTCTAGCATGGTTTTTTAAGTTGGGATTTTAAATTCAGTATGCTTATGCTTTTCTTTTTAGTTGCTTTTTTGTTCATGATGTATAGTTTGTTTTCTCCCAACTTGCTTAAATTGGTTCAAAATCTTACATAGTTGGTTCCAAATACCACCTACTTGATTTTTGCTCATGATGGATAATTTGTTTCTCCCAACTTGCTTAAATTGGTTCAAAATCCTGCTTAGTTGCTTCCAAAATACTACAGAGTTGGTTCCAAAATAACACCTAATTATTTTTGATCGTGATGGATAAATTGTTTCTCCCAACTTGCTTAAATTGGTTCAAAATCCTGCTTAGTTGGTTCCAAAATACCAACTACTTGCTTTTGCTCATGATTCCAACTTGCTTAATTTGGTTGAAAATCCTACTTAGTTCTGAATGCTTTTTGAATGCTTGATTTTTTTAGTTGCTTTTGTTTTTTGTGATGGTTTAGCTTTTGCTTGCGTCATGCCTAAGTTTGGGTTATATACTACTTAGTTGTTTTTCTGATGTTTTTTGAATGCTTTTGATTTTCAGTTATTTTTTTAAAATTACTTGCTCATGATGGTTAAGTTGTGTGTTCCATCATGCTTAAGTTGGTTCCAAAATACTACCTAGGTGGTTCATGTGTTTTTAGAACCTTTTGATTTTTCCATGTTTTTAAAAGTTGCTTGCCCATAAAATGGCTAAGTTGGTGTTTGCAGCATGTTTAAGTTGGTTCTAAAAAGTAGTCTTAAAAGTTTGTTTGCAGCATGTCTAAGTCTGGCTACATACTCTCACCTAAGTTACATTGAGTTTTTTTACTCTATTTTTACATAAGTTAGTTTGTATAAATGCCTAAGTTGCATTCTCGGTATATACAAAGTTGTTATATATTCTTTAGCTTTTTGTATACTGCATATCTATTTTTTCAGGAAGAACATGGTGCTAAGCTGAGTTACTTTTGGGCTTTTTTACAGGGTAGAATATCACTAGGGACACATGGCTAAAGACAATACCAAACGCGCCCGCCTGCGCTTACCAGAAGATAATGTAGCAGGGGGGAGCAAGCAAGTTCCTCATGATGTAGGCAAAGGAAAATCTGTAACAGTGAAGCCTACTCGGAAAAGACGGACTGTGGTACGCCTTACTGCTTTTTTTCTTCCCTGTTAACAGAGGCTAAACCTTTTATCATTTTTTAAGGATCAACACTGAATTTGCTTTTTTGCTGAAAATTTCAACATCTTGGAAGGAACCGCGCTTCGCCCGCGAGGTTGCTTAAGTTGAACCAAATTTTGTCTCCAGAACATAAAGCTCTAATAGAAGAATGGGGATGGGGAGGGATGATAAAGGTGCAGGCTAAGGAGATGCCAGTGGATCTAAGTATGTGGGTTCTGTCTTGCTTTGACCCCATACGGAACCAGCTTGCCATCCCAGGGAGGGGAACAATCCCAGTGAATGAAGATTCATACACAAAAGTGTTTGGGATCCCGAACGAGGGACAGCCTGTTTGTTATGAGATGGAGACAGAAGCTATTGAGTTCTTCAACAGAGAACACAACATAGAGAGTGGTTCAGCACCGGAGTGGGCCGACTGGTGCAAAATGATAAAAAAACATGGGTGGGGCGGCAGACTTGAAGTTCCTTCGTGCATATTTTGCCGGTGCAATAAGCTGCTTTGTATGCCCGACAGCCGCTTCTAGTATCAGTCCAAGGTGCTACAGGTCCCTTGTTGATCTCAACCTATTTCGAAGGACCAATTTTGCCCAATTTGCTATTGATCAAATTTCCACACAAGTAAAGAAGATGGGAGCAAAGAAAAAGTTTGTGTGTTGCTGCCTCCATCACCTCATGGTAAAGTTGCTGAAAACAATTCCCCTCTTTCCCATTATCTTTTATATGACAAATCAAATTTGTAACAGAGATGGTCATCCCCTCTTTTCCAATGCAGATCATCTACCTTGATTCTCTAGAGGTTGACGAGGTGGTGCAATCTAAACAAAATTGTCCAGTCCGGGCTGAAGCATGGAATGATAAACTAATACAAGCTGTCGCGCGCAAGGATTCTAAAGGCAGCGAAGAATTTGGGAAACTAAGAGTAATCATTTTTTACTTTTCATTTTTTGTGCTTGATTTTTTTCATTGTTTTTATCTATAATGACGCGTGGGTAGCCATGGACCATCTAACAAGTTTTTATTTGTGTTTTTTGATGACACGAAAACGTAGCTGAAAGAAGGTGTCGGCGCAAACATAACTGATGGGCGTTTTTGTTGGAGATATGCCCAAGAGGCAATAATAAAATAGGTTATTATCATATCTTCATACTTATGATAAATGTTTACATACCATGCTATAATTGTATTAACCGGAAACATTAATACTTGTGTGATTTGTAAACTAAAATAAGAGTCCCTAGTAAAGCCTCTTGTTAAACTAGCTTGTTGGTTAATATATGATCATGGTTTCCTGATCATGAACATAGAGATGTTATTAACAACAGGATCATATCATTAGGAGAATGATATGGTGGACATACTCCTATAGATAAGCGTAGCATAAAGATCAAGTCATTTCAATAGTTCAATTGCTATATGCTTTCTGATACATAGTAACCTAATTCCTTCGACCATGAGATCATGCATATCACCTTTACTGGATGGATGCTTTGATGTCATCAAACACCACACCGTAACAGGGTGGCTATAAAGGTGGCATTGAGTGTTCGGAAAGTATTGGTTGAAACACATGGATCAAGAGTGGGATTTGTCCATCCACATGACGGATAGATATTCTCTGGGCCCTCTCGGTGAAATGTCATCCAATTAGCTTGCAAGCATGTGACTTGGTCACAAGGGATCACATATCACGGGAACGAGAAAAGAGTACTTATCAGTAACGAGGTTGAACTAGGTATGCAGAGATACCGACGATCATAGCCTCGGATAAGTAACATATCGTGAGACAAAGGGAAATTGGTATCGTATGTAAGTGGTTCATTCGATCGCAAAGTAATCGTAGAAATATGTGGGAGCCATATGAATTTCCAGATTCCTCTATTGGTTATTGATCGGAGAAGTGTCTCGATCATGTCCGCATAATTCACGAACCGTAGGGAGACACACTTAAGGATTCGACGTTGTTTGAGTAGTTATGGTATTATGAGAAAGAGACCGAATGTTGTTCGGAGTCTCGGATGGGATCCGGGATATCACGAGGTGATCCGGAATGGTCCGGAGAATAAGATTCATATAAGGAAAGTCCCATTTCGGAGTTGGGGAATGGTTCCGGTGTTTTCATCGGGAACATTCTAGAAGGTCCCGGAATGTCCGGCACTCCGGAGGGGGAAGGGTACATGAATGTGTCATTATAAGTTGGAATGATTGCATCATGTACTAAGTGTTCTCGCTGTCCAAAATAAAGGATTTATTTAAATCCTAAATTGAAAAGTCAAACGGCTAGTTTGAAAGTCAAACGGCAAGTTTTGGAAAGTGGAAAGAGGAGGAGAAGAGGGAAACCGAGTTGGAGAGGGAGACCTCCTCCAACCGGCGGCCAACTCCAATGCCGAGTTGGGGAGGGACTCCACTCCCTCCCCCTGGCGCGCCAGCCCCTCCCACCTATATAAGGAGGGGCAGGGCTCCCCTCCTGATACACACAAGTTTCCTATCCTCTAAACTAAACCCTAGATCTAGACCCCGGTTTAGAGCTATTCGGTTTAGAGCCTTCTAATTGGTTTAGAGCCTTCTAATTGGTTTAGAGCCTTCTAATTGGTGTGTCTAATTACTAGACCACTAATAGCCTCTCTCATAAGCTTCACCATACTCGCACCGGCTTAAGGCGAAGCCCTGCGGGATCTCCCCTCTACTTCCGGTACCACGCCGTTGTGCTGCCGGAATCGCGAGGAGAGTGCTACAACCTCCGCTGCCTGCTGGAACAAGGGAGAGGAAGGTCTTCGTCGAGTACCGAACGTGTGACCGACTGCGGGAGCGCTGCTGAAACGTGGCGCTGGAAGGATCGTCTACGCGATCTTGAGATCGGAAAGAGTACGACTACATCACCCACGAGAATCTGCTCTCGTTAACCGCTTTGGAATCTTCGAGGGTAAGTTATTCCATCGACTCGTTGCTACAATCTAGTAGATAGATCTTGGCTTGTTTGTTTGTATGCGGTAGAAAATTTTTGTTTTCCATGCTACGAACCCCTACAGTGGTATCAGAGCCGTGTCTATATGTAGATCTGTTGCACGAGTAGAACACAATGGTCATTGTGGGCGTTGATGCTTTTATTGTAGATTGCCTTTTGTGTACTTTGCATCTTGCGGTATGTTGGGATGAAGCGGCCCGGGCTAACCTTACATGACATCGTTCATGAGACTTGCTCCACGCTTGACATGCAACTCGTATTGCATAAGTGGCTTTGCGGGTGCCTGTTTCTCCTAGCATAGTAAAGATCCAATTTACAACGGGTAATCAACAATGCTAGTATCAATGTTGTGGTTCTTGTTCGTAGGTTAGAACGACACTTATGGAAAGCCCCAAACCACGTAAAATATGCAAAGAAAGTAGAAGCGTCTAACTTTGTTTTGCAGGGGTGTGCAGTGATGTGATATGGCCATGATTGTGATTATATTTGATGTATGCAATGTTCCTTATTGTAAGTTGGCAACCGGCAGGAGCCATATGGTTGTCTTTAATTTCCATTAAGACCTGCGTGTCTATTCAAAATAGTTGTAATAGTTGAAGCCGGTGGACGACAACCATGGTAAAGCGTCATTGACCTTGATGCAATGCTGGTGATGATGGAGATCATGTTCGTGCTTGAAGATGGAGATCGGAAGCACAAAGAAGAAAGGCCATATCATATCACATATTATGAATTGCATGTGATGTTAATCCTTTATGCATCTTGTATTGCTTAGTAGACAACGGTAGCATTATAAGATGATCCCTCATGCACATAAATTTCAAGTTCTAAAGTGTTCACCCTTAGTATGCACCGTTGCCAAAGCTTGTTGCTTCGAAGCACCACGTGATGATCGGGTGTCTTTGATTCCGCGGGTGAATACAACGTAAGCAAGCCAGATTTGCTTATGCGGTAGCTAAGGTTTGATCTTGACGAGCCTAGCATGTACAGACATGGCCTCAGGAACACGGATTACCGAAAGGTAGAGCATGAGTCATATAGTAGATATGATGAACATGTTGATTGTTCGCCGTTGAAGCCATATCAACTCTCGTGATGATCGGTTTTGATGTGGTGGATTTGGTTCGTGTGATCACTAAAACAATGTGAGGGATGTTGTTTTGAGTGGGAGTTCACCTAGATTAATTTAATCATTAATTAGAACTCAATTTATCATAAACTAAATCAAAGTGAATTTGCATAGTTGTTGTAGTCATTGGCATCCGTTTACCACCTTGCGCTTAGTTATAATTGAGATGATAGAACTATAGAATTCTGGTTAGATGCTTTACGAACTGGTATCGTATTGTTTTAAGTGTTAATCTAAAGTTTAAAAGTCCTATTGCAAACTTTCAGTAAGTTCCGGTTACTCCATGAAGTTTAATAATTAGTATTAAATCAAGAGTAACAATTCCAAGTGTTAGTATATAAGTATCATGTTTGTATCCATGATTCTTGATATTCAAAGGATTCCCTTAATATCAAGGTTATCTAGGATCTGAAAGAGTTGTTTCAGAAACCATGATGTGTGGAAGATATTGTGATATCTGAAACGAAGTTTTGGTTACAACATGATAGAGTATAATATGGCAAAGTTCATGTTCTCATATTTTGATGAGAATTTGCAAAAAGGTTGGAGACACTTGTTGTCCTAATCCTCCAAAAGGTTTTGGATAGCAACATTATACTAATAATTCATCGTTATAAGCTAAAAGTAGCTTGATCATGGACATTCCATGATAAGGTGAATATTTGATGTAGGTAAATTGTTTACTACACCAAGAGATTACTAAAGAAAGGAATTTGGAAGAACACCAAACATTTGATGATGGTGATCTACTTCAAAGTGCAAGTCCAAAGACATTTGTATTTAATTATACACGCTTTGGATTATGTGTCATATGTATGACTCCACTATTGATGTTGATAGATTCTTTCAAATAGAAAAGGAAATATTGAAAGAGAATCTCATAAATATATGGCAGAAAAGAAAAGACTAGAATTGTTCAGTTTAAGTATATAGATGATATACATGTTGTGGCTATATTCTTTGCTTATTAAACAATGTGGTTCTCAAGTATTTGATACTGAATTCGTTGGTGTGAATCGTCATACGAAACAACACAATTCATGAACTACAATGGCCTAAGTAACTAGCAAAAGAATATGTGATGATGTTCATCGAGAACAAATAAAGGGTTATTGTGTTGCTCGTTAAACATCAAAGCTTGCCTTCAAAGATTTGTTTTATCAGGTATTATGAGAACAAAAGGGTTGTTCAAATAATTGCCGTAATCCATAAAAGATGGATGATTTACAAATCTCGTTGGAGAAATCACATCCATAAAACAAGTGCTAAAAATGTCGAAAGACAAATTGATTGAAAGATCACTTAGGAAGTGACATCGCCGTTTAAATTATATTGGAAAGATAACATGAAGAAACTCCATGTGGATGGAATTTTGGAGTCTTCTGATTTTTGATCAAATGACGCTTGTGAAACTTTCCTAGAGATAATTAAAACTTCGTTCATAGGCCAAAAGGGAACGAATGACTGGCTTATTGGAACTTGTACATATTGTTGTACGAAATCCATTATGTGTAGTCAAGAGCGATGGATTTCAACTTCATATGCTTTCTCCAAAAATTTGAGTGAATATATGAATATTTACTTAATAAGGATAAAGTATGAAACACTTGAAAAGTTCAAAGACTTTCAAGATGAAGTGCAAAATCATTGTAACAAGAATATAAACAGTTTATGATAAAGATCATAAAGGAAGATATTTGAGTTACAAGTTTAGCATAATACCTAAGATTTAAGGAATCGTTCCGTAGATTTGCATTTCCCGAAACACCATAAAAGTATGGAGCGTTCGAGATATGTAATTAAACCTTGTTTGACATGGTAAGATCAAAGGTATAATTCATAAAACTGCCATTGTATTTTAAAGATTAAAAGCTTTAGAGATTACCGTTTTTCCACTGAAAAGAGCTCCATCATAAACCGCTGAAATGACACCATATAAGGTTATGGTTTGGGATAAAACCCAAGTTGTCCTTTCTTAAACATTGGTATGCTATGCATAAGAAAGATGTGTGCAACCAAAGTCGGATGAACCTGTCTTTGTATGACTATTAAGTATTCCTCCAAAACACCGGAGACAAAAGTGTTTGTCGCTTAGAACGTCAAGTTTCTTTGAGAAGGAATTTTTCGTGAAAAGTTAAAGTGGGAGGACAATAGAACTTTGATAAGGTTAAAAGAACCTTAGCTATATGTGCAGAGTTGCGCAGCACCGAAAAGTGTTCCGGAGGCAGCAATAATGCTCATGGCTCACGTGCCTCAAAAGTTGTGGTCACGGAGGTCTAAGTTTCTATTGAAACAAGTAGGTCAAGTAAACAATCAAATACTAAGATTTGAGGGTTGAATCATTATTTGAGAATAATGAACGGACTACATGCAAAGAAGCAATGATGGGCCCTGACTCCGTCAAATGGCTTGAAGCCATAAAATCCGTGATAATTCCATACACGAGAAATCAAGTTTTGAACTTGAAGGACCCTCGAGAAAGGTGTAAGACCTTACAGTTGTGTTTGGATCTATAAAGAAATGGACATGGATGTTTCACATCTATAAGTCGACATGTTGGGAAAGAGTTCACAACAATGTTCAAAGATTGACTATGACAAGATTTGATCTTTCATAGCGATATTTAGTCTAGACGGATTAATGTAGCAACCACTACATATAATTTTGTTATGTGGTAGTTGAATAAACAAAACAAGTTCTTCTAATAGAATTGTTACCTAGGACGTGTGCATGACACGGTCCAAAGGGTTTTGTTAATTCAAAGGATGCTAAAAGCATATGCAAACTTCAATGGATGAAGTAAGCATAGCGGAGTTGGAATCTTCACTATGATGAAACTGTTAAAAGAGTTTAATTTCATCGGAGACAATGAAGATGCTTGCATTTGCAAGAAATTAAGTGGGAGCGCTAAGACATATTTCTAATACATTATGTGGAGGACATATTGTTGATTAGAAAAGATGTATCTTTTATTAACACATATTAAGAATTTCATCCTGATGAAAGACTTAGGCAAAACCCAAATATTTGGCATCAATAGACGCTAATATGGTTGTGCCAGAAGTACATAGACAAAGATATTGAATGAGTTCAATATAGAAACTACAAGAAAGGTTCTTGTTGCACAGAAAGGATTGAAAGAGTTCAATGTTGATGATATATTCAAGTGTATTGACATTTGGTAAGTGAAACAAAGATTCAAGTATAGATTGATACTTGATGTATGAAATCACAAAGAGTGTTTATATCAATCATACTGTGGTATGTACAAATCCAGATATGTCCTATGCCCTAAAAGTTATGAGCATATACCAGAATGATTCATAAGATGATCATTGGACGATAGTAAGGATATTCTTATGATCTTTTGGAAGAACTAAGAGTATATTATTTGTAGAAGTGACAAATAGATGGTTAGTTCATTGTAAAAGTACTACATTGATACTAGTTTTGTCACAGAGTACAAATTAAGTTTATCTCAATCTAAATTAAGGGTGGCACAATATAATGGAAAGTGAGTTCCATAATGGATTTGGATGAGTTCCAAAGTTAAGACATTGTGACAGATACTACAACAAAAGGCTAAGTATATGACTGCTATTATAGCAGCAAAAGAGGGCATTTGTGTCAAG
Source organism: Avena sativa (assembly GCA_916181665.1). NCBI lineage: Eukaryota > Viridiplantae > Streptophyta > Magnoliopsida > Poales > Poaceae > Avena > Avena sativa. The sequence continues at coordinate 259,352,319 of OV702281.1, forward strand.
AAGTTTGTTATCAAACTAGGTGTAGTTCACAGTGGGATAATACTATGAAGATATATTGTGCGACAATATTATCAACATGTTTTAACCCCAAAGAGCTAAAGGTCACACCGAAATACCAAATTTATACAAAGCCATCTCATTAGAGAATGAGTGATGCGTAGAGACGCAAAGACATGCAATTACACACGGACCTGGAAGTGTCAGATCCGGAGATCAGTTGACCACTAGCAATCGTGTACATACAACACCGGAAAGCCATAGGTGTTATATACACAAAGGTTCGAAACTAGATTATTGACTCTAGTGCAAGTGGGAGACTGTTGGAGATATGCCCAAGAGGCAATAATAAAATAGGTTATTATCATATCTTCATACTTATGATAAATGTTTACATACCATGCTATAATTGTATTAACCGGAAACATTAATACTTGTGTGATTTGTAAACTAAAATAAGAGTCCCTAGTAAAGCCTCTTGTTAAACTAGCTTGTTGGTTAATATATGATCATGGTTTCCTGATCATGAACATAGAGATGTTATTAACAACAGGATCATATCATTAGGAGAATGATATGGTGGACATACTCCTATAGATAAGCGTAGCATAAAGATCAAGTCATTTCAATAGTTCAATTGCTATATGCTTTCTGATACATAGTAACCTAATTCCTTCGACCATGAGATCATGCATATCACCTTTACTGGATGGATGCTTTGATGTCATCAAACACCACACCGTAACAGGGTGGCTATAAAGGTGGCATTGAGTGTTCGGAAAGTATTGGTTGAAACACATGGATCAAGAGTGGGATTTGTCCATCCACATGACGGATAGATATTCTCTGGGCCCTCTCGGTGAAATGTCATCCAATTAGCTTGCAAGCATGTGACTTGGTCACAAGGGATCACATATCACGGGAACGAGAAAAGAGTACTTATCAGTAACGAGGTTGAACTAGGTATGCAGAGATACCGACGATCATAGCCTCGGATAAGTAACATATCGTGAGACAAAGGGAAATTGGTATCGTATGTAAGTGGTTCATTCGATCGCAAAGTAATCGTAGAAATATGTGGGAGCCATATGAATTTCCAGATTCCTCTATTGGTTATTGATCGGAGAAGTGTCTCGATCATGTCCGCATAATTCACGAACCGTAGGGAGACACACTTAAGGATTCGACGTTGTTTGAGTAGTTATGGTATTATGAGAAAGAGACCGAATGTTGTTCGGAGTCTCGGATGGGATCCGGGATATCACGAGGTGATCCGGAATGGTCCGGAGAATAAGATTCATATAAGGAAAGTCCCATTTCGGAGTTGGGGAATGGTTCCGGTGTTTTCATCGGGAACATTCTAGAAGGTCCCGGAATGTCCGGCACTCCGGAGGGGGAAGGGTACATGAATGTGTCATTATAAGTTGGAATGATTGCATCATGTACTAAGTGTTCTCGCTGTCCAAAATAAAGGATTTATTTAAATCCTAAATTGAAAAGTCAAACGGCTAGTTTGAAAGTCAAACGGCAAGTTTTGGAAAGTGGAAAGAGGAGGAGAAGAGGGAAACCGAGTTGGAGAGGGAGACCTCCTCCAACCGGCGGCCAACTCCAATGCCGAGTTGGGGAGGGACTCCACTCCCTCCCCCTGGCGCGCCAGCCCCTCCCACCTATATAAGGAGGGGCAGGGCTCCCCTCCTGATACACACAAGTTTCCTATCCTCTAAACTAAACCCTAGATCTAGACCCCGGTTTAGAGCTATTCGGTTTAGAGCCTTCTAATTGGTTTAGAGCCTTCTAATTGGTTTAGAGCCTTCTAATTGGTGTGTCTAATTACTAGACCACTAATAGCCTCTCTCATAAGCTTCACCATACTCGCACCGGCTTAAGGCGAAGCCCTGCGGGATCTCCCCTCTACTTCCGGTACCACGCCGTTGTGCTGCCGGAATCGCGAGGAGAGTGCTACAACCTCCGCTGCCTGCTGGAACAAGGGAGAGGAAGGTCTTCGTCGAGTACCGAACGTGTGACCGACTGCGGGAGCGCTGCTGAAACGTGGCGCTGGAAGGATCGTCTACGCGATCTTGAGATCGGAAAGAGTACGACTACATCACCCACGAGAATCTGCTCTCGTTAACCGCTTTGGAATCTTCGAGGGTAAGTTATTCCATCGACTCGTTGCTACAATCTAGTAGATAGATCTTGGCTTGTTTGTTTGTATGCGGTAGAAAATTTTTGTTTTCCATGCTACGAACCCCTACAGTTTTGTGGGGATGACAAGGACTGAAGATTTTGTTTCTTCAAAGTTGCCGCCGAGCTTTCCATATGAGGTGAACCTAGATTAATTTGCATTCACTAGTTTTTGCCCTCCAATGTATGTTGTATACTACTGCTAAAAAGCAGGGACACTAACAATCGGCTAAGTTGTTTTCCTGTTACACCTAAGTTGGTTTCAGAAACTGCCTAACTTGGTTACTAAGTTGCTGACATAAACTGCCTAACTTGGTTTTAGTTGCTTGATTTTTCATTTTTTTAAAGTTGCTTGCTCATGATGGGTATGGTGTTGTATGTAGCATTCTTAAGTTGGATCTAAGTACTACTTAGTTGGTTCCTAATGTTTTAACAGAATGCTTTTTGATTTGAATTTTTTTTAAAAAAGTTGCTTGCTCATGATGGGTATGTTGTTGTATGCAGCATGCTTAAGTTGGTTCTAAGTAGTACTAAGTTGGTCCCTGATGATGGTTTTTAAAGTATCTTTTTTGTGTTTTTTCCTTTTTGTAACTGGTTTATATTTTTTTTGATAAGTTGTAACCAACAGTGATTTTATTTGTTTTCTCTTTTGTTTTTGGCAGCACAAAAGGAAGATTGCTGTTATGCTTGGGGATTTATGCACGGACATATCAAACAGGCTTGGTGCTTTTGTGGATGCTATTGGAACTATGGAAAGCGCAGAAAGTTCTAGACATGCTCAGGCGAGAAGGAAGAGACAAAGGATTGATAGAGGCGACGGTGATGATGGGGATGACGAAGACAACAACGACAACAATGAAGATGACGAGTCTGAAGACAGCAGCGACGGTGACGATGGGGAAGATGGCAATGATAAGGAAGATGAAGATGATGAGGACAGGAATAATAGCAATGGATTAGATAGGGAAGATGATCATGGGGGAGGCCAGGGCGGTGACTTGCACAAGACACCGAGAAGATCTGCTAGGCTAACACCAACAAAGGGACACGATGGGCCTGCTAGCAACCTAAGGAAGAGATGCAGTGATTCTGAAATCCATGCAGATGCCGATGCAAACAGAAGCGTTGATTCACCTTCATTCTCCACGTGGAGTCCGTTCGCAGACCCGGGAGTAATGGCAGCACCATCCCTTGCAAGTGTGCCTCCACTACAAACAGATCAGGTTGGAGGAGAGGAAGAAATACAGAAGCTAACAGCAGAGTGCTTCAAACTATAGAATTTGTACATAAGAGGTGATGTGCAGCAACAGGGAAGGAGGAGACATAAAGTTGGGGTGCAACGTGGCCGCCCAGACCAGCCATGCTCACCAAACACCCATGTTCGCGGCTCAACAAGCAATACAGCAAGCGCATTCCCTCCCGAGGTTGGCGAAACATGACTAAAGAAAACTACAACTACACCACTGGCACGAGAAGGTACTCTAGATGCAGGAGCAACCAGCAGCAGCAAGCAGGAGGCCACGCGTGAAACTTGTCCACCACCGGCACCAAAATCAGATCCATTGGTTGAAAGGAGATTATGGCAGGAAAGATTGGAAAAGCTTGCGATCCACCATATTTTGATCTTGCTTTGGATAGCCCAGAGAAGGATGAAAACATGGGACTCAACAATCCTTCAAACCTCCCAAAGTCAGTTATAACCCCTGTAAACTTGGAGTCTGAAAGGTTCAATTATGACGATGATTGGGATGACCAGACTTGGAGAGAAGCTGTATCTGCTGTTGAAAAAGTAGAAAGGGAGAAAGGCATCCAAGAAATAGACACTATGGTTAGTGAGCAAGCTGACACTGGGTTTGACACACAAGCACATACAGGAACTGAAGCTGTAGTAAACTCTGATGCATCTGCCAGTATTGCAGCAGCAGAGCGTCCGCAAGTTCAGGGAACCAGTCCCGTGGTTAGAGAGCATCCTCATGCTGGTTTGAACACACCAGCAAGGGCAGGTACTGGGGCCACATTCAATGGTGATGCATCTGGCAGTACTATAGCAGCAGAGCGCCCGCAAGTACAGGGAAGGAGGATTGTTAGGCAGGGACCTTGCATGAAATCCCCTTACTTCTCGTATGTTGACAAAAGGGTTTTTACGTGCTCTGCTGATGTGAAAGAGACATACAACGTAGTTACTGCACATGGAAAAAGAGCCGGGAGGGGGCAAGATATTGACAAGACCCCAATTATTGTCAGTTATGACAAGTTTTTCGTTTCTCTAAGCGATCTAGCCAACTCAATGTTGCCAGGCGGGTGGGTGTCGAACACTGTAATGGAACTCGGAATCGAATCCATAATGCTACGAAAACTTAAGAAGATAAAGAAGCTCGTCATGCCTCTGAGGGGTTTCGGTAAATATACTCCACACAACTTCTTTCTAGTTTAACTTGCTTACATTGGTTCATTAAGTTGTAATTTTTTCAGAATTCATTTAAGTTTTGCACTTTTTTCCTTTGTAAGTTGTATAATGAAATCCATAAAGTTGGTTTCTTAACTTTGTTAGATTGGTTCAAAATCCTACTTAGTTGGTTCATGAATGTTTTTTGAATGCTTGATTTTTTTCATCCTATTGATAGTTGCTTGTTTTACGATGGTAAGTTGTTGCTTGCGACATGCTTAAGTTTGTTCTAAATTCTACCTAGTTGGTTTATGATCTTTTTAGAATGCTTAAGATTTGTCTTTTATTTTCTTAGTTTCTTATAAGTTATAAGTTGGTTTTATGATGGTTCTAAGTTAGTTATTGAAACTGCCTAAGTTGGTTTGCTATTTTTGTTAAGTTGGTTTTTTTGCCTTATCCTCATGATGGCTAAGTTTGGTTACTGTTTTCTTTTTTGCAGTCTCTTCTGAAAGATCTGGATTACAACAAAATAGAGCTAAAAAAACATTTTGGAAAAGTTACTGCCCATCTTGACAGGAAAGACAGTGTAAGTACTTATTCTCCTTTTTTCGTATTCGCGACTTTCATTTTTTTAACAACCAACTTTTTAACTTGCAAAACACAGGTTCTACTCCCTGTACTTGAAAATCTGGCACCCGACGCGCCAGTCCCCGTCAATCAGTACTGGCTTTTTGTCATTAACTTAAGGGACAAAAGATTTGAGGTGCTCGATTCCATAAGGTCCTTGGAAGACAAGAAGCTCGCAGCACAAGTTGAGGAAATAGTCGCTCCCATCAAGACTTTATGGCAAGAGAACTATTCAAGCTCAGCAATACAGATCGCGACATTCAAAGTTGAAGATATCAACCCTCCAAAGCAGTCATCAAAGTGAGAACAATAACAAAATTTCTCGTTATGCAATAACTTTTTTGTTTTTTTTGAGTTGTGCTTTGCCTTATGTTTTTTCCACACTGAATATACTGTTTTTTTACTAAAGTTTGGTTACTGAAATATGCTAAAGTTGTGTACTATTTTGGTTCTATACTAAAGTTGCACTTCTACAGCTACTGGGGTTTTCCTAAAGTTGGTTACTGCATATACTAAAGTTGTGCATACTGTTGGATATAAGTTGGTTATTAAAATAGACTAAGTTGTGTAATGTTACTAATGTTTTTTTACTTAAGTTTGTATATTGAATATAGCTTGCAAAAGGTTCTGTTTTCACATCAAAATAAACTTGAATCCTAAAAACCATTATGTTGGATCCTAGGATCCATTAAGTTAGTTTAACACAATGCTTAAGTTGCTTTTTATACTGAACATGTAAAGGGATAATTAGGTTTCTTATGGATTTTCATGTACAACGACATGGTTAGAGTTTCCTTGATTCTCTAGTTTTAATTAGTTGTTCTGAAAACATAGTAAAGTTGTTTTCCAGTTTTCAAGAAACAACTTAACTAACACCATTTTTCCATTCATTTCTCTATTCATTGCAGCAACGAATGCGGAATTTGCACCTTATTCAATGCAGAGCACTGGAATGGTAGGAGTCTTACCAAATATGATTCATCAAATGTGCCAAACATTAGGAAGCTACGGACTCATACATGGGTCTCTTCTACAAAGAACACTAGCAACTGGAAAACCATCCTCAAACTGAAATAAGGTATACAATCAAAAACAAATCAAATTACATATTTGCACTACTTTTGGCCCAACCTAAAAGTACAAGTCCCGACGTTATGGCCAGGCTGATTGCACACAGTACATAGAATGATTTTTTCGCTTGAAACTCAATACCAGATGGTATTCTCCCTTTCTTCTGACCTTTAGTGTTAGACCTGGGAGGATTTAGAACTACAAATTCTTCTCTATTTGGTGCAACCACATAACCTGCTTCGGGCCGGGGACCTGCTGTTGGTGCACGGCGCACATTAGGAGCCGAGGAAGTTGCATGTTGCACTTTAGGAGCTACTGTTTGCTGCTGCACATTAAGAGCTAGTGTTTGCTGCTGCACACCAGGAGCTGGTGTTTGCTGCTGCACATTAGGATCTGGTTTTTGTTGCTACACATTAGGAGCTGGTGTTTGCTGCTGCACATTAGGAGCTTGTGTTTGTTGTTGCACATTGGGAATTGTTGTTTGGTGCGGCACATTAGAGTTGACATTTCTTTTGGTTGCTTTCTTCTTCCGAACTTTGTTCACTTGTGCAAACTCTGTTTTCATCTCCCTAATGTGTCTACAGGCAATGGCTTCCGCTTGATCTGATTCACTAAGGAAATTAGCCATTTGCACAAATGATTTTGACAAGTTCGCAAATCGTAGTTTCTGTCGGGACACTTCAGGCATCACATCATCTTGTACTGGATCTGTAGGAAACGGTGCATCCTCAATTGCTTGTTGAGTCCACCTTTTCAGTATGAACCTATCTGGTATTGCATCAATTCCTATGTGAGTAAACACTTTTAGTACATGGCAGCAAAGAATACCATCGTGTTTGATCTTGCAACAATCGCAGTTGAAATGTCCACCATTAGCATTTACCATGTAGTTCCTAGACCTATAAGGATAGCACTTGACATTGTTAGGAACCAACAAGTACATGTTCTGGCCTGGTGTTTGCACGTTGTAACGGCCAATAAGTTCAAATTCTAGTCTGAACCGTAGGTAGATTTCCCGAGTATAAAAAGCCAATGCATGCTTCTCTATTGGGAATGGGGACCATGGCTTAACCTCTAGCTCATCCGTCCAATAATCATTGTTGCCTTCTGTGGCATCCCGCAAAACCACTACTAGAAAATCGCGTTGTTTTTTGTGCATTGCATCATCATGACCGCATGCTCATGTCATCATGCCACATTGCATTTGAGCATCGTCATCATCATGCATTTGTTTGTCTGAAACTATTTTCGAAAAGCATATTTTGTTTTCTAAATACCCCGCCTTTATTTCAAATCCAAAACCCGGGTCTCCGGAATATTTTGTTTTGTCTGCCAACGGTTTGCAAAGGCCTCGTTTTGTTATAAATAAAATATTTATTTATTTTTGGGAGGCAGCCAGCCAGGCCCGAAAGCCTAGCCGGCCACCTCCAGACAAAAACCCTACCTACCCTAGAACACCCGAAACCTATGCTACCAGATAACCTACCCAGCCTATCTACCCATCCCCAGCCACATCACCCCGGCCAATCACCAACCGCCACCTCACCACTCCCTCCACCCCATCCACTCCTAACCTGCCACCTCACTCCACCCCAACTCCCTGTCGCCGCCTCCCCCATTCAACCACACGCTGCGACCGACCCACCCCGGCCTCGCTCCTGGTCCCACCCCGCAGCGTCCCTGGCCCCACCCACTCGCCTCGCAATCCACCCACCAACCACTTCGCGTCCTCTCCACGCGAGACACGGCTCCTCCGAATGCTCCTCTTCCCTGCTTGCGGGATTCCCCCTACTTCATCGCTCGATCCCCGCCGCCACAGAGCCCGTCGTCGCCTCCCTGGACTACCGCCTTGTGGCATCCCGCAAAACCACTACTAGAAAATCGCGTTGTTTTTGTGCATTGCATCATCATGACCGCATGCTCATGTCATCATGCCACATTGCATTTGAGCATCGTCATCATCTTGCATTTTGCTTGAATAAAACTATTTTCGGGAAAACCTAATTTGTTTTCTAAACGCCCCGTCTTTATTCAAACGCCAAACCCGGGTCACCGGATTATTTTGTTTTGACTGCTATCGGTTTGCAAAAGCCATGTTTGAAATAAATAAAATATTAAATTATTTTAATGGGGGCAGCCAAACCGGGCCGATCCGACCCAGTTGGCCACCCCCAGTACAAAAATCGGTCCACCCTAAACCCTTTTACACCCAAACCTATTCTACCCACCCTACCTCCACCTCACCCCAACCTATCCTCTCTCGCCACCTCACCTCTCTCCCTCCCTCCACCACTCCCTAGCTGACACGTCACCTCCTCCCTCCTCTCTCACCCCTGCCACCCACTCCACCGGCAGACCAACACCACCTGGAGCGATTCCCACCCCACCCGGACCAACCGGCAGCCTGGCCCCACCCTGACCCGCGCGCCCCCACACCCCCACCAACCAGCTCCCTCTTCCCCACCGACCCCACGCCCTGGGTCCCTCCCCGACCCGCCTGTCTCTCCCTCTCTCCTCCCCACCGCGTCACCTTCCTCCTCTCCCCCTCTGCCGGCTCTTCCCACCGCCCCCGTCCTCTGCTCCGCCGCCCTAGCGCCTCGTCGGCCTCCGCCCCCGTCGACCCGCGGCCCCTCCTCGGCTCCTCCAGTCCGCCGCCGGCGACCCTCCCCGACGCGCCCGCGCCTCCGCGCCTCCCCCACCTCGCCATCCCACCCCCCTCGGACCGCCGTTCCCCTTCTCCCTCCTCTTCGAGCCCCGGGCCCCGCTCAGATCTCGCCGCCTTCGGCTGCCCCCCCCTCGTCGTGCTTCCCCAACCCCGCGCGCTCCGGCCAGGCGCCGCCGCCCGCCTCCGGCCGGGCCCGCGCAACCCCGCCGCCTCCTCCGCTTCGGCCTCGCCCGCCTCGCCTCCGGCCGGAGCTCTCCTCGCCGCCCGCCGCCGACGCTCGCCCGACCCGCGCCGCCGGCGAGCCTCGCCCCTCCACCGCTCCGGCCCCCTCTGGCCGCCGTCGCGCCGGCCTCCTCGACCCCGCGTCGCCGGGCACGCCTCCAGCCGCGGCCGCCCGGGCCCGAGCCAGCGCCGCGTCCTCCTCCGCCGCGCAGCCCCGCCGGCCTCTCCCCTCGCGTCCGGCCGAGGCCTGCCCGAGCCCGACCACGGGCGCCTCTGCCTCCCTGGCCGCCCCGCTTCCTCTGCTCCAAGCCGCCGGGACCCGCGCGTCGTCACCTCCGTCTGCGAACCAGGCGCAGCAGCCGCCGTGGGACCGCCCTCACCGCCCTCCTGCGTCGAGCCTGCTCTCCTCGAGGCCGCCGTCGTTCCAAGCCACGACCGAGTGCCACAGCTTCCTCGTTGCACCGCACGCTTTGTCGTCCAGTTCGTTTGTTTGTTGTGTTTAATAATATGTGTATGCTAGTACTACCTGATTCGTGTAAGAGCATGTGAGTTCGTCAAGAGCGACATGGAATCCGGCGAACCTAAGGAATCACCAGAGATAAACCAATTCCACTGACCATCGGAGCTGGAGACCCCAAGTACTACTTCCTGAACCCTACACGCCAAGTCCCCCCTCACGGACGCCAAGTCTCCGGATTCAAAGGCGTCGGGATCCCAAAGACCGATCCGAAGCGCCAGGACCCGAACCTGAAGAACGCCAAGTTCGCCGAGACTCCCGTACCCGAAGACCCCAGATGCGACAAGTACTTCGTCCCGGATCTGATGACCGCGAACCCTGACGCCAAGATCGCCACCGGAACGCCAAGTTCTCCACTTTGAACGCCATGACCGTCTACGCGGACCCGAAGACCACGAATGCGACAAGATCGACACCGACCCGGAAGAGTCCGATGCGCCCCCGACACCGAACCAAGTCCTTCTTCCCGGAACGCCGAGCTCTTCATCTTGTATCCGAACCTCGCCGAGCCGTCGAACCCTGAGACCGACCCCGAACCCCGGAACCTCAAGTTCGTCGAACCCTAATGTGTGACCCCTTTCTCGAACCCTATTTTTATAAATGCTAAATATAAAACCTGTTGCATATTAATCATTCATCTTGCATGCATATTCATGTGGTTTGGGGGCCTTATGCCGATTCACCTCATAATTAAATATGGGGCCCATATGCGGGCAAATCTAGCCTTATATTGGCCTCATTTAAATTTGTGTAGCGAACCGGTTACTTATTTTGCCATGTTAAAACAACATTTAAACTGCGGGGATCTAAATAACTGGAACCGTTTAATTAATTGTCGGGACCCCGGTTCCGCTTAATATGGCCTAATTGCATCACACCTTGCCATGTCATACATTATTCATGCATCATGCCCGATCTTTTGCCGTAGTATTAAATAGTGCATCCGGTGTTTATTCTAGTGTTTTGCTTCTTCGCGGATAAGGCCGTTGAGTTGATGCGAGTGTCGACCCGATCTTCGAATGAACCTTCGGCAATGTTTTCAGGCGAGCATCTCCCCCTTTCTACCTATCTTACTTTTATAGTATTTATTTCCCTCCCGTTGATCTATTGCTATCTGTGTTGCGATGCTCTAGTTTTCGTACCCGAGATATCCCTTGCCGCCTTATATTGCCTTGGACACATCCTAGTACCTGTTGTTTTGGTAGATAGCTGGACTTGCGCGTCGTAGTCGCTTGCTCAAGTGCTGTTGCGTGTCGTCAAGTACCACAGTTGTTGGAGTATTGCCGCCTGTTTAATGTTGGAGATGATCATGGCTTTATTTATTGCTCACTTTAATTATTGTTTAACAACTAAAATTGAAGTAGGTAAGCAGAGGCACAGGTGGGCAATAGATGTTATTTGGTTGTTAACCGTCCACTTGTGTCCCGTAGGACCCCGAGTGCTTGATACCTGTTCCTTGATTTATCGCGCTATCCACATACGGGGAATTATGGGCCCCCCTTAGCCAGAGCTTGATTCAGTCTTATTTCTTGGGGCCACAAACTAGTTTGAGGTTTTATTTACGATCCTGTACTTATGCCATGCTTTACTGCTTTATTTACGATTGTGCGAGGAGCACACTGTACTGTTTAGGATCGTGACCCGTTTTCGCGGTATCGACACCCCGAGTTTTCGGGTTCCCAGTCGTTTACAGCCGGCCCTACAAACCTTGAGTCCGTCTCGGAGCCGGCCAGTTTCGTTGCGGGTGTACTCCAAGGGGTGGCCCCCTGAAATATTTCTGAATCCTGTGATTGCTTTGTCGTGAAAGCCTCGTTGGGTTTTGATTTGGTTTTTCCGAGGTTGCTCGTGTGTGTGTTGCTATTTGTGCACCCCGGCCAGGTTAAAACTTTCTGAAAGCCGTGTCCGCGGTTATGGACGACTTGGAGCACAGTATCTCGATCATAGACAACTATAACTAAAGTAGTGCTATAAATTTGACTTTATAATGACTAGTAATCAGCTTCACTATAATGGAATGGCTAATTAAAACTGCCAACAATTGCTTGCTTGGGTTGTCGCTTGCGACCATTGTATCTGACTAGTAAGTATTACAACTACAACGGAATGGATAATAAAAGTACCAACAACCGCTGGGTTTTTGGGTTATCTCATGCTAATTGTATTTGACTAGTAAGTGTCGCAACTACAACGGAATGGTTAACTAAAATGGCCCACTGCTTATTTTATCAGGACGATTATCTACACCTGACTAGTAATTGCTGCAACTATAACTGAATAAATAAAACTGCCAACGGTGTGAGTTCCTCGGTTGACTTCCTCGTTTGGTCTCTAGGGGGAAACACCAGGATGGGTTTGTTTGATGTTAGAATCAGGTTGGATTCGAATAGGTCTTTCTTACCCCTCTCTGATAGTCGCCAGTTGTATTGAGTCTCTATAGGTTGTTTAGTGCATGCTGCCGCTCCAGTCCACCATACCTATGTAGGCGAGGACCGCCGAATTCTAGTCTCGCCGTGTACTGGCCTCAGTACTGACGCTCCTCTTTTCCCTTTGCCCTTTGTCGGCACCCCTTTTGTTTAAGCAGGTTTTGAGATCGACGCCGTTAGCAGGGTTACCCTTCCGGCTTGGCCTGGGCAGGGTTATGGACGCCATTGGTTATTCTTCAGGGCTCTTAGCCCCATTTGCATCTTGTCCATAGCTGGATGCTCTATAGTTTTCAAGGTGATTTGGATCTTTGTATATTATGTCTGTATTCTTGACTCTTTGGAGTCGCTGTTGTATATATATCTGTTCTGTGGGTCCCATCGAGGACTGTTGTGTAATGTTATTACTTCGTTTTCCACCCGCACGAAAGTGCCTGGTGGGCACCTTTGAATCGTTTCTATGCGGGTTTGGCGGGTTTCGCTAAAACTTGCATAGGGCCGATTCTGAGGGTGTTACACGCCTCCTCGTCACCCCTGTCCGGAACTCCTCCCAGCGTCGCCCCAGTGCGGGCCCCTTCCTCGAGCTCCCCGCATCCCCGTGCCTGCCGCTTCCTCCCGTTCCACCGTCGTCCTCCCTGGCCCGGCAGCGGCCACGCCTCCGTCCTTCACCGTCTTCACCGGGCCCGCATTCCGCCTTCATCGACCTCTCCCCTCGTCGTCAGCCTCTCCCCGACGCCCTTCAGTAGAGCGCCGCCGGCGTCTCCTCCCTGCGACGGACGCCGTTCCTCGCCCTCCCTGTCCACGAGTGCCGCCTTGGAGCCGCTTCCATGGTGAACGTCTCCTCACCCGCGACGCGCCCTTCTGAGCAGCTGCCCCCTCTAACGGACCCCGCACCCTTAAGCCCACATCCATGACCGCCGCATCTGCCTTCCTTCGATCACGTGCTGCAGGTGTTGCTTCACTCGACGCCGTCCAATGCGTCCTTAACAGCAACAACCTCTGGCGGCGACGCCCGTTCGGTGCACGAGTCCGACCACCTCGCCAAGATCGTCAGTTGAGCTAAAACCCCAAATACGCCGACATGGAACGCCAAGTCCTCCTACCCGAATCCGATGAACCCCGGTGCCCATCCGAGTCCGACACCGACACGAGGCCGGGTTTTTTTGAAGGATGACCACGACGACGAACCCCAAGTGAAGCTCAAGATCGCCATCTGCAACCAACCCGAAAACCTCAAGGGCTCCTTCCAGGAACCACCAAGATCTTCATCGCGGATCGACAAGGTCTCCTTCACGGATTCGATGACCGAGACCCCGATCTTCGAATCCGAAGGTGCCGAGTATGCCGGCATGGACCCTCAAGATCTTCGTCTTGGAACCAAAGACCGAACCTCGTCGAACCCTCGGAACCCCAAGATCGTCGAGACTCCTCCATGTGTGACCCCTTTCTCGAGCCCTATTTTTATAAATGTAATATCAAACTGTTGCATATTTAATTGTCATACTCGCATACATAATGTGGTTGTTGGGGGCATTTAGGTGATTCACCTAAATTAAATATGGAGTGTTTATGCGGGATATCTGCGTCTCATTCCGAACTCCATTTAAATTGGTGTAGCGAACCGATGCCATGTTTTGTCCTGTTAAGAAAACAATTAAATTGCGGGGTAGTTAAATAACTTGAACCATCTGAATAATTGTCGGGACCCTGGTTCCGCTTAATATGGCCTAATTGCACCGCACCTTTGCCATGTCATACATCATACATGCATCATGCCCGATTTTCTACCGTAGTGTTAAATAGTCCATCCGGTGTTTCTTCTAGTGCTTTGCTTCTTCACGGATTAGGCCGATGAGTTGATGCGAGTGTCGACCCGATCTTCGGATGAACCTTCGGCAATGTTTTCAGGCGAGCACCTCCCCCTTTCTACCTATCTTACTTTTATAGTATTTATTCCCTCCTGTTGATCTATTGCTATCTGTGTTGCGATGCTCTAGTTTTCGTACCCGGAACATCCCTTGCAGCCTTATATTGCCTTGGACACATCCTATTACCTGTTGTTTGGTAGATAGTCGGACCTGTGCGTCGTAGTCGCTTGCTCAAGTGCCGTTGCGTGTCGTCAAGTACCACAGTTGTTGGAGTATTGCCGCATGTTTAATGTTGGAGATGATCATGGCTTTAATTATTGTTTAATAACTAAAATTGAAGTAGGCAAATGCAGAGGCACCGGTGGGTAATAGACACTATTTGGTTTTTAACCGCTCACTGGTGTCCCGTAGGACCCCGAGTTCTTGACACCTGTTCCGAGATCGAGCGCGCTAACCACAGGTGGGGTGTATGGGCACCCCCATCGATTTAGTACCTGATTCCAAGTACTGTACTGGGGGCCACAAGTAGTTTGGGGCTTTATTACTATCCTGTACTTATGCCATGCTTTACTGCTTAATTTAAATTGTGCGAAGTACTGCACCTGTACTGTTTAGGTAAGCGGAGTGTTTTCGCGGTATCGACAAGCCCAGTCTCATTTTCGGGTTCCCAGTCGTTTACAGCCATTGACGCAAACCCTGAGTCCGTCTCGGAGACCGGCCGACTTTGTTGCGGGTAGCTTAGTGGGGTGGCCCCCATGTACTTGCTTTGGGTCTGGGAAACGTCATGACTTAGGCCCCGCCGACATACCGATGGGTGTATGTTAACTGATCTGGCAAAAAGGGTCGAAGTGCGTGTGGATACTTTGGTGCACCCCTGCAGGGTTAAATCTTTTCGAAAAGCCGTGTCCACGGTTATGGACGACTTGGAGCACAGTTCTCGATCATAGACAACTATAACTAAAGTTTACTGCTATAATTTGACTTGTATCCGATATGACTAGTAATCAGCTTCACTGTAACGGAATGGCTAAGTAAAAGTACCAACAACTGCTGGGTTTGGGGATATCTCATGCTAATTGTATTTGACTAGTAAGTGTCGCAACTACAACGGAATGGTTAACTAAAATTGCCCACTGCTTATTATATCAGGATGATTATCTATACCTGACTAGTAATTGCTGCAATGATAACTGAATAAATAAAACTGCCAACTGTGTGAGTTCCTCGGTTGACTTCCTCGTTTGGTCTCGAGGGGGACATACCAGGATGGGTATGCTTGGTGGTAGAATTCAGGATGGTTCCGAATAGGTCTTTCTTATCTCTCTCTGATAGCCGTCAGTCGTATCGAGTCTCTATAGGTTGTTAAGTGCATGCTGCGCTGCCGCTCAGTCCACCATACCTATGTAGGCGAGGACCGCCGAATTCTAGTCTCGCCGTGTACTGGCCTCAGTACTGACGCTCCTCTTTTTCCTTTGCCCTTTGTCGGCACCCCTTTTGTTTAAGAAGGTTTTGAGATCGACGTCGTTAGCAGGGTTACCCTTCCGGCTTGGCCTGGGCAGGGTTATGGACGCCATTGGTTATTCTTCAGGGCTCTTAGCTCAATTTGCATCTTGTCCGTACTCGGACGCTATATCGTTTTAAAGGTGATTTGGATCTTTGTATTGTATATTTGTATTCTTGACTCTTTGAGTCGCTGTTGTATATATGTGTTGTGGGTTCCATCGAGGACTATTGTGTAATGATATTACTTCGTTTCCACCCGCACGCAAGTGCTTGGTGGGCACCTTTGAATCGTTTCTATGCGGGTTTGGCGGGAAGCGCTGAAACTTGCATAGGGCCGATTCTGAGGGTGTTACAGAGTGGTATCAGAGCTCAGCAGTTGCGATACCCCACAAGTCCAGCCTGTAGGATAACCTAGCTAACGGCCGAAGTAGAGTGTCAAAACTATTTTTGCAAAATCGGTTGGATAGTTCTGATTAGGTCTGATTTTACTCCTTACCCCTCTGCTGCTCTCCTCTCACCTCTGCGTGTTTTGAATCCGCTCTCTTCTCTCTCTTCGAGTCCAGGATTTCTCGTGGTTGGGTTCCATCGTACCTTCAGGGTTTCGCTTCCTCCTTTGGTAACGGTGTTGCTACATCTGGTCTTCGTGCTATCCGAGGAATCCTTCGTCCGGTGGACTTCTCTTTGTTCCTTCTCGTGCCTTCCGGTGTTTTCCGACGTGACGACATCATCTACGCCAGATCCGATGCAGAGTCTGCATCACTCCTTTGTTTCTAAACCTCGATTGTCGAGATCTTCATTCTGATCCCGAGAATGGTTGCACGCTTGTCTACTGATTGTGCAGAGTAATAGTTTGGGTGCGTGATGGATTGGCCCCCATGCCGACTACTCACTCTATTCGCTTGTGTACATTGAAGTGGATGAGAATGCATCGATTCTCTCTTTCTATCGAAGTTAGAGGTGGATTGATTGGTTGATACCTCTACCTTCGCCTTTGTTTCCCGGAGTGTTCTCTCGTCGATCACGGATAACGACCTCTTATTAGTGGTGTCGCGAAGATCTACACGAAGCGAGAAGATGCAGATCACCGACCTTCTTTCCGGTACCATGAGGCGGATCTCGAGGGCGAGATCCATTGTTAGTTGTGTCGAATTGTGGCATCCCGCAAAACCACTACTAGAAAATCGCGTTGTTTTTGTGCATTGCATCATCATGACCGCATGCTCATGTCATCATGCCACATTGCATTTGAGCATCGTCATCATCATGCATTTGTTTTTCTGAAACTATTTTCGAAAAGCATATTTTGTTTTCTAAATACCCCGCCTTTATTTCAAATCCAAAACCCGGGTCTCCGGAATATTTTGTTTTGTCTGCCAACGGTTTGCAAAGGCCTCGTTTTGTTATAAATAAAATATTTATTTATTTTTGGGAGGCAGCCAGCCAGGCCCGAAAGCCTAGCCGGCCACCTCCAGACAAAAACCCTACCTACCCCAGAACACCCGAAACCTATGCTACCAGATAACCTACCCAGCCTATCTACCCATCCCCAGCCACATCACCCCGGCCAATCACCAACCGCCACCTCACCACTCCCTCCACCCCATCCACTCCTAACCTGCCACCTCACTCCACCCCAACTCCCTGTCGCCGCCTCCCCCATTCAACCACATGCTGCGACCGACCCACCCCGGCCTCGCTCGTGGTCCCACCCCGCAGCGTCCCTGGCCCCACCCACTCGCCTCGCAATCCACCCACCAACCACTCCGCGTCCTCTCCACGCGAGACACGGCTCCTCCGAATGCTCCTCTTCCCTGCTCGCGGGATTCCCCCTACTTCATCGCTCGATCCCCGCCGCCACAGAGCCCGTCGTCGCCTCCCCGGACTACCGCCTCCTCGTCACCCCTGTCCGGAACTCCTCCCAGCGTCGCCGCAGCGCGGGCCCCTTCCTCGAGCTCCCCGCATCCCCGTGCCTGCCGCTTCCTCCCGTTCCACCGTCGTCCTCCCCGGCCCGGCAGCGGCCACGCCTCCGTCCTTCACCGTCTTCACCGGGCCCGCATTCCGCCTTCATCGACCTCTCCCCTCGTCGTCAGCCTCTCCCCGACGCCCTTCAGTAGAGCGCCGCCGGCGTCTCCTCCCTGCGACGGACGCCGTTCCTCGCCCTCCCTGTCCACGAGTGCCGCCTTGGAGCCGCTTCCATGGTCAACGCCTCCTCGCCCGCGACGCGCCCTGCCGAGCAGCTGCCCCCTCTAACGGACCCCGCACCCTTAAGCCCACATCCATGACCGCCGCATCTGCCTTCCTTCGATCACGTGCTGCAGGTGTTGCTTCACTCGACGCCGTCCAATGTGTCCTTAACAGCAACAACCTCTGGCGGCGACGCCCGTTCGGTGCACGAGTCCGACCACCTCGCCAAGATCGTCAGTTGAGCTAAAACCCCAAATACGCCGACATGGAACGCCAAGTCCTCCTACCCGAATCCGATGAACCCCGGTGCCCATCCGAGTCCGACACCGACACGAGGCCGGGTTTTTTTGAAGGATGACCACGATGACGAACCCCAAGTGAAGCTCAAGATCGCCATCTGCAACCAACCCGAAAACCTCAAGGGCTCCTTCCAGGAACCACCAAGATCTTCATCGCGGATCGACAAGGTCTCCTTCACGGATTCGATGACCGAGACCCCGATCTTCGAATCCGAAGGTGCCGAGTATGCCGGCATGGACCCTCAAGATCTTCGTCTTGGAACCGAAGACCGAACCTCGTCGAACCCTCGGAACCCCAAGATCGTCGAGACTCCTCCATGTGTGACCCCTTTCTCGAGCCCTATTTTTATAAATGTAATATCAAACTATTGCATATTTAATTGTCATACTCGCATACATAATGTGGTTGTTGGGGGCATTTAGGTGATTCACCTAAATTAAATATGGAGTGTTTATGCGGGATATCTGCGTCTCATTCCGAACTCCATTTAAATTGGTGTAGCGAACCGATGCCATGTTTTGTCCTGTTAAGAAAACAATTAAATTGCGGGGTAGTTAAATAACTTGAACCATCTGAATAATTGTCGGGACCCTGGTTCCGCTTAATATGGCCTAATTGCACCGCACCTTTGCCATGTCATACATCATACATGCATCATGCCCGATTTTCTACCGTAGTGTTAAATAGTCCATCCGGTGTTTCTTCTAGTGCTTTGCTTCTTCACGGATTAGGCCGATGAGTTGATGCGAGTGTCGACCCGATCTTCGGATGAACCTTCGGCAATGTTTTCAGGCGAGCACCTCCCCCTTTCTACCTATCTTACTTTTATAGTATTTATTCCCTCCTGTTGATCTATTGCTATCTGTGTTGCGATGCTCTAGTTTTCGTACCCGGAACATCCCTTGCAGCCTTATATTGCCTTGGACACATCCTATTACCTGTTGTTTGGTAGATAGTCGGACCTGTGCGTCGTAGTCGCTTGCTCAAGTGCTGTTGCGTGTCGTCAAGTACCACAGTTGTTGGAGTATTGCCGCATGTTTAATGTTGGAGATGATCATGGCTTTAATTATTGTTTAATAACTAAAATTGAAGTAGGTAAATGCAGAGGCACCGGTGGGTAATAGACACTATTTGGTTTTTAACCGCTCACTGGTGTCCCGTAGGACCCCGAGTTCTTGACACCTATTCCGAGATCGAGCGCGCTAACCACAGGTGGGGTGTATGGGCACCCCCATCGATTTAGTACCTGATTCCAAGTACTGTACTGGGGGCCACAAGTAGTTTGGGGCTTTATTACTATCCTGTACTTATGCCATGCTTTACTGCTTAATTTAAATTGTGCGAAGTACTGCACCTGTACTGTTTAGGTAAGCGGAGTGTTTTCGCGGTATCGACAAGCCCAGTCTCATTTTCGGGTTCCCAGTCGTTTACAGCCATTGACGCAAACCCTGAGTCCGTCTCGGAGACCGGCCGACTTTGTTGCGGGTAGCTTAGTGGGGTGGCCCCCATGTACTTGCTTTGGGTCTGGGAAACGTCATGACTTAGGCCCCGCCGACATACCGATGGGTGTATGTTAACTGATCTGGCAAAAAGGGTCGAAGTGCGTGTGGATACTTTGGTGCACCCCTGCAGGGTTAAATCTTTTCGAAAAGCCGTGTCCGCGGTTATGGACGACTTGGAGCACAGTTCTCGATCATAGACAACTATAACTAAAGTTTACTGCTATAATTTGACTTGTATCCGATATGACTAGTAATCAGCTTCACTGCAACGGAATGGCTAAGTAAAAGTACCAACAACTGCTGGGTTTGGGGATATCTCATGCTAATTGTATTTGACTAGTAAGTGTCGCAACTACAACGGAATGGTTAACTAAAATTGCCCACTGCTTATTATATCAGGATGATTATCTATACCTGACTAGTAATTGCTGCAACGATAACTGAATATATAAAACTGCCAACTGTGTAAGTTCCTCGGTTGACTTCCTCGTTTGGTCTCGAGGGGGACATACCAGGATGGGTATGCTTGGTGGTAGAATTCAGGATGGTTCCGATTAGGTCTTTCTTATCTCTCTCTGATAGCCGACAGTCGTATCGAGTCTCTATAGGTTGTTAAGTGCATGCTGCGCTGCCGCTCAGTCCACCATACCTATGTAGGCGAGGACTGCCGAATTCTAGTCTCGCCGTGTACTGGCCTCAGTACTGACGCTCCTCTTTTTCCTTTGCCCTTTGTCGGCACCCCTTTTGTTTAAGCAGGTTTTGAGATCGACGTCGTTAGCAGGGTTACCCTTCCGGCTTGGCCTGGGCAGGGTTATGGACGCCATTGGTTATTCTTCAGGGCTCTTAGCTCAATTTGCATCTTGTCCGTACTCGGACGCTATATCGTTTTAAAGGTGATTTGGATCTTTGTATTGTATATCTGTATTCTTGACTCTTTGAGTCGCTGTTGTATATATGTGTTGTGGGTTCCATCGAGGACTATTGTGTAATGATATTACTTCGTTTCCACCCGCACGCAAGTGCTTGGTGGGCACCTTTGAATCGTTTCTATGCGGGTTTGGCGGGAAGCGCTGAAACTTGCATAGGGCCGATTCTGAGGGTGTTACACCTTCCCTGCCTAAAATCTTCCCCTGGATCTTCTCATATTGCCTCACAAAGTGCTTAATTGAATTCTGGGGGTTTATGTAACGCTTTAGAACTACATTGAAACCTTCACTCCTCCGTGTTGACTGCAGAAAATGGAAGAAGCGCTCCCTGAAGTAGCATGGAACCCATGTATGAGCATTCTTCTTTAGCGAAACAAAAGTCTCATTTTCTGACAATTCCCACTTCGCGATCAGTTCAGTCCAAGTTGCTTCAAACTCTTCAACAGACATGCATTCATCAATGCATTCATTGAAATCATCAGCTAGACCAGGATGTCGCCCTAGGAATGAACCCAGCTTCTCATTAGCGTTTCTCATGACGTGCCAACGACAGTTTCTGTGCCAACTCTCAGGGAAGATGTCTGAAATCGCTCTCGCCATAGCCTAGTCCTGATCTGTGATAATATTGTCTGGCTGTACACCATGCATCACTTCAAGGAACTCCTTGAGTAGCCACTTAAAACTTTCTTCCTTCTCATCTCTAATGAATCGCAACCAAGCATAAATGTTTAACCATGTCTATTTATTCCAATGAACGGAGCAAAGATAATGTTGAAGCGATTTGTACAGAAAGTTGTGTCAAACGACACACAATCATGGCACACCTCTACATAAGCTTTCCTTGCAACACTGTCAACCCAGAATATATTTTCTACTCTATTCTCTGCATCAAAAGAGAATTTGAAATTAAAATCCGGGTCTTTTTGCTGCAACTCCTTGAAGTATTCGAGCATTTCACCAATGTCAAGCTCCCTGTTTTCATTCATGAATTCAGACCGAATGTTTGATATTGTCTTGGGTCCATATGGGACAAAAGCATCTTCGCCATAAAATTCAGACATGACCTCCATCATGCGCCCTACACACATGCAAAAACAAAAAAAACTAGGCATCATGAGTAATCAAAAGCAATCAATAGGAACCAACTAAAGTAGTTTTTAGAACCAACTTAAGCATGATGCAAACTCCAACTTTAGCATCATTGGAAGCAACTAGAATAAAACATTAGGCGGTTAGCAAGCAACTTAAAAGCCCCTTAGTACTTTTTAAAAATCAACTTAAACATGTGCAAACACCAACTTTGCCATCACTAGTAAGCAACTTAAAAGCCCCGAACACACAAGCAACATCATGTGGTAGTTAGCTTCTTTTTAAAAAAACACTTGTTTCTAAGTTGCAATTATGTAGGCACCTCAGGAATTCCTTTTCATCACTGGGAATGCCCCTTTGTGATCTCAAGTACTTTGTGAGAGATGGCTTCACAATCATGGGATGGTTATGCTCAGCAACAAAATAGGTCACCTCCCACTTGTTATTAATCAATTTGACAAACATCCTAGCTGGGCATTTTGTTTGCTTGATCATTTCCCTCTTGCGCTTAACTCCAAGCCTGCTACTACTTTTTGATCTTGATGGTACACCTTCTCCATCTTCTGCACCGTCACCATCTAGCTGAATAGGGCTGACATCTTCAACCACAGTCATTCTTTCTCTTTGCTCTTCTTCTTCTTTTGATTTTGGCCTATGATACTTGTTACACACAAATTGTTGTTTCTCAAGTGTGTTTGTGTTCTTATCTCTCTTCGAAGTATTAGCCTTTATTGAGAAACCAAGCTTCAGAGCATAAGCATTTTAATGATCTCTTGCCATCAAAATCGAGTCGAACCTCATCCCAAGGAAGGGTTCCTGCGGGCTGGATGCAACTTCCTCATTCATACCAGCAGCACCTTCTGCCAAGTCAGGATAAGTGGTTGATTATGTATGAAGAGCAGCTGCATCCATGATGTGGTTGGCAGCAGCAGGCGGTGGACCATTGTGATGCGGGCCCCTGCCACTGTGTTCAAAAGAATCACCACCCACCACACCTTGCTCATGCACCATTGGGTCTGGAGATTCTCTAACAATATCAGGAACAAAATCTGTTGCGGGAGGCTGAGTACAAAACTGCGGCTCATTAACATTGTCATCTTCTACAGGGGGCATTCAGATCCAAACCAGACATCCTGCAAAAACATCACAATTTTTGGGTTACTTTTTGATTCATCTAAAACCAAAATTACTGAGATTTTTGCATGCACAAAAAACCAACTTAGGAAAGTTTCCATGATCAACATAGGTATGTAAAAAAGAAGCAACTTAGGCAGTTTGTTTGATCAATTTTTAGGTATATTTGCTGAATTCAAAAACCATGATTTTTTTTGCACAACAAAAGCAACTTAGGCAGTGTAAGTAATCAACTTAGGTGTATTTTTTGCTGAAAGCAACTATAGAATTACTGTTTTTCTTTTGTCATCTGTACTGATATGTTTCCATATATTCTTTTCCTAGATCGAGTTTCCACCGCAAACAAGAACAAGACATCCACACGAGAAAGGGCATCAACACATAAAAATTTCCTTTTTATGTTGACCATGGTGCTTTTCTTCTTGTCTACTGAATCAAAACATATTGTTCTACCCGCAACTACTTTGTTGTCTAAGGTTTTGCTGGGAAAGACTTTTTGGTACTACCCCCCTGGGGTTCCTATGGGCAGGTTTTGTTTGTGTACTGGAATTGTTGTCTAAGGTTTTACTGTGTTGCTGTGTGGTACTACCAGCAACTACTTTGTTTCTAAGTTGCAGAGCACATCATCTTTGCACTGATCTAGTTTGAGACTCTGTTGGACAAGGTTTATCTGTGCAAGTTTTTTTGCTGCTAGCTGGGTTTCTTCACATCATCTGTGCAAATATTTTGTCTTTTTTCATGATTTATTTTTTGCTAGAAGCAAAAAGACTGTAACATATGGATCTACATGCTAGAGGTAAGAGCAGAGAGGGGTAGGTTTTACCTTCTTTTTCTTTGAAGAGTGTCCTTCTCTTGGGGGTTTTGTGGGGGAGCTCACTATGGCATCTAACCTAGAGAGATCTGGAAGCAATTTCTTATGTTGTTGTTCTCACCCATGGAGATCTAGAGAAAGAATATAGGGGAGGAGAGAAGGAGGAGGGAGGGAGGAGTCGGGGGGGTGCCTATGTTGTCTTGCAGAAGAAGAAGATACTAGGTGGAGGACAACCGGTCGAGGGAGGAGTCAGGAGGTGGGGGGCAGCATGCCGGGATTCCCGCGTTGCCAAAATGTACCGAGGGCTGCTTTGTCCTATCGAGCATCCGGAGGCTCCCTAGCCGCGTCCATGAAAATTTAGGCCAACATATAGAGGCGGCAGAATTGGAGCAATCGAAAGAAAGCACATGGCGTCATGGACAAAAGAAATAAAGGGACTTTTATAAGACACAAGTGGTGAATTTTGGATCAAGATTTGGATAGACTTTGGAGTTGGTTATCAGAAGGAAGAAAGGGGTACATTGGAATATATATCAAGTCCAAAGTAAACTAGATGGACTAGTTTTGGGTTAAAACTTTAGACATCATTTTTGTCTTTTTTTATTTTTATGAACAAATGACAAAACCTTTTTGTGGCCACGTAACGGACCGGAAAATATTATTTTGTTTCAATTTGAAAATATGAAAAGGGGAACGGTTTAATAAAAACCGAGGATATTTTATTAAAAGAAAAATATGTTTTAACCAAAATAAGTTGCTATTTAAATATGCGAATTAAATATGCATGATGATACGATAATGCTCAAATACAGTGTGGCACGGTGATATGAGCATATGATCATGATGATGCAAAAACACAAACGATTTCTGATAGCGGTTTTACCCGGGATGCTACAATAATCAAGCTCGAGGGCCAGCTATAGGAGGTTGGTTAATAGGGCCTTCCCTAAGGTGCCTACTATCTCCTGGCACTCGCTCCTGATGAAGTCATTCACGCCTTGCGCTTCCTTGTCTAGAAGGGCAAGGATCCCTCTGGTGAGCTCGAGTAAGGTCTTGGCTTCACAAACGACCTGGAGCTCAGGGGCACTGAAGCACTCGGCTCCGAACACGGGAAGAAGAGCAGCGCTCTACTCCACAAGAGGAAAGAACAACCTCTTATGGCTCTCTAGCGCTTTGTGAGCCAGCCGCTCGCCCTTCTCGCAGGCTTCAGCAGCAGTAGTGGCACTCCCCCTCAGCAAGGTGATCTCGCCCTTAAGGTTCTCAACCTCACGAGACGAGCGGTCGCAGGACTTCTCCATGGTCTTGAGAGCTTGAAGGAGCCACAAGTTCTCCTCTTGCTCCTTAGCAAGAGAGCATTGGTCCTCCTTGATATGGGGTGGCTCGATCTTCTCAGTAAGCGAGGGTGTTTGATGATGATAATCGGTGGAGATAAATTTTTTGACGCTCATGAACATCTCGATCAATCCCCGATACCAATGCAACGGCTCTCAACCCTTGTAGATATTCGCAACTTCACACTCTTGCATGTAGCCACTAACCACGAAGCGGTAATTGCAATCTTTTAATTCCCAATGGAACAATAGATCACAAAAAACTTGCAATTGGCTAATTATGAATGGAGCAACTAATCACACTTGATTGATAGTAGCAAATACACCAGATCGATACAAATTGGTGTAGGGGTCAACTGGATGCAAGTAGAAACTCAGCGGATCTAGGGTTTACTTTAAATGTGGACTTCTCTAAGATAAGGGAATGTCCTAGGGCTTACATGGGAGGCTGGGACGGCCAAAAACCAAAACAAAGACGTGTCTGACTTAAACCAATAAAAGCCTATTCAGACCAGAATCCGTCGACAGTCAGACATTTCGGTCGGTACAGGTCGGACATTTCGGTCGGGCCACGCCCTCCGGGTGGATCGAGCCGGAAAGTATGGTCCGGCCGGAAACTTCTAGCTTCCGATTTGATGTACTGATTGGCTACCACCTTGACGCGTCTCAGGGTAGGCCGTATTGTCCGGGTGATATCGACCGGACAATCCGGTCTTCGCAGAAATCTTAATGTCCTTCTTGATGATCTCTGATGAGTCCAAAATTGAAGAATATTTACCTTTACTTTTTGCATAAATAGAGTAGGGATGTTTGTATTTCACTATATTCGCACACACCTTTTTGTCTTTATTTCAATAGGATCCTGAATCATTAAGTCTATTATGAACATATCAATTAGAGCTGTCATATTATACTATAATATGATATTTTTAAGGGATAAAAGTCATTTTATTGATTTTTCTTTGCTCCTGGGAAAATACCAAATGAGGAGAGGCAATCAGTGCCGATACAGACATGCGGTACCATCCGCCCATTCCAGGCGCCATCGGGATCGCCTCATCAAATACTTTCTCCTAGCAAAGATGAAAGGAGGATCCGACATTCACAGCCACCAGAAACCACAAAAAACAACATCCGAAAGAGATCTGAAGGATGAACTTGGCTAGGGAGAAATCTCTTCTAATCAACGAATCATTGGAGGACAATGCATCATCCCCTTCATCATCAACCACTGCATCTACATCACCACCATTACCCCCATCCTTCATCCATTAGATCTTGTTGTAATTCCAGATTCAATTATGGTTTGCACTAGATCAACTTCAGTACTTTCATCCATCCATTTGATTATGATGATGTTGTTGATTGCTTCCATGTGTGATTAGTTCCTTTGTTCTTGGGGAGATGGAGAAACCCTAGCACTATTATGAATTTACAATAAGATCTATTCTTGTGTCCATATGACTTGTCGGTCTATGATTGATTTATGATTTGTGTTTGATCTCTATCTTTAGATGGTATGTGAAAGTCAACCACATACCATTTTCCCTTGGGACTAAAGGGAGGAAGAAATCCTTTAGACGTGCTTTGGGATCATACCTGGAATGGCCCCATGATAGATTGACGTCGTCTCTTGAACTACATGGTCAAAGTAGGAATAAAGAGGGACTCCCTAAGATAATTACGATATCCACGGGGAAACCCTTAATTGTGGTGGTCTGTATGGATGACTGCTCTCAGGCATCGCAGTGGTTATTTACAGTTGACCTCCCTCTTGGCTTTAAAAAGTGGCTTCCTACGAGCCTTGTAGTGAACATATTATTATGGAGCTATCTCCACACATGTCATGACACAAGAAGTATGTTATATTAGATTATTAATAATGAAAACACCATGCTAGAGGAGTATCCTACATCCCCGAGAACATTTTAGCACTATTGAATTCCACCCCGCTTTCATACAATCTTGTTACTTGCTTTCTTTTAATTGTTTTAATTACTTTTCTGCACACAACTAAAAACCTTTTAAACACTCTTTACATGAGATCAAAGGCAACTTACAAGTATCCTTTGGTAGATAGTGACGAGGTTCATAAAGACCTTTACCAATATCTCTCTATGGGTTTGATATCTTTACTTCGAAACTAGCTACAATTGATCTATGCACTTGCATACATCAAGCTATTTTCTAGCGCTATTGCCGGGGAGCTAAGCGCTTTTAGTCTTTGTTCTTAGCTTCTTATTTTACTAAATTTTTACTAAAGTTGCTTACTAGTTTTAGGTAATTTATCATGGGCGAGTACCAACATATAATTCAGCTAGAGGCTGTAAGAAACTCTAGTATGCCCATGGACTTTTTTTAAAATCCAATAACCCGAGAGGGTACGATATTAACCACATGCTTTTAGATCTTTTGCATGGAAAAAGATTTGCAGGAGATGGTACGGAGGATCCGTATGAGCATGTAGGGTTCTGTGGCATCCCGCAAAACCACTACTAGAAAATCGCGTTGTTTTTGTGCATTGCATCGTCATGACCGCATGCTCATGTCATCATGCCACATCGCATTTGAGCATCGTCATCATCTTGCATTTGCTTGCATAAAATTATTTTCGGAAAAACCTATTTTTGTTTTCTAACGCCCCGTCTTTGTGCAAACACAAAACCGGGTCTCCGGATTAATTTGTTTTGTCGGCCAACGGTTTGCAAAAACCTGCTCAAAACAAATAAATTGTTTAATTATTTTTAGGGGGCAGCCGAACCGGGCCGATCCGACCCAGTTGGCCACCCCCAGTACAAAACCAAACGGTCCACCAACATCCTAAAACTACCCAAACCTAGTCTACCCACCAATCCCCTCCCTCCACCTCACCTTTCCCTCCACCTCATCACACCCACCGCCACCTCACCAATCCTCTCTCTCACCCCTCTCTCCCCACTCTCTCTGCCAGCCCGGCCCCACCCACACACACCACACACCAGCTGCACCCACTCAGCCACCCCCCTCTCCCTGTCCCTGGGCCCCACCCGCACCGGCCCTGCCCTCTCCCCAGCCCCACCGCTCCTGTACCCGACCCCACCCCGACAGCCTCCTCTCTCTGTCCTCTTCCCCACCCGCGCCTCGCTCCTCTCTCCCCCTCTCTCTCCCTAGCCCCGTCCCCGCCCCTTCTTCCTCCCCTCCGGCGTCTGCCGCCACCGTCCGCCTCCCTTCAAGCTCCCCCGTCGGCACGCCCCCACCCGTCCTCCGTCCACCTCCTCCGGCGCCGCCTCCCTCTCCTCTGCGCCGCGCCCTCCTCTCGCCGGCCAAGCTCGCCTCGCTCCTCCCTCTTCCTCCGCGCGAGCGCTGCGCCTCCTTCCGCCGCCCAGGAGCCCCGCCTCCGACCGCGCCTCCTCCGCGCCGTGGCTCTCTTCCCCGCCGCCTCCCGCGATCCCGGCCACCGCCCCGGTCCACCCTCCCTCTTCAACGCTCCCCGGCCGAGCTGCCGCGACCGCGTGGTCCGGCCAGCTTCTCCACCGGCGCGGCGCCGCCCTTGGCCGCGTCCCCGAGCACCGCCCTTCGCCTTCCCCACCTGCTCCGCCAGCTCTCCCTCTCCTCTCCTCTGGCCGCCCGCGTCGCCTTCCCCATCCTCACCGACCTCGCCGGCGACCGCGCCCTCCCTCCTCAGCTTGTCCCGGCGCGCCCCGTTAGCGGTCGTCACCACCTTCCTCGACCCGTCCCCGAGCGCCGCCGCCAGAGTTTCCCGATCCCCTCGGCCCTGAGCTGCGCCACCGCCGGAGGGAGCTGCAGAAGCCCGTGGTCCTTGCGTACGGCTCTGGAAAGTATGCGGCCGCGGTGCTCTGCGCCGTGAGCGGCTGTGACCACCTCGCGTGTCACGAGGGCCCCTTCCGGGTCGTCTTCTTCTCCCGGCACAAGGTTGATGATGATGTTTTGGTTGTACAAGTGCGCGTGTCCTCGCCGGAGACGTGGGACTGCAGCAAGCGGAGCTCGGATTTTCATCGTGCCGAGTGGAGCCAGCCATGCCTTGGTGTTTCTATTCAGACCAATGGATTCATATACCCAAGACCCCTGTCCTCGTCAACGACGCACTCCACTTGATGCTCCACAAGATCTATGCCTCTATCCTCGTGGCGATGGAGGATGGTAGTTTGGGGTTTGCACACTTGAAGGAGTTAACCCTCTTCAGATGAGCCACGTCAAGTTCTCCTTCCCGGCGCCCGAAGGCCGAAACCCCGGGACACCAAGATCTCCACCGTGAGACGACAAGACCAACGACATGGCCCGACGACCGCGGATACGACAGGATCGTCTCTCGGACGCCAAGTTCGTCTACCCCGAACACCGTGCGACAAGATCTACTCCGTTGTCCGAGAATGTTTCTGCCGATACCGATCCCGTCGAACCCTGGACCCTGAGACCCGACCCCGTTCCATCGAACCCCAAGATCTGCCGAACCCTAATGTGTGACCCCTTTTCTCAAGCCCTATTTTATAAATGAAATATAAACTCGTTGCATATTAAATTATCATGCTTGCACGCATATCATGTGGGTTTGGGGGCCTTATGCCAATTCACCATATAATTAAATATGGGACCCATATGCGGACAAATCTAGTCTAATATTGGCCCCATTTAATATTGTGTAGCGCACCGGTGATATATTTTGCCTTGTTAATACAACATTTAAAATGCAGGGTACCTAAACAATATGAACCATCTAAATAGTTGTCGGGACCCCGGTTCCGCTTAATATTGCCTAATCGCAGCGCACCTTTGCCATGTCATACATCATACATGCATCATGCCCGATTTTTTTTGCCGTAGTATTAAATATTGCATCCGGTGTTTATTCTAGTGTTTTGGTTCTTCGCGGATAAGGCCGTTGAGTTGATGCGAGTGTCGACCCGATCTTCGGTTGAACCGTCGGCAATGTTTTCAGGCGAGCATCTCCCCCTTTCTACCTATCTTACTTTTATAGTATTTATTCCCTCCTGTTGATCTATTGCTATCTGTGTTGCGATGCTCTAGTTGTCGTACCCGTGATATCCCTTGCAGCCTTATATTGCCTTGGACACCTCCTATTACCTGTTGTTTGGTAGATAGTTGGACCTGCGCGTCGTAGTCTCTTGCTCAAGTGCTGTTGCGTGTCGTCAAGTACCACAGTTGTTGGAGTTTTGCCGCATGTTTAATGTTGGAGATGACCATGGCTTTAATTATCGTTTACTTTAATTACTGTTTAAAAACTAAAATTGAAGTAGGTAAATGCAGAGGCACCGGTGGGTGATAGATAATATTTGGTTTCCGACCGCTCACTGGTGTCCCGTAGGACCCCGAGTTCTTGACACCTGTTCCGAGATCGAGCGCGCTAAACACATGTGGGCTGTATGGGCACCCCATTGATTTAGTACCTGATTTCAAAGTACTGTACTGGGGGCCACAAGTAGTTTGGGGCTTTATTACTATTCTGAACTTATGCCATGCTTTACTGCTTTATTTAAATTGTGCGATGGATAGCACCTGTACTGTTTAGGACCGGGAAACGTTTTCGCGGTGTCGACAAGCCCGAGTTTTCGGGTTCCCAGTCGTTCAAAGCCGTCCACCCAAACCCTGAGTCCATCTCGGAGACCGGCCGACTTCGTTGCGGGTAGACTTAGTGGGGTGGCCCCCCGTGCTTGCTTTGGGTCTAGGAAACGTCATGACTTAGGCCCCGCCGACATACCGATGGGTGTATGTTAATTGATCTGGCAAAAAGGGTCGAAGTGCGTGTGGATACTTTGGTGCACCCCTGCAGGGTTAAATCTTTTCGAGAAGCCGTGTCCGCGGTTATGGACGACTTGGAGCACAGTGCTTGATCATAGACAACTATAACTAAAGTTTACTGTTATAATTTGACTTGTATCCGATATGACTAGTAATCAGCTTCACTACAATGGAATGGCTAAATAAAAGTACCAACAACTGCTGGGTTTTGGGATATCTCATGCTAATTGTATCTGACTAGTAAGTGTTGCAACTACAACGGAATGGTTAACTAAAACTGCCCACTGCTTATTATATCAGGATGACCCATGCTATCTATATTTGACTAGTAATTGCCGCCACTATAACGGAATGAGTAAAAACTGCCAACCGTGTGAGTTCCGCGGTTGACTTCCTCGTTTGGTCTCGAGGGGGAAATGCCAGGATGGGTATGTTTGATGGTAGTATCAGGTGGTTCCGAATAGGTCTTTCTTACCCTCTCTAATAGCCGCCAGTTATATTGAGTCTCTATAGGTTGTTTAGTGCATGCCGCGCTGCCGCTTCAGTCCACCATACCTATGTAGGCGAGGACCGCCGAATTCTAGCCTCGCCGTGTACTGGCCTCAGTACTGACCGCTCTCTCTTTTTTCCTTTGCCCTTTGTCGGCATCCCTTTTGTTAAAGCAGGTTTTGAGATCGACGTCGTTAGCAGGGTTACCCTTCCGGCTTGGCCTGGGCAGGGTTATGGACGCCATTGGTTATTCTTCAGGGCTCTTAGCCCCATTTGCATCTTGTCCGTAGTCGGACGCACTATCGTTTTCAAGGTGATTTGGATCTTTGTATAATATATCTGTATTCTTGACTCATTGAGTCACTGTTGTATATATATCTGTTCTGTGGGTCCCATCGAGGACTGTTGTGTAATGTTATTACTTCGTTTTCCACCCGCACGAAAGTGCCTGGTGGGCACCTTTGAATCGTCGCTATGCGGGTTTGGCGGGAATCGCTGAAACTTGCATAGGGTCGATTCTGAGGGTGTTACAGAGTGGTATCAGAGCTCAGCAGTTGCGATACCCCACAAGTCCAGCCTGTAGGATAACCTAGCTAACGGCCGAAGTAGAGTGTCAAAACTATTTTTTGAAAAATCGGTTGGATAGTTCTGATTAGGTCTGATTTTACTCCTTACCCCCCTGCTGCTCTCCTCTCACCTCTGCGTGTTTTGAATCCGCTCTCTTCTCTCCCTTTGAGTCCAGGATTTCTCGTGGTTGGGTTCCATCGTACCTTCAGGGTTTCGTTTCCTCCTCTTATAACGGAGCTTCGACATCTGGCCTTCCTGCTATCCGAGGAATCCTTCGTCTGGTGGACTTCTCTTTGTTCCTTCTCGTGCCTTCCGGTGTTTTCCGACGCGACGACATCATCTACGCCAGATCTGATGCAGAGTCTGCATCACTCCTTTGTTCCTGAACCTCGATTGTCGAGATCTTCAGTCTGATTCCGAGAATGGGTGCGCGCTTTTCTACTGATTGTGCAGAGTAATAGTTTAGGTGCGTGATGGATTGGCCCCCATGCCGACTACCCCTTCTATTCGCTTTTGTACATTGAAGTGGATGAGAATGCATCGGTTCCCTCTTTCCATCGAAGCTAGGGGTGGCTTTATTTGTTGATACCTCTACCTTCGACCTTTTGTTCCCGGAGTGTTCTCTCGACGATCACGGACAACGACCTCTTGTTAGTGGTGTCGCAAGGATCTACACGAAGCGAGAAGACGCAGATCGCCGACCTTCCTTTCCGGTACCATGAGGCGGATCTCGAGGGCGAGATCCATTGTTAGTGGTGTCGAATTGTGGCATCCCGCAAAACCACTACTAGAAAATCGCGTTGTTTTTGTGCATTGCATCGTCATGACCGCATGCTCATGTCATCATGCCACATCGCATTTGAGCATCGTCATCATCTTGCATTTGCTTGCATAAAATTATTTTCGGAAAAACCTATTTTTGTTTTCTAAACGCCCCGTCTTTGTGCAAACACAAAACCGGGTCTCCGGATTAATTTGTTTTGTCGGCCAACGGTTTGCAAAAACCTGCTTAAAACAAATAAATTGTTTAATTATTTTTAGGGGGCAGCCGAACCGGGCCGATCCGACCCAGTTGGCCACCCCCAGTACAAAACCAAACGGTCCACCAACATCCTAAAACTACCCAAACCTAGTCTACCCACCAATCCCCTCCCTCCACCTCACCTTTCCCTCCACCTCATCACACCCACCGCCACCTCACCAATCCTCTCTCTCACCCCTCTCTCCCCACTCTCTCTGCCAGCCCGGCCCCACCCACACACACCACACACACCAACTGCACCCACTCAGCCACCCCCCTCTCCCTGTCCCTGGGCCCCACCCGCACCGGCCCTGCCCTCTCCCCAGCCCCACCGCTCATGTACCCGACCCCACCCCGACAGCCTCCTCTCTCTGTCCTCTTCTCCACCCGCGCCTCGCTCCTCTCTCCCCCTCTCTCCCCCTCTCTCTCCCTAGCCCCGTCCCCGCCCCTTCTTCCTCCCCTCCGGCGTCTGCCGCCACCGTCCGCCTCCCTTCAAGCTCCCCCGCCGGCGCGCCCCCACCCGTCCTCCGTCCACCTCCTCCGGCGCCGCCTCCCTCTCCTCTGCGCCGCGTCCTCCTCTCGTCGGCCAAGCTCGCCTCGCTCCTCCCTCTTCCTCCGCGCGAGCGCTGCGCCTCCTTCCGCCGCCCAGGAGCCCCGCCTCCGACCGCGCCTCCTCCGCGCCGTGGCTCTCTTCCCCGCCGCCTCCCGCGAACCCGGCCACCGCCCCGGTCCACCCTCCCTCTTCAACGCTCCCCGGCCGAGCTGCCGCGACCGCGTGGTCCGGCCAGCTTCTCCACCGGCGCGGCGCCGCCCTTGGCCGCGTCCCCGAGCACCGCCCTTCGCCTTCCCCACCTGCTCCGCCAGCCCTCCCTCTCCTCTCCTCTGGCCGCCCGCGTCGCCTTCCCCGTCCTCACCGACCTCGCCGGCGACCGCGCCCTCCCTCCTCAGCTCGTCCCGGCGCGCCCCGTCAGCGGTCGTCAGCACCTTCCTCGACCCGTCCCCGAGCGCCGCCGCCGGAGTTTCCCGATCCCCTCGACCCTGAGCTGCGCCACCGCCGGAGGGAGCTGCAGAAGCCCGCGGTCCTTGCGTACGGCTCTGGAAAGTATGCGGCCGCGGTGCTCTGCGCCATGAGCGGCTGTGACCACCTCGCGTGTCACGAGGGCCCCTTCCGGGTCGTCTTCTTCTCCCGGCACAAGGTTGATGATGATGTTTTGGTTGTACAAGTGCGCGTGTCCTCGCCGGAGACGTGGGACTGCAGCAAGCGGAGCTCGGATTTTCATCGTGCCGAGTGGAGCCAGCCATGCCTTGGTGTTTCTATTCAGACCAATGGATTCATATACCCAAGACCCCTGTCCTCGTCAACGACGCACTCCACTTGATGCTCCACAAGATCTATGCCTCTATCCTCGTGGCGATGGAGGATGGTAGTTTGGGGTTTGCACACTTGAAGGAGTTAACCGTCTTCAGATGAGCCACGTCAAGTTCTCCTTCCCGGCGCTCGAAGGCCGAAACCCCGGGACACCAAGATCTCCGCCGTGAGACGACAAGACCAACGACATGGCCCTACGACCGCGGATGCGACAGGATCGTCTCTCGGACGCCAAGTTCGTCTACCCCAGACACCGTGCGACAAGATCTACTCCGTTGTCCGAGAATGTTTCTGCCGATACCGATCCCGTCGAACCCTGGACCCTGAGACCCGACCCCGTTCCATCGAACCCCAAGATCTGCCGAACCCTAATGTGTGACCCCTTTTCTCGAGCCCTATTTTATAAATGAAATATAAACTCGTTGCATATTAAATTATCATGCTTGCACGCATATCATGTGGGTTTGGGGGCCTTATGCCGATTCACCATATAATTAAATATGGGACCCATATGCGGACAAATCTAGTCTAATATTGGCCCCATTTAATATTGTGTAGCGCACCGGTGATATATTTTGCCTTGTTAATACAACATTTAAAATGCAGGGTACCTAAACAACATGAACCCTCTAAATAGTTGTCGGGACCCCGGTTCCGCTTAATATTGCCTAATCGCAGCGCACCTTTGCCATGTCATACATCATACATGCATCATGCCCGATTTTTTTTGCCGTAGTATTAAATATTGCATCCGGTGTTTATTCTAGTGTTTTGGTTCTTCACGGATAAGGCCGTTGAGTTGATGCGAGTGTCGACCCGATCTTCGGTTGAACCGTCGGCAATGTTTTCAGGCGAGCATCTCCCCCTTTCTACCTATCTTACTTTTATAGTATTTATTCCCTCCTGTTGATCTATTGCTATTTGTGTTGCGATGCTCTAGTTGTCGTACCCGTGATATCCCTTGCAGCCTTATATTGCCTTGGACACCTCCTATTACCTGTTGTTTGGTAGATAGTTGGACCTGCGCGTCGTAGTCTCTTGCTCAAGTGCTGTTGCGTGTCGTCAAGTACCACAGTTGTTGGAGTTTTGCCGCATGTTTAATGTTGGAGATGACCATGGCTTTAATTATCGTTTACTTTACTTACTGTTTAAAAACTAAAATTGAAGTAGGTAAATGCAGAGGCACCGGTGGGTGATAGATAATATTTGGTTTCCGACCGCTCACTGGTGTCCCGTAGGACCCCGAGTTCTTGACACCTGTTCCGAGATCGAGCGCGCTAACCACATGTGGGCTGTATGGGCACCCCATCGATTTAGTACCTGATTTCAAAGTACTGTACTGGGGGCCACAAGTAGTTTGGGGCTTTATTACTATTCTGAACTTATGCCATGCTTTACTGCTTTATTTAAATTGTGCGATGGATAGCACCTGTACTGTTTAGGACCGGGAAACGTTTTCGCGGTGTCGACAAGCCCGAGTTTTCGGGTTCCCAGTCGTTCATAGCCGTCCACCCAAACCCTGAGTCCGTCTCGGAGACCGGCCGACTTCGTTGCGGGTAGACTTAGTGGGGTGGCCCCCCGTGCTTGCTTTGGGTCTGGGAAACGTCATGACTTAGGCCACGCCGACATACCGATGGGTGTATGTTAATTGATCTGGCAAAAAGGGTCGAAGTGCGTGTGGATACTTTGGTGCACCCCTGCAAGGTTAAATCTTTTCGAGAAGCCGTGTCCGCGGTTATGGACGACTTGGAGCACAGTGCTTGATCATAGACAACTATAACTAAAGTTTACTGTTATAATTTGACTTGTATCCTATATGACTAGTAATCAGCTTCACTACAACGGAATGGCTAAATAAAAGTACCAACAACTGCTGGGTTTTGGGATATCTCATGCTAATTGTATCTGACTAGTAAGTGTTGCAACTACAACGGAATGGTT
This sequence comes from Avena sativa, assembly GCA_916181665.1. NCBI lineage: Eukaryota > Viridiplantae > Streptophyta > Magnoliopsida > Poales > Poaceae > Avena > Avena sativa. The sequence continues at coordinate 259,388,200 of OV702281.1, forward strand.
AACTAAAACTGCCCACTGCTTATTATATCAGGATGACCCATGCTATCTATATTTGACTAGTAATTGCCGCCACTATAACGGAATGAGTTAAAACTGCCAACCGTGTGAGTTCCGCGGTTGACTTCCTCGTTTGGTCTCGAGGGGGAAATGCCAGGATGGGTATGTTTGATGGTAGTATCAGGTGGTTCCGAATAGGTCTTTCTTACCCTCTCTAATAGCCGCCAGTTATATTGAGTCTCTATAGGTTGTTTAGTGCATGCCGCGCTGCCGCTTCAGTCCACCATACCTATGTAGGCGAGGACCGCCGAATTCTAGCCTCGCCGTGTACTGGCCTCAGTACTGACCGCTCTCTCTTTTTTTCTTTGCCCTTTGTCGGCACCCCTTTTGTTAAAGCAGGTTTTGAGATCGACGTCGTTAGCAGGGTTACCCTTCCGGCTTGGCCTGGGCAGGGTTATGGACGCCATTGGTTATTCTTCAGGGCTCTTAGCCCCATTTGCATCTTGTCCGTAGTCGGACGCACTATCGTTTTCAAGGTGATTTGGATCTTTGTATAATATATCTGTATTCTTGACTCATTGAGTCAGTGTTGTATATATATCTGTTCTGTGGGTCCCATCGAGGACTGTTGTGTAATGTTATTACTTCGTTTTCCACCCGCACGAAAGTGCCTGGTGGGCACCTTTGAATCGTCGCTAAGCGGGTTTGGCGGGAATCGCTGAAACTTGCATAGGATCGATTCTGAGGGTGTTACAGGTTCTTTGAAGATATTTGTGGGACTTTCCACCTTAATGTACAAACTGAGGATGACGTTAAATTTGTTCTTTTTGTTCAAACTCTTATTGATGAAGCCCGTTCTTGGTACATTCAAAGTTCTGCAAATATTACTAATTCCTGGGAGAATCTTGCATCCTTGTTTTTAGCTGATTTCTTTTCCAGGACAAAAACTCTTGGAGCAAGACGCATGATCACGAATTTTAAAGGAAAACCTGAAGAAAGGTGGCATGAAGGATACACAAGGTTTTGCGGGCTTCTCGACCGCTGCCCCCATCATAATTTACCACCTTGGTTGGTGATACGCACCTTCTACACAGGGTTGAATGATGATAATAGAAATGAGCTCGACTCCCTTACCAATGGGTCTTTCATGGAATTTAGTGTTGACAGAGCCTGGAATTTGTTAGACAAGGTGAATAGAATAGAGAAAGCTTATTGTGAGTATGATTTTAATAAAGAAAATCCCATAGAGTACGATTTCTTAAAAAGATTTCTGGCCTCCGGAAAGGTAGAAAACTGCATGGGATCTTTAATCTTGAACACCGCATAATTGTTCAAATTATTAAATCCTATGCCAACTATCTGCATATCCCAAAATATTTGGAATGATATACATCACCTACAGAAGAGAAACCCCCTCAAACTAGCCATAAGGATAAATATTAACAAATGCAGAATAAAATGCTAGTTGAAGAAGAAACCATAATAAATAAAGTGATAGAGAGTAAAAGTGAAAATAATAAAAGGATAGAAAGGTTAACTAAGGACCTCGGAACCATCAAACAAAACATTGGGATAGTAAAACAACTTCTAGAACCTAAAATGTTCAAAGATGAAGTGATCATGTCTAGTAAAGAATCCTTTGACATGATAGGGGCAAGTTCGATGGTAAAAATAGAAGTCAATAAAAAATTCCCCTTTGTTTAGGGGGAACTACGTATGTAGGATTCTGTGACTTAAGTTCTTTTATTAATATCATGCCATACAAAATCTATGAGGAGATGTGTTACCATCTCGATGAGTCTTACCTTGAACCATCAGATACTTTCTAATCGAGCTATGCATCCTATTTACGAGATACTTCGCACTATCTGTATTTCTGTTGGATATTTTGTGTACCCAATCGATTTTCATATTATTAAAATACCCTTTAACTCCTCCTTCCTCGTTATTTTTGGTAGTTGTTTTTACTACTCTATGAGCATTGATATTGACAACAAGAAACAGGCTCTGTCTTTGCAGGTTGGTGAAGAAGCTATAGAAATAAATTATAACCAATTCACAAAATTGCCTTATGAGAATAAAGTTGAAATCAAAGATGAGAGGACTATTCAAGAATTGGTAGCAAAATATTTTTGCACCCCACAATCTAAGCTGGAGAGAAGTTTGACAAGCAATGGCTGGCTTCCAAACAACTCTGCAAAAGAGGATTTGGATGAAATCCTCAATATTGCACCTGAGGTTGAAACTCGCCTTAGGAACGATTTTGAAGAACTTGAAAAAAAGGGATGAGGATTTGTCACCTCTCATCTTGAAGCCTCTTCCTCCAAACCTCATGTATGAATTCTTAGATAAGGAAGGTAAGTGCCTAGTGATTATTGATGACAAGCTCTTGCCCGAGTAGAACACAAATTTTTTAGAGGTACTTGGCAAACATCGTGAAGCCTTTGGATACACCCTTAATGACATAAAAGGTATATACCCTTCCATAATGTCCCACAAGATACCCATGATTAAAGATTCTAAACTGTTTGTTGATAACCAAAAAAGATTGAATCCTAAAATGAAATATGTATTGAGAAAAGAAGTTATACATAAGTTGGACAGTGGTATCATCTACCTAATATCAGATAGTAAATGGGTGAGTCCAACTCACTACATACCTAGGGAAGGATGTATAACCATAATTAACAATGATAAGGTTGAATTAATCCCGGCTAGAACAATAGCAGGTTATAGGATGTGTATCGACTTCAGAAACTTAAACAAATAAACCATAGAAACTCACAAGCAACTGCCTCTCATTAATGATATTTTGGAAAGGATGTCCGCTAAACCTTATTTATGTTTCCTTGATGGATACTCTGGATATTCTCAAATAGCTATTCAGCCTGAAGATCAAGAAAAAACAACTTTTACATGCCCCTATGGAACTGATGCTTATCAACTAATTCCTTTCCATTTGTGTAATGCAGCTGCTACTTTTCAAGAGTGTGTTTTGAAAATATTCGATAGTTTTGTAGAAAACTCCATGGAATTCCTTATGGATAACTTTGTTGTTTATGGGACTACCTTTGAGGAAAGCCTTTGTAATCTAAATAGAATCTTGCAGCGATGCAGACAAACAAAGATGTTCCTCAATTGGGAGAATTGCCGCTTAATAGTAAGGGAAGATATAGTTTTTGTCCATAAAATTTTATAAAAGAACATTGAGATTGATAAATAAAACTTGATCACCTTAGAAAAACTTCCAATTCCTCAAGATATAAAGGGGGTAAAGAACTTTCTTGGGCATGCTGGTTTTTATAGATGTTTTATTACTGATTTTGCTAAATTAGTTGCCCCTTTAACTCATCTATTAGATAAAGATACCCTTTTTTTTGCCTTTGATAGAGATTGCAATGATTCTTTTGAATAATTAAAAAAGGCACTAATTTATGCACCAGTCATTCAACCACCAAATTGGGATGAACCATTTGAAATTATGTGTGATGATGGTGACTATACTATTGGAGGTTTTTTAGGACAAAAAGATCGATTGAATCTTAATGCCATACAGTATGCAAGTCGATTTTTTAATGAAGATCAAAAGAACTATGCAACAACCAAAAAAAAGAATTTTAGCTATTGTTTTTTCCTGTGATAAATTTAGACACTACATTATCAATTCAAAAGTAATAGTTCATACTGGTCATCAAGCTTTAAGGCACCTTCTGGCTAAGAAAAACGTTAAGCCCCGATAAATTAAATGGGTCTTTCTTCTACAAGATTATGACTTACAAATAGTAGATAGGAATGGAAAGGATAATCCTGTTGCTGACCATTTATCACGACTGGAAGGAATTATGGAGGATCTCATCCCTATTAGTGAATCTTTGCTAGGGGAATATCTTGTAGTTGTAGAATCTTGGGATCCTTAGTTTGCAGATTATGCTAATTTCGTTGTAGGCAAGTTCTTACCAAAAGGAATGGATTGCAATCAAAGAAAGAAATTCTTTAATAATTTAAAACATTACTTTTGAGATGATCATTACCTATAAAGGCATGGTCTGGATGGGATAATCAGGAAATGTGTACCCGAGCAGGAGGTAAAGGCCATTTTTAAAGCTTGTCATGATAGACCTTATGGAGGACATCACACTGGTCATCGTACTACAGCTAAGGTCTTGCAGTCAGGTTTTTATTGGCCTACATTAGTTAAAGAATCTCATGAATATGTTAGGAATTGTGATGCTTGCAAACGAATGAGTAATATTAGTACAAGACAAGAAAAGAATATGAAATATAACTTAGTAATAGAGACATTTGATGTTTGGGGAATGGACTTTATGGGACCATTTGTCCCATTCTTGTTGTTGTAGACTATGTTACTAAATGGTAAGAAGATATACCTACTTCTCATGCAGATGCAACCACCTCCATAAGATGATCAAGGATGTCATCTTCTCCAGGTTTGGAGTACCCCGGTTATTGATTACTGATGGCGGAACTCATTTTATGAAGGGAACTTTTAACAAGATACTTCAGAAGTACGGAGTGGACCATCGAGTGGCCTCACCTTACCACCCTCAAACTAGTGGACAAGTAGAATTGTCTAACCGGGAGATCAAGGTCATACTTCAAAAAATGGTGAACTGGTCAAGAAAGGATTGGGCATTGAAGCTTAACGATGCGTTGTGGGCATATCATACAGCTTTCAAGAATCCTATGGGAATGACGCCATACAAAATGGTCTATGGTAAAACTTGTCACCTTCCATTAGAACTTGATCATAAGGCTTGGTTGGGTACTAAAACTATGAACTTCGATTTTAAAACTGCCGGGGAGAAATGAATCTTAGATATTCATGCTTTGGATGAACTCAGGAATGAGGCCAATGAAAATGCTAGGATATTTAAGTAAAAAGTGAAGAAATGGCACGATAAAAAAATAGAAGGCAAGGAATTTAAACCGGGGGATAAGGTTTTGCTCTATAATTCTAGGCTTAAGATTTTTTTAGGAAATTTGAAGTCTAGATGGGAAGGACCCTATAAAGTCGAGGAGGCATATCCTTCGGGAGCAGTAAGATTAAAAAACACTACACCATCTTTTTTATCTTGGGTCGTCAATGGGCAACGATTGAAGAGTTATAGAGTTGGGGAGGTTAACACCACCGAGGTAGTCTCTTTGATTACTGCCGAGGAATTTAACTAAATGAGGTAAAAAATCTCAAGTTTATAGATTTTTGCTGATTTAAAACCATTCCATCATATCTCTCCTTGCTGTTTGTTTTCCTTGTATTTTTCTGAACTTGTTGGGCTGGTCCTCGACCTGGTACGGTCGGGCTGTACGGGCATGTGCGCCTGTACCATGGGTCGTTATCAGGAATGTAACCTCCGAGCATATTTCTACGTTTCGGTATGACCGGGCAGTACAGGCGTGCATGCTCGTATTGCTGGTAGTTACCGGTACTAATACAATATTCTTTTTTATTTATGTTATTATATCTATTAAAAAAAAGTAGGCGATAAGTTACCAATATGGGCACACGGTACGGGTGGAGCCCGCCCATACCGACCCCATAACTGACTTTAAACCCTATGATTCTTCCTTAAATAATTGATTTCTTTCTTTTTCGTTATTGTTTTGACCTTCATTGTTTAATCTTAGATCTTTAGCCACCTTCCTCGCACTTTACAATGAATTTTCATATCTCACTTGATCGTTCGAAGGCTATGTAGCCTTTTCGTATCAAGCAAATCTGGACCAAGAAGGAGGGGCCTCTAAAGCACAAGCCAAGAAGAAGGGATCCAAAGGAGACACCTTATCCTCCTCGTTCTGCGAGCCCCCGCAAGTCGTTCCACTCCACAACTAGGAAGACATGTTTCCGCATAAGTTGGAGATGCTCAGGAATGTGGAGCAAAGGAATACCAAGGAAGAATCTCCACCAAACCCTTCCATGTACAATTTGCGTAGATCTTCTCTTAAATATCCTCCCGGATCTTCTTTTCGCAAAGAGGAAAAGCACGATGAGATTTGAGAAAAGATCGAAAGCCTTGAGAAAATTTCTAAAGCTTGTGTTGAAACTATTGGGGAAGGAGTAGACTCTTACTGGATGGTGGGCAAAGACCTAGAAAGAAAGGTCGATCACATTGACGACAGAGTGCAACTCATATCTAAAATTATCATGGTCATGGATAATGACAGGAAGAATCTAAGAAAAATAATCACTGAGCTTCATGTCAGGGTTATGGAGATGTCCACTCGTTTTGCATGTATTGCTCATGCATGCAGCATCAAGGCAGACGAAGAGGAGGGAGAAGATGATTACTTCACTCCTAAGGAGTAAGCAAACACAAGGAATTATTTGATCAACCTGGTTTGATTCCAAGCTTGGGGGATCTGTGAGAGCCTTCTAATCTATCTTACAGTTTTTAGCATGTTTACTCTTCTGCATGAATTCAGACTTTAATTCCAGAATTTGCATTAGTTGCATCAACTTCGAGTTCCCTTTGTTCAAGAGATGATTTATATCCATTGGGTTGTGTGATATTTGAAGTATGTTATGATTCATGATTATTATATTAGATGATTGAACTAGGTTGAGTGTTATGATACTTGTATATCTGTCATGATTTTAGGGACTTCCACACCGTCAAGAGTATTCATTAGGCTATGAGAAGAATTCTGGTAGCATATTATAATTAAGAGTTTTCTTTGTAGCCATCAAAGTAGTGAGCATGATCAAATAGCTGTACTAAAAAAGAAGAAAGGAAAAAGAAGAAAAGAAGCAAAAAAGAGAGAGCGGCTATCAAAAGAATCAAGAGTAGAAGAAAAGAAGAATGATCATGAATCTTCATTACTAAACCAAGTGCTCGATATTTCTAAACTCAATAATTATATGATATGTTAAATCACTAGGAGCTTCTTATAATTTCATTAATACTCGAGAAGGTGTGGAAGCCTCTAAGTCATGTAATGTGTAATGGTATGATAATTCCCCCGACGCTTCTTTACATCCGATGTTGTATTCCTATTTCAATTTTTTCCTCATTTATTGTAACGACTCGTGTCTCATGAACATGATGATCTTGTCCACAAGCCCCCATCTTGCTCGGGGACAAGCAAAAGCCTAGCTTGGGGGAGTTGATGAGTACAAAATTGAAGCATATTTACCTTTTATTTTTGCATAAATAGAGTAGGGATCTTTGTATTTCACTGCGTTCGCGCGCACCTTTTTGTCTTTATTTCAACAAGATCCCGAATTATTAAGTCTTTTATGAACATATCAATTAGAGCTGTCATATTATACTATAATATGATATTTTTAGGTGATAAAAGTCATTTTATGGATTTACCTTCGCTCCTGGGAAAATACCAAACGAGGAGAGGCAACCAGTGCCGATAACCACCCGCGGTATAGGCGGAGCCCGCCCATATCGTCTGCCCATACCAGGCACCATCAGGATCGTCTCGTCTAAAACATTCTCCTGGCAAAGACGGCTGGAGGATCCGACATTCACAGCCACCAGAAACCACGAAAAACCATATCTAAAAGAGATCTGAAGGAGGAACTTGGATGGGAAGAAATCTGTAGCACCCCAGATAAAATCACTACCAGAAAATCGCTCGTGTTTATTACTTTGTGCATCATCATGTCATCATAAATATTTCGCCTAAAACTATTTTCCGAAAAGCCCCATTTTATTTTCTATAAATAGTCCCTCTCTATTTCAAATCTCAAACCCCAGTCCATCCGAATATTTTGTTTCGTTTAAAAACTATTTGCAAAAAGCTTTAAAAATATATATAAAGTTTATAATTAAAATATTTTTAAAGCCGGGGAGGCAGCCAACCGCCAGGCCGAAAAGGTCCAATAGTTAGCCACCTACCACCCCACCTGCCGATACCTAAACCCTAATTCTAAACTGATCACATTCCCACTCCTCAGCAGCCGCCGCCACTTCCCAGTCCAACCGCGCGCTGGCCCCGTACCACACCCCGCTCGCCAAATCCCGTCGCTCCTTCCTGGCCCCACCTCCCCGCGTGTATTCCGCGTCGCAGCCGCGTCCACTCACGCGCGCATTGCATGATCCACCACGTGGTCACGCCCCAGCACGACCCACCCCACTCCCTATCTCACGTGGACCCCACCACGTCCTCCGGTCGCACGCGATTTCCACCCGCATCACGGCACCCTTGCACCGACGCTCCTCCTCGATCCCGAACCTCACCGCGCCGCTGCCATCCTTGTTCGCCATAGCGCTAGGCCCTTGCTTCCTCCGAGAGCCGCCAAGACCCCCCACCGTGCGTGCCAGGGCCCCCCTCTTCCTCTACCCTCGCCGGCCCCGTCCTCCTCGCGTCCGGCCAGCACCGGACGCCTCCTTCCTCCCATCGTCCGCGACCCGCGTGGCCGCCGCTACCAGGAGCCGGCCATCTCGAGACGTCTCCCCACTGCAGAGGTCCTATCGAGCTCGCCTCGTCTACCTCCGTCGCTTCGCCAGGGTCGAGCTCGCTGCTGCCAGTCGCCCTGCGTCCGCACGCGGGCCTGCGCGCCTTTGTCCTCACTAGCTCCAGCACATCGCCGACCGCGCCCAAGTTCTCCCTGTCGCCTCCCCTACTTCCACCCTGCAGTGAACCGCCTCCGCACAGCCCCTGTTCGACCTCGCCGCTGCCTCGTAGCTCCGGGCGGCCGCCGTCTCCCGCTATTCTTCGGCAACGTTGCATGTGCCAGCCATGTTTCTGCCTCGAGCCCATGCCGCTCGGTCCGTCCTGCAGCATCCTCCGCACCCATGTTTGGTCAAGGAAGAAGACAAGCGTTGCCTATGCTGTTGCTGTTTGAGGCTACCTCAGTTCAGAAGCATAACACGGCTTGGTAGTTTCTTGAGCGTGTCGCATTGATCAAACATTATGACTCCTGGACCAATCAAGATCTTCGTGAAGCCATCGCCCGTTTGCCTGAGATGTTTGACTAAGACTCGCTATGTCAAGTTCGAACCCGAGTCTGGCACCAACACTCGGGCACTTCAACCCGGAACACCAAGATCTTCTACATGAAACCCTGATGCCTTCGGCATGGAGCACCAAGGACGTCGTCCTGGAAACCGAAGACCCACTTTCCTGGATCTGAAGCCTCAAAACCCCAAGCTCTCCTTCACGGTATCCAAAACCCGATTCGGAACGCCAAGGTATTCTTCATGGATGCGGGCCCAAAGATCGAAACCCGAAGACCGATCCCGCCGAAGACCGAATCCTATCGAACCCCGAAATCCCAAGATCACCGATACCCAATGTGTGACCCTTTCTAAGCCCTATTTTATATATTGATACCTATTGTTGCATATCAATTGTACATGCTTGCATACGTATTTTGTGGGTTCGGTTCATTTTACCAATTCACCTTATAATTAAATATGAAGGTCATATGCGGGAAAATCTAGACTTACATTGGCCTCCATTTAAATTTGTGTAGCAAACCGGTGCTATATTTTTCTTTGTTAAGACAATATTTAAATTGTGGGGTAGCTAAACAACAAGAACCTATTAATTACTTGTCGGGACCCCGGTTTCGCTTAATATTGCCTAGTTGTATCGCACCTTTGTCATGTCATGCATCAAACATGCATTATGCCCGATCTTCTATCGTAGTATTAAATATTACATCCGGTGTTCCTTTTAGTGCATTGCTTTTTCACGTATTAGGCCGATGAGTTGATGCGAGTGACGCCCGTTCTTCGGATGAATCTTCGGCAGTTTTTCCCAGGCGGGCATTCTCCCTATTTCTACCTATTTTATATTTCTAATATTTATTTCCTCCTGTTGATCTGTTGCGATGCTATAGATTTCGTGCCCCTTTATATTTTCCTGCAGCTTCTACATTGCCATGGACACCTCCTATTACCTGTTGTTTGGTAGATAGTCGGCCCTGTGAGTCATAGTCGCTTGCTCAGGTGCTGCTTCACGTCGTCGATGTTCCACCATTGTTGGGTGGTTGGCACATGCTTAATGGTGGAGATGATCATGGATTTAATTACCGTTTAATAACTAAAACTGAAAGTAGGTAAATAATGCAGAGGCACCGGTGGGTAATAGACAATATTTGATTTTAACCGCCCACTTGTGTCCCATAGGACCCCGAGTTCTTGACACCTGTTCTGAGATCGAGCGCACTAACCACAGGTGGGGTGCGTGGGCACCCCCATCGATTTAGTACCTGATTTCAAAGTACTGTACTAGGGGCCACAACCTAGTTTAGGGCTTTATTACTATCTTGTACTTATGCCATGCTTTACTGCGTTATTTACTATTGCGCATGAAGCGCCTGTACTGTTTAACCTGTGCCACATTTTCGCTGTATCGACAAGACCAGTCACACTTTTGGGTTCCCAGTCGTTTACAACCGTCGCCACACACCCTGGGTCCGTATCGGAGACGACCGACTTTGTGGCGGGTAGCTTAGTGGGGTGGCCCCATGTACTTGCTTTGGGTCTAGGAAACGTCGAGTATGAAACCCCGTCGATATACCGCTGGGTGTATGTTTTGTGATCTTGTACCTACCTAATCTGACAACAAGGGTGTAGGTGCTTGTGGAAACTTTGGTGCACCCCTGCAGGGTTAAATCTTTTCAAGAAGCCGTGTCCGCGGTTATGGACGACTTGGAGCATAGTTCTCGATCATAGACAACTATTGACAAGGTTTGATCTCATCAATGCCCATTGTTATGGACTTGGGTTTTGAAGAAGACGGGGATGCTGGAGATCGCGGAACGGTTAGCAAACAAGCAACACGGGGACACGAGGTTTACCCAGGTTCAGGCCCCCGGAGGGAAAACCCTACTTCTGCTTGTCTGCTCTTGATTACGGCTGAACCGAAGGTTACAGGGGTACGCAGATGCAATCTGGTGTGGAGGTGTGTATGCGAAAGTATGAGTCGAGAGATCTAGGTCGTGTCCTCCTGGCCTTTATATAGACTTAGGCAGGTCCCGGGCATAGACCTAGTTGGTTACAGGTTCTAGGGTTTACCCCTTTGAATTTTCTATCTACTCTAGTCTTGATCTCCAAGGATCCGAAAGCATCATGGGCCTGGGCCACCCGAAAGTCTTCATGGGCCGACGTACATTCGCCGTGGGCCTTCCTTGGGCTGGACTAGGTATGCTGAGATCATGCACCCGCGGGGTATAACCATGTTAGTAGCCCCCGAGTGATCAGTCGAATCGTAGATTCGGCTGAGGACTCTTCAATCTTTCGGGTGCAGCTATGTATTTCAATAGTTCATGTGTAGGGATTGTTGATGCGTGTGCCTGACTCACCCGACGGATCAGGGTCAGTTAACCGTCTTGGGACGAAACAACACGATCTTCCTCAGGTTCGAGTCCCTTAACTCGAAACTGGAACATATGCTGGCGTAATTCGACTCAGGCCGCGGAGGACTTACAGGAGTGGAATTCTAGTGAATTTAATTGATATACCCAACGCGTCCGTCGGGATTTCTTATCGCGCCTGTTGGCACGGGTTCATTCTTAGCAGAGCGCAGTCATGTGCGTTGCCAGGCCATCAGATGATATCTATAGGTCTTATCTTTGTGTCGCAGACACAGCATCCGAATGTTTGTCACCTCGGAGTTGTTTCGGGTGGCCAAGGAGATCGTTGCTCACTCAGCGTTTTGTTGGGGCAGAATGGCCGAAAAAGTTTTTACATGCCGATCCGAAAGATTGCAGTCGAAGAATTCATAGGGTGCGCGACCAGCGCTCCCTATGGGAGTAGCCCCCGAGTGTCTGTTCGAGTCGTAGACTCGAGCGGAGACTTTAGTTCAAACATTGTTCAGTTGTTAAGTCCGTAGGACACAAAAAATTTCGGGTGCTTAAATCCGTCCTCCCTATGGGAGTAGCCCCCGAGTCCGTAGTGGAGTGGCAGACTCGACGTAGGACTCGAAGAAATAGTTCGTATTCATCCTTCGGGTGCGCGGCCAGCGCTCCTAATAGGAGTAGCCCCCGAGTATTTAGTCGAATCGTAGATTCGAGTGAGTACTCTTAGCTGTGAAGCCGAAGAACTTGTAGTTGTTGCTAGTATAGCTTTTGATGACGTCAGTGCTGACGACCAATGACCTCAAGCGTCTGCTGCGCCAGAGATGACTTGACTGGACGAACGTGGGTCCCACTTGCTGACTTTGAAATGACCGGTCACGCGCGGCGTGGAGATAATTACGACGTCTCCTCGATTTCCGTGTGTAGTGGACGGCGTGGTAACATCGGTTCGTTGTGATGCTGACACGTGTATGGCCAGATCTGCCGTTGGCGTTAGGTCTTCTGGATGGACGGCTGCCGTGCATCGTCCTCGTCGTTATAATCATTGGGGAAAGTTGCAGTTTGTTTTCACCGCATCAGTTCTTGTTTTCACTGCCTTCTCGTGCTCCATCGATTCTTACCGCGCACTGGAGTTTCATTCCACATTTCCATCTTCTCTTTTGCGCTCTCACTGCCGGCGTCGCCGTAGCGCGATGGGGAAATCAAAGAAGTCGTCATCTGCGGTTGGTACCAGCGCCGCCGGAGGAAAGAAAAGCGCCACCGCTACCCGTGTCACCGACGGTGGTTGGCGGCGATCAGAGACGCGGGAGAGTGATCTCCGCAAACTTCGCGAGCGGGGCTTGATCCCGCAGGATAGGGGACGTAATCCCCCGTCCCCCAGCTGGGTATCGGGTTATGTTTCTCGCCTTCGTTATGCGTGGGTTTTCCTTTCCAGTCCACAACTTCCTCCGTGGACTGCTCTTTCTCTATGGCATCCAGCTTCATCATCTTTCGCCCAATTCTCTTCTTCACATTGCTTGTTTCATCACTTTCTACGAGTGCTGGCTCGGCATTGAGCCGCACTTTGGCCTCTTCCGGAAACTTTATTCCGTGAAGAGGCAGTCTGGTTCGGATGGTGTTTATCCCATTGGGGGTTGCATCATCTCCCTCAGTCCCAATCTTCTTTTCTTTTCTTTTTCCATGTCCGAATCTGTCCAGTACTGGTGGAGGCGATGGTTTTATATCCGCGACTCCGTAGTGCCTGGGCAAGATTTTGGTCTTGTTCCTTTTGACCCCTCCCAAAAGATTGAGTCGAAAAGGTCTTGGAAAAACAAGATCTTGGATGGCGAGGAGGCGGAGATAGAGGCCCTTTACCGTCGGGTGGAGGATCTCTAGTTGATTCCGGAGAAGGAAGTGAACGGCGTGGACATCATCTGCACGTTTCTCGAGCGTCGGGTGCAGCCTCTCCAGGCTAGGACGCACCCGATGTTTCTTTATTCTGGGCGCCGTGATCCGACGAGGGTTTCGGCTGAGAAAATCTCCGAGGGGGATCTTGACAGGACCCTTCGCTCGCTGCTGAAGTTCAAGGCCGGAGAGGAAATCCCGGGGAAGTCGCTGACTCCGCCGTTTTCTTCGGCGTTGAATGTTCCACAGGTGTAGATTTGTGCGCGTAGCGCTTTTCGTCGACTGCGTATTTATTTTCCTTTGTTTGCTAAAAAAGTCCCTTCTGGTTTTGCAGAGCTTCAAGGTGCCAGTCATGGTACCGCCATTGCCTGAAAAATATCTGAATGCCCCGGATAATGACGTGGTGGATTCCGTGTCCGAGCTGCCGTCGGCGCGATCTCCGGCGGAAGATGCCGACGAGTCGAGCGAGGATCATACGCGCAAACGACCACGGAGCTCCAGCGAGTCTTCGGATGCCTCGACTCCTCCGACTCCTAGAAACCCTCTGTGCCTTGAGCGTCACAGTGACGGGCATGGAGGCTCTTCCTCTCCCATTCCTGCCATTCCTGTGCGGATTGTAGCGCCGCACCCGCCAGCGAAGTGGAAGAAGGAAGAAAAGAAGGAAGAGAAGAAGGAAGAGAAGAAAGGGGAGAAGAGAGCCCGAAGGACTCCTTCTATCTTCAACCTGAGCTCGCTGGACTCGTAAGTTTCCTTTATACTGCTGTCTTTCTGCTGTTGACTTTTTGTTCTTGTGCTAAATATTTTGTGTGCAGGCACTCCTCCCACGACTCCTCCAGCGATGGTGCTCAGGAGATGATGGGAGATTCGAAGGTTGTGTCTCCTCCTACTCAGAAAAATGGCAACTTCGGGGGGCGCTGCTCCGAACCCTCCTCTGCAGGAGGTGTAGGTGGTTGCGCCTCAGAATTTCGCCAGCGGGCCTTCAGCATCACTGTTGGATCATGTAAGTCGTCTATTACCGGGGGAGCCCCCGAGCGTGTGTAAAAGAGTTCTCTTAGTTTGTTCTTCGAGTCTCGGGGGGAGCCTCCAAGTGTTTTCGTGTGAGTCGTTTTTTTTCTCCTGTTGGGCGTAGCTCCCGAGTCCTTTTTCTGAATGGTGGTTCTTCTTCCTGCAGCCTTTTGTGCAGGAAGCCAAGCGGCTGGTGCAGGAGCGCCTGGTGCTGGAGGCCAACCTCCAACAGCTTCAAGGTACCCGTATACTTTGGGTGCTTCTTTCCTTTATTTCTGTCCTGCTTTCTAATGATTGGTTGTTTTGAATGCAGAGGAGCATAATACTTCTCTCCGTGAGATCGACGCTCTCAAGAAGAGTCTTGGTCAATCGGAGAAGAAGGCTGAGGACGCCACTGATACGAAGGAGCGCCTTGAGCTGGAGCTGGCCAAGGCAGCCGAAGCTAAGGAGCGTCTGCAGCAGGAGGCTACGGACCGCGAGGAGCATCTTACCATGGCTGCGACTGCGCGTGAAAGAGAGGTGGCTGACAAGCTCATGGCTGCTGCCAAGGCTGTTTCGGGTGAGTGCCTTATTTTCGCTTCTGTATTTTCGTGTTCTTGCCTTTCTTCTATGTTACTGTCCTCAGTCTTCTTTTTTTGTTTTGCCTCAGATGCCGCAGGCATCGAGTTTGACCGCGGCGCTCTGAAGCACGGGAGTGCTCTAGATGATGCTACTGCAGCGGTCGAAGATCGTTGCAGCACCATCGTCGGCTCCCTTGCCAAGGCGAAGGAAGTCCTTGGCCGCTTCTGCAAGGAGCTTGTCCCTAAGGGCGCGGCCCTTGATGATGTTCACGCCCTAGCAGAGGCTTTGTCAGTCGAAGCGCCTGCGGCGTACAAGCGCAAGCAGAAGGGCATCGGCGCGTCCGTCGGGCTGGCGATGGCTTTGGCGGCTGGAGCGGAGCTGGACCTTCCCCAGATCACCTCCCGGATGCCGACGACCGCGGATGGATCCGAGGTAGCTTTTGCTGCCTATTCTGCTCGCTGCAAGCGATATGGGCCAAAGCTCATTGATCTGTTGTCTGAGTATGCGCTGCGGCAACAGGGGGAGGCCAAGACGAGGCAATCCGGCTCCGAGGCTACTCAGGGTGCCGCGTCTTAGGCGTTGTAGATGTAGGATAGTTTGTAGTCTTCTTTTGTTGTAAATATTTGTGAGGAACGCAATCTTTGTGCCACGTAGTGGCTTTTATATGCTTAATGAACTCTTATGAGTTGTGCTCTTCTCTGTCTGAATGTTTATGTCCTTTGCTTTTCTGCTATGCTAGGTTTCTTCGGGTGCTGACCCCGTTGACACCTCGCCTGCAGCACAGCTGCGTCCATCTTTGGATGATTCCTTGCAACTCGCTTTTCTTCGGGACCGTGTTCGTAGTCTTGAGAGGGAGTTGCTTGGGTTGCGAGGTCACGCCGATGTTTGGAAGTCCAAGGCGGATCGCGGTGCAGCCAGAGAGGAGTACTTGATGGCGGAACTGCTTCGGCTGTCTGAGCAGCTTCAATGTAAGTTGTTCTTTGTTTCGAGCTGCAACTCAGTTCTTCGAATGAGCCTGCTGGCCCTGCCTCTTATTTTGTGCAATTGTCGCAGGTGCTAACCTTGCTCCGAGGAAAGAGAAGGAGCGTGTCGCTGTTCGGGTCAATTGCTTGACTCAACAGGACATGGAGGCTGGTGGCTTCTTCTGGATGGATCGTGACCGCGCTATGGCTCTGGCGACGGTGCAGGATCGTGTGCACCAGGTTTCGCGGGTGCTTCGTCAGGTGCAGACATCGCTTGCCTCGGTGTTGCATGTCATGTTTCCATTGGATGCTGTGCCAACAAACCTTGCGGGTCTTCTGTCGAAGTTTCGAAGCGTGAGCAATGTTAAGGAGTTGGTGCGGCAACTGCTCGTCGCGGGTGTGAAGGCTGCTTTGTCCCTTGTAAGGCTGCACCGGCCTGATGTAGATTTGTATGTTGTAGCAGCTGGGCCACCTCTTCGGCCGGATGGTGGCGAGTGGGATATGCGTCCGCATTACGCGGCTGTAAGGCAGTATGCCGAACAAGTAGTGGATTTGTTTGAGCAGCGTGCTCAAGTGATTCTTCAGAATAGGTAGTACCTGTAAAAGAGGTAGATGTAAAATTTGTATATTTCGACTGGGCGTGTTGTGCCCTGTGTTATAAAGGTTTTATGTTCATTGTGAGCACGCAGTGCTTTATTTGAGTACGTGTCCTTTTTGTTTGCCTGACGTTGTCAGCTACTCAGGGTGTACACATGTGATTCTCAGTCGATGAAATCGTGAGGTGGGGGGAGCCCCCGAGTGCGTTTGTAGCATAAAGTAAAGTTGCAAATAACGAAAACGAAATTTTGGGGCAAGGCACTTAGCTTTATTTATATCGTAATGGAGGAAGTATATTGTTCGGATGAATAGACTTGGCTGAAAAGCCTTATTGAAAGTAAAGGGGTAGGTAACTATGGGTATAATCGCCGTAAGTGTGCGATGTTCCATGGGTTGGAGTATGCGACTCCAGACTCCACGTGCTTGAGGCGATAGGCACCACCTGGGATGACTTCGGTGATGATGTAGGGTCCTTCCCATGGCGACTCGAATTTCTCCGGTCGCTCTTGCTTGAGTCGCAAGACGAGGTCTCCTTCGACGGAGGACCTTGGGCGTAGCCGGCGGCTGTGGTAGTTGCGGAGACTCTGCTGGTACACCGCCGATTGAGCTGCTGCTACGTCTCTTGCTTCGTCGAGTGTGTCGACGGCATCTTCGAGTGCAGCCATGGATTCGGCTTCGCTATAAGCGACGACCCGGGGGCCTGGTGGCGTACTTCGGCTGGTAGCACGGCCTCGGCTCCGTGTACCATGAAGAACAGCGTGTAGCCGGTGGAGCTGTTTGGCGTAGTCCGTAAGCTCCACAGTACGGATGGTAGCTCTTTCGTCCAGGCTCCAGCTTTCAGTTCGAGTGGACTCATGAGGCGCTTCTTGAGACCAGCGCCGATTAGGCCGTTGGCCTTTTCCACTTGCCCGTTTGTTTGCGGGTGTGCCACTGAGGCGTACGTGATGTTGATCCCGAGGCCTTCGCAGAAGTCCTGGAACTCCTTGGAGATAAAGTTCGATCCATTATCGGTGATGATGCTGTGCGGTACGCCGAACCTGTAGACAATGGACTCGAAGAACTTGACGGAGGTTTTGCCTTTTTGGTTGGTGACGGGAATGGCCTCGATCCACTTGGTGAATTTGTCGACTGCGACCAGGAGGTAAACGTGTCCCCCTTTCGAGGAATTTGGCAGTTTGCCGATCATGTCGAGGCCTCATTGAGCAAAGGGCCAAGCTATAGGTATAGGTCTGAGCTCTGACCCGGGTGCGTGCGGTTTGTCGGCGAACCGTTGGCACCCGTTGCATCTTCGGACGATGTCCTTTGCGTCGCTCATGGCCGTTGGCCAGTAGAATCCGGCTCGTAGAGCTTTGGCGACAAGGGAGCGGCTGCCTGCGTGATGGCCGCAGATGCCCTCGTGGATGTCTTGGAGGATGGCTTTCCCGTCACCGATGGTGACGCACCTTTGTAGTACACCCGTAATACTGCGCTTGTACAGCTCGCCATTGATGATGGTGAAGGCTTTTGACCGACGAGATATGCGCCGGGCATCTGTCGGGCTGTCAGGCAGTTCTCCGTTTATCAAGAACTGGAGGTATGGTCGCGTCCAAGTTTCTTCGACTGCCATGACCTACATTAGGTTGACCATGGCGACCTCTGTGTCCAGTTGCTCGGGTCCTTCATGTCCTTCGGGCAGCGTATCCCCCGAGTGTTCTGCTTCTTCAGGTGATCCCTTGGGGAATTTCCGCTTGATGGATGGCACGCAGATCTGTTCGAGGAACACACCCGGTGGCACCTTTGCGTAGGTGGAGCCGATGTTGGCGAGTCTGTCGGCCTCCTCGTTGCTTTCTCTTCCAACGTGCCGAAGCTCGCAGCCGTCGAATTCTCCTTCGAGTGCGTTGTAGAGTGCGCGGTACGCGATCATGTTTTCGGCGTGTGCGTCGCACTCGTTCATCGTCTGCTGGACGACGAGGTTGGATTCACCGTAGATGACCAGGCGCGTTGTGCCGCAGATCTTTGCCATTCTCATGCCGTGGATGAGGGCTTTGTATTCGGCCTCATTGTTGGAGGCTTGGAATTTCATCCGGAGGACGTACTTCATCTGGTGGCCCTGCGGGGAGGTCAGTATGACCCCGGCTCCTGCTCCAGCTTCGCGCTTGGAGCCATCCAAGTGCATGGTCCATGACTGCGACATGTCTGGGGTGTCTGGCAGCTGCAGCTCCATCCAATGTACGAGGAAGTCCGGGAGGACTTGGGACTTGATTGCGAGTCGCTTCTCGTAGATGATGTCCAGGGGTGACAGCTCGATGCCCCATAGGGCCACGCGTCCTGTGGCTTCTGGGTTATTCAGTATGCTGTTCAGGGGTGCCTCGTTGACGACCATCACCTGGTGCTCCTGGAAGTAATGCCTCAGCCGTCAAGCCGTCATGAACACGCCGTAGGCGAGCTTCTGGTAGTGAGGGTACCTCTGCTTTGTTGGTGTCATGTAACTACCTCGGTGAATTACGCTCCTAGTTACAAGCCTGGATGAGCGGAAATGGTTGAAATAGTACGGTGGGGCCCAAATGCCACTCACAGGTAGACCTTTCGGCCGTCCCAACCACTTCCAAACATCAGGACAAGAACGGGCGGCGTAATCGGCAGGCGAAGGGATCAACTACATACACAAATGAGTATGTATGCAAGCCACCATACAACAGTACACCAGAGCCATTCCATCTAAAATAAATAGAAATATTGCAACGCCATACGGCAAGATCCAAATATCTTAGATAGATATAATAGTTTAGGATAGCTCCTCATACATCAAACATCAGAGTATCAGGCGGAAGAGGCAAACAAGATCCGAGTACGGATAAGAAGCAAATCGGCATAAGATGCCCCATAAATAAACACATCCCGCCCATAGATCTCACGGATCCCCGTTCCCGGAATCTCTACACCGAATGATCGTTTCCCACATCGTCCGTCTCCTCCACCCAGTATCCATCTGGTGAGTGTACCTGTTCATCTGAATCAAATAATTTATCGTGTGAGACCCTAGGGGTTCTCAGCAAGTCTTTATGCCTCTAAAGGGGACACAACCTGGGGTGACGCAATTGAAGCAAAAGATAAACCCTAACAATTCTATAGATACTCGCTAACCATCCGCCTAACCAAAGATAGACGGATGTCCGTGAATTAATGACAACAGTTATAACAGTAATATCAACAGATCCATCCTCCTCCTCGCTTACCAACGAGGAAGCGGACGAACACCCCCCATCCGTTGGCAGTTTTATTAACCATTCCATGAGTGTTGCACTATTTACTAGTCAGTTACTTAGTCAAATTAAACCGGTACTTTAGTTATGCTTGTCTATGATCGAGAAACTGTGCTCCAAGTCGTCCATAACCGCGGACATGGCTTTCAGAAAGTTTTACCCTGCAGGGGTGCACAAATAGCAACACACACTCGATCAACCTCGGAAAAACCAAATCAAAACCCAACGAGGCATTCACGACAAAGCAATCACAGGATTCAGAAATATTTCAGGGGGCCACCCCATTAAGCTACCCGCAACGAAGTTAGCTGACTCCGAGACGGACTCAAGGTTTGCGTCAATGGTTGTAAACGACTGGGAACCCGAAAATGTGACTGGGCTTGTCGATACCGCGAAAACACTCCGCTTACCTAAACAGTACAGGTGCAGTACTTCGCACAATTTTAATAAAGCAGTAAAGCATGGCATAAGTACAGGATAGTAAATAAAACCTCAAACTAGTTTGTGGCCCCAAGAAATAAGATTGAATCAAGCTCTGGCTCAGGGGGGTCCCATAATCCTCCCGGATGTGGATAGCGCGAATATTCAAGGAACAGGAATCAAGTACTCGGGGTCCTACGGGACACAAGTGAGCATGAAAAACCAAATAGCAGATATTGCTCACCGGTGCCACTTTCATTAGTTATCCCATTCTACTCAGGTTAAGTTGTTTAGGTACCTCGTTATCCATCAGACACTCACATACCCTACACATGCTGTTCTACGACTCGCATGGATCAAACAACTCCTGTGGTAATGGCTCATGGGATGGAGGAACAAGCTTCGGTGGGGTTTAAAAGTAAAGGCTATGCAATACTTGGGATTCAGTTTATTGCAATCGTGACTCAATGATGCAAGAATAAGATAGAGGCAATAGGTACTATATGTATGCAAGCATGTGGTAGTGCTTGCCTGGCAGCTCAGTTGAAGCGAGAGAAGGATCTGGGTAGTGCTCCTGGGTTTCTTGATATATCCCCTGCTCGGCGTCTATTCGAAGAAGAACCAAACAAACAAGGGCCAACATAAATAAAGTGCACAAGCATATGAATTAAATGCGACAAGCAAACAATCATTCCATGATGAATGATGCACAATTTGCATGGCAATAAAGTAGCATGGCATGGGTGAGGTGTAGAATACAAGAAATTAACATTTTATTGAGTTTTAATCATGTTTTATACTCAATTAAGTTGCTGTAATCTTTATATTTATATGATGCATGCTTCAATTCAGAACATGGAATGCATAAACAGAAAGGTCTCGTCGAGCTAATCATTTTAGACATATCATTTGTTAAATTTGGAGTTATAAATCAAAAGTTATTAATTAATTAAGAAAAGACATTTTGTTGTAATTTTAGCCAACTTGAAATTTAAAGTGTTCAAAATATATTTTAGATAGCATATTTGAATTCCTCACATTTTTCCGATTTGAAAACATATATTATTTGCATTAATTGGAATTATGGATTTAAATTTATTTTAAAGTCAAAATTAGTCAAATTAAGTGAAAGTCAAAGGTTTGACTATTTTAAATCAATTCTGAAAATATTTGATTAAAGATTTGAATTGACATTCAAAAACAAAACATATTTCATATAAAGTTTGAATTCAAATTCCAAACCATTTGAAAGTTATGAATTAGTTTAGATTTAAACAGATTTGAAATTGGAATATGAATTTGAAATAATTTGAAAAGATTTGAATTAAACAGAGAACAGAAGAAACTTTTTAAACTCGGAGGGAGCTAGCCACTGTCACAGACGAGCGGGGCCAACGCTGACTCAGCAGCTCACTGACGCAACGGTGGGGTTGGGAACTTTTGTCACCGCGGAATGGGCTAGCCGGTGCGGATGACAGGTGGGACCGGCGTCCAGCGGGCCACAGCGCGCGCGCGGCCAACGCGTGCTGGACACGTGGGTGATCCCAGACGCGCGGGGGGGACTGGTCCGTGCCGGAAACATCTGCCAAGGGGTTCCTTGCGAAAAGAGCACCGAGGCTGACATGTGGCCCACTTGGGACCGCGGGTGGTGGCGGGAAAACTTCCTGGGCTTTTCTGCAAAACGACGGCGGCTGGTCTGACGAGTCGCACGTCCTCGATAGAGAACGGCGAGCTGGGGGGTTTTGCGGCGGCGATAGAGACTAAACGGCGGCGCATCTAGCTGTGCCACAAAAAGGAAAAGTGAAGAGGGGTCTACGGCCTACGACTTCCGTTCAGGCGGCATCACCGGAGGAGGACTACAACGCACGGGGCATGGCGAGAAACAGAGGGGGGCAGAAGCTGCAGCAGCTGCTGCTGTTGCCAGAGCGCGGCGCGCGGCGGCGCACGCGGAGTGCTCGACGGAAGGTGGCAGCGCTACGATGCACGAGAGAGAAGGGGACCATGTCTGGGGCGTAGAGAGGCTCACCAGGAGCTCGTCGGTGTAGGCGAAGGAGCTCGGGGCGGTCGCGATCTGGCGCGTAGCTGGCTGGCCGGAGCTCCTGGTGCGCACGGACACGGCGGCGGCGAGGCTTCTCCGGCGAGGTCCAGCGGGTTCCGGCGCTTCAGGGCAAAGAAGAGGAAGCAGGGGACGCTCCTGGTGCTCCTGGTTGGCTTGGCGCGCTCCAGATCGAAGGAGAGCAGAGGGGGCCGAGGCTAGGGTTTTGGGGGCATGGTGGTGTGGTTGCAGCTTGGGGAGGAAGAAGGGAGGAAGAGAAGGACCTGGCTTCGCCCAGATGGGATCTGAGAGGAGTGCTGGGGTAGTTGAGGTGATAAGGGGGAGAGAGGAGAGGCACATGGGATGGAGGTGGCTTGCATAAAGTGAGGAGGAGGGATCGGGCTAGGTCTCTCCCTCCTTCTTGTCCTGTAGTAGAGAGGAGAGAGGGACCAGGGGAGGAGGGGAGCTCGGGGTGGGGCAGGCTAGGGCTGGTGGGTCCAGCAAGGTAGGGAGAGGGTGAGGGTAACTAGGGTTAGCTTGGAGGGGGCTCGGGTTAGGGTTTAACTTAGGTGAGAGCACCTTGGAGAAAGGAATAAAGAGAGAGGGTGGTTTTAGGGTTTTTGATAGGATCCACATGACCATGCATGGAGGGGGGGTGAAAAGAGATGAAGGTGAGGAAAGGAGAGGGAGATGTAGTGTGGTTGTTAACAAGACCAACTAGATCAAGCAAAAGAGGGGTAAAGGAAAAAGTAAGATGATCCACTCAAAATTCAAATAAAATTCAAAGAGGACAAAAGATGGTTATGGTCGCATGGCCCATGCAAAATATTTAATGCTAGGTTTCATCTTGTCAAAACAAAATAAATATCCATAGCATTCATACATATGCATTCCAAAAATATGGAATAAGCCAAGCTAAAAGAAGTGAGAGGATGCCCCATGTGGGGTAGATGGAGATGACCATATTGAATAAAATGGGGAATGCTAGTGTGTATGTGCCACTAGGCATTTAGTAAGCCCAATAATATTCCAACATGATAATAACCCCCAAACCACACATAGGGAAGCTAGAAAAGGGTTCCACCCTCAAGGCATGCAAAGGTGGCCATGTGGCTCTCATATACCAATAATGTGAAAACAACATGGTGCATATATGGGAGCATGTGGAGATAGAATTGGATCCATCCCAACCCACATGAGCTAGAGGTAAAACTAAATAAGTTGCAATGCTCATAGATGGTGGAATGGTGGAATGATGGGGTGATGACAAGAAAGGTGGTGGAGTCAATAAAAGATATGCCCCCAACTCAACTTGGGCATTTAAACAATATATCAAGAACCAAATACAATATCAAGAGGCAAATACAATTTACAATGCATATGAGAGAAGAACCAACGCAAAAAGGGTTTTATATGATGCTCAAATGCAAGGTGGCATGATGACATGAGCATGATATAATGATGATGCAACAATTATATATATGAAGTAGACATTATATTACTAGACCAAGTAGCATTACAAATGTTAGACAATTGGGATGCTACATGTCAGTACCTCGCTGAGGTAGTAGATTGGGCGCTGGACCCCGTGGGTCTTGCCTTCTTCGGGGCGTTCGACCACTAGTACGGTGCTGACCATCTGGTGTGTGGCTGCTATGTACAGCAGCAGAGGCTCGCGCTCCTTTGGCGTGACCAAGACGGGCGAGGTTGAGAGGATCCGCTTGAGGCTTTCGAATGCATCGTTGGCTTCGGGTGTCCACTCGAATTTATCTGCCTTGCGTAGCAGCTGGTAGAATGGCAAGGCCTTCTCGCCCATGCGGCTGATGAATCTGCTCAATGCCGCTATTCGTCCTGCGAGCTGCTGGACACCCTTGCTGTTTTTCGGCTTCTCCATCGCCATGATGGCTCTGATTTTCTTCGGGTTCGCCTCATCCCTCGCTGAGAGATGAAGTACCCAAGCAGCTGACCCGATGGGACGCCGAAGGCGCACTTTTCGGGGTTGAGCTTGATCCTGTAGCGATCAAGGTTGTCGAATGTCTCGCGGAGATCGTCGATAAGTGTCCTTGCCTCCCTGTTTTTTATGACTATGTCGTCAACATAGACTTGAATGTTGCGACCGATCTGGTCCTTGAGGCAGGCCTGGATGCATCGCTGGTACGTGGCACCTGCGTTCTTTAGCCCGAAGGGCATTGTGTTGTAGAAGAATACTCCGAACGGTGTGATAAACGTCGTTTTCTCCTGATCTTCAACCTTGAGTCGAATCTGGTTGTAGCCTGAGTAGGCGTCGAGGAAGGAGAGTTTCTCGCAACCTGCAGTCGAATCGATGATCTGATCGATCCGAGGAAGGGGGAGTGGTCCTTTGGGCAGTGCTTGTTTAGCGACGTGAAATCCACGCACATCCACAGGATGTCTGTGTCCTTCTTTGGGACCATGACTGTGTTTGCAAGCCACTCGCTTTCTTTGATTTCCCTGATGAAGTCTGCAGCGAGTAGTCTGTTGATTTCCTTGCCGATAGCTTTGGCTCGTGGCTCGGACAGTCTTCGAATGGACTGCTTGACGGGCTTGGTGTCTGGAAAGACGTTGAGTGCGTGCTCGGCGAATTCCCTGGGAACTCCTGGCATGTCCGCAGGACACCAGGCGAAGATTTCCCAGCGCTCACGGAGGAATTCGACGAGCGCGCCTTCCTATGCGGGGCTAAGGTAGTTGGCGATCAGCGCCATCTTGGAGGCATCCGTCGGGTGGACCTGCACCTTCTTTGTGTTGACCGTGGAGTTGAAAGACATGCCAGGTGCGTTTTGTCGTGCGACTGGGGGTGCCCCATTGTCCGTCACCTCGCGGAGCCTAAGGAGCTCCTCCTGCATACCGAATGATTGGGATATTCTGTTGAAATCTCTGTCGCATTGGTCCGATCGGGTGAAGCTCCCGTGGACTGTGATGATGCCCTTCGGTCCTGGCATCTTGAGTAGCAGGTATGCATAGTGTGGGACAGCCAGGAACCTTGCGAATGCTACATGCCCGAGGATGGCGTGGTAGTGTGATGGCCCGTCCACCACTTCGAATTCGAGCCGTTCCAGTCGGAAGTTGTCCGGCTTGCCGAAGATGACGTCGAGCCATATTTTGCCCAGGGGGAATATGCCCTTCCGTGGAACGATGCCGTGGAACGTTGTGTCTGACTGTTCCAGGCTGCACTGCAGGATCCGCATTGCTGCCAGAGTGCTTGCGAACATCAGGTTGATGCCGCTGCCGCCGTCCATGAAGACGCGACTCATCTCGAAACCTCCGATCTGCGCCTCCAGCACCAGGGCAGCATGACCTGGGCGAGGGATCTGGCAAGGGTGATCCGAACGAGTGAACGTGATGCAGGACTCCGATCCGCTGAGGTACTCAGGGATGGCGGGTGGAGTTGCCACGGCCAGGTTGATCTGTCGGGTGATTTTCTTCTGCACCCTATTCGTAGGGCGCCCCTTCTGGATCATCAGTGCTCCTTTCGGCGGGGATACCCGTTCCCAGCGTTGTTCTGTGCTGGTGCGACCGGTTGGTTCGGGCCTCCTACAGGTGGCGGTGGAGGAGCTCCATGCGCTATATCACCTGGCGCAGGTGCGTTTCCGAATGCAGGGATTGGAGCTTGCTGCCTCATCTACACCATGCTTTCGCTGAGCTTCTGGAACTTGCGGCAATCCTTGAGCATGTGGCTCGCCTTCTTTTAGCCATCCTGCTTGTCGATGTAGAAGTGGATGGTGCATGGACCCGAAAGCTTTTCGTATGCTGAGGGTCCGTTATCGCGGTCGCGGCGTTGCCACGACTGTGTTGGACGTCCTCCATCGCGGAAGTTTCCTCTGCGGTATCCTCCGCTGTTGCGGTTAGCGTCGTTGCGGCGATCGGCATAGTCATCCGCGACCATGTCGGGTCCGTCGCGATCGTCGTAGACGCGCGATCTTCTCTTGCTACGGCGCTCTCGCCATCGACCATAGTCGTCCTCTTCTTCCGATTGTGCTCGGTGAATGGAGTCTTCTCCGTCAGCCCACCTGTTGGCGATGTCCATGAGGTGATCGAGCGTTTTGGGTTTGACGCGCCCAAGTTCCTCCTTGAAGTCTTGGCGTTTGACGCTGTCCCTGAAGGCGTCGATGGCCCTCTCTTCGGAGATGTGGGCTGCGGAGTTCTTTGTGTTGGACCAGCGTAGTATGTACGAGCGAATGGATTCGCCCGTTCGCTGAGTGCAGGCTCGCAATTCTTCGATTGAGGCGGGCCTTTTGCTGGTACCCTTGAAGTTTCGGATGAAGCTGTAAGCTAGCTCATCCCAGCTTCGGATGGACCCTGAGGATAGGCTGCTGAGCCAGATCCGGGCTGCGCCTGTCAGCTGCAGCTGAAGGCATTGCATGGCGGTCTCCTTGTTTCCACCGTGAAGTTTGACGGATGATAAGTGATCGCTGAGCCAAGCCTTTGGGTCTTGAGTGCCGTCGAACTTCGGAGTATCCGAAGGAAGCTTGAAATTTCGCGGCATCCGTGTTCGCCGGACGGATCTGCTGAAGCATCGGGCTCCGCAGAGTTCTCCTTCGTCTTCATCCATCATGGATCCAGACGAGCATGCACGCTTAGCTCGCGCTTTGTCGATTTTGCGTTGTGTGAGCGCATCTCTGGCGTCGTAGTCGCGGTCGCGGCGTCGCGAACTTTTCTTCCTTCGGGGAAGGTCATGTTCCTCCTCTTCGGATGAAGGGGTGGGGCTGCGGTTGAACCTGACTGGAGCTTTCTTCTTCGGCTCCTTGGGAGCTTCCTGGTGGAGCGCGGCTCCGACGAGTCCGAGTCCGGTAAGTGCGGACTTGTGCATGGCCCTCTTCGGGTCCCCCTCGGGAGGTGGGTGGGCCGCGAGGTACGCAGTGGCTGCCATGATCGCAGCCTGCGGCGTTATCGGGATGACGTTGCCGTCGGCGTCCATCTCCATGAAGGATGTGTGGAGAGTTCGCGTCAACTCGCGGCGCTCCTTGGGATCCATGTTTTCCATCCGAGGGCGGTGCTTGTTGCCTGGGTTGGCGTTCGAGATGGAGCCGATGCCCATGGCGGAGAGCGCGGCTCGTCGCGCGCTGGATTCTGAGGCTGCTTGCTTGCGTTTGTCAAGCACCTCCTGCATCTTGACCTGCTTCTTGTGCTCCTCGATCAGGAGCAGGTGGTAGGCCATCAGCATATCCCGCGAGGCGTCTGCGGGAAGGACTATGTTGCCTGCCACAGCTTCGCGGACCTGGGTCCATCCTTCTTTGCTAAGGCGGATGACGTGGTCGCCGTTGTTTTCCCCTTCGGGTGGGGGAGATTGGCTTCTTCTGTTCCCACCGTTTCGTTCTGGCGGGTTGGGTGTTTGCTGATCCACGTCGCTTTGGATGACTGCGGCACATTGGTAGCGCTCGTAGATTGGCCCGCTGCTACCGCAGCTTTCGGATCCGGAACCGTAGGTCCCTGCATCCGATGGCGGATCGTACAGATCGGAGTTGCAGCTGCTGCTGTCGTAGGAATCATCTGCTGATGATGTTGTGCGTAGCACGGGGTGTGGGGCCCATGAAGCGGGCCTGATTGATGGTAGGGGCACCCGCTCAGGGAGGTGGAGGATGCCAGTTTGCCCCACCTGGAAGCAGAAGCTCCCGAACAGGATTTCGAGTCCGTCGCCTACGGGCTCGAAGTCCTTCATGGTGGCCGGCGAGTGGGCGGTGAAGTCGAAAGCGCCGAAGAGGAGATGACTCTCTGTTGCTGTAGAGTTGTAGATCGATCGGGTTGGGACCGTCACGATCGCACAATCAGCGCCCCCAATTCCCACAGACGGCGCCAATTGACGAGGTTTGATCTCATCAATGCCCATTGTTATGGACTTGGGCTTTGGAGAAGACGGGGATGCTGGAGATCGCGGAACGGTTAGCAAACAAGCAACACGGGGACACGAGGTTTACCCAGGTTCAGGCCCCCAGAGGGAAAACCCTACTCCTGCTTGTCTGCTCTTGATTACGGCTGAATCGAAGGTTACAAGGGTACGCAGATGCAATCTGGCGTGGAGGTGTGTATGCGAAAGTATGAGTCGAGAGATCTAGGTCGTGTCCTCCTGGCCTTTATATAGACTTAGGCAGGTCCCGGGCATAGACCTAGTCTGTTACAGGTTCTAGGGTTTACCCCTTTGAATTTCCTATCTACTATAGTCTTGCTCTCCAAGGATCCGAAAGCATCATGGGCCTGGGCCACCCGAAAGTCTTCATGGTCCGACGTACATTCGCCGTGGGCCTTCCTTGGGCTGGACTAGGTATGCTGAGATCATGCACCCGCAGGGTATAACCATGTCAGCTATAACTAAAGTTTACTATTATAATATGACTTGTATCCGATATGACTAGTAAGTTGATAACCACCATCAAATGAATGGATAAAACTGCCAACCGTGTGAGTTTCCTCGGCATGCCTTCCTCGTTTGGTCTCGAGGGGGAAATACCCGGATGGTTATGATTGTGGTAGTATCAGGTTGGTTCCGAATAGGTATTTCTCATCTCTTTCTGATAGACGACAGTTGCCTCAAGTCTCTATAGGTTGTTGAATGCATGTTGTGCTTCCGCTTCAGTCCACCATACCTATGTAGGCGAGGACCGCCGAATTTTATGACTCGCCGTGTACTGGCCTCAGTACTGACCGCTCTCTTTTTTCCTTTGCCCTTTATTGGACCCCTTTTGTTTAAGCAGGTTTGAGATCGACGTCGTTAGCAGGGTTACCCTTCCGGCTTGGCCTGGGCAGGGTTATGGACGCCATTGGTATTCTTCAGGGATCTTAGCTCAATTTTCATCTTATCCGTACTAGGACGCTGTATCGTTTTCAAGGTGATTTGAATCTTTGAACTGTATATCTGTATTCTTGACTCATGGAGTCGTTGTTGTATATATCTGTTCTGTGGGTTCCATCGATGACTATTGTGTAATGATATTACTTCGTTTTCCACCCACGCGCAAGTGCCTGGTGGGCACCTTTGAATCGTTTCTATGCGAGTTTGGCGGGAATCGCTAAAACTTGCATAGGGCCAATCCGAGGGTGTTACAAAATACCTACTGATCCACGGATCATTGGAGGACAATGCATCATCCCCTTCATCATAAACCGCTGCATTTACATCACCACCATTACCCCCATCCTTCAGCCATTAGATCTTGTTGTAATTCCAAATTCAATTGTGGTTTGCACTAGATCTACTTCAGTACTTTCATCCATCCATTTGATTATGATGATATTGTTGATTGCTTCCATGTGTGAGTAGTTCCTTTGTTCTTGGGGAGATGAAGAAACCCTAGCAGTATTATGAATTTGCAATAAAGATGATCTATTCTTGTGTCCAAATGACTTGCCGGTCTATGATTGATTTATGATTTATGATTTGTGTTTGATCTCTCTCTTTAGATGTTATATGAAAGTCGACCACATACCATTTTCCCTTGGGACTAATGGGAGGGAGAAATCCTTTGGACGTGCTTTGGGATCGTACCTGGAATGGCCCCATGACTGATTGGCGCTGGCTCGTGAACTACACAGTTAAAAGAGGAATAAAGAGGGACTCCCTAAGATAATTATGATATCCATGGGGAAACCCTTAATTGCGGTGGTATGTATGGGTGACTGCTTTGAGGCATTGTGGTGGTTATTTAGTGGTGACCTCACTCTTGGCTCAACAAAGTGGTTATCTACGAGCCTTGTAGTGAACATCTTATTATGGAGCTCTCTCCACACATCTCATGACACAAGAAATATGTTATCTTAAATTATTAATAATGACAGCACCATGCTAGAGGAGTATCCTACATCCTCGAGAACGTTTATCCCTATTGAATTCCACCACAGTTTCATACAATCTTGTTACTTGATTTATTTTAATTGTTTTAATGACCTTTTTTCACACAACCAAAAACCTTTTAAACACTCATTACTTGAGATCAAAGGCAACTTACAAGTATCCTTTGGTAGATAGTGACGAGGGGCATACATACCTTTACCAATAGCTCTTTGTGGGTTCGATATCTTTACTTCGAAACTTGCTACAATTGATCTGTGCACTTGCAGTCATAAATCTTCTCCTTGTCCATTACGCCTGCCTCCTGCTCCTCCCTCGTGCATCCTTGGATGAGCATCACGTTGGGATCCTCTTGTAGCATCCCTTCTCCTCCTTGCACCATGCTTGCTTCCTCAACGAACCTGATCATACACAGGTGCACAGACTTAGGTAGTATAAAATTCTCATTGATAAAAATATCAGATTCATTTAGGATTGAATTCACCTGTTGTTCAACTAGCTTGGCACGAGCGTGAGTAATTGGTCCAATCCTGATCTTATTGGACTTGGTCTTGGTAGCAACATTGACAACTTCATTAGGTGTAGGAGATAGCAAGTCAGTAGGGATGTCCTCATCACTCCTCCAGCTTGGCACCGACCTTGTGAGACAGGGAGTCAAGCTCCTCCTGCCGTTTGACCACACCCGCCTCACGAGAATAAATGTCTCCCTCATGGGCGGATATGGCGTTCTCTCATGCGGAAATCTAGATTTCTGCGCCAGTGGTGATCTGCGCCGCCTCGGACGAGGTGCATTGAAGCATGTCCTCCACTTGACGGCACGCCTTCTCTTCCGCCCCATCTATCAGCCTCTTGGCTTTGCTGAGCTACCCCGTTCCTGGACTAGCTGCTGGTCCTCCTTTGCAGCCTCCATCAGGATTCGATCCAGCTCAACACGAACACCGGAAACGAGATTCTCCAAGCACTCAACCCAGGGGAATCCAAGTGACGCTTGCGCGGCCAGGATCAACACTTGGTACTTGGTCGGTCCCATAAGAATCTCCACCGCGGAGGAGCATCGGGGGCTAGAGTCGGAACTAGCCACGGGCGTCGCTATGTGAGCGTTGGCCGCATGAATCATCTCATGAACCTCCCCTTCTTCAGAGATCTCAACCACCGGGTCCTCGGCAGGGAGGGCCCCCTGCCCGGTGCCTTGTTTTAGGGCCTGCCCCTTGCTGACATGCACCTCCTTCTCCGGAGACGACCGGAGAGCGCTCATACCCTTCATGGACGGGCTAATCCGGGATGAGGACCCATCCTGTGCAACTCCCTCTGTGGCCGGCAGGATCAAATAGGCCGGTGAGGATGGTGCACACGATGGCTTGATAGTCCCCTGCATTCCGGGCGCCGCTCGTGGTGTAGGTGGATCTGCGGCCGGAGGTGAGGGATCGTCGAGGCACACCATGGGGCATACCTGCTTCGGGGAGATCCTCTTTAGCCTTCGCTTCTTCCAGGGACGACCACCACTGGGATGAACGAGATAGATAAGACACTAGATGTACGACTAGGAAGAAAGGTAGATGCGGCAAGGTCTTACCTGATGGTACCAGTGGTCAGGATCTTTGACCCTAGTGCCCCTACTTCGCGCTAGGAGGGACGAAGGCCCCTGCAAGGCATGGTTCCTGCTCCCTATCACAGTGGCCTCCGAAGGGGAGCTCAAATCCCTTGCGGACCAGGTGAGGGTCGGGGTCTTGGCGCGCTCACCGCTAGGTGCATCTCAAGGGTCACTCTCGCTCGTGCCACTCTTCATCTCTGCAACTTCCCCAGAAGTGGCCTCTTGTTCGCTCTCATTAGGTATGATGGGAAGCGACACCGGCACTAGAGGATTTTTGTGTCTCGCCGTGTGTCCGGAAGGAAATTTCCCCACTCATCAAACTAGGGAAGCGACACACGGATCTCAGCCTTCCGTGGGTCGGAGCAGAGAGGCAACACCCCCGTGGGAGCTTCAGTGTGGCGGTGGTGTGGAGGAGCTCGTGGAGGTAATTATCCACGACGGAGTCGTTAGTAACGCCAGCTCACAGAAATATGCGGTCCTCCTCGGCCAAGTCCCATGGTTCCTTGTTGTGCTTCTATAGTGGGGCTATGCGAAGCTGAAGGAACTCCATGGCCACCAGAGGTACGGTCAGGCCAGAGTCGTTGAGAGACTTGATGTGCGAGTTAAGGGAATTGACCTTGTCCCCCTCCAGGTACGCTACAGACCATCGTCCGCTAATCTTCGTGGCTAGCGTGGAGGGAGCTAAAGGAGGTGGATGTCCGTTAGAGTGTCCAGGAAGATCCAACGCTTCCGAAAGTTTCCACTCGCTTCGTCCAACCCATGGGAAGCTAGGACGTGCCCTCCTTGACAAAGGAGACACAGCCGACACTATGGGTGGTGGAGGTGAGGCAAAGGGAATATAGCTGGCGGAACAACACCACAGAGGGTTTCACCCCAGCAAACATCTCGCACTAGAAGGCTAAGATGGACAAGGTGGTGACGGACTTGGGCTGTAGGTGCAAGGCGGAGATCTGGTAGTGCTCCAGAATCTCCATGAAGAAAGGGTAAAATAGAGTTATCGGCCCCGGGATCACGGTGTGGTAGAAGAAGGGGTGCACCGAGCTGGGGAGGCTCGCTGGATCTATGGATCCGGGCCATACTCGGGTCGCCCTACTCATTCCATCTTGTGGAAAGCTGCGACTGGAACTTGTGGATCCTAGAGTCTAGCCAGATGGTGGAAGGGATCAGCACTTCCCCAATTTACTCCTCCTACTCTACCCGATGGGGTTCAGCGAGGACCTGTTTCTTCCTTGGTGTGGACAGATTTCCCCGACAAGGAATCTTGTGTGGCAGGGACTTACGGTCAGGGATAAAAGGAAGATGGGAGAAGGACGACTCGGGGAATAAAGATGTGAAGAATAAGGCTGCGCATACGGGGGAACGACCCTTTAAGGGCGGACATTGGACAGCCTTGAGGCAGAGTCCAAGCAAGGTAGCCCCCAGATCTGGCACGCATCTCTGGGTGGTTACTCATGTTTTCCATTGCTCTAGCCGTTGGTTGGTCCATTGACCCTTCGCCCCAGCAAGCGGGGCATGCAGGCCAAGTTCCCGGGGGCTCCTGTCCAGTATAGTGGGTACCCTGGTCCATGGACGGCTGGGCTACAAGTCATGTCGGCAAGATGCCTCGCGAGGCATGAAAAGTCCTTCCGGATGGGTGTTTCAAGAATCTTCGCCAAGGACCCTCTAGAGGGGAGCGCCTACATATGATTCCCCTCCTGAGGGGCGACGGGCCCATGCAAGTCCTCCAAAGGAGGGGGGCGCACACATGCGCCCCCGAAGATAAGACGACACCCTTGGGGGCACCATCGGTGCTGCCCCGGTATGGCCACGAGGGCCCCGCTTTAGTCAAAGGCAAGAATGCTAAATCCCTGTTATCTAATATGTGTCCCTCCATTTCAGTGCAAGGAGCTAGAGGTCGTAGTGCCTCCATGAAGGACGTCTCCTTTGACCGAAGCCCGACAAAGATAGGCATTGCCCATTAGCATATGCCTTGTCCATGTAAAGTAGTCTTCTGAGTCGGGGGACTTTTGGCGGCAATGTGGTGACCCTTCCCACCCAAGATTTGGTGGGTCTAGCGTAGCTATAAAGGGTGGGGTCCTCCTACCTTAGAATGGATTGATCCTTGGGATCTAAAACCCTAGACATTCATCCACCATTGTAACCTAGCGAGGCACCACGAGCAATTCAACCAAGCAGGAGTAGGGGCTTTATCTCCCCACGAGGGTCCCAAACCTTGGTAAAAACATGTGTCTACTCTATATTGTGTGTGTGCTCTCCATCGTCGTCATCATTGAGAAGCTCCGAACGCGTGATTCAGCCCCCTCTCGAACTGAAGGTTAGTCAGACCCCTTGTTCCTAAATGGAACACATTCTACGACATTTCTTCATATGGACTCCGATTGAGGTGTTGTTTGGCTTGTTGGATTCATGTGGATGAGCGCTACAACACCATGGTCTTGCATCAGAAATATGAGATGATGGAAAATTTGACTTTTCCACATCTCATATGACTAAGTATGGCGCCTATGACTTATCCATATTGAATCCTCTTTGATCCTTTATTTTTTGAAATATAGGGTGGGATTTACGCTCATCTAACAATTTCAGGAAAATACCTAAGGGCCCATTCATGGCAAGGGAAGTGGTGGGAGTTTAGTCCCACATGAGTAGTTGAGATATATTTACACCAACTTATAAGGTAAGCTCTTCTCCCACTATTATGTGGTGGTGTGAAGGAATAAGAGGTGCCATAACACCCTTAGATCGGCCCTATGCAAGTTTTAGCGATTGCCGCCAAACCAGCATAGAAACGATTCAAAGGTTCCCATCAGGCACTTGCGTGCAGGTGGAAAACGAAGTAATAGCATTACACAATAGTCCACGATGGAACTCACAGAACATATATATACACCAGCGACTCAACGAGTCAAGAATATAGATATATACAGTACAAAGATCCAAATCACATTGAAAACGATACAACACCCGACTACGGGCAAGATGCAAATGGGGAGAGCCCTGAAGAATAACCAATGGCGTCCATAACCCTACCCAGGCCAAGCCAGAAGGGTAACCCTGCTAATGACGTCGATCTCAAACCTGCTAAACAAAAGGGGTGACGGCAAAGGGCAAAGGAAAAATAGAGTGGTCAGTACTTAGGCCAGTACACGGCGAGACTTAGCATTCGGCGGATCTCGCCTAGATAGGTATCGTGGACTAAAGAGGTAGCGCAACATGGACTAAACAAACTATAGAGACTCGATACAACTAGAGACTATCATAGAGAGATAAGAAAGACCTATTAGGGTCCAACCTGATTCTAACACCAAACAAACCCATCCTGGTATTTCCCCCTCGAGACAAAATGAGGAAGTCAAACCGAGGAACTCACACAATTGGCAATTTTATTCATTCCATTATAGTTGCAACACTTACTAGTCAAGTATATATAGCATGAGCCATCTTGATATCATAAGCAGTGGGCAGTTTTAGTTAACCATTCCGTTGAAGTTTCAATACTTACTAGTCAGATACAAATAGCATGAGACATCCCAAATCCAGCAGTTCTTGGTACTTTTATTTAGCCATTTCGTTGTAGTGAAGCTGATTACTAGTCATTCCAAAGTCAAATTTATAGCACACTTTAGTTATAGTTGTCTATGATTGAGATACGATGCTCCAAGTCCTCCATAAACGTGGACACCGCTTTCAAAAAGATTTACCCTGTAGGGGGCACAAATAGCAAAACACGCACGATCAACATCGAAAAAACCAAATGAAAACCCAACGAGGAATCACGACAAAGAAATCACAACATTCATAAAAATATTTCAGGGGGCCACCCCACTAAGCTACCCACGATGAAATTGGCCGGCTCTGAGACGAACCCAGAGGTTTGCGTCAATGGATGTAAATGACTGGGAACCCGAAAGTGTGACTGCAATTGTCGATACCACGAAAACACTCCGCTTACCTAAAAAGTACAGTAGTAAACTCTCTCCACGAGCAATAGAAGTAAATAATGTAGTAAACATGGCATAAGTACGGGATAGTAATAAAACCCCAAACTAGTTTGTGGCCCAAAGAAATAATATATGATTCAAGATCTGACTAAGGGGATTCATGGTCCCACATGCGGATAATGCGATAGTCAAGGAACGGGTATCAAGTACTCGGGGTCCTACAGGACACCCGTGAGCGGTTAAAAACCTAATGGCATCTATTTCCCACCGGCGCTTCTGCATTAGTTATATCTATTCCTAGCATTTTAATATCAAATTGTAATTAAAGTCATGATCGTATCCAACATTAAGCATGAGGCATTCCTCCAACAACTATGGAACATCAACGGTGCGT
This sequence comes from Avena sativa, assembly GCA_916181665.1. Classification (NCBI taxonomy): domain Eukaryota; kingdom Viridiplantae; phylum Streptophyta; class Magnoliopsida; order Poales; family Poaceae; genus Avena; species Avena sativa. Next base: position 259,423,905 of record OV702281.1, read on the forward strand.
AGCAACACCAGCGCAAGCAACTACGACTCACAAGGCCAACTATCTACCAAACAACAGGTAATAGGAGGTGTCCATGGCAATATAGGCTGCAAGGGAGATAAAATGGTACAGAATCTAAAGCATCACAACATAGGTAGCAATGGATCAACAGAATGAAGTAAAGACTAGAAATATAAAATAGGTAGAAGGGGAAGAATGCTTGCCTGGGAAACATTGTTGAAGGTTTGTTCAAAGTTCGGGTTGACACTCGCATGAACTCATTGGCATAATCGATGAAGAAGCAAATCTACTACGGCAAAAGATGGGGCATGATGCATGTATGTTGTATGTCATGGAAAAAGTGCGACGCAATTAGGCAATATTAAGCGGAACCAGGGTCCCAACAATTATTTAGATGGTTCATGTTGTTTAGATACCCGACATTTTAAATGTTGGCCTAACATGGAAAAACATGACAGTTCGCTACACAAATTTAAATAGGGCCAATATAATACTAGAAAACCCTACATATGGTCTCCATATTTAATTATGAGGTGAATCGGCATAATGCCCCCAAAACCACAACATATATGCAAGTATGTACAATTTATATGCTACAAGGTGGATATCATTTATTAGAAAAAATATGGGTCTCGAAAAGGGGTCATACATCGGGGTATCGACGATCTTGGGGTTCGCCAAGGGTTCAGGTTCCGTCTCTGGATCCATGTAGATGGTCAAGGCATCCAGGAAGGCGATCTTGGTGTTCCGTGGGGTTCGATTTCTAAAATCGGGGTCTTCGGGTCCGTGAACAGCTTCGGAATCCAAGAAGGAGAAGTTGTTCTTTCGTGTCGAAGACCTTTGGGTTGTGTGGTTTCTCGATGTCGAGTCTTGCTCATCTGTGAAGTTCTTGTCGATAGGGACAATGTGCGGTGATGAACTTGGTGGCGAGGACGAGAAAACATGGATGGTTACAAACACATGGTCTTCACATTGGCACCAAACCAACCTACATTGTATCATCACCAACACATCATCGTGTCCAAACCTCTTCACCAACGCTTCAAAATGGCATTAATGAAAACACCATAACTACCTGGAAAGCAAGCACACAATGACACTCGCGTGACGTGCTGGAAACATGGGCTGCGGCAGCGACACGCGTGCGGATAGGACGATAGGGATGAGGTGCGGAAGAGCCGACGGCCAGCACAGGAAGACAGGGACGCGACGACGGTGGCCGAAGAGCGTGCTTGGGTAGACTTGTGGCGGGGAACCCGGCGGCGGACGACAGCGCTGGCTTGCGGAGAAGGAGAGGGCACCGGGGCGATGTAGAGAGGTGCGAGGCTTGCTGAGCGACATGAGATGACAGCAAACGAGCGCCTGCGGGCAGGTGGTGCTCGGTAGGAGTCCAAGGCGAGGCTAGCAACCGCGGAGACATGAAGATCGGTGCGGCGAGCTCGCGGAGAGGAGCGGGCTGGCGAGGAGAGGGGTAGGAGGCGCCACGAGGACGGCCCACGAGGGGAGCACGAGGACAGACCACCTAGACGAGGCTAGGGAGGCGAGGGGTTTGCGATGGGGAGGAAGTGATCCTGCCTTTAGACAGCAGCGGGTTCATGAGAAGGGACGCATCGAGGCAGGGCATGGAGTTTGGTGGGAATAGGGGTAGGTGGAGCCATGGGTGGGCGTCGCGTATGCGGATTTCACGCGGGGGACATGGCCCGCAGGCGCTGGCGGTAGCGATAGCGACATGGGTGGGTGGGGGTTTGCGGGAGAGGGCCAGAGCGAAGCGTTCTTCGGGATGGGGCCAGGGCAACATGCAACGTAGAAGGGGTCTAGGGCGTGCGCCATGTGGCTTGTGTATCTAGTGCGTGTGTGTCTGGTGTGGCACGCACCCGTGTTTTCGGCGGCAGCGGGCGGGGTCTAGGGCGGGTGGGGATAGGGTTTAGACATGGTAGATTTAGGGTTTGTCTAGTTAGGGTTAGGGTTTTTGGGGTGGTAGGCTACTGCCATCTTGGCCTTTGGGCATGGCCGGTGGTGGCCTCCCCCAGGTTTACAAAAATTGTTTTATTTAATTTATATAGTTTGATATATTGTATAAAATACTTTTATAAATAGTTTTTAGACAAAACAACATATCTCGAAGTACTGGGTTTTAACATTTGAAACATAGAGGGGCTATTTGTAGAAAACAAAACTAGGCTTTTAGAGAATAGCTTTAGGACAATTATATGCATGCAAACATGAAGATGCTCAAATGCAATGTGGCATGATGACATGAGCATGCAGTCATGATGATGCACATCAAAGAGCGATTTTCTGGTAGTGGTTTTACCCGGGGTGCTACAATTCGACACAACTAACAATGGATCTCGCCCTCAAGATCCATCTCATGGTACGGGAAAGAAGTTTGACGGTCTCAATCTTCTCGCTTCGGGTAGATCTTCGTGACACCACTAACAAGGTTACTTTTTCCATCTTGAAATCAGCGACACCACCAACAAGGGTCGAAGCTCCGTTCATCGAGAGAACACTCCGGATAAACATAGATTAATGCAGATGTCTTAAAAGGTAAGGGCAAAGGGCAACTCTAACTTCTGTGGAAGGGGTAAAATTTCTTGATCCACCGATTCAATGTACAAGAGCGAATGATACGAGTAGTCGGATGGTGATCAGTCCATCGCGCACCCAAAGCATTACTCTGCACAAGAACGGAGAATTATGCAACCAACTCTCGGAATTCAGGCTTACGATCTTGACAAGCGATGTTCAGAAACAAAAGAGTAACATGGGATCTTCATAGGATCTAGCGTAGATGATGTCGTTGTCTTGAAAACACTAGGAGATACAAGGAAAAAATTAGTTAACTTTTGGTCATTGAAAGGTACACAGAGGAAGATTCCTTAGATAGCAAGAAGACCAGATGTCGAAGCACCGTTACAAGAGGAAGGAAGCGAAACCCTAAAGGTCCAATGGAAACCCGACCACGAAAAATCCTAGACTCTAAGAAAAGATAAGAGCGCAGATTCAAAACACGTAGAGGTAAGAAGAGAATAGCACAGGGATAAGGAGTAAAAGCAGACCTAATCACATCTATCCAACCAATTTTGCAAAATAGTTTTGACACTCTACATCGTCCGTTAGCTTGGTAATCCTACAAGCTGGACCAGTGGGGTATCGCAACTGATGAGCTCTGATACCACTTTGTAACACCCACAGATCGGCCCTATGCAAGTTTTAGCGATTCCCGCCAAACCAACATCGAAAGATTCAAAGGTGCCCCCCAGGCACTTGCATGCGGGTGGAAAACAAAGTAATATCATTACACAATAGTCCATGATGGAACCCATAGAACATAAATATACACCAGTGAATCAACGAGTCAAGAATATAGATATACAATACAAAGATCCAAATCACCTTGAAAACGATACAACACCCAACTACGGGAAAGATGCAAATGGGGCTAAAAGCCCTGAAGAATAACCAATGATGTCCATAACCCTGCCCAAGCCAAGATGGAAGGGTAACCCTGCTAACGACGTCGATCTCAAACCTACTAAACAAAAGGGGCCAGCAAAGGGCAAAGGAAAAAGAGAGCGGCCAGTACTGAGGCCAGTACACGGGGAGACTTAGAATTCGGCGGCTCTCACCTACATAGGTATCATGGACTGAAGCGACAGCGCATCATACACTAAACAACCTATAGAGACTCGATACAACTGGCAACTATCAGAGAAAGAGATAAGAAATACCTATTTGGATCCAACCTGATTCTAATACCAAACATACTCATCCTAGTATTTCCCCTCGATACCAAACGAGGAAGTCAAACTGAGGAACTCACATAGTTGGCAATTTTATTCATTCCATTATAGTTCCAACACTTACTAGTTAAGTATAGATAGCATGAATGATCTTGATATCATAAGCAGTGGGAAGTTTTTGTTAACCATTCCGTTAAAGTTGCAATAATTACTAGTCAGATACAAATAGAATGAGACATCCCAAATCCAACAGTTGTTGGTACTTTTATTTAGCCATCCGTTGTAGTGAAGCTGATTACTAGTCATTCCAAAGTCAAATTTATAGCACTACTTTAGTTATAGTTTCCTATGATTGAGATACGGTGCTCCAAGTCGTCTATAACCGTGGCCACTGCTTTCAGAAAGATTTACCCTGCAGGGACACAAATAGCAACACGCACACGATCAACCTCGAAAAAACCAAATGAAAATGCAACAAGGTATCACGTCAAAGCAATAACAAGATTCATAAAGTATTTCAGGGGGTCACCCCACTAAGCTACCCGCAACGAAGTTGACCGGCTTCGAGACGGGCCTAGAGGTTTGCGTCAGGCCTTTCACAATGGGTGTTTCTTAGCATAGTATCCTAGGTGCTTTGCCTATGTGGCATATCATTTAATGAAGAAATAGGGTGTTGTAGTATTTTAGCTAAGATACACCCCTTGCACGGTATCATATGAAAAAAACTTGGCTTGACCAATCACACACATGCATGAGACTAAAATCATTAAATGTAACACTACTGAGAAACACCATCTAAGAAACAATGCATTGTCATTGTTGTTTCTTAAGTTTTAATTACTTCTATGAAAACGTGCTAAGAAATGCCCCATTGTGAAAGGCCTCAATGGCTGTAAATGACTGGAAACCCGAAAGTGTGACTGGGATTATCGATACAACGAAAACACTTCGCTTACCTAAACAGTATATTAGTAAACGCTCTCCACGATCAATAGTAGTAAATAATGCAGTAAATATGTCATAAGTACGAGATAGTAATAAAACCCCAAACTAGTTTGTGGCCCCAAGAAATAAGATATGATTCAACCTCTGTCTAAGGGGATTCATGGTCCTACATGCAGATAGTGAGATAGTCAAGGAATAGGTATCAAGTACTCGGGGTCCTACGGGACACTAGTGAGCGGTTAAAAACCAAATGACATCTATTGCCCACCGGTGCCTCTGCATTAGTTATATCTATTTCCAGCATTTTAATATCAAGTTGGAATTAAAGTCATGATCATCTCCAACATTAAGCATGAGGCATTCCTCCAACAACTATGAAATATCAATAGTGCAAAGCAATGCCTACGCAAACAACTACGACTCGTAAGGCCGACTATCTACCAAACAATAGGTAATAGGAGGTGTCTATGGCAATATAGGATGCAAGGGAGATAAAATGGTACAAAATCTAAAGCAGCACAACACAGATAGCAATAGATTAATAGGAGGAAGTAAAGACTAAAAATGTAAAATAGGTAGAAGGGGGAGAATACTCGCCTGGAAAACATTGCCGAAGGTTTGTTCAAAATTCGGGTCGACACTCGCATCAACTCATTGGCCTAATCGGTAGATAAGCAAGAAACACCAGATGCACTATTTAATACCGCGGCAAAAGATCAGGAATGATGTATGTCATGGCAAAAGTGCGATGCAATTGGACAATACTAAATGGAACCGGGATCCCGACAATTATTTAGATGGTTCATGTTGTTTAGATATCCGATATTTTAAATATAGATTAATAAGGCAAAACATAATGGTTCACTATACAAATTTAAATGGGTCCAATATATGACTACAAAACCCTACATATGTTCTTCATATTTAATTATGAGGTGAATATGCATAATGCCCCCAAAACCACAACATGTATGCAAGTATGTAAAATTTATACGCAACAAGGTGGATATCATTTATTATAAAAAATAGGGTCTAGAAAAAGGGTGGTATCGGCGATCTTAGGGTTTGCCGAGGGTTCGGATTTGGTCTCCGGATCCATGTAGACGGTCAAGGCGTCCGGAAAGGCCATCTTGTTGTTCGCCGAAGGTTCGGATTCGATTTTCGAGATCAGGATCTTTGGGTCCGTGGACGGCTTCAGAATCCAAGAATGAGAAGTTGGGGTTCCGTGTTAGAGACCTTCGGGTTGTGTGGTTCTGATGTCGAGTCTTGCTCATCTGCAAAGTTCTTGTCGATAGGGACAATGTGCGGTGAAGAACTTGGTGGTGAGGACGAGAAAACATGGATGGCTACAACCTAAGGGTGCAGGTGGGACTGCTCGCGGGAAGCCCGCATACGCCCGCACAGTCCCACACAATTTAAGTGGGTGTCCCACGGGAGCCCGCGAAACTTATGTGGGTGTCCACTATCCCGCGTATACCTACGTATACCCGCAAATATGTTACTATAATTATTCCTTGTATAATGTTTATAAAAATATTTTAGTATATAATACGATCAACATTTAGCACTTCAATGTATTAATTACTTTTTCCACTTTTTGAGTGACTCGCCATTCTTTCTACTAGACATAATATTTGCTTGATTGAGAAATTCCTACTCCTTTCTATCCAAATTAATGTCCTCATATTTGGCTAGATTCAGATGTATCTAGCACTAAATATGCCTAGATATATTCGAATCTAGACAAATATAAAAATATTAATTTGGATCAAAGTAGTTTTTTTAATGTTCGCGCTCGATCGTGGGCTTCCCACGGAAACTCACTATTTTTTCTTGTTTACCCACGGGTATCCCGCATAGCCTTTATGTGGGCTTAGATAGTAGGCTCCGCGGACAGCCCATTTCCACCTCCACCATGCACCCTGACTACAACCACATGGTCTTCACGTCGGCACCAAACCAACCTAAACTGTATCATCACCAACACAGTGTCGGGTCCAAACCTCTTCACCAACGCTTCAAAATGGCATTAACCAAAACATCATAACTACCTGGAAAGCAAACACACAATGACACTCGCGGGACGTGCTGGAAGCAGGGGTCGCGGCAGCGGCGCGCGTGCGGAGAGGACGACAGCGGCGAGGTGCTGTAGGGGTTTAGTGCGGAAGAGCCGACGGGGGGCTAGGCCGGGCAGGAAGACAGAGAGGCGACGACGGTGGCCAGAGAACGCGCTCGGGCGGACTTGTGGCGGGGAACCCGGCGGCGGATGGCGGTGTCGGCTTGCCGAGAAGGGGAGGGCGTCGAGGCGAAGCAGAGAGGCACGAGGCGACAGCGGACGGGCGCCTGCGGGCAGGCGGTGCTCGGGAGGAGGCCGAGGCGACGCTAGCAGGAGCTGGGATGGGAAGATCGGTATGGTGAGCTCGCGGCGAGGAGTAGGCCGGCAAGGAGAGGGGTAGGCGGCGCCACGGGGAAGACTCACGAGGGGCCCACGAGGACGGACCGCCTGGATGGAGCTAGGGAGGCGAGGAGGAGGCGCTCCTGGCGTTAGACGGCGGCGAGCTCGCAAGAAGGGACACACCGGGGTAGGGCGGGGAGTTTGGTGGGAACAGGGGTAGGTGGGGCCAGTGGTGGGCGTCGCGTACGCGGCTTTCACGCGGGGACGCGGCCCGTGGGCGTTGGCAGCAGCGATAGCGACAGGAGTGGGTGGGGGTTTGCGGTAGAGGGCCAGGAGCGGGGCGGTTTCCGGGGTGGGGCCGGGGCAACATGCGATGCGGCAGGGGCCTGGGGCATGCGCCGTGTGGCTTGTGTAGCTAGTGCATGCTTGTCTGGTGTGTGTGCGTGCGGCGCGCGTGCCTATGTTTGTGGCGGCAGCGGGCGGGGTCTGGGTCAGGTGGGGATAGGGTTTAGATAGGATAGATCTAAGGTTTGTCTAGTTAGGGTTAGTGTTGGTTGCTGCCAGCTGGGTCTTTGGGTCTGACCGATGGTGGCTAAAACAACATATCCGAAAATACCGAGAAGATATTTGTAGAAAATAAAACTAGGCTTTTAAAAATAGCTTTAGGAAAATTATATGCATGCAAACATGAAGATGTTCAAATGCAATGTGATATGATGACATGAGCATGCAGTTATGAGATGCACATCAACGAGTCATTTTTTGGTCGTCGTTTTATCCGGGGTGTTATAGGTTCTCCACATGCGCGTTCCTCTGCCACCGCCCGCCTCGCAACGCCACAACGACTCGTCACGTCGCACCCACGCTCCACGGGTTGCGGGAATCTCGTGGAGCTAATGTGTTGTTTTTGTCGCGCAGAAATGAGATACATATGGTTGCAATTGAAACATTAATGAGAATGAATACGAGCTGAAACGATTTGTCTTAAGTGCTCTTAAGTGTGTACATTTTTAGTCCTTCATTACGGGCGTTTCTTTCTGTTGAACCCCTCAGACGTATCCACCTATGCCTATATATTGGAGAGATCGCTCCTCTCTGAGATGGAGAACAAGACCATTGCCTCCATGCGTGAGTACCCATGTCATTCGTTCCACAACTGCTTCCTCGGGTGATCCCATCCTGTCCACCATGTACACGGCTGACGGGAGAGAAGGCCTCTGAAACCCCGTCCCTCGTGATCCTGTATGAGAGAAGTCGATTAGGATTTTGGGAAGCGTATTCTCACGAGGTTTAATCTCGCCAATGCCCATTTTTATGGACTTGAGTTTTGGAGAAGATGGGGATGCTAGAGATCGCGGAACGGTTAGCAAACAAGCAACACGGGGACACGAGGTTACCCAGGTTCAGGACCCCGGAGGGAAAACCCTACTCCTACTTGTCTGCTCTGATTATGGTGGAACCGAAGGTTACAGGGGTGCGCAGATGCAATCTGGCGTGGAGGTGTGTCTGCGAGAGGTTATCATAGAGCCTCCTCGACGTGCCCTCCTGGCCTTTATATAGAGGCAGGCAGGTCCCAGGCACAGATCGAGTCGGTTACAGGTTTTAGGGTTTACCCCTTTGAATTTCCTATCTACTCTAGTCTTGTTCTCCAAGGGTCCGAAGGCGTCATGGGCCTTGGCCACCCGAAAGTCTTCATGGGCCGGCGTGTATTTGCCATGGGCCTTCCTTGGGCTGGACTAGGTATGCTGAGATCGTGTACCCGCGGGGTATAACCATGTCAGTAGCCCCCGAGTGTTCAGTCGAATCATAGATTCGGCTGAGGACTCTTCAATCCTTCGGGTGCAACTCTGTCTTTCAAGAGAATGTGTAGGGATTTTTGATGCGTGTCCCTGACTCTCCCGACGGATCAGGGTCAGTTAACTGTCTTAGGACAAAACAACACGATCTTCTTCAGATTCGAGTCCCTCGACTCGAATCCGGAACAGATGCTGGCGTAATTCGACTCAGGCCGCGGAGGTCTTACAGGAGTGGAATTCCAGTAAATTTAAATGATGTACCCAACGCGCCTGTCGGGATTTTTCATCGCGCCTGTTGGCATGGATTCTTACTAGCAGAGCGCAGTCATGTATGTTACCAGGCCATCAGATGATATCTGTAGGTCTTATCTTTGTGTCGCAGACACAACATCCGAATGTTTATCACCGCGGAGGTGCTTCGGGTGGCCAAGGAGGACGTTGCTCACTTAGCATTTAATTAGGGCAGAGTTGCCGAAAAAGTTTTGCATACTGATCCGAAGGATCGCAGTCGAAGAATACATAGGGTGCGCGACCAGCGCTCCATATGGGAGTAGCCCCCGAGTGTCTGTTCGAGTCGTAGACTCGAGCAGAGACTTTAATTCAGCCGTTGTTCAGCTTCAGGTCCGTAGGACACAAATTTTTCGGATGCTTGAATCCACGCTCCCTATGGGAGTAGGCCCCGAGTCCGTAGTGGAGTCGCAGACTCGACGTAGGACTCGAAGAAAAATAGGTTAGTTCTGTAGTTTTTGTTCATTTTCGGGTGCGCGGCCAGCGCTCCTGATAGGAGTAGCCCCCGAGTAGTTAGTCGAATCGTAGATTCGAGTGAGTACTCTTAGCTTTGTAGCCGAAGAATTGTGGCTTTTGCTAGTATAGCTTTTGATGACGTCAGTGCTGACGATCGGTGACCTCAAGCGCCTGCTGCGCTAGAGATGACTTGACTAGACGAACATGGGTCCCACCTTCTGACCTTGAATTGACCGGTCACGCGCGGCGTGGAGATAATTACGGCGTCGCCTCGATTTCCGCGTGTAGTGGACGGCGTGTGAGCGACGGTTCGCTATTATGATGACACGTGTATGGTCAGATCTTGCCATTGGCGTTAGGTCTTCTCGATGGATGGTTGTCGTGCATCGTCTTCATCCTTATAATCATTGGGAAAAAATTAGTCTGTTTTCACCGCAGCGATTCTTGCTTCACTGCTCCAATCTTCTCTGAGATTTCTTGCTGCGCGCTGGAATAACCTCGGACATTTCCTTCTTTGATTCTACGGTCTTGTCGCCGGCGCCGCCGCATCATGATGGGGAAGCCTAAGAAGTCCTCTTCTGCGGTTGGCACCAGCGCTGCTGGGGGCAAGAAAAGTGTTGCCGCTGCCCATGTCACCGACGGTGGCTGGCGACGATCGGAGATGCGAGAGAGTGATCTCCGCAAGCTTCGTGAGCGGGGCTTGATCCCGCAGGATAGGGAGGCCGTGAAACTCCCTGGAAACAAGGTAATTCCCCGTCCCCCCGCTGGGTTTTGGGTTATGTTCCTCGCATTTGTCCTTCGGGGCTTTTCCTTCCCAGTCCACAATTTCCTTCGTGGACTGCTTTTTCTTTATGGCATCCAGCTGCATCATCTTTCCCCCAACTCTCTTCTTCACATTGCTTGTTTTGTTACTTTCTGCGAGTGATGGCTCGGTATCGAGCCGCACTTTGGCCTCTTCCTGAAACTCTATTCCGTGAAGAGGCAATCTGGTTCTGATGATGTTTATCCCATTGGGGGTTGCATCATCTCCCTTCGATCCAATCTTCTTGTCTTCTCCTTTTCCATGTCCGAATCTGTCCAGTACTGGCGGAGGCGATGGTTTTACATCCGCGACTCCACGGTGGATGGGCAGGATTTTGGTCTTGCTCCTTTCGACCCCTCCTAGAAAATAGAGCCGAAAAGGTCTTGGAAAAACCAGATCTTGGATGGCGAGGTAGCGGACAAAGAGGGGCTCTATCGTCCGGTGGAGGATCTCCAGTTGACTCCGGAGAAGGAGGTGAATGGTGTGGATATTGTCCGCACCTTTCTCAAACGTCGGGTGCAGCCGCTCCAGGCTAGGGCGCACCCGATGTTCCTTTACGCTGGTCGTCATGATCCGACTAGGGTTTCGGCTCAAGAATTCTCCAAGGGAGATCTCGACGGGGTCCTTCGTCCGCTGTTGAAGTTCAACGCTGGAGAGGATATCCCGGGGAAGTCGCTGACTTCTCCGTTCTCCGCTTCTCATCCGGTTCCGCAGGTGTAGATCTGGGACGTGCGTGTGGCGCTATTTTCATCTGCGTTGTAATTGCATTTATGTTCCTGCTAACATATTTGCTTCTTTTGTGTAGGAGTTCAAGGTGCCGGGTATGTCGCCTCCATTGCCGGAAGTATTCCCGGATGCTCCGGATAATGAGGTGGTGGAGTCCATGTCCGAGCTGCCATCGGCGAGATCTCCGGCTGAAGAAGCCAACGAGTCGAGCGAGGATCACACTCGCAAGCGCACGAGGAGCTCCAGCGAGTCGTCATATGCTTCAACTCCACCGACCCCCAGGAACCCGCTGTGCCTTGAACGTCACAGTGATGGGCATGGGGGCTCTTCCTCTCCAATTCCTGCCGTTCCTGTGTGGGCTGTGGCACCGCACCCGCCGGCGAAGCGGAAGAAAAGAAGGAAGAGAAGAAAGAGGAGAAGAAGGTCCGGAAGACCCCCCGTCTTCGACTTGAGTGAGCTTTCTTCGTAAGTTTCCTTAGCCATGCGTTGCTTTTTCTTGTCTGTTTACCTTGCGCTTAGATAATTTGTTCTTGTGTAGCCACTCCTCCAATGACTCCTCCAGTGATGGTGCTCGCGATATGATGGAGGAGTCGAAGATCATGCTTCCTCCTCCTCAGACGGTGGCCACCTCTGAAGGCGCTGCTCCAGACCCTTCTCCACAGGAGATTCGGGTGGTTGCGCCTCAGAAGGCTGCGAGCGGACCTTCGGAGTCGCCGTCAAATCATGTAAGTAATTCTGCTTTCTGCCACGGGGGAAGCCCCCGAGCCTTTTTGAATGATCTGTTGATTTTTCTTTTCCTTCCACCTCGGGGGGAGCCCCCGAGCATCTGTAGGGTATTTTGTTGTTCGTTTGTCCTTCGAGGCTTGGGGGGAGCGCCCGAGCATTTTTCGTCTGTCCAACTTGCTTCTGCTCGTCCTTTTGGGCGTAGCCCCCGAGCCGTTCTTTTGACTAGTAGTTCTTTTTGCAGCCTTTTGTGCAAGGTGCCAACCAACTGGTGCAGCAGCACCTGGCGTTGGAGGCCAGCCTCAAGAAACTTCAAGGTACTTTTATGCCTTGGTCTTTTGTTTCTTCTTGCATTTTGTCCTTCGATCCGACATTTGTATTGCTTGCTGCAGAGGTTCACGACGCCTCTCTTCGTGAGATTGATGCTCTCAAAAAGAGCCTTGGTCAAGCGGAGAAAAAGGCCAAGGTCGCCGTTGGTGCAAGGGAGCGCCTCGAGCTGGAGTTGGCCAATGCGACCGAGGCAAAGGAGCGCCTGTAGAAGGAGGCTACGGACCGCGAGGAGCAGCTCGCCACTGCCACGGCTTCGCAAGAGAGAGGTGGCCGGCAAGCTTATGGCGGTTGCCAAGGCTGTTTCGGGTGAGTATCTCTACCTTCTTATTTTTGATTTCCTGGTCTTTCTTTTGCAATGCTTTTATTCATTCAGCTTCCTTTGTTGTCTTAGATGCCGCGGGCATCGAATTTGACCGCGATGCTCTAGAGCATGGGAGCGCTCTGGATGATGCTACTGCGGCGGTCGAAGACCGCTGCAGTACCATTGTTAACTCGCTTGCCAAGGACAAAGAGGTCCTTGGGCGCTTGTACAAGGAGCTTGTCCCCAAGGGCGTGGCCCTCGAAGATGTTGATGCCCTGGCGGAGGCGCTGTCAGCCAAAGCACCTGCGGCATACAAGTGCAAGCAGAAGGGCATCGGCGCATCCGTCGGGCTGGCAATGGCCTTGGCGGCTGGAGCGGAGCTGGACCTTCCCCAGGTCACTTCCCGTATGCCGACGATTGCTGATGGATCGGAGGTAGCCTTTGCCATCTATGCCACTCACTGTAAGCGTTACGGGCCAAAGCTGATTGATCTGTTGGCCGAGTACGCGCTAAGGCAGCAGGGGGAAGCCAAGGCGAGGCAATCCGGCTCCGAGGCTACTCAGGGTGCAGATTTGTAGGCGCTGTAGTTATAGGATAGTTGTAGCTTCTTTTGTTGTAAATATTTTGATGAACAATCCTTGTGCCACGTAGTGGATTTTTCTGCACTTAATGAATGTGCTGAGTTTCGTGCTCCTTCAACTGCTTGTTCATGTCTTTGTTTTTCTGTTAATCTAGGGTCCTTCGGGTGATGATCCCGTTGACACTTCGTCTGCAACGCAGCTGCGGCCATCCCTGGATGATGCGTCGCAGCTTGCGTTTCTTCGAGACCGTATCCGTAGCCTCGAGAAAGAGTTGCTTGGGGTGCGTGGCCATGCTGACGTTTGGAAATCCAAGGCGGATCGAGGTGCTGCCAGAGAGGAGTACTTGATGGCGGAGTTGCTTCTCTTGTCCGAACAACTTCAGTGTGAGTTTTTCGAGTTGTTGCTCGTTACTTCGGATGCGCCTGCTGGCCTTTCATCTTACTCTTTTGCAAGTATTGCAGGTGCTAACATTGCTCCAAGGGAGGAGAAGGAGCGTGTTGCCGTTCGGATCAACTGCTTGACTCAGCAGGACATGGAGGCCAACGGGTTCTTCTGGATGGACCGTGATCGTGCCATGGTCCTTGCGACGGTGCAGGATCGCGTTCATCAGGTATCGCGGGTGCTTCGTCAGGTGAAGACTTCGCTTGCGTCGGTTCTGCATGTAATGTTTCCGCTGGATGATGCGCCGTCGACTCTCTTTGGTCTGTTGTCGAAGTTTCAGAATGTGCATCATGTCAGGGAACTGGTGCGACATCAGCTCGTTGTGGGGGTGAAGGTTGCGCTCTCCCTTGTGCGGTTGCATCGTCCTGATGTAGATCTGTCCGCTGTAGTGGCTGGGCCACCTCTTCGGCCAGATGGTGGCGAGTGGGATATGCGTCCGCATTATGCGGCTGTAAGGCAGTATGCCGAACAGATCGTAGATCTGTTTGAGCAGCGTGCTCAGGTTATTCTTCAGAATAGGTAGTACCTGTAAAAATGATAGGTGTAAAATTTGTATACATTTGACTGGGCGTGTTTTGCCCTTTGTTATAAAGGTTTGGGTGTTGTTTTAGCACGTAGTGCTTTTCTTGTATACGTGCCCTTTTCGTTAGCCTAACGTGGTCAGCTACTCAGGTGTACACGTGTTATCCTCAGTCGACGAAGTCGTGAGGTGGGGGGATCCCCTGAGTGCGTTTGTAGCATGGAGTAAAGTGCGAATAGTAAACAAATTTTTGGGGCGATACACTTAGCTTTATTCATATCGTAATGGAGGAGGTACATTGTTCGGCTGAGTAGCGTTGGCTGAATAGCCTTATTGAAAGTAAAAGAGGGAGGTAGCTAGGGGTAGAACCGTCGCAGCTGTGCGACGTTCCATGGGTTGGAGTATGCGACTCCAGACTCCACGTGTTTGAGGCGATAGGCGCCACCTGAGATGACTTAGGTGACGATGTAGGGTCCTTCCCATGGTGACTCGAATTTCTCCGGTCGCTCTTGCTTGAGTCGCAAGACTAGGTCTCCTTCGACGAAGGACCTTGGGTGCAGCCATCGGCTGTGGTAGTTGCGGAGACTCTGTTGGTACACCGCTGATCGAGCTGCTGCTATGTATCGCGTTTCGTCGAGTGTGTCGATGGCGTCTTCGAGTGCAGCCGTGGATTCGACTTCACTATAAGAGACGACCCTTGGGGCCCGGTGGCGTACTTCGGCTCGTAGCACGGCTTCGGCTCCATGCACCATGAAGAACGACATGTAGCCAGTTGAGCTATTTGGCGTTGTACGCAGGCTCCATAGGATGGAGGGTAGCTCTTTCATCCAGACTCCGTCGAGTCGCTCGAGTGGGATCATGAGGCGCTTCTTGATGCCAGCGCCTATTAGTCCGTTGGCCTTCTCCACCTTCCCGTTCATTTGCGGGTGCGCCACTGAGGCGTATGTGATGTTGATTCTGAGGCCTTCGCAGAAGTCCTGTAATTCTTTGGAGATGAAGTTCGATCCATTGTCGGTGATGATGCTATGTGGTACGCCAAACCTGTAGACAATGGATTCAAAGAACTTGACGGCAGTCTTGCCCTTTTGGTTAGTGACCGGCATGGCCTCAATCCACTTGGTGAATTTGTCAACTGCGACCAGGAGGTAGACGTGTCCCCCTTTCGAGGACCTTGGCAGTTTGCCGATCATGTCAAGGCCCCATTGGGCGAAAGGCCAGGCCAAAGGTATGGGCCTGAGCTCTGACGTGGGTGCGTGCGGTTTGTCGGCGAACCTTTGGCAACCGTTGCATGTTCGGACGATGTCCTTGGTGTCGTTCATGGCCGTTGGCCAGTAGAATCCAGCTCGTAGAGCTTTGGCGACAAGGGAGTGGCTACCCGCATTATGGCCGCAGATGCCCTCGTGGATGTCTTGGAGGATGGTTTTTCCGTAGCCGATGGTGACACACCTTTGTAGTACACCCGAAATGTTGCGCTTGTAAAGCTCGCCATTGATGATGGTGAAGGCTTTGGACCGACGATATATGCGCCGGGCATCCGTCGGGCTATCAGGCAGTTTGCCGTCTATCAAGTACCGGAGGTATGGTCGTGTCCAAGTTTCTCCGACTGCCATGACCTACATCAGGTTGACCACGCGACTTCTGCGTCTAGCTTTTCGGGTCCTTCCTGACTGTCGGGTAGCGCGTCCCCCGAGTGTTCTGCTTCTTCGGGTGATCCCTTGGGGAATTTCCGCTTGATGAATGGCACGCAGATCTGTTCAAGGAACACACCTGGCGGCACCCGTGCGCAGGTGGAGCTGATGTTGGCGAGTCTGTCGGCCTCCTCGTTGCTTTCTCTTCCAACATGCCGAAGCTCGCAGCCGTCGAAATCTCCTTCGAGTGCGTTGTAGAGTGCGCGGTACGCAATCATGTTGGCGGCGTGCGCGTCACACTCGTTCATCGTCTGTTGGACGACAAGGTTGGAGTCACCGTAGATGACTAGGCACGTTGCGCCGCAGATCTTTGCCATCCTCATGCCATGGATGAGGGCCTCGTATTCTGCTTCTTTATTGGAAGCTCGAAACTTCATCTGGAGGACGTACTTCATCTTATCGCCCTGTGGGGAGGTCAGTATGACTCCGGATCCCGCTCCGGCTTCACGCTTGGAGCCGTCGAAGTGCATCGTCCATGACTGTGTCATGTCTGGAGTGTCTGGCAGCTACAGCTCCATCCAGTGTACAAGGAAGTCCGGGAGGACTTGAGACTTGATCGCGAGTCGCTTCTCGTAGACGATGTCTAGAGGTGACAGCTCGATGCCCCACAGGGCTACGCGTCCTGTGGCCTCTGGATTGTTCATGATGCTGTTCAGGGGTGCCTCATTGACGACCATCACCTGGTGCTCCTGGAAGTAATGGCTCAGCCGACGAGCCATCATGAACACGCCGTAGGCGAGTTTTTGGTAGTGAGGGTACCTCTGCTTTGTTGGCTTCAATACCTCGCTGAGGTAGTAGATTGGGCGTTGGACCCCATGGGTCTTGCCCTCTTCGGGTCGCTCGACCACCAGTACGGTGCTCACCACCTGGTGTATAGCTGCTATGTACAGCAGTAGGGGCTCGCGCTCCTTTGGCGTGACCAAGACGGGCGAGGTAGAGAGTAGCTGCTTTAGATCTTCGAATGCGTCATACGCCTCGGGCGTCCACTCAAATTCATCTGCCTTGTGCAGCAGCTGGTAGAATGGCAGTGCTTTCTCGCCCATGCGGCTGATGAACCTGCTTAATGCCGCTATCAGTCCTGCAAGCTGCTGGACGCCCTTGAGGTTTTTTGGCTTCTCCATGGCCATGATGGCCCGTATTTTCTCCGGGTTCGCCTCGATCCCTCGCCGGGAGATGAAGTAACCAAGCAGTTGACCCGATGGGACGCCTAAGGCGCACTTTTCATTGTTAAGCTTGATCCTGTAGCGGTCGAGATTATCGAACGTCTCACGGAGATCGTCGATGAGTGTTCTCGCCTCCCTGGTTTTGATGACTATGTCGTCGACATAGACTTGGATGTTGCGACCGATCTGGTTCTTTAGGCATGCCTGCATGCATCGCTGGTACGTGGCACCTGCGTTCTTTAGCCCGAAGGACATTATGTTGTAGCAGAACACTCCGAACGGCGTGATGAACGCCGTTTTCTCCTGATCTTCGACTTTGAGTCGAATCTAGTTGTAGCCTGAGTAGGCGTCGAGGAAGGAGAGTTTCTCGCATCCTGCAGTCGAATCGATGATCTAATCGATCCGAGGGAGAGGGAAGTGATCCTTCAGGCAGTGCTTGTTCAGCGACGTGAAGTCCACGCACATCCGCAGGATATCCGTGTCCTTTTTTGGGGACCATCACTGTATTGGCGAGCCACTCGCTTTCCTTAATCTCCCTGATGAACTTTGCAGCGAGTAGTCTGTTGACTTCAATCCCTATGGCTTCGGTCCGGGGCTCGGACAGTCTCCGGATGGATTGCTTGACGGGCTTGGCGTCTGGAAAGACGTTGAGTGCGTGCTCGGCGAATTCCCTGGGAACTCCTGGCATGTCCACAGGACACCAGGCGAAGATTTCCCAGCGCTCACGGAGGAATTCGATGAGCGCGCTTTCCTATGCGGGGCTGAGATCGTTGGCGATCAGCGCCATCTTGGAGGCATCTGTTGGGTGGACCTGCACCTTCTTTGTGTTGACGGTGGAGTCGAAGGACATATCAGGTGCGTTTTGTCATGCGACTGGGGGTGCCCCATTGTCCGTCACCTCACGGAGTCTTACGAGCTCCTCTTGCACGCCGAATGATTGGGAGATTCTGTTGAAATCCCTGTCGCAGTGGTCCGAGCGGGTGAAGCTCCCGTGGACCATGATGACGCCCCTGGGTCCTGACATCTTGAGTAGCAGGTACACGTAGTGTGGTACTGCCAAGAACCTTGCGAATGCTACACGCCCGAGGATGGCGTGATATTGTGATGGCCAGTCCACCACTTCGAACTTGATCCCCTCGCATCGGGAGTTATCCGGTTTTCCGAAGATGACGTCGAGCCATATATTTCCCAGAGGGAATATGCCCTCTCCTGGGACGATGCCATGGAACCTTGTGTCTGACTGTTCCAGGCTGCACAGCGGGATCCGCATTGCTGCTAGGGTGATTGCGAACATCAGGTTGATGCCGCTGCCACCGTCCATGAAGACGCGGCTCATCTCAAAACCTCCGATCTGCGCCTCATGCACCAGGGCAGCATGGCCTGGGCGAGGGACCTGGCAAGGGTGATCCGAACGGCTGAACGTGATGCAGGACTCCGATCCTCTGAGGTACTCAGGGATGGCGGGTGGAGCTGTCACAGCCAGGATGATCTGGCGGGTTATTTTCTTCTACACCCTATTCGTCGGGCGCCCTTTTTGGATCATCAACGCTCCTTTCGGCGGGGGATACCCGTGCCCACTGTTATTCTGGGCGGGTGCGATGGGGTGGTTCGGGCCTCCTGCAGGTGGCGGTGGAGGAGCTCCATGCGCGATCTCGCCTGGTGCGGGTGCGTTCCCGAATCCAGGGTTTGGGGCTTGCTACCTCATCTAAGCCATGCTTTCGCTGAGTTTTTGGAACTCGCGACAGTCCTTGAGCATCTGGCTTGCCTTCTTCTTGCCATCCTGCTTGTCGATGTAGAAGTGGATGGTGCATTGACCCAACAATTTTTTGTATGCTGAGGGTCCGTCGTCGCGATCGTGGCGCTGCCACAACCATGCCGGGCGTCCTCCATCGTGGAGATTGTTTCCACGGTATCCGCGGCTGTTGCGGTTGCCGTCGTTGCGGCGGTCGGCGTAGCCAGCCGCGGCCATGTCGGGTCCGTCGCGATCGTCGTAGACGCACGATCTTCTCTTGCTACGGCGCTCATGTTGCCGGTCGTAGTCATCTTCCTCCTCCGAGTACGCTCGTTGGATGGAGTCCTCGCCGTCGGCCCACCTGTTGTAGATGTCGATGAGGTGGTCGAGTGTCATGGGCTTGACGCGCTCGAGCTCTTCCTTGAAGTCCTGGCATTTGACGCCGTCCCTGAAGGCATCGATAGCTCTCTCCTCGGTGATATGCGCCGCGGAGTTCTTGGTGTTGGACCAACATAGTATGTACGAGCGAATGGATTCGCCCGTTCGTTGGGTGCATGCCCGCAGCTCTTCGATCGAGGCGGGCCTCTTGCTGGTGCCTTTGAAGTTTCGGACGAAACTGTACGCCAGCTCCTCCCAACTTCGGATGGATCCCGAGGATAGGCTGCTGAGCCAGATCCGGGCTGCGCCCGCCAGCTGCAGCTGAAGGCATTGCATGGCGGTTTCCTTGTTTCCGCCATGTAGCTTGACGGACGACAGGTGGTCGCTGAGCCATGCCCTGGGGTCTTGTGTACTGTCAAACTTCGGAGTGTCCGAAGGAAGCTTGAAGTTTCGCGGCATCCGCGCCCGTCGGACGGATCTGCTGAAGCATCGGACTCCGCAGAGTTCTCCTTCGTCGTCATCTTCTTCGGATTCAGATGAGCATACGCGCTTGGCGTGCGCTTTGTCGATCTTGCGCTGCGTTAGCTTGTTTCGAGCGTCGTAGTCGTGGCTGCGACGGCGCGAGCTCTTATGCCTTCGAGGAAGGTCGTGCTCTTTGTCCTCAGATGAGGGTGTGGGGCTGTGGTTGAACCTGACCGTGGCCTTCTTCTTTGGCTCCGTAGGAGCTTCTCCGTGGAGCGCGGCTCCAACGAGTCCGAGTCCAGTGAGCGCGGACTTGTGCATGGCCCTTTTTGGGTCCCCCTCCGGAGGAGGATGGGACGCGAGGTAGGTGGCTACCATGATCGCAGCTTGCGGCGTCTTCGGGATGACGTTGCCATCGGCATCCATCTCCATGAAGGACGCATTGAGGGTGAAAGTACAAAGGAAGTCTCCTAGAGGGGGGGAGGGTGAATAGGCTTTTAAAATTATTACGGTTTAGGCTCAAGTAAATGCGGAATAAAACTAACGTTTAATTTATTGAGCACAAAACCTAGCCACTAAGTTCACCTAGGTGCACCAACAACCTATGCTAAGCAATACAAGCAACAAGGTGATAGCAAGGTATAAATACTTCAAGCATGATGGCTATCACAATGTAAAGTGCATAAGTAAAGGGTTCGGTTGAGAGATAACCGATGGACGCGGAGACGAAGATTTGTTTCCCGAAGTTCACTTCCAAAGAAGCTACGTCTCCGTTGGAGAGGTGCGATGGTGCAATGCTCTCCGAACGCCACAAATGGCTCACCTCGAGGTGTGGTGGCTCGATGCTCACCTAACGCCACACAAGGCCTCACCCCGGATGCGGAAGCACGCAACTCACCGACGCCACAAAAGGCTCACCCTATTCTCCCAAGTGCGCACCACAAAAGGCGGGCACTTGCTCCACTATGGGACGCTTGAGGGCGGTCACCGAACCCGTACAAGATTGGGGCTAACTCCACAACTCAATTGGAGGCTCCCAACAACAAAGCCACAAAAGGCCAACAATGCCACAAAAGGCCAACAACGCCACAAAAGGCTACAAGACCACAAAAGGTCAACAAGACCACAAAAGTTCAACAATCCAACCACACAACCGTCTAGGGTTCCAAGGAACCCAAGAGAAACAAGCTCACAAGCTTGAACTCGCCGAATCTCCAAGGATAACTCAAACCTATGCACCAAGTGCAAGGGCAAGTCCTTCTCTCCCAAATTCCAACAAAGATACAAAAGCTATTGGGGGAATAAGGGAGGAAGAACACAAGAGTAGAACTCAAACCTATGCACCAAATGCAAGGGCAAGTCCTTCTATCCCAAATTCCAACAAAGCTACAAAAGCTATTGGGGGAATAAGGGAGGAAGAACACAAGAGGAGAACACAAAACTCTCCAAGATCTAGATCCCAATGATTCCTTCACAAAGAAAGGATTTGACTTGGGGGGATTGTAGATCTAGATCTCCTCTCTCAAATCCCTCAAAAAGATGCAAGAATCATAGGAGGGGAAAGGGAGAGGGAAAGCTTCTTCAAGGTTGACAATGGAGGAGAGAGAGAAATCCAAGAACCAAGAAGAAAAGCTGGTACCCACGAAGGGGAAGAGGAGCCCCTTTTAAAGGGCTCCCAGATCTGCCCGTTATGGGCATTCGCGACACCTGGACGGAACTTCCGGTGGGAGGTCGGAAGTTCCGGTGGCACCCAGCCAACGTTCGAAAACTGCGGAGCGAGAAACTGAAAAAAATGAATCATGGCCGGAACTTCCGGCTCTGGGCGGAAGTTCTGCCTAGCCTGGCTCCAACGGTCATCAGACCGTTGACGCCCGCTCCAGAAGCGCAACCGGAAGTTCCGGTCAAAACAGACCGGAAGTTCCGGTGAACTTCCGATGCAAGTTCCGACAAAGTTCCGGCAAATAGAACGCTTCAAAACAGAAGGTTACTGAGCGTGAGCGGAAGAAGACCCAGAACTTCCACCGGAACTTTCGGCGGCAAAGATGCCCTAGCGGAACTTCCGGTGGGAAGCCGGAACTTCCGGTCAGGGAAATTCCAGAAACCAGAAAACCAGAAACGCAATAACTTTTGCATCCGAACTCCAAACGGGATGAAAACCAATTTTGTTGGAAAGATAGCGACGAATAGAATCGCCTTGGGAGAAAATATCATGAATATATATGTGAAATATCCCCCAAGGTGTGGAGCCGGAAAACTTGCAAGATCGAAAAACCGCAATAAGATATGCAAGTGAAATCCTTAGATGATGAGCTAGAGCTTGTTATGATGGTGACCACAAGATCTAGATCCTCTCATGGACAAGCACCAAATAACAACGAAGAAAGATGATGCTATGAATGCAAAGGTTTGAGCTCTCTCCGAACGATGCAGACGAGACACCCGCTTGAGAGCCCCTCTTGATAGCACGGCTATCTATCCTAAACCCGGTCTCCCAACTAACAATACGAGACCGGCAAAAGAAAAGCCCTATCAAGAACATACCTTTGCCTTGAGCATCCCACTTGAACTTGATGTAGACCGTCTTGTTCTTCTATAGTGGGAACACCTTTCTTGGATGCTCTTGCTTGATGAAGATGAAGACTTGCAAATTTCTCCCCCATACTCCATGGGAAAACCTCTTCTTTGAACTTGTCTTCATCATTCCATGAGCACGAGGGTGGCAAGCTTCAAGCATGAGATCTTCTTGAGATGGCGCATCTTGAGATCGCCCTTCTTCATCCCTACTTGAGGTTGATCCATCTTGATGCAATTCTTTGCACATGCCTTGATCGACCTTCAAGCTCCTTCTTTCTTCATGATTCCAATGGGCACAAAGCCCTTGGACATTTCTTCATCTTCCAACCTTGAGACCAACACATGGCCCAAGCGATGCCAATGGACAAACCTACAAGTGAAACTCAATTTACACATTAGTCCATAGGGATTGTCATTAATTACCAAAACCACACATGGGGGCATACATGCCCTTTCAGAGGGCTCTAGTCACCTTGCGATGTGCTTTGGGATCCATGTTCTCTGTGCGAGAACGGTGCTTGTTGCCATGGTTTTCATGCGAGCTGGAGCCGATGCCCATGGCGGAGAGCGCAGCTCTTCGTGCACTGGATTCCGAGGATGCTTGCTTGCGCTTGTCGAGCACCTCTTGCATCCTCAGTTGCTTCTTGTGATCCTCGACGAGGAGCATGTGGTATGCCATCAGCAGGTCCCGTGAGGCATCTGCTGGCAGGATCTTGTTGCCTGTTACGGCTTTGCATGCTTGAGCCCATCCCTCCTTGCTGAGGTGGATAACTCGGTTGTTGTTTTCCCCATTGGGTGGGGCGACCGGCTTCTTCTGTTCTCGCCATTTCTACCCTGCGGGTTGGGTGGCGGATTGTGTTCCTGATCTTGGATGACCGCGGCGCATTGGTAGCGCTTGTAGATCGGATCGCTGCTACCACAGCTTTCGGATCTGGAACCGTAGGTCCCTTCATCCGACGGTGGATCACACAGATCTGAGTTGCATTTGCTGCTATCATAAGACTCATCTGTTGATGATGATGTGCGTAGCACGGGGTGTGGAGCCCATGAAGCAGGCCTGATCGACGGTAGGGACACCCGCTCCGGGAGGCGGAGAGTGCCGATCTGCCCCACCTGGAAGCAGAAGCTCCCGAACAGGATCTCGAGTCCGTCGCCAACGGGCTCAAAGCCCTTTAGGGTGTCCGGTGAGTGGGCGGTGAAGTCGAAGGCGCCGAAGAGGAGATGACTCTCCGTCGCTGCGGAATTGTAGATCGCTTGGGTTGGAACCGTCACGATCGCACAATCAGCGTCCCCAGTCCCCACGGACGGCACCAATTGACGATGTTTAATCTCGTCAATGACCATTGTTATGGACTTGGGTTTTGGAGAAGATGGGGATGCTGGAGATCGCAGAACGGTTAGCAAACAAGCAACACGGGGACACGAGGTTTACCCAGGTTCAGGCCCCCGGAGGGAAAACCCTACTCCTGCTTGTCTGCTCTGATTATGGTGGAACCTAAGGTTACAGGGGTGCGCAGATGCAGTCTGGCGTGGAGGTGTGTCTGCGAGAGGTTATCAGAGAGCCTCCTCGACGTGCCCTCCTAGCCTTTATATAGAGGCAGGCAGGTCCCAGGAATAGATCGAGTTGGTTACAGGTTTTAGGGTTTACCCCTTTGAATTTCCTATCTACTCTAGTCTTGTTCTCCAAGGATCGGAAGGCGTCATGGGCCTTGGCCACCCGAAAGTCTTCATGGGCCGGCGTGTATTTGCCGTGGGCCTTCCTTGGGCTGGACTAGGTATGCTGAGATCGTGTACCCGCGGGGTATAACCATGTCATCTTCTACACGACTGATCACTCTCGATCACCTGCTTCGACGCCTTCGTCATCACCATGGCCACCGACGCCGATAGGGCCTCTGCCGAATAGGCCACTACTAACAAGAGGGTGGCCGACGAGGTTACCACTACTACTGCTATGGCCAACTGGCCTACCGGAGGGCATAATATGTTTATCCTTGTCTTATATATTTCTATGTGCAAAATACTAGTGATTTGTGTAGATGATTCAATGATATGTCTAGTACTACATGATTTCATTATCAAATATAAGTATGTGCACGCCATGCTCATGATTTATTTCTGGATTAATATGATCAAAATATTGCCTAGATTTTTAACAATCTAAAAACCTAATTATTGTAGGCAAACCAAAACCTTCTTAAGCGTTGGCAAACCAAAACCTGTCCCGTTTACGGGGACATACTTTAAGCGTTGGCAAACTAAAACCTTCTTATGGCTCATGGCGACAAACGTGTTCTATGTCATCGGTGTCACTCTCGCTGGAACGGTTGCTCCTGAATAGGAGAAGGCGTTCAGGGAGGCCATCGTTGTCTTTGTTGGAGCCAATATGAGCATGATCAGTGTAATATCCCAAAAAATAACACAAGGATCATCAAAACTCTAATCACTAAAATTAGGGTTAACAAAAACTTTGATTAATTTAAAATCATATGAATGCATGTGTGAATGAGATGATTTGATAAATGCATGACTGAACTTGTGTGATTAACCTAAATAGCAAGAAATGGTTTAAAGATGAAAATAACATCATATAAAACATTTCCATGCAGAAACAAAACAAGACAAAATAAAAAACAAATAAAATAAAGCAAATGGTCATTTTTGCCAATCTTGCTCACTAGGTCACTTTGAGTGTTTCTAGTTCAAGATTTCAAACAGAAACTTTTCCAACTCTTGTCACCCCTTGATAGAACAAGTAAAAGTAAATCCAAGCCCACCTTTCAAACTTGCAGAAACATTTGGCAACCTCATTCAAATCCCAATTCAAAATCGAATCTTTATCATATGTGAAGATCACCCATTTTCAAAACCCAACCAAACCAGTGCCCCTTGACTAATCCAACTAACCAGACACTCCCTAGTATGTGCCTAGCAAACCCATCAAGTTTGAATCCAAAATTCAAATTTGAATGTCTTGCGACCATTTCATCAAACACCTTGAAGATACAAATCAAACAAACATCAAACACTATAGTGTGCAGTAAAATTGGCCTAATTTGTTCCCTCTATAGCACACTCTACACTCTCAGTAGATGATCAAAGTAATCTAACTAGATTTAGCACCACTATGAGCAAGCCTAGCCATTAATGTCAAGCATGCCGAGAGCACCATTGCCACCCCATTGTCGCCAGCGAGATAGAGGCCGCACTAGCCTCGCCAACCTTGTCTAGGACATGCAGCACCGTCCACTGCCACCCACTATCCCAGCCCCGAGTAATGCCAACCCCTGGACCACACGACACGCCCATGCCAAACCTCTCTACGACCATGCTGAGAGCGCGCCAGTGCGCCATGCTCGACCAGAACCCACAGACCGCGCGCCGCCCTCGCCGCTTGCAGGGATGATCACCAGCACCCCAGCAACCCCGCAGACATGCCCGTTCGCCGCTGCGCGGACCACACGCGTTGTGCGGCATTAAAACCGCCGTCGGACCTGCCCAGAGCATCAGCGTGTTCCGACCGATCAGCACCGCCCCACGCTTCGCCACCACGCCGTTGAGCTTCGCTAGGGAGCACAGCACCGCCCCCTATCGTCGCCCATGCCAGTAGCCCTCTGTGCCGTCGACCATGACGAGCTCAGCCCGCACCCGTCGGTCCCCTTCCGCCACTATAAATAGAGGCCTCCACCGCTCGTTTTCGCCACACCAGTTCACTCCCCTCTCACCCAGAACCACCCCACCTCACTCCCAGAGAAAAGAGAGCAGCGCATCGCCGGAATTTGGCCGGAGCCCGCCGCTGCTGGAGGAAAAGGGATCAGTCGATTGGAGCCGCCCCAGGAGAAGCTGCCGGTACCAGGAGAACCGCCGTCATCGTATTCGTCATTCGTCCCCGTCGCCTACCCTCGCATGAGCCCCGGTGAGCCTCCCACAACCCCCACCTGCCGCGCTAGGGTTCTGTCTCGCCGGCGCTTCCCGACGTGGATGATGAACCGTAGCCGTTCGATTAGAGTTAGATCGTGCGGTTCACAGTGCCCCGTACCGCTTTGCCCCTCCCCGTCTCACTGACGCGTGGGGAAAACCACTTAACCAGCCCGCGTATGCACTGTATGTAGTGGGCCGACCCAGTAAAACATCCCGCGCGACCCAACAATTCAAATTTAGTTTTATTCATTTAATTTCAAACACAGTTCTGTACATAGATTCAAAAATCAACCCAGCTCGATTCACTGAACCAAAATGCGTGAAACCAATTTTGTTAGAAAGGTACTGAAATGTTTAATCCAAGCCCGTTGGATTCAAACCATTTAGAGTTATAGATCAACCATGGTAAAAATAACAAGGCAAAAGCTTTTCTGCATTCAAACATTTTTCAAAATTCAACCATAAAGGCTTTTGAGTTGATTCCAACTCTCAAAAATCACATTTGATCATACCTTTCAGAATATATAAAAACATATGGGTTTACTAGCAGAAATAATGTTTAAGTGATAAAAGAATGCCACATAGGCATTTCTAGTCACTTTATTTAATTAAAATAAAAAGGTTAAACCTTATTAAATTGTGACACTACTTTAAATCACATTTCCATGTACTGAAATATGTGGTGATGACATGTGTCAATATGATCCCATGTTTGAGTTGGAGAATATTAAATCTTAAGTAGTTTTTCAATGAGTAGAAATTACTTTTCTCAAATAAAATAAATAAGACAAGTGATTTAATCCTTGTGATAATAGTGATGATGCTAGATCATCTAGTGTGACTTTTTGTGTGATGATTAAAAATAGTTAAGTATTGTTTGGTGATTGTGTACCTTGTATTTATTTATAGACGCTAGTACCGACCAAGGATACGAGGAGGAAGGAGGATACTACGAGGAAGAAGCCGAGGAGAACTTCAACCACTGCTCTGCTCAAGGCAAGCTATTAACTTAGCAAGCTAACCCTTGCAAATTATGCAAGCCAATACTTGCTTGTTACTATGCCAACTATATGCCTTAAGCATATGTGATCATACCCACTTGATAACCCAATCCTAGTTTTACTTGCAAGATTAATACTTTATTTTTTCTTTATCAAAGCTTTCTCTTAGAGTTTACTGGTGACTTGTAGATTCCAGAAAGATAACTAAAGGTAGCATAAAGAGCATAAAATTTGGCCTAAGTTAGATAATCTTGATGTCATCCTAAGGCATGAGATTGAACTTAGCAAATCCCCACTTGTTTATCACCGCTCATTAGTATTTACCACCACTTGTAGATGCTAGTGCTAAGTATAAAACTGGATCAACTTTAGATGGGAATACTTGGTGAAAATGGTTATGAAAACCTTAGAATGATGAGTCATTCTACTAAAATGTTTTGACATGTGTTTCCGAACACCAGATGATTTTGATGATGAAAATGTTGAGGCATGAGCCTTAGCCCTTTATAAAACTGATGGTTGTCTGGATGCGATACCATTCCAATTTTATCATACAACCACAATACCTGAAATTTGGGTAGGGATTGACTGGAAATTTATATACCTTAGTATGGGTTCCCTCGCGGCCAAGGACTGAGCTGAGGCTACCTTGTGAAGATTGTCCACCTGTGCAGTACCCAAGATAACAGTTGGTCATGGTTGGGAGGCCAAAATCACGGGAGAGGTGCCTATACTAGGGCGTGTGATTGAAAGGTTAGGATTGATTATCCACATACTAAGTATGGTGAATTTAGGATTTTTCCTGACGGATGTATCGAATGTTGTGGTGAAAGTATACAATCTCTGCAGAGTGTCAAACTATTCGAATAGCCGCGTCCACGGTTATGGACAGTTGGAGTGGCCATACTGTTCCCCTGTCAGATGTTTTCAAAATGACTTGTGAAATGAAGTATGACTTTGACTTGACCACAACAGAGTTGTGATATGAAATTCAAATTCCCACTTAGGTGTTATAAAACTTTCAACTAGTTTTCTTTGCTTCTGAACTTAGTAGAGGTAAATCTAGCTTTTTGCAAAACAACCTTAGAGCTTAGTATCCTACTACAAAACCCCCTTAACTTGTTAGTATTAGTTTGCGAGTACTTAAAGTGTACTCATGGCTGTGTCCCTGGCTATTCCCGTGGCCATATTATGAAGAGGAGTACCAGGATGATGGACCGCAGGAAGGTTATGACAACTAGGATCATCTCCCATCGTCAGCATTGCCTGTGACCCCGAAGATGGAGTTTCGCCTATGCTATCGTTACTATTATGTTATTACGCTGCTTGAGTTGTATTAAGAACTGTATCATGAGATCCTTATTTGTGTAAGAACTTATGTATGGTTTGTAATGGATGATGTACTATGATATCCAAATCTGTTATGTCTCGCAAAAATGGTAATCCTGGGATTGCGATGTATGGCATAACAGGCATCTAGGATTAAAAATCTGGGTGTTGACAATCAGAGATAAGCTGGTTGATGCATATTTACGTGTGTGGGTTACAAGCAGGTGATTTGATCACAAAGAATGTTATATCACTAGAACAAGAAGAGAGTACTTGTCAGTAATGAGATCAAACTAGGTATGGGGATACCGATGATCGAATCTCGGACATGTAATATATTGCGAAACAAAGGGATTTAGTTACGATGTCGAACATTCTCGCAATCATTCAGTCATCATTGAATGTGCAGGAGGTAGTATGGATCTCTAGGTCTCGTAAGTAATTATTGATCGAAGAGGGGTCTCGATCATGTCTGCATTATTCGTGAACCGTAGGGTGACACGCTTAAGGTATACCGACACCAATTGGCCATATGAAATACAAGAGAAAGGTTTTGATAACGTTGGTATTATTTCGATAACCACCGGAATGGTTTCGGGTCAAATTGCTGAAATTGTTTTAAAATGTAATATTGAAGTATTCCAAGGGGTTTTATGAAAATGTTTGTTAATAAAAGTAATTAACAATATTCTCATAAAATAAATAAAAGAGTTTTATTAAATGAAAGATGGCATTAATTTTTGTGGAAAATTAATGCATGTGAGTGGAATTTTGAGTGGAGGGTTTTTATGTGAGTGGATCCTCCACCCACATGAATGTAGGAGGGAAGGGGGCACCCTCTTTGTCCGCCAGCCATGGGATATGTGTACCCCTTACCCTATAAAGGATCCCCTCCTCTCACTACACACCTCTTCATGAAGGATGTCTCTCCCCCTCTAGTTTTTCCCACATGGATTCGGATAGCTAAGTACATGTTCTCGTGGTGGTTCCTCTAGAATTGATCTGCTGCTTCCGCAGCTTTGCTGGTGTGATGATATGGAGGTTATCGAGGTCCAAGACGTGTGTACAATCATGAATGTGCTGCTAATTTGTGATGTTGGACTCTTGACTTCATCACGATCTTGAGATCTCGAAGTGTACGACTACTTCATCAACAAACCAATCTCATAAAGCTTTTTGGTATTAGAGGGTAAGTTTTATATGTATGTATATCCACCCGTTGCTTCTATCTAGAAAGATAGATCTTGGTGCTTAACTAATTCTGACATAGGAATTTTTTGGTTTTCTATGATACAAACGCCACAGTGGTATCAGAGCCAGATCTATGCATAGATACTTGTACGGGTAGAAAACATATGAGAACGTGTACACTAATGATCATGGTATTGCATCCTTTTGTGTACTTTGGATATTAGTGGCATAGTAGGATGAAGCGGCCCAGACTAACTCTACATATCCTCGCACATGAGAACTGATCCACGCCTGATATGGAACTAGTTTTGCATAAGTGGCTAGCGGGTGTCTGTCTCTACCACTATAGGTAATATCAGATTTACAACATTTTGTTAATAATTTGGTTATCATCGTTGTGGTTCCATGTTTGTAGGTAAGAACAGTTTTATCTCTGAAAGCCCTAAGCCACGTAAAATAGAGTCGTCTAGTTTTATTTTTTCTCGGCAAGTGTCATGATATGGTAATGTTATAATTTAAGTATGGTTGGATACTCTTGGAAATTATAAAAGTGCAAACACCATAGACCTTAGTGTTACAAAATTGAATGATGGAGATCATACCATGATGAAAAGGATAGTGATAAGTGCAAGATCCATATGATATCACTATTTGCATATGATGTTTGCTTGCATCTTATTCTGCTTGTATGGCACTTTAGTAGAATTAGAAGATGATCCCTCATTTAAATATCAAGATAAAAATGTGTTCTTACTTTAGTATGCACCATTGATAAAGTTCATTGTTTCGATACACCACGTGATGATCAGGTGTGATAGACTCTATGTTTGCATACGACGGGCGTAAGAAAGTTTAACACACGCGGATACTAAGGTTCTTACTTGGCAAGCTTAGCATGTATAGACATGGCCGCAGAACATAAACCGAAAGGTAAAGCATGAGGCATATAGTTGATATGATGACTATATAGATGCTCTCCTTTGAAGTTACATCAATTCACGTGATGATCGGTCTTGGTGTAGTGGATCCGGTTCATGTAATCGCCAAAAAGACACAGGGGATGTTGTTTTTTAGTGGGAGTTCATTTAGTAATTTGGATTAGTTTGAACTCAATCTATCATAAATTTGCAAATTCTATTGTAGATGGAACCACCTACTTTTAATTTCAATGTGTTCATGTAGAAAGAGACTTGCAATGAATGGTAGCAACTTTACCAAATGAGCCTTCAACATGAGGATTATCCTAACTGCTGCACAAAAGTAATATCTGCTAGAAGCGCTGTTAGGCCCCCCACCACTTGATGATTGTCCCGACGAGGAAAAAATGCTTACTTAAATTGTTAGGAGGACCACAATATAGTTCATTGCGGCATACTGTATGGGCTAGAGCCATAATTCCGAAAGTTTTTGAAGAATGTAAATGCCTTTGATACCATGGGTTTATTGAAAATGATTTTTGATATCCATGCTGTTGTGTGGAGAGTTATGACATGTCTGAAAAGTTCTTTCACTGCATGATGGAGGAGAATATCTCCGTTAGCAAGCACATACTCAAAATGTATGGGTACGCTGATAAGCTCATAGCCTTGGGAATAATGATTCCCAAGGAGATAGGCATACATCATGTTCTCCAGTCTCTTCCACCAAGATACAAGAGCTTCTTGATGAACTATAGCATGCAGGGCATGAAAAAATCTCTTCCTGAGCTTTTGTTAATGCTTAAGACTGCTAAAGTGGAGATCAAGAAAGAACATCAAGTGTGGATGATCAATAAGATCACCGATTTCAAGAAAGACAAGAAGGGTAACTTCAAGAAGGCCCGAGTTGTTGATGCGCCTGAGAAGAAGACCCAGGCTGGCTCTAAGTCTGACACCGAGTGATATTATTGCAAGGGGACTTGCAATTGGAAGCACAACTACCCCAAATATCTGACAGACAAGAAGTTCGGCAAGATGAACAAAGGTATATTTGATATACATGTTATTAATGTGTACTTTAGTAGTACTCGCAGTAGCTTCTTGGTATTTGATATTGGTTTGGTTGCTAATATATGTAACACGAAACAGGGGTTGTGGAACAAGTGACCACTAGCAAGGGAATGAGGTCACGATACATTTCGGCAATGGATCAAGAGTTGATGTGATCCCCGTCGGAATGCTGCCTCATCACTTGCCGATTGGATTAGTTTTAAACCTGAATAACTGTGATCGGGTTCCTGTGTTGTGTAACATCCCAAAAATACTAAGCTTGGATCATCAAACTCTAATCATCAAACTTAGGGTTAACAAAAACTTTTCTAAATCAATTTATGAATGCATGCATATGTGTATGCATTGATTTTGAATTCTTTTAAAACCACCTTGTTTGTTTGTTTCATTGCTTGTAAAATGTTTCTTAGGTGAAATAAACATCATCTAAAACATTCCCCACACTTTTCCTAAAGACAAGTAAATCAAAACACATATATTAAATGAATGGTCATTTTGACCAATTTAACTCCCATGCCTACTTTGACTGTCTCAAACTTTTAGAACCTAACAGAAACTTTTCTGGATCTTTGCACCCCTTGAATGTACTCATAACAAAGTATCAATGCCACTTTGTGATCATCCAAAAACTTTCAAATGCATAGTTTAAATGACAATTCAAAATTGAATATTTATCATATGGGAAGATCCCACTTTTTCAAAAACCACTCAAACAAGCTCAACTTTCAACACCCAAGCATCTGTAGACTCACCAGCACCAATCTAGCAAACCCACCAAAAATCTTTTCAAAATTCAAAACTTGATTTCATGCGGCCATTTCATCAAACAGGTTGCAGACACAAATCAAACAAACATCAAACACTATTGTGAGCAGTGATTCTTGCCTAACTTGTTCCCTAGTTAGCTCACAACCAGCTCAGTAGATCATCTAGGAAGATTAGCCAAGCACTAGCACCACTGTGAGCTTGCCATTGCCATCAATGGTGAACAGCCGAGCACACCCTTGCCACCCCATAGTCGACAGCAAGCTAGGAGCAGCAGCAGGCCTAGCCAGCATGTCTGGGAGGCAGCCCACCGTCCACCGCCACTCACTGTCCCAGCCGCGAGAGTTGCCAAGCCCTGGACCACGCGCACGAACCGCGCCCAGACCGCCAGAGACCATGCCGAGCGTGCGCCAGAGCACCACCCTCGACCAGCGCCCACAGATCGCGCGCCGCCCTCACCGCGTGCACACACGATCGCCACCAACCCAGGAGACCGCCAGACATCCCCGTTTGCCGCCCCGTGCCGCACAGCCACCACCCGCCGTCGAAGACGTCGCCTCTGCCGCGCAGAGAATCGCCCGTTCCAGACCAAGCAGCACCGCCCCACGCCTCGAAACCATGTCGTTGAGCATCGCCAGGAGACATAACACCGTCCCCTACCCTTGCCCATGCCATTAGCCGCCTGTAACATCGCCGCCGACGAGCTCACCGTGCGCCCCGACGGTCCCCTCGCTCGACTATAAATAGAGGCCACCCCCGCTCGATTTCTTCACACCATCTCACTCCCCTCTCCTCACTGATCGTGCCACACCGTTCTCAGAGCAAGGCGAGCACCACCCCGCCGGAATTTCACCGGAGCCCACTGCCTCTGGAGAAGAAGGGAGCCATCGATTTCGTCCACCCCAGGAGCTGCCGCGACCACCCCTGAGTTCGCTGTCGTTGACTTTGTCGTCTGCCCGTCTCACCGACCCTCGCCCGTACCCCGGTGAGCCCCCAGCACCCCTCACTGGCCGCGCTAGTTTTTGTTCTCGCCGGCGTTGTCTCGCGTCGACGATGACTCCCAGCCGTTGGATTAGAACTAGATCGAACGATCCACATTGCCCCATACCGCTTCGCCCAGCCCCGTGTCACTGACGAGTGGGGACACCCACTTAAGCAGCCCGCGGGAGCACTGCGCTTAGCAGGCCGGCCCGTTAACTTTTCCCGCGCAGCCCAGCTATTCAAATTAAACTTTTTCCATTTCAATTCAAACACACTTCTGTACCCAACTTCAAAAATCAACCCAGATCGATTCAGTACATCAAATTGAATGAAACCAATTTTGTTGGAAAGTTCTGTGAATGCTGAATCCAAGCCCGTTGGATTCAATTCATTTGGATCTATAGATCACCCATGGTAAAAATAACAAGGCAGAAGCTTTTCTGCATTCAAACATTTTTCAAATTTAAACCATAATAGCTTTTGAGTTGATTCCAACTCTCAAAAATCACATTTAACCATACATTTTAGAATATATAAAAATATATAGGTTTACTTGTAGAAATAATATTCAAGTAATAAAAGAATGCCCCATAGGCATTACTAGCCACTTTATTTAATTAAAATAAAAGGGTAAAACCTTATTAAATTGTGACACCACTTTAAATCACATTCCCATGGACTACAATATGTGGTGATGACATGTGTCAACATGATCCCATGTTTGGTTTGGAGAATATTAAATCTTAAGTAATTTTTCAATGAGTTGAAATTACTTTTCTAAAAATAAAAGGAAGTAAATCAAGCCTTAACCTTGTAATGTTAGAGATGATGCTAGATCATCTATAGGACCCTTGTGTGTGATGATTGCAAGTAGTTAAGTATTGTTTGGTGATTGTGTACCTTGTATTTATTCATAGACGCTAGTACCGACCAATGATACGAGGAGGAAGGAGGATACTACGAAGAAGAAGCCGAGGAGAACTTCAACCACTACTCTGCACAAGGCAAGCTAAAACTTGCAAGCCACTCTACTTTAGCAAGCCATACTAATCAAGTTGACCTATGCAAGCTAACACTTGCAAGATACCCTACTGATGCAACAAACCCCTACTTGTTACCATGCCTACTATATGCCTTAAGCATATGTGATCACACCCACTTGATAAACCAATCCTAGTTTTATTTGCAGGCTTCCTACTTTATTTCTTTATCAAAGCTTACTTAGAGTTGACTTAAGTGAATTATAGATACTAGAAAGATATTTGAAGGTTGCATAAAGAGCATAAAATTTGGCCTAAGTTAGAAACCTGGATATCAGCCTAAGATATAAGGTTGTACTTAGTTGAAACCCCACTAGTTTACCATCCCTCATTATTGCTTATCCCCACCTGTAGATGCTAGTGCTAAGAGTAAAACTTGATCAACTTTAGATGGGAATACTTGGTGGAAAAATGGTTATGAAAACCTTGGAATGATGGATCATTCTATTGAAATGTTTTGGACATGTGTTTCCGAACACCTGATGATCTTGGTGATGAAAATGTTGAGGCATGAGCCTTAGCCCCTTATAAAAACTGATGGTTGTCTGGATGCGATACCATTCCAATTTTATCGTACAACCACAATACCCGAATATTGGGTAGGGCTTGACTGGAAACTTATATACCTTAGTATTAGTTCCCTCACAGCCAAGGTCTGAGCTGAGGCTACCTTGTGAAGATTGTCCACCTGTGCAGTACCCAAGATGACAGTTGGTCATGGTTGGGAGGCCAAACTCACAGGAGAGGTGCTTATACTAGGGCGTGTAATCGAAAGGTTAGGATTGATTATCCGCATACTGAGTATGGTGAATTCAGGATTTGTTCCTGACAGATGTATCTAATGTTGTGGTGAAAGTGTACAACCTCTGCAGAGTGTCAAACTATTCGAATAGCCGCGTTCGCGGTTATGGACAGTTGGAGTGGCCATACTGTTCCCCCGTCAGACTTTTCAAAATGACCTGTGAAATGAATTGAGACTTTGACTTGACCACAACAGAGTTGTGACATGAAATACAAGTTCCCACTTAGGAGTTATAAAATTGTGACTAGCCTCGGAACCTAGTAGAGATAAATCTGGCTTTTGCCAAACAACCCTAGAGCCTAGTGCCCTATTATCCAAAAAACCCTTTTACCTGTTAGTATTAGTTTGCGAGTACTTAAAGAGTACTTATGGCTTTGTCCCTGGCTATTCCCATGGCTAGACTATGAAGAGGAGTACCTGGAAGATGGACCCCAGGAAGGTTACGACAACTAGGATCATCTCCCATCATCAGCATTGCCTGTGACCCCGAAGATGGAGCTTCGCCTACGCTACCGTTATTATTACGTATTCCGCTGCTTGAAGTTGTATTAAGAACTGGATCATGAGATCCCTATTCGTGTAAGAACTTATGTATCGTTTGTAATGGATGATGTACTATGGTATCCAATTCTGTTATGTCTCGCAAAAATTGTAATCCTGGGATTGCGATGTATGGCATAACAGGCATCTAGGATTGAAAAATCCGGGTGTTGACAAGTTGGTATCAGAGCCATCCTGACCATAGGAGAACCTAGTTAGACTGGACGTTTGAACCAAAAACTTAGTTTCAAAACCAAAGAAAATAAATATTTACAAAAACTTATTCTCATTCTTATCTCTTTAATTCTTTCCTAAAAATTCATGTTCCTCCAAAAACTCTTGCAAAATACATAAATTTTTGACACACTTGATCACCCTGCTAACCTACTCATCCTCTATTTTTATAGATGGACGTGAAGTACAACAAGTTTTACCAACTTGGGAATGGAGGAGACCTTATCTTTAAGAGGGATCTGGATCAGCTTTCGGAATTTCTGGAGCGTCCGCACCCCGATTTTTTCGGAGCTCAGCTCAATGATCAAGGAGGAGAAGACCTGCAGTGGCTAATTGTTGCAAGTCTCCAAGGAAAGATTGAACCTCCCACTGCGGAGGGAATTCAGTTTACCTTGAGGGAAAACAACTGGCTCGATGGAGTTGCCAGAGCAATGCAGGAAGCTCTTTCCCGTCTGTGTGGGCAGAGCATCAATCAGATCAAGGGTACTCGCTTTGAGTTTTGCCCAAGGCGTTATGCAAATGGACAACCACTGGAAGCCCCATACCACCCCGAGATGAAGACTCAATTGGACCACCTTAACTTCATGATGTATGATCGTCAGCAGGAGTTGGACAACTGCCGTGAATACTGCAACCACAAGTCTGCCATCATCAAGACAAAGGACCAGACCACCGCCATGCTAGCAAGGGATCGCAAGTCTCGCTGCCGTCAGCTCGACAAGAAGGAGCGCATCATTGCCCGTCTTTGCCACTGCATCTCATATTTGGAGGAGACCATCCACGAGAGAGACATGCAGTTGGAGGAAAGGGAGAATGCCGGAGAGGATCTTCGTGGAGACCCTTAGTCCTATCTAAGCGATGACGATGATTTTCTGGAGGATCAGGCCATGGACTTCTTCACCGATGAGGATGATTTTGCCTTCATCGATGATGATGAAGATGATGAAGCCACAGACTCCGAGGAGTAGTAGCACTTGAGCACTAGCGTAGTGAGTAGTATTCAGTCCCACTGTATCGTAGTTTCCAGAATTGTTCTTAAAACCATCTGTTTTTCTTTGTTGTGGTGTGTGTTGTACTGTGTGCTATGAATGAATGAATGAAAAAGCAAGTTGCTAGAAAAATCTGAGTCAAACCTTTAAAACTTTTCAAAGTCCCCGAAACCTTAGAAATTTCCCTCTTTTCTCATGATCTATCTAAATCTTCAGATGCCACATGGAGGAAGTGGTTCAGCCCCGGACCCGATGTTGCAAATCCTGCAACTGTTGACTTCTGACCGCGAAGCTGAAAGAGCGGAACGTCAAGCCAACCTAGCCACTCTGCAACAGATAGCCCAGTTAGCCCATAACAACCAAGGCCACGGAAATCAGGACAACCATGGATCTAAGCTCAAGAATTTCCAGAACACCAACCCACCTGTTTTCACTAAGTCAGAAGAGCCCCTATACGCCGATGATTGGCTACAAACCACGGAAAATAACTTAGAAGTAGCCGGAGTAGAAGCCAACGAGAAAGTCCTGTTCGCCACCCATTATATAGCCGGAGATGCCAGGGCATGGTGGAACAGTGTTCGTGCAATGACCGGAGGCCAGATGATGACCTGGGAGGAATTCAAGGTCAAGTTCAGCAGAACCCATGTACCACCAGGTTTGATCAAGAGAATGAGAGACGAGTTCAGAGAGCTGAAGCAAGGAAGGATGACTGTAGTGGAATACCGTGAATTTTTTTTGTCATTAGCTAGGTATGCCCCGGATGAGATAGACACCGAAGCCATGTAGAAGGAAAGATTCCTGAATGGTCTGCATGACGAGATGCAGACGGTGTTAGTCAATATCCCCTTTGCGGATATTGAAGCCCTTGTCGGCTCTGCTATCCAGATGGAAGGAAAGATCAACCAAGCCAATGAGAACCGCAAGCGTCGTATGATGCATCAGCCAGGAACCCATCAGACCCCAAAGTACCACCCCAACCCATCTCCAGGATTTGCCCCAAGAACCAACAGACCCCCGATGAACCGTCCAACCTATCCCAACCGTGGAAACCCTAGACCCGGAGGAAATCACAACAACCCCGGCAACTCTAGCAATTTCACCCGTGCCCCACCCAAGTTCAACACCAACAATGCTACCACCAACCCCAACACTGCCCCGAGGATTGGAAGCAATGCTGTGCCTGTAGCAGCCAAGGACAAGTCGCAGGTGACTTGTTATGACTGTGGAAATAAAGGCCACTATTCTAACGAGTGCCCCAACAAGAAGAATGCTACAGCCCCCAATGCCAATGCCCCAGCTCAGCAGCAGCGCCGTGTTCAGCCAGGGAGAAGATTTGCCCCAGGGAATTCACTCAACCGCAATGGCCGTCTTTTTCTCATGCATGCTGAAGAAGCTCAGGAAGCGCCAGACGTCGTGCTGGGTATGTTTTTTGTTAATTCAGTACTTGCAAGAGTGTTGTTTGATTCTGGTGAATCGCATTCATTTGTCACCGAAGAATTTGCATGCACTAGTAAAATTCAACCAACCAATTGAAGCATGTGATGATTGTGCAAATTCCCGGGTCAACCACCAAGGCTAGGAAAATTTGCAAAGCCGTCCCTATCCGAATCCATGGCATAGATATTTATGCTAATCTGATAGTACTCGGAACTAAAGGTTTGGAAGTAGTACTAGGAATGGATTGGATGTCCAAGCATAAAGGATTGATTGACTGTGCCAAGAAAGCCATCACCATGACCAGTACAACCGGAATATCAGTCGAGCATATATCTGAAACCTTACCTCGTCAATTTAAATGCAACAAGATTATAGCCCAACCTACCATTGACCAAGTCCGGATAGTCTGTGAATACCCCGATGTATTTCCAGATGTTTTGCCCGGTATGCCCCCAGATCGGGATATCGAGTTTATCATTGAACTAATCCCCGGAACCGGACCCATAGCCCAGAGACCCTATAGTATGAACCCGTCGGAACTAGAAGAACTGAAGAAGCAACTGGATTCCATGTTGGAAATTGGATTGATTCAACCAAGTGCGTCCCCATGGAGATCACCTGTCTTATTTGTGGACAAGAAGGATGGAGGTAACCGTTTGTGTACGGATTATCGGAAGTTGAATGATGTCACCATCAAGAACAAGTACCCCTTGGCCAAGATAGAAGATTTATTTGATCAGTTGACCGGTGCCAAAGTGTTTTCTAAGATTGATATTAGAACTGGCTATCATCAACTCAAAATTCGTGCAGAGGATATTCCAAAGACTGCCTTTACCACCAGATATGGATTGTACGAGTATACAGTCATGTATTTTGGATTAACCAATGCCCCCGCTTATTTCATCAACCTCACGAATAAGATTTTTATGGACTTCCTGGATAAGTTTGTCGTTGTTTTCATCGATGACATTCTGATTTATTCCAAATTAGAAGAAGAAGAAGAACATGAGCTACACCTAAGGACCATTCTTGGAACCCTTAGAGAGCATCAGTTGTATGCCAAGTTTAGCAAATGTGAATTCTGGTTACAGGAGGTAGGATTCCTCGGTCACATTGTATCAGCCGGAGGAATTTCCGTTGACCCTGCCAAAGTGAAAGATGTAGAAGATTGGCAAGCCCCA
Source organism: Avena sativa (assembly GCA_916181665.1). Lineage (NCBI taxonomy): Eukaryota > Viridiplantae > Streptophyta > Magnoliopsida > Poales > Poaceae > Avena > Avena sativa. Next base: position 259,463,351 of record OV702281.1, read on the forward strand.
GCCACTCAAACCCAAGTTCGTGCTTTTCTCGGATTGGCGGGATATTACTGCAAATTTGTAGAAGGATTCTCGAGTATCGCCAGACCCATGACCCAATTGCTGAAGAAGGACAAGAAGTTTGAATGGACCGACAAGTGTGAAGCGAGTTTTCAAGAACTCAAAAGGAGATTGATTTCAGCCCCAATCTTGATCATGCCGGATATCACGAAGCCCTTCGATGTGTATTGTGACACATCCAAGATTGGACTCGGATGTGTGCTAATGCAAGAAGGCCAAGTTATATCTTATCTATCTCGACAATTGAAGCAACATGAGCAAAACTACCCAACCCATGACCTCGAACTCGCAGCCGTAGTTCTAGCCCTGAAGACTTGGAGACATTACCTGATGGGAAATCGTTGTGAGATTTATTCGGATCACAAGAGCCTAAAGTATATATTCACTCAGAAGGAGCTGAATATGAGGCGGAGAAGATGGATTGAGCTAATCAAGGATTATGACCTGGACATTCACTATCATCCTGGTAAAGCCAATGTAGTAGCCGATGCCCTTAGCAGATTGTCGTGCCGCTTGAACTCCATGATTTTGAAGGAGCAACCAAGTTTGCACAAGGAGATGGAAGATTTTCGAATGGAATTAGTAAGTGAAGGATTTTTGGCTAGCATAGAACTCCAACGCACTTTGATCAGTCAGATTAAGGAGGCGCAGAAGGGAAATGCTAGTATCAACGGAATCAAGCGTCGTATCGGTACAGGCAAAGTACCCGGATTCACCGAGGACGAAGAAGGAGTGTTGTGGTACAAAGGACGCCTTTGTGTACCAGCTGATTCTGAGTTGAAAGAAGTTATTTTGAAGGAGGCTCATGATACTCTTTATTCCATCCATCCCGGAGGAACTAAGATGTATCAAGATTTGAAAGTGCAATTTTGGTGGCATAAGATGAAGAGAGAAATCGGAAGCTATATCGCCAAGTGTGATATTTGTCAACGATTCAAGGTAGGACATCAAAGACCTGCTGGATTGTTGCAACCTTTGCAGATTCCGGAATGGAAATGGGATTCTGTAGGAATGGACTTTATCACTGGACTACCTACTTCTAGTAGGGGAAATGACTCTATCTGGGTCATAGTGGGCAGATTGTCCAAAGTCGCCCATTTCTTGCCCGTCAAAACCACATATCAGAGTTCGAAGCTAGCTGAGTTGTACATCACTAGTATCGTTAGTTTGCACGGAGTCCCCAAGAACATAGTATCGGATCGAGGAACTTAGTTTACCTCGAGATTCTGGAAGAAAGTTCAAGAAGGTTTAGGAACCCGCCTAGATTTTAGTACCGCGTATCACCCTCAGACCGATGGACAAACGGAGCGAGTAAATCAAATACTCGAAGATATGCTGAGAGCATGCGTGTTAGAATATGGATCCAAGTGGGAAGACTGTCTGCCGTTCGCAGAATTTTCTTACAACAATAGTTATCAAGCCAGTCTGCAAATGGCCCCATTTGAATTCATGTACGGAAAAAAGTGTCGCACCCCTTTGAACTGGTCGGAAGTAGGAGAGAGTCAGATTTTCGGACCCGACATCCTACGAGAAGCAGAAGAGAAGGTTCACAAGATTCGTGAGCACCTCAAGACCGCCCAATCCCGACAGAAGAGTTACGCCGACAAGAGACATAGAGACCTCGCCTTCAATATAGGAGATTTTATTTATCTGAAAGTGTCGCCATTCAAGGGAATGCAACGTTTCCAACTCAAAGGAAAGTTAGCCCCCAGATATATCGGACCTTTCAAAATTCTGAACCGTCGAGGAGAAGTATCGTATCAATTGGAACTACCCGAAGAGATGTCAGGCATGCACAATGTGTTCCATATCTCGCTACTTCGCAAGTGTCTCGAAGTCCCCGAGAAGACCGAAGTATTCAAGAATATCGACCATCGGACCATAGAGATAAACGATGACCTGACCTATCCCGAAGTACCCATCCGCATTTTGTAAGAATCTTTTCGAACTACCCGAACCCGAAGCATCAAGTTTCTCAAGATTCAGTGGAGCAACCACACAGAAGAGGAAGCTACCTGGGAGCGCGAAGATCACATTAGGATGGAGTTTCCCGATCTCTTCAAGTCCTAGGTAATCTTTTCGTCCTTTTTCAAATCTCGGGACGAGATTTTGTTTAAGGGGGGAAGGTTTGTAACATCCCAGAAATACTAAGCTTGGATCATCAAACTCTAATCATCAAACTTAGGGTTAACAAAAACTTTTCTAAATAAATTTATGAATGCATGCATATGTGTATGCATTGATTTTGAATTCTTTTAAAACCACCTTGTTTGTTTGTTTCATTGCTTGTAAAATGTTTCTTAGGTGAAATAAACATCATCTAAAACATTCCCCACACTTTTCCTAAAGACAAGTAAATCAAAACACATATATTAAATGAATGGTCATTTTGACCAATTTAACTCCCATGCCTACTTTGGCTGTCTCAAACTTTCAGAACCTAACAGAAACTTTTCTGGATCTTTGCACCCCTTGAATAAACTCATAACAAAGTATCAAGGCCCACTTTGTGATCATCCAGAAACTTTCAAATGCATAGTTTAAATGACAATTCAAAATTGAATCTTTATCATATGGGAAGATCCCACTTTTTCAAAAACCACTCAAATAAGCTCAACTTTCAAAACCCAAGCATCTGTAGACTCACCAGCACCAATCTAGCAAACCCACCAAAAATCTTTTCCAAATTCAAAACTTGATTTCATGCGGCCATTTCATCAAACAGGTTGCAGACACAAATCAAACAAACATCAAACACTATTGTGAGCAGTGATTCTTGCCTAACTTGTTCCCTAGTTAGCTCACAACCAGCTCAGTAGATCATCTAGGAAGATTAGCCAAGCACTAGAACCACTGTGAGCTTGCCATTGCCATCAATGGTGAACATCCGAGCACACCCTTGCCACCCCATAGTCGACAGCAAGCTAGGAGCAGCAGAAGGCCTAGCCAGCATGTCTGGGAGGCAGCCCACCGTCCATCGCCACTCACGATCGCCACCGACCCAGGAGACCGCCAGACATGCCCGTTTGCCGCCCCGTGCCGCACAGCCACCGCCCGCCGTCGAAGACGCCGCCTCTGCAGACCAAGCAGCACCAACCCACGCCTCGAAACCATGTCGTTGAGCATCACCAGGAGACACAGCACCGTCCCCTACCCTTGCCCATGCCATTAGCCGCCTGTAACATCGCCCCCGACGAGCTCACCGTGCGCCCCGACGGTCCCCTCGCTCGACTATAAATAGAGGCCACCCAGCTCAATTTCTTCACACCATCTCACTCCCCTCTCCTCACTGATCGTGCCACACCGTTCTCAGAGCAAGGCAAGCACCACCCCGCCAGAATTTCACCGGAGCCCGCCGCCTCTGGAGAAGAAGGGAGCCATCGATTTCGTCCACCCCAGGAGCTGCCGCGACCACCCCTGAGTTCGCCGTCGTCGACTTCGTCGTTCGCCCGCCTCGCCGACCCTCGCCCGTACCCCGGTGAGCCCCCATCACCCCTCACTGGCCGCGCTAGGTTTCGTTCTCGCCGGTGTTGTCTCGCGTCGACGATGACTCCCAGCCGTTGGATTAGAACTAGATCGAACGATCCACGTTGCCCCATACCGCTTCGCCCAGCCCCGTGTCACTGACGAGTAGGGACACCCACTTAAGCAGCCCGCGGGAGCACTGCACTTAGCAGGCCGGCCCGTTAACTTTTCCCGCGCAGCCCAGCTATTCAAATTAAAAATTTTCCATTTCAATTCAAACACACTTTTGTACCCAACTTCAAAAATCAACCCAGATCGATTCAGTACATCAAATTTAATGAAACCAATTTTGTTGGAAAGGTCTGTGAATGCTGAATCCAAGCCCGTTGGATTCAATTCATTTGGATCTATAGATCACCCATGGTAAAAAATAACAAGGCAGAAGCTTTCCTGCATTCAAACATTTTTCAAATTTAAACCATAATAGCTTTTGAGTTGATTCCAACTCTCAAAAATCACATTTAACCATACCATTCAGAATATATAAAAATATATAGGTTTACTTGCAGAAATAATATTCAAGTAATAAAAGAATGTCCCATAGGCATTACTAGCCACTTTATTTAATTAAAATAAAAGGGTAAAACCTTATTAAATTGTGACACCACTTTAAATCACATTCCCATGGACTACAATATGTGGTGATGACATGTGTCAACATGATCCCATTTTTGGTTTGGAGAATATTAAATCTTAAGTAATTTTTCAATGAGTAGAAATTACTTTTCTAAAAATAAAAGGAAGTAAATCAAGCCTTAACCTTGTAATGTTAGAGATGATGCTAGATCATCTATAGGACCCTTGTGTGTGATGATTGCAAGTAGTTAAGTATTGTTTGGTGATTGCGTACCTCGTATTTATACATAGACGCTAGTACCGACCAAGGATACGAGGAGGAAGGAGGATACTACGAAGAAGAAGCCGAGGAGAACTTCAACCACTGCTCTGCACAAGGCAAGCTAAAACTTGCAAGACACTCTACTTTAGCAAGCCATACTAATCAAGTTGACCTATGCAAGCTAACACTTGCAAGATACCCTACTGATGCAACAAACCCCTACTTGTTACCATGCCTACTATATGCCTTAAGCATATGTGATCACACCCACTTGATAAAGCAATCCTAGTTTTATTTGCAGGCTTCCTACTTTATTTCTTTATCAAAGCTTACTTAGAGTTGACTTAAGTGAATTATAGATACTAGAAAGATATTTGAAGGTTGCATAAAGAGCATAAAATTTGGCCTAAGTTAGAAACCTGGATATCAGCCTAAGATATAAGGTTGTACTTAGTTGAAACCCCACTAGTTTACCATCCCTCATTATTGCTTATCCCCACCTGTAGATGCTAGTGCTAAGCATAAAACTTGATCAACTTTAGATGGGAATACTTGGTCGAAAAATGGTTATGAAAACCTTGGAATGATGGATCATTCTATTGAAATGTTTTGGACATGTGTTTCCGAACACCTGATGATCTTGGTGATGAAAATGTTGAGGCGTGAGCCTTAGCCCCTTATAAAAACTGATGGTTGTCTGGATGCGATACCATTCCAATTTTATCGTACAACCACAATACCCGAATATTGGGTAGGGCTTGACTGGAAACTTATATACCTTAGTATTAGTTCCCTCACGGCCAAGGTCTGAGATGAGGCTACCTTGTGAAGATTGTCCACCTGTGCAGTACCCAAGATGATAGTTGGTCATGGTTGGGAGGCCAAACTCATAGGAGAGGTGCTTATACTAGGGCGTGTAATCGAAAGGTTAGGATTGATTATCCGCATACTGAGTATGGTGAATTCAGGATTTGTTCCTGACGGATGTATCGAATGTTGTGGTGAAAGTGTACAATCTCTGCAGAGTGTCAAACTATTCGAATAGCCGCGTCCGCGGTTATGGACAGTTGGAGTGGCCATACTGTTCCCCCGTCAGACTTTTCAAAATGACCTGTGAAATGAATTGAGACTTTGACTTGACCACAACAGAGTTGTGACATGAAATACAAGTTCCCACTTAGGAGTTATAAAATTGTGACTAGCCTCGGAACCTAGTAGAGATAAATCTGGCTTTTGCAAAACAACTCTAGAGCCTAGTGCCCTATTATCCAAAAAACCCCTTTTACCTGTTAGTATTAGTTTGCGAGTACTTAAAGAGTACTCATGGCTTTGTCCCTGGCTATTCCCATGGCCAGACTATGAAGAGGAGTACCTGGAAGATGGACCCCAGGAAGGTTACGACAGCTAGGATCATCTCCCATCGTCAGCATTGCCTGTGACCCCGAAGATGGAGCTTCGCCTACTCTACCGTTATTATTACATATTCCGCTGCTTGAAGTTGTATTAAGAACTGGATCATGAGATCCCTATTCGTGTAAGAACTTATGTATCGTTTGTAATGGATGATGTACTATGGTATCCAATTATATTATGTCTCGCAAAAATGGTAATCCTGGGATTGCGATGTATGGCATAACAGGCATCTAGGATTGAAAAATCCGGGTGTTGACATGTTGAGCGTAAAAATTGTATCTAGATTATGTTTATTGCAAGATGGTTATTCCTTTATGTCTGAGAACAATGGTTGCTCGATTTATATGAATAATATCTTTTATGGTCATGCGCCTTTGATGAATGGTTTATTTATTATGAATCTCGATAGTAGCATTACACATGTTCACAATGTGGATGCCAGAATGATGATATATCCGCGTATATGTGGCACTGCTGTCTAGGTCATATTGGTGTAAAGAGCATGAAGAATCTCCATTTTTTTGGAATTCTAGAATCACTTGTTTTTGAATCATTTGATACATGTGAACCATACCTTATGGGAAAGATGTCAAGAACCCCATTTTCCGATACTATTGAACGGGTGACTGACTTATTGGAAATCATACATACTATTGTATGTGGTTCGATGAGTGTGTCGGCACGCGGTGGATATCGTTATTTTGTTACTTTAACGGATGATTTGAGTAGATATGGGTATATCTTTTTGATGATACACAATTCTGAAACCTTTGAATAGTTTCAAAGAATTTTAGAGTGAAGTGGAAAACCATCGTAATAGAAAGAATAAATTTCTACGCTCTGGTCATGTATGGGAATATCTAAGTAACGAGTTTGGCGCACACATAAGAGTGTGGAATAGTTGCATGGCTCATGCCTGCTAGAACACCACAGTGAAATGGTGTATCTGAGCATTGTAATTGTACTTTACTGGATATGGTTCAATCTATGATGCCTCTGACTGACTTGCCACTTTAATTTTGGGGTTTTTCACTAGAAACAGTTGCATTCACTTTAATAAGGGCACCGTCTAAATCCATTGAAATGACACCATATGAATTTTGTTTTGGAAACAAACATAAGCTATCATTTTTTAAGTTTGGGGATGTGATGTTTCTGTGAAGAAACTTCAACCTGATAAACTCGAACCCACAGAAAAAATGCATCTTCATAGGATACCCTAGGAAAACAATTGGTATTCCTTCTATCATAGATACGAGGGCGAGGTTTTTGTTGCCAAGAATGGATCCTTTCTTTAGAAGGAGTTTCTCGCGAAAGGTGTGAATAGTAGAAAGGTAGAACTCAACGAGATTATTGAACCTTCTTTTCATGGAATGGAAAGTGGCGTAGCACCGAAAGTTGTTCCGGATTTAAGTTCACTAGATGAAGAGGTAGCTAATGATAAAGAACATGAAACTCTCAAAGAGGATACTGCTGTAACATCCAACATTTAGGCACCAACGAAGGGTAGAAATAGGAAATTGTGCACATGCATGCATTCATCTGTAAAATGTGGGTAAATTTTTCGCCAAATAAAAACCTAAAGTGATCAGAGTTTCTTTCACTCTCTAGGTGTAGGAATAGCTCTGGAGAGTGATCGTTATAAATTTTGACATGATCTTTATGAATTAGTGTGTTTTGGGGAAAGAAAGTTGAATTCAAATTTGGAATTTGAACTTATATTTTAAAGTTAGGATTTGGTATTTTGGAATGAATTCCAAAATGATTCAGTAATATTATTTGTATTTATAAAGAGATAATAATAAATAGTAATAAGAATTCAGTATAAATAAATTCAAATGATAAGTATTCCTTATCTTTATTTCATAAACAATTTACAATGATGAACTCATTCAAGAAATTAAAAGATTCATTACAGTAAAGAAATTACAAAGAGGGAAAATCAAATTTGAATAAACTATTACAATATTCTTACAAAAGAATAAAATAAACATTACTAAAAGAAATTATCTATTTAGGTAATCCTATACTAAATCTTGAGTATCCAGATCTTGTACCTGCAAAACACAGAACAAACAAAAATGAAAGTAAAAGCTTAACTGTTAGATTTACTCTCAGTACAGAGCAGTGAAGTGCACTGCTCAAGGTTACATCATTGAGTATTGTTAAAAGGGGCAAGTTTCACGAATATGAAAGAAATTATTTTTCCATAATAAATAAGCCACAAGTCAGATATTCACAGCAAGTAAAAGGGGCAAGTTCCACTAGGAGAGTTAAAAGGTTAAAAGATCAAAAGGTGAGACACCTCATTGATCTGATCCAATCTGTGCATCAAGCACACAGGCAGCACAATCACCTAAATGCATGGTGTGTGCTATCAACACATCAGCAGCATCTCACACAAGAAAAAGGAGAAACATAGTCCTGGACAACTTCCAGCAGCTCATCTTTCCATCTCAAACACCACACCAGGAACACACCAAGCCTATCAAAGCCTAGACAAATCACCAGCCAAACCACACACACCAGATCATCCTAGTATCACCAAATGGTGACATAAGGAGGGAGGTGGATTAGGTGGATAGCAAGGTCAAGTTGCAGGAGCTAGGAGGTGAAGAGCAGATCAAGGCCAAGCTTCCAGGAGCTTGAAGTAACAGGAGCAGCACCAGGAGGAGAAGAACAAGATCAAGCTAGCAACCAAGATAGCAACAACGGATCATCAGATCAACCACAACAACAATTCAACTATTGTGGTGAGTATCATAAAACTCTCACATAATCTGTTCACCTCATCTAAATAGACAAACATGTGTTGTTTTATGGTTAACCTCTCAATAATCATCCAAATGGGGTGAATCTATCATAGATATTTTCGAATATAAAGGCCATCAGTAAATCTACCAAATCAACCAGGATCTCAGACCAACATCATAGATCCTGGTGATGACAGACAATTCATATATTCCAACATGTTTTCATATAGCTTATAAGTTCTCGGCACATCTCCTAATGGAGTAGCACCTCAAATTTTATAAACTCTATGAATCAATGCAAAGATATGAGAAACCAACCATCCTAGCCAATTGGGATCTAAGATACAGTAATCAACAATGGTACTTAAACATTTCTATGATGGACAGCAAAATAGGAACCGAGTTCCTAAGCCTTAGACCCACATCATAGGCATAAATATTAAAAAAAGCTTTCAACTTATCTTTGGTAATTATCCAATCTTAAGCACTGATCAAAATAAATCCCAGTAGTAGAACCACAACTTGTGTGCCATTCTAAGAAGGTGTCACAATAACAAGTACTAAAACCCAAGCAAAACAATTACTTAACTTTCATAAATAAACTAGCAAGCCATTAACTATCATTTTCCTAGAATCAAACACCAGAAATCATAAAGTATCTATATATCATCAGAGCATCTTTGTAATAACATGTTAACACTCAATCTGTATATGACTATACATGCCAACATTTAAAGATACAGTGAATAAATCACTGACAAAACCACCGTCAATAACCAGATTATGACAGTAGTGAACTTCCAAATCACTAGTATCCACAAGTAATAATTCCACAGTAGCACTATAATTTGAACCATATCAAATTACCCACTGGAATTAGTTTGATAAGCCACTAACATCACCAAAAAAAACCAATTGTAGACAGTAATCCACATCAAATAACCATTCACCATCCTTAGTTACCATTACAACTAATTTCAATCCATCATATATCACCAAAACAGAGGGATGAACCCTAATCAAGTCATGAACCCTAATTAGGGATGGCCACTAGAGGCACACAGATGAATCAAAGGAGGCAGAGGACAGAAGGCACATGAGGTGATCAAGACCAAACTCACATGGGTTCATCGCTATAGATTAGAAGAGGAAGTAGAGGGGACGGCGAGCGCACGACGGCATGGGGAGCACCCCAAATGGTGCTGCAACCCGCACCGAGCCGAGGCGGCGGCCACAACAGTACACGAGGACGCACAACACCCCCACAGCAATGCACGAGTACCTCAGATTACCACGGGAGCAGCGGTGAAGGCATCACCGGCAGCATCCCAAACCCTAGGGTTCAGGACGGAGCCAGCCTGGCTGAAGGAGAGCCCCAGAGCCAAATCGAAATGGACCAGACGAAGGGGCGGGGTCAACAACCTCTCCATACACCACGGCGGCGGCCAGGAAGACCCACAGCGACGTGAATCGCACGGTAGCGATGCCTGCGGCACCACGGGGTCAAGGAAGAAAGAGAGGAGTGAATGAGAGAGAGAGTGGGGTCTACTGGGCCGATAGGGCTAGTACCTCTTCGGGGAGAGTTTTTGACCTGGCCAATTGGGCCAAGTTTGGGCCAAATAGCCTAATGGGGCTCGTCCATATATTAAAAGAACCAGAATTTAATAATTTAGCAAAAGACCAAAATACCCCTAGAATTTAATAAATTCTAGTAAATAAAAAACACCCTAAAAATACAAATAATATGTTTTTAGGTTTATAATAATTCAGGCTAATTTATTAAATTAAGAAATCTTTTTTAATAATATAAATATAAGTTAAAAAAATTTATAATATATATTCATTATGGAATTTTATAAAAATCAATAAAATACCTAAAAATAAATAAAATAACTTTTATCATCCTTAATTATTATAGTATTTCAGAAAAATACAAAAGGGATATTTAAGTTATCATAATAAAATCTTCTAAAGTTAAATACTTATTCTTAAAGAGAATATTAAGAAAATAATTATAGGAGTTAAAATAAAACAAAAATTAGTTTTAAATCTATTAATAATATATCACATTATAAAAATAGTGAATGTAATGTTTATAAAATATTAAAAGTTATTCCTTAAAATGAATTCCTTTATTACTTAAAGAAATTCTAGAAACTAAAAATATTGGGTAAAACACACAAAGAAGAAAAATAATAAATAATGCATTACATTACTATGCATATTCATTTTGCTTCTTTAAATATTGTCCTTACCAGGCAATAATGATGTTTTATAGACATAAAAGCTCAAGGTCCAGTGCAAGCATCCGACTTCACTACCTTGTAATCACAAGGCAAGTTCATGTCCTTTGGAGAGTCTTTACCAAAGTATTTATAATTGTGTGTTATCATCTATATTTTAAAGAAAGAAAAACTTATTTTATCAAATAAATAAATTAACGATATCATCCTAAGTGATGATATAGAGAAGCAATAGAACTTAGGGTTCTATTGGCAACAATAATAATCATCTAGGAATTTAAGAACCCATGACATCAGTGATTCTAGCGTCGTATATTATGCGTTAACCATGAGATTTGGAATGGGACGGAGAAGTCAGCTGTATCTTCTTCCTCTCGCATGTAGCCAGATGTGCACATCGTGGCTGTTATCCTCATACCGTGCATTAATTGGTAATTCGTAGAGGATATGCAACATATGGGTGGGAACCCTCAACGTCCCACGATAGTTCTGGCATCTAACGATCTATACAAACCATTGCCATAATTCAATGGGTGGGAATGGTGTACACCAAGGAGAAATGCGGGGTCGCGAAGGGGGCAGTGATTGGCTTGGATCACCTACTGGGCCCCACATCATGGAATTGTAGACGGGAAAGTACGCTCGGTTGTGCAACAAGGAGTTGATCTCTCATGGGTAAAGTAACACACCTCTGCAGAGTGTAAGAACTGTAACTTGTTACTCACTGTTCCGGGAAGGAGCTACAAACGCGACAGGAAAGGAACTCCATGAAAGTTCTGGTAAACCTGTGAAGGCTGATGGGCATAGTTTTTTAACAATAAAATCAATCTTTGAAGAAAGATTTACGAAAACTGCATAGTGCCAAGGACTTATAGTCCGAGGTGGTAGATAGAGCATCAAACTTCCCACCTTGCATATAATGAACTTGCTGGGTAACATTGTTACTCACCCTTTCCTTTGATCCCCTGCTTAGACTCTGAGGATCCTGAAGATACTCCAATCTATGCAGCAGAATGTCAAGATGATGTCTTCTATGAGGAGCCTGATCTATCAGGCGGTGTGGAAGGGGTGGACTACGAGATCAGATATGGTGTGGGCGGAAACGAGTCAGATTAGTTGCCTTAGTAGTAGTAACCAATTGAGCTGAGCAACATGAACAATCTATAATAATAAGTTGTTGAGCTCAATTTGCAGTTGAAGTTGTCACTTTAAAACTTCCGCTGAAACACTTTATATTTGGTTTGTAATATTGAATCTTATGAAGTCTTGAACTTCTGGTATTGTAATAATAATAATGTGTGTATGTTTGTAATATGGACCCGCAATGTTTCTGTTGTACCACTCTAAGGGATGTGATATTTATGGAACGGTGTTCTGTGAATGTCATATCAACGACTATAGTGTACTACACATGCAGTGGTATGTTGGGTCACCGCAGTTGGTATCAGAGCAAACTTCTTTGACCTTAGGCTGGAAACCTAGTAAAGGGTATTACCTGTAGGAGTTTATAGCAACGATAAAGAATTCTCTAAAAAGGTATAATGGTTATTCAAATGAGAATATTCCGTTATATATTTTAGTGCGATAATTCTTTGTTATGATGCAATATATTATTAATTACTAATAAAAATATTTTTGTTATACAGAGTTATGGCACAAAAGTTTCCAAAACAAACTTTGGTAAGGAAAGAGGAGACTCTCTATGATTACCAATGACCATTCACTGATCAGCTTCGTCAACTCTTAAGGATTTTTAGTTGTCCAACTAAAATCCCATTGAATACCATAACCTATTATGATGGTCGTATGTTATCCAAGTATCATGTGAGTGTCCAACTTCCAGAGGAGCTTGGACTATATCACGATCTACCTATAGTTGAAGGTAGGAGTCATTTAGCAGCATACCATGTTGCTGTCGTGGAGGCGATAACCAATATCCGGGAGCATAAAGCCCAGGAGTTAGAAGAGAGCACCTTTTCTATGATTCCTCATGATTCTATAGACTCGGAGCCATTACCAGATCATCTTTCCTAGGTAAAGAAGCATCCTAAGTTAGCTTTCAAGTTTATGGATCGATATCGAACACTTGTGGCGTCTTTTTATAAGACACATCAAGTTATAGTTGAAGATAAAAATGACATGTTAGAGGATCTAACTGACCCACAAAGAAGGAAACAGTTAGCATTCCAGTTGGATAAAGAAGCAAGAAGTAGTGCAAAACCAATCTTTAAGGATATACCCATAGATCCCGAATCTTTTACACCATATCCTTATTCACCCAGACCAGAACCTGCATATGATCCTACTTTAGATATGAGGTATCCTGTACCACAGGTTTCTGGGGAAGGATCTGATTCAGAACTTCCTATTGAGAATTCTGATGGTTGGGGGATGGGATCAACTGAGGGATCGCGAGGGAATCAAATGTCAGTGGATGGATCTGACAGAGATGTTGGACAATCCAGCTGGATGGGTATTGTGGCATCCCGCAAAACCACTACTAGAAAATCGCGTTGAATTTGTGCATTGCATCGTCATCATCATATGTTGTTTGTCTAAAACCATTTTCGCAAATCCCGTTTTGTTTTCTAAAAACGCCCCGTCTTGTTTTCAAATTCAAACCCGGGTCGCCGGAATATTTTGTTGTCTATTATTGGTTTGCAACGGTGCGATTAAATTAAATAAAACATTTAATTGTTTTAGCGGGGCAGTCGAACGGGCCGATTGACCCGAACGACCACCCCAGGATTTTTAAATCGGTCCACCTCTAATCCTATATCTACCAATCTTCCTACCCAGCCCTCCCCTCCACATCACCCCAACCAACCCCCTTGTGCCACCTCACCCTCTCCCCTCCCCCTAGCCTATCAAAATCTGCCAACTCACCCATCCCTCTCTCTCTCCCCTACTCCTCTCTCTCCCCACCACACAGCACTCACCAACGCACACCACACACCAACCCTCCCCACACCCGATCCCCCCACCTGCCTTGGGCCCCACCTCCCACCGACACACGCTCCCCACGCGCACGCGCGCGACGCCCTCTCCCCTGTCTTCTTCCTCCCTGCGCAGCCCCCCTTCTCCTCTCTTTCCGCCGCGCCTCCCCTTCCCCTGTTCTCTCTTTGGCGCCCCGCGCCGCCCCGTTCCCTTGCCTCCGCCGCTCCCTAGTGCCTCCCCCTCCTGCCCTCCTCGCCGTCGCCTCCCCCACCTTCCACCGCCGTTCCGCCCGCACCCCGCCTCCGCACCTCGCCGGTGACGAGCTCGCCCCGCCTCCGGCTACCTGCCCCACCAGGCTCAGCGCCGGCTCGCCTCCACCGCCTCCCTCTCTCCGCGCCGCGCGCAGCTCCACCGACCCGCAGACCCTCCGCGCTCTCCGCCCTCTGCCCCAACTCCGGCGTCCCACCTCTGTCCGCCGCTCCCTCCACCCAAGCGGCGCCGGCTCGAGCTCGCCCCACCCCGCGACCCCCTCGCCGCCGCGCCCTTCCACCGCCTCGACAACCGCCTTCCGCCTCGCGTGCTCCGGCGCCCCGCTCGGCCCCGTCCGCGCCCCTCCCGCACCATCCTGCCGTTCGTGCCGCCCATCCTTGTCGCCATGGTCGCATACCCGAAGCCGCAGGTGGAGATCCTGCAGGGGTACGGACTCACGGAGAGCACGGCCATCGGCGCGTCCACGGACTCGGCCGAGGAGAGCCGCCGGTACTGGATGACCGGGCTCCTGTCGCCCAATACTGAGGTCAAGATCGTCGACCCGGAGTCCGGCGAGGCGCTGCTGGTGAACCGCACCGCTACAAGTGTTGCTCTGCCAAGCCCGTTGTCGGAAAACCGAGGCCGCAAGCCCCAAGACCTCCATCATGGAACTCGGAGGCGATGACGCCAATTCGGCAAGGTCCCGATCCTGAAGTCCGAAGGCCGATCCCGGCGCGCTGAACCCGTCAAACCACCAAGACCAACTCGAAGACCGACAAACCCCCGCCAAGTTCGCCAAGAACCGTTCCGGATTCCGTTTTCTCGAGCTCGAACCCGTGGAACCCGTCGACACCGGTAACCCCAAGGTCTACCACACGGACGCATCTCGGACTCGGAGAGACCCCCGGAACGACAAGATCGCCACACGGACTTGAGTACTCCGATGCCCCGTTCGCGGAGTCCGGAGACCGATATCGCCGAACCCGAGCGCCAAGGTCGCGTCCCCGGACCCCGAAGAGCGAACCGAAGCACCAGGACTCGAACCTGAAGCACGCCAAGATCGCCAACGCGGATACGCCAAGTTCATCTACCCCGAGGACCGAACGCGACAAGGTCTACCTCACGGACACCGAGAACTTCCCCCCTGCACGCCATGACCGTCGACATGACCCGAAGACCACGGACGCGTCAAGAACTACCTCCAATATCCGAGAACGCTACCGTCGAACCCCGGAAACCCCAAGATCTGCCGAACCCTAAATGTGTGACCCCTTTCCTCGAGCCCTATTTTATAAATGAAATAACAACTTGTTGCATGTTAAACATTCATCTTGCATGCATACATTCATGTGGTTTGGGGGCCTTATGCCGATTCACCTAATAATTAAATATGGGGCCCATATGCGGGCAAATCTGGTCTCATATTGGCCTCATTTAAACTTGTGTAGCGAACCGGTATCTTATTTTGCCATGTTAATCCAACATTTAAATTGCGGGGCTTCTAAATAACATGAACCATATAATTAAATGTCGGGACCCCGGTTCCGCCTAATCTGACCTAATTGCATCGCATCTTGCCATGCCATGCATCATACATGCATCATGCCGATCTTCTGCCGTTGTATTAAATATTGCATCCGGTGTTTCTTCTAGTGTTTTGCTTCTTCGCGGATAAGGTCGTTGAGTTGATGTGAGCTTCGCCCCGACCTTCGGTTGAACCTTCGACAATGTTTCAGGCGAGCATCTCCCCCTTTCTACCTATCTTACTTTTATAGTATTTATTCCCCTCCTGTTGATCTATTGCTATCTGTGTTGCGATGCTTTAGTTTCCGTATCTGTGATATACCGTGCAGCCCTATATTGCCTTGGACACATCCTATTACCTGTTGTTTGGTAGATAGTTGGACTTGCGCGTCGTAGTCGCTTGCTCAAGTGCTGTTGCGTGTCGTCAAGTGCCACAGTTGTTGATGTATTGCCGCATGTTGATGTTGGAGATGATCCTGGTTTTACTTATCGTTCACTTTAATTCCTGTTTAACAACTAAAATTGAAGTAAGCAGAGGCATCGGTGGGTGATAGATAACATTTGGTTTCCGAACGCCCACTTGTGTCCCGTAGGACCCCGAGTACTTGATACCTGTTCCTTGATTTATCGCGCTATCCACATATGGGGAGTATGGGCCCCCCTTAGCCAGAGCTTGATTCCGTCTTATTTCTTGGGGCCACAACTAGTTTGAGGTTTTATTTACTATCCTGTACCTATGCCATGCTTTACTGCTTTATTTACGATTGTGCGAGGAGCACACTGTACTGTTTAGGTAAGCGGAGTGATTACGCGGTATCGACAAGCCCAGCCACACTTTCGGGTTCCCAGTCGCTTACAGCCATTGGCGCAACCTTGAGTCCGTCTCGGAGCTTGCTTACTCCGTTGCGGGATCTACTCAAAGGGGTGCCCCCCTGAAATATTTCTGAATCTTGTGATTGCTCTGTCGTGAAGACCTCGTTGGGTTTTGATTTGGTTTTTCCGAGGTTGATCGTGTGTGTGTTGCTATTTGTGCACCCCGGCCGGGTTAAAACTTTCTGAAAGCCGTGTCCGCGGTTATGGACGACTTGGAGCACAGTATCTCGACCATAGACAAGCATAACTAAAGTTTATTGCTATAAATTTGACTTCATAATGACTAGTAATCAGCTTCACTATAATGGAATGGCTAATTAATACGGCCCACAATTGCTTGTTTGGCGTGTCGCTTGCGACCATTGTACCTGACTAGTAAGTATTGCAACTACAACGGAATGGCTGAATAAAAGTACCAACAACTGCTGGGTTCTGGGATTATATCATGCCATCTGTATCTGATTAGTAATTGTTGCAACTACAACGGAATGAATAACTAAAAGGGCCCACTGCTTCTTTTATCAGGACAATTATCTATACCTGACTAGTAATTGCTGCAACGATAACTGAATAAATAAAACTGCCAACTGTGTGAGTTCCTCGGTTGACTTCCTCATTGGTATCGAGGGGGAAACACCAGGAGGGGTTTGTTTGATGCTAGTATCAGGTTGGAGCCGAATAGGTCTTTCTTACCCCTCTCTGATAGCCGCCAGTTGTATCGAGTCTCTATAGGTTGTTTAGTGCATGCTGTCGCTGCCGCTTCAGTCCACCATACCTATGTAGGCGAGGACCGCCGAATTCTAGCCTCGCCGTGTACTGGCCTCAGTACTGACGCTCCTCTTTTTCCTTTGCCCTTTGTCGGCACCCCTTTTGTTTAAGCAGGTTTTGAGATCGACGTCGTTAGCAGGGTTACCCTTCCGGCTTGGCCTGGGCAGGGTTATGGACGCCATTGGTTATTCTTCAGGGCTCTTAGCCCCATTTGCATCTTGTCCGTAGTCGGACGCTCTATCATTTTCAAGGTGATTTGGATCTTTGTATATTATATCTGTATTCTTGACTCTTTGAGTCGCTGTTGTATATATCTGTTCTGTGGGTCCCATCGAGGACTGTTGTGTAATGTTATTACTTCGTTTTCCACCCGCACGAAAGTGCCTGGTGGGCACCTTTGAATCGTTTCTACGCGGGTTTAGCGGGTTTCGCTAAAACTTGCATAGGTCCGATTCTGAGGGTGTTACAGAGTGGTATCAGAGCCAGGTTAGTTGTGATACCCCACAAGTCCAGCCTGTAGGATAACCTAGCTAACGGCCGAAGTAGAGTGTCAAAACTATTTTTGCAAAATCGGTTGGATAGTTCTGATTAGTTCTGATTTTACTCCTTTACCCCTATGCTGCTCTCCTCTCACCTCAGCGTGTTTTGAATCCACCTCTTATCTTTTCTGCGAGTCCAGGATTTCTCGTGGTTGGGTTTCCGTCGTACCTTCAGGGTTTCGCTTCCTCCTTTGATAACGGTGTTTTACCATCCGGTGTTCATGCTGCCTGAGGAATCCGTCTGCTGTGGTACCATTCTTTGTTCCTTGTTCGTGCTATCCGGTGTTTCCCGACGCGACGACATCCTCTATGCCCGATCCGATGCAGAGTCTGCATCACTCCTTTGATCCGAACCTCGCTTGTCGAGATCTTCAGTCTGAATCCGAGGGTTGGTTGCATAATCTATCTGTTCGTGTACAGAGTAATGCTTTGAGTGCGGGATGGAGTCGCGACCATACCACTACTCTTATCATTTGCTTTGTATATTGAATGGGGGATCGATGCAATTTACTCCTCCATGAAAATTAGAGGTGGCCTTACCTTTAACTTCGTCCGTTGTTTATCCGGAGTGTTCACTTGACGAACAGGAACAACGACCTCTTGTTAGTGGTGTCGCGAAGATCTACACGAAGCGAGAAGACCCAGCTCGCCGACCTTCCTTCCGGTACCATGAGGCGGATCTCGAGGGCGAGATCCATTGTTAGTGGTGTCGAATTGTGGCATCCCGCAAAACCACTACTAGAAAATCGCGTTGATTTTGTGCATTGCATCGTCATCATCATATGTTGTTTGTCTAAAACCATTTTCGCAAAGCCCGTTTTGTTTTCTAAAAACGCCCCGTCTTGTTTTCAAATTCAAACCCGGGTCGCCGGAATATTTTGTTGTCTATTATTGGTTTGCAACGGTGCGATTAAATTAAATAAAACATTTAATTGTTTTAGCGGGGCAGTCGAACGGGCCGATTGACCCGAACGACCACCCCAGGATTTTTAAATCGGTCCACCTCTAATCCTATATCTACCAATCTTCCTACCCAGCCCTCCCCTCCACATCACCCCAACCAACCCCCTTGTGCCACCTCACCCTCTCCCCTCCCCCTAGCCTATCAAAATCTGCCAACTCACCCCTCCCTCTCTCTCTCCCCTACTCCTCTCTCTCCCCACCACACAGCACTCACCAACGCACACCACACACCAACCCTCCCCACACCCGATCCCCCCACCTGCCCTGGGCCCCACCTCCCACCGACACACGCTCCCCACGCGCACGCGCGCGACGCCCTCTCCCCTGTCTTCTTCCTCCCTGCGCAGCCCCCCTTCTCCTCTCTTTCCGCCGCGCCTCCCCTTCCCCTGTTCTCTCTCTGGCGCCCCGTGCCGCCCCGTTCCCTTGCCTCCGCCGCTCCCTAGTGCCTCCCCCTCCTGCCCTCCTCGCCGTCGCCTCCGCCACCTTCCACCGCCGTTCCGCCCGCACCCCGCCTCCGCACCTCGCCGGTGACGAGCTCGCCCCGCCTCCGGCTACCTGCCCCGCCAGGCTCAGCGCCGGCTCGCCTCCACCGCCTCCCTCTCTCCGCGCCGCGCGCAGCTCCACCGACCCGCAGACCCTCCGCGCTCTCCGCCCTCTGCCCCAACTCCGGCGTCCCACCTCTGTCCGCCGCTCCCCCCACCCAAGCGGCGCCGGCTCGAGCTCGCCCCACCCCGCGACCCCCTCGCCGCCGCGCCCTTCCACCGCCTCGACAACCGCCTTCCGCCTCGCGTGCTCCGGCGCCCCGCTCGGCCCCGTCCGCGCCCCTCCCGCACCATCCTGCCGCTCGTGCCGCCCATCCTCGTCGCCATGGTCGCATACCCGAAGCCGCAGGTGGAGATCCTGCAGGGGTACGGACTCACGGAGAGCACGGCCATCGGCGCGTCCACGGACTCGGCCGAGGAGAGCTGCCGGTACGGGACGACCGGGCTCCTGTCGCCCAATACTGAGGTCAAGATCGTCGACCCGGAGTCCGGCGAGGCGCTGCTGGTGAACCGCACCGCTACAAGTGTTGCTCTGCCAAGCCCGTTGTCGGAAAACCGAGGCCGCAAGCCCCAAGACCTCCATCATGGAACTCGG
Organism: Avena sativa; assembly: GCA_916181665.1. Taxonomy (NCBI): domain Eukaryota; kingdom Viridiplantae; phylum Streptophyta; class Magnoliopsida; order Poales; family Poaceae; genus Avena; species Avena sativa. The sequence continues at coordinate 259,483,170 of OV702281.1, forward strand.
AGGCGATGACGCCAATTCGGCAAGGTCCCGATCCTGAAGTCCGAAGGCCGATCCCGGCGCGCTGAACCCGTCAAACCACCAAGACCAACTCGAAGACCGACAAACCCCCGCCAAGTTCGCCAAGAACCGTTCCGGATTCCGTTTTCTCGAGCTCGAACCCGTGGAACCCGTCGACACCGGTAACCCCAAGGTCTACCACACGGACGCATCTCGGACTCGGAGAGACCCCCGGAACGACAAGATCGCCACACGGACTTGAGTACTCCGATGCCCCGTTCGCGGAGTCCGGAGACCGATATCGCCGAACCCGAGCGCCAAGGTCGCGTCCCCGGACCCCGAAGAGCGAACCGAAGCACCAGGACTCGAACCTGAAGCACGCCAAGATCGCCAACGCGGATACGCCAAGTTCATCTACCCCGAGGACCGAACGCGACAAGGTCTACCTCACGGACACCGAGAACTTCCCCCCTGCACGCCATGACCGTCGACATGACCCGAAGACCACGGATGCGTCAAGAACTACCTCCGATATCCGAGAACGCTACCGTCGAACCCCGGAAACCCCAAGATCTGCCGAACCCTAAATGTGTGACCCCTTTCCTCGAGCCCTTTTATAAATGAAATAACAACTTGTTGCATGTTAAACATTCATCTTGCATGCATACATTCATGTGGTTTGGGGGCCTTATGCCGATTCACCTAATAATTAAATATGGGGCCCATATGCGGGCAAATCTGGTCTCATATTGGCCTCATTTAAACTTGTGTAGCGAACCGGTATCTTATTTTGCCATGTTAATCCAACATTTAAATTGCGGGGCTTCTAAATAACATGAACCATCTAATTAAATGTCGGGACCCCGGTTCCGCCTAATCTGACCTAATTGCATCGCATCTTGCCATGCCATGCATCATACATGCATCATGCCGATCTTCTGCCATTGTATTAAATATTGCATCCGGTGTTTCTTCTAGTGTTTTGCTTCTTCGCGGATAAGGTCGTTGAGTTGATGTGAGCTTCGCCCCGACCTTCGGTTGAACCTTCGACAATGTTTCAGGCGAGCATCTCCCCCTTTCTACCTATCTTACTTTTATAGTATTTATTCCCCTCCTGTTGATCTATTGCTATCTGTGTTGCGATGCTTTAGTTTCCGTATCTGTGATATACTGTGCAGCCCTATATTGCCTTGGACACATCCTATTACCTGTTGTTTGGTAGATAGTTGGACTTGCGCGTCGTAGTCGCTTGCTCAAGTGCTGTTGCGTGTCGTCAAGTGCCACAGTTGTTGATGTATTGCCGCATGTTGATGTTGGAGATGATCCTGGTTTTACTTATCGTTCACTTTAATTCCTGTTTAACAACTAAAATTGAAGTAAGCAGAGGCATCGGTGGGTGATAGATAACATTTGGTTTCCGAACACCCACTTGTGTCCCGTAGGACCCCGAGTACTTGATACCTGTTCCTTGATTTATCGCGCTATCCACATATGGGGAGTATGGGCCCCCCTTAGCCAGAGCTTGATTCCGTCTTATTTCTTGGGGCCACAACTAGTTTGAGGTTTTATTTACTATCCTGTACCTATGCCATGCTTTACTGCTTTATTTACGATTGTGCGAGGAGCACACTGTACTGTTTAGGTAAGCGGAGTGATTACGCGGTATCGACAAGCCCAGCCACACTTTCGGGTTCCCAGTCGCTTACAGCCATTGGCGCAACCTTGAGTCCGTCTCGGAGCTTGCTTACTCCGTTGCGGGATCTACTCAAAGGGGTGGCCCCCTGAAATGTTTCTGAATCTTGTGATTGCTCTGTCGTGAAGACCTCGTTGGGTTTTGATTTGGTTTTTCCGAGGTTGATCGTGTGTGTGTTGCTATTTGTGCACCCCGGCCGGGTTAAAACTTTCTGAAAGCCGTGTCCGCGGTTATGGACGACTTGGAGCACAGTATCTCGACCATAGACAAGCATAACTAAAGTTTATTGCTATAAATTTGACTTCATAATGACTAGTAATCAGCTTCACTATAATGGAATGGCTAATTAATACGGCCCACAATTGCTTGTTTGGCGTGTCGCTTGCGACCATTGTACCTGACTAGTAAGTATTGCAACTACAACGGAATGGCTGAATAAAAGTACCAACAACTGCTGGGTTCTGGGATTATATCATGCCATCTGTATCTGATTAGTAATTGCTGCAACTACAACGGAATGAATAACTAAAAGGGCCCACTGCTTCTTTTATCAGGACAATTATCTATACCTGACTAGTAATTGCTGCAACGATAACTGAATAAATAAAACTGCCAACTGTGTGAGTTCCTCGGTTGACTTCCTCGTTGGTATCGAGGGGGAAACACCAGGAGGGGTTTGTTTGATGCTAGTATCAGGTTGGAGCCGAATAGGTCTTTCTTACCCCTCTCTGATAGCCGCCAGTTGTATCGAGTCTCTATAGGTTGTTTAGTGCATGCTGCCGCTGCCGCTTCAGTCCACCATACCTATGTAGGCGAGGACCGCCGAATTCTAGCCTCGCCGTGTACTGGCCTCAGTACTGACGCTCCTCTTTTTCCTTTGCCCTTTGTCGGCACCCCTTTTGTTTAAGCAGGTTTTGAGATCGACGTCGTTAGCAGGGTTACCCTTCCGGCTTGGCCTGGGCAGGGTTATGGACGCCATTGGTTATTCTTCAGGGCTCTTAGCCCCATTTGCATCTTGTCCGTAGTCGGACGCTCTATCATTTTCAAGGTGATTTGGATCTTTGTATATTATATCTGTATTCTTGACTCTTTGAGTCGCTGTTGTATATATCTGTTCTGTGGGTCCCATCGAGGACTGTTGTGTAATGTTATTACTTCGTTTTCCACCCGCACGAAAGTGCCTGGTGGGCACCTTTGAATCGTTTCTATGCGGGTTTAGCGGGTTTCGCTAAAACTTGCATAGGTCCGATTCTGAGGGTGTTACAGAGTGGTATCAGAGCCAGGTTAGTTGTGATACCCCACAAGTCCAGCCTGTAGGATAACCTAGCTAACGGCCGAAGTAGAGTGTCAAAACTATTTTTGCAAAATCGGTTGGATAGTTCTGATTAGTTCTGATTTTACTCCTTTACCCCTATGCTGCTCTCCTCTCACCTCAGCGTGTTTTGAATCCACCTCTTATCTTTTCTGCGAGTCCAGGATTTCTCGTGGTTGGGTTTCCGTCGTACCTTCAGGGTTTCGCTTCCTCCTTTGATAACGGTGTTTTACCATCCGGTGTTCATGCTGCCTGAGGAATCCGTCTGCTGTGGTACCATTCTTTGTTCCTTGTTCGTGCTATCCGGTGTTTCCCGACGCGACGACATCCTATATGCCCGATCCGATGCAGAGTCTGCATCACTCCTTTGATCCGAACCTCGCTTGTCGAGATCTTCAGTCTGAATCCGAGGGTTGGTTGCATAATCTATCTGTTCGTGTACAGAGTAATGCTTTGAGTGCGGGATGGAGTCGCGACCATACCACTACTCTTATCATTTGCTTTGTATATTGAATGGGGGATCGATGCAATTTACTCCTCCATGAAAATTAGAGGTGGCCTTACCTTTAACTTCGTCCGTTGTTTATCCGGAGTGTTCACTTGACGAACAGGAACAACGACCTCTTGTTAGTGGTGTCGCGAAGATCTACACGAAGCGAGAAGACCCAGCTCGCCGACCTTCCTTCCGGTACCATGAGGCGGATCTCGAGGGCGAGATCCATTGTTAGTGGTGTCGAATTGTGGCATCCCGCAAAACCACTACTAGAAAATCGCGTTGATTTTGTGCATTGCATCGTCATCATCATATGTTGTTTGTCTAAAACCATTTTCGCAAAGCCCGTTTTGTTTTCTAAAAACGCCCCGTCTTGTTTTCAAATTCAAACCCGGGTCGCCGGAATATTTTGTTGTCTATTATTGGTTTGCAACGGTGCGATTAAATTAAATAAAACATTTAATTGTTTTAGCGGGGCAGTCGAACGGGCCGATTGACCCGAACGACCACCCCAGGATTTTTAAATCGGTCCACCTCTAATCCTATATCTACCAATCTTCCTACCCAGCCCTCCCCTCCACATCACCCCAACCAACCCCCTTGTGCCACCTCACCCTCTCCCCTCCCCCAAGCCTATCAAAATCTGCCAACTCACCCCTCCCTCTCTCTCTCCCCTACTCCTCTCTCTCCCCACCACACAGCACTCACCAACGCACACCACACACCAACCCTCCCCACACCCGATCCCCCCACCTGCCCTGGGCCCCACCTCCCACCGACACACGCTCCCCACGCGCACGCGCGCGACGCCCTCTCCCCTGTCTTCTTCCTCCCTGCGCAGCCCCCCTTCTCCTCTCTTTCCGCCGCGCCTCCCCTTCCCCTGTTCTCTCTCTGGCGCCCCGCGCCGCCCCGTTCCCTTGCCTCCGCCGCTCCCTAGTGCCTCCCCCTCCTGCCCTCCTCGCCGTCGCCTCCGCCACCTTCCACCGCCGTTCCGCCCGCACCCCGCCTCCGCACCTCGCCGGTGACGAGCTCGCCCCGCCTCCGGCTACCTGCCCCGCCAGGCTCAGCGCCGGCTCGCCTCCACCGCCTCCCTCTCTCCGCGCCGCGCGCAGCTCCACCGACCCGCAGACCCTCCGCGCTCTCCGCCCTCTGCCCCAACTCCGGCGTCCCACCTCTGTCCGCCGCTCCCCCCACCCAAGCGGCGCCGGCTCGAGCTCGCCCCACCCCGCGACCCCCTCGCCGCCGCGCCCTTCCACCGCCTCGACAACCGCCTTCCGCCTCGCGTGCTCCGGCGCCCCGCTCGGCCCCGTCCGCGCCCCTCCCGCACCATCCTGCCGCTCGTGCCGCCCATCCTCGTCGCCATGGTCGCATACCCGAAGCCGCAGGTGGAGATCCTGCAGGGGTACGGACTCACGGAGAGCACGGCCATCGGCGCGTCCACGGACTCGGCCGAGGAGAGCTGCCGGTACGGGACGACCGGGCTCCTGTCGCCCAATACTGAGGTCAAGATCGTCGACCCGGAGTCCGGCGAGGCGCTGCTGGTGAACCGCACCGCTACAAGTGTTGCTCTGCCAAGCCCGTTGTCGGAAAACCGAGGCCGCAAGCCCCAAGACCTCCATCATGGAACTCGGAGGCGATGACGCCAATTCGGCAAGGTCCCGATCCTGAAGTCCGAAGGCCGATCCCGGCGCGCTGAACCCGTCAAACCACCAAGACCAACTCGAAGACCGACAAACCCCCGCCAAGTTCGCCAAGAACCGTTCCGGATTCCGTTTTCTCGAGCTCGAACCCGTGGAACCCGTCGACACCGGTAACCCCAAGGTCTACCACACGGACGCATCTCGGACTCGGAGAGACCCCCGGAACGACAAGATCGCCACACGGACTTGAGTACTCCGATGCCCCGTTCGCGGAGTCCGGAGACCGATATCGCCGAACCCGAGCGCCAAGGTCGCGTCCCCGGACCCCGAAGAGCGAACCGAAGCACCAGGACTCGAACCTGAAGCACGCCAAGATCGCCAACGCGGATACGCCAAGTTCATCTACCCCGAGGACCGAACGCGACAAGGTCTACCTCACGGACACCGAGAACTTCCCCCCTGCACGCCATGACCGTCGACATGACCCGAAGACCACGGATGCGTCAAGAACTACCTCCGATATCCGAGAACGCTACCGTCGAACCCCGGAAACCCCAAGATCTGCCGAACCCTAAATGTGTGACCCCTTTCCTCGAGCCCTTTTATAAATGAAATAACAACTTGTTGCATGTTAAACATTCATCTTGCATGCATACATTCATGTGGTTTGGGGGCCTTATGCCGATTCACCTAATAATTAAATATGGGGCCCATATGCGGGCAAATCTGGTCTCATATTGGCCTCATTTAAACTTGTGTAGCGAACCGGTATCTTATTTTGCCATGTTAATCCAACATTTAAATTGCGGGGCTTCTAAATAACATGAACCATCTAATTAAATGTCGGGACCCCGGTTCCGCCTAATCTGACCTAATTGCATCGCATCTTGCCATGCCATGCATCATACATGCATCATGCCGATCTTCTGCCATTGTATTAAATATTGCATCCGGTGTTTCTTCTAGTGTTTTGCTTCTTCGCGGATAAGGTCGTTGAGTTGATGTGAGCTTCGCCCCGACCTTCGGTTGAACCTTCGACAATGTTTCAGGCGAGCATCTCCCCCTTTCTACCTATCTTACTTTTATAGTATTTATTCCCCTCCTGTTGATCTATTGCTATCTGTGTTGCGATGCTTTAGTTTCCGTATCTGTGATATACTGTGCAGCCCTATATTGCCTTGGACACATCCTATTACCTGTTGTTTGGTAGATAGTTGGACTTGCGCGTCGTAGTCGCTTGCTCAAGTGCTGTTGCGTGTCGTCAAGTGCCACAGTTGTTGATGTATTGCCGCATGTTGATGTTGGAGATGATCCTGGTTTTACTTATCGTTCACTTTAATTCCTGTTTAACAACTAAAATTGAAGTAAGCAGAGGCATCGGTGGGTGATAGATAACATTTGGTTTCCGAACGCCCACTTGTGTCCCGTAGGACCCCGAGTACTTGATACCTGTTCCTTGATTTATCGCGCTATCCACATATGGGGAGTATGGGCCCCCCTTAGCCAGAGCTTGATTCCGTCTTATTTCTTGGGGCCACAACTAGTTTGAGGTTTTATTTACTATCCTGTACCTATGCCATGCTTTACTGCTTTATTTACGATTGTGCGAGGAGCACACTGTACTGTTTAGGTAAGCGGAGTGATTACGCGGTATCGACAAGCCCAGCCACACTTTCGGGTTCCCAGTCGCTTACAGCCATTGGCGCAACCTTGAGTCCGTCTCGGAGCTTGCTTACTCCGTTGCGGGATCTACTCAAAGGGGTGGCCCCCTGAAATGTTTCTGAATCTTGTGATTGCTCTGTCGTGAAGACCTCGTTGGGTTTTGATTTGGTTTTTCCGAGGTTGATCGTGTGTGTGTTGCTATTTGTGCACCCCGGCCGGGTTAAAACTTTCTGAAAGCCGTGTCCGCGGTTATGGACGACTTGGAGCACAGTATCTCGACCATAGACAAGCATAACTAAAGTTTATTGCTATAAATTTGACTTCATAATGACTAGTAATCAGCTTCACTATAATGGAATGGCTAATTAATACGGCCCACAATTGCTTGTTTGGCGTGTCGCTTGCGACCATTGTACCTGACTAGTAAGTATTGCAACTACAACGGAATGGCTGAATAAAAGTACCAACAACTGCTGGGTTCTGGGATTATATCATGCCATCTGTATCTGATTAGTAATTGCTGCAACTACAACGGAATGAATAACTAAAAGGGCCCACTGCTTCTTTTATCAGGACAATTATCTATACCTGACTAGTAATTGCTGCAACGATAACTGAATAAATAAAACTGCCAACTGTGTGAGTTCCTCGGTTGACTTCCTCGTTGGTATCGAGGGGGAAACACCAGGAGGGGTTTGTTTGATGCTAGTATCAGGTTGGAGCCGAATAGGTCTTTCTTACCCCTCTCTGATAGCCGCCAGTTGTATCGAGTCTCTATAGGTTGTTTAGTGCATGCTGCCGCTGCCGCTTCAGTCCACCATACCTATGTAGGCGAGGACCGCCGAATTCTAGCCTCGCCGTGTACTGGCCTCAGTACTGACGCTCCTCTTTTTCCTTTGCCCTTTGTCGGCACCCCTTTTGTTTAAGCAGGTTTTGAGATCGACGTCGTTAGCAGGGTTACCCTTCCGGCTTGGCCTGGGCAGGGTTATGGACGCCATTGGTTATTCTTCAGGGATCTTAGCCCCATTTGCATCTTGTCCGTAGTCGGACGCTCTATCATTTTCAAGGTGATTTGGATCTTTGTATATTATATCTGTATTCTTGACTCTTTGAGTCGCTGTTGTATATATCTGTTCTGTGGGTCCCATCGAGGACTGTTGTGTAATGTTATTACTTCGTTTTCCACCCGCACGAAAGTGCCTGGTGGGCACCTTTGAATCGTTTCTATGCGGGTTTGGCGGGTTTCGCTAAAACTTGCATAGGTCCGATTCTGAGGGTGTTACAGGTATGAGAATCAATCCTAATGATAGTAGTAGAACTACCATATTCGTAGAAAGTCATGATGCAGAAGAAGATCCCGAGGAGAGTGTTTGAATCATCAAAACCTTCTCAAAATCCAGGGAATATACATTATCCAGTGTTTAATTATCTTGCCCAACAGATCACCTGGGAGCAGCAGAATCTGCGTATTCTGTTGACAACTCTAAGAATGAAGCTCAGGAGATGCAAGTGGGTGATAATGTTGAACATGTTTCTGAAGACTTTCCAGCTGAGCTGGATGGAGTCAATGTACTCAGGCTGAGTAATGACTCAAGTCCTGATACTTTAGATACTGAGTATCTTCCGCCATTTGTTCCACAAACTGTGCGACGGATGTTACGTCATCACGGTTGGACTTCAGGAATGTATGATGAGTGTCGCGGGTACTAAAGTCATAGGTTACTTATTATGAGTAACTGGTATTGCGTATTGTAATCCAAGAGCAGGATGTAGCTAAATAAGTGAGGTAGTGTTTTTAATTTGTTATAGTATCGTACCTATATGGTACATGTTGTAATGACTTTGTATTTACTAAGTGGTTTGTAATGTATAATATGTGTAATGCATATTTGGATTTTATTTGGGTTTTGATTTCCATTGTGTGACTAGTTCTGTGCGTAAATTTGAGCTCAGAACACATATGCATGATGTAATTACGAGTATTCGCTTTATGTTGCAAGACTAGGGGGTCATGGAATCAGGTGTAGAAACTGAATCTGAACAGCAGCGCATGGAGCACGAGGCTAAGGAGAAGGCATATGCAGATGCTGGAAATCAGGGAGCATTACCACCACCAATGAGGCCGCTAATGGAGCAGAACTTTATGCAATACATGCAAATGATGCAAGAATACCAAAACAAGTTCATGTAAGAGCTGTCGGGACGAGCTGGAAATCAGAGAGCACCTGAAGGTGGAGGAGTGAGTCTTTTCGACTTCTAGAATGCAAGGCAGTTACCTTTTGCATGATCCCCTGAACCAATGGATGCAGAAGATTGGCTAGAAGATACTAAGAGAAAGTTGAAAACTGTAGGTTGCAATGATGAGGAAAAGTTGAGGTATGCAACTCATATTTTGACAGGACCTACAACATCATGGTGGGAAAATCAGTTAGCCATGCAACCGCCAGGAAGAGAGTATACTTGGGAAGAGTTCAAGCAGAGGTTCCGTGAGTATCATGTTCCAGAAAGTTTAATGGAGTTGAAGCGTAGGGAGTTTGAGGAGCTTCAGCAAGGTTATACTAGTGTCATGAAGTACATCCGGGAGTTTAGCCAACTATATCGTTATGATGAGGATGAAGTGAGCACTAAAGAGAAGAGGAAGAAGCGTTTTCTGAGACGGTTAAATCCATTCGTGAAAATGCAGTTGAGGTTGGCCAATAAACAAACTTTTCAGCAATTACTAGATGCAGCCATCACTTTTGAAGATGACTATAAGAATGTCCAAGAGGACCGAAGGAAGAGAGCCAAGAAAGAGACAAAGAGGATTCAAGCAAGTAAACCTAAACCCAATCTAGAGTTCAAACCCAGGAACAAAGCTTACAATAACAACAACAAGAGTACTAGTGGAAATTAGTCCAATCCCTGAAGAAATGTTATCTGCAATAATTGTGGAGTTCCAGGGCATTTCCAGAGAGAATGCAAAAGGCCAGTAGTTATTTTGTTATGGCTATGGGCAAAAAGGTCATATCAAGCCTGATTGTCCGAATAAACCAGTGGGTGGTTGGCCTACAAAGGGTGGAGGACAAGCCAGTGGAGGTAATGGACAGCCCAATCGAGGAGGAAATTATGTCAAGAACAACAACGACAAGAGGAACAAACCTACCGGGAAGCTGAATTGTGCAACCTTGGAGTAGGTGGATAACTCCGAGCATGCAGTGATAGGTATGCTCAATATCCTAACCAATCCCGGAAAAGTTCTTTTTGATACTGGTGCAACTACTTCATTCATTTCTGAAGAATTATGTGATAAGTTCGGGATTAGAAGGGCAGCGTTAGAAAACCCTATGACCGTGGTGACGGCAGGGGAAATGTAGTTATACGCCACATTAAACAAGATCAGGTTATCTCTATCTGTGGTTGTACATACTTTGTGGACCTTTATGTGATTCATTTGAAGGGAATTGCAGTAGTGATGGGTATGGACTGGATGACTGAACATGGGGCTCAGATTAATTGTGAGGATAAAACTGTTTCAATCAAGACTCCAAGTGGAGCAAGGATAGTTTATCAAGCAGATAAGAACAGTCATATAATGGTACATATCCAGTTAAACTCAATGAAGGAGGTCAAGTTGGAAGATATTCCTATAGTAAATGAGTTTCAGGAAGTTTTCCTAGCAGAATTACCAGTAATGCCACCAGATCGGGAAATAGAGTTCACTATTGATCTAATTCCGGGTACAACACCAATCGCTCAAGCACCATACAAGATGGGTCCGAAAGAATTAAAAGAACTTAAAGAGAAAATTGATGAGTTAGCCAGAAAGGGATTTATTCAAGAATGTGTATCACCACGGGGAACTCCGGTGATTTTTGTAGATAAAAGAGATGGAGGACGAAGGATGTGTGGGGAGTATAGAAATCTCAACAATGTTACCATCAAGAATAAGTATCCATTCCCTAGAATTCAAGATCTGTTTGATCAAGTTAAAGGAGCTGGAGTATTTTCCAAGATTGATCTAAATCCGGATACCACTAGACAAAAATCAAACCAGAAGATGTTTCGAAGACAGCATTTGTCTCAAGTATGGATACCATGAGTATCTTGTCATACCGTTTGGTTTGACCAATGCACCAGCAATATTCATGAATCTGATGAACAAAATCTTCATGCCATACTTGGACAAGTTTTTCATATTGTTTATTGATGATATTTTGATATATTCAAAGGATAAGGAAGATCATGCTGATCATTTGAGAATAGCATTACAGATCTTAAGAGAACATAAGCTTTATGCTAAGTTCAGTAAGTGTGAATTTTGGCTAGATGAGGTAGAATTCCTTCGTCATGTGATCAGTAGGGATGGGATTGTTGTAAATCAATCCAAAGTTCAATTAGTATTAGAGTGTAATTCACCAACCAATGTGAAGCAAATTCGAGGTTTCTTGGGTATGGCTGGTTATTATCTGAGGTTCATTGAAGGTTTCTCCAAGATAGCTGGACCAATGACCAAATGGTTAAGGAAGAATGCACCATTCATCTGGGATGAGAAGTGTGAAGAAAGCTTTCAGGAGTTAAAGACTAGATTAACTACCGCTCCAATTCTAGCAGTTCCTGAAACAGGGAAGGACTATACAGTATATTGTGATGCATCTAAAGAAGGTTTGGGTTGTGTGTTAATGCAAGATCGTAAAGTAATTGCTTACGGATCAAGACAACTGAAACCACATGAAGTCAATTATCCAACCCATGATTTGGAATTAGCAGCAGTAGTCTTTTCTTTGAAAGGATGGAGGCATTTTCTTTATGGAGCAAGGTGTGAGTTATACACGGACCACAAAAGTCTCAAATATTTCTTCACACAAAAGGAACTGAATATGAGATAGAAGCGTTGGTTAGAGCTAATCAAAGATTATGATCTGACAATCAATTATACCCCTGGAAAAGCAAATGTTGTAGAAGATGCTTTAAGTCAAAAGAGCACAGATATTCAGCAATCGGGAACTACCAAAAGAGCTACAGATGGATTTGGAAAGGTTGGAACTTTAATTCATAAGAACAGAGACTCTTGGAGGATTAGCTACCATGCAGGTAGTTGTGGAACAAAATAGTGATCTTAGGCATGAAATTTTTAGACATCAAACTGATGATCCTTTTATTGCTGAAGAAATTCGGAGGATATCACAAGGTCAAGCATCAGTTTTTCGCTTAGGAGATTATGGATCTTTATGGTTCCAAGATCGTCTTTGTGTTCCAGATGTGTCAGAAATTCATGAAGTGATACTTCGAGAGGCCATGCGACACCATATTCCATTCATCCAGGAAGTACTAAGATGTACATGGATTTGAAAGAATTATTCTGGTGGAATAACATGAAAAGATACATTGCAAAATATGTGTCGGAATGCCATACTTGCCAAAGGGTAAAAGCTGAACATCAAAGTCCAGCAAGACCATTACAACCCTTGGAAATTCCCGAGTGGAAATGGGAGGAAATTGGTATGTATTTCATCACAGGATTACCCATGACACCAAAACAGAAAGATATGATATGGGTGATTATTGATAGACTCACTAAAAGTGTACATTTTATCCCGGTAAATTAAAAATATAATGCCGAGAAGTTAGTAGAAGTTTATATCAAGGAGATAGTAAGTAAGCACGCAGTGCCCAAGAAGATCGTAACTGATAAAGGATCGGTGTTTACTTCAGCATTTTGGAAACAATTACGTGAAGCACTTGGTTCAAAGTTGGATTTTAGCACAGCCTATCATCCAGAAACTAGGGGTCAGACTGAAAGAACCAATCAAATATTGGAAGACATGCTTAGGGCTTGTGCATTAGATTTTGGAGGTTCGTGGGAAGATCATTTACCATTGGCAGAATTTTCCTACAATAACAGCTATCGGAGTAGTCTGAAGGCAGCTCCATATCAAGTACTCTATGGAAGAAAATGTAGATCACCAATATGTTGGTATGAGCCTGGTAGTAGCAAAGAATTTGTACCAGACTATATCAAAGAAAGACAAGATATCATCGATATAATCAAGGATAGATTGAAAATATCTCAAAGTAGACAGAAAAGTTATGCTGATCTAAGTCGAAGATCATGGCATCCTGAAGTAGGAGACATAGTATATCTCAAAGTAAGTCCAATGAAAGGAGCTAAGAGATTCGGAGTTAAGGAAAATTTGAGTCCCAGATATATAGGACCATTCAAAGTATTAAGTCAGAACAAGACCATAGCTTATGCTTTAGAGTTACCACCAAGATTGTCTCAAGTTCACAATGTTTTCCATGTGTCACAACTTCGAAAATGTCTTAAGGTTCCAGATGATGCAATTACACATCAAGAAGTGGAATTACAAGAAGATCTGACATATGTTGAGAAACCCTGTAAAATTTTGGATGAGAACTGGAAAAGGTTGAGAAACAGGGCAATCAAGTACTACAAAGTATAGTGGGAGCATCACCCCGAGAGAGAGAAGCCACCAGGGAGAAAGAGGATGACTTAAGAGAAGCCTATCCAGAACTATTCAGGTACACTTCAGCAAACTTCGGGACGAAGTTTAATTTAAGGGGGGAAGTCTATAACATCCGAGCATTTAGGAACCATCGAAGGGTAGAAATAGGAAATTGTGCACATGCATGCATTCATCTGTAAAATGTGGGTAAATTTTTTGCCAAATAAAAACGTAAAGTGATCAGAGTTTCTTTCACTCTCTAGGTGTAGGAATAGCTCTGGAGAGTGATCGCTATAAATTTTGACATGATCTTTATGAATTAGTGTGTTTTGGGGAAAGAAATTTGAATTCAAATGTGGAATTTGAACTTATATTTTAAAGTTAGGATTTGGTATTTTGGAATGAATTCCAAAATGATTAAGTAATATTATTTGTTTTTGTAAAGAGATAATAATAAATAGTAATAAGAATTCAGTATAAATAAATTCAAATGATAAGTATTCCTTATCTTTATTTCACAAACAATTTACAATGATGAACTTATTCAAGAAATGAAGAGATTCATTACAGTAAAGAAATTACAAGGAGGGAAATTCAAATATGAATAAACTATTACAATATTCTTACAAAAGAATAAAATAAAGATTACTAAAAGAAATTATCTATTTAGGTAATCCTATACTAAATCTTGAGTATCCAGATCCTATACCTGCAAAACACAAAACAAACAAAAATGAAAGTAAAAGCTTAACTGCTAGATTTACTCTCAGTAGAGAGCAGTGAAGTGCACTGCTCAAGGTTACATCATTGAGTATTGTTAAAAGGGGCAAGTTTCACCAATATGAAATAAATTATTCTTCCATAATAAATAAGCCACAAGTCAGATATTCACATCAAGTAAAAGGGGCAAGTTTCACCAGGAGAGTTAAAAGGTTAAAATATCAAAAGGTGAGACACCTCATTGATCCGATCCAATATGTGCATCAAGCACACAGGCAGCACAATCACCTAAATGCATGGTGTGTGCTGTTAACACAGTAGCATCAGCTCACACAAGAAAAAGGAGAAACACAGTCGTGGACAACTTCCAGCAGCTCATCTTTTCATCTCAAACACCACACTAGGAACACACCAAGCCTGTCAAAGCCTAGCCAAATCACTAGCCAAACCACACACACTAGATCATCCTAGCATCACCAAATGGTGACATAAGGAGGGGGGTGGATAGCAAGGTCAAGTTGCATGAGCTAGGAGGTGAAGAGCAGATCAAGGCCAAGCTTCCAGGAGCTAGAAGTAATAGGAGCAGCACTAGGAGGAGAAGAACAAGATCAAGCCAGCAACCAAGATAGCAACAGTAGATCATTAGATCAACCACAAAAATAATTCAACTGTTGTGGTGAGTATCATAAAACTCTCACATAATCTTTTCACCTTATCTAAATAGAAAATCATCTGTTGTTTTATGGTTAACCTCTCAGTAATCATCCAAATGGAGTGAATCTATCATAGAGATTTTGGAATATAAAGGCCATCAGTAAATCTACCAAATCAACTAGGATGTCAGACCAGCATCATAGATCCTGGTGATGACAGACAATTTATATATTCCAACATGTTTTCATATCTCTTATAAATTCTAGGCACATCTCCTAATGGAGTAGCACCTCAGGTTTTATAAAATCTATGAATACAAAGATATGAGCAAACCAACCATCCTAGCCAATTGGGGTCCAAGATCCAGTAATCAACAATGGTACTTAAACAATTCTATGAGGGACAACAAAATAGGAACCTAGTTCCTAAGCCTCAGACCCACATCATAGGCATAAATATTAAAAGAAGCTTTCAACTTATCTTTGGCAATTATCCAATCTTAAGCACTGATCAAAATAAAGCCCAGTAGTAGAACCACAACTTGTGTTCCATTGTAAGATGGTGTCACAATAACAAGTTCTAAAACCCAAGAAAAACAATTACTTAGCTTTCATAAATAAACTAGCAAGCCATTAACTATCATTTTCCTGGAATCAAACACCAGAAATCATCAAGCTTATCTATATATCATCAGAGCATCTTTGTAATAACATGTTAACACTCAATCTGTATGTGATTATACATGCCAACATATAGTGAATAAATCACTGACAAAACCACCGTCAATAACCAGATCATGACAGTAGTGAACTTCCAAATCACTAGGATCCACAAGTAATAATTCCACAGTAGCACTATCATTTGAACCATATCAAATTACCCACTGGAATTAGTCTGATAAGCCACTAGCATCACCAAAAAAATAATTGTACATAGTAATCCACATCAAATAACCATTCACCATCCTCAGTTACCATTACAACTAATTTCAATCCATCATATATCACCAAAACAGAGGGATGAACCCTATTAAAGTCATGAACCCTAATTAGGGATGGACACTAGAGGCTCACAGATGAAACAAAGGAGACAGAGGACAGAAGGCATGGGAGGTGATCAATACCAAACTCACATGTGGTCCTCGCTGTAGATTAGAAGAGGAAGCAGAGGGGACGACGAGGGCACTGCGACATGGGTAGCACCCCAAAGGGAGATGCAACCCGCACCGATCCGAGGCGGCGGCCATAGCAGTACACGAGGACGCACAACACGCCCATGGCAACGCACGAGCACCTCACAGCACCACGGGAGAAGCAACGAAGGCATCACCGGCAGCATCCCAAACCCTAGGGTTCGGGACGGAGCCAGCCTAGCCGTAGGAGAGACCTAGAGCAAAATCGAAATGACCGGATGAAGGGGCAGGGTCAACAACCTCGCCATACACCACAGCGGCGTGAATCGCACGGCGGCGGTGCCGGTGGCACCATGGGGTCGAGGAATGTAACACCCTCAGATTCGGCCCTATGCAAGTTTTAGCGGAACCCGCCAAACCTGCATAGAAACGATTCAAAGGTGCCCACCAGGCACTTTCGTGCGGGTGGAAAACGAAGTAATAACATTACACAATAGTCCTCGATGGGACCCACAGAACGGATATATATAACAGCGACTCAATGAGTCAAGAATACAGATATAATATACAAAGATCCAAATCACCTTGAAAATGATAGAGCGTCCAGCTACGGACAAGATGCAAATGGGGCTAAGAGCCCTGAAGAATAACCAATGGCGTCCATAACCCTGCCTAGGCCAAGCCGGAAGGGTAACCCTGCTAACGACGTCGATCTCAAAACCTGCTTAAACAAAAGGGGTGCCGACAAAGGGCAAAGGAAAAAGAGAGAGCGGTCAGTACTGAGGCCAGTACACGGTGAGACTAGAATTCGGCGGTCCTCGCCTACATAGGTATGGTGGGCTGAAGCGGCAGCGCAGCATGCACGAAACAACCTATAGAGACTCGATATAACTGGCGGCTATCAGAGAGGGGTAAGGAAGACCTATCCGGATCCAACCTGAATCTTACACCAAACAATCCCATCCTGGTATTTCCCCCTCGAGACCAATCGAGGAAGTCCACCGAGGAACTCACACAGTTGGCAGTTTTATTTATTCAGTTATCGTTGCAGCAATTACTAGTCAGGTATAGGTAATCATCCTGATAAAATAAGCAGTGGGCCGTTTTAGTTAACCATTCCGTTGTAGTTGCGACACTTACTAGTCAGATACAATTAGCATGAGATATCCCAAAACCCAGCAATTGTTGGTACTTTTATTTAGCCATTCCGTTGTGGTGAAGCTGATTACTAGTCATATCAGATACAAGTCAAATTATAGCAGTAAACTTTAGTTATAGTTGTCTATGATCAAGCACTGTGCTCCAAGTCGTCCATAACCGCGGACACGGCTTCTCAAAAAGATTTAACCCTGCAGGGGTGCACCAAAGTATCCACACGCACTTCGACCCTTTTTGCCAGATCAATTAACATACACCCATCGGTATGTCGGCGGGGCCTAAGTCATGACGTTTCCCAGACCCAAAGCAAGCACGGGGGGCCACCCCACTAAGTACACCCGCAACAAAGTCGGCCGGTCTCCGAGACGGACTCAGGTTTTGCGACAGTGGCTGTAAACGACAGCGAATCCCAAAACTGGGACTGTCGATACCGCGAAAACACTCCGCTTCCAAAACAGTACAGCGTGCTCCTCACACAATCGTAAATAAAGCAGTAAAACATGGCATAAGTACAGGATAGTAATAAAGCCCCAAACTACTTGTGGCCCCCAGTACAGTACTTTGAAATCAGGTAATAAATCGATGGGGGGCCATATCTCCCCACATGTGGTTAGCGCGCTCGATCTCGGAACAGGTGTCAAGAACTCGGGGTCCTACGGGACACAAGTGGACGGTTAACAACCAAATAACATCTATTGCCCACCTGTGCCTCTGCTTACCTACTTCAATTTTAGTTGTTAAACAGTAATTAAAGTGAACAATAAATAAAGCCGTGATCATCTCCAACATTAAACAGACGGCAATTCTCCAACAACTATGGTACTTGACGACACGCAACAGCACTTGAGAAAGCGACTACGACGCGCAGGTCCAACTATCTACCAAACAACAGGTAATAGGAGGTGTCCAAGGCAATATAAGGCTGTAAGGGATATCACGGGTACGAAAACTAGAGCATCGCAACACAGATAGCAATAGATCCACAGGAGGGAATAAATACTATAAAAGTAAGATAGGTAGAAAGGGGGAGATGCTCGCTTGAAAAACATTGTCGAAGATTCATCCGAAGATCGGGGCGAAGCTCACATCAACTCAACGGCCTTATCCGCGAAGAAGCAAAACACTAGAAGAAACACCGGATGCAATATTTAATACTACGGCAAAAGATCGGGCATGATGCATGTATGATGTATGGCATGGCAAGGTGCGATGCAAGTAGATCATATTAAGCGGAACCGGGGTCCCGACAATTAATTAAATGGTTCTAGTTGTTTAGATACCCCGCAATTTAAATGTTGTCTACACAAATTTAAATGAGGCCAATATAAGGCTAGATTTGCCCGCATATGGGCCCCATATTTTATTATAAGGTGAATCGGCATAAGGCCCCCAAACCACACAAATATGCATGCGAGTATGACAATTTAATATGCAACAAGTTATATTATATTATAAAATAGGGTTTCGGGAAGGGGTTCACACATCTGGGTTCGGTGATCTTGGTTCCGGGGTTCGGGGTTCGGTCTCAGGGTTCAGGGTTCGACGGGGTTTGGCCTCGGCGGGTTCATTCTCTGATAACGGAGGTAGATCTTGGCGCATCCGTGGTCTTCGGGTCATGTCGACGGTCATGGCGTATCGAACTACTCGCGTCCTCGGTAGATCTTGTTGACTCCACTCCGAAGACCTTGTCGTTCTGCAGCAGAGATCATGGGGTCATCGGGGTCCGGGTCTTGGTCGGGTCGCCGGTAGTTTTTGGTTGCTATGGGTGCTCCGGGTCCGGGGTTCGCCGCTCCGTGAGGTAGATCTTGTCGATTTGGCGTCATCGCCCCTAGTTTCCACGACGAAGTACTCGGGGTTCCACTCGGTTGTCGGTGTCGAGCTTGTTGTCACAAATAACTTGAAGGGTTCATGGCCTTAATGGGATCGGTCTTCGGACTCCGGGATCGGTGCGAGGTCTCGGCCATCAGATCCTTGGAGGAGGTCATGGCGGTTCCATTCAACCCATGAAGGAGGTCTTGTCGCTTGGTATCCGTGTAGGAGAACCCGAGGTCGATGGCGAACTTGTTCGGTACCGAGGTTTCTTTTTCGGAGATCTTGGCGCGGCACCGGGTACGGGATCGGTCTTTGGGGTCCTACGCGGGCTTGTACTAGATGGAGCACGCATCGGGGAGGGACCACAGCGAGCAAGACCAGGAGCCGAAAGCAGCCGACATGGGCATGTGCAGCAGGGGAAACGCACGCGGAAGAGGGCATGGCGGCCGGGCGAGGCAGAGGTCCACTGCAGCGGCTCGGGCGGCCAGAGGCAGACGAGGGTGATGCCGAGCTGGGGCACGAGCTCGCCAGCAAGGAGGCGGCGGCGCTCCAGGACGACAAGGCGCGGCCGGGGGGAAGGCTCGGGGACGCAGGGTCTGCAGAGGGGAGGGGCGAGGTCGGCCGGCGGCGGGGAGCTCGGGGCCGGGGTGGCGCGGGCCCGAGGAGGAGGAGAAGATGCCGGAGAGGCCGACGACGGGGTCTGCTTGGACGGCGGAGGCGGGCGAGGACGGAGGGGCGCTGGAGGGGGAGCCGCGGGGGAGAGCGCGCTGGGAAGAGCCGGTCGTGGCGGCGAGGTTCGCGGAAGGCGGCGGAGCAGCTCGAGGCCCAGGCCGGAGGCGGGCGGCGGAGGAGGGATGGAGGCGTCGCGTGCAGAGGCGGCCGACGAGGGGGCCGCGGTGGAGGCGGCTGTCGGAGCGGAGGCGGAACAGGGGCGGGCGGAGGCCGGAGGGGAGGAAGAAGGAGAGAGGCGGGGCGGCGGGGACGCGGAGAGGGACGCGGCCGCGGACGGAGGTGAGCGGCGGGCGTGGGGGAAAAGGTGGGTGGCGAGGAGGCTCGGGAGGGGGCCGGCGAGAGCGGGAGCGAGGCCGGCGAGGAGAGAAGGGGACGGCGAGCGGCGAGGCTAGAGGAGAGGGAGGCCGGCTCGAGCAGGGAGGAGGAGACGCGGGTTTGGGGTCGTGCGCGTGGGAGAGAGAGCCGGGGTGGGGCCAGGCTGGGTCAGGGGAGCGGGGTGGTGAGCGGTTGGTGAGCGTGGGGTGTGGGAGGACGTGCAGGTGGGCGGGAGATGAGGTGGAGCTGGGGGCAGTGGGGTGGGGCGAGGTGGCAGAAGGTGGTTGGTGGGGATTTGGGGAGGGGTGAGGTGGCGACATAGGATAGGTTGGGGTGAGGTGGCTGGAGGGGTGGGTAGACTAGGTTGGGTAGTTTTAGGATTTTGGTGGACCGATTGGTTTTGTACGGGGGTGGTCGACTGGGTCGAATCGGCCCGTTCGACTGCCCCCTAAAATATTATAACTTTTATTTAATTTGCAATAAACTTTTGTAAATAGTTTTTAGACAAACAAAATATCCGGAAGCATCCGGGGTTTAATTTGAAATAGAAGGAGGGCTAGTTTCGGAAAATAGTAGACTTTCGCAACATAGTTTCAAGTAAAATAATATGCATGATGATGACGATGCTCAAATGCAATGTGGCATGATGACATGAGCATGCGGTCGTGATGATGCAATGCACAAAAGCAACGCGATTTTCTAGTAACGGTTTTGCGGGATGCCACAATTCGACACCACTAACAATGGATCTCGCCCTCGAGATCCGCCTCATGGTACCGGAAGGAAGGTCGGCGAGCTGCGTCTTCTCGCATCGTGTAGATCCTCGCGACACCACTAACAAGAGGTCGTTGTCCGTGACCGTTGAGAGGACACTCCGGGTAAACAACAGACGAAGCTAAAGGTGAGGCCACCTCTAACGCCCATGGACGGATTAAGAATTGCATCGATCCACCATTCAATATACAAAAGTGAATGATAAGAGTAGTGGTATGGTCGCGACTCCATCCCGCACTCCAAGCATTACTCTGTACACGAATAAGAGAATTATGCAACCAACTCTCAGAATTTAGACTGAAGATATTGACAGACCGCGTTTGGAAACAAAGGATTGATGCGGACTATTCATCGGATCTGATGTAGATGATGTCGTCGCGTCGGGAAAACACCGGAAGGCACAAACAAGGAACAAAGAATGGCACCACAGTAGACGGATTCCTCAGACAGCATGAACACCGGATGGCAGATCACCGTTAACAAAGGAGGAAGCGAAACCCTGAAGGTACGACGGAACCCAACCACGAGAAATCCTGGACTCGAAGAGGGAGAAAAGAGCGGATTCAAAACACGTAGAGGTAAGAGAAGAATAGCAGAGGGGTAAGGAGTAAAATCAGACTTAATCAGAACTATCCAACCGATTTTTCGAAAATAGTTTTGACACTCTACTTCGGCCGTTAGCTAGGTTATCCTACAGGCTGGACTTGTGGGGTATCGTAACTGCTGAGCTCTGATACCACTCTGTAACACCCTCAGAATCGGCCCTATGCAAGTTTTAGCGGAACCCGCCAAACCCGCATAGAAACGATTCAAAGGTGCCCACCAGGCACTTTCGTGCGGGTGGAAAACGAAGTAATAACATTACACAACAGTCCTCGATGGGACCCACAGAACGGATATATATAACAGCGACTCAATGAGTCAAGAATACAGATATAATATACAAAGATCCAAATCACCTTGAAAATGATAGAGCGTCCAGCTACGGACAAGATGCAAATGGGGCTAAGAGCCCTGAAGAATAACCAATGGCGTCCATAACCCTGCCCAGGCCAAGCCGGAAGGGTAACCCTGCTAACGACGTCGATCTCAAAACCTGCTTAAACAAAAGGGGTGCCGACAAAGGGCAAAGGAAAAAAGAGAGAGCGGTCAGTACTGAGGCCAGTACACGGCGAGACTAGAATTCGGCGGTCCTCGCCTACATAGGTATGGTGGGCTGAAGCGGCAGCGCAGCATGCACGAAACAACCTATAGAGACTCGATATAACTGGCGGCTATCAGAGAGGGGTAAGGAAGACCTATCCGGATCCAACCTGAATCTTACACCAAACAATCCCATCCTGGTATTTCCCCCTCGAGACCAATCGAGGAAGTCCACCGAGGAACTCACACAGTTGGCAGTTTTATTTATTCAGTTATCGTTGCAGCAATTACTAGTCAGGTATAGGTAATCATCCTGATAAAATAAGCAGTGGGCCGTTTTAGTTAACCATTCCGTTGTAGTTGCGACACTTACTAGTTAGATACAATTAGCATGAGATATCCCAAAACCCAGCAGTTGTTGGTACTTTTATTTAGCCATTCCGTTGTGGTGAAGCTGATTACTAGTCATATCAGATACAAGTCAAATTATAGCAGTAAACTTTAGTTATAGTTGTCTATGATCAAGCACTGTGCTCCAAGTCGTCCATAACCGCGGACACGGCTTCTCGAAAAGATTTAACCCTGCAGGGGTGCACCAAAGTATCCACACGCACTTCGACCCTTTTTGCCAGATCAATTAACATACACCCATCGGTATGTCGGAGGGGCCTAAGTCATGACGTTTCCCAGACCCAAAGCAAGCACGGGGGGCCACCCCACTAAGTACACCCGCAACGAAGTCGGCCGGTCTCCGAGACGGACTCAGGGTTTGCAACAGTGGCTGTAAACGACAGCGAATCCCAAAACTGGGACTGTCGATACCGCGAAAACACTCCGCTTCCAAAACAGTACAGCGTGCTCCTCACACAATCGTAAATAAAGCAGTAAAACATGGCATAAGTACAGGATAGTAATAAAGCCCCAAACTACTTGTGGCCCCCAGTACAGTACTTTGAAATCAGGTAATAAATCGATGGGGGGCCCATATCTCCCCACATGTGGTTAGCGCGCTCGATCTCGGAACAGGTGTCAAGAACTCGGGGTCCTACGGGACACAAGTGGACGGTTAACAACCAAATAACATCTATTGCCCACCTGTGCCTCTGCTTACCTACTTCAATTTTAGTTGTTAAACAATAATTAAAGTGAACAATAAATAAAGCCGTGATCATCTCCAACATTAAACAGGCGGCAATTCTCCAACAACTGTGGTACTTGACGACACGCAACAGCACTTGAGCAAGCGACTACGACGCGCAGGTCCAACTATCTACCAAACAACAGGTAATAGGAGGTGTCCAAGGCAATATAAGGCTGCAAGGGATATCACGGGTACGAAAACTAGAGCATCGCAACACAGATAGCAATAGATCCACAGGAGGGAATAAATACTATAAAAGTAAGATAGGTAGAAAGGGGGAGATGCTCGCCTGAAAAACATTGTCGAAGATTCATCCGAAGATCGGGGCGAAGCTCACATCAACTCAACGGCCTTATCCGCGAAGAAGCAAAACACTAGAAGAAACACCAGATGCAATATTTAATACTACGGCAAAAGATCGGGCATGATGCATGTATGATGTATGGCATGGCAAGGTGCGATGCAAGTAGATCATATTAAGCGGAACCGGGGTCCCGACAATTAATTAAATGGTTCTAGTTGTTTAGATACCCCGCAATTTAAATGTTGTTTGAACATGGCAAAATAAGTTACCGGTTCGCTACACAAATTTAAATGAGGCCAATATAAGGCTAGATTTGCCCGCATATGGGCCCCATATTTAATTATAAGGTGAATCGGCATAAGGCCCCCAAACCACACAAATATGCATGCGAGTATGACAATTTAATATGCAACAAGTTATATTATATTATAAAATAGGGTTTCGGGAAGGGGTTCACACATCTGGGTTCGGCGATCTTGGTTCCGGGGTTCGGGGTTCCGTCTCAGGGTTCAGGGTTCGACGGGGTTCGGCCTCGGCAGGTTCGTTCTCTGATAACGGAGGTAGATCTTGGCGCATCCGTGGTCTTCGGGTCATGTCGACGGTCATGGCGTATCGAACTACTCGCGTCCTCGGTAGATCTTGTTGACTCCACTCCGAAGACCTTGTCGTTCTGCAGCGGAGATCATGGGGTCATCGGGGTCCGGGTCTTGGTCGGGTCGCCGGTAGTTTTTGGTTTCTAGGGGTGCTCCGGGTCCGGGGTTCGCCGCTCCGTGAGGTAGATCTTGTCGATTTGGCGTCATCGCCCCTAGTTTCCACGACGAAGTACTCGGGGTTCCAATCGGTTGTCGGTGTCGAGCTTGTTGTCACAAATAACTTGAAGGGTTCATGGCCTTAACGGGATCGGTCTTCGGACTCCGGGATCGGTGCGAGGTCTCGGCCATCAGATCCTTGGAGGAGGTCATGGCGGTTCCATTCAACCCATGAAGGAGGTCTTGTTGCTTGGTATCCGTGTAGGAGAACCCGAGGTCGATGGCGAACTTGTTCGGTACCGAGGTTTCTTTTTCGGAGATCTTGGCGCGGCACCGGGTACGGGATCGGTCTTCGGGGTCCTACGCGGGCTTGTACTAGATGGAGCACGCATCAGGGAGGGACCACAGCGAGCAAGACCAGGAGCCGAAAGCAGCCGACATGGGCATGTGCAGCAGGGGAAACGCACGCGGAAGAGG
This sequence comes from Avena sativa, assembly GCA_916181665.1. Lineage (NCBI taxonomy): Eukaryota > Viridiplantae > Streptophyta > Magnoliopsida > Poales > Poaceae > Avena > Avena sativa. Next base: position 259,507,521 of record OV702281.1, read on the forward strand.
GCATGGCGGCCGGGCGAGGCAGAGGTCCACTGCAGCGGCTCGGGCGGCCAGAGGCAGACGAGGGTGATGCCGAGCTGGGGCACGAGCTCGCCAGCGAGGAGGCGGCGGCGCTCCAGGACGACAAGGCGCGGCCGGGGGGAAGGCTCGGGGACGCGGGGTCTGCAGAGGGGAGGGGCGAGGTCGGCCGGCGGCGGGGAGATCGGGGCCGGGGTGGCGCGGGCCCGAGGAGGAGGAGAAGACGCCGGAGAGGCCGACGGCGGGGTCTGCTTGGACGGCGGAGGCGGGCGAGGACGGAGGGGCGCTGGAGGGGGAGCCGCGGGGGAGAGCGCGCTAGGGAAGAGCCGGTCGTGGCGGCGAGGTTCGCGGAAGGCAGCGGAGAAGCTCGAGGCCCAGGCCGGAGGCGGGCGGCGGAGGAGGGATGGAGGCGTCGCGTGCAGAGGCGGCCGACGAGGGGGCCGCGGTGGAGGCGGCTGCCGGAGCGGAGGCGGAACAGGGGCGGGCGGAGGCCGGAGGGGAGGAAGAAGGAGAGAGGCGGGGCGGCGGGGACGCGGAGGGGGACGCGGCCGCGGACGGAGGTGGGCGGCGGGCGTGGGGGAAAAGGTGGGTGGCGAGGAGGCTCGGGAGGGGCCGGCGAGAGCGGGAGCGAGGCCGGCGAGGAGAGAAGGGGATGGCGAGCGGCGAGGCTAGAGGAGAGGGAGGTCGGCTCGAGCAGGGAGGAGGAGACGCGGGGTTGGGGTCGTGCGCGTGGGAGAGAGAGCCGGGGTGGGGCCAGGCTGGGTCAGGGGAGCGGGGTGGTGAGCGGTTGGTGAGCGTGGTGTGTGGGAGGACGTGCAGGTGGGCGGGAGATGAGGTGGCGCTGGGGCAGTGGGGTGGGGCGAGGTGGCAGAAGGTGGTTGGTGGGGATTTGGGGAGGGGTGAGGTGGCGACATAGGATAGGTTGGGGTGAGATGGCCGGAGGGGTGGGTAGACTAGGTTGGGTAGTTTTAGGATTTTGGTGGACCGATTGGTTTTGTACGGGGGTGGTCGACTGGGTCGAATCGGCCCGTTCGACTGCCCCCTAAAATATTATAACTTTTATTTAATTTGCAATAAACTTTTGTAAATAGTTTTTAGACAAACAAAATATCCGGAAGCATCCGGGGTTTAATTTGAAATAGAAGGAGGGCTAGTTTCGGAAAACAGTAGACTTTCGCAACATAGTTTCAAGTAAAATAATATGCATGATGATGACGATGCTCAAATGCAATGTGGCATGATGACATGAGCATGCGGTCGTGATGATGCAATGCACAAAAGCAACGCGATTTTATAGTAACGGTTTTGCGGGATGCCACAAGGAAGAAATATAGGAGTGAACGAGAGAGAGATAGTGGGGTGTACTGGGCTGTTAGGGCCAGTACCTCTTCGGGGAGAGTTTTTGACCTGGCCAATTGGGCCAAGTTTGGCCCAAATAGCCCAATGGGGTTGGTCCAAATATTGAAAGAACCAGAATTTAATAATTTAGCAAAAGACCAAAATACCCCTAGAATTTAATAAATTCTAGTAAATAAAAGAAACACCCTAAAAATACAAATAATATATTTTTAGGTTTATAATAATTCAAGCTACTTTATTAAATTAAGAAATCTATTTTTAATAATATGAATTTAAGTTAAAGATCTTTACTATTAATTTCAAAAGCGTGGTGAATGCCTGGTGTCACACATGCAAAAATTAGAAAAAATGCCACCGCTAACAAATTGCCTAAGCTCCATAAAAAAGACTAACAAACCTTATCTAACAAGACTAACAAACTTTATCTTATCTATCTCTATTATCTTCTAAAAAGAAGGTGTTCTGTTTTCTGATGTTCTGCACTACGTCGATTCCTTTGTCGCGTGTCGCTCCGCTCGGCCCGCATGCACCTAATGGTTAAGCCCAACGTCAGGCAATCAACCCGGTCCACCCGATCTTCCACCCCACCCACTCCTACCCACCTCTGCCGCCACAGAGGGGATCTATCCTTCCGTCGGTGCCGGTTTCCCTTCATCGTCGGGATGTCGACCGTCTCCACAACAATGGAGTTCGGCTTCACCCGCGTAGCAGGCGTTATCCATACCCTTGTTGTCCCGGCTGAGGTCTCTATCGAGCTCCAAGATGCGCTGCCGCTCCAGGATCAGAACACCAATGGAGTGCCAGCGAGAGATGCAAAATTTCAGGCGACTTGTCCATGCCATCGCTGTCACGAGGCGCGGTCTCTGTTCAGCTCCAAGATGCGCGGCTGCCCTAGAATCAGAGCGCCAATGGAGTGCCGGTGGGAGGTGCATGATTTTGGGCGACTTCTCCACGCCCTCGCAATCCTCCCGCGGTCTTCGTCGAGCTCCAGGAGGCGTGTCGCCCCAGGATTGGAGCGCCAATGGAGTACGAGCAGGTGGTGCACAAGAACGTCCAACAACGATGAGATTAAGACCATCATTGTGGTGGTTGTCGTGTCGGAGGCGATCATCTCTACATACGGACGCCACAGGTGTGCAACCAAGGTTTGTGGCAACGAGATAGATACAGTAATCGTCGCCTCTGCTGAATGCCGATGAGGGTGCTTGACATCGCACCCTTACTCTCTCCGATCCAAATTAATGTTCTCATATTTTTCTAGAATCGGATTTATGTAGAAAAATCTAAGAACATTAATATGGATCTGAGGGAGTAATAAAGCTGGGTCTGATGATTTCATTTCTAAAAAAACATATTCTCAGCTGGATTCCTGAAGGAGAAGATCTCCCAGTGTTGTGAATGCCACTTGATTTTCTCATAGTTATACTTATTTTCTATTTTACCTTGGAAATAAAATGAATCCTTGACCTCCCTGAGACCCTGACACTAAACAACATAGTCTTTTGTCAGTGCTAACTTGATTTGTTATCTCAACAAGTCAACATGGAGTTCTAATGTATGTAACGTATTGTGAAGGCAATTTTTTGTAAGGTTGATTTGTGATTGAAATAAGGTGTTTTATAAAATAAATTTATACATCTACAAGCAGTGTAATCTATTGGAGATCGTGTTTTTTTTGGCGATTTAGACCCTAGGTCTATTTTTATTTTTTATTTTTTTGAAACTCTAACAGTAGGAAAGGCTCCTACTGCTTTGCCATTAAATAGAAATCACAGAAGTCTTTTTTACATATTTTACAATGGGCAATGCCCAGCAGAATAAAGGCAAAAGAAAATTACAGAGAGGAGATAATGTTTTGGATGTGAGGATGAAGATCCTCCTTAGTCCTATGGACTAAAAGATTCAAGTCTAAGACTAGTCTAGTCCTCCAGGAAGCTACAGTTGGTTGAATACCATTGAATAGTAAATTATTCCTTTCTTTCCAGATGTTCCAGGCTCCTAGTAAAACAATTTCCATGTACAACTTTTGGTTCCAGGAGGCCTTCCCTAGTGCAATAATATGTAATCTTGTAGTTCTTGTAGCTCCCGGGGGCCAAATTATATGGAGAAGGTACCAACAAGATTTGCTAAAGGGGCATTCAAAAATCATATGTTCTATAGTTTCTTTTGGAGGATTGGCACACATTAGACAATCATAACCTGAACTTAGAGAGAGATTTCTCCTTCTTAGCATATTTCTGGTGTTAAGTCTGTCTGATAGGACTAGCCATCCAAAAAATTAACTTTTGGGGTGCATCTGGATTTCCATAACCATTTAAAGGCGATGTGCGGCTCTAAGTCCTTGAAATAGAATTGATAGTATAGACTTGAGGAGAATTTGTCATTACCCTAAACGTATGACCATTTGTCTGAATTGTCTTGGGTCATTGTTACTTCCTTGTAGCTATTCTGAATGTCTTTTAATTCCTCCAGGGCTTCCGGATAGAGAGGCAGGAAAAACGTATTGTGCAACGAATCTGATGAAAGGGATTCTTGAACAGACATGTCTTCTTTTCTGAGATAGGAGAAAATCCTGGGGTGGCTATCTTCAAACACCCCATGTTGCCAATTGTCCTTTCAAAATAAAGGTTAAGTGCCATTGCCAATTGAGCTCAAAGCAATACCTCTAAAAATGTGACACAGTTTAAAAACATCCTTCCACCAGAAGGATCCTCTAGGAGATAGAGCATGCGGAATCTTATTAGTATAGTAAGTATTCCAAATCAATGTGACCCATGGAGTGTCAACTTTATCATAGAATTTATGCAAATATTTTAATAAGAGCCCATCATTCTGTACTCTAAGATTAAGAATTCCCAGTCCCCCTTTCTTCTTTGGTCTACAAATTTTGTCCCATGCTGCCAGTGAATAACATTTCTCTCCATCCTCTGTTTTTTTGTTCCATAGACAGTGTCTTTGAATTTTCTCCATATGATTTATGATTTTCTCTAGTAATTTAATTGAACACATTGCAAAAGTTGCAATGGAAGCCAATAAAGAATTTATAACTGAAACCCTGCCACTATATGACATCATTAGAAAAGAAGCTGAAACCTTCCTTTCAATCCTATCCACTAGAGGCATTAAATCATATACAGTAGGTTTGGTAGTTTCCAATGGCAGACCTAGATATGTAAAGGGCATAGAGGCCACAGTACAACCAATTATATCTGCAATTTCCTTAGTCTTGTTCTCTGACAGATTAATAGGTATCATGTTAGACTTTTGGAAATTGATTGTCAGTCCAGTAGAAGTGGCATATTTCTGAAGAATCTCCTTCATGACATGAACTTGATCTATGAAGGCAGACATTATAATTAATGTATCATCAGCATATTGTACAATTGGGAAATCTTGTCCAAAGTCAGGAAAGAATGGAGCATGTAAAATATTTTCCCTGAAGGCTTTATTGATGGCAGACTGTAAGAGGTCAGCAGCAAGAACAAAAATCAGAGGACAAAGAGGATCTCCTTGTCTGACACCTCTCATACATTGAAATTGTCTACCAGGGACCCCATTCAATAAGAGGGCTGATTTACCTGTCCCAAAAATAATTTCAATCCATTTCAACCATTTTTCAGCAAATCCCATTTGTCGCATAATCTTGATCATAGCAGAGTGATCAATAGTGTCAAAGGCTTTAGCAAAGTCCAACTTTAATAACATGATTTCCTTTTTTGAAGTCTCACATTGGTAAATAAATTCAAAAGCCCAAGCCAAGCAATCTTGTATGTTTCTCCCTTTAAGAAACCCATATTGATTTTTGTGCACAATCTGAAGGACTACCTTCTGTAGCCTATTTGCCAGTATCTTGGTAATAAGTTTTAGTATACAGTTCAGAAGAGTGATGGGCATGTAATCATTAACAGTTTCAGGGGAGCCAACCTTTGGAATTAGAGCAATGTGGCCCATATTGATTCTTTCCAAGTTTAGATTTCCTTCATGGAACTGGAAACATAATTCATAAATATCCCCTTTAATAATATGCTAACAACTCTTGAGAAATTGGCCATTGAAACCATCAGGTCCAGGTGCTTTATCAGTTGGCATTTCCTGAACCACTTTATCAATTTCTTCTTTAGTAAAAGGAGCAGATAATATATCAAGTCCAGGTGTAGGGGTAATAAGATTATCTAAATCCAAAACCATAGCTGGCTGAGTTGCAGAGCCCAGTCTTTCTTTATATGTTTGATAGAAGATCTCCTCCTTGTCAACATGTTCTGTCACCAGTGACCCATCAGAGAGTCTGATTGAGGCTATATTGTTCCTTCTATATCTTTCAGTGGCATAGTTATGAAAAAAATTGTGTTCTCATCCCCAAATTTTGTCCATCTTACAGTACATCTCTTTTTCCAATATATATTCTGATATTCTAACAATCTGGCCAAGTGCACCTTTAAGATTTTCCTGAAATTCTTTTCATGAAAAAAAAGACCTCTTCTGTCTTCAAGATTATCCAAATCAGCTAAAGCTTTATTTGTATTACCCTAGGTCTATTAAGGAGGACAAGTGGTACACAACACCACACTAAATAAAATACTACTCCCAAGTCCCTAGGATACAACTCAACACGAGGTGTAGGGTTTCGTAGCATGGAAAAAAAATTCTACCGCATGCAAACAAACAAGCCAAGATCTATCTACTAGATTGTAGCAACGAGTCGATAGAGGAACTCACCCTCGAAGATTCCAAAGCGGTTAACGAGAGCAGATTCTCGTGGATGATGTAGTCGTACTCTTGCCGATCTCAAGATCGTGTAGATGATCCTTCCGACGCTACGTTCCAGCAGCGCTTCCGCCGTCGGTCACACGTTCGGTACTCGATGAAGACATTCCTCTCCCTTGTTCCAGCAGGCAGTGGAGGTTGTAGCACTCTCCTCGCGATTCCGGCAGCATGACGGCGTGGCGTCGGAAGTAGAGGGGAGATCTCGCAGGGCTTCGCCTTAAGCCGGAGCGAGTATGGTGGACTATGAGAGAGTCCTTGGTGATCTAGGGTTTAGAGGGCACCAAGGGGAGGGTGTGGCCGGCGGCTAGGGCTTGGGGAATCCCCAAGTCGCCGAGTTGTAGGGGAAACCCTAGGCGGTGGCTACACTTGGAGGTGGAGGCGCGAAGGAGCTAGGGTTTGAGGTGTGTGGGAGAGGGGCAGCCCTACCCCTCCTTATATAGGTGGGAGGGTGCGGCTTGGGAGGAGGGATTCCTCCTCCAACTCCTCCTCCTTGGCCGACGGCTGGAGGGAGGGGACTTCCTCCCCAAGTAGGTTTCCTACTCTCCCTCCACCAAGCAAACTTGAGATTTGACTTTTTCAAATTGGCGTTTGACTTTCAAACTTCGATTTGATTTCTCTCTTTATTTTTCTCAGCCAAGTGACCTAGTACATGATGCAACCATTCCACATTGTCATGACACATTCATGTACCCTTCCCCTCCGGAGTGCCGGACCTTCCGGACCCTTCTAGAACATTCCTGGTGTAAACACCGGAATCATTCCCGAACTCCGAAACAGGACTTTCCTTATATGAATCTTATTCTCCGGACCATTCCGGATCTCCTCGTGATATCCTAGATCCCATCCGAGACTCTGAACAACATTCGGTCTCTTACTCATCATTCCATAACTACTCAACAACATCGAATCCTTAAGTGTGTCTCCCTACGGTTCGTGAATTATGCGGACATGACCGAGACACTTCTCCGATCAATAACCAATAGAGGAACTGGAAATTCATATGGCTCCCACATATTTCTACGATTACTTTGCGACCGAATGAACCACTTACATACAATACCAATTTCCCTTTGTCTCACGATAGTTTACTTATCCGAGGTTTTGATCGTCGGTATCTCTGCATACCTAGTTCAACCTCGTTACTGATAAGTACTCTTTTCTCGTTCCCGTGATATGTGATCCCTTGTGAGCTAGTCACATGCTTGCAAGCTAATTGGATGACATTCCACCGAGAGGGCCCAGAGTACATCTACAAATCCCACTCTTGATCCATGTGCCTCAACACATACTTTCCGAACACTCAATGCCACCTTTATAACCACCTAGTTACGAAGTGGTGTTTGATGTCATCAGAGCATCCATCCGGTGATGGTGATTAACATGATCTCATGGTCGAAAGATTTAGGTTACTTTGTATTTGAAATCTTATAGCAAGTGAACTATTTAAATGACTTAATCTTATGCTACGCTTAACTATAGGAGTATGTCCATCACATCATTCTCCTAATGATATGACCTTGTTGTTAATAACATCACAATTTTCATGATCAGGAAACCATGATCATATATTAACCAACAAGCTAGTTTAACAAGAGGCTTTACTAGGGACTCTTACATGTTTACAAATCACACAGGTATTAATGTTTCCGGTTAATACAATTATAGCATGGCATGTAAACATTTATCATAAGTATGAAGATATGATAATAACCACTTTATTATTGCCTCTTGGGCATATCTCCAACAGTCTCCCACTTGCACTAGAGTCAATAATCTAGTTTTAAACCTTTGTGTATTCAACACCTATGGATTTCTGGTGTCGTATGTACACGATTGCTAGTGGTCAACTGATCTCCGGATCTGACACTTCCAGGCCCGTGTGTAATTACATGTCTTTTCATCTCTAGGCATCACTCATTCTCTAATGAGATGGCTTTGTACAAATTTGGTCCTTTCGTGTGACCTTTAGTTCTTTGGGGTTAAAATATGTTGATAATATTGTCGTACAATATATCTTCATAGCATTATCCCTGCTGTGAACTACACCTAGTTTGATAACAAACTACTTGACACAAATGCCCTCTTTTGCTGCTATAATAGCAGTTATATACTTAGCCCTTTTATTGTAGTATCTGTCACAATGTCTAAACTTTGGAACTCATTGTAGCACCCCGGATAAAACCACTACTAGGAAATCGCATATCTTTATCTTTGTGCATCATCTTGACATCATCATACATATTTTTGCACTAAACTATCTTCTTGAAAGCCTATCTTTGTTTCTAATTATCCCCTCCTCTATTCAAATTATAAAACCCCCGGTCTTGCGGGATATATTGTTTGTATAAAAATATTTACAAAATACTTTTGAAATAACACATAAAAGAAAATAATAGTATTATATAAAGTTAATTTTTATCGGGGAGGCAGTCCAGTCGGCCAGCCCAAAGGCCTAACCGTCCAGACCACCTACTACCCAAAATAAACCCTAAACCTACCCAGACCAAACCCTAACCTACCTAACCCTAATCCCACCTCTCCCCACTCCCGCCGCCATCCCCTGGACCCGACCCACTCAACCTCCACATGACACCATGCATGCGGTACTCGAGCCCCAGCTCTTGTTGCTCCCTGGCCCCACCCCGCGATCCCCTGTGCCCCGCTCCCACGCGTGACTGAGCCACGCGCCCCACCTCGTCTCTCCTCCCTCAATCCCCTCGTGTTTCCTCCTCCTTCCCACCTCGCGCGGGACACCGCCGCCAACCACCGCGAGCCCCCGTCTCCCTTGCATCTCGCGAATCGCCGCCTCCCTCTGCTTCATCTAGTGCAGTGTCGCCGCCCACCTCTTCCTCCCAGACAACCGCCACCGCCACCGACCTCTCCCGCTCGCGCCTCCTCCCTGGAGCTCCTTCATTCCGCTGCCAGGAGCCCTGCCTCGTCGGCCCGTCCCTGAGCCGCCGCAGGCTAGGCGCCGCCCCGGGCCTGCTCCTCGCCGCTGCTGGCCTCCCTCTCTGCCACAGCCAGGGACGCGGTCCTCTCTTCCTCCCGCAGCTACGCCCTTCGGCGCCACCTCGCAGTGCATCGCCAGGCCCCAGCTCGCGAGCCCTGTCGGCCTCTGTTCTGCCACCACCGGGTCAGGATCTAAGATCCTCTTCCCCGCGAGGTTCTGTCGGTGTCGCGCCACCAGCGGGCATGCACCCTATGATCCTCTCCCGGCTCTCCTCCATGGATGCCGATGCCCGCCTCCCTATTCCGTCCAGCGATGCCGTCGTCGTTCTCCGTCGTTTCTGTGAGCTCCGCACTGCTCCTCTGCGGTATCAAGCTCGACTCCACCCCTGTTCGCTGGCCTCGCCGCGTCCTCACCATCTCCCTGTAGTTGCGGTGTCGAGCACGTGTTTGAGCGTTGGTCTGAAAGGGGTCACCCCTCCTTGGAGTAATTTGAAGCTAGTGGCCCTCAAGTTGCTTGGTTGCTGCTTGTCTCCTCACGATGGCAAGGATGGTATGGTGTTGCAGCTTTGAAGGCCCCTCGAGGATGGTGTAGTATGACAATTTTGGATGCTGTGAGGGAAAGGTCGTGATGTTGCGGCGTCAATCATGTGAATAAGATGGTGTCATCTAGAGATCCCGACATCGATCCAAAATCATCACGACACTCGAAGTCGTAACCTGAAGGTCGTGGACATGGACATGAAGCTGGAACGCCAAGTACTTCTTCAAGGATCCGTTGGTCGACACCCCGAAGACCGACCCCGGCGAGACCGAACCCCAAACCACATCGAACAAGATCACCGAAGTCCATGTGTGACCCCTTTTCCGAGACCCTTATATTTTTATAATATATAAATATACTTGTTGCATATCAATTTTCATGCTTGCATACATATTTGTGGTTGTTTGGGGGCCTTATGCCGATTCACCTTATAATTAAATATGGAGGCCATATGCGGGCAAATCTAGCCTAATAGTGGCCCCATTTAAATTTGTGCATCGAACCGGTGATATATAGTTTGCCATGTTAAGACAACATTTAAATTGCGGGGTACCTAAACAACATTAACCTATTAATCAATTGTCGGGGCTTCGGTTCCGCTTAATATTGCCTAACTGCATCGCATGCTTGCCATGTCATACATCATACATGCATCATGTCCGATCTTCTGCCATAGTATTAAATAGTGCATCCGGTGTTTCTTCTAGTGCTTTGCTTCTTCACGGATTAGGCCGATGAGTTGATGCGAGTGTCGACCCGATCTTCGGATGAACCTTCGGCAATGTTTTCAGGCGAGCACCTCCCCCTTTCTACCTATCTTACTTTTATAGTATTTTTTCCCTCATGTTGATCTATTGCTATCTATGTTGCGATGCTCTAGTTTTCGTACCCGTGATATTCCTTGCAGCCTTATATTGCCTTGGACACATCCTATTACCTGTTGTCTGGTAGATAGTCAGCCTTGCGTGTCGTAGTTGCTTGCTCAAGTGATGTTGCGTGTCGTCAAGTACCACAGTTGTTGGAAGACTGCCATATGCTTTATGTTGGAGATGATTATAACTTTAATTACCGTTTAATAACTAAAATTGAAGTAGTTAAATAATGCAGAGGCACAGGTGGGCAATAGATGTTATTTGGTTTTTAACCGTCCACTTGTGTCCCGTAGGACCCCGAGTACTTGATACCTGTTCTTTGAACATTCGCACTATCCGCATGTGGGACCATGCATCCCCCTAGCCAGAGCTTGAGTCATATTTATTTCTTGGGGCCACAAAGTAGTTTGGGGCTTTATTACTATCCTGTACTTATGCCATGCTTTACTGCTTATTTACGATTGCGCGTGGAGCGCCTGTACTGTTTAGGAACAAATGTGGAATGTTTTCGCGGTATCGACAAGCCCAGTCACACTTTCGGGTTCCCGGTCGTTTACAGCCATTGGCACAAACCTCTGAGTCCCTCTCGGAGCCGGCCAACTTCGTCGCGGGTAGCTTGGTGGGGTGGCCCCAATTGCTCTGTCGTGATGCCTCGTTGGGTTTTTATTGGTTTTTCTCGAGGTTGATCGTGCATGTGTTGCTATTTGTGCCCCCCTGCAGGGTAAAACTTTCTGAAAGCCGTGTCCGCGGTTATGGACGACTTGGAGCACAGTATCTCGATCATAGACAACTATAACTAAAGTAGTGCTATAAATTTGACTTTATAATGACTAGTAATTAGCTTCACTATAATGGAATGGCTAAATAAAAGTGCCAACAATTGCTGGTTTGGTTGTCGCCTGTTACCATTGTATCTGACTAGTAAGTATTGCAACTATAACGGAATGGCTAAATAAAAGTACCAACAACTGCTGGGTTTTGGGATGCCTCATGCTATATGTATCTGACTAGTAAGTACTACAACTACAACGGAATGGTTAACTAAAACTGTCCACTACTTATTATATCAGGATGAATCATGCTATCTATATCTGACTAGTAATTCCCGCAACTATAACGAAATGAATAAAACTGCCAACGGTGTGAGTTCCTCGGTTGACTTCCTCGGTTGGTATCGAGGGGGAATACCAGGATGGGTATGTTTGGTGTTACAATCAGGTTGGATCCGAGTAGGTCTTTCTTATCCCTATTTGATAGCCGCCAGTTGTATTGAGTCTCTATAGGTTGTTTAGTGCATGCTGCGCTGCCGCTTCAGTCCACCATACCTATGTAGGCAAGGACCGCCGAATTCTAGTCTCGCCGTGTACTGGACTCAATACTGACCGCTCTCTTTTTCCTTTGCCCTTTGTCGGCACCCCTTTTGTTTAAGCAGGTTTTGAGATTGACGTCGTTAGCAGGGTTACCCTTCCAGCTTGGCCTGGGCAGGGTTATGGACGCCATTGGTTATTCTTCAGGGCTCTTAGTTCAATTTGCATCTTGTCCGTACTCGGACGCTGTATCGTTTTGAAGGTGATTTGGATCTTTGTATTGTATATCTGTATTCTTGACTCTTTGAGTCGCTGTTGTATATAACTGTTCTGTGGGTTCCATCGCGGACTATTGTGTAATGATATTACTTCGTTTTCCACCCACACAAAAGTGCCTGGTGGGCACCTTTGAATCGTTTCTATGCGGGTTTGGCGGGGATCGCTGAAACTTGCATAGGGCCGATTCTGAGGGTGTTACAGAGTGGTATCAGAGCTCAGCAGTTACGATACCCCACTGGTCCAGCCTGTAGGATAACCTAGCTAACGGCCGTTATAGAGTGTCAAAGCTAATTTGGAAAAATCGATTGGATAGATCTGTTTAGTTCTACTTTTACTCCTTACCCCTCTGCTATTCTCTTCTTACCTTGAATCTGCTCTCTTATCTTTTCTGTGAGTCCAGGATTTCTCGTGGTTGGGTTTCCGTCGTTCCTTTAGGGTTTCACTTCCTTCCTCTTGTAACGGTGCTTCAACATCCGGTCTGCAGGCTATCCTATGAAGTTTCCATTTGTTGCATCTTCCAGTGGACCAAAATTTCACTAAAAATTTTCTTGGTATCCTCCGGTGTTCTCCTTCACGATGACACCATCTGTATTAGAACTGATGAAGAGCCTAAATCAATCTTTTGGTTCCAAACCTCGATTCTAAGATCTTCAGTCTAAATTCCGAAAGTTGGTTGCATAATCCGTCTGATCATGTACATAGTAATGTTTTGAGTGCGGGATGGAGTCGTGACCATACCACTACTCTTATCATTCGCTTTTGTACATTGAATGGTGGATCGATGCAATTCTTACTCCTTCCATGCAAGTTAGAGGTGGCCTTAACTTTTGAGACCTCTTCCTTCGTCTGTGTTTTGCCGGAGTGTTCTCCCGATGAACCTGAGCACCGACCCTTGTTGGTGGTGTCGCCGATTTCAAGATGGAGCAAGGATCATTGTTAGTGGTGTCGCAAGGATCTACACGAAGTGAGAAGATTCAGGTCATCGGCGTTCTTCCCCATACTAGGAGGCGGATCTCGAGGGCGAGATCCATTGTTAGTGGTGTCGAATTGTAGCACCCCGGGTAAAACCACTACTAGGAAATCGCATATCTTTATCTTTGTGCATCATCTTGACATCATCATACATATTTTTGCACTAAACTATCTTCTTGAAGCCTATCTTTGTTTCTAATTATCCCCTCCTCTATTCAAATTATAAAACCCCCGGTCTTGCGGGATATATTGTTTGTATAAAAATATTTACAAAATACTTTTGAAATAACACATAAAAGAAAATAATAGTATTATATAAAGCTAATTTTTATCGGGGAGGCAGTCCAGTCGGCCGGCCCAAAGGCCTAACCGTCCAGACCACCTACTACCCAAAATAAACCCTAAACCTACCCATACCAAACCCTAACCTACCTAACCCTAATCCCACCTCTCCCCACTCCCGCCGCCATCCCCTGGACCCGACCCACTCAACCTCCACATGACACCACGCATGCGGTACTCGAGCCCCAGCTCCTGTTGCTCCCTGGCCCCACCCCGCGATCCCCTGTGCCCCGCTCCCACGCGTGACCGAGCCACGCGCCCCACCTCGTCTCTCCTCCCTCAATCCCCTCGCGTTTCCTCCTCCTTCCCACCTCGCGCGGGACACCGCCGCCAACCACCGCGAGCCCCCGTCTCCCTTGCGTCTCGCGAATCGCCGCCTCCCTCTGCTTCATCTAGTGCAGTGTCGCCGCCCACCTCTTCCTCCCCGACAACCGCCACCACCACCGACCTCTCCCGCTCGCGCCTCCTCCCTGCAGCTCCTTCATTCCGCCGCCAGGAGCCCTGCCTCGTCGGCCCGTCCCCGAGCCGCCGCAGGCTAGGCGCCGCCCCGGGCCTGCTCCTCGCCGCTGCCGGCCTCCCTCTCTGCCACCGCCAGGGACGCGGTCCTCTCTTCCTCCCGCAGCTGCGCCCTTCGGCGCCACCTCGCAATGCATCGCCAGGCCCCAGCTCGCGAGCCCTGCCGGCCTCTGTTCTGCCACCACCGGGTCGGTCTCTAAGATCCTCTGCCCCGCGAGGTTCTGTCGGTGTCGCGCCACCAGCGGGCATGCGCCCTATGCTCCTCTCCCGGCTCTCCTCCATGGATGCCGATGCCCGCCTCCCTGTTCTGTCCAGCGACGCCGTCGTCGTTCTCCGTCGTTTCTGTGAGCTCCGCACTGCTCCTCTGTGGTCTCAAGCTCGACTCCACCCCTGTTCGTTGGCCTCGCCGCGTCCTCACCATCTCCCTATAGTTGCGGTGTTGAGCACGTGTTTGAGCGTTGGTCTGAAAGGGGTCACCCCTCCTTGGAGTAATTTGAAGCTAGTGGCCCTCAAGTTGCTTGGTTGCTGCTTGTCTCCTCACGGTGGCAAGGATGGTATGGTGTTGCAGCTTTGAAGGCCCCTCGAGGATGGTGTAGTATGACAATTTTGGATCCTGTGAGGGAAAGGTCGTGATGTTGCGGCGTCAATCATGTGAATAAGATGGTGTCATCTAGAGATCCCGACATCGATCCAAAATCATCACGACACTCGAAGTCGTAATCTGAAGGTCGTGGACATGGACATGAAGCTGGAACGCCAAGTACTTCTTCAAGGATCCGTTGGTCGACACCCCGAAGACCGACCCCGGCGAGACCGAACCCCAAACCACATCGAACAAGATCACCGAAGTCCATGTGTGACCCCTTTTCCGAGACCCTTATATTTTTATAATATATAAATATACTTGTTGCATATCAATTTTCATGCTTGCATACATATTTGTGGTTGTTTGGGGGCCTTATGCCGATTCACCTTATAATTAAATATGGAGGCCATATGCGGGCAAATCTAGCCTAATAGTGGCCCCATTTAAATTTGTGCATCGAACCGGTGATATATATTTTGCCATGTTAAGACAACATTTAAATTGCGGGGTACCTAAACAACATTAACCTATTAATCAATTGTCGGGGCTTCGGTTCCGCTTAATATTGCCTAACTGCATCGCATGCTTGCCATGTCATACATCATATATGCATCATGTCCGATCTTCTGCCGTAGTATTAAATAGTGCATCCGGTGTTTCTTCTAGTGCTTTGCTTCTTCACGGATTAGGCCGATGAGTTGATGCGAGTGTCGACCCGATCTTCGGATGAACCTTCGGCAATGTTTTCAGGCGAGAACCTCCCCCTTTCTACCTATCTTACTTTTATAGTATTTATTTCCTCATGTTGATCTATTGCTATCTGTGTTGCGATGCTCTAGTTTTCGTACCCGTGATATTCCTTGCAGACTTATATTGCCTTGGACACATCCTATTACCTGTTGTCTGGTAGATAGTCGGCCTTGCGTGTCGTAGTTGCTTGCTCAAGTGATGTTGCGTGTCGTCAAGTACCACAGTTGTTGGAAGACTGCCATATGCTTTATGTTGGAGATGATTATAACTTTAATTACCGTTTAATAACTAAAATTGAAGTAGTTAAATAATGCAGAGGCACGGGTTGGCAATAGATGTTATTTGGTTTTTAACCGTCCACTTGTGTCCCGTAGGACCCCGAGTACTTGATACCTGTTCTTTGAACGTTCGCACTATCCGCATGTGGGACCATGAATCCCCCTAGCCAGAGCTTGAGTCATATTTATTTCTTGGGGCCACAAAGTAGTTTGGGGCTTTATTACTATCCTGTACTTATGCCATGCTTTACTGCTTATTTACGATTGCGCGTGGAGCGCCTGTACTGTTTAGGAACAAATGTGGAATGTTTTCGCGGTATCGACAAGCCCAGTCACACTTTCGGATTCCCGGTCGTTTACAGCCATTGGCACAAACCTCTGAGTCCGTATCGGAGCCGGCCAACTTCGTCGCGGGTAGATTGGTGGGGTGGCCCCCTGAAATTTATATGAATCTTGCAATTGCTCTGTCGTGATGCCTCGTTGGGTTTTTATTGGTTTTTCTCGAGGTTGATCGTGCATGTGTTGCTATTTGTGCCCCCCTGCAGGGTAAAACTTTCTGAAAGCCGTGTCCGCGGTTATGGACGACTTGGAGCACAGTATCTCGATCATAGACATCTATAACTAAAGTAGTGCTATAAATTTGACTTTATAATGACTAGTAATTAGCTTCACTATAATGGAATGGCTAAATAAAAGTGCCAACAATTGCTGGTTTGGTTGTCGCCTGTTACCATTGTATCTGACTAGTAAGTATTGCAACTATAACGGAATGGCTAAATAAAAGTACCAACAACTGCTGGGTTTTGGGATGCCTCATGCTATATGTATCTGACTAGTAAGTACTACAACTACAACGGAATGGTTAACTAAAACTGTCCACTACTTATTATATCAGGATGAATCATGCTATCTATATCTGACTAGTAATTCCCGCAACTATAACGAAATGAATAAAACTGCCAACGGTGTGAGTTCCTCGGTTGACTTCCTCGGTTGGTATCGAGGGGGAATACCAGGATGGGTATGTTTGGTGTTACAATCAGGTTGGATCCGAGTAGGTCTTTCTTATCCCTATCTGATAGCCGCAAGTTGTATTGAGTCTCTATAGGTTGTTTAGTGCATGCTGCGCTGCCGCTTCAGTCCACCATACCTATGTAGGCGAGGACCGCCGAATTCTAGTCTCGCCGTGTACTGGCCTCAGTACTGACCGCTCTCTTTTTCCTTTGCCCTTTGTCGGTACCCCTTTTGTTTAAGCAGGTTTTGAGATCGACGTCGTTAGCAGGGTT
Source organism: Avena sativa (assembly GCA_916181665.1). Lineage (NCBI taxonomy): Eukaryota > Viridiplantae > Streptophyta > Magnoliopsida > Poales > Poaceae > Avena > Avena sativa. Next base: position 259,524,337 of record OV702281.1, read on the forward strand.
ACCCTTCCGGCTTGGCCTGGGCAGGGTTATGGACGCCATTGGTTATTCTTCAGGGCTCTTAGCTCAATTTGCATCTTGTCCGTACTCGGACGCTGTATCGTTTTGAAGGTGATTTGGATCTTTGTATTGTATATCTGTATTCTTGACTCTTTGAGTCGCTGTTGTATATAACTGTTCTGTGGGTTCCATCGCGGACTATTGTGTAATGATATTACTTCATTTTCCACCCGCACGAAAGTGCCTGGTGGGCACCTTTGAATCGTTTCTATGCGGGTTTGGCGGGGATCGCTGAAACTTGCATAGGGACGATTCTGAGGGTGTTACACTCATCAAATTCATTATGGAACTCACATTCCATCATATTGTGCCACCCTTAGTTTAGATTGAGATAAACTTCATTTGTACTTTGTGACAAAACTAGTATCAATGTAATTCATTTACAATGAACTAACCATCTATTTGTCACTTCTACAAAATAATTTATTCTTAGTTCTTTTACAAGATCATAAGAATATCTTTACTATCGTACAATAATCATCTTATGAATCATTTTGGTATATACTCATAACATTTGGAGCATAGGACATATCTAGATTTGTGCACATCACATCATGATTGATAAAATACACTTCGTGATTGTATCTATCAAGTATCAAAAATTCTTAAATCTTTATTCAATCCTTCATGTGCAACAAGGACTTTTCTTGTAGTTTCTATATTGAACTCATTCAATATCTCATCTATGTACTTCTGGCACAACCATATTGGCGTCACAATTTATCCATATAGACATTGATGCCAAATATTCGGGTTCTGCCTAAGCCTTTCATCGAGATGAAATTCTTATCCTGTGTTAATAAAAAGATACATCATTTCCAATCAACAATATGTCTTCCACATAATGTATTAGAAACATGTCTTAGCGCTCCCACTTAATTTCTTGCAAATGCAAGCATCTTCATCGTCTCCAATGAAATTAAACTATTTTAACAGTTTCATCATAGTGAAGATTCCAACTCCGTGATGCTTACTTCAACCATTGAAGTCTGCATATGCTTTTCGCATCCTTTGAATTAACAAAACCCTTTGGACTGTGTTATACACACGTCCTAGGTAACCATTCTATTAGAAGAACTTGTTTTGTTTACTGAACACATAACAAAATTATATGTCATGGTTGCTATATTAATCCGTCTAGACTAAATATCGCTTACTGAAAGATCAGATCTTGTCATGGTCAATTCTTTGAACATTGTCGTTAACTCTTTCCCGATATGTCGATAATTTCATAGATGTGAAACATCCATGTCTATTTCTTTATAGATCCAAATATGACTGTAAGATCTTGTACCTTTCCAGAGGGTCTTTCAAGTTCAAAGCTTGATCTCTCGTATATGGAACTATCACGGATTTTATGGCTTAAAGCCATTTGACGGAGTTAGGGCCCATCATCGCTTTCTTTGCATGTAGTCGGACCATTATTGTCAAATAATGATTTAACTCTCAAATCTTGGTATTTGATTGTTTACCCGACCTATTTGTTTCAATAGGAACTTAGATCTCCGTGACCACAACCTTTGAGGCACGTGAGCCATGAGCATTGTTGCTGCCTCCGGAACACTTTTTGGTGCTGCGCAACTTTGCACATATAGCTAAGGTTCTTTTAACCTTATCAAAGTTCTATTGTCCTCCCACTTAACTTTTCACGAAAAAATTTCTTTCTCAAAGAAACTTGACGTTCTAAGCGACAAACATTTTTGTCTTTGGTGTTATGGAGGAATACTCAACGATTATTCAAAATAACATACAAAGATATGTTCATCCGATTTTGGTTGCAAACATCTTTCTTATGCATAGCATACCAATGTTTAAGAAAGGACAACTTGGGTTTTATCCCAAACCATAACTTTATATGGTGTCAATTCAACGGATTATGATGGAGCTCTTTTTCAGTGGAAAAACAGTAAGAAGGGAGGGGCTCACGCGCGCGCATGATAGTTGACGCGTCTGATGGCTGATGAGTGCATATTTGCATCATGTTTTATATTATTATTTTGCACTGTAGTGGTAGGATCTTTGTATTTTACGGCATTCGCGTACATCTTTTATGTCTATTTTCACCAGGATCAGGACAGATGATGGATACGATGGACACAATTCTTGGACCAGTTATATTGGAGCAAAAAGAAGTCAAAAATAGCGTAAATCGCTAATTTGGGAAATATCAATAACACCAGAATAAAACCCAAGGCGATCGCAGGAAGTAGTGGATTTAATGACCAACTATACGGCGGGAATATTTTTCTGGCCATATAGTTTCCGTCGCCACCGCCTCTTCAAATAGTTTCGCCCCATGCAATTGGAACAGGGAGACGGCATACAAAACAACCAGAAATCACAGAAACCTCACCTCCGGAAGGGATATGGAGGGGGAACTCATCCACCAGGGATCCATCTTCACCCTACGCATATCCGGGAGGATCTTCATCATCAACCACTGCATCACCACCATCTCCATCCATCTCATCTACATCTTGTCTAGATATTGTTTTAATTTTCGTACTCATTGGGGATTTATACAAGTACAATTCATCTATGGTAGATTCCATTGTCTTTGCCATGATGTTGATTGCCTACATTTCTGAGTAGATCATTAGTTCTTGGGGAGATGGAGAAACCCTAGCATGAGATTGAAATAAGATAAAGTTTATTATGATATTCACCGTTGTGACCATGTGTTAGATTGTCTTCATCTTGATGTTGAGAGAAGTTGACCTCTCAATATTTGCCTCTTGTGGGGACTTGATGGAGGGAACTACATGTTGGTAGATGGAGGTGTGCTAGCACTTACAGTGACTATAAAGTTGTTAGCACCCCTTACGTATCTATTTGGGAACCGAGGAAACTCATGGAACATTGTCCATGCCACATGATACATCCTATGGGATAAAATCTCTTAATAGCGCAGTAATTCGATTGCTGGCGATTACTTGTCTGTTGTGGTTATGAGGATGATGTGAGCAGTGGTTGCTGCCTATTCGTCCAATTATGGTGTTCCTCCCACACATACATAGTTGAGAATATTCATGATAATAATCTTTACCTTAAACCCTTTATAATGCTAGGGGTGTATCCGCTACTCCCTGAGAACACCTTTTCCCATTGCAGTTTCATATCTCTTTTTCATACGCGATACTTACTTTATGTATTCAGTTTGTTTTACTTTACTTATTGTTCTCTTATACAAAAACCCAAAAATACCTTTTTACATAAAACTCACATTTTTATCTTGTTACTTAGAACATTATTTAGAATTACTATTTCAGTATTTAATTCAAGAGTTATTAGATTTTAGAACTCCCGCTCCCTGTGGGATCAGTATCTTTATTTTGAAACTATCTACAAACAATCTATGCACTTGCAGTCATGAAGCTATTTTCAGGCGCCGTTGCCGGGGATCTAAGAGATGTAGGTCTTTTAGTTTTTGCTTATTTATTTTAGTCTTGCTAAGTTTTGTTTTGAGTTACAGGGTCCCACCAATATGATGGAGTTTGAGCATTTCACTAGGGCTAAGCAACTCAGCCACTTTGGGAAGCCCTATGATATTAATAAAAGAGACAACTCCAACAAGAAAACAAGGGGGTTTGAAATAAATCCTCTACTACTTGGTATTTTACACAAGAAGCAATTTACTGGAGAGGAAGAAAATCCGAATCCATATGAGCATATTGCATGCTTTAAGGATATATGTGGCACTTTCCAATTACCGGCCTATACTATTAATGAGGTAAGGCTAAAAATCTTTAGTTAGACTTTGACTAGCATAGCTCTCTCATGGTATAGATCTTTACCCCCAGAAGCACTACTACCTGGGATAATTTAGCTTGTGAGTTTCTAGCTAAGTATTATCCTTTATCAAAATCTTCTGGAATCAGGCGTCTTATAATGACTTGGAGGAACCGTCCTAATGAAGGACTAGTAAGAGCTTATATAAGATTTAAAGATTTACTTGATCAATTTCCTCATCATGATTTGACTGAATGGTATTTATTGCACATCTTTTATGATGGTTTAATTGAACCTAAAAAATTGGAACTAGACTCTTGCGCAAGAGGAGCTTTTATGAATCTTCCCATAACTAAAGCTTGAGGTTTACTTAATAGAATTTGTGATCATAGAGTTTCTTGGAATTTTGGTCTTGGAAGTAAAGGAGGCTTAGAAATAGATTATGATTGTATTCATGACTATGATAAAAAAGGGCAATGTTAATGAATTATCTAAAGAACTTTATTTGGATTCAGATCTTGTGTTGCATGTTGTTAAAGCTTTTATAGAACATATCAAAGCTCCAAAAGAGGACTGGGTCAAGTATGATCCACCACCTGAACTGAGAAGAAAAGAGAAGTTAAAGCAACACTGGCCTCCCTAGAACCAATGTATGAGATACCTTTCCCTAACACTACGCAGAAACATATTTTGGAATATGAATAGGTTAAAGCAGTACAGCAGAATAAAAAAGAGGAAAGTGTGCTAGAATTTGAAGAACATTTCGATGAAACCAAGGAGAAGAGGTAACAAAGGAAGCAATTTTGGCTATGTATGCACATTGCAACATAATTGAACTTGATAAAGACTTTTGTACTGGTTGAAGGTAAAATTAAGGTAAAATATGTGGGTAAGCCTATTCTTCCCTGCATATTTAAAGAAACCTCACATTATGGTTTATGTGATATTGGCATCGCAGTTAATGTTATATCTTATGATTTTTATTTAGAAATAAAAGAAGAGATAGTACCGGCTACAATAGAGAATATTGATACGACAATCATGTTAGCCAATAAATCTCTTAGAGTTCCAATGGGAGTAGTTGAAGGTGCAACTGTCACAATTGGCAATGAAAATTTTCCTATCGATTTTTTAGTTGTTGATATGCCAGCTGACACTCTTTGCCCAATTATATTTGGAAGAAACTGTTTGAATGATTTAGGTGCCAAACTTGATTTCAAAAAGGAGATTGTGTCTCTTAAGCTTTGGGAAGCGGAAAAAGAATTATACTTTTCCAAATTTAAAGACAGACCTCTACAAATACAGAAGAAGACAAAGGAAAAACTATTGAGGAGATGGCAGCTCTCTTCTTTAGTAATCAAGTAGAAGAAGCAAATGAAGACTCAAATTATGAAGAAATGATTATGGAGGACAAGTCCCTATAAGAATTAGAAAGTGAATTTGATTTGCTTCCCATTTTAGGGCTTCCAAATGATGAGGCTTTTGAAGAGCCAGAAAAGAGAGGGGGCGGGGAATTGCATCCCCCAGAATTGAAGACTTTACCAGATAATCTTAAAATAGATTTTTGGACAATACAAATAAATTCCCTGTTATTATTAGTGATAAAATTTCAGGGGATGAAGAAGAAGAACTCATGAAAGTACTTAAGGAGTAGCGCAAGGCCTTTGGGTACTCATTGGATGATTTGAAGGGCATTAGTCCCATGATAGTCGTCCATCGAATATCCATGGCGGAAGGTACTAAACCAGTTGCAGAATTTAATAGACAGCTGAAGCCCAAAATGAAGGAAGTGGTAAGAAAAAATAGTACGCCTACTGGATGCAAGTATATTCTATCCTATAAAAGAAAGTGAATGGGTAAGTCATGTTCATTGTGTTCCTAAGAAGGGCAGTTTTACTATTGTTCCTAATGAAAACAATGAATTGATACCTACTAGAACTATTGTTGGACAGAGGATGTGTACAGATTTTAGGAAATTGAATAAAGAAACTAGCAAAGATCACTATCCCTTAGAATTCATAGACCAAACTTTAGAGAGGTTAGCAAACCACACTCATTTTTGTAACTTGGACGGATACTCTAGTTTTTTCCAAATATTTGTTCATCCCGGTGACCAACTTAAAACAACTTTCATTAGTCCTTATGGTTTACATCCTTGCCGCCGCATGCCTTTTTGTTTATGTAATGATCCAGCCAATTTTCAAAGATGCATGACTGCTATTTTTGCAGATTTTATAGAACTGATAATGAAAGTATTTATGGATGACTTCTCTGTCTATGTAACTTCGTTTACTAGTTGCTTGTATAATCTCAAAAGGGTTTTGCATTGTTGTGAAGAAACCAATCTTGTTCTAAACTGGGAGAAGTGTCATTTCATGGTCAAATAAGGTATAGTCCTTGGACACAAGGTATCAGGTAAGGGTATTGAAGTAGACAGAGCTAAGGTCGAAGCAATAGAGAGAATGCCACAACCTAGGGATATAAAAGGTATAAGAAGTTTTTTTGGGCATGTGGGTTCTTATAGAAGGTTCATTAGGAATTTCTATGGAATTTCTAAACCTTTAACTAACCTTTTGCAAAAGGGAGTAAGATTTATTTTTTATGATAAATGCATTATTGCCTTTGGTAAACTTAAATATGCTTTATCCCATGATCCTATCATTAAACCACCTATATGGGATATGAATTTTGATTTAATATGCGAAGTTAACAGTAGTTCCTTCGCAAAAAAAAATCGATGTCTAGAAACTATACGACCAGAACTATATGGCCGGAAAATTTGCTCCCGCCATATAGTTGGTCGTTAAACTTTCTGACATCTCCATTCTTTTTCGTTTTATTCATCTAAAAAAATGTGTGTCGGTTCCAAGACAGTAACCTAACCGATCTGGACTCGAGATATTTTGGAAATACCTGCCTGAAAACAACTATACGACTAGAACTATACGGGCCAAGCCCGTATAGTTGGTCGTTACGCAGCTAGACTTTTCCAAATCCGTGATTTCTTTCCCTGTTTCATTAAGATTCTTTTCTTGGGCATAACTTTGGTGTTTCTCGCGAGTTTTACCGACCTCTGACCCCCTTATATACTTCCATTGTGTTTCTCTCTAATCATAATCACTAGGAACCAATCTAGCCATGCTTTATCCCGTCCTAGGCCATGGACAACCCATGGGTCTCATTGCTCCTTAAAGGGACCGCTCTCGCAGCCCGTCCATGGTGTACGGAAACAAGGAGGTGGAGAGGTTTAGCCCAAGGTACAGGGAGTACGTTGAGCCAAGCTTCTACAACAACGATCCCGATGAAGATTGGAGCAACATCTACATCAGTCGTGATGTCTATGATCCCCCGAAGATTAACTGGGCGGCAATGAAGAGATCTCAACAAGAGTGAGAAGGTCACAAGCCGCATGGAAAAGGGCGTGTGGAGATGGTCAAGTTCATCACCACGGACCCCAGGCCGCTCAAGCGTAAGGAATTGCCTAATATTGGTGGAGGTGCTACCAAGGAAGCGATGATGCCACTCCCGAAGCCTACCATTGGTGCTCGTATAAGGGTGAAGCCTCAAGAAGAGTGGAGGGACGGTTTCTACTTCCCCGATCCATCAATTATGGATGAGGAAGAAGAAGTTGTTCCCAGGATGAAATACCGCGTGCGAGCACTGGAGATATATCAGAAGCATGAGTTACTCCATCGCTTTGAATTCCATAACCGTCTCAAGAAGATAGATAAGAAGGATGATCTTCTCCCTTTGGTGACTAAACTGGACACTTTGCAATATGATTTGCGCAGGTGCTACAGCCGCATCACTGCCCTGGAGGATACCAACAAAAAGATGCGCACCACGGTGTTACATACCCTGGAACCACAGTGATCTACAATAATCACGATATCAAAAAATCGCGAGGGATTATTTGATCCCGCCTGGCTTGATTCCAAGCTTGGGGAGATATTTAAGACCTTGTAATCTATCTTATAAGTTTATTACTATTTTAGCTTTGCATTAGTTTGATCTTAGAAATAAAGTTTGCATCATTAGAATTCCCTTTAGGAATAGTCGATCCCTTTTATGAAATTCCAAGTTTATTATCATATATGGAGCATTATTGATTTTGTGCTTGTCTTATTAGATACATGAATGGCTTGAGTATAATTTTACGTGCACTTGATGATAGCAATAGTAGTCTTCCACACCATTGGTATTAATGGATCATACAAATATAATTTGGTCAATATGTTGTAAGTTCATGGTTTGATTTACAAAGGGAAAATTTATCTAATCCGTTAAGTTGAGAAAGAAACCTTGAACGAAGTAAAATTAAAAGTGTTATAAAATTAGGGTGAGAACAAGACGAGGTAGAGTATTCAAGCTATAAAAATGCTTCATATACAAGTGGAATTTGGTAATTGGGATCGTTAAACTTTGAATTCTTACATGAAGTGGAATGTATGGCTAGATCCTTTGTATAACACTTAAACAAAAGTGTGAGCATAAAAAAAGAGAAAAGAAAATGTGCAAAGAGAAAATAGGCATACACCACCATCTTGTGGTGAGACAAAGAAACGTTTGAGATTCTAAATCCCAAGTGAATATGTTAATCCTAAAACGCTTGGGACTACCTCACCAACTCATTCGGTCAAACTAAAACACTTCTACATCATATTGAGAGTAATATTTTGTGAACTATTAAATGCTAAGGTGTGAAATCCTGCTAATATTATTCGGATGGTTCGAGTAAGGTACTATTCATGAACTTATTCCTATGTATCATATATGATAAACACATGTTGCAACTGCCTCATTTATTTTATCGACTTGGATTCATAAATATGAGGATCACATACATTAAGCTAACCTTCCTCGGGACGATCAAGATTCTAAGCTTGGGGAAGTTGATGAATGCATATTTGCATCATGTTTTTATATTATTATTTTGCACTAAAGTGGTAGGATCTTGGTATTTTACGACATCTGCGCGCATCTTTTATGTCTATTTTCACCAGGATCAGGACAGATGATGGATACGATGGACACAATTCTTGGACCAGTTGTATTGGAGCGAAAGGAGTCAAAAATAGCGTAAATCAATAATTTGGGAAATATCAATAACACTAGAAGAAAACCCAAGGCGATCGCAGGAAGCAGTGGCTTTAACGACCAACTATACGGCGGGAATATTTTTTCGGGCGTATAGTTCTCGCCGTATAGTTGCCACCGCCATTGCCTCTTCAAATAGTTTCGCCCCGTGCAATCGGAACAGGTAGATGACATACAAAACGACCAGAAATCGCAGAAACTTCACCTCCGAAAGGGATATAGAGGGGGGAACTCATCCATCGAGGATCCATCTTCACCCTATGCAGATCCGAGAGGCTAAGGCATCGATCTTCATCATCAACTGCTGCATCACCACCATCTCCATCCATCTCATCCACATCTTGTCTAGATCTTGTTGTAATTTTCGTACTCGTTGTGGATTTATACAAGTACTATTCATCTATGATAGATTCCATTGTCTTTTCCATGATGTTGATTGCCTCCATGTCTGAGTAGATCATTAGTTCTTAGGGTGATGGAGAAACCCTAGCATGAGATTGAAATAAGATAAATTTTATTATGATATTCATCACTGTGACCATGTGTTAGATTGTCTTCATCTTGATGTTGAGAGAAGTCGACCTCTCAATATTTTCCTCTTGTGGGGACTTGATGGAGGGAACTACTTGTTGGTAGATGGAGGTGTGATAGCACTTATGGTGACTATAAAGTTGTTAGCACCCCTTACGTATCAATTTGGAAATTGAGGAAACTCATGGAACATTGTCCATTCCACGGGATACATCCTATGGGATAAAATGTCGTAATAGCACAGTAATTCGATTGATGTCGATTACTTGTCTGTTGTGGTTATGAGGATGATGTGAGCAGTGGTTGCTTCCTATTCGTCCAATTACAGAGTTCCTCCCACACATACATAGTTGAGAATGTTCATAATAATAATATTTACCTTAAACCCTTTATAATGCTAGAGGTATATCTGCTACTCCCTGAGAACACTTTTTCCCATTGCAGTTTCATATCTCTTTTACATACGCGATATTTACTTTCTGTATTCAGTTTGTTTTACTTTCATTATTTGTTCTCTTATACAAAAACACCAAAATACCTTTTTACACAAAACTCGCATTTTATCTTGTTACATAGAACGTTGTTTATCATTACTATTTCAGTATTTAATTCAAGAGTTATTAGACTTCAGAACTCCCGCTCCCCATGGATCTATATCTTTATTTCGAAACTAGCTACAAACGATATGTGCACTTGCAGTCAGCAATGGTGGGATGGCGGCGATGGATGTCTACCTGCTCTGTTTATTGGTCGACAGAGAGAGGAGGGGATGACGACGACAAACAGTGATTGTGCTGGCTCCCTTCGATTGAAGCGGTATGGGCCGGGGAGAGCTGGCTGCTAGCGAGGAGAGGAAAGGGCTGGCCTAAGAGGGGAGAAGAGAAGTTGTGGGTGGTCTGGATTGTTGTTGGGCTCCGGTAGATATGGGTCCTCTCCTTTATTATTTTTAGTTAGAATTCTGTTTTGAATTGTATTTAGATATTTGACTTGTTTGTTTCAAATTTGAAACAGGTGCTGATGCAAACATGTGATAGAGTTCAAAACCACCAGATCAACTATAAACCAAGAAGAAACCAAGTTGGTTAATATGGTGGCCTAAGGTAGCTTGCTTGATTTGATCCTCATTTGAATTCAAACCAATCAATACTACTCCAAGAAAATGAAATACCAAACAAGGAGTGGAAGAAGACAAGATTTCATGGGCCATGCATGAATGATAAATGACATCTCTTGTAGTTGTGAGAACAACCACATCTGCAAGTGGACATCTAACCTTGCATGCATTCAGATTTGAACTAAAGCCAAACAAAGAGAATTGAAGTTATATCCCCATATGGTCCCAAATAGATAAGCATGCAATAATACAAGATGTCCAAGCTTGTGTGTGATCCACTAGGTACCATATAGCCATATCATAACATTGCATGACCATTTATAAATGATCAAAGCATAGGGAAGCTTGGAATGGGTCCTACTCACATGGCAAGCAAAATAAGACATGAGGATCCACATAATTAATATTGTGACAACAATAGAGATTATATACAGGAGCATGCATATTTAGAAGTGGATCCATCTTATTACATATGAGCTAGATAAAAGCCAAAGAAATGCAAGGCCCATATATAGTATGGATTGTGGAAATATAAAGTGGTGACAAAGGAAGGTGGTGGAATAGTAAGAGATATGCCCACAACTCAACTTGGGCATGAAGCAATTTATCAAGAAGCAAATACAATATAACAAGAGGCAAATACAAGTAATACAATATATAATGCATATGGATAAGTGCCAATTAGAGGGTTTTTATATGATGCTCAAATGCAAGGTGGCATGGTGACATGAGCATGATATAAGGATGATGCAATGAATGACATGTAGGAAGTAGCAATATAGACTAGGCAAGTAGCATTACAATTGTTAGACAATTGGGATGCTACAACTCTCCCCCCCCCCACTAAACAAGAATCTTGCCACGAGATTCCTAGAAAAAAAGGAAAAAGACACGACAAGAGGCAGGTGCTCGGAAGGAAGGTGAGGTCCTCACGTTCCCAAATTGATTTCTCAACGGAATGGTGCGACTACTACACCTTGCAAAACTTGCTAGACTTGTTGCGAGTCCTGCATTTTGCTTCTTGAAAAGAAAGGACTTGAAGAAAGGATCATTATCATGAAAAGAAAGGTAGGATGGACATAGCTCAGATGATCTTGAGGAACACGATAAAGGAAAAAGAACCACTTCTTAACAGAATTTGAGATGACGATGAATCGGGAAAGGAAAGACAAATCGTTAGGATTAAAGATCAACAAATGCATGTGAAGATGATTCTTTCTTTCGCAGGAAGAAAGGGATGATTTTGGAGAACTTATCTACCACTATTAAAATAGCATTGTTTCTTCCCTTAGATTTAAGAAATGAAGTCCGTAAAACAATATTTCCTTCAAACAATAGAGTTCCTTGATATCAACAGAAAGATTTGGGTTCCTGAATTCTCAGATTAGATTCTTCTTGACACCTGTAAGAACCAAAGGATCACGTAGTTGACGTACGCAGATTGATTCTTCAAGAAAAGTAGGTGGCGCTATCTTACGGTAGAATCCTGAGAAGAAGTGAATTGTAGAAAACAGGATTTTATTATAGAGATGTTTATTGCTTTTCTTAGCCAAGAGGTTCTTGCAATATATTTTGCGATTGATGGCATCGACCATAATTGGCTTTACCAAGAGAAAGGAATTTAACAAACTGAAGTACAGATATCTTCCATCCATCTTATAATGATGTAGACCGCTGGAAGAATGAAAAGAATGGAGAATATTTTGCACTTGTTTCCACCAGATCATTGAATATTTTACTCCATATTGAAATATACGAGACCCACAACAAGAGACTATTGCTTACGCTCTTGAGTGAACACTCTGGAAAACAAGGACATAAGTAAAAATATCAAGAGATAAAGGCCACTTTTGACTTCCATGGAATAAGTAAAATGGCATTAATCCACCAATTCAATGTAGAAGAGCGAATGATAAGAGTATTGGTATGGTAGCTACTCTATCCCGCACCCAAAGCATTACTCCGCACATGAATGGGAAAAGTATGCAACCCAACTCTCGAATTTCAGACTGAAGATCTTGAAATGAAGAACTCATGAAGCTCCGTAAGAAAACAAAGATTGATGCAAATGATTCTTCGGATCCAAAAGATAAAGATGATGGTGTTGTCGTCGTGTCGGAAGTCGCAAGCCATCGGAAAGATATGAATTAAGACCACAGACACAGATAAAAGATTCAACAGATAGATTAAAGATAGCACCCAAAACTTGAATCAAAGAATTATGAAAGATCTAGAAGTCTTCGTGGCATCTGACGGATTGAAGATAGAAGATGAAGTGAGAGGGTTTCAAAAGATTTCGTGATGAGTTGGTAATCAAAATAATTTCTTGTCCTTCTTGCGAATATCTGAGGGATATTTAAGCGAGATTTAGCTGTCTTGAGGAAATCTTTAGTAGAACGATGATGATAACTGCCAAACAAGTAAAAGCTCTAGAGTTGGTTAGAACCTGATGATGGGTGAGAATTAGAAATTGATTTGATGATTCCCAAATTGTAGCAATATCTATAGCAGAAGGACGTGGTCGAGATAGGTGACTTTAAAAAGTCAGTGACATGGGTATGACTAATCGTGTCCCTATGCTTAGTCACCCTACACGCATAAAAGCTTTTGGCCCACGAAGGCCCAACAAAGTCCAAGAAGCACCCGACAGAATAAAGACTTATCTTGACCGGTAAGGATTATCCAGGAACCGACATAGAGTTTGTATTGAGAATATTAACTTGTAACCTCTCCGGCTACGGATCCAGGACCTAGCCTCTCATATAAAGGCAGGGAGGAACCGACGGAGAGGGCACTTTAGTTTTCCTGCAATCCGTCGTGATCTAGACGCAACTAGCGAACCGACAACTTTGTAACCGAGCTTTCTCAAAAATCAGACTACATCGACTTCCATGTTTGTCTGATCAGTCGAAGAAATCCCCAACGCTTTATTTTCCACCAAACCCTAAGTACATAACAATGGGAATTGCCGAGGTTATCCCTCGTCAATTGGCGCCGTCTGTAGGAAATCTGAGCATTGGAGCCATGGATTTGGCGGCTTCCCCTTCATCGAGCAACAATCCGACAATCAAGATTGGTGAGGTCCACTACAATCTTCCTGATCCGCGCCCGCCCACCCCTTTGTCGGCTCTCATCAAATTCGACCAGGAGACCAATCTCATGATCGTAAGTTTCCACTTTGGCATGGGAGAACCCAAGAATATCTGCCTTTCGGCTCCACTCAGCTCGGATCTGTCAGCTACACCAGCATCACCTACAGCGACTCCAGCATCATCTATCGGCTCAACGGGAAAGGCCATCTCTGATACGATGAACATCGAAGAAATTTGTGGAGACTCCACAGATCTTGAAGATCTGGCTGACGCATATGATAGCCTCTCTTTCGGCTCGATCTCTGAGTCCACACTGCAGTGCAACTTAAGGTCATCTAGCTCGATTCCTAATGATGTCGAAGAAAGCGCCAACTCTGGAATCAAGAAGGGAGAATCATACCCAGAGGAGGACCCCTGGGACTTCACTGGATCACAAAACAACTTCTCCTTTGAGTTTAGCGGCAGCGACATCTACTCAAACATGAGGCACCGCCAAGTGTGCGTGATCCAGGATGAAGGAACCTCATCGCCCCACGATTCCAACGGTAACCCGATAATTAACCCTGATGATATTTTTTCGGATGATGCACCAGGACATCATGAGAATAGGGACATCCCGCCAGAAGGAGAATGTTGAGTCATGAACAGAGGTGGAGAGAGCATCGAACGCCTAACATTCAAATTCGCGCATGTGGTCTGGAAAAAGGCTCGAGAAGCAATATAGGGTGCGGTACCTATGATGGTAGATGCAACGAGAGAGGAACTAATGGCTTACCAGTACTTGCTGCATCACAAAAAAAGATATGCTATGAATGTAGTGGTCCCTGGATGAAAGGAAAAGGTTGGCCGACAAATCTAGCTTACGTTGGGCACAAATCAATTCCACTCAAAACTCCGACAGCATCACCGGAGGACCACAGCCCAGGCGGAGCTCTTCACGGATGCAGCGTATTCCAGAAGATCAAAGGCATGAAATGGCAAGGAACTTGGACTTATCATCCATGTCAGTTGATTCTGCGGGCAACACCACAGCAAAAACAGCTCAAGCCTCCCTTGTCGCCTCCTAAACTTACCTCCTGATTACTCAGCCAGCAGCCGATGATCCACTGGCACCTATTCATCGCTCCGCCCTCATGGGATTAGGGATGGTAGGCAACACTCTTGCGCAAGGAGAGCATGGAACCATATACAAAGACAAAAAATCACCACGCCGTCGCAGCAGCCCTCGGCATACAGAGACCACCCGACGATCCAACTCCCCCCATCATGTGTTCTTCTCACGGGAGGACGATGCTAGGAACAACATTACGCAAATGTAACATCCCAGCATTAGAGCTCAGAAATAAGATGAACCCAGATGTGTGCATTGCATTCATCCATAGAAAATACGAATAATTTTCGCGCTTTTGAACAAAACCTGTCAAAGTGATTGAAGCTTCTCTCAAATTGATGGAATTGAGGTAGATCATCAAGTTGACTGTGATAAGTTTCAATATGCCCTTTGCCAAAACCTTATTTGGGTACACATGATTTGATCTAGGGGTAGATCCAAAATATTAAAAATGTCACTCATAATGCATTGCTTAATGACTGATATTTGATCCTTAAGGGATCATATCATAATATTCCTCACAACAACTTATGAATACCAAGTTCAGATTACAACTCAACTAATAAGAATGTAATGACTAATCCTGATCTCTCTTATTCTTATATATTCTTACTTTGAGTGTCATGGTAAAACCTAACCTTAACTCTTTAGTGCGATTGAGTAGGAAAGAAACCATGTCAAGATCATGCACCATGTATCTTTCTTTCCATATCAATCCTTATGGAATCCTATCTCAATATCTGTCGTTCATCATTGCTGAGTAATCAACTATTGATTCACCAATTCCTAATCTATCAACTCTTGACCATATCATATCATACATTTAAGTGCTTATAAAGAAACAACTAAGAAGAGGTAAATAGTAATGCTAGTGTTAGATAACATCTATAAGATGGGAGTGATTGAAGATAATCAAATCAATATGATAATTGATGGATTTAAATCACTCCTAAATGAATAGAATAGTTATTTAGATTATATAGTTTTATGGTAGTAAATAAGATTACCAGGATGAATCCTGAAGATAGTTACTAGTAGTAATTCTATTGGACCAAGTGGGTATAGTCCATGAATAACAGCCTTAATCCAATTAGAGATACTGAGAAGATAATTTCAATACAATTGTAAGGTTGTATTGATGAAGCCTTGATTAGCCAATTGGAAACCTAAGCTATAAATGATTAAAGGATTATAATGATCATGCCTTGCTCACCAGGATTGTATACTTATATCAAGTATAAGTGACATTGGAGGGTAGAACATGATTGAAACCCTAGTATAGATAAGTTAGCCTAGAGTAGTCATTACATGTCACATTAATATAATGTGAAGTTGGAGTATGAGTTATTAGAGTAAAGTAAATGTAAGATAGTATGATTAAATTAAAGCTAGTATAGCCTGGAGTTATGGAAGTAGTGTTATTCCTCTTAAAGGATAGTAAACTTTAGAGAAAGATAGTTTGATGTATACACCTACTGAAGTAATATTAGTGGTGGATGATTATGGAAGAATAGGAATGGAGTTAGAAATAGCTACTTGTTGTATTGAAGGTTATCAGCAGACGAGTAGTTGATATAACCAAGTCTGGATAGGTGAAGATCATGAAATGCTTTAGTATCAAAACTCATTGGATTCATCAATGAGTTTAGAAGAATAAAAGGTGGATAAGAATATTCTTGTGAAGTAAAGCTCATCATGTTAACCATGATGATGGATAGGAAAAAATAGTATATCTAGGAAAGGAATTCCTTAATTAGAAATCCAGGATTATGAATTATGCAAGTTAGAAATTCTTGGTAAACACCCAACTTTAAATCTCAAACCAAACATAATATCCATTTCATGTTATAGATCCATTATCTTGTCTTCATATCACTTTATAGGAATATTTTCCTATCGCAAATCACATAAGCACATCTTTATCATTTCCAATTGTCTTAATCATATGTGTTTAAGAGATATTTTTATCAATTCTTTTCCATAAGACATTTTTAACTTTCTATTTTAAAAGGTTCTATCATTAAAGATCACAAACAAAAGACAATATGCTTAGCTATTAAATCTTTACTCACATCAACAAAGGAATATAAGAAAATTAAGAACCCTAAATCCTTGGGTAAACACTTACAATTCAAACCCTAAACTTCTATGTTTATCATAATAGAATATGTACATTGCCATTTTCTAAATTAATGGGAGTAATATTAACCATACAGATTTCCTTTGTCTTTTATGCATCAAATAATGATATAGGATCATTATATATAAAAATTTCTATTCAAACTATGAGCTACTAGAGTTAAGTTTTATAAAATAATAATAAAAAATATTATATAATAAAGACATGGTTTAGTATAGAAAGAAAATTAATAATAAAGGCTTCTACAAAATATTAAAAGGGGATTTATATAAAGAAAATAAAGAAATATATATAAAGAAAATATTTATCATTAAGATTTACAAAATAAATTTCAATCAATACTAATTGTTGTTGCAAGTGTTCAGCAAATAAACTTTGTTAGAAAAGTTCAAATTATAGATTAAATACCAATCCAAAAAATTAAACAGAAAATAGAAAAAGGAAAATAAATAAATAAACATTTCCTGGCCATGGCCCAACTTCCCTCCTTCCTATTTGTCGCCCACGTGCATCCCACAAAGGCCCAGCAGCCAGCCCAGTTAGTTCTTTTCTCTGGCTGACGGGTGGGACCAAATAAGGATCGCGGGTTGAGAGGAAAGAATTTCCAGGGGGTTTTCCGCAAAATTGTCGTCGTCATCATACTCACGCACATAGGCAGCTCACTGGAGGAGTCCGCCGCCGCCCGATGCCGTCGTCGTCGTTAGCCGTGCGTCGAGATGCTCGTCGCCGTTCCAGAGGGGGATAAGAAGGCCACCGCGACACCCAGCCTCAATCCCTATCCACATTTCCCCCTTATCCTCTCTAATTCGAATGGGGCGAAACCCTAGATCACCGGAGCCACGCCTCGCCATCAGTAGAGTTCGTCCGGGAAGCCATGTAGTGGATGAGGAGAAGCACCGTCGCTTGTAGACCATCTGAGAAGAACACAGAGACTAGGGGAGTACAAGTTGGGGAGAATTTCATCATCTCGTTCCGTCGGGGTTCGCCGAAGAAGTTGACCGAGCGCTCATCTCCGACCACGCCTGTCCTCGTCGACCTCTCTGTCGCCATCAAGGTGAGTTTCTGAACCTTCCAGTACCCATAAATTGCCTCATCTCGTTGTCAATCGCTGTCACACTGTATGCCACCATCGGCCACCGTCAGAGCTCGTCGGAGCCGAGGCTCCAATGACCATTTCCGAGCGGTGCCGCCACTTTAGGGTCCATCTTGTTGCGTTGATTCGAACTAGGCTAGTTTCGTTTGCTAGGGCGTCGTAGATCATCGCCGGCGACCACCCACTAACGGCGGTGGTTGTGCTGACGTTGTAGCAACGTCATGCAGACGCCACCCTTGACCCAGTCCACCGTTTGACCTAGTCTTCGCTTGCGTGGCTGATGAGGTGGCCATAGGCCCACTGGCCAGTGACCTTGGGTAGGCTTAGCCTCGGTACAAAACGTTATTTTATGTTTAAGAAATAAATAAAATGATATAAGCCCAAATTTAAATATTTCAGGAATGAAATAAAATCATTAAATCTTATTAAATCAATAACTTCTGTTTTATAATTCAGAAAAATATGTATAATATATGAAAATGATTAGAAAAATAAAATATATAACATTAATCCATTATAAAAAATTGTTATGTTGTAAATTTAAATAATTATTATTAATAAAGATTTTATAAGTATTAATACTTTGAAATTTCATATTTTAGTATTGGTAAATCTTAAAAATATATATAAAATACCAAAAATCTTAGAAAGATAAGAACTATAATTTAAAACTATAATCATGCATTATTATTTCACTTAATTAAATATTGATTATTTATTAAGTAGTTATAAAGTAATAAATCTTATAAAAATAATATCTTATTATTTATAAATCACAAAAATAAATGTAATATACCAAAATGTTCACAAGAATAATACCTACATGTTAAAAATATTATAATCCACTTCTGAGGTAAATAAAAAATTATAACACCTTAGCAACTTGAATTTAAACCTATTTCCTTAGTTATTAATTTATATAAGGGTAAGTAAAATTTGTTAATATTTCTAAAATTAGTCAATTAAGTCTAATAAATAGTATTAGTCTTAAATATTAATAATATGAAGTCATAATGTATCAAAACATTATAAATACCATTTTATTGAATTATCCTTCAACCATAAGTGTAGATTATTTTCTAAAAAGATCCTGAACAATTATAAAATCCCCAAGAATGATTTGTGGCTAAATCCAATATTTTCCATATACTTCAACCACCAGATTACAAAACCATCACAACACTATAGTAAGTCCGTATGTAGTTAAGTAATATTATTTCTTTGTTTATAAACTATAACCACTCATCTATAAAAAGCTAAATGCTACTATTCCATTATAAAATCAAGAAACCACTACGCCAAATAAAAATATAACCATTCTTAAGAAACCTTAAGGAAACATTACCAGGTACACAAGGTACAAATATCATAAGCATTACACTTCCAAACCATCTATGTTTTTAAAGTTAACTTTAGTCTCAAGGCTTATAAACATTATGTCTAATAAACTACATATGTTTTTATAGTTAACTTTGGTCTATTCCAATTAATACATAAAGCATCTCAAGTCCAAACTATTCAAGTAAGCACAAAAAACCTTGATCACATTGGTTAACCACAAAGATTGTTTAGGCCTTAGAAAAGGAATCTTTTCTTCAAATGTTATTATTTTTGCCACTTCAAACAACAACTCTTATATAGGCAATCTTGAGTAGAATTTCACATTTATGTGTGTCTCATTGTTTTATAATATTGTAATTACATGTTGTTTCACACACTCATAAGCCTTAATAAGAAGCACAAGTATGAAACTTATCAAAAAGGGCAACACATTCTAAAGTAACCATTTCCGGTATCCAAACCCTAGAACAATGTTATTTCCGGGATTCGTGTTTATAAAGTGCATCACACTACTTATGCATAAGAACATATTACTTCTTTAAACATTAATCCTTACCAGACCAATGATGCTGATTTCAGATATTGAATCTTATATTGTCTTGAAGACCATGAGTGCATAATCCTGCAATCACAAAAGGCAAGTTCACACTTGCTCATGTCCTTTGGTTATTTTCCGTAAAGTATTTTACAAATCCAATGTTGACATCACCTGCATTTGAAAAAGATCCAAAAACACTATTTTCATAATAATCTGATTATAGGTTATTTACCATGAGGTAATAACCTCCTAAGAAAAGTTTTGGTGGTAAAGGAACATATTATCTAGGACTTAATAACCAATGTCGCCAGTGATACTTGCGTCGTATATTACACGTTAACCATGAGATTTGGAATGGGACGGAGAAGTCAGATGTATCCTTTTCCTCTCGTATGGAGGCAAGACAACCTTAACGTGACGTTGTGATTCCTTGTGCGGATCCAACATATGGGTGGGCACCCTTACGCCCCACATTTTGGTGTCTAGATTATCTATGAATGGTATTTAGGGATGTAGTCAAGTTAAATGATACTATTCCGGGCATCACCAGGTCATAGAGTCTTCGGGAACTCATCAGGGTTTTAGCCTGCCCGAAAGGGGGCTTAACCGAGGTGAGCCAGCCCCGAAGGATCGTGCAGACATATGAGGTCGTGGAGAGGACAGTGATTGGCTTGGATCATCTAATGGGCCCCACAACATGGAATTTTGGACGGGTAAGCTACCCGGTTGTGCAACAAGGAGTTGATCTCTCATGGGTAAAGTGACGCACCTCTGCAGAGTGTAAGAACTGTAACTTGTTACTCCCTGTTCCAGGAAGGAGCTGCGAACGCGGCAGGAAAGGAACTCCATGAAAGTTCTGGTAAACCTGTGAAGGCTGACGGACATAGCTTTTCAGAATAAAAGCAACCTTTGAAGAAATGTTTACGAAAACTTGCATTTCCTATGACCTACGGTCTGTGGCTGTAGATATAGTGCATCAAACACTCCTTTTCTAGCGAACTTGCTGAGTACGCTCGTACTCAACATATCTTCTTAACCCTTGCTAGATTCTGAAGCCATTAAGACGACGTCTACATCAAGTTATGCTCCAGGAATCTTCAACCAAAGCTAAAGCTCTTCAACGAAGACAAGGAAGTCAACATATACATTAACTCAAGTGAAGACGAAGCTACTAATAAATAGGAATATACTCTCTAGCCAAAGAATCTATTTCTGTAGTGCGTTGCAATAGCAGCAATGCCAACCCCTTAGTTAAAATACTAGTCTTGAAAGTATAATAGTTGGTGCATTGTTTATCATTGATTCTTCTTTGTAAGAAGTTCTTTCTCTCTCTTTAACCTAGAGTGTTCTCTAGATCTTATGTATAGAGTGAGTTGTAACCTTTAGCCATGTATTGGACCCGCTGTGTTTCTGTTGTACCACTTTGAGGGATGTAATACTAGTGAATGGTGTTTCATTGGTGTTATGTCAACGACTATAGTGTACTACATCATGCAGTGGTATGCTGGGTCACCGCAGCAAAAAGGGTGGATAAGTCTAGAGAAGAGCGTAGCAGCCAAAGATATTCTGACAGACAAAGCGATGACGAGCACAAACCTTGTGGGGCCAGCTATCGGATTCGCAAGACTCCGGTACACAAGGATTTCAAAATCCCTCATGACCACCAAAAGTATGATGGACTCCAAGAACCAGCAGCATGGATGGCCGATTACCTACAAACCTTCAAGCTCCTGGATGGCTCCAAGGCTACATTTAAGCGGTGTAGCACGCTCATGTCTCAAACAAATAGTCGTGGAATCAATCAGCAGTTGGAGCAATTTGGAGGACAAGTTTATCCGCAACTTCAACTCCACGTTCAAGCGACCCACATCTATTGAGGAATTAAGGGCTTACAAGCAGAAACCCGGAGAATCTATAAGGGCGTACATACAACGGTGGAACATCATCAAAAATTCCGCAGAGCACATCTCTGATGAAAGTGCGATAGATGCCTTTAACGACAGTTTGCAGAGGAAGGATTTCATCGAAGAGCTAGGACATGTGAAGCCAAAAACAATCTCTCATCTGATGGATATGGCGAACCGTTGGGCTGATGGCGAGGACGCCATCCACAACAAACGCGGACGCTCGCCATAAGAGGACCGCGACAGGAGAAATTATGATAATAGAATGAGGCACAATTTTGACGGCTACAGCAAGCCCAACTACGTAGCAGCTGGTTTCATCGGGGAGGACAGTAGAAGGAACGACAACCGTAGTAGCGCATATCGTCGCAGCCGAGAAGAGGCAGGAAAAGGTAGGCCAAGCCAGCCGTATCGACGAAGGGAACCTCTGAGGTCCCCAATGCAGCTACTAGAGGGGCCGTGCAACATGCATTTTTACATTTATGCTGAGGGAAGACGGCAATCAATCCACCTCATGAAGGATTGTTGTACTTTCATCAGAATGCAGGCGGTAATAAACAACGTCGCAAACCATGGGCACAATGCTGCTCCATGAACTCTAGCTATTGTGGCCCCACGACCACCTCCAGGGCCAGCACCTCCGGGTCAGCTGCAACCTGCTAAGAACAGAAATCAGGACAATGAGTACCCAAGATCTAGGGGAGCAATGTCGATGATTCAATAAGGGTGCCCATCCAACAGGATCCAAAAGTAGATCACCCGACAAGTTTATATGGTGGGGACAGC
Source organism: Avena sativa (assembly GCA_916181665.1). Taxonomy (NCBI): domain Eukaryota; kingdom Viridiplantae; phylum Streptophyta; class Magnoliopsida; order Poales; family Poaceae; genus Avena; species Avena sativa. The sequence goes on from OV702281.1 coordinate 259,546,870, forward strand.
ACCACCCCCAACACCTGAATTCCTTCATTGTTCGAAGCAGGAAATCACCTTTAGTAGGGCCGATGACCCACTTCAAGTACCTCGACCGGGTCATTCAGCCCTCATCCTAGACGCCAAATCAGCGGCTTCGACATGAGAAAAGTCTTCATGGACACGGGGAGAATCATCAACCTCATTCATGCTAAAACCCTACGAGAAATGAACAACTTCGTGACAAATTTGGCGCCAACCAAAACATCTTTCCATGGGATAGTCCCAAGTAAACCCAAAATTCCTTTAGGAAAAATCTATCTTGATGTTGTCTTCGGATTCGGAAGTAATTTTAGGCGAGAGAAGATCGAATTAGAAGTTATGGACTAGCCATCACAGTACAACGCGATCCTGGGGCTCCCAGCTTTCGCAAGATTCATGGAAGTACCACACTATGAGTATCTGATGATAAAGATGCCATCGCCTAACGGAATCGTTACGATTAGAGAAGCTTTAATCAGTCCGACAATTATGATCGAGAATTCAACAAAATCTTAGAATCCTTCGGGATGGTGACAGAAAGCAGCTAAAGATATCAGCAGACACATGACTTCTGCCTGAACTCCGGTCTATACCTAACTAACGTTTGATCAAGCAAAGGATACAAGGGAAGTATAGGTCCACCCTATGGACCCGAAGAAAACGGCCCTGGTGTCCACCAACCTCAGCCCTACATAGGAAGGCACGCTCATCGAGTTCCTCCATGAGCGCTGGGAGACTTTTGCATGGGTACCATCAGACATGCCAGGAATCCCCAGGGAACTCGCTGAGCACGCACTAAATTTATACACCGACGCCATGCCTGTAAAGCAGTCACTCCGCCGTTTTGCAGAACCCAAGATAAAGGCCATTGGATGAGAATCCATTGCCTATGAGATGCCAACTTCATCAAAGAAATCAAGAAAGTTTGGGTCGCTAATCATGTGTGCGTCCCGAAGAAAAACTCAAAGAAACTACGCATGTGTATCGACTTCACCGCCCTCAACAAACATTATCCAATAGATCACTTTCCACTCTCGCGAATCGATCCAATTATCAATGCAATAGCTGGGTGCGAACGTCTTTCCTTTCTGGACACTTACTCCGGGTACCACCAGATTCAAATGAAGGTGGAATACCAAGATAAAACAACATTTATAACACCTTATGGTGTATTCTGCTACACGATGATGCCGTTCAGCCTCAAAAACGCGGATGCCACTTACCAGCGTATGATACAAAATTGCATCGGAAGCCAAATTGGCAATAATTTCTAAGTCTACATCAACGACGTCATCGTCACCACCAAAGAGGAGTCGACCTTTATCAGTTACCTTCGGAAAACATTTGATAATCTCGATAAATACCGCATCAAGCTTACCCTGCTAAAGTGTTCCTTTGGAGTACCGGCATGACAACTCCTCGGATACCTAGTCTCAACAAGGGGGATAGAAGCAAACCAGGAGAAAATCCAAGCAATACCGACGATGAAGAAGCCGACGAATCTCCACGGTGTTCAACAACTAGCAGGGCGTGTGGTAGCACTCAGCGGATTTATCGCGCAACTAGGATAAAAGGCGCTCCCTTTATACAAGCTCATAAAGAAGTCTGAAAAGTTCAAGTGGACCTACGAGGCTCAACAAGCGTTTGAGGCACTCAAGAAAACACTTTCGACATCACATGTCGTCATGTCGCCAAAAGAGAAAGAACCACTCCTGCTCTACATCGCCGCCACAAACCAAGTGGTCAGCACAGTTCTAGTCGTTGAACGGCCCAAAGAAGGAAATACTCATGGTGTCTAAAGGCCAGTATATTATCTCAGCGAAGTTCTATCATCTTCAAAACAAAGGTATCCGCACTATCAGAAACTCGCATACGGTGTCTTCATGATAGCGTGCAAACTGCATCACTATTTCTCAGAGCACCTGATAGTGGTTGTCAATGAGGCCCCCCTATCCAACATATTGAACAACCCAGAAGCTACAGGACGCGTCTCTCCTTTGGGCATCGAACTATCCCCTCAAAATATCATGTATGAGAAGCGAAAGGTGATAAAATCCCAAGTGTTGCCTGATTTTATCACGAAGTGGATAGAGTTGTAGTGTGTGGGTCCCCCAAATCTATCGAGCGGGTGGACGATGTACTTCGATGGATCCAACAGACAGAAGGAGCAGGAGCAGGTGTCATCTTAATCTCTCCACAAGGCGACAAGATGCGATATGTTTTGCAGATGCGTTTCCCCAATGCTTCGAACAATGAAGCCGAATACGAGGCCCTGTTGCATGGCATGCGCATGGCCGGAACCTGCGGTGCAACTCGCCTTAATATTTTTGGTGATTCAAATCTCGTAGCACATCAAGTGATGAAGAAGTGTGACGTTGTTAGTGATAACATGATCACATATTGAGACTTATACAACATCATGGAAGCCCACTTTGACAGATGCGAAGTATTCCACGTCGGTCGAGGAAGTGACGAGGAGGCCGACAATCTGGCAAACGTCGGGTCCTTATGTCTCCATGTGCCACCTGGAGTTTTCTAGAAGGAGATAACAGAGCGTTCCATCAAGCCCAAAAAGGTTAAGGATGCAGCGGAAACTGGAAGGAAAAAATTTAAACCAGCCAAGGGCTCGGGGGCTGCGCCAGCCGATGAGTATAATGAAGAAGGCCCCAAATAAGCGGAGGAACCCAAAGAAGTAATGGTGATCAAAACCACATGGATGCAGCCATACGTAGAGTTCATGATGCGCGAAGAACTCACTGAGGATACAATTCAGGCATGACGCATCACCTGCCATTTTAAGGCTTCAGAATCGTCAATGGTGAACTCTATAAGAGGGGAATCTCAGGAGTACTTCAGCGTTGTGTCACACCTGAGCAGGGGAAACTCATCCTTAGAGACATACACGGAGGAATTTGTGGACATCATGCCAGTAGCCGTGCAATTGCAGCAAAGACCTTTCGGGCAGGGTTTTATTGGCTCACAGCAGTCCAATATGCCAAGGGCATCGTAAGAACATGTGAGGTGTGCCAGATCTTTACAAGCAAACCCAACGCGCCAGCAGAAGAACTGCCCCCCTACCATTGGCTTAGCCATTTTCTCATTTTTGCCTAGATATGATAGGACAACTCCACAAATCTTCACCTGGTGGCCACGTCTTTCTGCTAGCCGCAGTAAACAAATTCACAAAGTGGATAGAAGTAGTGCCCATTAGTGGCCAGGACACAACCTCGGCAGTCAACTTCATCACGTCGATAGTTTTTCGCTTCGGGATACCTCATAGTATCATCACAGACAACAGCACAAACTTTACATCCATGGATTACTGCAAGGAGATGGGAATAAGCATCATCTACGCTTCAGTGGCCCACCCGCAAGCAAACATGCAAGTCGAAAAAGCCAACGGTCTCATCACCAGTGGACTCAAGAAAATGCTACTATGCCCACTCGAAAGAGCAAAAGGCGCATGGGTAGACGAACTACCCTATGTCCTATGAAGCCTGCGAACTACTCCAAATACTGCTACACAAGAGACCCCTTTCTTTCTGGTCCACGTCATTGATGCCGTTCTTCCAGTTTAAATAACTCATGATTCTCCGCGGGTCGCCACTTATGATGAAGAAGCCTCGCAAGAAGCACTCAAAGATGATGTCGATGCACTCGACGAAGCAATAGACATTTCTCTGCAATGAGCAACGCAGTACCAGCAGAACCTGCATAGCTATCATAGCTATCGACTGTGTCCCAGGTCCTTCGTTGTTGGGGACCTGGTCCTTCGCCTCAAGAAATATGGACACCGCAAGCTATAATCCCCGTGGTAAGGGCCTTTCATCATCACCGAAGTTATCCCCGGCGGAGCATATCGGCTTCAAGACAAGAAGACCGGAGTCAAGTACTCCAACTCATGGAACATTGCGTAGCTACGACGTTTCTATTCTTAGGATTTTTACATTCTGCAATTTATATTCAATAAGGCCTACGGCCAGGCTTCTCAGCCAAAGACTCGTGTTTTAGATACAATAAGGCCTACGGCCAGGCGATTACACCACATTTACCTCTATACCCGAAGATTAATAAAGCTAAGTTCCTGAAACTCAGTCTACTTAATCCATATTTTGAATTTATCCTTCATCACCCACCCGACACTCAGGGGCTCCTCATATCAGAAGCGTTTAAAAAAATCATGCCACCCAATACTCGGGGGCTATGCAAAAAAGTTCTACAAAAATATTCGTCTACGCCGTCCAGCCTAAAAATCCTTGACCTGAATAGCTGACTCGGCCTCAGGGCGTCATGCAAACAAAAGGGTCTCGTATACATGCAGAATAAGATGAAAACCTTTGACAAAACAGCAAATATACATCACAAGCATTATGTTTCGTGAAATAGAATTTAGATACAAAATATTTTGCATTTTGTGTGCAGGAATTGATTACAACTCAAAGTTAAGGAAAAAAATCCCCGTCTTCATCCAGCATTTTTTGGATGATCCGAATAGCAGGGTGAGTGGCTTGGTAATGAGGAGCCATGGTAAAGATAGCATCTGGCGGACCAGGAAGATGAAGAGATATGAAATCCAAGTCCAAGGTGGGGTAATGAGTGTGAACGCATGATGCGTGTTGACGCCCCGTTGGGAAACCCCAAGAGCAAGGTATGATGCAGCACAACAGCAAGTTTCCCCTCAGTAAGAAACCGAGGTTATGGAACCAGTAGGAGGAAGTAAACGTCTCAAAGGTGTTGCAAACAACGTCGAAACCTGCACAACACAAACTCAAGACTTTGCCCCAACTAATAGTGAGGTTGTCAATTTCATCGGTTGCTGTAACAAAGGATTAACTGTATGGTGTGGGAGGTGATGATGGTTTGCAGCAAGTAAACAGTAACAGTGGAAGATGTATCAATGGTAAATATTGTACCGGGGTCCATAGTTCACTAGAGGTGTCCTCCTTAGATAAACAAACATGGCATGTTGGGTAAAAAAATTATAGCAGCGCAATTGACAGGACTGAGCAAGGCAAAACAATGCAATACCAGACAAAAAGATCCTATGAGATTCGATTGGGCAACACAACAATATACATAGACCGTCATCCAACTGCATCTATGACTAGAAGTCCACCTTTGGGTTATCATCCGAACCCCCTCGAGTATTAAGTTGCAAGCAACAGATAACTGCTTTAATCAAAGTGTGTAAGGTAAAAAATCCACTTGTTCCATGAACAAGAGACCATTGTTTTCTCCCTAGTGGCAACAACACATCTACAACCGTAGAGGTTTCTGTCACTTCCCTTGATTAAGTAGAGGCATGAAACCACTATCGAGCATAAATACCCCCTCTTGGAGTCACTAGCAACTACTTGGCCAAGATAGCTACTAACAACGGAGAGCATACAAGATCACAAACAACACAGACATGATAGAATCAATAAGACAAAACCATTAATGAATCTGACATAGTAATCTCAATATCCATCGGATCCCCGCAAACACAACATGCATGATTACAAATAGATGAGATCTTGATCATGAATGAAGCTCACAAGATCTAGACATGAAAGCACGAGGAGGAGATACAACCATCTAGCTACTACATGGACCCGTAGTCCAAGGTGGAACTACTCACGCTTCATACCGAAGGCTTGCATGATGAATAAGAAGGCCTCCAGGATGATCTCCCCTTCGGCAGGGTGCCGGGGAGAGCTTCAGATCCCCTCGATCTAGGGACGATGGTGGCGGCGGCTACAGACGGTTTCGTGGAATATTGATCGGGCGCTTAGGGTTTAGGCGTCGGGGGATTCTTATAGGCGAAGAGGTGATGCAGAGGGCGGCCAGGGGGCCCACACCCTACTCAGGCGCGGGCCCACCCTAGGCCGCGCCTGGGGGGTGCAGCCGCCCTGTGGCGCCCCTCCGTCTCTCCTCTAGACTCCGTGTTCTCCTCAATGAAATATTGACTTTTGGCTTTTGTCCCGTCCAATTCCGAGAATATTTCCTTAATAGCTTTTCTGGAACCAAAAACAGTAGAAAACAGGCAACTGTCACTATGGCAACTTGTTAATAGGTTAGTACCAGAAAACATATAAAAACACCACAAAGTGTGGACAAAGCAAATCAAAGTAGATACTAAACAAGCATGGAACATAAAAAATTATAGATACGTTTCCGACATATCAAGCATCCCCAAGCTTAACTCCTACTCGTCCTCGAGTAGGTAAGTGATAAAATAATAATTTTTGAGGTGACATGCACCATCAAAACCAAGATCGAACCATTTGCAAGCATTGAAAGCTGGGATCAAAGAACTCTAAACATGCACATGAAAGATGGAGTTCTAACACTAAGACAAAGTAACTATGCATGCAACATGAAAGGCTACAAACAAAGATCATGAATAACATGCATGGAAAAACGTTTGTTTGTTTCACATACAGAAACATGGCATAGTGGCATTCAGCTTGTCCCTCATGGAGTAGAAAATAGATGCATAGGACACCTTCAAAGTTCATAAGAGTGACTAGATACAAATAGCACAAGAACAAGCAATATCAACAATATGCATCAATCAATTGAAGGGTTTCGCAGCATAGTAAATCAAAAAAAAAATTCTACGGATGCGAACGGGAAAGCCAAGATCTAATCTAGGAGATGCAATCAACGAGAGGGATAGATGAGATCTTCATACCCTTGAAGAAATCGCACAGCGGAACGTTCAACAGAACGTGGTTGATGTAGTCGTACTAGCCTTCTCCTCCTCGCGATCCGATCCGATCCAACGTCGCAAGTGGCGACGCCTCCGAGAGATGCACACGTACGGCACCACCACGTCTCCTCCTTCCTCGGTCCAGCAAGTGGGGTGGAGAGATAGATTGGATCTATAGCACGACGGCATGGTGCAATGGTGGAGAGTTTCTGCGGTAGGGCTTCGTCTACACGCAGTCGGGATAGAGAGAGAGAGAGAGAGAGAGAGAGAGAGAGAGAGAGGTAGGGCAACAGCTGGAGGCTAGGGTTTGGGGTGAGGGGAGGGTGCTCCCCCTGTCCACCTTATATAGGGGGCTGTCCGGCCACCTTGCCCCCTCCTCCAAGCCATAGGGCGGCGGCCCCAAGGGTGGAGTGGGGGGCAAGTGTCCCCCCCCTTCTAGAAGGTCCCCTAGGGTTTCCCCTAGGGTTTTGGCCAGCTGGGCCTATGGGGCCTTGTGCCCCTGGCCCAATGCGGCCAGGACACTCCCTCGTAGGCCCATGCTCCCTCCGACAAGTGGGGCCACGTTGGTCCCACTCCGGAAGCTTCTAGAACCTTTCGGTACAATACCGAACATTCTGAAACAATTCCGAAATCCAAAACTGCTTTCCTTTATATGAATCTTATTCTCTGGACCATTCCGGAACCTCTGGTGATGTCCTGGATCTCATCCGAGACTCCGAACAAAAACTCATAAACCAATTATCCATTCTATCCTAGCGTCGAGGCACGTTAAGTGTGTGACCCTACGGGTTCGAGAATATGCAGACATGATCTTCTATCAATAATCAACAGCGGGATCTGGAAACCCATATTGACTCCCACATATTCATCGATGATCATATCGGATGAACCACGATGCCAGGATTCAATTAATCCCATATTTATATTCCCTTCGTCACGCGATATTTTACTTGCCTGAGATTCGATCGTTGGTATCGGCATACCTAGTTCAATCTCGTTCACAAGTACTTTACTCATTCCGTAATCCGATATCACTTTGTGATTAACTCCTTAACTACGTGCTTGCAAGCGGTGTTGATATTGATTACCGAGTGGGCCCGAAGTATATCTCTCCGATTTGGGAGGGACAAATCCCATCTCGATACATACAACCCAACAAGTACTTTCCGATCACCTGAGAGACACCTTTATGATCACCCTCTCATAGGATGACGTTTGATGACCTCAAAGCTTTCTTCTGATACCAGGGAGTTGCATTATCTCATGGTCTAAGGACTACAATATTTGACATAAGAAAAAATCTTCGCAAAGATGAACACGATGACATGATCTAATTGCTCTGCTTGATTTGGGTCTGTCCATCATATCATTCTCCCAATGACATGATCTCATTATTAATCGACAACTCATGTCTATGGTTAGGAAACCTTAACCATCATTAATAAATGAGCTAGTCCATAGAGGCGTACTAGGGACACGGTGTTTTTCATAAACCACACAAGTATCAAAGTTTCCGCTTAATAAAATTCTAGCATGGAATATAAACTTTATCATGAACAAGAATTATAACAATAATATCTTTATTATTGCCTCTAGGGCATAATTCCATTAGTCTCCCACTTGCACTAGAGTCAATAATCTAGTTTACATCTGGCAACAATCTAACATCCATGTTAATAAGGTGTTGATCATGTTTTTTCTCGTGGAAGAGGTTTAGTCAACGGATCTGCGACATTCAGATCCGTATGTACTTTGTTAATCTTCAGATCTCCATCTGTTATATAATCTCGAATTATATGAAACCGGCGGTTGATGTGCTTGGTCTTTGGATGATATCTTGGTTCCTTAGCCAGTGCTATGGCGCTAGTGTTGTCACACAATATCTCCAGTGGGTCCAAGGCACTTGGAACCACACAGAGCTCAGTGATGAAGTTCCTGATCCAAACTCCTTCACTTGACGCTTCTGCAGCGGCCATGTATTTCGATTCTATGGTAGATCCCGCGATCACGCTTTGCTTGTAGCTTCTCCAGCTCACAGCTCCTCCATTCAAAATATAAACGTATCCTGTCTGAGATTTAGAATCATTCAGGTCGGTGTCGAAACTAGCGTCGACGTAACCTTTTACGACGAGCTGCTCATCACCTCCATAGACCAAGAACATTTCTTTAGTCCTATTTAAATACTTTAGGATGTTATTTACGGCTGTCCAGTGTTCCACTCCTGGATCACTTTGGTATCTGCTCGTCAAACTAAGAGCATTGGACACATCCGGTCTAGTACACATCATGGCATACATGATAGAACCTATGGCCGAGGCATATGGCACTTTGCTCATAGTTTCTCTATCGTTTACCGTAGCTGGACACTGAGCCTTTCTCAATATCTTACCTGACAACATGGGCACTAAACCTTTCTTTGCCTTATCCATTCTAAACCTTTTCAGAACTTTGTCTAGATATGTACTTTGGCTTAAAGCTATTAGGCGTCTTTGTCTATCTCTATAGATTTTGATGCCTAATATATAAGCAGCTTCTCCTAGGTCTTTCATTGAAAAACATTTATTCAAATAACTCTTCACATCATTAAGCATACCAATGTCACTTCCAATAATCAATATGTCATCCACATATAGTACTAGAAATGTCACAGAGCTTCCACTCACTTTCTTGTAGATACAAGATTCGTAGCAATTTGGAACAAATCCAAAGCTCTTGATCACTTGATCAAAACGAAGGTTCCAACTCCGAGATGCTTGCTTTAGTCCATAAATGGAACACTGAAGTTTGCACACCTTATCAGCATCCTTAGGATCAACAAAACCTTCGGGTTGCATCATATACAACTCTTCATCAATGTTGCCATTGAGGAACGCAGTCTTGACATCCATCTGCCATATTTCATAATCATGAAACACAGCAATTGCTAATAAATTCCGAATGGACTTAAACATTGCTACGGGAGAGAAAGTCTCATCGTAGTCAACACCTTGAACTTGTCGAAAACCTTTCGCGACAAGTCGAGCTTTATAGACAGTAATATTACCATCCGCGTTCGTTTTCTTCTTGAAAATCCATTTGCACTCAACGGCCTTACGGTCGCTAGGAGGGTCCACCAAAGTCCATACTTGGTTTTCGCTCATGGATCCCAATTCGGATTTCATGGCCTCTAACCATTTCTCAGAGTCTGGGCTCATCATTGCTTCCTCATAGTTCGCAGGTTCACTGTTGTCTACTAACAAGACAGTTAAGACAGGGTTGCCGTACCATTCAGGAGTGGCACGCGACCTTGTTGACCTGCGACGTTCAGCAGTAGCATAGTTCGAAGTTTCATGATCCTTGTCATTAGCTTCCTCTCTTGTTGGTGCAGATGGCACTAGAACAATTTCAGGTGATGCGCTACTCTCCAACTCGAGAGAAGGTTCAGTAACCTCGTCTAGCTCTACCTTCCTCCCACTCACTTCTTTCGAGAGAAACTCCTTCTCAAGAAAGGATCCGTTCTTTGCAACAAACACTTTGCCTTCGGATCTGTGGTAGAAGGTATACCCAATCGTTTCCTTAGGGTATCCTACGAAGACGCATTTCTCCGCTTTGGGTTCGAGCTTGTCCAGCATCAACTTCCTGACGTAAGCTTCGCATCCCCAAACTTTAAGAAACGATAACTTAGGTTTAGCACCAAACCACAGTTCATACGGTGTCGTCTCAACGGATTTAGATGGTGCCCTATTTAAAGTGAATGCAGCGGTTTCTAATGCATAACCCCAAAATGATAACGGAAAATCTGTAAGAGACATCATTGATCGCACCATATCTAATAGAGTTCAATTCCGGCGTTCAGACACACCATTGTGCTGTGGTGTTCCGGGTGGCGTGAGTTGCGAAACGATTCTGCTTGCTTTAAGATGCGTGAGAAAATCATAACTCAAATATTCACCTCCACGATCGGATCGTAGAAATTTAATTTTCCTGTTACGATGGTGTTCCACTTCGTTCTGAAATTCTTTGAACTTTTCAAACGTTTTAGATTTATGTTTCATTAAATAGATATACCCATATCTACTTAATTCATTAGTAAAAGTGAGAAAATAGCGATATCCACCGCGCGCCGAAACACTCATTGGTCCGCATACATCGGTATGTATGATTTCCAACAAGTCCGTTGCTCACTCCATTATACCGGAGAACGGGGTTTTGATCATCTTGCCCATGAGGCACGGCTCGCACGTGTCAAATGATTCAAAATCAAGAGACTCCAAAATTCCATCAGAATGGAGTTTCTTCATGCGTTTTACACCAATATGACCTAGACGGCAGTGCCACAAATAAGTCGAATTATCACTATCTACTTTGCATCTCTTAGCCTCAATGTTATGGATGTGTGTTTCATGGCTTTCGAGATTCAGAAGAAATAAACCATTCATAGCAGGTGCATGACCATAAAATATGTTACTCATATAAATAGAACAACCATTATTCTCCGATTTAAATGAATAACCGTCTTGCAATAAACACGATCCAGATATAATGTTCATTCTCAATGTAGGCACATAATAACGCTTATTAAGGTTTAAAACTAATCCCGAAGGTAAAACTAAGGAGAGCGTGCCGACGGCCATCACATCAACTCTTGATCCGTTGCCAACGCGCATCTTCACCTCATCCCTTGCTAGCCGCCGTCTATTCCGTAGCTCCTGTTTCGAGTTACAAATATTAGCAACTGAACCAGTATCAAATACCCATGCACTACAACGAGCGCTATTAAGGTAAACATCAATAACATGTATATCAAATATACCTTTAATGGTGCCAGCCTTCTTGTCCGCTAGGTACTTCGAACAGTTGCGCTTCCAGTGGCCCTTGTCCTTGCAATAGAAGCACTTAGTGTCCGGCTTAGGTCCATACTTGAGCTTCTTCTCAGCAGGGGCAACACGCTTTCCGCTGCCTTTCTTGAAGGACTTCTTTGCACCCTTAACTTTCTTGAAGCTAGGGGTCTTGTTGACAATCAACACATGATTATCTTTCTTGATATCCACCTCCGCAGCTTTCAGCTTAGCGAAGAGCTCAGTGATCGTATCAGTGGAACCAATCTGATTATGAGTAACTACAAAACCTTTGTAGCTAGGAGGGAGTGATTGCAGAACTCTGTCAATCTTGAGCTCTTCTGGAATCGTGCAGTCCAGTTTCTCAAGACGTTGAGTGTAGCCCGACATCTTAATGGCGTGCTCACTAACAGAACTCCCTTCCTCCATCTTGCAGTTAAAGAACTTCTCAGAGATCTCATATCTCTCAGAACGGGCCTGAGTCTGAAACATGGTTTTCAGTTCCTCAAGAATCTCAAAGGGCCCGGCGAACTCCTCAAAACGATTTTGAAGTTCCGATTCCATAGCAAACAACATGGTGCTCTTAATCACACCATAATCATCTTTGGCGACTGATAAACAGCTTTTTCATCAGCCAGCGCATCTATAGCAGGGGCATCACCTAGCACTTTCTCAAGGACATAGTCCTTTTGTCCGCCAGCGAGAATGATTCTCAGATTGCGGAACCAGTTGGTGAAGTTAGACCCATTGTTCTTAAGTTTTTCTTTCTCAGCAAAAATGTTGAAGTTGAAGTTGGACTTAGCCATTTGATCTACAAAATTTGCAAGTACAATTTAGACTATGTTCATGATAACTAGTTCAACTTAATCAAATTACTAGATGAACTCCCACTAAATTCAACATCCCTCAAGTTGTTTAGTGAACACGATCCAAATTCACCACACCTAATCCGATCTTCATGAGAAGAGATGTGGTTTCAATGGTGGACAACAAAGTGTCGATCATATCATTCATATGACTCATGCTTAACCTTTTGGTTCGTGTGTTCCGAGGCCATGTCTGTACATGCTAGGCTCGTCAAGTCAAACCCAAGTATTTCTGAGTGTGAAAAACTGGCTTGCACCCTTTGTATGTGAACGTAGAGTTTATAGCACCCGATCATCACGAGGTGCTTGAACACGACGAACTTTCGCAATGGTGCATACATGGGGAGAACACAATTTTATCTTGATCTTTAAGTGAGGAATCATCTTATAATGCTACCGTCGCGATCTAAGCATAATAAGATACATAAAAGGATAAACATCACATGCATATAATCTTATGTGACATGGTATAGCCAATATCCACGCAACGATCTCCATCTTGTGCGTGCCAGCATGATCTCCATCATTCCACCATGATTGCCTCCACCACGAACAGCAACTACAACTATTGCTAACTTCTTAGCGATAAAGTAAAGCTATTACATGGCGTATAAGAAGTTGACACACAGGTCATACACAATTATAAAGACAACCATATGGCTCCTGCCGGTTGTGTACTCATCGACATGCAAGTCGTGAAATATTACAAAACATGATCATTGCATACAACATACACATCATATCTTGGGCCATACCATATCACAAAACACTCTCTACAAAAACAAGTTAGACGCCTCTACTTTGTTATTGCATGTTTTACGTGGCTTATGGGAGTAACAAGCTAAGAACGATTCTTACCTACGGAAAGCCACAACGGTGATATTATGGTTGCCAACATCCGGTGTAAATCCCATGACTACTATAGTGAGAGAAACTGGCATCCACCAGCCGCATGTGTGGAACAAGCCACACGTCAAGTGTGGAGCCGGTCTCGCGAACGAGGTCGCGTTTAGTTGGCCTGGACCGCTTCGATCTCACTATGTCGCGCCATAAGAGATACACAACAAGAGGCTTGCAACAAAAAACATCAACACCCACAACAAGCATGTTGCGTTCTACTCGTGAAACACATCTACGCATAGATCTAGCTCTGATACCACTGAAGGGTTTTGCAGCATAGTAAATCAAAAAATTCTACGGATGCGAACGGGGAAGCCAAGATCTAATCTAGGAGATGCAATCAACGAGAGGGATAGATGAGATATTCATACCCTTGAAGAAATCGCACAGCGGAACGTTCAACGGAACGTGGTTGATGTAGTCGTACTAGCCTTCTCCTCCTCGCGATCTGATCCGATCCAACGCCACAAGTGGCGACGCCTCCGAGAGATGCACACATACGGCACCGTGATGTCTCCTCCTTCCTCGGTCCAGAAAGTGGGGTGGACAGATAGATTGGATCTACAGCATGACGGCGTGGTGCAATGGTGGAGAGTTTCTGCGGCAGGGCTTCGCCTACACGCAGTCGGGAGAGAGAGAGCGAGAGAGAGAGAGAGAGAGGGGGGGGCAGCAGCTGGCGGCTAGGGTTTAGGGTGAGGGGAGAGTGCGCCCCCTGCCCACCTTATATAGGGGGCTGACCGGCCCCCTTTCCCCCTCCTCCAAGCCCAAGGGCGGCAGCCCCAAGGGTGGAGTGGGGGGCAAGTCTTCCCCCCCCCCTTCTAGAAGGTCCCGTAGGGTTTCCCCTAGGGTTTTGGCTGGTTGGGCCTATGGGGCCTTGTGACCCTGGCCCAATGCGGCCAGGACACTCCCTCTTAGTCCCACGCCCCCCTCCGACAAGTGGGGCCACGTTGGTCCCACTCCGGTACAATACCGAACATTCTAAAACAATTCCGAAATCCAAAAACTGCTTTCCTTTATATGAATCTTATTCTCCGGACCATTTCGGAACCTCTCGTGATGTCCTGGATCTCATCCGAGACTCCGAACAAAAACTCATAAACCAATTATCCATTCTATCCTAGCGTCGAGGCACATTAAGTGTGTGACCCTACGGGTTCGAGAATATGCAGACATGATCTTCTATCACTAATCAACAGCGGGATCTGGAAACCCATATTGACTCCCACATATTCATCGATGATCATATCGGATGAACCACGATGCCAGGATTTAATTAATCCCATATTTATATTCCCTTCGTCACGCAATATTTTACTTGCCCGAGATTCGATCGTTGGTATCGGCATACCTAGTTCAATCTCGTTCACAGCAAGTACTTTACTCGTTCCGTAATCCGATATCACTTTGTGATTAACTCCTTAACCACGTGCTTGCAAGCGGTGTTGATATCGATTACCGAGTGGGCCCGAAGTATATCTCTCCGACTTGGGAGGGACAAATCCCATCTCGATACATACAACCCAACAAGTACTTTCCGATCACCTGAGAGACACCTTTATGATCACCCTCTCATAGGATTACGTTTGATGACCTCGAAGCTTTCTTCCGATACCAGGGATTTGCATTATCTCATGGTCTAAGGAATACAATATTTGACATAAGAAAAGGTTTCACAAATATGAACACGATGACACGATCTAATTGCTCTGCTTGATTTGGGTCTGTCCATCATATCATTCTCCCAATGACATGATCTCATTATTATTCGACAACTCATGTCTATGGTTAGGAAACCTTAACCATCATTAATCAATGAGCTAGTCCATAGAGGCGTACTAGGGACACGGTGTTGTTCATAAACCACACAAGTATCAAAGTTTCCGCTTAATACAATTCTAGCATGGAATATAAACTTTATCATGAACAAGAATTATAACAATAACATCTTTATTATTGCCTCTAGGGCATAATTCCAACATCAATAAGTTTTGGGACACTACACATAGAACTAAGAATGGCAACTATGCTCTCTTAACTGGTGCCTAAAGGTAGAAGGTGGAGACTCAATATAATAGTGGAAGAAAGGCCCTTCATATAGGGAAGCAGGGATTTCAAGTTTCAAAAAGAGCTTCCAAAAATTATCGTACTTGTTAGCTTTCAGCCCTCATTGCCCCTATCATAAGCATCTTGAAATGATTAAGGTTAAAATGGACAAACTATGGAGTATATGCTTGACAAAGTATAAGTTGGTAATATCATGTCCCTTGAATACGAGGGCCGCACCTCATGTGTGGCATCCCGCAAAACCACTACTAGAAAATCGCGTTGTTTTTCGTGCATTGCATCATCATGACCGCATGCTCATGTCATCATGCCACATTGCATTTGAACATCGTCATCGTCTTGCATTTGCTTGCATCAAACTATTTGCAGAAAAACCTAATTTGTTTTCTAAACGCCCCGTCTTTATTCAAACGCAAAACCCGGGTCTCCGGAATATTTTGTTTTGTCTAAACACAGATTGCAAACGCCCCGTTTTAATTAAATAAAATGTTTAATTGTTTTTAGTGGGGCAGTCGAACGAGCCGATT
Source organism: Avena sativa (assembly GCA_916181665.1). NCBI lineage: Eukaryota > Viridiplantae > Streptophyta > Magnoliopsida > Poales > Poaceae > Avena > Avena sativa. The sequence continues at coordinate 259,562,750 of OV702281.1, forward strand.
CGACCCGAACGACCACCCCCAGGAATTAAAACGGTCCAACCTATACCCTTTTCTACCCCAACCTATCCTACCCAACCCCTCTCCACCTCACCCCGACCACTCCCCTCGTGACACCTCACTCCACCCCTCTCCCTTACCCAACCCCAGCCCTCCACCTGGACACACCCTCTCTCACACAGCACACACCGAACTCACCCACCACACATACCCACGCGTGCCCCGCTGCCTCACCCGATCCCCACTCACCTCCCCTGGCCCACCCTGCAAACCGGCCCCACCACCTGCCCCTGTCCCCCGCGTTCCCCAACCTCCCGCCTCTGCTCCTTCCCCGTCTGCCTCCCCCGCTCGGCCCGGCGAGCCGCCCTCTGCCGCCTCTGCGCGCAGCCAGCACCGAGCCCGCGCACCCGTGGGCCCTGCTACCCTGCCTCCGCGGCTGCCCTCTCTGCTCGCCTGGGCCACAGAGTCCGCTCCCCTGGCCGTAACCTCGAGCTCGGCCACACGCCGATGTTGGCTCGGACGTTGGCGCAGGTCCCCGTCATCGCCACCTCTTCCCTTGGTCGGCCGTACACGTTCCCTGTCCAGCCGCCGCCTAAGCCGGGTGCCTCTTCGCTGCTGTGTGTCCTCCCCGTCTTTGTCTAGTGCCGCTGCGCACGGTTCCGACGACAGAAGGTCTTCTACATACATACCAAGATCGCCCACATGGAAATTGAAGGCCCCGCTCCCGGAGTCCAAAGACCGATACCGAACCCGGCGTCGCCCCAAGATCTCCTTCCCGGAGTTGATGACCCGATGACGCCAAGATCTACATCACGGATCCGCCGGGCGAGACCTCGAAGGCTGTCTACGCGTGAAGATGTACCCTCAGAATTCCGAGGAGGTCGGCAAGAACGCCTACACGGACGCCAATACCTGGATCCGAAGACCGCTAAGATCGCCACGGAACGGCAAGCTCTCCATTCCGGATACGTCAAGTACTTCATCGCGGACGCCCAGACCGACCGATTTGTGGACCCGACAAGATCTTCGTGACGACAAGATCGGCACCGACCAGGGCGAAACCGATGAGTCGCCGACACCGAGCCAAGTCCTTCGAAAACCTCCGGAGACCGAACCCGAAGACCCGGATGCGACAAGATCTACCTCTATTTTCCGAGAACGATCCCGCCGAGACCGAACCCCAGATCCGGACCCTGAGACCAACCCCGAACCCCTCGGAGCCCAAGATTGCCGAACCCTAATGTGTGAACCCCTTCCCGAAAACCCTATTTTATAATATAATAAACTTGTCGCATATTAATTATTCATCTCGCATGCATATTGTGTGGTTTGGGGGCCTTATGCCGATTCACCTTATAATTAAATATGGGGCCCATATGCGGGCAAATCTAGCCTTATATTGGCCTCATTTAAATTGGTGTAGCGAACCGGTAACTTCTCTTGCCTTGTTATTACGACATTTAAATTGCGGGGTAGCTAAACAACTTGAACCATGTAAGTAATGTCGGGACCCCGGTTCCGCTTAATATGATCTAATTGCATCGCACCTTTGCCATGTCATACATCATACATGCATCATGCCCGATCTTTTGCCGTAGTATTAAATATTGCATCCGGTGTTTCTTCTAGTGTTTTGCTTCTTCGCGGATAAGGCCGTTGAGTTGATGTGAGCTTCGCCCCGATCTTCGGTTGAACCTTCGACAATGTTTTCAGGCGAGCATCTCCCCCTTTCTACCTATCTTACTTTTATAGTATTTATTCCCTCCTGTTGATCTATTGCTATCTGTGTTGCGATGCTCTAGTTTCCGTACCCGTGGTATCCCCTTGCAGCCTTATATTGCCTTGGACACCTCCTATTACCTGTTGTTTGGTAGATAGTTGGACTTGCGCGTCGTAGTCGCTTGCTCAAGTGCTGTTGCGTGTTGTCAAGTGCCACAGTTGTTGGAGTATAGCCGCATGTTGATGTTGGAGATGATCATGGTTTTACTTTTCGTTCACTTTAATTCCTGTTTAACCACTAAAATTGAAGTAAGTAAGCAGAGGCATCGGTGGGTGATAGATAATATTTGGTTTCCGACCGCCCACTTGTGTCCCGTAGGACCCCGAGTACTTGATACATGTTCCTTGATTTATCGCGCTATCCACATACGGGGAATTATGGGCCCCCCTTAGCCAGAGCTTGATTCAGTCTTATTTCTTGGGGCCACAAACTAGTTTGAGGTTTTATTTACGATCCTGTACTTATGCCATGATTTACTGCTTTATTTACGATTGTGCGAGGAGCACGTTGTACTGTTTAGGTAAGCGGAGTGTTTTCGCGGTATCGACAAGCCCCGTTTGGGGTTCCCAGTCGTTTACAGCCATTGACGCAAACCTTGAGTCCGTCTCGGAGCTAGCTTACTTCGTTGCGGGTCTACTCAATGGGGTGGCCCCCTGAAATATTTCTGAATCCTGTGATTGCTTTGTCGTGAAAGCCTCGTTGGGTTTTGATTTGGTTTTTCCGAGGTTGATCGTGTGTGTGTTGCTATTTGTGCACCCCGGCCGGGTTAAAACTTTCTGAAAGCCGTGTCCGCGGTTATGGACGACTTGGAGCACAGTATCTCGATCATAGACAACTATAACTAAAGTAGTGCTATAAATTTGACTTTATCATGATTAGTAATCAGCTTCACTATAATGGAATGGTTAAATAAAACTGCCAACAATTGCTTTGAGTTGTCGCTTGCGACCATTGTACCTGACTAGTAAGTATTGCAACTATAACGGAATGGCTAAATAAAAGTCCCAACAACTGCTGGGTTTTGGGTTATCTCATGCTAATTGTATCTGACTAGTAAGTGTCGCGACTATAACGGAATGGTTAACTAAAACGGCCCACTGCTTATTTTATCAGGATGAATATCTATACCTGACTAGTAATTGCTGCAACGATAACTGAATAAATAAAACTGCCAACTGTGTGAGTTCCTCGGTTGACTTCCTCGTTTGGTCTCGAGGGGGAAACACCAGGATGGGATTGCTTGGTGTTAGCTTTAGGTTGGTTCCGAATAGGTCTTTCTTATCCCTCTCTGATAACCGCCAGCTGTATCGAGTCTCTATAGGTTGTTAGTGCATGCTGCCGCTACCGCTTCAGTCCACCATACCTATGTAGGCGAGGATCACCGAATTCTAGTCTCGCCGTGTACTGGTCTCAGTACTGACGCTCCTCTTTTTCCTTTGCCTTTGTCGGCACCCCTTTTGTTTAAGCAGGTTTTGAGATCGACGTCGTTAGTAGGGTTACCCTTCCGGCTTGGCCTGGGCAGGGTTATGGACGCCATTGGTTATTCTGCAGGGCTCTTAGCCCCATTTGCATCTTGTCCGTAGCCGGACGCTCTATCATTTTCAAGGTGATTTGGATCTTTGTATGTTATATCTGTATTCTTGACTCTTTGAGTCGCTGCTGTATATATATCTGTTCTGTGGGTCCCATCGAGGACTGTTGTGTAATGTTATTACTTCGTTTTCCACCCGCACGGAAGTGCCTGGTGGGCACCTTTGAATCGTTTCTATGCGGGTTTGGCGGGTTTCGCTAAAACTTGCATAGGGCCGATTCTGAGGGTGTTACAGAGTGGTATCAGAGCTCAGCAGTTGCGATACCCCACAAGTCCAGCCTGTAGGATAACCTAGCTAACGGCCGAAGTAGAGTGTCAAAACTATTTTTGCAAAAACGGTTGGATAGTTCTGATTAGTTCTGATTTTACTTCTTACCCCTCTGCTATTCTCCTCTTATCTCGACGTGTTTTGAATCCGCTCTCTTCTCTCTCTTCGAGTCCAGGATTTCTCGTGGTTGGGTTCCGTCGTACCTTCAGGGTTTCGCTTCCTCCTTGATAACGGTGTCTACCATCCGGTGTGCAAGCTGCCTGAGGAATCCGTCTACTGTGGTACCATTCTTTGTTCCTTGTTTGTGCCTTCCGGTGTTTTCCGACGCGACGACATCCTCTATGCCAGCTCTGATGCAGAGTCTGCATCACTCCTTGGTTTCCGAACCTCGCTTGTCGAGATCTTCAGTCTGAATTCCGAGAGTTGGTTGCATAATCCGCCTATCCGTGTACTGAGTAATGGTTTGGGTGCGCGATGGACTGATCACCATCCGACTACTCTTATCATTCGCTCTTGTACATCGAATTAGTGGATATATCAGTTTTACTCCGTCCACGGAAGCTAGAGGTGGATTTATTTGTTGATACCTCTACCTTCGACCTTTTGTTCCCGGAGTGTTCTCTCGACGATCACGTACAACAACCCTTGTTAGTGGTGTCGTGAGGATCTACTCGAAGCGAGAAGACGCAGATCGTCGACCTTCCTTCCGGTACCATGAGGCGGATCTCGAGGGCGAGATCCATTGTTAGTGGTGTCGAATTGTGGCATCCCGCAAAACCACTACTAGAAAATCGCGTTGTTTTTCGTGCATTGCATCATCATGACCGCATGCTCATGTCATCATGCCACATTGCATTTGAACATCGTCATCGTCTTGCATTTGCTTGCATCAAACTATTTGCAGAAAAACCTAATTTGTTTTCTAAACGCCCCGTCTTTATTCAAACGCAAAACCCGGGTCTCCGGAATATTTTGTTTTGTCTAAACACAGATTGCAAACGCCCCGTTTTAATTAAATAAAATGTTTAATTGTTTTTAGTGGGGCAGTCGAACGGGCCGATTCGACCCGAACGACCACCCCCAGGAATTAAAACGGTCCAACCTAGACCCTTTTCTACCCCAACCTATCCTACCCAACCCCTCTCCACCTCACCCCGACCACTCCCCTCGTGACACCTCACTCCACCCCTCTCCCTTACCCAACCCCAGCCCTCCACCTGGACACACCCTCCCTCACACAGCACACGCCGAACTCACCCACCACACATACCCACGCGTGCCCCGCTGCCTCACCCGATCCCCACTCACCTCCCCTGGCCCACCCTGCAAACCGGCCCCACCACCTGCCCCTGTCCCCCGCGTTCCCCAACCTCCCGCCTCTGCTCCTTCCCCGTCTGCCTCCCCCGCTCGGCCCGGCGAGCCGCCCTCTGCCGCCTCTGCGCGCAGCCAGCGCCGAGCCCGCGCACCCGTGGGCCCTGCTACCCTGCCTCCGCGGCCGCCCTCTCTGCTCGCCTGGGCCACAGAGTCCGCTCCCCTGGCCGCAACCTCGAGCTCGGCCACACGCCGATGTTGGCTCGGACGTTGGCGCAGGTCCCCGTCATCGCCACCTCTTCCCTTGGTCGGCCGTACACGTTCCCTATCCAGCCGCCGCCTAAGCCGGGTGCCTCTTCGCTGCTGTGTGTCCTCCCCGTCTTTGTCTAGTGCCGCTGCGCACGGTTCCGACGACAGAAGGTCTTCTACATACATACCAAGATCGCCCACATGGAAATTGAAGGCCCCGCTCCCGGAGTCCAAAGACCGATACCGAACCCGGCGTCGCCCCAAGATCTCCTTCCCGGAGTTGATGACCCGATGACGCCAAGATCTACATCACGGATCCGCCGGGCGAGACCTCGAAGGCTGTCGACGCGTGAAGATGTACCCTCAGAATTCCGAGGAGGTCGGCAAGAACGCCTACACGGACGCCAAGACCTAGATCCGAAGACCGCTAAGATCGCCACGGAACGGCAAGCTCTCCATTCCGGATACGTCAAGTACTTCATCGCGGACGCCCAGACCGACCGATATGCGGACCCGACAAGATCTTCGTGACGACAAGATCGGCACCGACCAGGGCGAAACCGATGAGCCGCCGACACTGAGCCAAGTCCTTCGACAACCCCCGGAGACCGAACCCGAAGACCCGGATGCGACAAGATCTACCTCTGTTTTCCGAGAACGATCCCGCCGAGACCGAACCCCAGATCCGGACCCTGAGACCAACCCCGAACCCCTCGGAGCCCAAGATCGCCGAACCCTAATGTGTGAACCCCTTCCCGAAAACCCTATTTTATAATATAATAAACTTGTCGCATATTAATTATTCATCTCGCATGCATATTGTGTGGTTTGGGGGCCTTATGCCGATTCACCTTATAATTAAATATGGGGCCCATATGCGGGCAAATCTAGCCTTATATTGGCCTCATTTAAATTGGTGTAGCGAACCGGTAACTTCTCTTGCCTTGTTATTACGACATTTAAATTGCGGGGTAGCTAAACAACTTGAACCATGTAAGTAATGTCGGGACCCCGGTTCCGCTTAATATGATCTAATTGCATCGCACCTTTGCCATGTCATACATCATACATGCATCATGCCCGATCTTTTGCCGTAGTATTAAATATTGCATCCGGTGTTTCTTCTAGTGTTTTGATTCTTCGCGGATAAGGCCGTTGAGTTGATGTGAGCTTCGCCCCGATCTTCGGTTGAACCTTCGACAATGTTTTCAGGCGAGCATCTCCCCCTTTCTACCTATCTTACTTTTATAGTATTTATTCCCTCCTGTTGATCTATTGCTATCTGTGTTGCGATGCTCTAGTTTCCGTACCCGTGGTATCCCCTTGCAGCATTATATTGCCTTGGACACCTCCTATTACCTGTTGTTTGGTAGATAGTTGGACTTGCGCGTCGTAGTCGCTTGCTCAAGTGCTGTTGCGTGTCGTCAAGTGCCACAGTTGTTGGAGTATAGCCGCATGTTGATGTTGGAGATGATCATGGTTTTACTTTTCGTTCACTTTAATTACCATTTAACAACTAAAATTGAAGTAAGTAAGCAGAGGCATTGGTGGGTGATAGATAATATTTGGTTTCCGACCGCCCACTTGTGTCCCGTAGGACCCCGAGTACTTGATACCTGTTCCTTGATTTATCGCGCTATCCACATACGGGGAATTATGGGCCCCCCTTAGCCAGAGCTTGATTCAGTCTTATTTCTTGGGGCCACAAACTAGTTTGAGGTTTTATTTACGATCCTGTACTTATGCCATGCTTTACTGCTTTATTTATGATTGTGCGAGGAGCACGCTGTACTGTTTAGGTAAGCGGAGTGTTTTCGCGGTATCGACAAGCCCCGTTTGGGGTTCCCAGTCGTTTACAGCCATTGACGCAAACCTTGAGTCCGTCTCGGAGCTAGCTTACTTCGTTGCGGGTCTACTCAATGGGGTGGCCCCCTGAAATATTTCTGAATCCTGTGATTGCTTTGTCGTGAAAGCCTCGTTGGGTTTTGATTTGGTTTTTCCGAGGTTGATCATGTGTGTGTTGCTATTTGTGCACCCCGGCCGGGTTAAAACTTTCTGAAAGCCGTGTCCGCGGTTATGGACGACTTGGAGCACAGTATCTCGATCATAGACAACTATAACTAAAGTAGTGCTATAAATTTGACTTTATCATGATTAGTAATCAGCTTCACTATAATGGAATGGTTAAATAAAACTGCCAACAATTGCTTTGAGTTGTCGCTTGCGACCATTGTACCTGACTAGTAAGTATTGCAACTATAACGGAATGGCTAAATAAAAGTCCCAACAACTGCTGGGTTTTGGGTTATCTCATGCTAATTGTATCTGACTAGTAAGTGTCGCGACTATAACGGAATGGTTAACTAAAACGGCCCACTTCTTATTTTATCAGGATGAATATCTATACCTGACTAGTAATTGCTGCAACGATAACTGAATAAATAAAACTGCCAACTGTGTGAGTTCCTCGGTTGACTTCCTCGTTTGGTCTCGAGGGGGAAACACCAGGATGGGATTGCTTGGTGTTAGCTTCAGGTTGGTTCCGGATAGGTCTTTCTTATCCCTCTCTGATAACCGCCAGCTGTATCGAGTCTCTATAGGTTGTTAGTGCATGCTGCCGCTTCAGTCCACCATACCTATGTAGGCGAGGACCGCCGAATTCTAGTCTCGCCGTGTACTGGTCTCAGTACTGACGCTCCTCTTTTTCCTTTGCCTTTGTCGGCACCCCTTTTGTTTAAGCAGGTTTTGAGATCGACGTCGTTAGTAGGGTTACCCTTCCGGCTTGGCCTGGGCAGGGTTATGGACGCCATTGGTTATTCTGCAGGGCTCTTAGCCCCATTTGCATCTTGTCCGTAGCCGGACGCTCTATCATTTTCAAGGTGATTTGGATCTTTGTATGTTATATCTGTATTCTTGACTCTTTGAGTCGCTGCTGTATATATATCTGTTATGTGGGTCCCATCGAGGACTGTTGTGTAATGTTATTACTTCGTTTTCCACCCGCACGGAAGTGCCTGGTGGGCACCTTTGAATCGTTTCTATGCGGGTTTGGCGGGTTTCGCTAAAACTTGCATAGGGCCGATTCTGAGGGTGTTACATCATGCTACTCAACTTTAGTCACCTGTAAGTTCTTGTCATAGTAAGTACATGTGTATCATAGAGAACCGCCAACGGGGTACCTCTTGTACATGGTACAGGGGCTATCCCATAACAAAAATGACAAGTCAAGAAGACAATGAGCATCTCAGTGATTTTTTATTTGCTATTTGCATAGGTTTTTATTGAGGATGCTTCACAGATTGCTCATTATGGTGATACTACAAGTTTCCACCATGATTAGGCATGGCTTAGGCTAGCGGCCTAGGTGTTTCTCTAACACAAAATACATAACTCCATGGTCTTACAAGATCCCTTTTTATTTCACACCGGCGACATCCATAGACAAAAGAGCATGATATCAACTGTGTACAAAGTACAAGTGCAATGTTGAAAACGTTCCCCATGATAGCATGGTTCTGCTAATTCCAACGTATAAGTGCAAGCATATACAACATAGATTACACAATGTTTCAAGTTTATTAGGGGCAAGGAATATAAAGTGTGCCATCAAGTTCGTGAGGGATTTAATCACTAAGTTTTCACATAACAAAATACTTTTTTATTGGAAGATAGATGAAAACAAGAATATAATTGGAATGGTGTAACACACCATGCATAGGAGTTTATAGTGGACACTTTGGAATAACTGGGTTTCTTGGGAGTTGTAAGCATGAGTAGAGCTTACTCATACAAGTGGAGGCTAGCAAAAGACTGGGAGCAACCAACTAAGAGAGCAATAATGGCCATAATCATGCAGAGCAACAAAACATTACTAATCAAATCATAGAAGTGGTACTACAAGTCAAGTACTAAATGATCATAGAGGCTATGGTGACTTGTTCATAGTCATAACATGGTTTGAGCATGTGCCAAGTCAACCCAAACAAAGCATCAAAGGATAATACCACAATACTATGCTTTTGCATGCTAAAACAACGCATGATTCCTTCAAGGCACGCTAAGTAATCCCAATTGTTTGGAACAATTCATGCTACAACAATAATCACTATGCATAAGGTCAAAACAACAGCTAGCGTGACATGCTAAAGTCTAAGTCACAGTCAATGCAAGCTCCTCTTGCACTTCACAAGCAAGAACTTTCTACTCCTTTCCAACACCAATCGACTTATTTGAAATAACACAGCGAGAACGGGTGTCCAAACTACTTTATTCAATCAAACTAAACAAACTAATCAAACCAAATGAAAACTAAGACACTCCAAGAACAACACAATAGTGCATGAAACAATAAAAATGAACTGTCTAGAAAGACCTGAGCTTTTTATTGATGAAGAAGGGGATGCCTTGGGCATCCCCAAGCTTTGACGCTTGTACCTCTTGGATATTTATTGGGGTGACACCGGGGTGGCATTACCAAGCTTGAGATTTTGCCCATTCTTAATCTCATTACATCATTCTCTCTCCACACCTGAAATTTTTCCTTCATACAAAACTTCACACAATCTTCATTAGCAACATTAGTGTATTCAAAAGATAATAGACCCTTGGGTTTAGCTTTAGAACAACAAAAAATTTCAATAAAAACACAAGCTACTATAGAAACTCCTTCAAAAAGCTCAATTTCCTAAAAAGAACCCAAAAAGGAATCAATAAGAAGCAAATGCAAATAATGGCAGAAATCTGTCAAAACAGACCAGAAGGTAGAAAACAATTTTTTTGAAGACCTTCTGTTGCTCAAATCAAAAAGTGTTGAACTAACGAAAGTTATCTAACATACTGGGGGATTTATTTGTAAATTTTTAGCTCAATCCGAATTACAGGGACTCCTCACGAATTTTTATGGTGGAGAACAGAAATCTGTTTCGGGACAGCAACTCCCCAAATCTTACTTCCCTCTCATTAGAGGTCATTCTTGGCACAAAAAAACAAACAAAAAGGATAAGGAGAGGTCATTATTGAAGTAATAACTTCCAAGACTCAAGGAAACTCTTGGAATATCTCCCAACAAGTACTTTTCTTTAACGCCTTTAAGTTAGGCACAAGAAGCAAGAAATCAAGTATTTTCAAATGAAGAAGCATTAACATCAAACCTTGCTTTCAAAGGAGGAGCAAAAAGCAACTTCTCTCTCCTCATAGGGAAGTGTTCAATATCTTTCTTGAATGGAAATTGATATTTAATAGTGCCTTCTTTCATATCAATGATGGCACCAACAGTTCTAAGAAAAGGTCTTCCCAAAGTAATAGGACAAGAAGCATTGTATTCAACATCCAAAACATAGAAATCAACAGGGACATAAGCATTGTTAACCATAATGAGAACACCATTAATACTCCCCATGAGTTTCTTCTTAGCATTATCATTGAGTGGGACATCCAAATAACAATCTTCCAAAGGTGTCAAATCAAGCATTTCATAAATCTTCCTAGGCATAATAGAGACACTGGAACCAAGATCACATGGAGCTTTGAGATCAAAGTCATTCACTTGCATATTAATAATGGGTTCCCAACTATCTTCTACTTTCCTAGGAATAGAAGCTTTGCGTTTTAACTTCTCTTCCTTAATCTTAACAAGAGCATCTGTAATGTGTTTGGTGAAAGAAACATGCATATCACTAGCATTAGGACTTCTAGCAAGTTTTTGCAGGAACAAAATCACTTCAGAAATATGCAACCATCAAGATCAAAGTCAAACTTAGCATCACTAGTAGTAGACCCATTAGGCTTAGGCGTTGTAGGATGAGGAATAGGGACATCTTGTGGTTTAGTGGTGATGGTGCACACTATTGTTTCTATCAATTTTGGCTTCCCTTACCCACTTAGCATGAAGTTGGGCTAACAGTCTAACATTTTCATCAATAGTAACTTGTATGGCATGAGTAACATCAAAGGTACTTTCCATGGTTTCAGATTTAGCAGCCATTTTATTAATCAAAGAGGACTGTGCTTCAGACAAAGAGGAAATATTTTTCTCAACATTTAAAAGCTTTTCCTCCACAGTCTTGTTGAAAGTGGTTTGTTTAATATAAAGTCTTTGAGCATGACTTCAAGTTCAGAGGGGGAACTTCTAGCATTGTTTTAGGAGTTTCCATAGGAATTGCCATTATTAGGAGGATAAGGCCTATAATTGTTGTTACCACCAAAATTATTCCTATAGGCATTGTTGTTGAAATTGTTGTTTCTAATGAAGTTCACATCAACTTGCTCTTCTTGAGCAACCAAAGAGGCTAAGGGAACATTATTTGGATCTAAAGGAGCTTTCCCATTAACAAGCATAGCCATAATAACATCAATCTTATCACTCAAGGAAGAGGTTTCTTCAACAGAATTTACATTCTTACCATGTGGAGCTCTCTCATTGTGCCATTCAGAGTAATTAACCATCATATTATCAAGAAGTTTTGTTGCAGCACCCAAATTGATGGTCATAAAGGTACCTCCAGCCGCTGAATCCAATAGGTTTCTTGAATAGAAGTTCAAACCTACATAAAAGGTCTGGATAATCATCCAAGCAGTAAGTCCATGAGTGGGACAATTCTTAACAAAAGATTTCATTCTTTCCCAAGCTTGAGCAACATGTTCATTATCAAGTTGTTTAAATTTCATAATATCACTTCTCATAGATATAATGTTAGCAGGAGGGTAGTACTTTCTAATAAAAGCATCCTTGCACTTAATCCAAGAATCAGTACTATTTCTAGGCAAGGATAGCAACCATTCTTTAGCTTTTCCTCTCAAGGATAAAGGAAACAACATGTGCTTAATAATATCTCCATCTACATCCTTATACTTTTGCATCTCACAAAGTTCAACAAAGCTATTGAGATGGGCAGCAGCATCATCAGAACTAGCACCAGAAAATTGCTCTCTCATCACAAGATTCAAGAAAGTAGGCTTAATTTCATAAAACGTACATCAGGAGCAGGTGGAGCAATAGGAGTGCTAAGGAAATCATTGTTGTTTGTGCTAGTGAAGTCACACAACTTGGTGTTCTCAGCAGAATCCATTTTGGCAAAAGTGGAGCAAGCCAAAAACAACAGCATCAGCTAGAGCAGGAACTGATTTTTTTTGTGTTTTTGGTAAGAGAAAGCAAACCAAACTAAACTGTTTTTTTTTTAGTTTTTGATAAAAGAGGCAAAAATACCAAGCAAAAGAAACTAAGCAATCTAAAAACAAAGTAAAGAGAAAGATTGAGGAGGACTCCCCTTGTGAAGACGTACTTAGCCTCCCCGGCAACGTTGCTAGAAAGTCTTGATGTGTGTTGACGCCTCGTTGGGAAACCCCAAGAGAAAGGTATGATGCAGCACAGCAGCAAGTTTTCCCTCAGTAAGAAACCGAGGTTATCGAACCAGTAGGAGGAAGGAAACGTCTCAAAGGTGTTGCAAACAACATTGAAACCTGCACAACACAAACTCAAGACTTTGTCCCAACTAACAGTGAGGTTGTCAATCTCACCGGTTGTTGTAACAAAGGATTAACTATATGGTGTGGGAGGTGATGATGGTTTGCAGCAAGTAAACAGTAACAGTGGAAGATGTATCAATGGTAAATATTGTACCGGGGTCCATAGTTCACTAGAGGTGTCCTCCTTAGATAAACAAACATGGCATGTTGGGTAAACAAATTATAGCAGGGAAATTGATAGGACTGAGCAAGGCAAAACAATGCAATACCAGACAAAAAGATCCTATGAGATTCGATTGGGCAACACAACAATATACATAGACCGCCATCCAACTCCATCTATGACTAGAATTCCACCTTTAGGTTATCATTCGAACCCCCTCGAGTATTAAGTTGCAAGCAACAGACAACTGCTTTAAGCAAAGTGTGTAAGGTAAACAATCCACTTGTTCCATGAACAAGAGACCGTTGTTTTCTCCCTAGTGGCAATAACACATCTACAACCGTAGAGATTTCTGTTACTTCCCTTGATTAAGTAGAGGCATGAACCCACTATCGAGCATAAATACCCCCTCTTGGAGTCACTAGCAACTACTTGGCCAAGATTGCTACTAACAACGGAGAGCATGCAAGATCACAAACAACACAGACATGATAGAATCAATAAGACAAAACCATTAATGAATCTGACATAGTAATCTCAATATCCATCGGATCCCCGCAAACACAACATGCATGATTACAAATAGATGATATATTGATCATGAACGAAGCTCACAAGATCTAGACATGAAAGCACAAGGAGAAGATACAACCATCTAGCTACTACATGGACCCGTAGTCCAAGGTGGAACTACTCACGCTTCATACCGGAGGCTTGCATGATGAATAAGAAGGCCTCTAGAATGATCTCCCCTCCGGCAGGGTGCAGGGGAGAGCTTCAGATCCCCTTGATCTAGGGACGATGGTGGCAGCGGCTATAGACGGTTTTGTGGAATATTGATCGAGTGCTTAGGGTTTAGGCGTCGGGGGATTCTTGTCGGCGAAGAGGTGATGCAGAGGGCGGCCAGGGGGCCCACACCCTGCCTAGGCACGGGCCCACCCTAGGTCGTGCCTAGGGGGGTGCAGCCGCCCTGTGGCGCCCCTCCGTCTCTCCTCCGGACTCCGAATTCTCCTCGGTGAAATATTGACTTCGGCTTTTGTCTCGTCCAATTTCGAGAATATTTCCTTACTAGCTTTTCTGGAACCAAAAACAGCAGAAAACAGGCAACTGGCACTGTGGCAACTTGTTAATAGGTTAGTACCAGAAAACATATGAAAAGCACCTCAAAGTGTGGACAAAGAAAAGCAAAGTAGATACTAAACAATCATGGAAAATCAAAAATTATAGATACGTTTCCAATGTATCAACGCACGCAAAGGCCAACTTTGCACCAGCAATTAATTGAAGTTTGATGTAGTGGCCAATCCTCTCGCCCTGCTGAAACTTCACCATTAGTTTAGCTAGTCCTTGAGTTGGTGTGTCTTGAGGAAACATAGCATTATATACCATGGCCAAGGCTCGGCGACAACACTTGACGAATTCCTCCACCTCGGACACTCGATCATGGAGAAGCGCAAGCGTGAAGGCACGTTTGTGGCTAGTCCAAAAATCATTATCAGTTCCTCGGGAAGCTTCTATCAATGCGTTCATCCGTGTGCGTAGTCAATGACCTTCTTCTACCTGTCCAATCGGATGCCTACGAAAGAAAAAATCTTCGGGTTATAATCTTTGGGTCGGGCAAAAAAGACTCAGGGGCACATCAAGGGACACTCAGAGCTCATTTTCTCGCTCATGCATGAAACTTCCTCTAGCATAAAAGCTTCGTGTTCTAAAGTTTTTTGGGTCTTCGATTGGGAATATCAACCACAACTTGCACAACCCGCAATTCGGTTTATGCGCTGGATCTTTCCTGCATATAAAGGAGTGTCAATTATATGGGTGACCGTATTGGACGTTGCACATATAGGTGGCTCAGAAGGATCAGTCAAAGGATCAGCAATATCATGCATCATCTGAAACAAAATATGACAAGGAAAAAAATTAGACACTTCGATACAAAAATAGAAAGCCCACACAAGGGGAGCAGTATATACAAGGATGGAATGGTGTCTTCAACAAAAGCATGCAGTCAAAATAAAGTACAAGACGAAGTTTTTACAACTGAAATAAAGCAGAGGCTACAACTAAGTAGTTTTTTCGGCTGGAGAGGTAACGCTAGCCGAAGGGGCATCTGTAGTAGGCTTGGAGGTGGCAGCATCGCTTGCAGAAGGAGTTTTAGTTGAAGCCTTGCATCAGGGAATTCTTGACCCGTGCAAATAGTCATCAACATAGGAGAAAATTTCTTCGCCTTCTTTATATATGGCTTAAACTCAATTTCTTCACCAGCGTCATTGACTGGAAGGGAGGAGTTAACCTTCTTTCAGTTGATATTCTTGACATGGGCAAGCCCAAGTGCAATAGAGGTTTCTGCCCCATTCTTCGACTGCAGCAGACTATACCCCGTCAATGGGTTTGGATCAGCAAGGAATATTGCCGTCAAATCATTTAGATCAGTGGGTGCGTCTTTTTCAGGGAAGATTTCCGCATGCAGGGTCTTGAAAGCACGGTGGGAGAGAATCAACATATTGCGCTCGGGCATGCTATTCACCTCCAGAGTGACAATTGCATCCGATAAAGGGTTAGATTTGAGCTTCTCTTGCAAATTCAGAGACTGGCCGGTAATTTCTACAACAAAAAGGAAGGAAGGAAATATAATTCAGAAACTCGAAAGAACACAAGTAATTAATCAAAGTCAATGGAAAAACTTACTGGTCGGGGAGGAATTCAAGTCCTCCATATGAAGGCGAAGGTCCTTGTATCGCACATCTACGACTTCATTTCTTTTTTGGAGGGCTTTGGCTTCTAAAGCAGCATCTTGCTAGGCTCTTTCAAGCAGCAATTTTGTCTTCTTTAGTTCGGCTTCTAGCTCATCCACTTGCTTCAGCGCTTGATTACGGATATCCGCAGATTCATTGGCATCATCTATGTCATAGGGCAAACTATCATCACACGCAAGTAGTCAGGTGCAAAACAAGCCAGTGGGAAGGAAAAACACGCATACCTTTGAACTCTTTGGCTTTGTGACAGATCTTGATAAAACGAAAGGCCATATCGACCATTTCACGCATCAGCGGCTGCGCCAACAGGGACAAAATTACTTGGGTCTAGAACAAGAGAGGAACCCCAATAAAATAAGCGTAGTAGGCACTTACATCCTGCATGTTGGGATCTGAAGGATTTTCAGCTATAGCTACACCCTTGCCGGAAGGTTTCTTTTTCTTCAACGGCGGCTCAGAGGGTGATGAAGTTGTGTTCTACAGGTCCAACTTAGAAGCAGGTTTCTCTAGAAGGTCAGTCAAACTTGTTTGTTGGCCTGTGAACTCGGAGGAGGAGTTGGAGCAGTAGTACCAGTCGACGATTTTGGAGATGCATCCTGCTCCTCATCGCTCCTGGAAAAGTAAAGTATGGCTGATTATTCTCTTGGGTAACAACTACTGGACAACAAATAAAAAAGAGGGGGCAAGGGAACTTACGAGCTAATATGTTGCGCTATTCGGAAAATTCCCTTGCAGGGAACAATATGAGCATGTTTGACATTTTGCGGCTTGGATCCTATCGAATCGTTGGAGTCCTCAAACTTTTCCATGGGATGAGCGCGCTTTTGTTTTCCCCCCACGGGAACTACCTCATAATCCTCAGAACAAACCGAAGGAATTGATGCAGTATCATGGGAGGAGCTAGAAGATGTAGCATCTTCCTCTTCCACAACACCAGGAACTTCGGCATATCCCTCAGATACAGTAGCACTGTCACGCAGATCTCCAGCTTCGGGAAGTAGAGGTAGACAAAACAGATGATCATGGCGTTGTTGATAATGAAAAATTGCAAAGATAAAAAAAGTGAACCCGAGGAATCACACAGAAAGTATAGCAACGGTAAATGGATATGCGGGCAACAAAAAAATTACCTCAGGCGTAGGATGCTTCCTAGTGAAGGGTTTCACCCGACAACTAGCCGGGATAGGGCTTTTCTTCGTCAACGTCGTGAACGAGTGCACTCCCTTTTCCAGAATTTTCAGTGTCAGATCCTCGGGTGTGATCCTCATTGGGTCCTTTCGACCAGCGTAGGTCCACATACTAGCCAGCTGATCTTGAAGAGGTTGAATACGGATCCGAAAGAAATACGTCAGGATTTGAAGACCCAATAAACCATCAGTACACAGCTTCTCAATCCGGTCCAGGAGTGGCGTTATCTCTTTCATTTCTTCAGTTGAGGGGAATTCATCCCATGAAGCAAGCCTCCGACAGGTTTTCGTCGGGTCAAAAGGGGATAACCCGAACTTTTGACCCTCAATCTGCTGTTCCTTGATGTAGAACCACTTTGTTTTCCAACCTTGGATAGAGTCCGCACTTTTCACATCAAAGTACTCTACATTCGAGCGGACGGAGATTATCGCGCCACCGACGTCATAAAAAGCAGTATCAGTGGCATTGCGATGAACAAAAAAGAAGTGTTTCCACACGCCCTAGTGGGGATGGATCCCGAGAAAACGCTCTCCCAAGGCAATGAAAACAATGATATGGATAATGGAATTTGGCATAAGCTAGTAGATCTGTATGCCATAGACAAAGAGAAGCCCACGAAGAAACTCGTGGACAGGAAGAGAAAGGCCACGGAAGAGAAAAGACAGGAACATTACGCGCCATCCTGCCTCCGGCGCAGGGATGCCCTCGTCACTAGGCAGTTTGCGGGAGGCTTCCTCTAGGAGGTAGTAGTCGCAGGCCTCACGCATCTCGCGTGCGGTGCAGTTCGATGGCATCCACCCCACGGCCCGCATCTTCTTCATGGTGGCGTCAGCAGTAGATGACGCTACCTTATACAAGCCCATGGCAGCTCGTGGAGAACGTGCCGCAAAGGGGAAAACAATTGAAGTAGAAGAGCGCAAGAATAGGGAGGAGATCTGAGTGGCAGAGCAGAGGAGGAAGATGATGGCGAAACGAAGGGGAAGAGTGGTAAATCCCTAAACTCCTTTTTAATATAAGGAGACGTGGTGAAAATATACACTGTTGATTACAAGTTGTGAAGCACAAACGAAGCAAGATGTAGCCACGTGGCAGCAAAGAAAAAGGGAAAATATACCGTGCACTTAAAACAACAGGAAGAAAAAGGGAAGCAAGATGTAGCCATACCTCAATTTTTGTGTTATAGGTGGGGCCTCACAATAATAGCAGCATGTCCATGCCGCCCACACATCACACTGGATAGTGGGGCCCATACAATGATACGTCCAATCAACAGAAACTATGGCACGCCATCTTCGTCATTAGTGACGTCATGAGAGGTTAAAAAGCAGCAAAGTCTAGCTCATACGAATAAAAACTTGGAGTCTATGATCAGATGCATGCACCCAAACATAGACTCGGGGGCTACTCCCGTCGAAAAAATATTCATCATGAACTCGACAAAGTTTTTTCAAGTATATTCCTTAGATAAAGGATCTACTTTGAGCCTATAATCCGATGAAGCACCGCAACATAGTCTCGGGGGCTACACCCATCGGGAGCGTTATCGCGCACCCAATAGAAAGTCCTCCCACGGAGTCGACATTTTCAAGTGTAACAAAAGCATAAGTTTTGAGCCTACACTCGAATCCAAGAATTTGACTGTAGTCTTGGGGGTTACTCCCATCGAGAGAGTTGTCGCGCATCCGATAGATATTACAAATCAAACCTATGAGTATTACCTACTTGTATCCTCATACGGTTACTCCCATCGGGAGCACCCGATAAAATACTAAAAGAAGTCGATAAGTTCAGCTATTATAAATAGCAAAACAAGGCAGTCGATAAAGTATTCTTAGACCGCGTATCCAGGACATGAAGATAAGACCCCAGAATTAATCCTGACATGGTAAACACACACGAAGGTGATCTTCTAATATCTATCCGTATCTATGATACGATGAAAAGTACCGATGGATGCATTGTGTACCCGAAATATAAGCACTGGGATTCAGCATACGAAAAGACCTCCGTGGGCCCAACTGAATTACGCCAGCAGATACCGAATTCAAGCCTAGGGACTTGAGTTTGATGTAGGTTCACATTGATTTTTCCCAAGAGAAATTAACTTATTCACGATCCGTCGGATGCATCAGACTCGTTGTACCAAATCCCTATAAATCTTAATAAGAAACTTCTGCTTATAGCAAAACTTCGGCTGAAATGGCCAAAACTGAATTTTAAGACTCGACCCGATTCTACGATTTAGATAGAGTCTCAGGGGATACTGACATGGTTATGACTAATCGGGTCCCTATTCTTAGTCACCCTAGGCGCATAAAATATTATGGCCCATGAAGGCCCAATGAAGTCCAAGAAGCACCCGACAGAATAAAGACTTATCTTGATAGGCAAGGATTATCCAGGAACCAACATAGAGTTTCCATTGAGAATATTAACTTGTAACCTCTACGACTACGGATCCAGGACCCAGTCTCTCATATAAAGGCTGGGAGGACCCGACGCAGAGGGCACCTTAGTTTTCCTGCAATCCGTCATGAGCTAGACACAACTAGCGAATAGACGACTTTGTAACTGAGCTTTCTCAAAAATCAGACTGCATCGACTTCTTTGTTTGTATGATCAGCCGAGGAAATTCCCAATGCTCTCTTTTCCACCAAACCCTATGTCCATAACAATGGGCATTGCCGAGGTTACCCCTCGTCAGTCGGGCTTTACACTTTGATAACGTTACACAGATACGGTGTTATCGAAGCTGGAGAGGATGAAAAGGGGATGTTCTTCATGTTCTTCCATTGATATAGAATAGGCACGAATATCTTTAAGATATACCACCACGAAAGATCCACATAAAGGGCAAACATTGGTGTTTATAGATATGCATTGTAAGAATAGACTATTTGGCCCTTCGGATGAGAAAAGAGATATTGACCTATTCACCTTGTTGCTTGGATCACTGGCTGAAAAGAGGAGAGATTTTAGATAAGGACCGATGATAACTCATATCTTTAAGAAAAGCTACCACAGATGAAAGGATGATCTTCTATCGTATCAAAGAGAACCTTGCATATACGGAGTTCCACAAGATGTAGAGGATTATAAACGGATGGTAAACCACCATAGTGCTTGAAGAAACCTCCGGATTGCCAAAGATACTTGAATATGATATAGATATGATCACGGTATAACTCAAAGTCACAAGAGACAACCGCCATCATTATGAGGATTAGATTGATATCATTAACCATATTCTACTCATGATAAGTGTCATATAGCTATATTGAGAACCAAATTACAATCACAAGCATCAGATCGACACACGCTATGTATTTAGCCCAAAAGAGTTTGTAGATGAAGTAAAAACTCCAGATTGAAGCGCCGGTAGCAAAAGATCGATTTAGTGTGGACATGCCGACAAAATAAGGTGAATAGTGTACCACACATGACTGAAAAGGAGTATGGAAACACAGATGTATTAAAGAAAAAATTCCGCATTTTTCGGCGTTAAAATATCAACCAACTGTGAAAAAACACTTAACGGATAGAGATTAGCAACTCCACATTCTATGAAAGCATGCAGGCGGACAAACACCCTTAACAAGATTGCGCTGGTTAATAAAGAGTTAGATAGATAGCGTCGGTTTACAAAAGGCCTATCGGTATGGAAAGTACCAGCAGTTGATAACCAAAGGCAAATTGCGACAACAAGGTTGGATGCAACAGATAGACAAAGGATTTGACACAAACATCCTATGGTACTATGAAAACTCATAACACGTGAATCCTAGTTTTATCCTTTAGAAGAGGATTGATAAACGTTACACTTCCTTACCAGAACAGGGTGAGTGGGAGGGCAAGAAGAAAAATGGAAGCACTCCTACTCCCACGTTTAGTTTTTCCCTAATATACATAACTACCAAAAATATTTTCTAGACTGACAATGACCATCTTGGCTGAGACCCTGAAGGGCGGAATGGCTGTGATACCAGATGTAATCACCTGGACCCTATGCTCTAAATCACAAGCTGGTATAACCCAAAAGTGGATAAGGTGTCCTACCGAGGAGGCCCAAAGGACACCCACATGTAGGTCCCATCTGAGCGGAATAGGGAATGGTACCGGCCAACCACACTACCCACTTCTCGTGGTTATAGCTTCAAGTGCAAGAGACGTATCCGGGTGGACTATGAGTCAAGCATACACAAATGAGTAAGTATGCCAATGACATACAAGAGTACATCAGAGACAATCCATCTAAAAGAAATAGAAATATTCAACGCCATACGGCAAGATCCAAAATACTAGTTAGCTAATAGTTAGGATACATCCTTATACATCACACATCAGAGTATCAAGCGGAAGCGGAAAACAAGATCCAAGTACGGATAAGAAGCAAATTGGCATAAGATGCTCTGAAAATAAGCACATCCCGCCCACAGATCTCATGGATCTCCATCCCTAGAATTTCTACACCTGACGGTCTTTGCCACCATCATCGATCACCTCGACCCAGTAACAATCTTGCGGATATACCTGTCCATCTGAACCAAATATTTATCGTGGAGACCCTAAGGGACTCAGCAAGTCTTTATGCATCTAGAGGGAACAACCTGAGGGTGACGCAATTGCAGAGAAAATAAATCCTAGCAATTCTAGAGAGACATGCTACAACATCCGCCTAACCAAAGATAGACGGATGTTTGTTAATTAAACAATAATAAATTACCCAAAATATATGTATCAACATAAATAAACATCGCTCGCCCTCCTTCCTGTTTCCCGAACAAGAAGGCGGAAGAACATCCCATCCGTAGGCAATTTTATTATTCATTCCATGAAGATTGCACTACTACTAGATAAGTTTTAGTCAATTTAAAAGCGGTACTTTAGTTATGCTTGTCTATGATCGATAATTTGTGCTCCAAGTCATCCATAACTGCGAACACGGCTTTTAGAAAGATTTACCCTCAGGGGTGCATAAATAGCAACGCACGCATGATGAACCTCGGAAAAACCAAATAAAAACCCAACAAGGCATCACGACAAAGCATTCGCAAGATTCACATATGATTTCATGGGGCCACCCCGCTAAGCTACCCTCTATGAAGTTGGCCGGCTCCGCGACGGACCGAGGGGTTTGCGATAATGGTTGTAAACGACTGGGAACCTAAAAGTGTAACTGGGCTTGTCGATAACGTGTAAACATTCCTCATTTGTTCCAAAATAGACAATAGTAAAACTCCTCGAGCAACAGTAGTAAATAAAGTAGTAAAGCATGGCATAAGTACATGATAGTAATAACGTCCCAAACTACTTGTAGCCCCAAGAAATTAAATGCGACTCAAGCTAAGACTAAGGGGATTCATGGTCCCACATATGGATAGTGCGATAGTCATGGAAAATGAACCAAGTACTCGGGGTCCTACGGGACACAAGTGAGTTAAAGAACCAAATAGCAGATAATGCCCACCGGTGTCTCTTTCATTAGTTATCCCATTACTACTCAGTTCAGTTGTTTAGGTACCTCATTATTCAAATACACTCACAAACCCTACACATGAAATTCTACGACTCACATGGCTCAAACAACTCATGTATTAATGGCTCATAGGATTAAGGGAACAAGCTTCGGTGGGGTTTAAAAGTAAAGGGTATACAATACTTGGGATTCAATTTAATTCGGATCGCGACATATGATGCAAGATTACGATAGATGCAATAGGTGCTATATGTAGTTCAAGCATGGGGAAATGCTTGCCTAGAAGTTCAGTTGCAGAATAAGAAGGTTCCGGGTAATACTCCTGAGGCTGCTGATATTCTCCTTGCTCAGCGTCTATCCGGATAAAAACCAAACAACAAGGGGCCGAAATAAATGCATTGCACAAACATATAAATCATATGCAACAAGCAAACAAGTATGCCATGATGCAATTATGCACAATTTACATTGCATAACATAGCATGGCATAGGTGAGTGTGGGGTAGAATAATAAAGCATTTTATTATGTTTTTAGTCATGTTTTGCTCCCATAAACATTGCTGTATACTTAATATTCATATGATAAATGCTTCAATACATAAAATGTGATGCATATTTAGAACGGGCTCGTCGAGCTAATCGATTTAGACATATCATTTGTCGAAATTGGAGTTACAGAATTAAAGTTATTCAATTATTAAGAAATGACATTTATTAGAAATTAAATTATTTCGAAATTTTAAATTTCCCAAATGATATTTTAAATAGCATAATCATATTCCTCATGTTTTTCTGAGTCAAAAACATGTATTATTTATATTATTTAAAAATATGAATTTAAAACCATATTTAAATCATTTACATTAAATGGGGTCAAATGTTATTTGTTTGATTAGTTTGGGTTAGTTTTGAAAAGTTTTGAAGTTACCAATGAATTCATATAGAAAAACTAAAGACATTTCATTTTGATTTTATATTCAAATTCGAATTATTTCAACAGTTATTAACGGATTTCATTTAAACAGATTATAACTAATTTGAATTTAAAGTTTAAAAATAAATCTCGAATTTTGTTACTCGGGCCGAGGATATCCGCAGTCAGTGACTGGTGGGGACAAGCGTCGGCGGGGCCACCCATGTGTGCTGGCTAGCGGGGTGATGACAAGTGGCGATGGGAGGGTCAGCGGGTTGACTATTGGTAAAGCGTAGGGGCTCTTTTGAAAAACCTTCCGGTTGTCAATCCGGCGAACTGAACCAGCGTTTTCAGAGGTTGACCACAACTTGCGAGGAAGATCGGGACAAAACGAAGCCGAGATAGACATCGGTGTAGAAATAAAAGATGTAAATCTCAGTTAGATATACAAATTTCGTGTTCACGGTTTCTACGAAGGAGGTCTCTGTGAGCCGGAGAACACCGATGAACATGCGGGCTTCAGACAAAGGTGCAGACCAGTCGATTTGCAGAACTTTAGCTAGACTTTGAAGATCGATGGTAGCGGCTGTACTCCACCGGTTTGAGCATGGTTTGGATTGATGCGAATCTAGGCCAACGGGGAGCAAAACTCATGCAAGAGGTGTCGCCGGAGGAAGGCTATGTCAGTGGGGCAAAGCAGAGGAACAGAGGTCTGCGGCTGTGGTTGTTGAGGACATAACTGAACCTGCACATGCATCGGCAACAACAATGATTTGGTGAGAGCGGGGAGGTGTAGAGGTACAAGGGAAGGGCAGGTGGTACTCACCTCAAGCGATTCCTGCTGGAATCATGGCTGGAGGCAGACGGAGGTGACAGCAATGCAAGGACAATGGCGTGGCGCTCCCCGACACGTCCAGGACGACGACGAGGAGGCACTACACGGCAGATCTGGCTCCTTCCTGGCGATGAAGGGTACGAGGACCGTGGGGTAGTTCAATTCCCGCCAACAGCAAGGCTCTAGTTTCGATGGTGATGGGGCAGAGCTCTATTGTGCTTCAGTTTGGTAGGGATATAGCAGAGAGGGGAAAACGGAGGGGGTGGCGGCGCGAGGGAGAAGGGAGGGGCTCTCTAGGGTTAGAGGTGCCCGTGAGGATAAGAAGGGAGGGGATCATGCGGCGCACGTGATAGCTGACGCGGCTGACGGTGGGATGGCGGCGATGGACGTCTACCTGCTCTGTCTGTTGGTCGACACAGAGAGGAGGGAATGGGGAAGGCAAACAGTGACCACACTAGCTCCCTTCGATCGAAGTGGTATGGGACGGGGAGAGCTGGCTGCTGGCGAGGAAAAGAAAGGGCAGGCCCAAGAGGGGAGAAGAGAAGCTGCGGGTGGGCTGGATTGCTGTTGGGCTCCAACAGGTATGGGTCCTCTCCTTTATTATTTTTAGTTAGAATTCAATTTTATTTAGATATTTGACTTTTTTATTTCAAATTTGAAATAGGTGCTGATGCAAACAGGTGATAGAGTTCAAAACCACCAGATCAACTATAAACCAAGTTGGTTAAGATGGTGGCCTAGGGTAGTGACGAGGGTTCGACTCGTCAATGCTTATTGTTATGGACTTGGGTTTTTAAGGAGGGGACGCTGGAAATCGCGGAACGGCTAACAGACAAGTAATACGGGACTGATACGTCCATAGCGTATCTATAATTTTTTGATGGTTTTATGCTATTATTATGCTTTTGACACTTCTTTTTATATAAAGTTCATGAGTTATTTGGACTAACCTACTAATAGTTGCAAAAGTGCACAATGTTCTTATTTTACACTTTGATGTGTAGGAATTATCAAGAATACAAGTGGAACCCTTGTTGGAGTTAAATTGGGATTTTCCATAAATCTGTCTCAGAACTCTTATGGAAAACCCTTCAACTACAAAGTTGTAGGAAATTTTGCGACAATCATTCTGGACATAAAATTTAGCTGATTCTGAATCCGGACGGGCCTGCTAGGCCCGATTTACTGCAGTCCAAGATGGGGTGACGGGAATCCGATAAGCTATATAAAGGGAAGAAACCTAATTCGTGGGAGACACCTCCACCCACGAATTTGCAGCCACAAAAGCCACGTTTTTGCCTCCCCATGGATCCCATATCCATGGGGGAGGACTCACAAGAAGCCATGAAGGAAGGGGGCTAAGGGACGGTGCTCCCCCACGATACCGATAGTGGGGAACGAGTCCCCCGCGCCATCGCCGGCGCCGCCGCCCTCTTCACCATCTTCACCGCCATCTCCATCACCTAATCCTCCTAGTATGCAATGGTTCATCCTCCCACACATCTTTGTACTGTCCTATGTAACATGGTGTTTGATGGTATAAGTTATAATCCTATGATCTATGTCATGTTTGTGTAGTTTCTTTGTTCTTAGATTGAATGGTTGAACGCCTTTGGTTCATTAGAGTTGTATGTTGATATGGTACAGTCCTTTGGTGTCAATTATATTTCTGTGCGCATGGATTAAACATCATAGGATTTGTAATATGTGTAAGAGGAAGGAGGAAGTTCTGCCGGAGTGACAGAAACCTAAGGACGCGAACCAGAACGTTGCACATATGGGATTAAGAGGACAATTAACTTAAGGCTATGGTTTGGGAAACCTTAATGCTTTGTTAGTAGTTACGGATGTTTGCTAACAATCCAATCATATTGTACATGTAATTCCAAGTAGTGAAGTGCTTGTATATTTAGCCTCTCCCACTTAGAAAACTGCATCGAAGACAATGAACCCGATTTATTCGCCAATTAAACTTGGACAAAGCCACCAAAATTACCACCACTATTCCACACTCATGGTTCTGTTAGTTTAGTGTATTTTATTTCTGCAACAACTATCTTTACTTTCTTGTTGTTTATTATCTTGCAAATCTATCTCTAGTACTTGTGTTGTTGCTCTAGTTTTATTTCCTAGATACTGCAAACGTTTAGTGTGCGTAGAGTTTTATCAGTGGTTGATAGAACTTGAGAGAATATTTATCCTACCTTTAGCTCCTCGTTGGGTTTGACACTCTTACTTATCGAAAAGGCTATAGACGATCCCCTATACTTGTGGGATATCAGGGACACGATGTTTACCCAGGTTCAGGCCCCGAGAGGGAAAACCCTACTCCTTCTTGTCTGCCCTCGATTAATGGCTTACAGGGGTGCGCAAATTGGATCTGGCAAGATGTGTACTAGGTTATGAGGTAGATACTCCTTGCCGTGCCCTCCCAGTCTTTATATAGATAGGCCAGGTGTCGGGGATAGGCTGAGTCGGATACAAGTTTAGGTTTCCCCCTTCAATTTTCTATTCAAAGAAGATGTACCCGCCAAGGAGTCGAATCGTTAATGGCCTTGGGCCACCCGGTATTCTCATGGGCTTTACGATTGAGGTACGCCTTCTTCATGCGCTTCTGTCAGGCCGAACCGGGTAGGCTAACATTAGGCACCCGTAGGGCATACCCATGTTAGTATCCCCCCGAGTGTTCAGTTGAATCGTAGATTTCACTAGAGACTCTAAAGTATTCAAATGCCTTTCATCCAAACATTTTTTGGGTCAATGTGTTGGTTCATAGGGAGAGTTGATATGCATGCCTGACTCTCTCGACGGATCAGGGTCAGTTAACTGACTTTGGGCAAAACAACGTTATCTACTAAGACTCGAGTCCCCAGACTCAAATCCGAAAATTTGCTGGCATACTTCGACTGCGGCCATGCAAGTCTTGCAGCAGTTGAATTCCAGTATTTAAGTTATGTACCCAATACGTTCGTCAAAATTTTTCATCGTGCCTGTTGACACGGAATATTACTGGCAGAGCACAGTCAGGTGCATTACCAGGCCATCATATTGCATATGTAGGTCTTATCTTTGTGTCCCAGACACAGCATCCGAAAGTTTATCGCCACGAAGGCATTTCGGGTGACTAAGGAGACATTATCTCTCTCAGTGTTATTTTGGGCGGAGTCGCCAGTTGTTCAGTAAGTTATGTTTACTATAGACATGGAGGATCCGAAAGATCTTAATAAATTGATTCATAGGATGCGCAACCAGCGCTCCCTATGGGAGTAGCCCCCGAGTGTCTGTTCGAGTCGTAGACTCGAGCAGAGACTTATAATCAATAGTCACGTGATACAATGATCTAGAAATCCTTCAGATGGTCAATGCTTTCAAATGCGCAGCCAGCGCTCCCTATGGGAGTAGCCCCCAAGTCGGAAATAGATTCGTAGACTCCAAGGACTCGAAGCTTGAGAATGATATCGGATGGGGTATGCTTCAAAATATCTTCGATTAACTCAGGGACCTGACGAAATTTTCAGGTGCGCGATCAGCGGTCCTGATAGGAGCATCCCCCGAGTATTTGGTTGAGTCGCAGACTCGAGTAAGTACTTTTGCCTTGATTTGAAAGATTATATCCATTACTAGACTTTTCTTTTGCAAGTTGTTGATGTCATTGCTGACGCTTGGTGAGCTCAACCGTCTGCGGCAGCAGAGATGATGGGACTAAACAATCGTGGGTCCCACTTTCTGACTGGGATTTGACCAGTCACGCATAGTTTATGGGAAATTTACTGCGTCGCCTCTATTTTTGTGCGTAGTGGACGACATGATCACGACGGTTCGGGCGATACCCTCCACGTGTATAATGCGATGAGTGACATGTGTTAGGTTTAGTAGATCGACGGCTCTTCTCGTCTTCTTCATACTTATTATACAGCTAGGGGCTGCGGTAATTGTACCCTTCGCCATTTGCTATTCTCGCACTTCCTTTATCAATCTTGCCTCCGCCATTTCCAGAGCTCGTGCTTCCTCTTGCGCTGGACATTCTCTGCACTTTTCCTTCCTCCTTTCTTCGTGTGCACCGTGCCAAGAAGATGGGCAAGCCGAAGAAAGTTTCTTCCATCACTGGGACAAGCGCCACTAGCACCACCAAGAAGACCGCCACCGGGTGTGTCACCAACGGGAGTTGGCGGCGTTCGACGAAGTGGGAGGTGGACCTCTACCGCCTACACGAATCTCACATGGTTTCATAGGACAAGAAAGATGCGAAGATTCCTAGCAAGGAGGTAACTCCTGACCCACCTGAAGGGTTTCATGTTATGTTTTATGCTTTTGTTATTCGCGGTCTTTCCCTTCCTACCCACAACTTTCTTCATGGGCTCATCTTTCTCTATGGGCTTCAGCGACATCATTTGATGCCCTATTCTCTTGTGCACATAGTGTGCTTCATCACCTTGTGAGAGTGCTAGCTCGGCATAGAGCCACACTTTGGCCTCTTCAAAAAACTCAAGTCCTTGAAGAGGTAGTTCAGCATCGGCGGCGACATGTATGAGCTAGGAGGGTGCGGGATATACATCCGCCCCAATCAGATGTACTTTTCCTTCCACCTCTGCGAATCCGCCCAAGGGTGGAGGAACAAGTGGTTCTATATCCGGGACTAGAAGCTAAATGACCAGCTCGACGGCATGGCTCCCTTCGACACCCACACGATGATCTCCGGGAAGCGCTCCTGATCCAACGACATCCCGTCGGGTGAGACTGAATTTGTTGATGTGTTGTACAAGCGTGTCAAAGCTCTGTAGCTGGTGCGAGGTTAGTAAGTCTCTGACATAGATAACATCCACACCTTCCTCAACCGTCGGGTGCAGCCCATCCAAGCGAGGGTGTACGCGATGTTTCCATACTCCGGCGTCCACAACACAAGTTGTGTTTCGAATAAGGACCTATCCTCGTCCAATCTTGATAGGGCTCTTCGGCTGTTTCTATGCTTTAAGGCACACGACGAGCTTCCAGCGGATTTGTCGACTGCACCATTCAGCGTGAAGAACAAAGTTCCTCAGGTGAGCATTTTACTTGCATGCAATGCATTTTTTGTTGTATTCACTATGCTTCATTCTGACTTTTGTATTTGATGTTCCATAGGAACTTAAGGTGGATAACATGGTGCCTCCCCTTCCTAAGGATTTTGCGGTTGCACCAGATGGTGGGGACACGGACGAGTCGGAGTCCACTGTTCCTACCGCTCATTAGCCAGCGGAGGAGGAAGCCCCCCAGCCTAGTGACGGGAACTCCCGCAAGAGAGCCCGGAGCGAAGCTTCGGATGCCGTGACGCCTCCAACCCCGAAGGGGGCTTCTTTCTTACAGTAGCATACTGCGGGTGAAGGTGCCACCTCCCTGATTCCAGCGGTGCCTCTCCGGGCTATGGCTCCTCAGCCGCATGCCAAGAAGATGAAGAGTGCAACGTTATTTCTTAACCTCTCTGACATACCCTCATAAGTGTTTGACACCTTTACCTTTGAATGCTTGATATTTGACTTTGAGAGTGACTATTAGTGCGATTCGCTTGATGCTCCATACTAGGGGGTATTCTCCGGATGAGTCCATATAGGAAGAAATGGAAGATATGGTCGTAGAGTCCAAAGAAATGAGCCCAGAGGCTGCGGTGCCCTCCCCGAAAACGGCGGCCAACTCCGGTGATGGCGCATCAAGTTCCTCCAAGCCGAGGACTCGTGCAGTTGTCACCCGGAAGGTGCAAGATGAACCCTCAGAGTCTTCGAGTGGACACATAAGTATCATCGGTCTATTAATGGTGAGCCCCCGAGCCTCTTGTCCTTCTGATTGACTCTTTTCCTTCGACATCCCTTCCTTCGTGACTTGTAGTGTCTTGGGAAGCATCATCTATCCTTAGAGGCGACTTCCAGCAGCTCCAGGGTAAGTGTTTTACTGTCTATGTTCTTTGGATGCATTCGTTTTGAGTTCATGCTTTAACTTGCTTGTCCAATTTTTGCAGAGGAGAATAGTGATGCCCTTCACAAGTTGGACTCACTCGAAAAGATTCACAGCCAGGCAAAGACTAAGCCCAAACGATGTTGTGGGAGACCTCGAACGCTTCAAGGTGGAAGCTAGGGAGCGTGAAGAGAATCTTGAATCTGATACTGCTGTATGGTAGAAGGCAATGGCGGAGAAACTGATGACTGCCGCTTAGGCTTTGCCTGGTAAGTCACTTGAACCTTCCCAGTTGCTCATTTCTCATCTTGGGCATTTTTCATGTTGCGATTTAGACTTGCCTTTCTGTACATCTGCAGATGCCATTGGCATTGCTTTTGATCCCCATGTATTGTATCATGGGGACCTTCTCACGAACGCCGTTGCTATGGTCGAAGACTGTTGCAGCTCCTCAATTGAGACTTTGGCTAAGGCCAAAGAGGTACTCAGCTGCTTCTATCAGGAGATCTTCCCGAAGGGCGTGGCCTTTAATGATGTCGACTCCCTGGCGGGATATGCGCCCACGGAGTACAAGAAGAACCGGAAGGGCGCATGTGCCACCTTTTGCTTGGCTATGGTTCTAGCGTCTAGCGCACAACTAGACCTGAACCGAGCCACCTCCAAGATGCCAGTGGCGACGGATGGCTCTGAGGTATCCTTCGCCCTCTTCGCTTCATGCTTCAAGCGCTACGGTCCCCACATGATTGAGATGCTTGCTAATTATGTGATTGAGAAAAATCGGGTGGCCACGACTCTAGCTATGGAGCCTGGTACCGCCTCAGATGCGGCACACCCTCAGGGCCCTTCTGTTGCTTAGTCACCCTTGTAGATTTGTTTTTTCTTTTGCTATAGCTTGTGTAATGTTTTGTATTGGATGACTTTCGAGGTTACCACGTAGTGGTTCCTTGTGTGAATATATGCCTTCTTCTTCTACTACTGTTGTCAGTTGCTTTCATCCTTATACTTTGTCATCTGTATGCCTCTTAGGGCCCTTAAAATGTTGATCCGGCGGCTTCGTTAGTTCCCTTGGCCATTTCCCAGCGGACAACAAGTGAAGCGTCTCAATTGCCATTTCTGCGTGACCGCATCCGAAGCTTGGAGAGGGATGTCCTCATTGTCCGTGGCCATGCTGATGTTTGTAAATCCAAAACAGAGCGGGCTGTCACGAGGGAGGAGTATGTTCTCAAAGAGTTTTGGCAGACTGGCGAACAACATCAGTATAAGTGGCCACCGGGTGCCTCTTATTGGTTTTGCAGCTGTGTTTGTTATTTTTGGCTTATGATTCATTGCTCTTTGCAGTTGTTAATCTTCTTCCGTAGGAATAGAAGGAGCGTGTGGCTATTCGACTCAACTGCCTAACCAAACAGGAGTTGGAGGCCAAGGATTCTTTTGGATGGACCACGATCGAGCAGCCGTGGTCACGATGGTACAGGATTGTGTCCATCAAGTGCGTCAGGTTTTGAAGTGTGCAAGATCGTCATTCGTGTCCATCTGGGCTACCATGTTCCCCTTGGATACGGCTCCATCCAGCTTCCTGAGGCTGCTGGGGAAGTTTCGGAGCACGTATGTCGTGAAGGAGCTTGTGCACCAGCAACTTGTTGCGGGTGCGAAAGTGGCGCTGGCCCTTGTTCGGCTGCACCACCGGGACATGGACTTGGCGGAGATAGCGGCAGGACCGCCTGTTACCCCGGATGGTATGGCATGGAACATGCGCCCGCACTATGAGGAGGTGGCTCGCCATGGCGAAGACATTGTGCACTTCTTCGACGAGCGAACGAATGTTCTGCTTCAGCGTGGTTGATCCCTGCAAGTATTGTATAGGGAAATGTAAAATTTGTATATTTTCGGTTGAGTTGTTTCTGCCTTATGTAAAATTTGTAAAACTTTGCATTTAGTGCCCGTTGTTGTATAGATTGCATGTCCTTTTCATTAGCCTGATGTGATCAGCTACTCAGATCGATGCGTTAACGTAATAGTCGACGAATTAATTAGGTGAGGTGTAGCCCTCGAGTGTGTTATACGAATGTAAATTTGCATAAGAAAAAGATATATTGGTTAAGGAACTTAGATTTTGTTCATCACATAGTAGGGAGTACAGGGTTTAGCTGAGTAGCCTGGCTGAAAAGCTTATTGTAAGTAAAGATAACTAAGGGTAGAAGCGTCGCAGTTGTGCGACATTCCAGCGGTTGGAGTATGCTACTCCGGACTCGACGTCCTTGAGGCGGTAGGCGCCACCTAGAATTACTTCAGTGACCATAGGCGCCTTCCTAGGGTGGCTCGAGCTTCAGGTGCCATTTTTGCTTGAGTCACAGGACGAGGTCTCCTTCGACGGAGGACCTTGAATGCAGTTGTCGGCTATGGTAGTTGTGAAGGATTTGCTGGTACACCATCGAATGAGCTGCGGTGATGCCGCGTGCCTCATCCAATAGGTCGACAACATCTTTGAGTGCGGCCGTTGATTCAGCCTCGCTATAAGAAACAACCCGTGGGGCCTTGTAGCGTACCTCGCTGTCAACACCCGGATTTTTAATCACAGATGCCTGTTATGCCATACATCGCAATCCCAAGATTACCATTTTTGCGAGACATAACAGATTGGATATAACAGTACATCATCCATTACAAACCATACATAAGGTGTTGCACAAATAAGGATCTCATGATCTAGCTCTTAATACAATTCAAGCAGTGGAATATCGTAATAGTAACGGTAGTGTAGGCGAAGCTCCATCTTCATGGTCACGGGCAATGCTGACGATGGGAGATGATCCTAGTTGTCGTAACCTTGCTGCTGTCCATCCTCCTGATACTCCTCTTCATAGTCTGGCCAAGAGAATAGCCAGGGACAAAGCCATGAGTACTCTTTAAGTACTCGCAAACTAATACTAACAAGTGAAGGGGGTTTTGAATAGGATATACTAAGATCTAAGGTTATTTTGCAAAAATCTAGATTTACCTCTACTAAGTTCAGAAGCAAAGAAAGCTAGTTGAAAGTTTTATAACACCTAAGTGGGAACTTGAATTTCATGTCACCACAGTGTTGTGGTCAAGTCAAAGTCATAAATCATTTCATAAGTCATTTTGAAAACATCTGACGACGGAACAGTATGGCCACTCCAACTGTCCATAACCGCGGATGCGGCTATTCGAATAGTTTGACACTCTACAGAGATTGTACACTTTCACCACAACATTCGATACATCCGTTAGGAACAATCCTGAATTCACCTTACTCAGTATGCGGATAATCAATCCTAACCTTTCAATTACACGCCCTAGTATAGGCACCTCTCCTGTGAGTTTGGCCTCCCAACCATGACCAACTGTCATCTTGGGTACTGCACAGGTGGACAATCTTCACAAGGTAGCCTCATCTCAGACCTTGGCCTCAAGGGAACCCATACTAAGGTATATAAATTTCCAGTCAAGCCCCACCCAATTTTCGGGTATTGTGGTTGTACGGTAAAATTGGAATGGTATCGCATCCAGACAACCATCAATTTTATAAAGGGCTAAGGCTCATGCCTTAACATTTTCATCATCAAAATCATCCGGTGTTTTCAAGAACACATGTCAAAACATTTCAGTAGAATGACTCATCATTCTAAAGTTTTCATAACCATTTTCACCAAGTATTCTCATATAAAGTTGATCAAGTTTTATGCTTAGCACTAGCATCTACAAGTGGGGGTAAATACTAATGCGGGGTGGTAAGCAAGTGGGAATTAGCTAAGTTCAATCTCTTGCCTTAGGATGACATCAAGATTATCTAACCTAGGTCAAGTTTTAGCTCTTTATGCTACCTCCAAATATCTTTCTAATATCTCCAAGTCACTAAACAAGCTTTTGATAGAAAGCTTTGATAACGAAATAAAAGAATTAAGCTTGCAAGTAAAACTAGGATTGGATATCAAGTGGTGTAAGCTTGCAAGTAAAACTTGCATGGTTTAGCTTGCCAAGATAGTAGCTTGCTAATTCAACTAGTAGTATTAGTCTTGCATAATTGCAAGTATAAGCTTGCCTGGTGCAGAGAAATGGTTGAAGTTCTACTCGGCTTCTTCCTCGTAGTATCCTCCTTCCTCCTCGTATCCTTTGTCGGTACTAGCGTCTATAAATAAATACGAGGTACAAAATCACCAAACAATACTTAACTAATTCTATTTAGCACATAAAGGTTCACACTAGATGATCTAGCATCATCACTATTATCACAAATATTAAAGAACTTGGCTTATTTATTTCATTTTAGAAAAGTAATTTCTACTCATTGAAAAACTACTTAAGATTTAATATTCTCCAAATCAAACATGGGATCATGTTGACACATGTCATCACGACACATTTCAGTACATGGGAATGTGGTTTAAAGTGGTGTCACAATTTAATAAGGTTTAACCTTTTTATCTTAATTAATTAAAGTGACTAGAAATGCCTATGTGGCATTCTTTTATTACTTGATCATTATTTCTGTAAGTAACCCTATATATTTTTATCTATTCTGAAAGGTATGGTTAAATGTGATTTTTGAGAGTTGGAATAAACTCAAAATCTCTTATGGTTGAATTTTGAAAAATGTTTGAATGCATAAAAGCTTCTGCCTTCTATTTTTACCATTGGTGATCTACAAATCTAAGTGGTTTGAATCCAACGGGCTTGGATTAAGCATTCCAGTACCTTTCTAACACAATTAGTTTCATGCATTTTGGTTCAGTGAATCGAGCTGGGTTGATTTTTGAATCTAGGTACAGAACTAGGTTTGAAATTAAATGAATAAATCTAAATTTGAATTAGTGGGTTGCGCGGGATGTTTAACTGGGCCGGCCCACTACACACAGTGCGCGCGCGGGCTGGTTAAGTGAGCGACCCCACTCGTCAGTGAGACAACGAGGGGCGAAGCGATATGGGGCGATTAGGATCATAGGATCTAACTCTAATCGAACGACTCTGGTTCATCGTCCACGTCGGGTAGCGCCGGTGAGACAGAACCCTAGCGCGGCCGGTGGGGGTCGTGGGAGGCTCACCAGGGCTCAGGCGATGGTCGGCGACGGGGGCGAACAACGAAGTTGACGACGGCGATTCTCCTGGTACCGGCAGTTTCTCCTAGGGCGGCTCCAATCGATGGCACCTATCCTCCTCTGCAGCGGCGAACTCCGGTGAAATTCTGGCCACCTGGTGCTCACCTTGCTCCAGGTGTGAGTGGGGGGTATCAGTGAGAGGTGGGGAGTGAACTGGTGTGAAGAAAACTAGCGGGTAGGTCTCCTTTTATAGTGGTTTAAGGGGATCGAATGGCGCGGGTGGAGCTCGTCGGTGTCGACGGAGCAGAGTGCTAATGGCATGGGCGGCGATAGGGGTGGTGTTGTGCTCCCTGGCGACGCTCAACGGCATGGTGACGAGGCGTGGGGTGGTGTGAGATGGTCGGAACATCGCGGCGCTCTTGGCGGGTCCGACGACAATTTTAATGGCGCACAGCGTGCATGGTCCGTGCGGCAGCGAACGAGGTTGTCTGGTGGGGTGCTGGGGTGCTGGTGATCATGTCTGCAAGCGGCAAGGGCAGCGCGCGGTCTGTCGGCTGGTGTCGCTGACAGTGCACTGGCGCGCTCTCGACTCGCACGCAGAGAGTCTGGGCGCGTGCTTGGCGGGTGGTCTAGTGGCTGGCTGCGCTCAGGGCTTGGACAGGGAGTGGCAGTGGACGGTGCTGCGTGTCCCAGACAAGGTTGGTGAGGCTAGTTCTTCCTCTAGCTCGCTGGCGACATGGGGTGGCAATGGTGCTCTCAGCATTCTCACCATTAATGGCTAGGCTTGCTCACAGTGGTGCTAAAGCTAGTTAGATTACTTTGATCATCTACTGGGAGTGTAGAGTGAGCTATAGAGGGAGCAAGTTAGTCACTGATCACTGCTCACTATAGTGTTTTGTATATGTTTGTTTGCTGTTGACAAGGTGTTTGATGAAATGGCCGAAAGAAATTCAAATTTGAATTTTGGATTCAAACTTGGTGGGTTTGCTAGGCACATACTAGGGACTATCTGGTTAGTTGGATTGGTCAAGGTGCACTGGTTTGGTTGGGTTTTCAAAAGGTGTGATCTTCACATATGTTAAACATTCAATTTTGAATTGTCATTTGAATGGGGTTGCTAAATGTTTCTGCAAGTTTGCAAGGTGGGCTTTGATTTACTTTTACCTGGTCTAGCAAGGGGTGAAAATAATTGGAAAAGTTTCTGTTTGAAAACTTGGACTAGAAACACTCAAAATGACCTAGTGAGCAAGATTGGTAAAAATGACCATTTGCTTTATTTGAATTGTTTGTGATTTTCTCTTGATTTGTTTCTTCTTGGAATTGTTTTAGATGATGTTATTTTAATCTTTAAACCATCCCTTGCTATTTAGGTTAATCACACAAGTCCATTCATGCATTCATCAAATCATCACATACACCCATGCATTCATTTGGATTTTATTTAATCAAAGTTTTTGTTAACCCTAATTTTAGTGATTAGAGTTTGATGATCATTGTTTCATATGTTTGGGATGTTACACTCGCCAGGTAGCATTGCTTCGTCTCTGTGCACCATGAAGAAGGTCATATAGACGGTGGCGCTGTTTGGCATTGTGTGCAGGATCCAGAGGAAGGAGGGTAGTTCGTCTACCTAGGATCCCGCCGCTCGTTTGAGAGGGCGCATGAGTCGTTTCTTGATCCCGTTGCAGATGAGGTCATTGGCTTTTTTGACCTAGTCGTTGGTCTGCGAGTGAACCACTGAGGCGTACGTGATGTTGATGCTGAGGCCTTCGTAGAAGTCTTGGAACTCCTTCGAGATGAAGTTCGTGCCGTTGTCGCTGATGATGTTGTGGGGCACCACGAACATGTAGACAATGGACTAGAAAAACTTGACAGCAGTGCCACCACTTTGGCCTGTGACAGGCGTAGCCTTGATCCACTTGGTGAACTTGTCGTCTGCCACCAGGAGGAAGACATATCATCCGGGTGAGGACTTTTGTATCTTGCCAACCATATCGAGTCCCCATTGAGCGAAGGGCCAGGCCAGTGGTATGGGCTATAAATCTGAGCTTGGTGCATGTGGTTTATCGGCAAATCGTTGGTAGGCATTGCACTTCTCGACAATGTCTTTGGCGTCCCGCATTACAGTTTTCTAGTAGAAGCCAGCTCATAGAGCCTTTGCGACTACGGCGCTGTTGCCAGTATTGTGTCCGTAGATGCCATCGTGGATGTCGAGGAGGATGCTTTTCCGATAGCCGTTGGTGACGCGTCGCTGGAGGACCCCGATGATGCTTCATTTGTAGAGTTCATCATTTATGATGGTGAAGGCTTTGGAGCGGCGGTCAATCTGTCTGGCATCAGTCGGGTCATCCGATAGTTGCTTGCTCAACAGGTATCTGGCATATGGTTGAGTCCATGCTTCCTTGATTGCCAGCACTTGCATGAGGCTTACAAGATTGATGTCCGCCTCTAGTTCTGTGGGTGCCTCTGTTTTCTCGGGTGGCGCAGTTCCCGAGTGCTCCACAGTGTTCACTGTGCCCTTGGAAGTTTTGCGCTTGATAGAGCGCTCGCAGATTTGTTCAAGGAACATGCCTGGCAGTACTAGGATGTAGGTGGAGCCAATGTTGGCGAGCTTGTCGGCCTCCTCATTGATTTCTCCAACGTGCCGGAGTTCGTAGCCGTTGAAGTCTCCTTAGAGTGAGTTGTAGAGTTCACGGTAGGCAATCTCATTGTCGCTAGCAGCATCGCACTAGTTCATCGTCTGCTGGACGACGAGGTTGGAGTCGCTGTAGATGACCACTCATGTGGCGCCATAGACTTCATCCATCCACATGCCATGGATTAGTGCCTCGTATTCAGCCTCATTGTTGGATGTGCGGGATATCATCCCCAACACATATCTCATCTTGTCCCCTTGAGGGGATGTCAAAATTACTCCGGCTCTAGCTCCTTCCCTATGTTTGGATCCATCGAAGTGCATTGTCCAAAGCTGAGACATGTCTGGGGTGTCCAGGAGCTGGAGTTCAATCTAGTGGACAAAGAAGTCAAGGAGCACCTGTGATTTGATGGGGGTGCACCGCTTGTAGATGATATCCCGCGGGGACAGCTCAATGCCCCAGAGGGCCACTCGCCCTGTTGCCTCAGGGTTATTAAGGATGTGTGATAGTGGTGTGTCATTGACGACCACTATCTGGTGCTCCTGGAAGTAGAGGAGTAGCCGACGGGCGGCATGAATATGCCGTATGATAGCTTTGGATAGTGAGGGTACCTCTGCTTTGTTGGTGTCAGCATCTCGCTGAGGTAGTATACCGGGTGTTGCACCCCGTGGGTTTTGCCTTCCTCGGGTCACCACAAGTGTCGTGCTGACCACTTGGTGCATTGCAACAATGTAGAGCAGCATGGGATCTCTCTCCGTTGGCGTCACCAGTACGGGAGATGTAGAGAGCAGACATTTGAGGTCTTATAATGCCTCATCGGCTTCAGCCGTCCACTCGAATTTCTTGAACTTGCGGAGCAGCTAGTAGAAGGGGAGAGCATTTTCACCCATGCGGCTGATGAACAAGCTGAGCGTTGTGATTCTTCCAGCTAGCTGCTAGACTCCTTTGACGTTCTTTGGCTCCTCCATGGCTAGTATATCCTTGATTTTCTTCGGGTTAGCTTCGTTACCCCTCTCGGAGACGAAGTACCCAAGCAACTATCTGCTTGGGACGCCGAGGGCGCCCTTTTCTGGGTTTAGCTTGATCCTGTGTTGATCAAGGTTATCGAACGTCTCGCGAAGCTCGTCGATCAGTGTTCGGTTGTCCTTGGTCTTTACCACCATGTTGTCAACATAGACCTGGATGTTTCGACCAATTTGATTCTTTAGACATGCCTGCATGAACCTTTGATAGGTTGCGCCCGCGTTCTTGAGCCCAAAAGGCATTTTGTTGTAGCAAAAGACCCTGAATGGAGTAATGAACGATGTCTTTTCTTGATCTTCGACCTTCATCCAAATATGATTGTAGCCTGAGTAGGCGTCAAGGAACGAGAGTCATTTGCATCTCACAGTGGAGTCGATGATTTAGTCGATTCGTGGTAGGGGAAAGTGGTCCTTTGGGCAATGCTTGTTAAGGGCTGTAAAGTCCACGCACATCCGCAGGATGTCCGTGTGACGAGGTTTAATCTCATCAATGCCCATTGTTATGGACTTGGGTTTTGGAGAAGATGGGGATGCTGGAGATCGTGGCATGGTTAACAGACAAGCAACTAGGGGACACGAGATTTACCCAGGTTCAGGCCCCCGGAGGGAAAACCCTACTCCTGCTTGTCTGCTCTTTGATTACGGCGGAACCGAAGGTTACAGGGTGCGCAGATTCGATCTGGCGTGGATGCGTGTGCGAAAGTATGAGTCGAGTTGCCCTAGGACGTGCCCTCCTGGCCTTTATATAGACTTAGGCAGGTCCCGGGCGTAGTCCTAGTCAGTTAAAAGTTCTAGGGTTTTACCCCTTTGAATTTCCTATCTCCTCTAGTCTTGCTCTTCAAGGATCCGAAGACGTCATGGGCCTTGGCCACCCGAAAATCTTCATGGGCCAGCGTATGTCTGCCGTGGGCCTTCCTTGGGCTGGACTAGGTATGCTGAAGTTACGTACCCGTAGGGTATAACCATGTCACCGTGTCCTTCTTAGGGACTAGCACGGGGTTAGATACCTAGGTGATTTCTTTGATTTCCCTTATGAAATTAGCATCAAGGAGTCTATTGACTTTGATGCCAATTGCCTCTGCTCTTCCCTTGGAGAATAGACGCATCGTCTGCTTGACTGGACGTGCATCCGTGTATACATTGAGTGCCGTGCTCGGCGAATTCCCTGGGAACTCTTGGCATGTCCACAGGACACCAGGCAAAGATTTCACACTGGAGCAATTCGATGAGCGCGAGTTCATGCGGGACTCACGTTGTTGGCGATCAGAGCCGTCTTGGTGGGGTCCGTCGGGTGGAGCTGCACCGCCTTGGTATTAACCGTGGAGTCGAACGATAGGTCAGGTGCATTATTCTTGGTCATAGGGGGCATGATATTTTCTGTCTACTCCTTTAACCTTGCGAGATCCTCTTGCATGCTGAAGGACTGGGAGATTCTGTTGAAGTCTCTGTAACAGCTATCGGACTTGGTGAAGCTTCCGGGGACGACGATGATGCCGTTGGGTCCTACCATCTTCAGAAGGAGGTACGCATAGTGCGGTACTGTCAGGAATCTTGAGAATGCCACGCGACCGAGGATGGTGTGGTATTGTGAGGCCCAGTCGACCACCTCAAAATCAAGCCGCTCACGCCTGAAGTTCTTAGGGGTGTCGAAGATGACGTCGAGCCATATTTTTCCTAGGGGGTACACTCCTTTCTCTGGGACAATGCCATGGAAGGTTGTATCAATGCCTCTAGGCTGAATAATGGGATCCGCATAGCTTCAAGTGTACTAGCGAACATAAGGTTGATTCCACTTCGACCATCCATGAGCATGCGACTCAGCTCAAATCCACCGATATGTGCCTCAAGCACCAATGCATAGTGGCCTGGGTGAGGTACTTGGCGAGGGTGGTCGGATCTGTCGAAGGTGATGCAAGACTCTAAGCCACTGAGGTACTCAGGTATGGCTGGTGGACAAGTGGCGGCCAGGTTTATCTGGCCGGTGATCATCTTCTGGATCATGTTGGATGGATGGCCCTTTTGTATCATCATCGTACCCAATGGTCATGGATACTGCTGAGCTTCGTTATACTGGGCCGACACAGCCGCGGGCTATGTGGGGTCCTCCAGGTGGTGGTGGTGGGGCGCCATATGCAATGGGCCCAGGGGCAAAGCCGAACCCCTGGTTCACTGCCTCAAGCTGTAGCTGGGCGTATCATCGTGGAGCTTCTGGAACTCCGTGCAGTCCTTGAGCAGATGATAGGCTTTCTTTGTGCCATCGTGTTTGTCGATGTAGAAGTGGATGGTGCAGGGACCTGACAGCTTGTCGAACACTGACTGTTCATCGTCTTGAGTGCGATGTTGCCATGACTGCGTGGGTTTCCCGCTGTTGCGGTATCCGAGGCTACGGTTCCCATCTTCGTGGCGGTCAGCGTAGCCAGCCGCGACCATATGAACCTCCTCCTGATCATCGTAGATGCGCGCTCTTCTTTTTCCTCGGCGGTCACGTCTACAGCCGAGGTCGTCTTTGTCATCCGAACGTGTTCGCTTGACGCCATCTTCACTGTCTGCCCAACGGTTGGCGATGTCCATTAGATGATCAATGGTTTTGGTCTTGATCCGACCTAGCTCCTCTCTTTGCTCACGGTGTCTTACACCGTCGTTAAAGGCATTGATTTCCCTCTCCTCCGAGATGTCTTTGGCGGAGTTCTTGATGATGGACCAACACTGGACGTAGGAGCGGATCGACTCGTTGGACCGTTGATAGCAGGCGCGCAGCTCTTTGATGGAGGCTGGCCTCTTGCAACCCTTGAAGTTGCAGATGAAGTTGTAGACCCGCTCCTCCCAACTGAGGATGGATCCGGAGGGGAGGTTATTGAGCCAGGATCTGGCCGCACCCTTCAGCTGCAGCTAAAGGCATTGCATGGCTATGTTTGTGCTCCCACCATGCAACTTGACCGAAGATGTGGTCCTCTAGCCAAATCTTCGGCTCCTATAGGCCGTCAAACTTCGGGTTGTCTGACAGTAGCTTGAATCCTTTGGGCATCCGAGTATGCCATATGGCCCGACTGAAGCATCTGGCGCCGCAGAGCTCCGTATCTTCTTCCTCTGACTTTGTGGAGCACACACGTTTTGCATGTGATTTATTGATCTTGCGCTGTGTGACCTCATCGCGAGCAACATAGTTGTGGCTCCTTTGCCGTGGGATGCGGCATCGCCACGACAAGTCGTGTTCATCCTCATCGGATGAGGGTGTGCAGCTCTTCATGGATTTTACCGTGGCCTTTTTATTAGGCTCCAGAGGTTCTTCTCCGGTTAACACGGCTCCGACGAGTCCGAGGACTGCGATTGCAGACTTGTGCATGGCGGATCGTGGATCCCCAAATGGTGGTTTATTGGCGAGCAGGTACGTGGTAGCTGGTATGGCCACGACCTGCGGTGTTTTGGGCATCATGTTTCTCTGCGAGTCCATCGACATGAAGGACAGGTTGAGTGCCTTTGTGGCCTCACGTCTGGTGTTAGGATCCATGTGCTCCAGCCGAGAACGACTATTGTAGGCGGTGTGGCCGCCGTAGCCTTTGGAGGAGTACCCACCGATGGAGGAGAGCACGACTTGTCGAGCGCTTGATTCGTCGGCTTCCCTCCGACATTGTTCGAGATCTTTGTGTTGCGCGACCTGCCGTTTGTGCTCCTTCACGAGGAGCTAGTGATATCCCACCAACATATCATGTGAGGCATCCATAGGAAGGGGGTTGCCCCGCACGGCCTCTCGGACCCTCTCCCACTCAGCCTCGTTGAGGTGGATCTTCTGCCGAGCCGCATTATCACCGTTGGTGGCATTGGTGTCTAGAGGATTCGGCGGATTCGAAGGAGGAACATGTCCTTCGTTCGCACCGTTGGGGCGACCTGTGGATTTGCTCCATTATCATCATGAGCGGCGATAATGGCCGCGCACATGAAGCGCTGGGGGAGATCATTACTCCTACAACTCTCATATCCAGAATCATAGGTTCCTTCCTCCATAGGAGGGTCGCATAGATTGGAGTTGTTTCTGCTGTTGTCATCTGAATTGTATGTCAGCGAGGGTGCGCTTAGGACACCGATGGGTGGAACCCATGAAGCAGGTCGATCGCCTGAGGCACCACCCATTCAGGGAGGTGAAGGGTTCTAACCTTTCCCACCAAGAAGCATAGGCTCCCGAACATCACGTCGACTCCGTCTCCTACGGAATCAAAGTCCTGACGGGTTGCCGGAGAGTGGGTGGTGAAGTCGATGGCCCCAAAGAGGAGGTGGCTCTCCATCGCATAGGAGTCAAAAATTGTAATGGATGGGGCCGTCACGACCGCAACATCAGCATACCCAGTTCCCACAGATGGCGCCAACTAACGAGGGTTTTACTCTTCATTACCCATTGTTATGGACTTGGGTTTTGGAGAAGGAGGGGAACCTGGAGATCGCAAAACGGCTAACAGACAAGAAATGTGGGACACAGTGTTTACCCAGGTTTAGTACCCCGTATGGAAAACCCTACTCCTGCTTGTCTTCTCTCAATTAAT
The DNA here is from genome assembly GCA_916181665.1 of Avena sativa. Lineage (NCBI taxonomy): Eukaryota > Viridiplantae > Streptophyta > Magnoliopsida > Poales > Poaceae > Avena > Avena sativa. The sequence continues at coordinate 259,605,913 of OV702281.1, forward strand.
GGCGACACCAAAGGTTACAGGGGTGCGCAGATTGGATCTGGCGAGATGTTTACTAGGTTATGAGGTACGTCCTCCTCGCCGTGCCCTCCTAGTTTTTGTATAGATAGGCTAGGTCGCAGGGATACGCTGAGTCAGTTACAAGTTTAGGGTTTCCCCCTTCAAGTTTCTATCCGAAGAAGACATCCACCAAGGAGTTTAATCCTTACTGGGCTTGGGCCACCTGAAATTCTCCTGGGCTTTACGATTGAGGTACGCCTTTGTCATGGGCTTCTATCAGTCTAGACAGGGTAGGATAACATCGGGAACCCGTAGGGCATACCCATGCCAGGTATCTTCCTTCATTTGACCCTCATTTGAATTCAAACCAACCAATACTACTCCAAACAAATGAAAGACCAAACAAGGAGGGGAAGAACACAACATTGCATGGGCCATGCATGGATGCTAAATGCCATCTCTTGTAGTTGTGAGAACAACCACACTTTCAAGTGGAAATCTCACCATGCATGCATTCAGATTTGAACTAAAGCCAAGCAAATAGAATTGAAGCTATATCCCCATATGGTCCCAAATAGATGAGAATGCAATAATACAAGATGGCCAAGCTTGTGTGTGTGATCCACTAGGTACCATATAGCCATATCATAACATTTCATGACCAGTTTATACATGATGAAAGCATAGTGAAGCTTGGAATGGATCCTACTCACATGGCAAGAAAAAATAGCCATGAGGCTCCACATAATTAATACTGTGACAACAATAGAGATCATATATGGGAGAATGTAGATTTAGAAGTGGATTCATCTTATTACATATGAGCTAGACAAAAGTCAAAGAAATGCAAGGCCCATATATAGTTTGGATGGTGGAAATATAAAGTGGTGACAAAGGAAGGTGGTGGAATAGTAAGAGATATGCTCACAACTCAACTTGGGAATGAACCAATTTATCAAGAAGCAAATACAATATATCAAGAGGCAAATACAAGTAATACAATATATAATGCATATGGGATAATAGCCAATTAGAGGGGTTTTATATGATGCTCAAATTCAAGGTGGCATGGTGACATGAGCATGATATAATGATGATGCAATGAATGACATGTAGGAAGTAGAAATATAGACTAGGAAAGTAGCATTACAATTGTTAGACAATTGAGATGATACAATGGATAAGATCCCCTATGCCTCAGCCATATGCTCTATCATGTATGTCATATTGTGTACAAAGACCGGATGTGGCACACTTTATTAGTTTTACTAGCAGGTACCAATCTGATCCAGCTATAGAACACTGGATAGAGGTCAAGAATCTCCTTAGGTACTTAAGAAGAACTAAGGACATGTTTCTCGTGTATGGAGGTGAACAAGAGCTCATCACAAAGTGTTACATCGATGCTAGCTTTGACACCAATCCGGATGAATCTAAGTCTCAATGCGGGTATGTGTTTCTCATGAATGGAGCGGCACTTACTTAGAGGAGTTCCATACAACCCTTGGTGGCGGGATCAATGACGGAGACGGAAGATGTTGCTGCTTCAGAAGCGGCACAGGAAGCAGTTTGGATGAAGGAGTTCCTAGTTTAACTAGGTGTGGTTCCCAATGCATTGGACCCGATGGTCATCTATTGTGACAACAATGGATCCATAGCCAATGCCAAAGAACTGAGGTCTCACAAGAATTCCAAGCATATCAAGTACCGACACCAATTGAGGAAATTATAATACTAGAGGAAGGTTTTGATAGCGTTAGCATTATTTCGATAAGCACCGGAATTGATTAGGGTCAAATTGTTGAAATTGGTTTCATATGTTATATTGAAGTATTGCAAGGTGTTTTATGCAAATGTTTGTCAATTAAAGTAACTAAAAATATTCTGAATAAAATGGATGAAAGAGTTTTATTAAATGAGAGATGTCATTAATTTTGGTGGAAAATTAATGCATGTGAGTGGGTCCTCCACCCACATGAATGAAGGAGGAGTGAGGGCACCCTCTGTGGCCTCCGACCATGGGAGGGGTGTGCCCTCCTCCCCCTATAGAAGGAGCCCCTCCTATCACTACACACCTCCTCGTGAAGGATCTCTCCCCCCTCTAGTTTATCCTCCATGGATTTGATTTAGTGAAGTACATGTTCTCATGGTGGTTTCTCTAGAAAGGATCTGCTTCTTCCGCTGCTTTGCTGGAGTGAGGAAATGGAGGTTGTCGAGGTTCTAGACGTGTGTGTGATCATGGATGTGCAGCTAGTTTGTGGTACTGGACTCGCTAGACTTCATCACGATCTTGAGATCCAGAAGTGTACGACTACATCATAAATGAGAACCAAGCTCGAAAAGCTTTTCAGTCTTCAAGGGTAAGTTCTCTATGGATGTATATCCACCCATTGCTTGTATCTGGATAGATAGATCTTGGTGCTTAGTTGTTCTATCATTGGAAATTTTTTGTTTTCTATGCTACGAACCCAATAATATATTTTTATCGGGACAACGAATTTTCTGATATTCCGAATTCATATAAGGAACAACCCATTATCACGATGCTTACTTAGCCTAACAGAGTTGAGTGGTCAGACATAGAGTTAGATATGCCCTATCAAGTGTATAGATCCAACTCCGAAGTGTACTACATGAAGCAAGGGTGTGTGCCACCAGAAGGAATGGTGTTGCTTGCATGTGAAGAGGATATAGTTGAAATGAAGAAAGCTATTGAAAGGAAAAATCTATGTGAACAGTACATTGTGAAGAATTATGGTCATAATGATGATGACATGAGGGGCCAGGTTTATTATATTTCCGAGCTTTAGTTCTATAAAGTTTTTGTCTACATATTTTTAGGTTGATCTTAATAATTTATATGCTTTGGACAAGAACGGTATGAATGAAAAAAAGACGGGTCATGGGAATTTTATCCCTTAGTGATTTATGTTTAAGGATGAAGATAGGTCATCTCCAAGAATGAAGGAACATCAGTCATATTTACTACAGTTTTAGCTGCCCAGTAATTTTTCCAAGTGTGGTGATATCTTTATTCCTTTTTGGTGTCTTCATACCAAAGGGGGAGACATGACTTATTTGAGTTTAATATTTTTGCTACTCTATGTAAGTTTAAGACTACACATTTGGATATATCTATACTTAGCTACCTTATCACAGTTGTCTTTTCCATCACAAAATTCTGATTTTTTTAGATATTTTTGTACGCAAAGGTAGTACCTCTGTACTATAGGTCGTACCGCTAGCACAAATGTTGGCTCTGGTACTACCAGACCAAGTACCATCAAATCTCCACTAAGCGTGTGCACACTTGTAGTCAATCCTCTCGTTTTTTTGATTTGGTGGAAGTGGGCGGGCGGTAGTTTCGTCGTTTTGGTGGAAGCTCCGATGTGTTTATCCAAAATTCCTTATTCATGGGTGCTCGTTTGTTCTATAGGTTTTTTAATATATATTGCAAAAAGTGAGATTTTCTTGAGCTATTTAGATGCAAAACATCGTGCACTCTCTATACTACATAAAATGAGATTTTTGAGCTATATTGCACAAAGTGAGACTTTTTGCTACTTGTTTTTACTTGATTTAACTATAATAGTCACATTGGGCCAATTGTTTCACCTTGACACCCAGTGTAACATCCCAATTTCAGCAATCCTGATTTATTGTCTAGAATGCAAAAATGAGGGGGAACAAAAACTTTTTCTAGTTAAGTGGTGCAATGTTTGCTTGATTGTTTGTCTGTGCTTATGCAACTGATTGTGTAATAGATGATACACTCCTTACCTTAACTCCAGTTGACAAAAGCTATTTAACAAAAGAGATTATTTTGGTTTATTTTACATATTCTCAAAATATTATGACATTTAAAAAAAACCTGAGCCAAGATGACCTTCCCACAAAAAATCCTACTAGTTTCTATTAACAAAATTATGGAGATCTATATGATATAATCTCCTTATGTTTTCAAGACAGTGTAGGGGTTCGTAGCATGGAAAACAAAAATTTTCTATCGCATACAAACAAACAAGCCAAGATCTATCTACTAGATTGTAGCAACGAGTCGATGGAATAACTTACCCTCGAAGATTCCAAAGCGTTTAACGAGAGCGGATTCTCGTGGGTGATGTAGTCGTACTCTTCCCGATCTCAAGATCGTGTAGACGATCCTTCCGGCGCTGCGTTCCGGCAGCGCTCCCGCAGTCGGTCACACGTTCGGTACTCGACGAAGACCTTCCTCTCCCTTGTTCCAGCAGGCAGCGGAGGTTGTAGCACTCTCCTCGCGATTCCGGCAGCACAACGGCGTGGTACCGGAAGTAGAGGGGAGATCCCGCAGGGCTTCGCCTTAAGCCGGAGCAAGTATGGTGGATTATGAGAGAGGGCTATTAGTGGTCTAGAGATTAGACACACCAATTAGAAGGCTCTAAACCGCAGGCTAAAGCAATTAGAAGCTCTAAACCAAAACGGCTCTAAACCGGAGATTAGAGGTAGAAACTTGTGTGTCTAGAGGAGGGGGCCCTGCCCCTCCTTTTATAGGTGGGGAGGCGCGGCCAGGGGAGGGGAGTCCCTCCCCAAGTCGGCCTTGGGTGGCGCGCTGGCTTGGGGAGGAGACTCCTCCCTCAAGTCGGTTCCCAACTCCTCTTGCTTGTTTCCCACAGTTTCTTGTTTTAGCCGTTTGACTTTCAAACTGGACATTTGACTTTTCTGTTTTAGGATTCAATTTAATCCTTTATTTGGGACAGCAAGAACACTTAGTACATGATGCAATCATTCCAATATGTAATGACACATTCATGTACCCCTCCCCCCTCCCGGAGTGCCGGACATTCCGGAACCTTCTAGAACATTCACCGGAATCATATCCGAACTCCGAAACGGGACTTTCTTTATATGAATCTTATTCTCCGGACCATTCCGGATCACCTCGTGGTATCCCGGATCCCATCCAAGACTCCGAACAACATTCGGTCTCTTTCTCATAATACCATAACTACTTAAAACAACGTCGAATCCTTAAGTGTGTCTCCCTACGGTTCGTGAATTATGCGGACATGATCGAGACACTTCTCCGAACAATAACCAATAGAGGAATCTGGAAATTCATATGGCTCCCACATATTTCTACGATTACTTTGCGATCGAATGAACCACTTACATACGATACCAATTTCCCTTTGTCTCACGATATGTTACTTATCCGAGGTTATGATCGTCGGTATCTCTGCATACCTAGTTCAACCTCGTTACTGATAAGTACTCTTTTCTCGTTCCCGTGATATGTGATCCCTTGTGAGCCAGTCACATGCTTGCAAGCTAATTGGATGACATTTCACCGAGAGGGCCCAGAGAATATCTATCCGTCATATGGATGGACAAATCCCACTCTTGATCCATGTGTCTCAACCAATACTTTCCGAACACTCAATGCCACCTTTATAGCCACCCAGTTACGGTGTGGTGTTTGATGTCATCAAAGCATCCATCCGGTAAAGGTGATATGCATGATCTCATGGTCGAAGGAATTAGGTTACTATGTATCAGAAAGCATATAGCAATTGAACTATTGAAATGACTTGATCTTTATGCTACGCTTATCTATAGGAGTATGTCCACCATATCATTCTCCTAACGATATGATCTTGTTGTTGATAACATCTCAATGTTCATGATAGGGAAACCACAATCATTTATCAACCAACAAGCTAGTGAAGTATAGAGGCTATACTAGGGACTTCAAACTAAGTTTACAAATCACACAAGTATTAATGTTTCCCTGTTAATACTATTATAGCATGAATGTAAACATTTATCATAAACACAAAGATATAATAATAACTACATTTATTATTGCCTCTAGGGCATATCTCCAACAGTCTCCCACTTGCACTAGAGTCATCTAATCTAGATTACATGGTAATATACCGAACACCCATGGCAGTTTGGTGTTGGTCATGTTTTGCCCTCGGGAGAGGTTTAGTCAACGGATCCGCCACATTCAGATCTGTGTGTACTTTGCAAATCTTTATATCCCCATCCTGGATATGTTCTCGAATAGCGTGAAAACGTAGCTTGATATGCTTCAGCTTCTTGTGTGACCTTGGTTCTTGCGCATTGGCTATGGCGCCCATGTTATCACAGTAGATAGACATTGGGTCCAGCGCACTCGGAACCACACCCAGCTCTGTAATGAACTCTTTCATCCATATCGCTTCTTGTGAAGCCTCCGAAGCAGCCATGTATTCCGATTCAGTTGAAGATCTCGCCACAACGCTTTGCTTTGCACTCCTCCAGCTAACTGCTGCACCATTCAAAATAAATACGTATCCAGATTGTGATTTAGAATCATCCGGATCGGTGTTCCAACTAGCATCGGTGTAACCATTAACAACGAGCTGTTCATCACCTCCATAAGAAAGAACCATATCCTTAGTTCTTCTCAAGTACTTAAGGATGTTTTTGACCGCTGTCCAATGATCCACTCCTGGATCACTTTGATATCTGCTAGTTAGACTAACAGCATATGCGATGTCGGGTCTAGTACATAGCATGGCATACATTAGAGATCCTATGGCTGATGCATAGGGAGTCTTACTCATCCTTTCTCTATCTTCTGCCGATGTCGGACTTTGAGTTTTACTCAAGGTCGTATTGGGCAACATGGGCAAGAACCCTTTCTTGCTTTCTTCCATTCCAAACCTCTTTAGAACTTTGTCCAAATATGTACTCTGTGACAATGATATTTGGCGTTTAGATCTATCTCTATAAATCTTTATGCCTAATATGTAAGCTGCTTCGCCAAGATCCTTCATTGAAAAACTATTATTCAAATATTCTTTGACACTATTAAGAAGGTCTACATCATTCCCAATCAACAATATGTCATCCACATATAGTATTAAGAATGCTACAGAGCTCCCACTCACTTTCTTGTAAATACAAGCTTCTCCATAAGTTTGTATAAAACCAAAACTTTGGATTACCTTATCAAAACGTTGATTCCAACTTCGGGATGCTTGCTTCAATCCATAGATGGACCGTTGAAGTTTGCATACCTTGTTAGCATCTTTAGGATCGACAAAACCTTTGGGTTGCATCATATACAACTCTTCATCAATGTCTCCATTGAGGAATGCTGTTTTGACATCCATCTGCCATATCTCATAATCATAATATGCAGCGATTGCTAACATAATCCTCACAGACTTTAGCTTCGCTACCGGTGAGAAAGTCTCATCGTAGTCAACTCCTTGAATTTGTCGAAACCCTTTTGCGACAAGTCGAGCTTTATAGACAGTAACATTACCATCAGCATCTGTTTTCTTCTTGAAAATCCATTTGTTCTCGACAGCCTTTCGGCCATCCGGTAAGTCCACCAAAGTCCATACTTGGTTTTCGTACATGGATCCAATCTCAGATTTCATGGCTTCTTGCCATTTATTGGAATCTGGGCTCATCATCGCTTCCTCATATGTCTCGGGGTCATCGGTGTTGTCCACCAACATGACACTCATAACGGGATCATACCAATCTGGAGTGGTACGATTTATCGTTGACCTCCGAGGCTCTGTAGCAACTTCAACCGAAGTTTCATGATCACCATCATTAGCTCCCTCTCTAATTGGTGCAGGCACCACAGGAACTTCTTCCGGTGCTGCGCTACTCGCAATTTCGAGAGAAGGTTCGACAACCTCGTCGAGTTCTACTTTCCTTCCAGTCACTTCTTTCGAGAGAAATTCCTTCTCTAGAAAGGATCCATTCTTGGCAACGAAGATTTTGCCTTCGGATCTATGATAGAAGGCATACCCAATAGTTTCCTTCGGGTATCCTATGAAGACGCATTTTTCCGCTTTGGGTTCAAGCTTGTCCGGCTGTAACTTCTTTACATAGGCTTCGCATCCCCAAATTTTAAGGAACGACAATTTAGGTTTCTTCCCAAACCATAATTCATACGGTGTCGTTTCAACGGATTTAGTCGGTGCCCTATTTAAAGTGAATGCGGCTGTTTCTAATGCATAACCCCAAAATGATAGCGGTAAATCTGTAAGTGACATCATAGAACGAACCATATCTAAGAGAGTTCGATTATGATGTTCGGACACACCATTACGCTGTGGTGTTCCCGGCGGTGTCAATTGTGAAAGTATTCCGCATTTCTTCAAATGCTCGCCAAACTCGTAACTTAGATATTCACCTCCACGATCAGAACGTAGAAATTTAATCTTCTTGTTACGTTGATTCTCTACCTCACTTTGAAACTCCTTAAACTTCTCAAAAGTTTCGGACTTATGTTTCATGAAATAGATATACCCATATCTACTCAAGTCATCCGTGAAGGTAAGAACATAACGATAACCACCGCGCGATGCTACACTCATTGGACCACACACATCGGTATGTATGATTTCCAATAAGACCGCAGCTCGCTCCATTATACCAGAAAATGGAGTCTTAGTCATTTTTCCCATCAGACATGCTTCGCATCTTTCAAGTGATTCAAAATCAAGTGATTCAAGAAGTCCATCGGAATGGAGTTTCTTCATACGCTTCACTCCAATGTGACCAAGACGACAGTGCCACATATAGGTCGAATTATCGCTTGATTTCAAACGTTTAGCCTCAATGTTGTTGATATGTGTATTTCCACTATCGAGATTCAATAAGAATAGACCATCTATCAAAGGTGCATGTGCGTAAAACATATTACTCATATAAATCGAACAACCATTATTCTCGGACTTAAACAAGTAACCGTCTCGCAATAAACAAGATCCCGATATAATGTTCATGCTCAACGCAGGCACCAAATAACAATTATTTAAGTATAAAACTAATCCCGATGGTAGATGAAGGGGTAGCGTGCCGACCGCGATCACATCAACCTTTGATCCGTTTCCCACGCGCATCGTCACCTCGTTCTTCGCTAGCTTCCGTTTATTCTGCAGCACCTGTTTCGAGTTACAAATATGAGCAACCGAACCAGTATCAAATACCCAGGCACTACTACGAGTACTAGTGAGATACACATCAATAACATGTATATCAGATATACCTTTCTTCTTGATGTTGCCGTTCTTCAAATCCGCCAAGTACTTTGGGCAATTCCGCTTCTAGTGACCTTCTCCCTTGCAGTAAAAGCACTCAGTATCAGGCTTGGGTCCAGCCTTGGTCTTCTTCGCCGGCGTGGTAACTTTCTTACCACCCTTCTTGAAGTGTCCCTTTTGCTTAGACTTGCCTTTCTTGAATTTGGTGGTCTTATTGACCAACAACACTTGGTGCTCTTTCTTGATCTCCACTTCTGCAGATTTCAACATGGCAAAGAGTTCTGGCAACGTCTTGTTCATGTTCTGCATGTTGTAGTTCATCACAAAGTTCTTGTAACTTGGTGGTAGTGATTGGAGGACACGGTAAATCCCCAAAGCATTAGGAATCACAATACCCAAGCTTTGAAGTTTGTTTGCGTGCCCAGACATCTTAAGCACATGCTCACTGACGGAGCTGCCCTCTTCCATCTTGCAGTTAAAGAACTTTTCAGAAGCTTCATAACTTTCAATTGCCGCATGAGTCTCAAAAATCAATTTGAGATCCTCGACAATATCATATGGGTCTGAATCCTCAAACCTTTTCTGAAGCTCCGATTCCAAACCATACAAGATAGCACACTGAACTATGGAGTACTGATTCTTCCGAGCGAGGTAAACATTCTTTACTTCATCGGGAGCATCATCTGCAGGTGGGTCACCCAGCGGTGCATCCAGCACATAGGTCAAATTACCAGCTGTGAGGACAATCCTCAAATTGCGGAACCAATCCGCGAAGTTGCTTCCATTGTTTTTCAACTTTTCTTTCTCTAGGAACGCATTAAAATTGATGGTAGGGGCTGCCATTGATCTACAACATATTTGCAATAGTTTAGACTAAGTTTATGACAAATTGAGTTCAAATTAATTAATGAAATTAAACTAGGTGAACTCCCACTCAAAACAATATCCCTCACATTGTTTTAGTGATCACACGAACCAAATCCACCATACCAACACCGATCATCACGAGAGTTGATATAGCTTCAATGGCGAACAATCGACATGTTCATCATATCTACTATATGATTCATGCTTTACCTTTCGGTGATCCGTGTTCCGAGACCATGTCTGTACATGCCAGGCTCGTCAAGATCAAACCTTAGTTTCCGCATGAGCAAATCTGGCTTGCTCACGTTGTATACACTTGCAGAATCTAACACACCCGATCATCACGTGGTGCTTCGAAACAACAAGCTTTAGCAACGGTGCTAACTAAGGGTGAACACTTTATGACTTGAAATTGATGTGCATGAGGGATCATCTTATAATGCTACCGTCGTCTACTAAGCAATACAAGATGCATAAAGGATTAACATCACATGCAATTCAATATATATGTGATATGATATGGCCTTTCTTCTTTGTGCTTCCGATCTCCATCTTCAAGCACGAACATGATCTTCATCATCACCGGCATTGCATCAAGGTCAATGACGCTTCTCCATGGTTGTCGTCCACCGGCTTCAACTATTACAACTACTTTGAATAGACACGCGGGTCTTAACATAAATTAAAGACAACCATATGGCTCCTGCCGGTTGCCAACTTACAATAAGGAACATTGCATACATCAAATATAATCACAATCATGGCCATATCACATCACTGCACACCCCTGCAAAACAAAGTTAGACGCCTCTACTTTCTTTGCATATTTTACGTGGTTTGGGGCTTTAAATAAGTGTCGTTCTAACTTACGAACAAGAACCACAACATTGATACTAGAATTGTTGATCACCCGTTGTACATTGGATCTTAACTATGCTAGGAGGAACAGGCACCCGCAAAGCCACTTATGCAATACAAGTTGCATGTCAAGCGTGGAGCAAATCTCATGAACGATGTCATGTAAGGTTAGCCCGGGCCGCTTCATCCCAACATACCGCAAGATGCAAAGTACACAAGAAGTAATCGACAATAAAAGCATCAACGCCCACAATGACCATTGTGTTCTACTCGTGCAACAGATCTACATATAGACACGACTCTGATACCACTGTAGGGGTTCGTAGCATGGAAAACAAAAATTTTCTATCGCATACAAACAAACAAGCCAAGATCTATCTACTAGATTGTAGCAACGAGTCGATGGAATAACTTACCCTCGAAGATTCCAAAGCGTTTAACGAGAGCGGATTCTCGTGGGTGATGTAGTCGTACTCTTCCCGATCTCAAGATCGTGTAGACGATCCTTCCGGCGCTGCGTTCCGGCAGCGCTCCCGCAGTCGGTCACACGTTCGGTACTCGACGAAGACCTTCCTCTCCCTTGTTCCAGCAGGCAGCGGAGGTTGTAGCACTCTCCTCGCGATTCCGGCAGCACAACGGCGTGGTACCGGAAGTAGAGGGGAGATCCCGCAGGGCTTCGCCTTAAGCCGGAGCAAGTATGGTGGATTATGAGAGAGGGCTATTAGTGGTCTAGAGATTAGACACACCAATTAGAAGGCTCTAAACCGCAGGCTAAAGCAATTAGAAGCTCTAAACCAAAACGGCTCTAAACCGGAGATTAGAGGTAGAAACTTGTGTGTCTAGAGGAGGGGGCCCTGCCCCTCCTTTTATAGGTGGGGAGGCGCGGCCAGGGGAGGGGAGTCCCTCCCCAAGTCGGCCTTGGGTGGCGCGCCGGCTTGGGGAGGAGACTCCTCCCTCAAGTCGGTTCCCAACTCCTCTTGCTTGTTTCCCACAGTTTCTTGTTTTAGCCGTTTGACTTTCAAACTGGACATTTGACTTTTCTGTTTTAGGATTCAATTTAATCCTTTATTTGGGACAGCAAGAACACTTAGTACATGATGCAATCATTCCAATATGTAATGACACATTCATGTACCCCTCCCCCCTCCCGGAGTGCCGGACATTCCGGAACCTTCTAGAACATTCACCGGAATCATATCCGAACTCCGAAACGGGACTTTCTTTATATGAATCTTATTCTCCGGACCATTCCGGATCACCTCGTGATATCCCGGATCCCATCCAAGACTCCGAACAACATTCGGTCTCTTTCTCATAATACCATAACTACTTAAAACAACGTCGAATCCTTAAGTGTGTCTCCCTACGGTTCGTGAATTATGCGGACATGATCGAGACACTTCTCCGAACAATAACCAATAGAAAAATCTGGAAATTCATATGGCTCCCACATATTTCTACGATTACTTTGCGATCGAATGAACCACTTACATACGATACCAATTTCCCTTTGTCTCACGATATGTTACTTATCCGAGGTTATGATCGTCGGTATCTCTGCATACCTAGTTCAACCTCGTTACTGATAAGTACTCTTTTCTCGTTCCCGTGATATGTGATCCCTTGTGATCCAGTCACATGCTTGCAAGCTAATTGGATGACATTTCACCGAGAGGGCCCAGAGAATATCTATCCGTCATATGGATGGACAAATCCCACTCTTGATCCATGTGTCTCAACCAATACTTTCCGAACACTCAATGCCACCTTTATAGCCACCCAGTTACTGTGTGGTGTTTGATGTCATCAAAGCATCCATCCGGTAAAGGTGATATGCATGATCTCATGGTCGAAGGAATTAGGTTACTATGTATCAGAAAGCATATAGCAATTGAACTATTGAAATGACTTGATCTTTATGCTACCCTTATCTATAGGAGTATGTCCACCATATCATTCTCCTAACGATATGATCTTGTTGTTGATAACATCTCAATGTTCATGATAGGGAAACCACAATCATTTATCAACCAACAAGCTAGTGAAGTATAGAGGCTATACTAGGGACTTCAAACTAAGTTTACAAATCACACAAGTATTAATGTTTCCCTGTTAATACTATTATAGCATGAATGTAAACATTTATCATAAACACAAAGATATAATAATAACTACATTTATTATTGCCTCTAGGGCATATCTCCAACAGACAGAACTTCCAACTACTCTTATCTCTAGGTTTTTCAAAAACCTTTTTCATTCTGATCCTGGTAGAAGTACCAAGAGACTATTATCTTACTTCAAAATACAACCTTTAAAAATGCCCATCTTTACCTCAAGCTAGGCTTGATGGTAACCTCAGTAGTAGTTGAATGCTTATCAAGATGAATTGCCTTGATCTGCTTTTGATGAATTGCTTTGATCTGCTGTGTGTTGATGACTTGACTGCTTAAGAACTAGAGCGAGATACACAAGGATATCATCCTCTAGGATCAAGCTAAATTAAGATCACAAACCTTAAGCAAGCTACACCATCTTGACCTATTTTTATTCATTAAGGTGACCCTGTAATCCCCTAAACTAGATCAATTTTCAGTTAATCCCTCCTAGTAACTTCCAAGTCATGGGAGACCAAATATAAGCATGGATCCTACCTATACAACCTATACTTCAACCTCAACCACTTGATGGAGATTTTGGAACCTTGCATCCTCTAAAAATCCTCTCCTCTTGCTTACTAGTCAAAACCCCCTAATCTGCCAAATTTTCCCAAGTCTGGGAATGATATCAATATCACATCTTTGGGTCCCTCCATTCCCCAACCCTTGTGCATTTTTTGAATTGAATTTGAACCATCTTGTAAACCATCATAAGGACTTCCAAATCCCACTCTTTACCTTTACTAAATCATTCTCTAGCCCACTTGTTCTTGATGGTTTTGTAGTCAAGAAAATAATCTTTTCTACAAATCTCATCATCATGCCTACTTTGGTAGAAGCTCCCATCTCTATGTTATCTTCCATGGACCGACCCTTTGCATGGTTATGATCTACTAAACTTGATCTATCAATCCACACTTCCCTTGTTTCCATTGGAGCTCGGTGCTTCTTTGTAGCATCCCAATTGTCTAACAATTGTAATGCTACTTGGTCTATTAATATATTGCTACTTCCTACATGTCATTCAGTGCATCATCATTATATCATGCTTATGTCACCATGCCACCTTGCATTTGAGCATCATATAAAACCCCTCTTATTTGGTTCTTATCCCATATGCATGGTATTGTATTACTTGTATTTGTTTCTAGATATATTGTAGTTGGTTCTTGATATATTGCTTAATGCCCAAGTTGAGTCGGGGGCATATCTTTTATTAACTCCACCACCTTTCTTTGTCATCACCTTACAATTCCACCATCCTAATTATATATGAGCCATTGCAATTATATCTGGTATTTAAATCTAGTTCATATGTGTTGGTAATGGATCCACTTCTATTTCTACTTGCTTACATATAGGTTCTCATATTGTTTTCACAATACTTGTTATGGAAGCCTTCTTTAACACCTCTTGCATGCTATGTAAGTGGATGCTTCACCTTTTTCACCTTGCCATATGGTTCCACTTGGTCCATGGGTATATATTAATTTAGGGTGGTTGTATGATAACCATAGTGGCACTCACACACTAGCTCAGCCACCTCTAATCCATACATGCCTATGATCTAGATACCCCATATGAATGGGAGAAGCTATCAAACATAGCCTACACCAACTTTTTGTGTTTTCACATCTATCAAGCTTGCACTCCATGCAAGGGCCATTCTTTCTTGTCGAACCCCTAATATTTCCTTGCGTAATCCTAATTGGTTTTATGCCTTGCTTTTGAAGTTTGCCCTAGCTATTCAAATTCTGGAATACATACCATCTAACTTTTAAATTTTTCAATCCAATCATTTCTGAATAAAAAGTTTAGGCAAAAACCTTCCTAGGCCAATCCTGGCCGCAGCAGCCCAGCAACCAACCGCTGCTCTTCTCCCTCTCTGCCTTGGACCGGCCCAGCTCCGTGCGCGCGTACCCCTTTACATCGACGGCGTCTCTTCTATTCCTCCCGTTGCCTCCTCTCTCTGTGAGCAAACGGAGGGAGAAGGTGGTCGCTTCCCCGCCATCAGTCTCGTCACCCTTCCTTCTTATCCACCCTGGTGCCTCCCTCAAACCCTAGAACCTCCGTTTCTTCCCCTCTCGCGCCGCAGCTGAGTTTCTTTTCTTCCCCACCGAGGCCGCCCCTGGTTCGTCATGGCGTCGCCGCGGTAGTCCGTCCCCGTCCGTACCAGAAGTACCGGAGGCTGCGCCTCGATGCCCTCTTCCTCTCCATGCCAGCAGCCCTCCCAATCGCGCCCCGGACCGTCGGCGTCGACCTCTTCTGCACCTCGCGACCTCCGCACGTTTTTCGCAATTCAGGTCGCCACCGCCTTCCTCTGTCCTTGCCATCGACCGGACATGCACCTGGTGAGCAGCCTGCCCCGTTTCCACCCCCCAGGCCCTTTTTTCGTTTCCGTAAGCATCGCCTCCGTCTGAACCGCCGCCGTGTGTCCCTGCTGCCCTGGTTCAGTACCAAGTCAGCCCTTGCAGTGTTCGACGCCATCATCAACCGTGTTCCCGATGCCTTCCGGAGCAGCCGGCCGCGAGAAGGGCTGGAAGAAGTCGCCGCGCCTCCTTGTGCAAGGTCGCCGCCGTCGCCAAGCCTCTCTGTCGCCGCCCTGACTACCTAGGTGAGCGCCCCGCTCGATCCTACCTCTCCCTCCTTCCAGCGCCGATCTAGCGCCTAGTAGCCTGCCCGCTCGCCGCGCAGCGCGCTCGCGTGCTCTACAGCAGACTGCGCGCGCAGTAGCAGTCCAGTAGCAGCAGAACCACAGACGCCCCTGTTCCTCTTTGTTTCTCAATGTTCTCCGTACTCCTCCGGCAATACCTCCAACACGGAAAACATTCATGGTACGTCCTTCTTCCCGTAGCACAAGACCGCACTCAAAGCGGAGCAGTAAATATCTCAATATCTTCCGCGAAAGATCGATGTTCTTCACTGAAATCTGCAGGTAGTTTCGACAGTCCTGTCGTGTGAGTTTTTCCTCTGTTCCTCGCTAGATCCCGGCGCCCCCGTTCCTCTTACGGCGAAACCATAAACACGAAAGTCGTAGTACTATGTCCCCTCTACAACTTTGATTTTTACGGAGTCTCGAAAATCCATATGGATTGATCGCCATCGTCTTTCAAAAATCGATTCAGCTAGCAAGTTTCACGTTCGAGTTCAGTTTCGTCAGAGCACCCTGTCAATTTTGTAAAAAAGCCACTGCCCGCACCCTCCTTGGCTCGTCCAAGTGTCAGCTCCCAGCTGGCCACACGCGCTGTGGCCCCATGGACCCTGTCCCCACTGTCGGTGGCTATGGGTATCTTAGCCTAGAGTGAGAAAAGTTGTGAGCTTTAATAATTCCAAATAAAAATTTCAGAAATTGTCATAAACCATATTATTTCATATCTTTTAAAATAATTCGAATTTGGGAAAACTTATAAAATGAGATATAAATGAATTTCCAATATGAATTCAAACCAATTTTCAAATTTGACCAGAATTCACTGCAGCTAGTCAAACCTTTGATTTTGACCTCTCTTTTATATATCTGACTTTAATAATAATAATTTAAATTCATTTTTCTAAATAATAAGTGTAATATATATTTTTTAATCAGAAAAATGTGAAGAATCTGTTTATACAATTTATAACATTATTTGAGAAATTTAAAATTTTCGAATTAATAAATATTAATAAATACCCTTTCTTAAATATTGCATAACTTTAATTCCGTATCTTCGAATTCTACAAATAATATGACTAAATCGATTAGCTCGACAAGCCTGTTCTAACTATGCATTCTATGATATGAATTGAAGTATGCATAATATAAATATTAAATAATCAGAACTGTTTATGAGAGTAAAACATGCCTAAATAAATTACAAAGTGCTTTATTATTGTTTCCACACCTCACCCATGCCAAGCTATGTCATACCATGTAAATTATGCATCATATCATCATGGCATACCTTATTTGCTTGTTGCATATGATTTATATGATTGTGCAATATATGTATTTCGTCCCCTTGTGTGTTTGATTTTTATCCGGAGAGACACCGAGCAAGGAGCTTATCAGGAACCTCAGGAGTTATACCCGGAGCCATCTTATTCTGCGGCTGAACTTCCAGGCAACCATATCGCCATGCCTACACTATATATAGTACCTATTGCATCTATCTTATTATTTCATCATCAGTCGCGGTCCAAATTAAATTGCAATCCCAAGTACTGCATAGCCTTTACTTTTAAACCCCACCAAAGCTTGTTTCCTCAATACCATGATCCAATACTACAGGGGTTGTTTGAGCCATGCAAGTCGTAGAATTGCATGTGTAGGGTTTGTGAGAGTCTTGGTAGTGAGGTACTTAAACAACTAAAACTGAGTAGTAATGGGATAATTAGAGAAAGCGACATTAGTGGGCAATAGCTGAGATCTAGTTTTTATCCGCCCACTTGTGTCTACCTAGGACCCGAATACTTGATACCTGTTCCTTGATTATCACACTATCCACATGTGGGCGCCTTTCTGGGTTCCCTTAGACTTTAACTTGACTCTGGAGAATGTTTTGGGGCCGCAACTAGTTCGGGCTTTATACGTTACCTACTATATAAATGCCATGTTAAGCCATGTTTATTACATGTTGTTCGATGAGCGTTTATTACTGTTGCATAGGTGCGGCACTTTGTGACGGGAATATATTGTCCATGACCTCTGCTCGCGTGGCAAGTGCACGTAACCTCAGAGTCTGTACGAGACTTGCTATAGCTTGTACGTGTAGCTCTTTTGGGCGGCCTCTAAAACATTCTGTGGTTTCTTGGAATGGTTCTGTCGTGATGCCTCGTTGTTTTCATTTGTTTGCTTATTCTGAGGTTGAGCGTGAGTGTGTTTCTATTGGTGCACCCTTGTAGGGTAAATCTTTTTGAAAAGCCGTGTTCGCGGTTATGGACGACTTGGAGCACATTTTCTTGATCATAGACAACTATAACTAAAGTACCGCTTTTGACTTGACTAAACATGCCTAGTAAATAGAGTAATCATCATGAAATGATCCATAAAATTGCCAATGGATGGGATGTTCTTCTGCCTTCTCGTTTAGGAATGAGGAGGTGAGAGGGCGATGTTTATTTATGTGGATATATAACTGTTGGGTAATTAACTGTTGTTTAATTAACGAGCGTCCGTTTATCATTGGTTAGGCAGATATTGTAGCGTGTCTCTATAGAATTTTTAGGCTTTATTTTCGGTGCAACTGCGTCACCCCCAGGTTGTCCCCTTTAGATGCATAAAGACTTGCTGAGTCCCTTAGGGTCTCACACGATAAAATATTGGTTTAGATGGACAGGTATACTCTGAGGAAGGTTACTGGTTCAAAGAGACTGATAAAGGTGGGAACGACCGTCTGGTGTAGATATTTAGGGGATGGAGATCCGTGAGATCTGTGGGCGTGATGTGCTTATTTTCAGGGCGTCTTACACCAATTTGCTTCTTATCCATACTCGGTGAAAAGAACGGAATCATTCCCCAACTCCGAAACAAAACTTTCCTTATATGAATCTTATTCTCCGGACCATTCCGGATCTCCTCGTGATATCCCGGATCCCATCCGAGACTTCGAACAACATTCGGTCTCTTTATCATCATTCCATAACTACTCAACAACATCGAATCCTTAAGTGTGTCTCCCTACGGTTCATGAATTATGCGGACATGATCGAGACACTTCTCCGATCAATAACCAATAGAGGAATCTGGAAATTCATATGGCTCCCACATATTTCTACGATTACTTTGCGATCGAATGAACCACTTACATACGATACCAATTGCCCTTTGTCTCACAATAGTTTACTTATCCGAGGTTTTGATCGTCGGTATCTCTGCATACCTAGTTCAACCTCGTTACCGATAAGTACTCTTTTCTCGTTCCCGTGATATGTGATCCCTTGTGAGCCAGTCACATGCTTGCAAACTAATTGGATGACATTCCACCGAGAGGGCCCAGAGTATATCTATCCGTCACATGGATGGACAAATCCCACTCTTGATCCATGTGTCTCAACCCATACTTTCCGAACACTCAATGCCACCTTTATAGCCACCCATTTATGGTGTGGTGTTTGATGTAATCAAAGCATCCTTCCGGTGATGGTGATAAGCATGATCTCATGGTCGAAGGAATTAGGTTACTATGTATCAGAAAGCTTATAGCAATTGAACTATTAAAAATGACTTGATCTTTATGCTACGCTTATCTATAGGAGTATGTCCATCATACCATTCTCCTAATGATATGATCTTGTTGTTAATAACATCTCAATGTTCATGATAGGGAACCACAATCATCTATTAACTAACAAGCTAGTATTATGAAGAGGCTTTACTAGGGACTCTAATTTAGTTTACAAATCACACAAGTATTAAAGTTTCCTGATTAATACTGTTATAGCATGAATGTAAACATTTATCCTAAACACAAAGATATAATAAAAACTACATTTATTATTGCCTCTAGGGCATATCTCCAACACATCGGTATCTCCATACCTAGTTTGATCTCGTTACCAACATGTACTCTTTTCTCGTTCCCGTGATATAACATTCTAGTGATCAAATCACTTGCTTGCAAGCTAACTAATGTGATATCACCGAGAGCGCCCAGAGTATATATCTCTGTCATCGGGATGGACAAATTCCACTCTTGATCCATGAGCCTCAACATAACACCTTCGTAGCACTAAACCCATCTTTATAGTCACTCTGTTACGGTGTGACATTTGATGTTATCAAGATACTCTTTCGGTGTTAGTGATTGACATGATATCATGATCTAAGTACTAAGATTAGTTCGTATGATGTTATAGCAATATAAACACAATGACCTTGACCGTAATGCTATACTTCAGATAAATGTGCATCACATCATTCCAACGATGTTGTGACCTCGTTTTTAACAACATCCAATGTCCATGATCAGGAAAACCTTTGATCAACTTATTAATCAACGAGCTAGTTTATAAGAGAGGCATAACTAGGAACTTTCTTTTTGTTTATTAAACACACATGTATTAATGTTTCCGTATTAATACAATTATAGCTTGCAAAATAAACATTTATTATAAATAAGGAATACGATAATACAAACTTTATTATTGCCTCTCGGGCATATTCCCTTCAGTCTCCCACTTGCACTAGAGACAATAATCTAGTTTGAAACTTTGCGTATTGAACACATATGGCTTTCTGGTGTTCCATATACGCGATTGCAAGTGGTTAACATAATTTACGGATCTGACACTTCAGGTCCGTTTGTATTTGCATGTCTTTGCGTCTTCACGCATCACTCATTCTCTAATGAGATGACATTGTATAAATTTGGTCTTTTGGTGAGACCTTTAGTTCCTTGGGGTTAAATCATGTCGATACTATTGTCGTACAATATATTTTTAGTGTTAGCCTGTTGCGAACCACACCTTAGTTTGATAACAAACTACTTGACACAAATGCCCTCCTTTGCTGCTACTATAGCAGTCATATACTTAGTCTTTTGTTGTAGTATCCGTCACAATGTCTTAACTTTGGAATACATCCAAATTCGTCATGGAAACTCATTTCCATTTCATTGTGCCACCCATAGTTTAAATTGAGATGAACTTAATTTGTATCTTGTGACAAAACTAGTATCAATTTAACGCATTACAATGAACTATTTGTAACTTATACAAATGGAATATATTCTTAATTCTTCCAAGAGATTATAAGAATATCCTTACTATCGTCCAATGATCATTTTATGATTCATTCTGGTATATGCTCATAACACTTAGAGCATAGGACATATCTGGATGTGTACATATCATGGTTTGATTGATCAAAACATTCTTGTGATTTTACTCATCAAGTGTCAAAACACTTGAATCTTGTTTCACTTATCAAGTGTTGATACACTTGAATCTTGATTCAATTCTTTTCCATGCGACAAGATCCTTTTATCGTCGTTTCTATATTGAACTCCTTCAATATCTCATATATGAACGTTTGGCATGACCATATTAGTGTCACTGTCTATCCATGTAGACATTCATGCTAAATATTTGGGTTTTGCCTAAGTCTTTCATCGAAATGAAATTCTTAATCTTTGTCAATAAAAGATACATCATTTCCAATCAACAAGATGTCCTCCACATAATGTATTAGAAATATGTCTCAGCGCTCCCACTTAATTTCTTGCAAATGCAAGCATCTTCATCGTCTCCTGGTGAAATTAAACTTCTTTAACAGTTTCATCATGGTGAAGATTCCAACTCTGCAATGCTTACTTCAACCATTGAAGTTTGCATGCCCTTTTTTAGCATCCTTTGAATTAACAAAACACTTTGGATCGTGTCATGCACACGTCCTAGGTAACCATTCTTTTAGAAGAACTTTGTTTTGTTTATTCATCTACCATATACCAAATTATATGTAGTGGTTGCTACTTTAATCCGTCCAGACTAAATATCGCTATGAAAGATCAAATCTTGTTATAGTCAACCCCTTGAACATTGTCGTAAAAAACTTTACGACATGTCGACTATTTCATAGATGTGAAACATCCATGTCTGTTTCTTTATCCAAATACGACCGATAGGTTTTTACACCTTTCCGGAGGGTCTTCCAAGTTCAAAACTTGATTTCTCGTGTATGGAACTATCACGGATTTTATGGCTTCAAGCCATTTGACGGAGTTAGGGCCCATCATCGCTTCTTTACATGTAGTTGGTTCATCATTTTCAAACAACAATGATTTACTTTCAAATCTTAGCATTTGATTGTTTATCCGACCTACTTGGTTCAATAGGAACTTAGACCTCTGTGACCACAACCTTTGAGGCACGTGAGCCATGAGCATTCTGGCTACCTCCAGAATGTTTTCCGGCGCTGCGCAACTCAACACATATAGCTAAGGTTCGTTAACCTTTATTAAATTTCTATTGTCCTCCCACTTAACTTTTGCGAAAAAATCCTTTTTCAAGAAACTTCACATTTCAAGCGACAAACCCTTTTGTCCTCGGTGTTATGGAGGAATACCCAATTGTTATTCGAAATAACCTACAAAGACATGCTCATCCGACTTTGGTTATAAACATCTTACTTATGCTTAGCATACCAAAATTTAAAAAAATGACAACTTGGGTTTTACCCCAAAACATAACTTACATGGTGTCATTTAAACAGATCAAGATGGAGCTCTTTTCAGTGTAAAAGCGGCAGTATCTAAATCTTTTAATCTTTTAAAACATAATGACAGTTTTAGAAATAACACCTTTGATCCAACCATGTCAAACAATGTTTCATTACAAATCTCAGACACTCCATATTCCTATGGTGTTTCGGGAGATGTAAATCTAGGTGTTTTGCTAAACTTGCAACTCAAATAAATCCCTTTATGATAAAATCATAAATCATTTATTTTCTTGTTACACTTGCAACTCAAATAAATCCCTTTATAATAAAATCATAAATCATTTATTTTCCTGTTATAATGATTTTACACTTCATCTTGAAAGTCTTTGAACGTTTTCAAATATTTCATAACTCTCTCTCATTAAGTGAATATTCACTCAAATTTCTGGAGAAAGCATATGAAGTTGAAATACATTGCTTACGATTACACATAATGGACTACATACATCAATATGTCTAAATTCCAATAATTTAGTCGATCATTCTTCTTTGGCCTTTGAACGAAGTTTCAATTATCCTGAGGAAAGTCTTACAAGCGTCATTTGATCAAATCAAAAGACTCCAAAAATCTATAAAATTGGAGTTTCTTCATGTTTTATTTCCAATATAATTTAAACGGCGATGTCACTTTGTAAGTGATCTTCCAATCATTTGTCTTTCGACATTTTAGAATTAGTTTTATGGATGTGATTTCTCCAACTAGATTTGTAAATCATCCATCTTATATGGAATACGATAATTATTTGAACAATCTTTGTTCTCATAATACCTGATTTAAATAACTATTATTAAAACAAATCTTGAATGCAAGCTTTGATGTCAACGAGAAATACAAACAACGGCTTGCTTGTTTTCAATGATCATCATCACGTATTCTCTTGCTAGTTACTTAGGCCATTGTAGTTCATGAATTGCGTCGTTCTGTATGAAATTTCATACCAACCAATTCGGTATCCAATACCTAAGAACCAAATGTTTTAACAAGCAAAGAATACAACCATAATATGTATATCATCTATATACCTAAACTGGATATTTCCAGTCTTTTCTTTTCTACCAAATATATTTTATAGATTCTCTTTCAGCATTTCCTTTTTATTTTTAAAAGAATCTATCAACATCAACAGTGGCACCATATACATGACACATAGTCCAAAGCATGTATATTCAAATACTAATACTTTTGAACTTGCACTTTGAAGTAGATCACCATCATCAAAAGATCGACATTCTTTCAAAAACCATTCTTTAGTAATCTTTTAGTGTAGTAAACACTTTACATATATCTTCTATTCATCCTTATCATGACGACTTTCATGATCAAGCTAATGTAGCTTATAAAGGCGAATCATGAGTATAACATTACTTTCCAAAACCCTTTTGGATGATTAGGATGTCTAGCATCTCCAACCTTTGCAAATTCTCATCCAATATGAGAGCATATATTATACTCTATCATATTTCAACCAAAACATTGTTTCAAATATTGTTATATCTGCCACACAAGATGGTTTCTAAAACACTTCTTTCAGCTCCTAGATAATCTCGATATTTAAATCAAGAATCATGGAGGCAAACATGATACTTAAGATACTAACACTGGAATTGTTACTCTCGATTTAATACCAATTATTAAATTTTACAGAGTAAACAGAGTTTGCTAAAAGTTTGCAGTAGGACTTTAAACTTTAGATTGACACTCAACACAATACGATACCAGTTCGTAAAGTAAATATCCAGAATTCTATAGTTCTATTATCTCAATTATAACTAAGCATAAGGTGGTGAACGAATGCCAATGACTACAACAAATTATGCAAATTCACTTTGATTTAATTTATGATAAATTGAGTTCTACTAATCCAAATTAGAAATAAACTCCCACTCAAAAACGACATCTCTCGTGTCTTTTTGGTGATTACATGAACCAAATCCACTACACCAAGTTCGATCATCATGTGGGTCGGTGTAGCTTCAAAGGCGAGCATCCATATGGTCATCATATCAAAACATATGACTCATGATTAACCTTTCGGTCCGTGTTTCGAGGCCATGTCTGTACATGCTAGGCTCTCCAAGTAAGAACCTTAGTATTCGTGTGTGTAAACTATCTTACTACCCGTGCAAAGCATCTAGGCATAGATCCGCCTCTGATACCACTGTAGGGTTCGCAGCATAGAAAACCAAAAATTTCCTACGATGGGAACAACTATATACCAAGATCTATCTACTAGATACAAGCAAGGGGTGGATATACATCCATACAATACATACCCTCGAAGATAGAATAGTGTTAACGAGGTTGTACTCGTGGATGATGTAGTCGAACGCTTTCCGATCTCAAGATCGTGATGAAGTCCATCTGGTCCAGCCGGTCCAGCACCATCAAGTCCAGCAGCGCAAAGCAGTGGTGCATCCGTGATCGCACACATGTCCGGGTACCCCGACAACCTCTGTGCCCTCGCTCCAGCGAAGCAGCGGAAGCAACAAATCCTTCCAGACAAATTCACCGGGAACATGTATCTCGCTGATCCAAGACCATGGGGAAAATCTAAAGGGGGGGAGAGAGATCCTTCACGAGGAGGTGTAATGTGAGAGGAGGAGAGGGGGGAACCCCAAGGGGCATTGCTCCCAGCCATGGTGGCTTCCCCCACCTCTTCCACATTCATGTGGGTGGAGCTCCCACTCAAAATGAAAAGCCTCCACTCCCATAAAAATGCCTCCACTCAAAAATCCACTCACATGCATTAAATTTCCACCAAAATTAATGCAAGCTATCATTTAAATAAAACACTTTTATTTATTTATTCAGAATTTTGTTAATTTCTCTAATTAACAAACATTCACATAAAACCCCTTATAACATTTCAATTTCACATGCAGAACCAGTTTCAGCAATTTCAACCGAAACAATTTCGGTGTCTAGTGAAATAAATTCATGTGCTTTCCTTTTTCTTTATCGGGCATATTATTTGCTCCAAATGGTGTCAGTATCCCTTAAGTATGTCACCGTATGGTTCGCGAATAATGTAGACATGATCGAGACCCCTCTCCGATCAATAATCAACAGCGGGACCTAGAGATCCGTACTGACTCCCACATATTCAACGATGACTTCTGTGATCGTGTGAACTTATACGCATGTAAATCAATCCCTTTGTCACGCGATATATTACATGTTCGAGATTCGATCATCAGTATCTCCATACCTAGTTTGATCTCGTTACCAACATGTACTCTTTTCTCGTTCCCGTGATATAACATTCTAGTGATCATATCACTTGCTTGCAAGCTAACTAATGTGATATCACCGAGAGGGCCCAGAGTATATATCTCCCTCATCGGGATGGACAAATTCCACTCTTGATCCATGAGCCTCAACATAAAACCTTCGTAGTACTGAACCCATCTTTATAGTCACCCTGTTACAGTGTGACGTTTGATGTTATCAAGATACTCTTCCGGTGTTAGTGATTGACATGATCTCATGGTCTAAGGACTAAGATTACTTCATATGATTATAGCAATATAAACACAATGACCTTGATCGTAATGCTATACATCGGATGAATGTGCATCACATCATTCCAACAATGTTGTGACCTCGTTATTAACAACATCCAATGTCCATGATCAGGAACCTTTGATCATCTTGTTAATCAATGATCTAGTTTATAAGAGAGGCATAACTAGGAACGTTCTTTTTATTTATTAAACACACATGTATTAATGTTTCCGTATTAGTACAATTATAGCATACAAAATAAACATTTATCATAAATAAGGAATACGATAATAACCACTTTATTATTGCCTCTCGGGCATATTCCCTTCATTCTCATGATCAACCATTATGATAAAATGATATACTCAACAAAACATGAGCTAAAACTCAATCAAAACATTTACCAACCAGCACTGATCACTCCATCACATCACCCCTCATCTATTGCCGAGACCACTATAGCAAGTGCAGTGTAGCTAACACCAAAATTTATCTCTTATGCTTGCTCATGGAGGAGCCATTGCTAGGTCTTTTCCTCCCCTCTTATTTTTCTTGCATAGTAGTAGCCATCAGTCCCCTCTGCCTCGCTGTGGCTCCCACATGACCTACTCCACCGCCCAAGTTGACCAACCATAGCTCTGTCCCTCCCCCAAGCTCCTCACATGGACCATGTCCTTGGTGCACCATCAACTCTCGGGATATAAGGCCAGAGGTCGGTGTAGCCCTCACCTTCACTCTCATTTCCCTCCTCTACACTCTATAAGCCTCCCCACTCCGAGCCAGATGCCCTAGCCCGCTTCCTCTTTGCTCTGAGTTGGCGAGGAAAAATAACAGGGTTCCTCCCAGTCTTCCTCAAGATATGGTGGTCCTCGTCGAACTGGACCCCCTCCTTTCCCTTACATGCATCCATGTACTCTGACCTACTTCCTTGTGCTCCCCCTCTTTTTGCAGGCATGCTAGAAGCCGCCATCACCGGAGCATGTCCAACTCACTACTAGGAAAACGACTATAGGTAATCCACACATCCGTGGCGAGTTCGGCATGTCCAAGCCTCTGCCATCTCACCAAGAGCCACCCCGTAACCTCGTCCCTCTCCCAGGTCCTCAAGGACGTCTCTGCATCGACATGCAGTAGCCCTGGAAGCTCCCGACTATGCTGCAGGCGGAGACGTGTGAACCCTCCTCCCAGAACCAAACCCAAGCTTGCCGGGCTCGGTGCGGCGCCCCGCGTCACCCAGTCTTGTCATCATCACCGAGGGACCCCTCTAGGTGAGCGCTCTGCCCCTCTCTACCTCAAACTAGGGTTCCCCTCTGTCCCACGCCTCGAGAGGTCGAAGACGACAAGCCGCCATCAGATCCCTCTTAAACCTATGTCCAGGATCCTCAGATATCTCTTCGTTCGCTCTCCCCACTGATTAGCCCCACCCGACTCGTTGATTCAAAGCTCAAAGCATCCCACGAACGACGACGCTCTGCTGGGCCAGCCCATCTCACCCCCACCCTGGCCAAAGCCTCAGCCTTGCAGACCACCTCCCCTCCTTCCCTTTTATTTTTGTATTTATTTTTTTCTAGATCTACAGAAGTTACTGGTTAGGATTTAATTCAAAGAAAAATGTAAACTGCCTAAAAATGTCTAGACCTAATTTTCATCATATTCTCTGGTGTTTTGTACAACATGCAGTACAAGAATAAAGTCAAAATTGTAAGTATTTCTTTTATGTCAAATAAAATACCAACATGTGCCCAAATCACTCTAGAATTTATTCAGAGAGTTTAATAAATCTAAATTCTTTGACCCCACTTTTCCTCACAAGGTATTCCTGGTACCTTGCATGTCCCATTGGCCTCATGCCAAAATTCCATATATTTCTATTCTAGAAAAAATAACAAAAACAGAACATTTATGCCATCATAAAATTCTCTAGGACACTTGGTACAACCCTTTTTGGTTGATTCCAACTCTCATTACCCAGCACAATCATACCTAACAAACCCTAGATGCCTAATATTTATTGATCCCTAGGTTATTTTTAGTGAGTAAAACTATTCTACATATAGTTGTTTCACCAATAAAATCTCTCTAGTAGTTCTATATCTACAAAAATAGTTATTCCAATTTCTGTAGAAAGGTATGTAAAATACCTAACATGTGTCATTGAATTCATCTTTATAGGATTTGTAGATTTAATATGGTGAAAATAACAAATATCATACATAATGGACTTTAGGAATTTCCTAAGGGCATTCTTGTAAATATCTTGAGATGAAACCAACTCTCCTTGAACCAGTCCATCAAAACCTACCTAACCCTAAGAGTAAATAATTTTTGGACATACTGATCTTTTATTGACAATTATTCACTAAAACTAGAACTTTTCTCACTAGAAAATTCATATCAAATCAAAGAAAAATGATAAAATAGTGAAACCACTTTTTTGGTTTCATTTTGTCAATACCTATCGGATGATATAAATTTTTGTACAATGATATAATAAAGAACTTGTCCTTGGTCTACAACCCCTTACCTAAGTAGTTTGTGGCCCTTAAATCCTAAAGAACATCCTACAAATGCTTTCAAGCCGATTCTAATCTCTCTAAATCCAATTTCCCAAGACCTACTGAAGTGTAGGATGTGCTCCTAATTTGTTTGCTATATTTTGTTGATGCTTGTATGCCTTGTGTTGAATGTGGAATTGTTTATTTGCATGTATTCTCAATGACGGCGATGGTTGCGATTGTATTAATGACAAGAAGAAGAGATATTATTATTGCTAATGGTATTCTTGGTTTTCTATTAAAGAAGTCCAAGGACATACTTCTGATCACAAGCAAGCCACCACTCCTGGAACTTTGTTATTGTCCTATTCCTTTTACATACCTGTTTGTATCCCTCTTGTAAAATGCATTACTACCTGCATTGTTTCGCTTTACAAGTACCGTGTAAATAACTTGGCTCCTCCAAGTTATGAATGAGTGTACATTAAGACACACATACCCTTGTTGACACCTACTTTTCCCTCTAGATCTAGGTTTAGATGGTTATCATCATACCTCCTTTGAAACCACGAGTTTTGATAAC
Source organism: Avena sativa (assembly GCA_916181665.1). Taxonomy (NCBI): domain Eukaryota; kingdom Viridiplantae; phylum Streptophyta; class Magnoliopsida; order Poales; family Poaceae; genus Avena; species Avena sativa. The sequence goes on from OV702281.1 coordinate 259,634,608, forward strand.
TAAAACTGTTTTGGGGTTTACCCTACTATAAATGTTTTGTATTTTTTTTACAAAACCCTTGTGAAGAGGCATCATTTCCAAGTGGATGTTTTAATTAAAGGGATGATGATTTGGAGAAGTGAGAAAGATGGACAAGAAAATGAGGAGTGTTCTACGAATTTACCGGAACAACTTATCTGTGCAACCACATTACCTAGGAGCTAGGGTCTAATGCGTAGTTTGTTCTCTTTAGCCGAGGTCTCCCTACACGTGCTATAGGAGAGAAATCTCCCGAATCCAGGATGTCCTTAGAATATATGGATATTAGTACGGTGTATGTCCTAGACAAGGTCCGGTGCAACAATTGGGTCTCCCGCGAACGGTGTGACTTAGGAGTATGGAAGGAAGTGTAATAAAAATCAAGGTATTTCCCAAACTGCGGTTTGGGTATACGTGTGTACGGAAGGGAGGATTATGGTGTAGTGAGCCACATACTCATTGCCAGGGAGAACAAACCTAAAAGGGAAAGATGCCTTTGCTAGGGATGACAAATGAAAGGTTATGTTTGATTATCCGGACCCCCGTATACTTTGAGTAACTAGTCGTGGTTGAATCCCGACGGTTGTATTGATTCTTATGGGTAAAGAATATACACTCTCAGAGTATAGTATATTCTAATGGATGTATCCACTGTCAAGGACGGTTGGAAAGATGATTTCTAGGAGTACCCAACTATTGGTTTTGAGAAATAATAGAGGAAGGATGAGATCAAGGTTTTGTTTTGACCATGAATGGTCTAATATGTTTCAAAATTTGTTTTACTCTAAAGGTGGTTTTCAAAACTGTTTTCGACAAGAATATGGAGATATCACAACTTTCAAAAGGAGGAATCTTTTCAAAAACTCTTTTCAACAAAGATTTAGAGATGCCCTATCTACTAAAGAATACTAGACTTTTCAAAACAACTATAGGATAGAGCTATCTCGCCATAGCCAAAAATTCCATATCCTTGTTTACCTTATCTCCATGGTTTGCGAGTACATTCAATGTACTCACCAGCTTTGTCCCTGGATATTTACTTAGCCAGAATTTTAGAAACAAGAAGGATGGAGCTGCTAACGTCTATGCAAGCTAGGTCATCTTCCCAGTCAGTCGCCTGTAGGGGCTCTGCGATCGATGAAGATCTTCTATTGATCTTTGTATCTCCATCATGGAAATCAAGTAAGTTTTGTATTAGTTAACTTAATGATGTCTTAATGATACTTGTCGGTTATGCTCACGGCTCACTGATCATGGGAATGTGAATTGCATGCATAACAAGGATTCTCGGACGGTAAATCCGGGGTCCCGCACCTAGTGTGCTAATATAGGGACCAAGGAAAACATGGGATATTATTTACTAGACTATTTTACTTATTTTACATATTTTGGCAACATCGAGACAAATGTATGCTCTCACATCAAACATGACATAAACAAAAATATAAATAAAAAACAATAAGAAACTTTATGCACGAACTAACATTAATATATTATAGTATCACAAACAAACATAGATATAGAGGTACAAGAATAGAGTAGCATCCCCTTACATAAATAAAAAGCAAGGGGAATCCCCTTACAACATAGATAAAATTTAGGAGTACGATGTACCCAAGCAACAAACAAAGAAAGGGTAAAAAGCAACAACACCAACATGTAGACGCATGGGCACCCCTCCTTGGCCCCTCACTCCTCATCCTATGACATGTTGTAGGGGAGGGTGTGCATGCCATTCGTGGTGGGGAAGGAGTTGTAGAAGTTGGTGAAGACGTTGAAGGTCGTGAATACGATGAACTTGCACCCACACCAAAACACCTGGCCGAGGAGATAGTAAGCATCAAAGGGGTTGGTGAAGGTGACATAGATCTCAATGACCAAGTCGATGTTTCCCTCATGGAACTCCTCGAGACAGAACATGCACAGAGATCCCAGAGGGACTTGGAGGTAGCCGGTCATGAATAAGTAGCGAGCTAGATCCGTTGAGCTCCTATACCTTGACATGGCCCACAATCGGATCTGGTTCTCCACAACGACACCAGTCGACCACTCCCTCTCGGGCACAGTTTTAGCACCCGGGAAAACCCTAAATATATTAATGACTGTTTTTTTATTTTATGCATCGTCATGGCGTCATCATGCATGTCTTGTCTCTAAAAATATTTTAACTAAAACCATATTTTATTTCTACTCTGAATCTGTCTTATAGTTAAAATTAACGTCAACTTTCTTGCTCAAATTATTTACCTAAAAAACTATTTTCCAATACAGTTTTAATAAAATAAACAAAAAAGGAAAATATTTTAAAAATAATAATGAACTTAACCTAGACCAAAACCGGCCAGGCCCAAAGGACCAGGTGGCTGAACCCAACCTAGTCCTAAACTAAACCCTAACTGCAAACCCTAGACTACTCTACCCAAACCCGCCGCCGCCTACACCTAGCTTCACACGCCATGATCCCCGGCTCCACTCCCACACGGCGCGCAGGACGCCACAACCCTCCCGCTCAACACACACCCTCGCCTCTCACCAACCGCGAGGCCCCGTGTGACCCCCACCTCTTCGTCTATCGCCCACCAACCGATCCAATCCAAACCGACCCTGGCCCTCGCTCCCGTACACATGACCCCTCCATCACCCCGCTTACATCACCAACGCGTGACCCCACCCAGCCCGCAACCCTCCCTCTCTCCCTCGATTGACGCTCTCCCTGGCCCCAATCCCGCGATTCCCCACCCTCTCTCGCCTTCCTCTCCTCCTCGAAACAGGCATACACCCAGCTATATTAATATAGCAATCATTTGATACCGCTGCTGGGCCAGACAGCACAATGCCCAAAAGAAAAACAAAGAAACCAAAGAAGAAAAGAAAAGAAAGCCGAAGAACAGTGGCTTGACGAAAACAGGGCGGATCCGCACCGCTGCGCCCTCTAGCTAAGTCCCACCACATGCCTAGCACCTTCGAAGCGTCGCGCACCAAGCAGCACCTCCAGGAAGGGAAGCGACGATGACGACGCTGCTGCCCGGACAGGTCCTAGGGTTTCCCCCGGTACGCTCTGGGAGGTGGGAAAGAGGTACACCCGACGCCCTACAATAAGGACGATGGCACCCGCAGGCGTCACCACGTTGGTGTCAAAGAGACAAGGATTTCTCCCGACCCCTCAAGACAACCACACACCCAGACGCTTCACCGAGCTCCACCATGCTTGCCGTCCGCCAATGCACGCCAACACGGTCTTACATACGCCACCGCCGTCACACCGAGACACACGAAGTAGGGCCGAGAGAGCAGAGAAGAGAGGCTTCGGTGGGGGATTGCTTGAACCACGGTGCGCGGGAGGGAACTTCCTCCACCACCAGAGGGTGGTATCCGACCGGATACAGCCACAGGGAAAACCAGGCCCACATGGCCTGGCTGAACCCAACAGGGCTCGTGAAGCCCCACCGCCGCACTGCAGCAAGGGAACCGTCGTCCAGGCCAACCCCACACTAGCCCTACTACTCTTTCCCTCAGAGGATCAACTGCCACCGTCGAACCCTGCCGCCAAGTAGATGCACCAACACCATCACGCACACCCGGGAGACCCGGACCGTCGCTGGTCTAAGAATCACCGCCTATGCACGCAAGGGCTCGGAGGAACGAACCTGGCGAGCGCAGCATCTATGTACCGCCCATGGTTCCCCAAGCAAGATAGTCGGGCGACAAACAGATCTAGGCCCGCCCGGCCCAGATCCATTTCGTCGTATGCATCATAGCCAGGAGAGGTGCCAGCCACCCGCCTAGGGAGTAGAGGTCCCGGCCGGAGCCCGCAAGGCCTAGATCCCGGCCCAACCTGGCCTAGATCTGGCCTTGAAGATGCCACCGCCGAGATCCCCCAGCACCTCCCCAATGCCCGCTTGATGGGGATCCCACCGCCATGCCGCTATGGAAGAGTCCCGCCCGCCGCTGCTGGACCCCGCTCCCTGTCGGACTCCGTGGTGCACAGCCGCCGAGAGAGAAGCCCCGCGACTCCCCTGCCGCCGCTGGGAGAGAGAGCACCCGCCGCCGCCGGCACCGCACGGGCTTAGCCCGGTGGCACGCGCCGACGGCGGCGAGAGGAAGGGGGTCGAGGTAAGGGGCTGTGAGGGAGGCGACAGAGAGCCCGCCCCGTCGCCCGCGGGGACGAGCGAGGCGAGCGAGCCCGAAGCGTTTTTTCGTTAGTGAGCCCGCTCGCCTTCCTCTCTCCCTAGCCTGAGGCACGCCGACGCCACATCTCCCTCCCGCTTGCGCCGCCGCCCACTTGGCCTCATCTCGGCCGCATCTCGCCGGCCCGCCTCCACCTACGAGCAGAGCCACCATGCCCTCTATCTAGAGCTCGCCCGCCAAGCCTGTGTCGCCCACCGCCACTACCAAGATCCGCGTCGGCCTCCGCGAGCCCAACTTTCTTCCGACCACCGTCCAGCAAGCTCTCCGGACCCAAGCGCCGCCCTCCTCCTGAGCGTGCCGTTTCCGCTGTCCTCCGGCCGCCCGCCGTCGTGGCGCCTCCCTCGCCGCCTGCCCGAGCCGCCGCGTCCCTGGCTCCTGACTCCGTCTACCAGCCCGCCGCCATAGGTCGTCGCTGTCGCATGGAGGCCATGCCCCGCCGCCTCTGCAGCGCCATGGCCACATCAACCCGTTCTTTGTATCCCCGTTCGAACCATGTGCTAGGCCGTGGGTCCGTATGTGGCTGCCATGTTGAAGCACTGATGAAGTTTGGTGGTATCTGTTGGTAAGCGATGATGTGGTGATGATGTTGTACATGTGAGGTAGACATGCAGATGGATGCTTCAAGACTGATAAGATGGGAGAGTGTAGATTTTATTTGGTTCGACCCTCCATAAGATCTTCTGAGGAGAATCGATCCAACACCCGGGTTTCTGCCATCGATGCCGAACCCGAGTGCAGTACTGTCGAGCCTGAAGAAACTACGTCAAGGACTATCCATTGTTAAGATCTCCATCGACGAACGCCATGATCTTCGACATGGACGTTAAGGCCCTAGACCCGAACCTCGAAGACCAATCGCGGCAAGACAGATCTCACCGAACCCGAACCCTCGGATCCAAGATCTCTGATCCGTGATAAGTGACCCCTACCTATCCCGCATATATTTTTTTATAATATATGACATCTATAATTGTTGCATTCAAATTATCATTATTGCACACATGTCATGTGGTTTGGGGGCTTATGCCGATTCACCTCATCATAATTAAATATGGAGATCATATGCGGGGTTTTCTATATTATATTGCTCCATTTAAATTTGTGTAGCGAATCGGTCTTATGTTTTGCCTTGTTAAGACAACATTTAAATTGCGGGGTATCTAAACAACATGAACCATCTAAATAATTGTCGGGACCCCGGTTCCGCTTAATATTGCCTAGTCGCATCGCACCTTTGCCATGCCATGCATCATACATGCATCATGCCCGATCTTATGCCATATTAATAAATAGTGCATCCGGTGTTTCTTCTAGTGCTTTAATTTTCCACGGATTAGGACGATGAGTTGATGCGAGTGTCGACCCGAGCTTCGGATGAACCTTCAGTAGTGTTTCTCAGGCGAGCATTCTCCCCCTTTCTACCTATTTTGCTTTTATAGTCTTTACTTCCTCTTGTCTATCTATTGTTATCTGTTTTGTGATGCTTTAGATTCCATGCACCAGTTATATTCCTTGCAGCCTCTATATTGCATTGGACACCTCCTATTGACTATTGATTGATAGACAGTCGGCCTTACGAGTCGTAGTTGCTTGCTCTCGTGCTGCTTCGTGTCATCGATGTTCCATCGTTGTTGGGTGGCTGGCACATGCTTAATGGTAGATGTGATCATGGCTTTAATTACCGTTTAATAACTAATATTGAAAGTAGGTAAATAATGAAGAGGCACTGGTGGTTAATAGACAATATTTGGTTTTTAACTGCCCACTTGTGTCCACCTAGGACCCGAGTTATTGACACTTGTTTCGAGATCGAGCGCGCTAACCATAGGTGGGGTGTGTGGGCACCCCCATCGATTTATTACCTAATTTCAAAGTACTATACCAGGGGCCACAAACTAGTTTGCGATGTTATTACTATCCTGTACTTATGCCATGCTTTACTCCTTTATTTACTATTGCGCGTGGAGCGCCTGTATTGTTTTGGATCGTGGCACGATTTCACGGTATCGACAAGCCCAACCACACTTTCGGGTTCCCAGTCATTTACAACCATTCTCGCAAACCCTGGGTCCATCTCGGAGACCGGCCGACTTTGTTACGGGTAGCTTAGTGGGGTGGCCCCCATGTGCTTGCTTTGGGTATCGGAAACATCGTGTCTAAAACCCCGTCGACATACTATTGGGTGTATGTTTTGTGATCTTGTACATACCTGATCTGACAACAAGGGTGTAGGTGTGTGTGGTAACTTTGGTGCACCCCTGCAGGGTTAAATCTTTTCAAAAAGCCGTGTCCGTGGTTATGGACGACTTCGAGCACAGTTCTCGATCATAGACAACCATAAATAGAGTTTACTGTTATAATATGACTTGTATCTGATATTACTAGTAAGTTGGATAACCACCATGGAATGAATGAATAAAAATGCCAACCGTGTGAGTTTCCTCAGATTGACTTCCTCGTTTGGTCTCGAGTGGGAAATATCAGGATGGGTATGTTTGGTGGTAGTATCAGGTTGGTTACGAATAGGTCTTTCTTATCCCTCTCTAATAGCCGACAGTTGTATCGAGTTTCTATAGGTTGTTTAGTGCATGCTGAGCTGCTGCTTCACGTGTACTGGCCTCAGTACTGACCGCTCTCTTTTTTCCTTTGCCCTCTGCCGACATCTCTTTTGTTTGAGCAGGTTTAAGATCGACATCGTTAGTAGGGTTACCCTTCCGGCTTGGCGTGGGCAGGGTTATGGACGCCATTGGTTATTCTTCAGAGCTCTTAGTGCAATTTGCATCTTGCTCGTACTCGGACGTGGAATCATTTTCAAGGTGATTTGGATCTATGTACTGTATACCTATATTCTTGACTTTTTGAGTCGTCGTTGTATATATCTATTTTGTGGGTTTTATCGTGGACTAATGTGTAATGTATTACTTCGTTTTCTACCCGCACGAAAGTGCCTGGTGGGCACCTTTGAATCATTTCTATGCGGGTTTGGCAGGAATCGCTAAAACTTGCATAGGGCCAATCTGAGGGTGTTACAGAGTGGTATCAGAGCTCAGCAGTTGCGATACCCCACTGGTCCAGCACGTAGGATAACCTAGCTAACGCACGTTGTAGAGCGTCAAAACTATTTTTGAAAATCGGTTGGATAGATCTGATTAGGTCTCCTTTTACTCCTTACCCTTGTGCTATTCTCTTCTTATCTCAGCGTGTTTTGAATCTGCATTCTTATCTCTTCTTTGAGTCCATGAATTCTCGTGGTTGGGTTTCCGTCGTACCTTTAGGGTTTCGTTTCCCTCTATTTGCAACGGTGTTCTGCATCCGGTCTTCATGCTATCTAAGTAATTTTCCTCTATTGTACCTTTCAGTGGACCCAAAATTCACTAAAAAAATTCTTTGTATCTTCTAGTGTTCTCTCACGCTAACATCATCAGCATCAAATACGACGAAGAGTTTGCCTCACTCCTTTGTGTCCGAACCTTGTTTGTGAAGATCTTCAGTCTAAATGCCGAGAATGGTTGCATGCTTTTCTACTAAATGTGTGGACTAATAGTTCTAGTGCGTGATGGATTGGCCGCCATGCCTACTACTCAATCTATTCGCTCATGTACATTGAAATGGATTAGAGTGCATATTTTCTGTCCTTCTGTCGAAGTTAGAGGTGGCCTTATCTTTTGAGACCTCGACTTCGTCTGGGTTTCTCCGGTGTGTTCTCTCGACGGAAATGACCCTTGTTGGTGGTGTCACCGATTTTAGGACGGAGAAAGAATACTTGTTAGTGGTGTCGCAAAGATCTACACGAAGCGAGAAGATTTGGATCGCCGGCTTTCTTCCCCATACCATGAGGCGGATCTCGAGGGCGAGATCCATTGTTAGTGGAGTCGAATTGTAGCACCCCAGGAAAACCCTAAATATATTAATGCATGTTGTTTTATTTTATGCATCGTCATGGCGTCATCATGCATGTCTTGTCTCGAAAAATATTTTAACTAAAACCCGATTTTGTTTCTACTCTGCCTCTGTCTTATAGTTCAAATTAACCTCAACTTTATTTCTCAAATTATTTACCTAAAAAACTATTTGCCAATACAGTTTTAATAAAATAAACAAAAGAGCGGGAACATATTTTAAAATAATAATAATGAACTTAACCTAGACCTAAACCGCCCAGACCCAAAGGCCCATCTAGCTGAACCCAACCCAGTCCTAAACTAAACCCTAACTGCAAACCCTAGACTAACCAACCCAACTTGCCGCCGCCTACACCCAGCTTTAGGCTGCTCATAGTGGGAGTAACATCAATAGTAACAAAGATGTCACATAGAGTAAAATGATGATGTGGCAGAGACAAATGGAGTAACATAATATGTTACCATCATATCACACTTTCCAATACAAATGAGTCTACAAAATTATACTCTATGTTACTACACTAAGTTACTTCCACTATGAAGATAGTAACTTAGACTAATAACATGTGCATGTTACTGATCTAAATTACTATGCACTTTAACCAGTCTCACACGCCACGATCCTCGGCTCCACTCCCACACGGTACGTAGGACGCCACTCCCCTCCCTCTAGTACACGTGAGTAACATCTATCGCCCACCATCCCCGGCTCCACTCCCATGCATGGCCCCCACCTCCTCGTCTATCGCCCACCAACCGATCCAATCCATCCCGACCCTGGCCCTCACTCCCGTAGGCTGGTCATAGTGCATACTAACTTAGACTAGTAACATGCATATGTTACTAGTCTAAGTTACTACCTTCATAGTGCAAGTAACTTAGTGTAGTAACATGGAGTATTGTTTTGTAGACTCATTTGTATTGGAAAGTGTGATGTGATGGTAACATATTATGTTACTCTATTTGTCTCTCTCTTCATTAATTGCTTGTCACATCATCATTTTAGTCTATATGGCATCTATGTTACTACTCATGTTACATCCACTGTGAGCAGCCGGACACGTGACCCCTCCGTCGCCCCGCTTTCATCGCCAGTGTGTGACCCCACCTGGCCCGCAACCCTCCCTCTCTCCCTCGACCGACGCTCTCCCCTGGCCCGAATCCCGTGATTTCCCACCCCTCGCTCGCCTTCCTCTCTCCCAGCCCGAGGCTCACCACTACCACTTCTCCCTCCCGCTTGCGCCGCCACCCACTTGGCCTCCCACGCATCCACCATGTTCTCCCTCGACCGCATCTCGCCAGCCCGCCTCCACCTGCGAGCAGGGCCACCGCGCCCTCCCTCTAGAGCTCGCCCGCCAAGCCTGTGTCGCCTAGCACAACCACCAAGCTCCGCGTCGGCCTCCATGATCCCAACTTTCCTTCGATCGCCGTCCAGCAAGCTCTCCGGGCCCAAGCGCCGCCCTCCTCCCGAGCGTGCCGCTGCCACCGTCCTCCGTCCACCCTCTGTCGTATCGCCTCCCTCGCCGCCTGCCCGAGCCAGCGCATCCCCTGGCTCCCTAAACCCATCTACAGCCCGCTGCCATAGGTCGTCACTATCGCATGGAGGCCAGGCCCTGCCGCCTCTGTAGCGCCATGGCCGTATCGACATGTTCTTTGTATCCCTGTTCCAACCATGTTCTAGGCCGTGGGTCCGTGTGTGGCTGCCGTGTTGAAGCGCTGATGAAGTTTGGTGGTATCTGTTGGTAAGCGATGATGTGGTGATGATGTTGGACATGTGAGGTAGACGTGCAGATGGATGCTTCGAGACTGATAAGATGGGAGAGTGTAGATTTTCTTTGGTTCGACCATCCACAAGATCTTCTGAGGAGAATAGATCCAACACCCGGGTTTCTATCATCGACGTCGAACCCGAGTGCGATACTGTCGCCCAAAGAAACACCGTCAAGGACCATCCGTTGTTAAGTTCCATCGAGGAACGCCATGATGTTTGACACGGACGTCAAGGCCCCGAACCTGAACCTCGAAGACCGATCCCGGCGAGAACGATCTTGCCGAACCCGAACCCTCGGATCCAAGATCACATATCCGAGATATATGATCCCTACCTATCCGGTCTATATTTTTTATAATATATCACATCTATATTTATTGCATTCAAATTATTATGATTGCACACATATCATGTGGTTTGGAGGCCCTATGTCGTTTCACCTCATAATTAAATATGGAGATCATATGTGGGCTTTTCTAGTCTTATATTGGCCCCATTTAAATTTGTGTAGCGAACCTGTCCTATGTTTTGCCTTATTTAGACAACATTTAAATTGCGGGGTATCTAACCAACATGAACCATATAAATAATTGTCGGGATCCCGGCTTCGCTTAATATTGCCTAGTCGCATCGCACCTTTATCATGTTATATGCATCATACACGTATCATGCCCGATCTTCTACCATATTAATAAATAGTGCATCCGGTGTTTCTTCTAGTGCTTTGCTTCTTCATGGATTAGGTCGACGAGTTGATGCGAGTGTCGACCCGAGCTTTGGATGAACCTTCGGCAGTGTTTCTCAGGCGAGCATTCTTCCTCTTTCTACCTATTTTGCTTTTATAGTCTTTACTTCCTCCTGTTGATCTATTGATATCCGTGTTGTGATGCTTTAGATTCCGTGCACCAGTTATATTCCTTCCAGCCTCTATATTTCCTTGGACACCTCCTATTGCCTGTTGATTGATAGAGAGTCGGCCTTGCGAGTCGTAGTTGCTTGCTCAGGTGCTGCTTCGCGTCGTCGATGTTCCACCGTTGTTGGGTGGTTGACACATGCTTAATGGTGGAGATTATCATGGTTTTAATTACCGTTTAATAACTAATATTGAAAATAGGTAAATAATGCAGAGGCACCGGTGGGTAATGGACAAAATTTGGTTTCTAACCGCCCACTTTTGTCCACCTAGGACCCGAGTTCTTGACACTTGTTCCGAGATCGAGCGCACTAACCAAAGGTGGGGTGTGTGGGGAGAATTTTAACTTGCGGCTCAAAAGTTGAAGCGCCAAGGCAACGCGGGGTCCGAGTCGGTATTGGATCGCGATACCCCAAGTTGGCGTGCCAAATGCTCAGAGGGTATTTTTCGGCACCAATTCAACAAACCGCTTGAACAAGGGAAAAATCGCTAACGCTCGTCAAATTGGGCCCCGCCTGTCACTTTTGACCGTTAAGTCGCTGCCATCCTGGCTGCCATGTAGACTTACAGCGGTGGCGCCCTTGTGTTCAAACGGTCTTTTTGACCCGGCCTTCTTCTCCCCAAAGGAGCGATCTGTGGTCACCGCCATGGCGCGGAGCTGGGAGGGAATTCCTCCAGCGGCGAAATCTAGCACCTGGCTGAACCTGATTGGTCTCGCCCTCCTCCTCCCAAAGCGGAGCTCGACCCATGGCACAACAGCACCCATGGCACGACACCGGGACGAGATTTCTGCCTCAGGGTCCTTCTCCAAAATCCGAGCTCGTCGTTGCCGTTTGTCGCACCCGCACTAGCCAGGCCTCCTTACTCCCGAACCCCAAGGCCACATCCAATCTGTTCGGCACAATGCCATCAAGGTGAATTTCCATCTAGTTTTCTTCTTGTGATTGTGGTAGTAGAAAACATGTACCGATATGTTGTTTACTAGACTTTTATTTGAAATTAGTAGCTCCATGATGAAGAAAAGCTGCGGTGACCCAGCATACCACTGCATGATGTAGTATACTATAGTCGTAGACATAACACCAATGAAACACCGTTCACTGGTATTATATCCCTCAGAGTGGTACAACAGAAACACAACAGGTCCAAGGCATGGCTAAAGGTTACAACTCGACTCTTTACATAAGATCCAGAGAACACTCAAGGTTAAAGAGAGAGAACGAAATTTCTTACAAAGAAGAATCATAAATAATCAACTCATAACTATTATGCTAATAAGGTCAGCATCAAACTATTTGGCTGGTATTGCTGTTATTGTAATACTATATAGAAGTAGGTTCTATGGCTAGAGATTATATTTCTATCTAATTAGCAACTTCGTGTTCATTTTAGTACTCCCTCCGTTCCATATTAATTGACTTTGATTTGTCAAAATTTGAATGAACCTATATACCAAATAGTGTCTAGATTCATTCAAATCTAGAAAATTTTGAGTCGATTAATATGGGACGGAAGGAATAGATGTATATATTGACTTCCTTGACGTTATTGAAGGGCTTTAGCTTTTGATGTTGTTTCCTGGAGCATAAGTTGATGCAGACGTCGTCTGTATTGGCTTCAGAATCTAGCAAGGGTTAAGAAGATACGTTGAGTACGAGCGTACTCAGCAAGTTCACTAGACAAGGAGTGTTTGATGCACTATATCTATAACCACATACCATAGGTCGTAGGCAATGCAAGTTTTCGTAAACATTTCTTCAAAGGTTGCTTTTATTCTAAAAAGCTATGTCCATAAGCCTTCACGGGTTTACCAGAACTTTCATGGAGTTCCTTTCCCGCCGCGTTCGTAGCTCCTTCCCAAAACAAGGAGTAACAAGTTACAGTTCTTACACTTTGCAGAGGTGCGTCACTTTACTCATGAGAGATTAATTCTTTGTTGCACAACCGAGCAACTTATTCTCGTCCACAATTCCGTGATGTGGGGTCCAAAAGAAGATCCAAGCCAATCACTGCCCCCTTCGCGACCCCGCATGTCTCCTTGGTGTACACCATGCCCACCCATTGAATTACGGCAATGGTTAGTACATACCGTTAGATGCCAGAACTATCGTGGGACGTTGAGGGTTCCCACCCATATGCATATTATCCTATATGAATTACCAATTAATGCACACTACGAGGATAACAGGCATGACTTGCACATCCGGCTACATGCTAGAGGAAGAAGATACAGCTGACTTCTCTATCCCATTCCAAATCTCATGGTTAACGTGTGATATACGACGCAAGAATCACTGGCGACATTGGTTGTTAAGTCCTAGATAATATGTTCCTTTACCACCGGAACTTTCATATTAGGTTATTACCTCCTGGTAAATAACCTATAATCAATTTATTATGAAAATAGTATTTTTTGACCTTTTTGAAATGCAGGTGTTAACAACACTGGATTTGCAAAAATATTTTACAGAATATAATCAAAGGACATGAGCAGTTGTGAACTTGCCTTTTGTGATTGCAAGGTTATGCACTCACGGTCTTCAAGACAATATAAGATCCAATATCTGAAATCAGCATCATTGGTCCGGTAAGGACTAATGTTTAAAGAAGCATGATGCCATTATGCATAAGTAATGTAATGCAATTTGGTAAGTTCGTATCCCCAGAATAAACGTTGATATAGGTTTGGAAACTGGAAAGGTTTCCTTTAGAATGTGTTATACTTTTAGATAGGCTTCGCACTTGTGCTTTTTATTAAGGCTTGTGAGTGTGTGTGAAACAATGTGTAATTAGAATACCATACAACCAATAAGGTATACAATTGAGGAATGCTACGCAAGGCTACTTATATAAGAATTGTTCTTCTTCAAATTTCATTTTATAAGTAATGACATTTATAAGGAATTAAGTGTTAGCAATCCTAAGTATACAAATAAAGTTTAAAGCAATGTGATTATGATTAATTGTCATGTGTTGACTAGGATGAAAGTCCTTGAGTTTAGTTGTTAAGGGTTGTAGATATTATTTTAAGATTTGTTGTTTGAAGTGGCAAAAAGAATAATATTTGAAGAAAAGATTTCTTTTCTAAGGTTTAAACAATCTTTGTGGTTAATCGAATGTGGTCGATGTTGTTTGTTCTTCCTTGAATAATTTGAACTTGAGATGCTTTAGGTTTTAGTTAAAATAGATCAAAGTTAACTATAAAACACATAATAAAGTCTTTACCATACTATTAAAGTCTTTTAGACTAAAGTTAACTTAAAAAAATAGATGGACTTAGGGTGTACTATTATGATATTTGTATCTTGTTCACTTTTTAGTGTTTCCTTAAAGTTATTTAGGAATAATGATACTACTAGTTGATTAGTGGTTTCTTAATATTATAATGGAATAGAAGCTTTTACCTCCTTATAAAGGTGTGGTTATGATTTGTATCCAAGGAAATAATATTACTTAACTACTTATGAATTCACTATAGTGTTTTGGTATGTTGATAAACTTGTGGTTTGAATTAAAGGAATAAGTTTTTATTTAGCCACAAATTATTCTTGAAGATTTTATATTTGATAGGGATCTTCCTTTTAAGATATTCTATACTTATGGTGGAATGATATTTAATAAGATTTTATTTAAAATGTGTTGAACCCTTTAAACTTCATATTATTAATGTTTAAGACTAATACTATTTATTAGACCTCAATTGGCTAATTTTGGAAATATTAGCAATTTTTATTTACTTTTATAAGAATTATTAATTAAGAAAATAAGTTTTAACTCAATTTATTAGATTATTAGACTTTTCTTACTTCATATGTCAGATGTTATATTTTTAACATGTAGGTATTATTTTTTTGATTATTATGGTATATTATATTTATTTTTGTGATTTATAAATAATAAGATATGATTTTTATAGTATTAAACACGTAATAAGTAATAGATTTTTAATAATAATACATGATTATAATATTAAATTGTAGTTCTTATTTTTCTAAGAATTTTGGTATATTATTTATATTTTTATCAATTACCATTATTAAAATATGAATTATCAAAGTTTTATTACTTATATAATCTTTATTAAATAGGATTTATTAAAATAGTTAGCATAATAATGTTGGATATTAAAGTTAAATTATAAATTTTATTTTTCTAAACATGTTCATATATTACACATATTTTTCTTAATTATAAAAGAAAAGTTATTGAATTTTCAAGATTTAATCATTTATTAAATTTCTGGAAACATTTTTATTTAGATTTATTATGTTTAATCTATTTCTTAAATAGAAAATAACTTTTCACACTCAGACTAGTTTTAGCCTAAGTCACAGACATGTGGGCCAGTGGCCACGTTGGCATGGACTATTCAACGCGTGGACCCAGTCAACACGACGACGTGGCACCAGGTGACATCACCGTGACGTCACCTCGCCGGTGACAGTCAGATGCGACACGGCGGCGGCGTTCTAGCGCGAATTAGCAAGTGTGGTTAGTCTAGTTAGAATCAATGCGGCGCGGTGAACCTTATAGTGGCGGCGCCGCTAGCGAATGGTCACCGAAACTAGCCGGCGACGAGCCCGTGCGGCGGTGCTTGCATTCGATCATAGTAGCGTGGATCTAGGAAGCAATTGAAATAATGGAGACCACTAGGAGGTAGAGAGACTCACCCTGGTCACGATAGTATGCTCGGGGAAGCAAGGGGAGGCGTGACAGCGATGAATCAACGACGATGGCCATGATGGTCGATGAAAGGGAATTCTCGATTTCACATGATTCACGGTGCGCCAGCTCCCATTCTTGGTCTTAGGCGAATAACAAGACCGCGATGACGCGTCCATCAGTGGTTTCAACGAGGCAAGGGGTGGTCGGACCTAACTGGAACGACGATCTCCGGCAAGCTAGGGTTTCAGGTGAGGAAGAGAGATATGTCTAGAGAGCGAGATAGAAGATAAGATTGGTACGAGAGGATAGAGGAGGACGCGGCGGTCTTATATACTCCTCTCAGAGTCGGTGGCGAGCATCACGACGGTCGATTCGTGCTGACAACAGCGGACGACATCGGCGGGGCGCACGCAGCTGCTTGTGTGCGTGAGGATGACAACGACGACAGTTTTGCAGAAAACCCCCTGGCAACTCTTTCCTCTCAACCCATGATCCCTCCTCTGGCCCCACTCGTTAGTCATCGTGGTTGACTAGTTGGGCTCGTTAATGGGCCTTGGTGCACTGTGCGCGAGCAGCAGATAGAAGGTTAGGAAATGGGCCTCGGGCCAGATTTTAGGCTGAGCAGTTTATTTGATTTATTTCATTTTAAATTATTTTTACTTTCTAGCTTTTGTATTTTAACATTTGTTTTGAATATTCCTTTATGAGCCTTTTTGCTAAATGCTTGCAATAATAAATAAAATGTATTTAGATTCATTTTGTGAACCTTTATTATATAAGGTTTATATTTTCCTTATTTCCTTTATTTAGGTCCTTTATATTAACATTTTGTAGAGGTTTTTGTTATGAGTTTGATTACCTAAATAAACCATAATTTATTAAGGAATGCATTACTATTAATTCATGAGAGTTAATTCTTATTAACTTATCATATTAAGGGAATTTTTTATATATAGTGATCCTTCTTATTATATGACACATACAATTCTTGGGAATTAAAATGGTTAGTGTTATTCTCATGGATTTAAATGATATCTAGATAATTAGTTTGTTATAACTTGCATAGAATTTTAGGGTTTAGAATTACAACTGTTTACTATCAGTTTTAGGAGGCTTAAATTTATTCCCGATCTTAGAGTTAGGAATAACATTTAAGGTTTAAGACATATTGTCTTTATGCTTATGATTGGAAATGATACCATTATTTAAGGTGAAGTAATAGGGTTGTTCTTTAGAATGGCTTAAGAATAAGGGTTGATAATTATAGTTCCTAGGCACTTATGGTTTTAATGTTATGAAGTTGCAAGATATACTTTAGTGATTTGCTATAGGAAAATATCCCTATAGGCCACTATGGAAATAAAATGGTGGATCATACAAATGAAATAGATATTGAATTTGATTATAGATTTAGGTTGAATGTTACTAAGAATTCCTAGTTTCTATACTTTATAAGTATGGACTCCTAATTAAGGAATTCCTTTCCTAGATATAATACTTCTCCATATTCATCATCATGGGTTAACATGATGGGCTTTACTTCACAAGAATATTATTACCAACACTTCCTCCTTCTAAATCCATTTGTAATCCAATGATCTTGACACTAAGCTCAACATGATCTCCCCATAGAGATCATCCTCTTCTCTAAAGTACTTCTTATGAATCTAATTCCACTTGAATGATCATCCTCTAATTCATTTAGTAGTTGCTTCTAACTCCCTTTATATACTTTCTTCATCCTCCATTACTAACATTACTCCGAGATATGTATCTATCAAAATCTACTTTCCTCAAGTGTATAATATCTTGTAAGAGGAATAACTCAATGTTGTTCTGACATTAACTTAATCATACTATCTTATCCTTTACTTGCCTTAGTAACTCATATACTAATTTCTCATTATACCCTTGTGATTTTTTATGACTAACCTAGGGCAACATATCCATACTGGGTTATATTTATATTCGACCACCAATATCATTTATACATGATATCATCATTCGCTCTTAATGTCATGAGCATGTTCATTATAATCCTTTGATCATTTTTGACTTAGGTTTCTAGTTGGCTGATCAAGGTTTTATCAATACAACATTATAGTTGTATTATTATCTTCTTAATATCTCTATTGACTAGGAGATTTATTCATTGACTATACCTACTTGATCCAATAGGATTACTCCAAGTAACTATCTTCAGAATTCATCCTTATAATATTCTCGGTTACTACATATATAGCTTTATTTAGGATAACTCTTTTATCTAATCAGGAGTGAATTAACTCCATCAAGTATTCTATTAATTTGATTCTCTTCAAACACTCCCATCTGTAGATGATAATTTAAGCTAGCATTGCTACTTACCTAATCTTACTTCTTTCTTTATAAGCTTTAAGTGAATGCTATAATAAGGACAATATTAATAGATCAAGGATTGATAAATCAACAATTGATCCTTCAACATTGATTAACAACAGATACACGGATGTGGTTCAATAGAGATGATAAAGATTGTTATGGAAAGAAAGATATATGGTGAATGGTCTTGAATTGATTTCCTTCCAACTCAACAAGTGATACAGAATTAGTGTTAAAGAACTACCATGGTGCTCATGGTAAGAATGGATGAGAATTTGATAAATCAATATTTTGATTATTGGTTTATGGTTACTTGAGTTGTATTCTTAACTTGGTATTCATGAGTTGTGTAATGAATACTAGGATATAATCTCTAAAAGATCAGGTATCAATCATTAAGTAAGATGTTGTGGTTTAGTTTTCCTACATTTGATCTACCCTTAGATCAAATCATGTTTACCCAAAATAAGGTTTTAACAAAGATAATATTGAAACTTATCACAGTCAACTTGATGATCTACTTCAATTCCATCAAGTTGAGAGAAGCTTCAATCACTTTGACAAGTTTTGTTCAAAAGAGTGAAAATTATTCGGATTTTCTATGCTGAATTCAATGCACACATCTGTGTTCAGCTTATTTCTAAGCTCTAATGCTGGGATGTTAGAAAAACAGAGAACCTAAATGGGATAATAATGAAGACCATAGTATGTACTTTGCATTGCATGTTACCAAGAGAGTGGAGTTCATCAGCCATTGCCAAAAATATGGGAACAAATACATGAGCGATTGAATGCAAATACGCGAAGAGAAGCTAGATCCATGTCATCAATCATCAATAGGTGGCACATTATAGTGATGTGTTAAAATATGTACACATTCGCAACAATAAATTATGGCGGCAGTGTTGCTAGCTATTTGTATGACCTATTCATTTTATATGATCGTGGCACCTTGCTTTCCTGGATACTAGTAACTTGAAACTGCAACCCCCCGCATTTACTTGACAGGAACCGAACCGATGAGAGAGAATGCATGCGGGATCATTGGTGGTTGGGCTTGCGTTTGGTGTGTGCATGTGGGCGTCTCGTTTCCACATGATTCCCTTGGCATTCCCAGGCCTTCTTTAATAAATATTTGTCTCTAGAACCGCTTCCTCTGCCATTCGACGGGACTGATACCACACGAACACCGTCATCCATGGCCGGCAAGAAGCAGCAGGATTCACTGTGGGCTGATCTCCCTGACGGAGTCGTGCAGAAGATAGGTGACATCTTCCTGTCGATGGACGACTTCGACTACTACGTCGCCTTCCGGGCAGTTTGCAGCGCCTGGCGCGACTTCACGGAGGAGCGCTTTATACCAGCAACCTAGATTATTCTAGAGCACCAGTTGTCGCCGGAGTATGGGGTAGACGATGCTGCCATCACATTGCTGAACGCGATAACCGGCCGCTACCTTGAGAAGAAGATTAGTCGGGTTATTCGCAGGTGCTTTCTTGATATTCATTTGTATATGTGCGATCCTTTTTCTGCGTTCACCTCCTATACGATATGTTTTTCAAGTTTTGTTTCTCCATCTACTTGTTTTACCTTGATTAAATCTCTGTCTGTTTACCTTGACTGAATCTCTGCTTCTCATCTCTCTCTCCTTCTCTGTATCTTTGGAAGGTACTTTTATGTTGGTAGCACAACCGGCGGCCTCCTTGTGCTTGGACAGAGGGTGCAACCGTACAAGACATGGTTGTACAACCCCTTCTCGGGCGCTATCAAGAGCCTGAGGGCGGAGATACCGACCGAGAAGGTGGCTTCTGTCGGTGTTACAAATTTCCCGTCGTTGATGGTGTTTACATCAGATCTTCAGAACACCACCATTCGATGGGCGGATGAGGGCACAGAGGAAGGCAGTCGCCCAATCTTTGGTGAAGGGAGGTACACGCTGAATGACTTCGCGGAACTCCGGAGCATGACTTCTTACGCCGGTGATGTTTTCGTCACTGACAAATACAGGTCTGTCCTCTCGACTATGCCTGGTGCTGCTCATGGAGATGTCCATATGCAGCGCTCCGCACGGACCCTGAAGATGCATGCCACCGTCGAAGGCCCTGTTCCGGGCAGCCAGTACCCAGAGAATCATTTTTACCTCGTCGAGTCCGACGGGAAGTTGTTGTTCGTTGTGAGTGGACCGGTCTACGGCGGCAGGCCCGTTGTTTACCGGGTTAATACACAGAACCGTGTCCTTCAGCCGGTCAGAGGCATCGGCAGCCGTGCTCTCTTCGTTGCTAAGAATCGGTTCATCTGAGTCGACAGTGCCACGGTACCCACGGTGCAGGTCGGCAGCATCTACTATCTAGACCTATACCAGATTAGATCTTACAACTTTGAGGATCTTGCGTGGGAAGAGGAGCCAAGGGTTGTCCATGGGTATGGAGAAGGAGGATTATGGCACAATGACCGTCCTTTCGAACTCGATCGATTGCTGGCGGTGTATTGCAGTCGCGTCGAGATTTCTGAGCTGTAGATGGTGCCGCCTTATGGCGAATATGGCACCACCCACTACGATTACTATGATGGCTACCCGTCAGATTAGATTGATGGATCATGTGGGTCTGGTCTTGTTATATTATCTGTATGTGAATTAGATGCAAGTGAAAGTTGTATGGTGTGCCTATAATACAATAGATGAACTTGTTTCAAAAAGATCATGTGTTCTACCTCTTTCAATTTCACTGTTTTTCTACGTACATGTAGTAATTATGATCCATGAGCAATTGAATACAAATACGTGAAGAGAAGCTAGATCCATGTCATCAATCATCAATAGGTGGCACATTCTAGTGATGCGTTCAAATACATACACATTCATAACAATAACACTGTCGACAGTATTGCCAACTTGAAACTACAATTAACTTGAAGTGGTTGTTATCCCGAGCAAAATGTCTGGTATACACATGACCCTTGTATGTTCTATGCTGCAATTCTGCTGTTGTGGGAAGGGAAAGAAAACGCAGTTAGGCATAACTTAGTCTTACACACATAGTCTGAACTTGTTCTTACACAAACAAGCAAATCAGTCTTACATCGCCGGAACTTCCGGCGAGCCAACCGGCGAACCGGCCTCTGGAGCTAGTGCCATCATCGGAACGAACCAGAGTGTTGTGTTTGGTCATCTCTCATTCTCTATCAAATTGTACGACCCCACTGATGAGCCAATGGCAGGCCCCCTCCCCCCGACGTGGATTCGGCTCCAGGTCGGATCTGGAGTGTCAACATAATAAACGCGTGAGTGCGCAGCAAACACACAGTCTTCTATCAACACTGGAAGTGTTGGCACCTCAGCAACAACATCACCATGTTCTCCCTTGACTACAGCAGCAGACTCAACCGGTATCTCGTTAGCTTCACCACCACCAGCAGCAACAAATATTTCGTTAGCTTCACCAGCAGCAGCATTAGCGAGTATTTCGTCAGCTTCACCAGGCGCAGCAGCAACTAGTTCTTCATCAGCTCCACCACCAGCAGCAGCAACCATCATCAGGAGCAGGGGCTTCCTGAGCAATTACAGGTTCAACAGCTTCAGGGGCTCCAAGGAAGAAAGGGTGGTCGATCCCAAGAAACAGAGATTGTTCCTTCAAATTGTTGACTCTGCTCCAGACCTGATCTACTGGGTCTTTTGATGGACA
This sequence comes from Avena sativa, assembly GCA_916181665.1. Classification (NCBI taxonomy): domain Eukaryota; kingdom Viridiplantae; phylum Streptophyta; class Magnoliopsida; order Poales; family Poaceae; genus Avena; species Avena sativa. The sequence goes on from OV702281.1 coordinate 259,656,109, forward strand.
CACGGACCTCGAGAAAACGTGACACCGCAGCAATGGGTATGAAGAAAGTTGTGTCTCCATATGTTCTATTGTGTCACCAACGCTGTTTAGTGCTCCCCTGATATGAATCCACATGATTTCAGCACCCTGGTTGACATCGCCTCTGAGAGGTGCAAGGAACTAGCGTCGTGATACAGGATCAGCATCTACTACTGCATCTTTGATCGCCGGAGCTGGAATGACGCGTGGGGCTGTGTGTGTACCTGTGTCTTACCTTCAGTCAGTAAGCAAAATTTTGAATGGGAATTTACATGCTATATGACACCATGACTCACCCCAGGTGAACGGCTCCCAAACACGCATGTCGTCGCTAGGTTTAGTGACCGTGTAAATGTGTTGCGGTGTGTTGTCATACAAGCTGGAGGCGAAGACGGCGTCGACGTACTTTTCCGACCGCAGATGGTCGTCGCGCAAGACTATCCATTCATTGTCATCTGGGCATCTAATGAATGTGATTGCCTTGTCGAACACCGCTGAGAGGTTGTAGTGTCAAGTCTTCCACGTCAGGAGAGGCTTCTGTGGGAGCTATACCTTCAGGAGCTCAAGTTTTTCCATGTTAAACCTGTAAGCAAATTCAGATTTTGACAGCGACCACCCATTGTTGAATGCAGTAATGCCGACACCCACTATAGATGGCGGTATAAGTCTCAACGATCTGTAGACATTTTTTATAGTCCAAGTACTCCCGTCCTGGGATAAAAGGACCAGCCACTCGCCGTTGCCACCCACCCATTTCTGCTCATCATCCATTTCCGCCTCCTCTGTCTCCTTGATATTCACCACTACTGGTTGTGACCACTTATCCAGCAGCATCAGTTTTGCATGAACATTCTGCAAAAGATTGTTGTTAGTTGGTAGAATCACCTAGCATGGATTCCATTGCAAATACAATTTGATACCACTACGCTCAGATCAAAATATTATATAGGACTGTCTCCTCAGCTCTCGCCTAAATTGTGCATGTGTCACAATGAAAATACCCAATATATCATGTAGGAGCAGAGCTTCCCCCGAACAAAATCCTGACGGTGATCATAAACAACTAGGGACATAACAGTCTTAAATCGTCTAGTTTGTTTATTTTTTTAGAAAACAGAATATCACCTAGCAGGCATTCCATTACAAATCCAAATTGACACCTCACCTATCACCTAAATTAAGACTGTATCACTATGAAAATACCAGAATATCAAGTGCAAGCAGAGCTTCCTCTGTACAGAATAGTCTTAAATGGTTCAATTTGTTCAAACTACGTGTGCACACAACACGTTCGACGGAAGGAACATAGGATTCCGATGAAAGGTCAGCATATATGAATCAACGGTATGACTGAGTCAACAAGCAAGATACTAGAACTTACGTGGCCATCGCAGCCGTTTGGCCATATTCTGGTGTCGGGGTAAAGAAGGCCTGGCGTGCCGAATGGTTGTTCTTCCATTTCCCCGAACGGCGGGTGGAAGCCATGGATGCAGCGACCGAGGCGACCGTCGGTGACGATGTCCAACTCCTTGGCGACCCTGTACACGTTCACAAGGCTGAGGTTCACCCATCCCCAATTCTCGCGGTGGCGGTCGCCATGGCCAGCCACGTCGCCATTGTCGTCTACCTTACGCTTCAGCGTACTATGGTGCCAGCCCCATGGTTTACTCATGGAGGCAAATGGGGGCTAGAATCAGGAAGATTAATGGATGCAGTGTGATTCAGAGGCGGATGGATTCGTGAGGGGATGGAATCAGAGAGGAAAGGAGTTTTTTGAGTAGGGAGTGAGGAACCGCCACCGCCAGTCTCGTCCACGTGGAATACAAGGAGGGGGTGTGGTGGGTGTAATTAGTGAGGGTGGGCACGGTGACCGTCTAAAGGGGGTGAAAAAATAAATCATGAGGGGAAATGTATGGTCCCACCTGTCAGCGAGGGAAGGTCGTCACACACAAAAGTGACTACGCTTTGACTTGGATCATGCATGGCAGACTTCGATTCCACTTCATGCAAGTGGCGTAGAACCAATTTCATCCAGCGGTTGGGTCGCCAAGTAAAGAGCATCACTAGCAATGTAGCTTCCACATGGAAATATGGAATGATGCACCATTGTGATACAAATTGCATCACCACATCCACTTGAGTGTGTGTTGTCATGTGGATCATTGTGGTTTGGTAAAAAACACATGCAATGTATCTATGGATTCCATGTGTCAAACCATGGTCATAAATCCCCAGAAGTTGCATCACCACATCCATTATACTGTGTGTGGTCGTGTGAGTCATTGTGGTTTGAAAAGAACATATGCAAATGACTATGGGGACTCCATGTGTCAAACCATGGTCATAAATCGCCAGAAAGCCACTATGATGCAGCTGCCACATATGGAATGATGCACTAGTGGGACATAAGATGCATCACAACATCCACTTGAGTGTGTGTGGTCATGTGGATCATTGTGGTATGGTAAAAGCATCTGAAAAGTACATTTGATCTTCCATGATCCCAATGTGATGTAAAACCACACAAGCATGCAACTAGAAGGTTTCAAATTGTAGTTTTGGTACATGCTTCATAAATGAAAGCCCTTTTGAGTTTGAGGGTGAAATTTTTAAACCAAAATGGCTAGATACAATGCTACCATCATTAGGAATGTGTTCATACCCCCTTGTTCCAAATTTGAGTCCATTTGAAGAACGGTAGATGAAAACATGGTACACAAGTTGCTCTTTCGAGTAGTCGGACATGATCGTTGACCTAACTACCCCCACATTACAGAGTGGACTGCTAGGGCGACATTTTTTCAAAAGTTTGTCATTTTTATTCAATGTATTTGCCACAGAAATGAACAATTTTGAAGGTTTCTAGGAGAATTTCTCAATTTAATATGAAATTTACAAGGCTTGATCAACCCAGGGTTGACCAGAGTCCTTTGAGAGATTGTGAAAGCATCTGAAAAGTACAAGTAATGTTATGTGGTCCCAATGTGATGTACAACCACACAAGCATCTGAAGGTTACAAATTTTAGTTTTGGTACTTGCTTGACAAATGAAACCATGTTTATGAGTTTGAGGGTGATTTTTTTTAAATTTTGAAACCATAATGGCAAGATAGAATGCTAGCATCATTAGGGACATGGTGATACGCCCTTGTGCCAAATTTGGGTCTATTTGAAGAAATGTAGACGGAAAATGGTACACAAGTGGTTGTATTGAGTAGTCGGACATGCTGTAACATCCCAAAAATACTAAACTTGGATCATCAAACTCTAATCATCAAAATTAGGGTTAACAAAAACTTTTCCAATTAAAAAGATGAAAGCATTCATATATGTGTGCATTAAAATTTGGATTCTTTTGAATTGCCATGGTTCTGTGTTTTTTGCTTGTAAAAGGATTCTTAGGTGAAATAAACATCATCTAAACAATCCCCAAACTTTTCCCAAAGACAAACAAGTCAAAACAAACAAATTAAGTGAATGGTCACTTTGGCCAAATTAACTCCCATGCCTACTTTGGCTATCTCTAACTTTCAGAACTTAACTGAAAAATGTATAGATCTTTGCACCCCTTGATAGTACTCATAATAAAGTACCAAGGCCCACTTTGTGATCATCCAAAAACATTTAAATGCTTAGTTTAAATGACAGTTTAAAAGTGAATCTATTTCATATGGGAAGATCCCACTATTTAAAAAACCACTCAAACAAGCTCAATTTTCAAAACCGAAGCATCCACAGAATCCTCAACACATGCCGAGCACACCCACCAAAAATCTTTTCAAAATTAAAAACTCAAGTTCTTGCGGCCATTTCATCAAACACTTGGCAGGCAAATTTAAACCAAATCAAATTCCCTGTTTTTAATAGTGTTTTGGGCCTAACTGGTTCCCTCTCTAGCTCACAACACCCATTTAGTAGATCATCTAGCCTAATTGGCAACCTCTAGCCTCACTGTAAGCTGGCCATTGTCATCAATGGTGAGCAATCCGAGCCACCTCGCTGGCCAAACCTGGTCACTGCCGCAGCAGACCATCTCCCCCTCTCTAGCCATGTCTGGGAGGTAGCCAGCACTCCACCACCACCAACTGTCCCCTCCTAGAGCGAAGGAAAGCCATGGACCACCGAGCACGCCGCGCCTAGTGCCACTCCGACATGCCGAGCATGCGCCAGAGCACCGCACCCGGCACGCGTGCACACGCCGCCCCTCGACCGCAGCCCGTGCCCACCGCTTTGCCATGACCCAGGGAGCATGCCAGACACCCCCGTTCGCCGCCACATGCCTCACATCCACCGCTCGCTGTCGAAGACGCCGCCTCTGCAGCGCAGAGCACCGCATGTTCCCGACCATTTGCCACCGCCCCTACACGCGCATTTAAACCTTAGAGCATCGCCAGGATACCACCCGTCGATCGCCAACCTCGGCCATGCCTCTAGCCGCTCGTAGCCGTGTCGCCACCGTAGTCTGCCCATCCCTCTCGGTCTCGCCGTCGAGCCTATAAAAGGAGACGACCCCCGCTCGATTTCTTCACACCATCTCACTCCCCTCACCTCACTGATCCTTCCACCCCTTAGCCGGAGCACGAGGAGCAGCAGCTCGCCGGAATTGCACCGGAGCAGGCTGCCTCTGGAGAAGAAGGGAGCCGTTGATTTCGTCCACCCCCGGAGCTGCCGCGACCACCCCTGAGTTCGCCGTCGTCGACTTCGTCGTTTGCCCGCCTCGCCATCGTCACTGGAGCCCCGGTATGCCCCCTATGCACCCCCACTGAACCGCTAGGGTTCGAGCTCGCCGGTGACCTGTTCATTGTCGACGACGACCCTCAGCCGTCGATCTTCATTCTAATCCAACGCACCACATCGCCCCGTACCGCTTCGCGTTTAATGAGCCACTGACCAGTAGACCCCCTGTCAGCTGCGCCCCGCGCTGCGGAGTGACACTGGGCCGGCCCAATAACCCTTCCCGCGCAACCCACTCGTTTGAATTTAGCTTTTTCTATTTATATTCAAACTCAGTTCTATACCTAGTTTCAAAAATCAACCCAGCTCGATTCAGTGAACCAAATTTCATGAAACCAATTTTGTTTGAAAGATATTGAAATGCTGAATCCAAGCCTGTGGGATTCAAATCATTTGGATCTATAGATCAACCTTGGTAAAAATAACAAGGCAGAAGCTTTTCTGCATTCAAACATTTTTCAAATTTAAATCATAATAGCTTTTGAGTTGATTCCAACTCTGAAAAATCATAATTGATCATACCTTTCAGAATATATAAAAATATATGGGTTTACTTACAGAAATAATGTTCAAGTAATAAAAGAATGCCGCATAGGCATTTCTAGTCACATATTTTTATTTAAAATAAAAGGTTAAACCTTATTAAATTGTGACACCACTTTAAATCACATTCCCATGTACTAAAATATGTGGTGATTACATGTGTCAACATGATCCCATGTTTGGTTTGGAGAATATTAAACCTTAAGTAGTTTTTCAATGAGTAGAAATTGCTTTTCTAAAAATAAAATAAATAAGACAAATGCTTTAATCTTGTAATGTTAGGGATGATGCTAGATCATCTATAGAACCCCTTTGTGTGATGATTGAAAGTAGTTAAGTATTGTTTGGTGATTGTGTACCTCGTATTTATTTATAGACGCTAGTACCGACCAAGGATACGAGGAGGAAGGAGGATACTACGAAGAAGAAGACGAGGAGAACTTCAACCACTGCTCTGCTCAAGGCAAGCTAACACTTGCAATTATGAAAGTTAGATAACCTATGCAATGCACTAAGCATGCTTGGTTAGACATATTTGATGATACCCCCTCCTAGTTTTACTTACAAGCTTTCTACTTTATTTCTTTATCAAAGCTATTTCCTAGTGTTTACTTAAGTGACTTGTAGATTCTAGGAAGATAATTGAAGGTTGCATAAAGAGCATTAAATTTGGCCTAAGCTAGATAATCTTGATGTCATCCTAAGGCATGAGATGGTACTTAGTTAGAACTCCACGTGTTTACCACCCTTCATTAGTACTCACCCCCACTTGTAGATGCTAGTTCTAAGCATAAAACTTGATCAACTTTAGATGGGAATACTTGGTGGAAAATGGTTATGAAAACCTTAGAATGATGAGTCATTCTACTGAGATGTTTTGACATGTGTTTTCGAACCCCAGATGATTTGGATGACGAAAATGTTAAGGCATGAGCCTTAGCCCTTTATAAAACTGATGGTTGTCTGGATGCGATACCATTCCAATTTTACCATACAACCACAATACCCAAAAATTGGGTAGGGCTTGACTGGAGACTTATATACCTTAGTATGGGTTCCCTCACGGCCAAGGTCTGAGCTGGGGCTACCTTGTGAAGATTGTCCACCTGTGCAGTACCCAAGATGACAGTTGGTCATGGTTGGGAGGCCAAACTCACAGGAGAGGTGCCTATACTAGGGCATGTAATGGAAAGGTTAGGATTGATTATCCGCATACTGAGTATGGTGAATTCAGGATTTCTTCCTGACGGATGTATCGAATGTTGTGGTGAAAGTGTACAATCTATGCAGAGTGTCAAACTATTCAAATAGCCGCGTCCGCGATTATGGACAGTTGGAGTGGCCATATTGTTCCCCCGTTAGATGTTTTCAAAATGACTTGTGAAATGAATTGAGATTTTGACTTGACCACAACAGAGTTGTGATATGAAATACAAGTTCCCACTTAGGTGTTATAAAATTTCAACTAGCTTTTCTTGCTTCTGAACTTAGTAGAGGTAAATCTGGCTTTTTGCAAAATAACCCTAGAGCTTAGTGTCCTAATACAAAAACCCCCTTCACTTGTTAGTATTAGTTTGCGAGTACTTAAAGAGTACTCATGGCTTTGTCCCTGGCTATTCCCGTGGCCAGACTATGAATAAGAGTATGAGGACGAAGGACCCTAGGAAGGTTACGACAACTAGGATCATCTCCATCGTCAGCATTGCCTGTGACCCCGAAGATGGAGCTTCGCCTACGCTACCTTTATTATTACGTATTTCCGCTGCTTGAGTTATACTAAGAACTGGATCATGAGATCCTTATTTGAGTAAGACCTTATGTATGGTTTGTAATGGATGATGTACTGTGGTATCCAATTCTATTATGTCTCGCAAAAATGGTAATCCTAGGATTGCGATGTATGGCATAACAGACATCTGGGATTAAAAATCCGGGTGTTGACAAGTTGGTATCAGAGCCATCCTGACCATAGGAGACCCTAGTTAGACTGGACGTTTGAATCAAGAACTTAGTTTCAAAACCAAAGGAAGCAAATATTTACAAAAACTTATTCCCATTCTTATCACCTTGATTCTTTCATAAAAATTCATGTTCCTAAATAACTCTTGCAAAATACATAAAAATTGACACACTTGATCACTCTACTAACTTACTCGTCCTATATTCTTATAGATGAACGTGAAGTACAACAAGTTTTATCATTTGGGGAATGGAGGAGACCTCATCCGCACCCCGAGTTCTTCGGAGCTCAGCTCAATGATCAAGGAGGAGAAGATCTGCAGTGGCTAATTGTTGCAAGTCTCCGAGGAAAGATTGAACCTCCCACTGTCGAGGGAATTCAGTTCACCTTGTGAGAAAACAACTGGCTCGATGGACTTGCCAGGGCCATGCAGGAAGCTCTTGCCCGTTTGTGTGGGCAGAGTATCAACCAGATCAAGGGTACCCGCTTTGAGTTTTGTCCAAGGCATGATGCTATGGGACAGCCACTGGAAGCCCCATACCACCCCGAGCTGAAGACTCAGTTGGACCACCTTAGCTTCATGATGTACGATCGTCAGCAGGAATTGGACAATTGCCGTGACTATTCCAACCACAAGTCCGCCATCATCAAGACGAAGGATCAGACCATCGCCATGCTAGCGAAGGATCGCAAGTCTCGCCGCCGTCAGCTGGACAAGAAGGAGTGCATCATTGACCGTCTTCGCCACCGTATCTCGGATTTGGAGGAGACCATCCACGAGAGAGACATGCAGTTGGAGGAAAGGGAGAATGCCGGAGAAGATCTTCGTGGAGACCCTCACTCTTATCTCATCGATGATGATGATTTTCTGGAGGATCATGCTATGGACTTCTTCACCGATGAGGATGATTTCGCCTTCATCGATGACGATGAGGATGATGAGGATGACGACTACACCAACTCCGAGGAGTAGTAGCACTTGAGCACTAGCGTAGCGAGTTGTATTCGGTCCCACTGTATCGTAGTTTCCAGAATGGTTCTTAAAACCATCTGTTTTTCTTGTTTTGTAGTGTGTGTTTGTATCGTGTGCTACGAATGAATGAATGAAAAGAAAGTTGCTAGAAAATCTGAGTCAAACTTTAAAAACTTTTCAAAGTCCCTGAACCTTAGAAATTTCCCTCTTCTCTCATGATCTATCTCAAATCTTCAGATGCCACGTGGAGGAAGTGGTTCATCCTCGGACCCAATGTTGCAGATCCTGCAAATGTTGGTTTTTGACTGCGAAGCTGAAAGAGCCGAACGTCAAGCCAACTTAGCCACCCTTCAGCAGATAGCTTAGCTGGCCCACAACAATCAAGGCCAAGGAAATCAGGACAACCATGGATCTAAGCTCAAGAATTTCCAGAACACCAACCCACCTGTTTTCACTAAATCGGAAGAGCCCCTAGACACCGATGATTGGCTGCAAACCATGGAAAACAACCTAGAATTTGCCGGAGTGGAAGCTAACGAGAAAGTTCTGTTCGCCACCCACTATCTAGCCGGAGATGCAAGAGCATGGTGGAACGGCGTTTGTGCAATGACCGAAGGACAGATGATGACCTGGGAGGAATTCAAGGTCAAGTTCAGAAGAACCCATGTGACACTGGGTTTGATCAAGAGAATGAGATATGAGTTCAGAGAAATGAAGCAAGGATTGATGACCGTAGTGGAATACCGTGACAAATTCTTGTCATTATCTAGGTATGCCCCGGATGAGATCGACACCAAAGCCAAGAAGAAGGAGAGATTCTTGAATGGTCTGCATGATGAGATGCAGACTGTGTTGGTCAATATCCCCTTTGCAGATATTGAAGCCCTTGTCGACTCTACCATCCAGATGGAAGGAAAGATCAACCAAGCCAATGAGAATCACAAGCGTCGCATGATGCATCAGCTAGGAACCCATCAGACCCCAAAGTATCCCCCTAACCCATCTCCAGGATTTGCCCGAGAACCAACAAACCCCCGATGAACCGTTCGACTTATCCTAATCGTGGAAACCCGAGGCCCGGAGGAAATCACAACAACCCCGGCAACTCTAACAATTTCAACCGTGACCCACCCAAGTTCAACAACAACAATGCTGCCGCCAACACCAACACTGCCCCGAGGACTGGAAGCAATGTTGTGCCTGTTGCAGGAAAGGACAAGTCCCAAGTGACTTGTTATGATTGCGGAAATAAGGGTCACTACTCGAATGAATGCCCCAAGAAGAATGCCGCAGCCCCCAATGCAAATGTCCCAGCTCAGCAGCAGCGTCGTGTTCAGCCAGGAAGAAGGTTTGCCCCAGGGAATTCACTCAACCGCAACGACCGTCTTTTTTCATGCATGCTGAAGAAGCCCAGGAAGCGCCAGACGTTGTGCTGGGTATGTTTTCTGTTAATTCAGTACTTGCTAGAGTCTTGTTTGATTCGGGTGCATCGCACTCATTTGTCACCGATGAATTTTCATGCACTAGTAAGATTCAACCAACCAAACTGAAGCATGTTATGATTGTTCAAATCCCTGGTTCAACCACCAAAGCTAGGGAAGTTTGCAAAGCCGTCCCTATCCGAATCCATGGCATAGATTTTTATGCTAATCTGATAGTACTCGGAACTAAAGGTTTGGAAGTAGTACTAGGAATGGATTGGATGTCCAAACATAAAGGATTAATTGACTGTGCCAAGAAAGCCATAACCATGACCAGTACAGCCGGAATATCAGTCGAGCATATATCTGAAACCTTACCTCGTCAATTCAAGGGCAACAAGAGTATAGTCCAACCTACCATTGACCAAGTCCGGATAGTCTGTGAATACCCCGATGTATTTCCAGATGTTTTTCCTGGTATGCCCCCAGATCGGGATATTGTCGTGATATTGCCGACGAGTATGCCATGGAGGGGTCCTCACAGTGCGTGTTTTGAGACGTGGTGTAAGGCGGACGGTTGACGGGTACGAGGTAACACAGCTTACCCAGGTTCAGATCCCACAACGGTGGCGGAATCCTACTCCTGCTATAAATCACTATAATGGCAATACGCCGAGTTACAGAGATAGGTTCGCTGTGCGAGGTGTGTGTACAAACGATGCCCTAAAGGCTCCCATAGGCCTGACTTATATAGTCGCCAGGTCCTAGGGTTACAGGGAAAAGTCCTAGACGGACAGGTTACAGAGTTCTACACCGTCTATTACTAGTCTTGTGTATCTTGCACTCCAAGGCTCCGGGTACGCTGGTGACTCCACCGTAGCCTTCCTTTATCCGGCATGGGCCTCCCTACTGGATCCACCTAACTGGGCCGCCCAGCAGGCCATAGGCCATGCTACCGACTATGGGCCACCCGGGTTAGTCGGATAAGAGACATGCTATGAGGATACCCATATAGCATATCCCCAACAGTAGCCCCCGGAGAACTCCGAGATCTTGCGCCGTCTTGCCTCTTCCCATGGAATGCTCCGTCTAAATGGATGTCGGAAAATCGTCAAGCAACATCTTGTAGTCCTCCCAAAGAACCCTGCAAAGGTTTTCTCCGTCTTCTATGAGTAAGTCGGAGAAATGTTGAATCTTCCATCATACGCTCCCGTTCTCGGATTAAATCCGTCCATGCCGGAATCTTCGATGGGACGGCTCATCTACCATGTCAGTTAAGGCTACATAGGCTGTAGGTCAGCGACGCCTCGTTACTCACACATGCAGAGAACGTAATCATATCCGCTTTTCCAACGCGAGCGATACGAACCGTTGGCGGCGACGGTTGGAGACGTGGCGAAATTACCGCGCACGTTCACGAACACGTCGTCTACGCGGCCATCGTCCGATTATCTGCACGAATCTTGACGTAGAGTAAGATAAATAGCGACCGTGGGACACTTGGCACTTTTTCACCCCATTCTCTCGCGTCATCATCTTCTTCCTCCAGCCGCGCGCCTCCTCGAGCTCTCCGCGAAAACCTCGAGAAAACCTAGCCTCTTGCCTGCACCAGTCGCGCTCTTTCGTTCCTTCATGGCCAGCAGCAGCTCATCCCCATCAATGGCGGCGTCGAGCGAAGCCGCGGCGAAGCCGGCGAGCTCCTTCGTCGTGCCCCCAGAGGGCCTGGTTATCCCCGCATCGGCGGTGATAGAAACCACCAGAGGCGACCATAACCTGGCGGCGCTGGAGCCCCTGGAAGAGGAGCCAGACTCGCACAAAGGCGACTGGCATGGGTCGGACATCACCGGCCGCGACATCCAAGAGATGGTCGCTGAGGGTTATCTCCCTGCGACGGAGGGGCTCGCCTGGCGGGTGGCGCCGGCCGGCGAGGTGACCCCTTCTCCCCAAGCCGGAGAAAAAGTATACCTCAAGGCGCAATTGGTACGCGGCGTTTCTCTGCCCATCTCCCACTTCTTCCTGTCCGTCTTGAATCACTTCAAGGTCCAACCCCATAACCTCTCCCCCAATAGTATCTTAGTGCTTAGCAACTTCGCGACACTTTGTGAGGGTTACCTAGGGATTAGGCCTAGGTTAGATTTGTTTGTGTACTTCTTCACCGTCAAACATGAAGCCGGACACAGTAGGGAGGAGCTTAGAAACTGCGGCACCATAAGCTTCAAGATCCGTCCTGGCCGGCGGTTCCCCGACATCGTTGGCCACGAGTCATGCAAAAATTGGCAGCGGACGTACTTCTACGGCCCCGACATTCCTTTGGCGGGCCGAGAAGTAACGTACCCGACTTTGTGGACGGAGCCGCCGCCGAAGTCCCCACATGGCGGTCCCATGCCTCCCTTCCCTCCGACCTCAACGCTTCTCGCGCAATAAGGCAGATAGAGTGGTTTGTAGAGACGGGTATAACCGGCTTGGACCTAGCCATGTGCTGGTTCATCAGGCGGATCCAACCTCTGCAGCACCGTACGAAGCTTATGCACGAGTACACCGGCGACCGAAGGGATACCCTCCGGATCTCCGAGGACAACTTCGCGAGCGACTCCGTCAAGTTCCGCCTTAAGGACATCGTCAAGGTGAAGGACAAGAAGCGTGGCTTCACCCTCACCTACGACATGTTCGTAGACGGAAAGTGCCCAAAGGTAGGTATTTATTTTCCGTGTATGACATTGCTCCAGTTTCTCCGTCTTGCCAATATCATCTTGCCTAACACGATGATTTCTCATTTATAGCTTAGCGATCTAGAGGAGGGCAACCTGGCCGCCCAAATCTACGATCCCAAGATGAAGGAAGTCACGGTCGTGTCCGACGATGATGCCCCGTTGGCGCGAAAGTGGAAGAGCTCCACCTCTAATGCTGCCGACGGAGGCAAGAAGAAGAAGACAGAGGGTGGAGCCTCCAAAAAGAGTACTGCTGCCCTGGAGGCGGAAAAGAAGAAAGACACCGGGATGTTTGCCAAAGCGCCCCCTATTGTAAGCTTCTTATTCTCCGACATTGTCTTATTTATCTGTCTTATTCCTGTACTTATGCATTTTGCACGTTTCAGGAAGAAAGCCACAACCAGTCTCAAGAAGTCCTCCAAGACTCTTGGGGCTTCTAGAAATATTAAAGATATGCTGCATCGCGACTCTTCCCCCGCCATCGCCCCTGCTACTCCTGCCGTCAAGCCCTCCTCCACTCCGACAAGGTCCCAAGCCCAGGAGGCACCAGGCCCTTCCGCCATGGAAGTGGATTCTGGCGCTTCTACCGAACTCGCAATTGTCGGCGAGCAGGCGACGCAGGAGAGCGCTGCTCTTCAAATGGCTGAAGCTCCGTCTAAGGATTCCATCGGTAGAGGCAAGGCGGTGGTGGGTGCTGGTACTTCTGCCAAAGGCGGCTCCTCTACTCCCCAGAAACCCTTCGAATTGCCGAAGATTATTTTCCCGGTGCTTACGCTGGGTAGCACAACTATGGTTCCTGGAGGAGTGCCGTCATCTCCGATGTGCGGTCTTGAGGAGCTACTCCGTGAAGAAGACATCTTGCAAAGTAATAGCGTTTCCTTTGGCAAGCTGCTGGCCGAGAGTGCTACAAACCTCAAGATCATCGCACTTGTAAGTTTTACTTTACCTTTTGCATTTGATATGAGTATCCCACTATAGCCCCCGAGGATGTAGACGGAAAACCATTGGTTTTACATCTATATGCTCTAAAAGTGACTAAGTTAGAAAAAACTCTCACTGTAGCCCCCAAGCATTTAGATGGAATGAATTATTCCGACTAGATGCTTTAAGAGTAGCATACTCAGTGTTCATAATTTTAAGTGCTGTAGCCCCCAAGCTTCTTGTTGTGACTGAATTAGTTCCGACTAGATGCTTAAAGAAAAGCTAAGCAGATTCCGAGTTAAAACTTTATACTGTAGCCCCCAAGCTTCTAGTTGAGAACCGAATTAGCTCCGACTAGATGCTTAAAGAAAAGCTAAGCATATTGCTAAGTTAAAAACTCTCGCTGTAGCCCCCAAGCATCTAAGTGGAAAATTTCCGACTAGAGGCTCTAAGCGGACTAAACAACGACTTGACTTTGTGTTTGTTTCCACAGAACGAGAATGCTCGGAGGGGCATGGCCAACGATAAGTACCAGAAGATGCGCGCAGATCTTGAAGCCGAAAAGGGTAAAACCGCCATCTTGAAGGAACAGATCATCAAAAACAAGAGTCTGTTTTCTTTTTGCGCACTTCCGTCTTACTTTTGTGCCTTCCTTCTTCGAGTACTCATTGTGTACTTTGTTTTCTCTAACTTGCAGAACATGTAGCCAAGGCCAAGGATATTGTCGAGCAGTCCAAGCACATCCAGCAGCTGGACAACGAGAACAAGATCCTTAAGAAGGAGAGGGAAGAAATGCTGAAGATGCACGAGGATTCCATGAAAGCCCTGCAGGACTCCGCCTCCGCGGAGATCAATCGCTTGAAGGAGGATCTTGCGATCCTAATGGATCAAAAGCAAGCTGCCGATGAGAAAAACCTTCGCCATAGCGAGGCGTTTAAGCTCCTCCAACAAGAGAAGGAATCCCTGGCGGACATCGTCTGGCAGGCTAAGGCCAGCATCTTCAGTAAGTGTTCTCCGCCTTGTAGTTCCATAGTCTATATACTTAGAATTTTTGAACTCATGCGATCGTTGTCGGAATTTTCAGCGCCCATGGGTTTAACCCGCTCGCCTCCTTCGGACAAGGATGCATGATTCTTGCCGGCAACTTCATCAACACCGCCATCACCCAAGCCAAGGAGATTGCCAAGCCCCTCCAAATTTATATCAAGGCCTCCGACTCCGTGGTGAAGTACTCGGAGATTCTGCGCCGATCCCCCGAGCGTGTCGCGAGCTGGAAAGCTTCATGTGCACGGGCTGGAGCAAGGATGGCGCTGTCCATGGTGAAGGCACACTATGATGGTGCCGAGATCGACACGGTGACATCTGGTATCCCCGACGTGGATGATGACGGCAAGGAGATCGATTACGAAGCCATCCTGTCATCACTCGCGGGTTACACCAGGGTTGCCGAGTTGGTGGACGTCGACGTCTTCATGCCCAGGAACTTTCTTGACAACGCCGACCCTGAATCCTCCGAGTCTCCTCACAGTGGCGACGTTGAGGGTGAATCTCCGGTTGGTGATGATGCGGCCTCCAAGTCCCCTGCACCCAAGGAGTGAAAAACACTTTGTAATTCTTGTTTCACCTTTGGAGTGTGCATTGAAAAAACTTGGTGATGTAATCTTAAGGTGGAAAACAGTGGTTGTCGTATCCTCCTACTTAAGAATTAATGCCCAGTATGTATATATATTTTTAAGCAAGTGCTGGCTTATCCATTACTTTGGTTTTTATGCTTGACTTTTCGTGAGTCGGAAGACTCGTTGTCGGAACCATGCGCTTAGGTGATGATGCCCAATGGCACCGTCAATAACCTGAGCACAAAATCGCCGACAATAAGTGCCGAAAGTCACTACTCCAGAATCCACATAAAAACAACAAAGAACGTGTAGACCAGAAAACTTAAGCTAACGCCCGTAGGCAGAATTTTCACAAGTGCAATCGCAAAGCTTGTGCATAAAGGTTTATATGATCCAAAAAATGAACAATAAAGGAGGTAAAAGACTCAGCAATATGAGTGAACCAAAGAGCTTTATTTCATTGATCATATAAGAGGTACACGATTAGATAAAAAATGCTAAGTGTAGAAAGGACGTAGCTGTGCTATGTTACATGGCCGATCAAGCTCCGGGTAGTCATCATCCGGGTCACGTCGCTTACGCTTATGATCCTCGTTGGGTCTATCCTTGAGCTCACGATTGTCGACAAGGTAGTAAGAATCATTGAGCAACGCCTTGCTTATGATGAACGGTCCTTCCCATGGCGGGGATAATTTGTGTGACTTCTTCTGCTTAAGTCGGAGCACTAAATTCCCCTCTTTAAACGAGCGATGCCGGACGCGGCGACTATGGTAGCTGCGTAGCTTCTGCTGGTAGATGGCGGATCTTTGGCATGCCAAAACGCGCTCCTCCTCGAGAAGGTCCACATCAAGGCGTCTGGATTCTTCAGCGTCATCTTCGTTGTAGGCGGCAACTCTTGGTGCATCGTGGAGGATGTCGGAGGGTAGGATGGCTTCTGCTCCATATACAATGAAGTAAGGGGTGTAGCCGGTGGATCTGTTAGGTGTAGTTCGTAAACTCCACAACACAGATGGCAATTCTTCCGCTCAGGCTCCAGCTGCTCTATGTAGCGGTGCCTCAAGACATGGCTTGATTCCCTGCAGAATTAATCCATTGGCTCGCTCAACTTGACCATTGGATTGTGGGTGTGCCACAGACGCAAGGTCAAGTCGGATGCCTTTGTCCCAGCAGTAAGCCTCCACTTCTCCGAGTGACAAGTTGCTTCCATTGTCGGTGATGATGCTATGTGGAAGACCAAATCTCACCACTAGATCCGGGACAAACCTGAGGGCAGTTGCCCCATCAAGCTTTCTAATGGGTTTAGCTTCTATCCATTTGGTGAATTTGTCAACTGCTACAAGCAGATGCGTAAATCCAGACGACGCCGTTTGTAACGGTCCCACCATGTCTAGCCCCCAGACTGCAAACGGCCAAGTTATTGGTATTGTTCGCAATTCTTCAGCAGGAACATGTGGTTGTCGGGCATAATACTGGCATCCTGTGCATGTTTCAACCAGCTTGTCGGCGTCCGCCTTCGCGGTCAGCCAGTAGAATCCTTGCCGGAAGGCTTTCGCGACCAATGATCGAGGAGCGGCGTGATGCCCGCAATCTCCGAGATGGATTTCGCGTAGGATTTCCATACCTTCTAGCTGGGAAACACACTTTAGGTATACACCAGTAGTGCTCCTTTTGTAGAGTTGCCCATTGATTATGGTATAACCCTTTGCTCGTCGTACTATCTGCCGTCTTTCGACCTCGTCGTCAGGCAAAGTTCGGTGTTCGAGATATTCCATGAACGGTTTTGTCCAAGCCGGAGGGATCTTTGTCACCATGTTGATGAAAGAATCAGCTCTATCCGGGTTGTCGATGTCGGCGCCCTTCACGGATGGTGTGCGTAGATGCTCTAGGAAAACTCCTGGCGGAATTTTCTTTCGCCCTGATCCAAGTTTAGACAATAGACCGCCTCGTTTTGCTCCCTAGGCACATACTTGACTTCGTAGCCCAAGAAGCTCTTGGCTATCTCGTCCACTTCGTCGCGATATGCCGCCATCATAGGGTTCCGCGCATTCCAGGTGCCAGCCACCTACTGGGCAACCAAGTCGGAATCTCCACAGCAAACTATGCGCTTGATGCCAATATCCTTGGCTACACGCAATCCGTGAATGAGTGCTTCATACTCCGCCATGTTGTTTGTATCCTCGAAGTGGATCTGCAGAACATAGTGTAGCTTGTCTCCTTTTGGTGACTGTAGCAGTACACCAGCCCCCGAGCCATTGAGCAGCTTTGATCCGTCAAAGTGCATCACCCAGTATTCTAGTTCCGGCAACGGAGTGGCATCCGGCATGTCCGTCCAATCTGCAATAAAATCCGCCAAGGCTTGTGACTTGATAGCGTCGCGTCTTTTGTAGGTGATCTCGAAGGTGGCAAGTTCAATGCCCCACTTCGCAACCCTTCCTGTAGCGTCGCTGTTGTTGATAATGTCAGACAGTGGAGTCTTGCTCACTACTGTGATTAGGTGCTCCTGAAAGTAATGCCTCAGCTTCCGTGAAGCAAGGAATACTCCATAAGCTATCTTTTGGTAGTGCGGGTAACGCTGCTTGGACTCTGTCAGGACCTCGCTTACATAGTAAACTGGTCGTTGCACTCCGTGCTCATAGCCTGGTTCCTTCCGCTCTACCACGACGACGATGCTAATAACCCGGTTGGTTGGCGCCATGTAAATTAACAGGGGCTCACCAGGCTCGGGTGCTGCAAGGATGGGCGTTGAGGAAAGAATCTCCTTGAGCTGCTTCAATGCTGCATCTGCCTCATCCGTCCATGTGAATTTGTCCGCCTTCTTCAGCAACTTGTACAGTGGCAGAGCCTTCTCTCCAAGTCGGCTGATGAACCGACTAACTGCTGCAACACAACCTGTTAGTCGTAGGATGTCCTTTAGGCATGTCGGGCAGTTTATGTTTAAGATGGCCTTGATTTTCTCCGGGTTGACCTCGATTCCGCGCTGGAAAACGATGAAGCCCAGCAGTTTGCCGGCTGGAACCCCGAAGACGCACTTCTTAGGGTTGAGCATCATGTTGTATTTCCGGAGATTATCAAAGGTTTCTTTTAAGTCGGAGATTAAGTCGTTTGACTTTTTAGACATCACCGCGATATCGTCCACATAAGCATGAACGTTCCGACCAATTTGGTCGTGAAGGCAACGTTTCATTGTCCGCTGGTAGGTAGCACCTGCGTTTTTCAACCCAAAGGGCATTGTGACATAGCAAAACGTGCCGTATGGGGTAGTGAACGAAGTGGCCAATTGGTCCGGCTTCCTCATCTTGATCTGGTGGTATCCTGAGTATGCATCGAGAAAACACAAAACTTCCGAGCCAGCCGTCGAGTCAATGACTTGGTCAATACGAGGCAAAGCAAACGGATCTTTGGTACATGCTTTGTTCAAGCCGGTGTAATCAACGCACATTCTTAATTCATTGGTTCCCTTTTTGGGGACAAGTACAGGATTGGCCACCCATCGGGTGTGAAGGACTTATCGGATAAACTCAGCCTTAAGTAACCTAGCTATCTCTTTGCCAATGGCGCGTCTCTTCTCATCTCCGAAGCGTCGTAGAGGTTGTTTCATTGGTTTACATTTTGGATCTATGTTTAAGCTGTGCTCGGCAAGTTCCCTAGGTACACCTTTCATGTCGGCAGGTTGCCAGGCAAAGATGTCCCTATTCTCACGGAGGAACTCGACGAGCGTGCTTTCCTATTTGGGATCCAGGTTCGTCCCAATGGCGACGGTCTTGGAGGCATCGCCTACCACAAGTTCCACCGGCTTGGTCTCGATGGCGGCCTTGAACGCAGGAGCGGAGTTGGAGATCTGCTTCTTCGACGCGGGCATCTCTGAGTCATTGACCTTGCTCTAGATCTCCTTGAATTCTTCGCTGTAGAGGACAGCTTCTACAACGGCTGCTTCATTGATCTCGCATTCCCTTGCCTTGGCAAAGCTTCCGGAGACGGTGATGACACCGTTTGGTCCGGGTATCTTGAGCTTGTTGTGGACGAAGCATGGCTTGGCCATGAACGTGTGGAATATGTCGCGGGCGAATATGACGTGGTACACGCTCTTGAAGGGGACTACCTCAAAGGTCATGCACTCTTGGCGTTAATTGTTAACGTCGCCAAAGGCTACCTGAAGTGTGATGCACCGAAGGGACCGAGCCTCCCGACCAGGCACTACGCCATGGAACACGGTGTTGGTCCGCCTTAGGTTTGCCTCCGTCAAGTTCATCTTCTGCAGTGTATCCAGGTACATTATGTTGATGCTGCTTCCACTATCCACCATGCACTTGGTGAACTCCACGCCGTCAATCAATGGGTTGATGACCATGGCGTACTGGTTCTCCGTGGGTACAAGGTCTGGGTGGTCTGTCCTGTCCCAAGTGATTGGAACCTCCGACCAACGCAGGTATTGGGGAACTGGGGGGAGAGTAGCCATCAGGATCCTTAAAGAGGTTTTCTGTTGTCGGACGGTGGGGGTGCCAAGGAAAGTGTGGTAGACTGGGGCCTTCTTTGCGAAGGGGTTCTTGCCCTTGTCGTCGCTCTTGGTGGCCTGCTTTGGGTCAACGTCCTCGTCCATGTCACTTGAATCCTTGGACTCCTCCTCCTTCTTCTTCCCCTTGCCCTTGCCTCGCGGTCTGTTCTTCCGACTTCGCTTGTAGCCGGACTCCGGGTCTTCCTTGAGGTCGTTGACGAACTTGCAGTGTCGATTGGTATGGGTGGCCTTGCCGTTGGCGTCGAGGTGTACGAGGCACGACATATCACGGTACTCTTCGTAGGTTTGGGGAACGCGGAGCGGCGCCGAGTTGGTTTCATTTCCTCGTTGCTGCCCATGGCCTCCTCCCCTTCCTCGGCCATGTTGTCCGCCTTCGCCTCGTCCTGCAAAAGTCATGGCGACCATGTCGGTAGATTGCTTTTCTTCTAGAGCGGTTTTCCGCTTTGTACTGCTGTTCCTCCGAGCTTGAGTTGGAACGGCCATTGCCGGCAAAGAGCCACGGGCATCATCATCGGCAGCTGCGAACTCACTAGCTAACTGAATCATTTGATTCAAGTCAAGCTGATGATTGTCCTGCACGCGCTTTAGCTTATGTCGGAGTAACGTGCCCCTTTCAAATCCATCGATGAAGGTGGCCATGGCGGTCTGGGCGTGCACTCCTGCGCAGGAATTCTTCATATCCAGCCAGCGGGAGAGGTAGGCGCGAGATGTCTCGTCTTTCTCTTGCACGCACCGCTGTAGATCGCCCATAGTGCAGGGACACTTGTATGTACCCTCAAAGTTCTTGGTGAACGCTTCTTGCATGTCCAACCAGTTGTAGATAGACTTCTCCGGCAAGTCATCGATCCATTGATGGGCCGTACTCGCCAACATTAACGGGAGGTACTTGACGGCGACGTTGGGGTTGCCTCCGGCAATCTCCACCGCGTTGCCGTAGTCCTGTAACCATATGGCAGGCTTGGCGGTGCCGTCATAGGGCTTGATGGTCTTGTCAATCCGGAAACCTTTGGGGTAAGTTGCGGACCGTATTGCAGGTCCAAAGCAACGTGGTCCCAGGTATGGTCCTTCCTGGGCCTCGTGGATCTTATCGATCCGTGAACGTGCATCGTATGGCTCCGGGTTCTTCTTTTTGTTGTCAACAGGGGATGGGCTGCGTGAATGACGCGGGCCTCTTCCGTCATGGTGACTGCTTGGCGGTGACGGAGGCGGAGGTGGCAGTGGGTTAGCCTTCTTGCTGTTACCCTCCTGCGATGCCCCACGCCTGTCACGGTTGCTTGCCGGACGCGGAGGGTCATGGTGTTACCTGCTCTTATGTCCTTGGTGGTGCTCTCCATCATGATGGGTCTGTGCCGCATTGTCGCGGATGACGATGCCGCACTGCTTTGGAGGGGGCATATCCGTACGATGGTGAGTCTTGTAATCTTCCTGACGTTGGGGGGATCAGGGCGGTGGCGATGGGCGGCGAGGTTGGGCTCTTTCTTCGTGGTCGGAGGATATGGGGATAGCATCCTTCCTGTTGCGCGCATCCCTCCGTCTTCGTTCTGATGAAGCCGTCCGCGATCCGACATCCTGAGGAGATCTGTCCCTTGGCGGTTTGTACTGGCTAGATCGGCAGAGCGCTGGGTCAGACTCAAGCCTCTGAGAGGTGGCCTTTTCCTGCTGCTTTACCGCCTTGGCCACTAGGTCATAGACCTGCTCGACTGCCTCAGGCGATCTATCCTACTCCAGAAGGGTCTTGGAGACGGCGAGGTTAAGGAGTGGGGTGGGCATCACCTGCTTGCCTTCACTATCAATGTATGGCTTGGCCTGTGCCTGCTTCGAGGGAGCCCATCCTAGGTTGCGCCATACACCAGGATCGTTGATGACGCAAGCCGGAGCTTTCTTAGCCTTCTGCTGTTGCAGCAGAGTCTTGTACTCGGCCTCCATTGCTCTTGCTTTCTCTATGGACTTCTGCGCGTTGACCAGATCTCGATCTAGTTTAGCGCCTTGCTCCGCGATGGCCTGCGCCTCCTCCAGCAGCTGCTGGCGTTTCTCGTCAAGCTGAGTCACGTTCCGGATATGATCAACGGTTAGAGGCTCAACGAGGAGATTGCCTTACATCGCTCTATCAGCTGGATAACATGGGCTGCTGCCGACGTGGATGCTGGAGGCGGCAAGTTCACGCTGTTGTTGTTTCTCGGACCGGTGCCGAGTTCCTGCGGCTGCTGCACTGGGTTAGGCGGAGGCGGCATGACCTTTGCACGATCAATCTCGTCAGCAATTAGTGGCCCCTTCCCCTTATGCAGTGCCATAGGCGGAGCTTGCCCGGGCTGGTCTTCGTCCATCACTGTCCCAATGGTGACGAACACCCCTCGAGACATGACGGTGTTATTAGCTTGCTCGTCGCGCGAGTACTCCTCCTCCATCTCCTGCATGGTGGAGTATAGCTCTTCTGTACTGAAGTCTATTTCCTCTGAATCTGCACTGAAATCAGCATAAAGCGCGTCGATGACAGAGTCGAAGGGTGCCAGGACTTCCTCGATGACGGGCGGTGGAGGTGCAACGGCCTCGACGATGACTGGAAGTGGTGGTGCTGCTGCGATGATGGCGGCCGGAGGCGGTGGTGGTGGTGGCTAAATCGGAGGGGCTCCGTCAATGAGCGCAAGCGCTGTCTGAGCTGCCGCTTCAGCCTCGGCGTAGTTGTTGATGGTGTTCACCATGCCTTCGAAGGTGAGGCGTCCTGACGCCTGTTGCCGTCTTAGAGAATGTCAGAGAAGCATGCCATGGTCCAGTCCTTCCACGAAGTGATAGATGGCATCATCATTGGGGTAGTTGGCTAGATCGGCTTGTATACGGAGCCACCTGGCCAGGTAATCGCGGGGGTTTTCGCCCTCTCTCTGAACGCAGCGCGCCAGATCGAAGATGGTAACCACACCGACGAACTTGGATCTCTGCTGTCCAAACGCACGGACAGAGCCAGCGGATTTGCAGTGATCTTCCACCTTTATATCCTGCACAGGGGCGGTTTGGGTGGGTCTTGAATTTTTCTGATCTTTGTCGGCAAACTCCGAGGAGAGATCTGACATCGATCCTTCCGCGAACGTATCCTGCCCGTAGGCGGTCCGTGCGGGTCTTGAATTTTTTCGATCTTTGCCGGCAAACTCCGAGGAGAGATCCGACATCGATCCTTCCGCGAACGTATCCTGCCCGTAGGCGGTCCGTGCGGGTCTTCATGCTCCTCCGACTCCTAGGGAACTAGTGCCCAAGTCAGTTTCGCCAATGAAGAATTGGATGTCTCCGATAGGAACGATCGAACACCGCGTAGGGTTCGTCTTTGCCGGGATCTAGAACTCGTCGGGGGGGGGGGGGGGGGGGGGACGATCGGAACGTTGCCAGAGAAGAGAACGCGACCGATGGCCACGGTTTCGCTGATTCTCGCGAAGATCTTGGTCCTCGCTCGCTGAAGAGCCCGAAGCGCCTCTTGCCCCACGGTGGGCGCCAACTGTCGTGGTATTGCCGACGAGTATGCCATGGAGGGGTCCTCACAGTGCGTGTTTAGAGACGTGGGGTAAGGCGGACGGTTGACGGGTACAAGGTAACACAGCTTACCCAGGTTCAGATCCCACAACGGTGGCGGAATCCTACTCCTGCTATAAATCACTATAATGGCAATACGCCGAGTTACAGAGATAGGTTCGCTGTGCGAGGTGTGTGTAAAAACGATGCCCTAAAGGCTCCCATAGACCCGACTTATATAGTCGCCAGGTCCTAGGGTTACATGGAAAAGTCCTAGCCGGACAGGTTACAGAGTTCTACACCGTCTATTACTAGTCTTGTGTATCTTGCACTCCAAGGCTCCGGGTACGCTGGTGACTCCACCGTAGCCTTCCTTTATCCAGCATGGGCCTCCCTTCCGGATCCACATAACTAGGCCGCCCAATAGGCCATAGGCCATGCTACCGACTATGGGCCACCCGGGTTAGTCGGATAAGAGACATGCTATGAGGATACCCATATAGCATATCCCCAACAGATATCGAGTTTATCATTGAACTAATCCCCGGAACCAGACCCATAGCCCAGAGACCATATAGTATGAACCCGTCTGAACTAGCAGAACTGAAGAAGCAACTGGATGCCATGCTGGAAATTGGATTGATTCAACCAAGTGCGTCACCATGGAGATCACCTGTTTTGTTCGTGGACAAGAAGGATGGAGGAAACCGTTTGTGTACGGATTATCGAAAGTTGAATGATGTCACTATCAATAACAAATACCCATTTCCCAAGATAGAAGATTTGTTTGATCAGTTGACCGGTGCCAAAGTGTTTTCTAAGATTGATCTTAGAACAGGCTATCATCAACTCAAGATTCACAGAGGATATTACAAAAACGGCCTTTACCAGAAGATATGTATTATACGAGTATACTGTCATGTTTTTTGGATTAACCAATGCCCCCGCTTATTTCATGAATCTCATGAATAAGATTTTTATGGACTTCCTGCATAAGTTTGTCGTTGTTTTCATCGATGACATTATAATTTATTCCAAATCAGAAGAAGAACATGAGCTACACCTAAGGACCATTCTTGGAACCCTTAGAGAGCATCAGTTGTATGCCAAGTTTAGCAAATGTGAATTCTGGTTACAGGAAGTAGGATTCCTCGGCCACATTGTATCATCTAGAGGAATTGTCGTTGACCCTGCAAAGGTGAAAGATGTCAAAGATTGGCAAGACCCAACCACTCAAACCCTAGTTCGTGCATTTCTCTGATTGGCAGGATATTACCGCAAGTTCCTAGAAGGATTCTCGAGTATCGCTAGACCCATGACCCAATTGCTGAAGAAGGAAAAGAAGTTTGAATGGACCGACAAATGTGAAGCGAGTTTTCAAGAACTCAAGAGGAGATTGATTTCAGCCCCAATCTTAATCATGCCAGATATCACAAAGCCCTTTGATGTGTATTGTGACGCATCCAAGATCGGTCTCGGATGTGTGCTAATGCAAGAAGGCAAAGTTATATCTTATCTATCCCGACAACTGAAACAACATGAGCAAAATTACCCAACCCATGACCTCGAGCTCACAGCCGTAGGTCTAGCCCTGAAGACATGGAGGCATTACCTGATGGGAAACCGTAGTGAGATATATTCGGATCACAAGAGTCTGAAGTATATATTCACTCAGAAGGAGCTGAATATGAGATAGAGAAGATGGATTGAGTTAATCAAGGATTACGATATAGACATTCACTATCACCCTGGTAAAGCCAACGTGGTAGCAGATGCCCTTAGCAGATTGCCGTGCCGCTTGAACTCCATAATTTTGAAGGAGCAACCAAGTTTGCACAAGGAGATGGAAGATTTTCGAATGGAATTAGTGATTGAAGGATTTTTGGCTAGCATAGAACTTCAACCCACTTTGATCAGTCAGATCAAAGAGACGCAGAAAGGAAATGCTAGTATCGACGGAATCAAGCGTCGTATCGGTACAGGCAAAGTACCCGGATTCATGGAAGACGAAGAAGGAGTTCTGTGGTACAAAGGACGCCTTTGTGTACCAGCAGATTCTGATTTGAAAGAAGTTATTCTGAAGGAAGCTCATGATACTCTTTATTCTATCCACCCCGGAGGAACGAAGATGTATCAAGATTTGAAGGAACAATTTTGGTGGCATAAGATGAAGAGAGAAATCGGAAGCTATATCGCCAAGTGTGATATATGTCAGAGAGTCAAGGCGAGACATCAAAGACCCGCTGGATTGTGGCAACCATTGCAGATTCCAGAATGGAAATGGGATTCCGTCGGAACGGACTTTATCACCGTATTTCCTACTTCTAGTAGGGGAAATGACTCTATCTGGGTCATAGTGGACAGATTGTCCAAAGTCGCCCATTTCTTACCCGTCAAGACCACATATCAGAGTTTGAAGCTAGCCGAGTTATACGTCGCTAGAATCGTCAGTTTGCACGGAGTTCCCAAGAACATCATATCGGATCGAGGAACTCAGTTTACCTCGATATTCTAGAAGAAAGTCCAAGAAGGTTTAGGAACCCGACTAGATTTCAGCATAGCTTATCACCCTCAGAACGATGGACAAACAGAGCGAGTAAATCAAATACTCAAAGACATGTTGAGAGCATGTGTGTTAGAGTATGGATCTAAGTGGGAAGACTGTTTGCCGGTTGCAGAATTTTCATACAACAATAGTTATCAAGCCAGTTTGCAAATGGCCCCATTTGAATTTATGTATGGAAGGAAGTGTCGCACCCCTTTGAATTGGTCGGAAGTAGGAGAGAGTCAGATTTTCGGACCCGACATTCTACGAGAAGCAGAAGAGAAGGTTCACAAGATTCACGAGCACCTCAAGACAGCCCAGTCAAGGCAGAAGAGTTACGCCGACAAGAGATGTCGAGACCTCGCCTTTAACATAGGAGATTTTGTGTATCTGAAAGTGTCGCCATTGAAGGGAATGCAGCGTTTCCAACTCAAAGGAAAGTTAGCCCCCAGATATATCGGCCCCTTCAAGATTCTGAACCATCGAGGAGAAGTGTCGTATCAATTGGAACTACCCGAGGAGATGTCAGCCGTGCACAATCTGTTCCATATCTCATTACTTCGCAAGTACCTCGAAGTTCCGGAGAAGACATAAGTGTTCAAGAATATTGATCACCGGACCATAGAAATCAACGATGACCTGACCTATCCCGAAGTACCCATCCGTATTTTGGAAGAAGCCTTTAGAACTACCAGAACCCGGAGCATCAAGTTTCTCAAGATTCAGTGGAGCAACCACACAGAAGAGGAAGCTAGGTGGGAGCGCGAAGATCACATCAGGACGGAGTTTCCCAATCTCTTCAAATCCTAGGTAATCTTTTTCATCCCTTTTCAAATCTCGGGACGATATTTTGTTTAAGGGGGGAAGGTTTGTAACATCCCAAAAATACTAAACTTGGATCATCAAACTCTAATCATCAAAATTAGGGTTAACAAAAACTTTTCCAATTAAAAAGATGAAAGCATTCATATATGTGTGCATTAAAATTTGGATTCTTTTGAATTGCCATGGTTTTGTGTTTCTTTGCTTGTAAAAGGATTCTTAGGTGAAATAAACATCATCTAAACAATCCCCAAACTTTTCCCAAAGACAAACAAGTCAAAACAAACAAATTAAGTGAATGGTCACTTTGGCCAAATTAACTCCCATGCCTACTTTGGCTATCTCTAACTTTCAGAACTTTACAGAAACATGTATGGATCTTTGCACCCCTTGATAGTACTCATAATAAAGTACCAAGGCCCACTTTGTGATCATCCAAAAACATTTAAATGCTTAGTTTAAATGACAGTTTAAAAGTGAATCTATTTCATATGGGAAGATCCCACTATTTCAAAAACCACTCAAACAAGCTCAATTTTCAAAACCCAAGCATCCACAGAATCCTCAACACATGCCTAGCACACCCACCAAAAATCTTTTCAAAATTCAAAACTCAAGTTCTTGCGGCCATTTCATCAAACACTTGGCAGGCAAATTTAAACCAAATCAAATTCACTATTTTTAATAGTGTTTTGGGCCTAACTGGTTCCCTCTATAGCTCCCATCACCCATTTAGTAGATCATCTAGCCTAATTGGCAACCTCTAGCCTCACTGTAAGCTGGCCATTGTCATCAATGGTGAGCAATCCGAGCCACCTCGCCGGCCAAACCTGGTCGCCGCCGCAGCAGACCATCTCCCCCTCTCTAGCCATGTCTGGGAGGTATCCAGCACTCCACCGCCACCCACTGTCCCCTCCCCGAGCGAACGAAAGTCGTGGACCACCGAGCACGCCGCGCGCCTAGTGCCACTGCGACATGCCGAGCATGCGCCAGAGCGCTGCACCCGGCACGTGTGCACACGCCGCCCCTCGACCGCAGCCCGTGCCCACCGCTTCGCCATGACCCAGGGAGCACGCCAGACACCCCGTTCACCGCCCCATGCCTCACAGCCACCGCTCGCCGTCGAAGACGCCGCCTCTGCCGCGCAGAGCACCGCACGTTCACGACCATTTGCTACCGCCCCTACATGCGCATTTAAACCTTAGAGCATCGCCCGGAGATCGCCCGTCGATCGCCAACCTCGGCCATGCCTCTAGCCGCCCGTAGCCGTGTCGCCACCGTAGTTTGCCCATCCCTCTCGGTCTCGCCGTCGAGCCTATAAAAGGAGATGACCCCCGCTCGATTTCTTCACACCATCTCACTCCCCTCACCTCACTGATCCTTCCACCCCTTAGCCAGAGCACGAGGAGCAGCAGCTCGCCGGAATTGCGTCAGAGCAGGCCGCCTCTGGAGAAGAAGGGAGCCGTTGATTTCATCCTCCCCCGGGGCTCTCCGTCGTCGACTTTGTCGTTTGCCCGCCTCACCGTCGTCACTGGAGCCCCGGTATGCCCCTATGCACCCCCACTGAGTCGCTAGGGTTCAAGCTCGCCGATGACCTGTTCATTGTCGACGACGACCCTTAGCCGTCGATATTCATTCTAATCCAACGCACCACATCGCCCCGTACCGCTTCGCGTTTAATGAGCCACTGAACAGTAGACCCCCCTGCAGCTGCGCCCCGCGCTGCGGAGTGACACTGGGCCGGCCCAATAACCCTTCCCGCGCAGCCCACTCGTTTGAATTTAGCTTTTTCTATTTATATTCAAACCCAGTTCTGTACCTAGTTTTCAAAAATCAACCCAGCTCGATTCACTGAAACAAAATGCACGAAACCAATTTTGTTAGAAAGGTACTGGAAAGCTTAATCTAAACCAGTTGGATTCAAACCATTTAAATTTTTAGATCACCCATGGTAAAAATAACAAGGAAGAAGCTTTTATGCATTCAAACATTTTTCAAAATTCAACCATAAAAGCTTTTGAGTTGTTCCAACTCTCAAAATCACATTTGACCATACCTTTCAGAATATATAAAAATATATAGGTTTACTTACAGAAATAATGTTCAAGTAATAAAATAATGCCCCATAGGCATTTCTAGTCATTTTAATTAATTAAAATAAAAAGGTTAAACCTTATTAAATTGTGACACCACTTTAAATCACATTCCCATGTACTAAAATATGTGGTGATGACATGTGTCAACATGATCCCATGTTTTAGTTGGAGAATATTAAATCTTAAGTAGTTTTTTAATGAGTAGAAATTACTTTTCTTAAATAAAATAAATAAGACAAGTGTTTTACTCCTTGTAATGTTAGTGATGATGATAGATCACCTAGTGTTAACCTTTGTGTGATGATTAGCAATAGTTAAGTATTGTTTGGTGATTGTGTACCTCGTATTTATTTATATGCTAATACCGACCAAGAATACGAGGAGGAAGGAGGATACTACAAGGAAGAAGCTGAGGAGAACTTCAACCACTGCTCTGCACAAGGCAAGCCTAATACTACTAGTTGAATTAGCAAGCTATTAACTTAGCAAGCTTACACCACGTGATACCCAATCCTAGTTTTACTTGCAAGATTAATACTTTATTTTCCTTATTAAAGCTTTCTTTTAGAGTTTACTTAGTGACTTATAGATTCTAAGAAGATAACTGAAGGTAGCATAAAGAGCGTAAAATTTGGCCTAAGTTAGATAATCTTGATGTTATCCTAAGGCATGAGATTGAACTTAGTTAGATAATCCTCACTTGTTTACCACCCCTCATTTGTCTTTACCCCCACTTATAGATGCTAGTGCTAAGCATAAAACTTGATCAACTTTAGATGGGAATACTTGGTGAAAATGGTTATGAAAACCTTAGAATGATGAGTCATTCTACTGAAATATTTTGACATGTGTTTCTGAACACCAGATGATTTTGATGATGCAAATGTTGAGGCATGAGCCTTAGCCCTTTATAAAACCGATAGTTGTCTGCATGCGATACCATTCCAATTTTACCGTACAACCACAATACCCGAAAATTGGGTAGGGCTTGACTAGAAATTTATATACCTTAGTATGGGTTCCCTTGCCAAGGTCTGAGCTGAGGCTACCTTGTGAAGATTGTCCACCTGTGCAGTACCCAAGATAACAGATGGTCATGATTGGGACGCCAAACTCACAGGAGAGGTGCCTATACTAGGGCGTGTAATTGAAAGGTTAGGATTGACTATCCGCATACTGAGTATGGTGAATTCAGGATTGTTCCTGACGGATGTATCGAATGTTGTGGTGAAAGTGTACAATCTGTGCAGAGTCTCAAACTATTCGAATAGCCGCGTCCGCAGTTATGGACAATTTGAGTGGCCATACTGTTCCCTCGTGAGATGTTTTCAAAACAACTTGTGAAATGATTTGTGACTTTGACTTGACCACATCAGAGTTGTGATATGAAATTCAAGTTCTCGCTTAGGTGTTATAAAACTTTCAACTAGTTTTATTTGCTTATGAACTTAGTAGAGGTATCTGGCTTTTTACAAAACAACCCTAGAGCTTAGTATCCTACTACAAAAACCCCCTTAACTTGTTAGTATTAGTTTGCGAGTACTTAAAGAGTACTCATGGATTTGTCCCTGGCTATTCCCATGGCCAGATGTCACATCCCAAATTTTACATTTGGTCTTGCATATCATTCATATCATTGCATCATGCCTTTCCATGCAAAATCGTCGATCGAAATGAATCGGCGAAACGCTATTTTCGAAACCCTGTTCTATTTTGCTACGAGGCTCCTGCGGGAGGCTTTAGAAGAACTAGTGTTGCCACCTTTGTAGCCTAGTGGTTTCGCCCGAACCTTGACCCTAGATTGTTCCCCTCGACTTTACAAAACCGTAGGAGCAAGAATCGCTCGATTCGGAGCTCGTACGGAGACCTTACGGCCGTTTGTTTAATAGATAGGAAAACGGTCAGAATTTCCGGGCCGATTTCCGAGTCCGCGTCTAACTCTGCGCCGAATCAGTTTAGGACTCGCGCAAGGGGCCCACAAATAGGACCCACCCGGCCGAGCCCCTGCCCGCCTCGTAAACCGCGCCGACCCCGCCCACGGGAATCGATCTCGCCCCGCGCCGCCTCTCCTTCTCGACTTCCGTGCCGCCGCCTCGAAGGCCGAGCCGCCGGCCGCCAACTCCTGCGACCGCCGCCGCCTCCTCGCCGTCCCCGCCGCCCAGGTACACGCCGCCTGGCCGCGACCCGCCCCCGCCTCCGCGCCATCCCCGCCGCCCAGCCTCGCAGCGAGCCCGCGCCCGCGACCCCGCTGCCGATCGCCGCCGCCTGTCGCTCGCCCCGTCTCCGCGCGTCCCGCCTCGGCCCCGCCCCGTAGCGCCCTCGCCGCCACCAGCGCCAGCGCCACCCGCCCCAAGCCGCCGCTGCCCCGCGCTGCGCCTGCAGCCGCTGCTGCTGCGCGCCCCGCCGCCAGAGCGCGCGCGCTGCTGCGCCTGCTGCTGCTGCGCTGCATCGCCGCTGCGCCGCGCTAGCTGCTGCTTGCTGCCGCTGCGCCGCGTGCCATGCTGCCGCCACTGCGCTAGCTACTGCGCGCACATACGCGCGCACACGCGCACACACACGTTTGCGCCTGCACACACACACGCGCGCACACACGCATGCACGCGTGCCGCACGTACGCGCGCCGTCTTGCACGCGCGTTGATTTTCTTGACCCGTGCGCTGATCGTCTCCCTCTCGCGCAGGTAGCACCGTGGCCGGAATCGATCACCGCGCCGCCCGAAAGTCGCCGCCGTCCGTTTCGTCGTTCGTTCCCGGAAAGCCTGCAGCCACCGCCAGATCTCAGATCAGCGGTTCAGATCAGTCGTTGACCGGTCAGACTCAGGCGTTGACTAGTCAGATGCCCGTCAGCGCCCAGTCAGCAGACGCGTTGACCAGTCAAAAGACACAGTTGACTGGTTAATTTCGTTAATCCTTTTAGTTGGCAGATTTCGGTAGAAACTTGTAAATTGCGTAGAAATTAAACCTCTTGGCCAAAAATTGCAAATAAAATATGTGTAGATTCAGTGAGTCGTGTACAATCTCGCTGTACCTTTG
The DNA here is from genome assembly GCA_916181665.1 of Avena sativa. Classification (NCBI taxonomy): domain Eukaryota; kingdom Viridiplantae; phylum Streptophyta; class Magnoliopsida; order Poales; family Poaceae; genus Avena; species Avena sativa. The sequence continues at coordinate 259,687,506 of OV702281.1, forward strand.
GTTCAGGGTTTTGGAGCAAGGTTTAGTACAGTTTAATCAAACTAGCTAGTGGACTTTTCGGAGTAATAAATTTGTAGAAAATGATCCGTAGCTCCAAAAATCGCGTATGATATGTCCCTGGATTCAGTTGAATGAGGGGAATCTCATTGTGAATTAAAAAGTTAGGCTTACAGTAAAAACTTCTGCAGAAACTGACTAGTGGCTTTCTGCAGTGTTTTAATTACTCCGGGAGTTTTGTAATTCCTTTTTGAGTAATTCCAATTGGTACTGTTTCTAATCAGCGATGCCTATGCGGTAGAGTTTTTCCAAGATTTTTACAAACAGTATACTACCGGTAGTGAATTAATTGAGTTCTAGCTCTAGTTTTGAGCATTACTTTTTGCCTAATAGTTTTCCTTGCGCTAAAACTATTTTCCATGCATGCAATCAGTAGTATTATTGAATAGGATTATGTGGTGCAGCTGTAGCACCAATTCACTTACCTTGCATACCTTCATGCATCATATTTGTTGCATATGCTTATGGATTCTTTGTTTATGAATGCAATTGTATCGTGTAGATTGTGATGAGTGCAACGCTTGCTCGTGTGTGGATTGCTCTTCCGACCGCTACAACCAAGGCAAGTAGATGCTACTTTGTTCATGATATCGTCCTACTATTTTCAATGCATTGTCGTGTATTTTGTAGATGCATGTGTAGGATGATACTATTGCTATGCTATGTCCTATTATGTGGTAGGACCTTCCTTGTAGATGAACCACCGATGGTAGATGTGCTTAGCCATGCTATGATGAACGAGGGCTGGGTTACATCACTGAAAGTTGTTTCTAAAAGTATTGGTTTGCGAAAACTAAAACAACTTAATCAATGAATCTCCTGGGTGTGATGGTATTGATATTTTTTGGTGGTTTCATTGCGGAAAGGCACCCAGGTATCAAGAGAGAATGATTGGCTTCTTTATTGTGTAGCTTACGTGTACAACCATGTGCCAATATGGAATGGGCGGTTGGTTGGACTTAGTAGGTTGTGGTAACTCAAACCCGCGTATCCAGAGATGTAGAATTTTGGTAGATTGGACAGGTGCGCGTCGGGATTGAGGAGCTACTTCCCGAACATTCTCTTCTTGGACTTCTCCCTATCATCACCCAAAATGAGAGTGATGGTACGAGCTGGGCTGGCCAAGTCACATGGGTAAAGTGTACTAACCCCTGCAGGGTGTATAATCTAATCGATTAGCCGTGTCCCCGGTTATGGACAACTGAGTTGCTTGATATTGATTCCATGACATGCTTCTCGCTCATTCTAATTTCATAATTGTTTTAATATTGTTGGGTTAACTTAATTAGAATCTTTTCAAAGAAAATCAAAAACTGTTTATGAAAGTAGGACAAATGTATTTGCAAATGCAAGCCAGACACAGCTCCACTTGCCAAATATGCATGTAGATGTTAGTACTATTGTCTCCTTTACTAGCTCTACTTGCCATACATTCCATGTATTGACCCTTTGGGGCTGCTACGTTTCATGTTGCAGGTTATTCCGGTTCTGAGTAATCGATATAGGCCACGGTACTCCACTCGGCACTTGTTCACTTGTGGGCAATTTGAAGAATGGAGGATTTACTTTAGTCATGTTGCTACCTGAATAATTTGAGCTAGCTTTGGGCTAAGCTTTTATTGTAATAATGGTACTCTGGATCTTCGTTATTCATGATACACGGATATTTTGCTATGTTATTCATCTTATTCTATTGTGAGCCAATGAACCGATCCAGGGATTGGCATGTCACATAGAAGCCTCGGTCTTTTCAGAACCGCGGTGTTACAGGATGGTATCAGAGCCCGTGTGTCGACTGTAGGATCGTGACCTAGGATTGGATTAGGAAGCCATAGAATTATTAAAGCCTATATTAACTCTGTCTTTCATCTTATGCCTTTCACCCTCGTAAATTCTTACCATATGCTATTCTCACACTTTCCTCTTTTACTTGATAGATGGGAGAAGTCAGGACTGAGTATGCAACCATGGAGTCCCCAAGGCCCTTTGCAAGGCAGTTAGCACAGCTCTCGCAGTCATTGGGATTGCCACTGCCCATGTTCAAGGGAAGAAGGTTGTACACCTATGGATATGGAGAGGATGCATGTGAGATCACTACCTTCATATTCAGGGATGCCGCCTTGCCAAACCCCGTACACTTGATCTACACCAGGACATACTGCAACTGGGGACTTGGAATCAACTTGGCCATACATGAAGCCCTGTCTCGCCAGTGCCATAATGTCCGACACCTACTGCCAGCAGATTCACCCTACCGTGACTATGGGAGGCGTGATGAAGATGGACACATTGTGGTTACCCCGGATGACAGGAACAACATGCCGCCCCGTCGGAGGCACATAGAGGACATGGAAAGGGAGAATGGAGCCCTAGCTGAGAAGGTGATGGTGATAAAGGAGATTGCAGATTTTGCTAGCAATGGTATGGTGGTCCAAGGACAGGAGATTGACACCTTGCATGAAGCCGTGGGAGTTCTGGATAATGCCCTGATAGCCAGAGATGCAACCATAGCTCATCTTCATGGTACTGTGCAGGAGAACACCCAGAACATACAACAGTTGCAGGGGACCGTCCAGGAAAGGGATTAAACTATTGAAGCTATGACAACCCAGATTGCCGCCCTCCAAGCACAGCTGAATCCACCCTCTGATGATGACAATGGAGATGATGGCAACAATGGGGATGATGATGACAGTGGAGACGATGATGATGAGGACGAGGATGATGACGATGGAGACGATGATGGTGGAGGAGATGAAGCTGTTGCAGTTGCAGCTGAGAATGAAGAAGAGGAGGATCCAGAAGAGGTGGAGTTTGAGATCTCAAGTGATGATTCAGGAGAGGTGTACACTCCGCCGCCATGGTTGTACCACGAACCGAAGCGCCAACGCGTGACCGCAAGGACCTACCGCAACCTCTTCAAGAAGTAGATAGAAGTCCACCAATTAGTCCTCGTTAGGTAAATTCGTTAGGATTAGTCTCGATCGATGTGAATCTTAGTTCGTGTTAGTTTAAGAGTGATTAGTTGCTTATTTGTGTACTCCAATATCCCAGGAATTATTTGTGCTAAATTTTATGAAAGAGTTATGGCAAGTTTGGTTACTATCTGTGTTATTTTCGCTGCAGTTTTTCTGCTGATACAACAGTACTGTACGATTTTTCATATTTTTCTGGTAACTCGGAAAAATCTGAAACAAATTGGGCTGATGCGAAACTCTCTGTACTATATGTGCAAAAATCAGATAAATTTTCTGACGAGTTTAAGTCAGGCGGAAAAATTCGCGAACGCTGCTGGACTGTTCTGACAGATTGCTGTTTTTGTTGTTTAGTTGATCAACTGTTTAGTTAACCATTGCCAACTCTTGCAAAATTATTTCAGTAGGTATATACTGCTAGGATAACCCCTGGGATGTTGCTGGATCACTTTTTTGTTGATGTGTTGCTTGCTTGTGAATGTCTGCTATTGTTTGATGTTGTTTGATCATATACATGGGTAGAATCCTATTGTCGTAGTTGATTCTTTCTAAACTTACCTGTGCTGAACCGCAGATGCCTCCCCGCCGTCACCCCACTGAGTTGGAGCAGCTCATGGCAGCTCAGGCACAGCTGACCCAAGTGATGACTCAGTTAATGGCGAATCATAACAACAACAATGGAAACAATCAGCCTCAGGGAGATGCTCTCACCAGATTTCTGAGGTTAAGGCCAGCTAAGTTCTCTACTGCAACGGAACCGATGGTTGCTCTCGACTGGTTGCGTTCAGTCAACAAGGATCTAGTAACTGTTGGATGCACTGATGCTGAGAAGGCGAGGTTTGCCGCTTACCTACTGGAGGGACCAGCCGCTTCTTGGTGGGACACATTTCAGATCACCCACCCGCTGGATACCGTGACTTGGGCAATGTTTGAGGAAGGTTTCAGGACCAACCATGTGTCTTCAGGAGTTCTGAGCCTGAAGAGGAAGGAGTTCCGCAACTTGCACCAAACCAATCGCACCGTGGCCGAGTTCATTGAGGAGTTCAACAACCTGTCCCGTTATGCACCTGAGGATGTTGACACTAATGCCAAAAGGAGGGAGATATTCCTGGATGGCCTCAGTGATGAGCTTTCAGTACAGCTACTGGTGGTTTATTGCCCCACTTTCCAGGAGCTTATGGACAAGGCCAGGATCTTGGAAGGGAAGCACAAGCAAGTAGAAAGCCGCAAGAGAAAGAACAACAATCACCACTCTGGTTCACATCACAAGTCTCGCACTTCATATGATGGATACTCCAAGCATGGAGGGAGTGACCATGGGAGCCATGACCGCCACCACCATGGAGGCGATGGGCATCGTCTTGACAACCATAGGAGCAGCCACCACAGCCACAAGGGAGGACACTCTCACCACTCCGGAGGACACGGTGGACATGACCGCAACCGTGATCGCAGCTTTGTGAAGAAGGATCTGAGTGAGGAGACGTGCTTCAAGTGTAAGCAGAAGGGACACTATGCTGACAACTGTCCGGAGAGGAAAGGACTGAAGCCAACCAACAACGAGAAGGCCACAGTGAACCACATGAATGTGGAGGAGATTCCAGATGAGCCTGACCTTGTGATTGGTAAGTTTCTAATCAACACTTACCCTGCACTTATACTTTTCGATACTGGTGCATCGCATTCATTCATATCAAGGGAATTTGTGGATAAGTATAAGCTACCTACTGAGTCTATGAAAAGGGCTATTAGAGTGAGTTCACCTGGAGGAGATATGATAGCTAGCGCGGGATGCCGCGATTTAACTGTGAGGATTGGAACACACAACTTCAGTGCACATTTGGTAGTGTTGGAATCACAGGGATTAGACGTTATTCTGGGTATGGATTGGATGTCCATGCATGGGGGACACATAGATTGTGCACAGCGAGCTGTTTCACTCAAAACCCCGGATGGTAAGAGGATTAGATTCAAGTCGGCTGTACGACCTGGAAGGTGTAAGTTGAATTCTCTTAAGGGGGTTAGCATGGATACTGTGCCAGTGATTAGGGATTAACCCGACGTGTTTCCGGAAGAGCTACCAGGGATGTCACCTGACAGGGAAGTAGAGTTTCTTATCGACCTGATGCCGGGAACAGGACCTATAGCAAAGAAACCATATAAGATGGATGTGGATGAGCTGAAGGAATTGAAGAAGCAGTTGAAAGAGCAGCTGGAGAAGGGATTCATTCAGCCTAGTTCGTCGTCATGGGGTGCACCTGTTCTGTTTGTGGAGAAGAAAGATAGCAGCAAGAGATTAGTGGTGGACTATCGCTCGCTGAATGAAGTAACCATCAAGAACAAGTACCCTCTGCCGAACATAAATGATTTGTTTGATCAACTGGAAGGAGCGAAGGTGTTCAGCAAGATTGATCTGCGATCAGGCTACTTCCAATTGAAGATCCGGGAGGAGGACATACCAAAAACCGCCTTCACCACTAGGTATGGTTTATATGAGTATACGGTTATGTATTTTGGACTAACGAATGCCCCGGCATATTTCATGACCATGATGAACAAGGTATTTATGGAGTACTTGGACAAGTTCGTGGTGGTGTTTATTGATGACATACTGATATATTCCAAGGATGATGCGGAGCATGAGAAACATCTGCGACTGATTATGGAGAAGCTGAGGGAACACAAGCTGTATGCCAAATTCAGCAAGTGTGAATTCTGGCTTAACACTGTTGGATTTCTTGGACACGTAGTGTCAGGAGAAGGAGTCGCTGTTGATCCAAGAAAAGTGACTGCAGTAACTGAGTGGGAAGCGCCCAAGAATGCGGGAGAGATTCGAAGCTTTTTGGGACTTGCTGGATATTACAGGAGGTTCATTGAAAACTTTTCCAAGATTGCTAAGCCGATGACTGAACTTCTGAAGAAGGAGAGGAAGTTTGAATGGTCAGACACATGTGAAGCCAGCTTTCAGGAACTGAAGCGTCGACTAGTGACTGCGCCTGTTCTGTGTTTACCAGATCTTCAGAAGGATTTCCATGTGTACTGCGATGCTTCTCGACAGGGACTTGGGAGTGTGCTGATGCAAGATGGGAGAGTAGTGTCATATGCCTCGCGACAACTCAAGCACCATGAGCGGAATTACCCCACACACGACTTGGAGTTAGCGTCAGTGGTTCATGCTCTCAAGGTATGGAGGCATTACTTAATGGGAAAACACTGTGATGTGTACACCGACCACAAGAGCCTGAAGTACATATTCACGCAGAAGGAACTGAACATGAGGCAAAGGAGATGGTTGGAGCTTATCAAGGACTATGATATGAATCTGCAATACCACCTAGGAAAGGCCAATGTAGTAGCAGATGCTCTGAGCCGGAAGGTTTATGCCAATGGATTGACAATCGGTGAATTGCCTGAGGATTTGTGCAAGCAATTCAAGGACCTTAGACTGGAAGTAGTGTCTGAAGGATACTTGGCTACAATGGAAGTCCAACCGACGCTACAGGACAGAATCGTAAAGGCTCAGGTAGGAGACAAGGAAATAGAGGAGATAAAGGAAAAGATGAAGGAGAATCGGGAAACGATATTCGCGAGGATGAGCATGGTACCTTGTGGTACGGAGATCGTTTGTGTGTGCCCAGCGACCCTGAGATAAGAGAGTTGATTCTTCAGGAGGCTCATAACTCGCCATACTCCATACATCCGGGCAACACAAAGATGTATATGGATTTGAAGAGCAGATTTTGGTGGAACCACATGAAGGGAGATATCGCCAAGCATTTTGCCCTATGTGATGTGTGCAGCCGAGTGAAGGTGGAACACCAGAAGACAGCAGGACTGCTACAGCCATTGCCTGTGCAGGATTGGAAGTGGGATAGAGTGGGAATGGACTTTATCACAGGATTGCCCTGGACCAGGTCAGGATATGACTCTATTTTGGTAGTGGTCGACCATTTGACCAAGGTAGCCCACTTTATACCGGTGAAGACGACCTATACGAGTGCAAAGTTGGCCAAGATTTACATGGACAGGATTGTGTGCCTACACGGAGTTCCCAAGAGTATCGTATCTGATAGAGGCACCCAATTTACCTCACACTTCTGGCGCCAGCTGGACGAGTCACTTGGTACCAGATTGGAGTTTAGCACAGCGTTTCACCCACAGACTGATGGACAGACCGAGAGGGTGAATCAGATTTTGGAGGACATGCTGAGAGCTTGCGCCTTGGCTCATGGATCTAGTTGGGATGAGAATTTTCCGTATGCGGAGTTTTCCTACAACAACAGCTATCAGACAAGCATCAAGACGTCACCGTTTGATGTGCTATATGGGAAACGGTGCCGAACACCATTGCTATGGGATGGAGTTGGGGAACGTCAGTTGTTTGGGCCTGATTTGATCAAGGATGCTGAGGAGAAGGTCGCCTTGATTAGGGACAGGCTGAAGGTAGCACAATCAAGGCAGAAGAGCTACGCTGACGCCAAGCGCAAGGAAGTGGTGTATGGGATAGGTGATAGAGCATACCTCAGAGTGTCGCCACTTCGTGGAATCAAGAGATTGGGAATTAAGGGTAAGCTGGCACCTCGGTTTATTGGACCGTATCAGGTCTTAGCACGCAAAGGAGAAGTTGCTTATCAGTTGGAGTTGCCAGAGGCTCTGTCCGCTGTTCACAATGTGTTCCACGTATCCTAGCTGAAGAAGTGCCATCCGGAGATGGTGTATACACCATTGAGAGACACCGTACCGCTAGAGGAGGTTGAGCTTGAGAATGACTTGACCTATGAGGAGAAACCGGTCAAGATTCTGGAGACAGCAGAGAGGATTACCCGTACCAAGACGATCAGGTTTTGCAAGGTGCAGTGGAGCCACCACACCGAAGAGGAAGCCACTTGGGAGCGTGAGGATGACATCCGAGAGGACTACCCACACCTATTTGCTAGCCGCGCCGAATCTCGAGGACGAGATTCATCTTAAGGGGGTTAGTCTTGTCACATCCCAAATTTTAGATTTGGTCTTGCATATCATTCATATCATTGCATCATGCCTTTCCATGCAAAATCGTCGATCGAAATGAATCGGCGAAACGCTATTTTCGAAACCCTGTTCTATTTTGCTACGAGGCTCCTACGGGAGGCTTTAGAAGAACTAGTGTTGCCACCTTTGTAGCCTAGTGGTTTCGCCCGAACCTTGACCCTACATTGTTCCCCTCGACTTTACAAAACCGTAGGAGCAAGAATCGCTCGATTCGGAGCTCGTACGGAGAAGTTACGGCCGTTTGTTTAATAGATCGGAAAACGGTCCGAATTTCCGGGCCGATTTCCGAGTCCGCGTCTAACTCTGCGCCGAATCAGTTTAGGACTCGCGCAAGGGGCCCACAAATAAGACCCACCCGGCCGAGCCCCTGCCCGCCTCGTAAACCGCGCCGACCCCGCCCTCGGGAATCGATCTCGCCCCGCGCCGCCTCTCCTTCTTGACTTCCGCGCCGCCGCCTCGAAGGTCGAGCCGCCGGCCGCCAGCTCCCGCGACCGCCGCCGCCTCGTCGCCGACCCCACCGCCCAGGTACACGCCGCCTGGCCACGAGCCGCCCCCGCCTCCGCGCCATCCCCGCCGCCCAGCCTCGCAGCGAGCCCGCGCCCGCGACCCCGCTGCCGATCGCCGCCGCCCGTCGCTCGCCCCGTCTCCGCGCGTCCTGCCTCGGCCCCGCCCCGCAGTGCCCTCGCCGCCACCAGCGCCAGCGCCACCCGCCCCAAGCCGCCGCTGCCCCGCGCTGCGCCTGCAGCCGCTGCTGCTGCGCGCCCCGCCGCCAGCGCGCGCGCGCTGCTGCGCCTGCTGCTGCTGCGCTGCATCGCCGCTGCGCCGCGCTAGCTGCTGCTTGCTGCCGCTGCGCCGCGCGCCATGCTGCCGCCGCTGCGCTAGCTGCTGCGCGCACATACGCGCGCACACGCGCACACACACGTTTGCGCCTGCACACACACACGCGCGCACACACGCATGCCCGCGTGCCACATGTACGCGCGCTGTCTTGCGCGCGCGTTGATTTTCTTGACCCGTGCGCTGATCGTCTCCCTCTCGCGCAGGTAGCACCGTCGCTGGAATCGATCGCCGCGCCGCCCGAAACTCGCCGCCGTCCGTTTCGTCGTTCGTTCCCGGTAAGCCTGCAGCCACCGTCAGATCTCAGATCAGCGGTTCAGATCAGTCGTTGACCGGTCAGACTCAGGCGTTGACTAGTCAGACGCCCAGTCAGCGCCCAGTCAGCAGACGCGTTGACCCGTCAACAGACACAGTTGACTGGTTAATTTCGTTAATCCTTTTAGTTGGCAGATTTCGGTAGAAACTTGTAAATTGCGTAGAAATTAAACCGCTTGGCCAAAAATTGCAAATAAAATATGTGTAGATTCAGTGAGTCGTGTAGAATCTCGCTGTACCTTTGGTTCAGGCTTTTGCAGCAAGGTTTAGTACAGTTTAATCAAATTAGCTAGTGGCCTTTTCGGAGTAATAAATTTTAGAAAAAGATCCGTAGCTCCAAAAATCGCGTATGATATGTCCCTGGATTCATTTGAATGAGGGGAATCTCATTATGAATTAAAAAGTTAGGCTTACAGTAGAAACTTCTGCAGAAACTGACTAGTGGCTTTCTGCAGTGTTTTAATTACTCCGGGAGTTTTATAATTCCTTTTTCAGTAATTCAAATTGGTACTGTTTCTAATCATTGATGCCTATGCGTTAGAGTTTTCCCAAGATTTTTACAAACAGTATACTATCGGTAGTGAATTAATTGAGTTCTAGCTCTAGTTTTGAGCATTATTTTTTGCCTAATAGTTTTCCTTGCGCTAAAACTATTTTCCATGCATGCAATCAGTAGTATTATTGAATAGGATTATGTGGTGAAGCTGTAGCACCAGTTCACTTACCTTGCATACCTTCATGCATCATATTTGTTGCATATGCTTGTGGATTGTTTGTTTATGAATGCAATTGTATCGTGTAGATTGTGACGAGTGCAACGCTTGCTCGTGTGTGGATTGCTCTTCTGACCGCTACAACCAAGGCAAGTAGATGCTACTTTGTTCATGATATCGTCCTACTATTTTCAATGCATTGTCGTGTATTTTGTAGATGCATGTGTAGGATGATACTATCGCTATGCTATGTCCTATTATGTGGTAGGACCTTCCTTGTAGATGAACCACGGATGGTAGATGTGCTTAGCCATGCTATGATGAACGAGGGTTGGGTTACATCACTGAAAGTTGTTTCTAAAACTATTGGTTTGCGAAAACTAAAACAACTTAATCAATGAATCTCTTGGGTGTGATGGTATTGATAATTTTTGGTGGTTTCATTGCGGAAAGGCACCCAGGTATCAAGAGAGAATGATTGGCTTCTTTATTGTGTAGCTTACGTGTACAACCATGTGCCAATAATGGAATGGGCGGTTGGTTGGACTTAGTAGGTTATGGTAACTCGAACCCGCGTATCCAGAGATGTAAAATTTTGGTAGGTTGGACAGGTGCGCGTCGGGATTGAGGAGCTACTTCCCGAACAGTCTCTTCTTGGACTTCTCCCTATCATCACCCAAAATGAGAGTGATGGTACGAGCTGGGCTGGCCAAGTCACATGGGTAAAGTGTACTAACCCCTGCAGGGTGTATAATCTAATTGATTAGCCGTGTCCCTGGTTATGGACAACTGAGTTGCTTGATATTGATTCCATGACATGCTTCTCGCTCATTCTAATTTCATAATTGTTTTAATATTGTTGGGTTAACTTAATTGGGATCTTTTCAAAGAAAATCAAAAACTGTTTATGAAAGTAGGACAAATGTATTTGCAAATGCAAGCCAGACACAGCTCCACTTGCCAAATATGCATGTAGATGTTAGTACTATTGTCTCCTTTACTAGCTCTACTTGCCATACATTCCATGTATTGACCCTTCGGGGCTGCTACGTTTCATGTTGCAGGTTATTCCGATTCTGAGTAATCGATATAGGCCACGGTACTCCACTCGGCAATTGTTCACTTGTGGGCAATTTGAAGAATGGAGGATTTACTTTAGTTATGTTGCTACCTGAATAATTTGAGCTAGCTTTGGGCTAAGCTTTTATTGTAATAATGGTACTCTGGATCTTCGTTATTCATGATACACGGATGTTTTGCTATGTTATTCATCTTATTCTATTGTGAGCCAATGAACCGATCCAGGGATTGGCATGTCACATAGAAGCCTCGGTCTTTTCAGAACCGCGATGTTACACCAGACTATGAAGAAGAGTACCTGGACGAAGGACCCCAGGAAGGTTATGACATCTACGATCATCTCCCATCGTCAGCATTGCATGTGACCCCGAAGATGGAGCTTCTCCTACGCTACCTTTATTATTACGTATTTCCGCTGCTTGAGTTGTACTAAGAACTGGATCATGAGATCCTTATTTGTGTAAGACCTTATGTATGGTTTGTAATGGATGGTGTACCGTGGTATCCAATTCTGTTATGTCTCGCAAAAATGGTATTCTTGGGATTGCGATGTATGGCATAACAGGCATCTGGGATTAAAAATCCGGGTGTTGACACATACTCGTTGAGCTAACTAGCCCACATTTGATAGTGGACCGCTAGGGGGCATTTTTTTATGTTTGACATTTTTCTTGCAAAGTATTTGCCACACAATGACTAAATTTCAAGGTTTCACAAGAATTTGAGAATTTCTGAATTTATTATGAAATTTACAAGGTTTGGTCAAAAAAGGGTCCAAATGTGATGTAGGACCACACAAGCATGCATCTAGAAGGATTCAAATTGTAGTGTCTGTACTTGCTTCACAAGTTAAATCATGTTTTTGAGTTTGAGGGTGAAATTTTTAAAATTTTCAAAACAACATGGCAAGATAGAATGCATGCTATCATCATTACATACCGTGGCGCAAACACAGTTATATAATTACACAATAAGTCATGATGATTCCCATACATATTAAACATGGTTTGTACACTAATAATTACACATGACCAACAGAAGTTCTTGACAAGCTACTAGACATATACAGAAAAATAACTAAAAGTAGTAAAATTTAATTCACTCCTCATCAGACCACTTTACGCGCTTGCCATATTTCCTAGGAGACCAACGGCCATCATTCCATCTGTCGCTTATGTTATTGGCCTCCCACCGCTGATGACATAAAAGTTCATCCCACCTGGAAGGGGCCTTGGCTTCCCTATCTTCAGTTGCAGCCTCTCTGTATGTGGCTTCAGCTGCAGCCTCTCTCTTTGTAGTTTTAGCGTCACGCTCAGCTATTTTGCATTTCCGACAGAGTCCTCCCCTTTGCATGTCTTCCCTCTTGCAACTGGGGAAAAACACGAGGAAAGTTTGAAAGAAATGGATCTGAGCATACAACCGGTAGTTCACGTAAGAATCTATGGCTGCATACTTCAGGTTTATATCAGACAACGACGTGTCCTCCCAAAAAATGTGCCTATTTTCAGGGAATACTTCCTTCATTTTGGTGTACGACAGATTGATTATTCTAGCCGCGAGACTAGCCATTCCATCCCTCTTCCAGTCCCCTTTGATCTTGACAAGATTTTGAATATCGATCCACTTGTGCTCAGGAATTTTGATTCCGCATGAGAAAACTTGACAGAATCAGATCTTTTGTCGACAGTGCATAAAACAATTCCTTTATGCACAAGGAATTGGTGTAGTGGCGGACACTTCTTGTCAGTCCTGGAAGTATGTAGTTTGTCATCATAAAATGCATGGCCAAAACAATGACAAAATGAGTAACTATAAATGTTGTCCATGCAAGATCATCATCTCTGAATATATTTTAAAGGTACAAAAGTTTAGTAAATGCAAAATCAAGACTCTCAAGTATGGCTTGTCATAATTTTTTTTGGTCCTAATAAAATTCAGTAGTTGCAACATGACCAAGTGGATAGATTACATACACAATAAAATTCACTAGTTGCAAAAATGCAGTACTTGAAAGATCCCCACTATAATAAAATTTGGGACTACGACTATTTAGACAATCCAATACAACATCCTAAATAAAAATTGAAACTACAAAAATTTAGTAAATCCAAGGTGAACACTCTGAAAGTTATATAGTCATAATTCATTTGGTACTAACAGAATTCAGTAAATGCAATATGAGCATATGGAAAGATTGCAGTATTTGTGAGAACAACATTTGAGCAAATTTAGGACTAAGACTGTTTATTAAAGGCAAGATCAACTGATTAAAATCATACAAGTGACCATTAAAAGTAAGAAAACCCTGAAAGTGGTAAACTAAAGAGATCGGATCTACAAACCAGGAGTAGTGGTAGACGAGGACGTGTTGCCTCATTGCTAGTTCAACAACGGCGACCTCGTTTTCGAAGTATTCCTCCTCCTTGGTGTACTCGAGGTCCAATCCGACAAACTTGTCCTCGTCCTTCTCAAGCCAGTCCTCGTACATCCTCAAGACTCGCACAACTGTATCCTGCTCGTTGGTGCAGACGACATGTATCTCTGTATTGCCATGGGTAGTGAAGTTTGTCTCTCGAGTGTAACCTTCCATGACAGGAAAGAGTATACCGAAAGAACAACAGATGGGATGCAGAAGATAGAGGACAGGAGTAAGAAGAAGGCTTTCAGCGAAACAAAGGGAAGGCTGGAACCGTTGCTACGATTCAGACGTCTTTGTGGAGAAGCGTGGCGGCGGCAAAGAGAAGACAGAAAGAAACAACAGATGGGAAGGAGAAGCCAGAGGACATGAGGAAGAGGAAGGGGGTTCCTTCAAAACAGGGGATATGCTAGAACCGTCGCTGCGATTCAGATGAACTTGTGGAGACGCATGGCGGCAACCATTCCATCTTCTGAGTAAACAAATATTTAAAAGGAGCCCTCATTAAAAAGAATAATAACGAGGATATATGCGTCTTGTGTTGTCACGTCAATTCAAGCTATTGGTCGTTTAGTCCTATCTATTGGGTCACCTATAGCTCATGTGCTATGCATCACTACTTATAACGTGTCAAATCCTAGCATGCAATTTATTTGTGCATACACAGGTCTCGTCCGCGTGGAAGGCAAGGAAGGGGGCCATAATTAGTGAGGGTGGGACCGTCTAACGTGAGTACATTAGACTGCATGCAAGTGGCACAGAACCAATTTCAAGCAAGGAAGTGAAAAAATTAATCTTGAGGGGAACATGGGGACCCACCTATCAGTGAGTGAATGCACGCGCAAACGTGAGTACATTTGACTTGGATCGTGCATGGCGGACCTCGATTCCACTGCATGCAGGTGGCGCAGAACCAATTTCATCCAGCGCTCCGCCTTTCTTTCCCACCGCTTCCCGCGAGTTCTTGGCATTTCCCGCCACGTCCATGCGTGGCCATAAAAGGGGTAGGTCGCCGAGCTACCTTCAACCATACCCGCGTAACCCACAACACAAAAAACCACCATGCCTGGCCGCCGGCGTCGACACGACGAGCTCCGTGGTACTCCCGATGCCGGCAGAGAAGAGGTGCCCGAGTGGACGCTGCCGTCACGGTGGCCGAATCCGCCAGAGTTGCCGAACGTGCTGCCTCCTCTGATTCATGGGTGCCCGCAGATTGACAGGATGGGCACACCGCCGGTTCGCCCTTTCTACAGCCATCACAAGACCACCGGCGAGCCTTTCACGATGGCAGTGGCGGAATGCGTCTTTCTGCCAGAATACCGGCGATTGGACTAGCTCGGATTGGTGCGTGGCGACCTCCGAGAAGCGGTGTGGGCCAATCCTGACGATGCTTCCCTGCATGCTTGCCTTGACCGAGCTAAAGAGGAGTTGCAGACGCAATGAGCGCTCGTCAATTCTCTCAATGACGAATGGTGTATCTGACCCGCTGTAGCCACCGCCCCCAGCGCCGGCGGCCGTGCGTAGTCTTAGGTTGTAACGATTTTTTAGGGCGGCGTGAGTGTAACAATGTTTTAGGGCTTGAATAAAGATTTTCATTTCAAATGGCCAATGCATATATTCATACATCATACATGGCACGCGCACAGCCTAGCCTACTCGTTGGAGTCGGAGGAGGAGTCGGAGTGGTAGCGGTGGCGGCACATGGTGTGGTCGAAGACGCTGACGCCAAACTTTCCTTCGCCGTCATAATTGAAGACGACGATGTTGCGCGCTTCGACCAGGTGTGAGCGGGCGAAGCACTCCCAGCCGTTTCCGAGGTACATTTGGCCGAGGTGGTCGGACTGCAGGTCGACTAGGTACCCGCCTGTCCTGAAGCCGTTTGCCCGCAGCATGGCGATCGGGGGCGGCTCATCGCCGATCAGCGTCACGAACCCGCGGGGTAGGATCAGCCTGTCATGCGGCATGCCGTGGTGGATGGCCACAGCGAACTGGGTGCTTGGGTCAAAATCTTCGGGTGACGACAGTGTTGAGGGAGAGCGTGGTGGCGCAGTGAGTTGGCCGCGTCCTCCACGCCTCCCTCGGTGTCCATGGCCTCCACAGCTTCCTCTCGACCCAAGGTCGCCGGCCATGGCTAGCTGCAAGCAGTGGAGAAGGAATAGGGGAAGGAGGAGAGGGATGGTGTTCCGTTATGTGTGGGAGAAGATGGCCGCGGGTGGCTAGTTAAAAGGGGCGACATCAGATGCCGGCATAGAGGCCGAAGAGGTGCATTGAAGTGTCCAGTCAGTAGGGCAGGCGTTGGGCGGCGCCTGCAGCGGAGATGTAGAGCGTGTCATCTAGTCAGTCAGTGTGCCGTCGCGTCACCATTGATGGAACAGGTTGCCGCCGGTCAGCCTTTTGCCAGCGCCTCTGAGTCGCCTCACCGGTTCACTGACTGGTACGGTTTTTAAAACTATATATGCTGGTATGCGACTGCCAAATGTAGGGTCCCACATGTTTGAGAGTGAAGGTCGGAATGCGACTAAGTTTAACTTAGATCGTGCATGGCATACCTTGATTCCACTGCATGCTAGTGGCGCAGAACCAATTTCAGGCAGCGCTAGCGTCGCCTCGTAGAACCGCCATTTTCCTCCACTTCCACCCCACTACGAATGATCGTGCACCATTCCACATACTAGGAAGGGCGGTTGAAATCTTGCAATAGGTAGTTTCTCTCTTCTCCGTCTCCTTTACTCCTCCACGGCCTCATCGTCTTCCTCTTCCACGGCCCGATCCATTTCCACCACCACGGCATCAGCCTCTTCCTCCATGTCCTTTCCCTCTTGCGTGTAGTCATGGACCTGTGGGATGTCAGAAACGACGGCCTAATAAGGACCGTGTAGTTCAACATATAAGTCCACGGTGGTAAGAAGCTTAGTGTTGTCTACACCATTGACCCTGAGATGGTTAACCGCAGTATTGCCCAGTACAAGAATTGGCTACCATCGAAAGAAAGCGGGTTCAGGTTCTTGTGTCTCGACCTCGATTATAGTCGAGATCGCCACAGGATCGCCGTGCTGCAACTCTCCATGAAGGAGAACATCCTTGTTTACTAGCCTTTTTGCGAGAAGGGGGGTGATGTGAATAGGTACATGTTGCTATCATTTTGTTCCTGAGCCATTTGTTTGCAAAAGTTCTTGCTACATTTTCATGCATTTACTAAAGGGGGTGGTGGAATCCATTTTCATGAAGGTGGGACAAAAGAATTAGTCGCTCTTTGGTGACTTTCTCGTGAACCACCGGATAAAATTTACTAGTGTTGACACCAGGTCTGACAATGGCCTGCTTAAGAGCCTGACTATCAGAATTTTCATCCCAGAGGAGTATAGAGTGGACATGCAGGATATTTACTAGATCCGAGGGACAAGAGGCATTAGGACTGGGATGGCTGATCTTGCCGCCGATCTCATCGACCCATGGTACGCTGACATGAAGGAACTCCCGAGATGTTGGTGGAGGCGTTTAGGGCATGATTACTGGGAGGATAAGCCACTTTCTGAACCTAACCCGAAGTACGCTGCTATTGATGGGTATGTCAGCCACGAGCTATACCGCTAGATCAAAGTGCTTCATTCCAGGCAACGGGCCCTTCAACCACCACCAAGGCAAGTGGTTTATCGCAGATACCATGATGGAGAGGAATCTAACAGCCGGGGCGCCCTTCAACCACCACCAAGGCAAGTGGTTTACCGCAGATACCATGATGGAGAGGAATCTAACAGTCGGGGAAAGCGCCGGAAGACATCCTAGGATCAGTCGCCTTCTCCGCCAATCATTCCAACAGGCTGGGATGTCCAGTTTTAGTGCACGATTGTTGTGTTTATATGGGGCTAGTTATGTTTACGAAAACATGTTCTTTCACAAGTACAATGTAAGATAGCTATGAGTGAGCACTTACGACCTGTTGTGTATTACCTTTTTGAACTATAATCTAGGTGTGTTTATGACTCTAACCTTCGTTATAACAACAATTATATTTTTTCCACTACTGCCAAACATGATGTGCCGAGTTTGCTAGCATCTTATATTATGACCGTGTCCTTAGATTGTGCCCGTTCGTGGACAACGGCATCTGATCTTGTGGATCCCACCATAATATCAGGTAGCTATATTCAGTAATACTCCATCTCTTCCAATTTAGGATGCATATAGTTTTTTACAAGCATACCAATAGACTGCATGCAAGGTTGTGGAGGAAAATCCTGGACTGAATTAACCCTTTCCTGATTTACTCATTACTACTCATGCATGCCACCGAGTGGTGCCTCCCCATTAAAACTCATGCATGCATTGGTTAGTCATCATTGTAGGAAGGGAAACATATAATAAGTTATTGCATGCAGTATTTAATCAGGGGAAAAAGAGTCAGGTTAGCACTAGGATTCCATGCACAATAGGCATCCTAATTTGAGAAATCTTGAAAAAAAATTATGCGCATCCTAAATTGGGAGGGAGGGAGTACTCCCTCCATCCCAAGGCTTAAGTCCTATATATATATTTTGAATGGTCAAGACACGAAAAGTTTGGCCAAACTTTTAGAAAATTCAGTCCACAAAAAGTAAACCCAGGCACTGCATGGAAGTTCTAGATGCTGCCGCATGCAAATGGCATCGACAGAATTTGCACAACGCAGGGATGCGGGGCCGGGAGGCCCTTCGTTAAAAGCGGAGGGGGGAGGAGGGCTAGGAAGATCGCATTTACCATCACTATGGTCTTTACCTACCACGAAGAAAGTTTGACCAGTCGAGCACCATCGATTTCGACATCGCATGGCTACGATTGCGGGGTCGTGCCAGGCAAGAAGGGTGTGTATGCGACTTGGCGATGGCGTGGGGATCGAGAGGGCGGCGACACGGATGTCACACACACACACACACGAAGACATTGCGTCCATTCCAACACACCAGATATAGTCTCATATTCTATAAACGATAGAAACAACTTAAAATTATTAGGTGTCGTAGGAGGCAGCAAGGTCATTTCTTGGCCGGCTTGGAGCGGCGGATCTGGCCTATCTCGAAGGATGGGGATACACAGCCTGTCCTGATGTACTCCCTCGGGAATTTTCCATACATACCGTGCTTAGCCTTCGTCGCTGGCTTGAGTAAAGCATTGGGGCTTTTACCGATGCCAACCGCATGCTGAATCATGTTGTCCATCCTCGGGTTGACTCTTTTGCTACAGAAGGGGCAACTGAGCTTCCCACTTAGAGTGTGGAAAGGTACATTCCCGCTCTTGATACTCTTTAAGACATTGCGGCTCTTGTCGTCCCTATACTCCTTGTCAGAGCCCACCTCACTTGAATCATCTTGTAATGTGCAAAAAATGCAAAAGAAATGAGAAAAATAAATTTACTTACCGGTCATGCATAGATATTCGAACAACCATTTCAAGTTACTTTGAAAACCATAGAACAATTTTACAGGTTTATTACGGCTGTCTACACAGCTCGCTCCTAAATGTAGAATGTGGAGTAATTCAGAACAGACTAAATCTCTGCATGCAGCGGGTTGTATGGTGCATCTGATCATGATCGGTAGAATACGGCTGACTTGAACAGATTCAGTACTAGTACATCTACAGCCCGACCAGAAAATATGAACAGTAAACTAGAAAGATGGAGAAATAAAAGTATCTCCGGGTACATGAGTGGAACATGCTCGTCGAACTCCTCGCCCTCATCGGGGGCTTCGAAATCTTCTGCACCCGCGAGCACATAGTCCTCATAAGGGTTGAACTGGACGTCCCCATCCCCCTGGGCTGGATGCATCTCCTCCAGATCTGCGGCGGGAGGCGCCGCATCGCCTATGGTAGGCGCAATGCAGTCCGGCGACAACACCCGAAGACTCACCTAAAAGCACTCGCTTCATGGCGTCGGAAGGGAGAAGGTGGATGTTCGGCCTCGAGCTGTACGGTTTGGTTTGTGGGTTTTGCTAGATCGGGGAGAATTGGTTAATGCATGGGAGGGAGACGATGCAGAGGAGTAGGTTTTAAATACGGGGCATTGTTAAGTCTCCTCCTGGGGCCCTCCACCTCGGGGCTCATCAGTTGGGTGCCCCAGTAGGGCTTCTGGCTGACGCGTGGACGGTTCGAGCCATGGACACCAGCTAGAAGTGAGATTGCAGGCACGGTACCATTCCCGTTTGCAGCTGGAGCACTAGTAGGCTTTTTCATATGCGTGGCATGACCACTCGACGGATTATTTAATCTACGCCTCGATCGATTTTTTCTCGTAGAAGGGTCGAAAGGAGGGACACCTAAAAACACAACGGTTAAAGCATGGCTAGCCAGACCCCGTGCGTTGTCACGCCCTAATGTGAAGGGTACGACGCGTGCAGAGGATGCATCGTTCGACCCCCGCTGACACGACATTACAGTGCACCGTACTTGTGCCATGGTGGATGCGTTGCAACCGGTTAGACAAGCGTGCCGCCATGTTTCCCCCTCACTGCACTAGAAAATACACACATTGTTTATATTTTTATATATCCTTGTGTATATAAATCCAAATAGTTTATAATTTTTAGAGAATAAAAGGAAATGCATAGACACCAATATACGAAAATTATACGCCTTTGTACACTTTCCTTATAGATTATGGAAGTAAAGTATCAGTGGCAAACTCGTTATTTCGCGTGGATAGAGAGGTCCGTCTCTAGAGAGAGAGAGATGGAGAGAGAGCGGGAGGTGGGAGGGGGCTATCTTTCCCGTCAGATCACAAAGGACTAACATTGGGTGGGCACGATCCGCGTGACAACCATCTTGACCAATCAGGGCGTACCAACCAAAGTGAGGACAACTTATCACGAGAGGGGGGAAAACTAAGTACAACCATTTTCATATCAACCCTAGACATAACACACACAAACAAACAATGGGAAATTCATCAAAAATCAAAAAAATATGAAACCAGCTAGAGTGGCCCCTGCGTTTCACCCACTACCAACATAAAATCAGAAGAAAGACAAACCGAGACTTTTGGCACACGTCGCACCCCCCGGATGGATATCGAGTAGGAGTTAACATGGCTTTCAACCCTAGACCTCCCCCTCACATGCCTAGAACATGGATCCACTACGCGTATTGATCCCAAACCTGGCACCTAGCTCCCTCTTGGCATTCTAAGCAACTTCTCCAACTAGAGATTCCAGGGTTCCATGGAGAAATCTACAGTTTTCTTTTACCGAATCCGGAAAACTGGCGATTCTACAAAGGAGGTGCGAGAATTGAGCGTGCCCTAGGGACCGGGGTAATTTACACGCATGCTACGTCATGGCGGACCGCCAACCCCGGGAGGTTGGTTCTCATCTCGTGGTGCAAGCGTATACTGTATTTTTCCCGAGTCACGCCTCGGTAATTGCGGTTTCTAACTATAGGTACCCAAGAAATTTCCCTGTATTTTCTAGAAAAAATGTTTTGGGGTGCCCCATGGGGTCATATGCTAGGAAAGTGCCTAGGTTCAAGGTTACAATGGACCTCGCGTGCCTGCGCACACCGACGGGTTTGCCGATTTTCCCACCCCTGAAGCCAAAATCAAAAAACAAAATACGAGACCAGCTCGAGTAGCCCCTGCGTGTCGCCCACTACCAACATAAAATCATAAACAGGAGAAACTGGGACTTTTGGCACACGGCGCACCATACGGATGGCTATCGAGTAGGAGTTAACATGGTTTTCAACCCTAGACCTCCCCCTCACTGCCCAGAACGTGGATACACTGCGCGGATTGAGACCAAACCCTGCACCTAGCTCCCTCTCGGCATTCTAAGAAACTTCTCCAGCTAGAGATTCCAGGTTCCGAGGATAAATTAGAGTTTCCTTTTACCGACTCCGAAAACCGACAATTCTGCAAAGGAGGTGCGAGAATTGAGCCCGCCCTAGGGCCCGAGGCAATTTACACGCATGATACATCGTGGCGGACCGCCATCCCCGGGAGGTTGGTGCTCATCTCGTGGTGCAAGCATATACCGTATTTTCCCCTAGTCACACCTCGGCAATTGTGGTTTCTAACTGTAGGTACCCTAAAAATTTCCCTATATTTTACGGAAAAAATGTTTTGGGGTGGCCCCATGGGTTACCTAGGCTGGTAAAGTGCCTAGGTTCAAGGTTGCAATGGACCTCGCATGCCTGCGCGCGCCGGCAGGTTTGCCGATTGTGCCCACCCTCCGAACCCTGGCAATGGGAAATTCATCAAAAATAAAAAAAATACGAAACCAGCTCGAGTAGCCCTTGCGTGTCACCCACTACCAACATAAAATCATAAGCAAAACAAACCGGGACTTTTGGCACACTGCGCACCCCTGGATGGCTATCGAGTAGGAGTTAACATGCCTTTCAACCCTAGACCTCCCCCTCAGTGCCCAGAACGTGGATCCACTACGCGGATTGAGCCCAAACCTGGCACCAACCTCCCTCTCGGCATTCTAAGCAACTTCTCCTGCTAAATATTCTAGGGTTCCATGGAGAAATCCAGTGTTTCCTTTTACCAACTCCGGAAAATCGGCGATTCTGCAAAGGAGGTGCGAGAATTGAGCCCGCCCTAGGGCCCGACAAAATTTACACGCATGATAAATCGTGGAGGACCGCCATCCCCGGGAGGTTGGTGCTCATCTCGTGGTGCAAGCATATACCGTATTTTCCCCGAGTCACACCTCGGCAATTGTGGTTTCTAACTGTAGGTACCCTAGAAATTTCCCTATATTTTACGGTAAAAATGTTTTGGGGTTGCCCCATGGGGTACCTAGGCTGGTAAAGTGCCTAGGTTCAAGGTTGCAATGTACCTCGCGTGGCTGCGCGCACCAGCAGGTTTGCCAATTGTGCCCACCCCCCGAACCCCGGAAATGGAAAATTCATCAAAAATCGAAAAAATACGAAACCAGCTCGAGTAGCCCTTGCGTGTCACCCACTACCAACATAAAATCATAAGGAAAACAAACCAGGACTTTTGGCACTCTGCGCACCCCCGGATGGCTATCGAGTAGGAGTTAACATGGCTTTCAACCCTAGACCTCCCCATCAGTGCCTAGAACGTGGATCCACTGCACGGACTGAGCCTAAACCTGGCACCTACCTCCCTCTCGGCATTCTAAGCAACTTCTCCAGCTAGAGATTCTAGGGTTCCATGGAGAAATCCAGTCTTTCCTTTTACCGACTCCGGAAAACCGGCGATTCTGCAAAGGAGGTGCGAGAATTGAGCGCGCACTAGGGCCCGAGGCAATTTACACGCATGCCACATCGTGTCGAACCGCCATACCCGGGA
Organism: Avena sativa; assembly: GCA_916181665.1. NCBI lineage: Eukaryota > Viridiplantae > Streptophyta > Magnoliopsida > Poales > Poaceae > Avena > Avena sativa. The sequence goes on from OV702281.1 coordinate 259,710,225, forward strand.
GGTTGGTGCTCATGGTGCAAGCATATACCGTATTTTCCCCGAGTCACGCCTCGACAATTGGGGTTTCTAACTGTAGGTATCCTAGAAATTGCCATGTATTTTCCGGAAAAAATGTTTTGGGGTGCCCCATGGGGTACATAGGCTGGGCAAGTGCCTAGGTTCAAGGTTACAATGGACCTCGCGTGCCTGCGCGCGCCAACGGGTTTACCGATTTTGCCCACCCCCGAACCCCGGCATTGGGAAATTCATCAAAACTCAAAAAAATACGATACCAGCTCGAGTAGCCCATGCGTGTCACCCACTACCAACATAAAATCATAAACATGACAAACCGGGACTTTTGACACACGGCGCACCCTACGGATGGCTATCGAGTAGGAGTTAACATGGCTTTCAATCCTAGACCTCCTCCTCACTGCCCAGAACGTGGATCCACTGCGCGGATTAAGCTCAAACCTGGAACCTATCCCCCTCTCGGCATTCTAAGCAACTTCTCCAGCTAGATATTCCAGGGTTCCATGGAGAAATCTAGAGTTTCCTTTTACCGACTCTGGAAAACCGGCTATTCTGCAAAGGAGGTGCGAGAATTGAGCCCTCCTTAGGGACCGAGGAAATTTACACGCATGCTACATAGTGGCGGATTGCCATCTCCGGGAGGTTGGTGCTCATCTCGTGGTGCAAGTATATACCATATTTTCCCTGAGTTACGCCCCGACAATTGTGGTTTCTAACTGTAGGTACCCTAGAAATTGCCCTATATTTCCCAAAAAAAATGTTTTGGGGTGCCCCATGGGGTACCTAGGCTGGTAAAGTGCCTAGGTTCAAGGTTGTAATGGACCTCGCGTGCCTGCACGCGCCGGCGGGTTTGATGATTTTGCCCACCCGCCGAACCCCGGCAATGGGAAATTCATCAAAAATCAAAAAAATACGAAACCACCTCGAGTATCCCTTGCGTGTCACCCACTACCAACATAAAATCACAAGCAAGACAAACCGGGATTTTGGCACACGAAGCACCCCCGGATGGCTGTCGAGTAGGAGTTGACATGGCTTTCAACCATAGACCTCCCCCTCACTGCCCAGAACGTGGATCCACTGCGCGGATAGAGCCCAAACCCGGCACCTAGCTCCCTCTCGGCATTCTAAGCAACTTCTCCAGCTAGAGATTTTAGGGTTCCATGGAGAAATCCAATGTTTCCTTTTACCGACTCAGGAAAACATGCGATTCTCCAAAGGAGGTGCGAGAATTGAGAGCGCACTAGGGCCCAAGGAAATTTACACGCATGCTATGTCGTGGCGGACCGCCATACCCGGGAGGTTGGTGCTCATCTCGTGGTGGAATCATATACCGTATTTTCCCCGAGTCACGCCCCGGCAATTGTGGTTTCTAACTGTAGGTACCCTACAAATTGCCATGTATTTTCCGGAAAAAATGTTTTGGGGTGCCCCATGGGGTACGTAGGCTGGGCAAGTTCCAAGGTTCAAGGTTGCAATGGACCAATCAGGGCGTACCAACCAAAGTGAGGACGAGTTATCATGAGAGAGGGAAAACCGAGTACAACCATTTTCATATCAACCCTAGACATAACACACACAAACACAAAATGGGAAATTCATCAAAAATAAAAAAATACGAAACCAGCTCGAGTAGCCCCTGCATGTCACCCACTACCAACATAAAATCATAAGCAAGACAAACCTGGACTTTTTGCACATGGCGCACCCCGGAAGGCTATCTAGTAGGAGTTAACATGGCTTTCAACCCTATACCTCCCCCTCCCAAACCCGGCACCTAGATCCCTCTCTGCATTCTAAGCAACTTCTCCAGCTAGATATTCTAGGGTTCCATGGAGAAATTCAGTGTTTCCTTTTACCGACTCCGGAAAACTGGCGATTCTGCAAAGGAGGTGCGAGAATTGAGCGCGCACTAGGGCCCGAGGAAATTTACACGCATGCTACGTCGTGGCGGACCGCCATACTCGGGAGGTTGGTGCTCATCTCGTGGTGCAAGCATATACCATATTTTCCCCGAGTCACACCCCGACAATTGCGGTTTCTAACTGTAGGTACCCTAGAAATTGCCATGCACTTTCCGGAAAAAATGTTTTGGGATGCCCCATGGGGTACGTAGGCTGGGCAAGTGCCTAGGTTCAAGGTTGCAATGGACCTCGCGTGCCTGCGCGCGCAAACGTGTTTGCCGATTTTGCCCACCCCCGAACCCCGGCAATGGGAAATTCATCAAAACTCAAAAAAAATACGAAACCAGCTTAAGTAGCCCCTGCATGTCACCCACTACCAACATAAAATTATAAGTAAGACAAACGGGGACTTTTGGCACATGGCGCACCCCCCGGATGGCTATCGAGTAGGAGTTAACATGGGTTTCAACCCTAGATCTCCCCTCACTATCCAGAACGTGGATCCACTGCGTGGATTGAGTCCAAACCCGACACCTACGTCCCTCTCGGCATTCTAAGCAACTTCTCCAGCTAGAGATTCGAGGGTTCCATGGAGAAATTCAGTGTTCCCTTTAACCGACTCCGGAAAACCGGCGATTCTGCAAAGGAGGTGCGATAATTGAGAGTGCACTAGGGCCCGAGGCAATTTACACGCATGCTACATCGTGGATGACCGCCATACCCGAGAGGTTGGTGCTCATCTCGTGGTGCAAGCATATACCGTATTTTCCCCGAGTCACGCCCCGGCAATTGCGGTTTCTAACTATAGGTACCCTAGAAATTGCCAAGTATTTTCCGGAAAAAAATGTTTTGGGGTACCCCATGGGGTACGTTCGCTGGGCAAGTGCATAGGTTCAAGGTTGCAATGGACCTCGTGTGCCTGCGCGCGCCGGCGGGTTTGCCGATTTTGCCCACCCCCGAACCCCGACAATGGGAAATTCATCAAAAATCAAAAAAATACGAAACCAGCTCGAGTAGCCCCTGCATGTCACCCACTACCAACCTAAAATAATAAGCAAGACAAACCGGGACTTTTGTCACACGGCGCACCCCAGGATGGCTATCGAGTAGGAGTTAACATGGATTTCAACCCTAGACCCCCACTGCCCAGAACGTGGATACACTGCGTGGATTGAGCCCATAACCGGCATCTACCTCCCTCTCGGCATTCTAAGAAATTTCTCCAGCTAGAGATTCCAGGGTTCCATGGAGAAATTCAGTGTTTCCTTTTACCGACTCCGGAAAACCCGCGATTCTGCAAAGGATGTGCGAGAATTGAGAGCGCACTAGGGCCCAAGGAAATTTACACGCATGCTACATCATGGATGACCTCCATACCCGGTAGGTTGGTGCTCATCTCGTGGTGCAAGCATATACTGTATTTTCCCCGAGTCACGCCCCGGCAATTGCGGTTTCTAACTATAGGTACCCTAGAAATTGCCATGTATTTTCCAGAAAAAATGTTTTGGTGTGCCCCATGGGGTACGTAGGTTGGGCAAGTGCCTAGGTTCAAGGTGGCAATGGACCTCGTGTGCCTGCACGCGCCAACGGGTTTGTCGATTTTTCCTACCCCCGAACCCCGACAATGGGAAATTCATCAAAAAAAAATACAAAACAAGCTCGATTTGCCCCTACGTGTCCCCCACTACCAACATAAAATCATAAGCAAGACAAACCAGAACTTTTGGCACACGGCGCACCCCCCGGATGGCTATCGAGTAGGAGTTAACATGGCTTTCAACCCTAGACCTCCCCTCACTGCCCAGAACGTGGATCCACTGCGCGGATTGAGCCCAAACCCGGCACCTACCTCCCTCTCGGCATTCTAAGGAACTTATCCAGCTAGAGATTCTAGGGTTCCATGGAGAAATTCAGTGTTTCCTTTTACCGACTCCGGAAAACTGGCGATTCTGCAAAGGAGGTGCGAGAATTGAGCGCGCACTAGGGCCCGAGGCAATTTACACGCATGCTACATCGTGGCGGACCGCCATACCCCGGAGGTTGGTGCTCATCTCTTGGTGCAAGCATATACCATATTTTCTCCAAGTCACGCCCCGGCAATTAAGGTTTCTAACTATAGGTACCCTAGAAATTGCCATGTATTTTCCAGAAAAAATGTTTTGGGGTGCCCCATAGGGTACATAGGCAGGGCAAGTGCCTAAGTTCAAGGTTGAAATGGACCTCACGTGCCTGCGCGCGCCAGCGGTATGCCGATTTTTCCCACCCCCGAACCCCGGCAATGGGAAATTCATTAAATAATCAAAAAATACTAAACCACCTCGAGTAGCCCCTACATGTCACCCACTACCAACATAAAATCATAAGCAAGACAAACCAGGACTTTTGGCACGCGGCGGACCCCCGGATGGCTATGGAGTAGGAGTTAACATGGCTTTCAACCCTAGACCTCCCTCTCACTTCCTAGAACGTGGATCCACTGCGTGGATTGTGACCAAACCCGACACCTACCTCCCTCTCGGAAATCTAAGAAACTTCTCCAGCTAGAGATTCCAGGGTTCCATGGAGAAATCCAGAGTTTCCTTTTACCGACTCCGGAAATACTAATATGAGAGGAACCGTTGATTCACACAATTGGTCATCGCGCTTGGTTAAAGCTTGGCTAGCCAGACCCCGTGCGTTGTCACGCTCTAATGTGAAGGGTACACCGTGTGCAGAGGATGCATCATTCGACCCCCGCTGACACGACATTGCAGTGCACTGTACTTGTGTCATGGTGGACGCGTTGCAACCGGTTAGATGAGCGTCCCGCCATGTTTCCCCCACGCCACACTAGAAAATACACACATTTTTTATATTTTTATATACCCTCATGTATATAAATCCAAATAGTTTATAATTTTCAGAGAATAAAAGGAAATGCATAGACACGCATATACGAAAATTATACGCCTTTGTACACTTTCCTTCTAGATTATGGAAGTAAAGTATCGGTGGCAAACTCGTTATTTCGTGTGGATAGAGAGGTCTGTCTCTAGAGAGAGAGAGAGAGAGAGAGAGAGAGAGAGAGAGAGAGAGAGAGAGGGCTATCTTGCCCGTTAGATCACAGATGATCAACGTTGGGTGGGCACGATCCACGTGACAACCGTATCGACCAATCAGGGCGTACCAACCAAAGTGAGGACGAGTTATCATGAGACGGGGAAAACCGAGTACAACCATTTTCATATCAACCCTAGACATAACACACACAAACACAAACTGGGAAATTCATCAAAAATAAAAAAATACGAAACCAGCTCGAGTAGCCCCTGTCTCACCTACTACCAATATAAAAACAGAAGAAAGACAAAATGGGACTTTTGGCACACGAGGCACCCCCGGATGGCTATCGAGTAGGAGTTAACATGGCTTTCACCCCTAGACCTCCCCTTCACTGTCCAGAAGGTGGATCCACTGCGCGGATTGAGCCCAAACCCAGCACCTAGCTCCCTCTCGGCATTCTAAGCAACATCTCCAACTAGAGATTCCAGGTTTCCATGGAGAAATTCCGAGTTTCCATTTACCGACTCCGGAAAACCAGCAATTCTGCAAAGGAGGTGCGAGAATTGAGCGCGCCCTAGGGCCCGAGGCAATTTACACGCATGCTACGTCGTGAAGTACTTCCATCCCCAGGAGGTTTGTGCTCATCTCCTGGTGCATGCGTATACTGTATTTTTCCTGAGTCACGCCCCGGTAATTGTGGTTTCTAACTGTAGGTACCCTAGAAATTGCCCTGTATTTTCTGGAACAAATGTTTTGGGGTGCCCCATGGGGTACCTAGGCTGGCAAAGTGCCTAGGTTCAAGGTTGCAATGGACATCGCGTGCCGGCGGTTTGCCAATTTTGCCCAGCCCCTGAACCCCAACAATGGGAAATTCATCAAAAAACAAGAAAAATACGAAACCAGCTCGAGTAGCCCCTGTGTGTCACCCACTACCAACATAAAATTATAAGAAAGACAATCTGGGAGTTTTGGCACACAGCGCACCCCCAGATGGCTATCGATTAGGAGTTAACATGGCTTTCAACCCTAGAGCTACCCTCACTGCCCAGAACGTGGATCCACTGCGCGGATTGAGCCAAAACCCGACACCTAGCTCCCTCCCGGCATTCTAAGAAACATCTCCAGCTAGAGATTCCAATGTTCCATACAGAAATCCAGATTTTCCATTTACCGACTCCGGAAAACCGGTGATTCTGCAAAGGAGGTGCGAGAATTGAGCGCTCTCTAGGGCCCGAGGCAATTTACACGCATGCTACGTCGTGGTGGACCGCCATCCCCGGGAGGTTGGTGGTCATCTCGTGGTGCAATAGTATACTGTATTTTTCCCAAGTCACGCCCCGGTAATTGCTTTTTCTAGCTGTAGGTACCCTAGAAATTGCCCTGTAATTTCTGGAAAAAATGTTTTGGGGTGCCCCCCATGGATGGCTATCGAGTAGGAGTTAACATGGCTTTCAACCCTAGACCTCCCCCTCACTGCCCAGAACATGGATCCACTGAGCGGATTGAGCCCAAACCCGGAACCTAGCTCCCTCTCGGCATTCTAAGAAACTTCTCCAGCTAGAGATTCCAGGGTTCCGTTAATAAATCCAGAGTTTCCCATATCGTAACCCTAACGGCTAATAGCATCTGTCGGATCGTAACCCTAGTGGCCAAAGGAGACCGTTAGATCATCTCTTCTAGAAGACCCGGCCCGCTTCCCCTTCCCGGGGCGCTGGTTCCGCGTGTCGATGGTTACAAACCATTCTATCGGGCCACGTGGACGCTAGGATGCTTCTTTGTAAGTCCGATCCAAGAGTAGGCTATTCTGCGACATGATTCGCCTCTCTTATAATATTCAAATATATATACTACTATATGCACCTCCCTCTGTCCTATATCAATAGGAGCTCGTGACTAAGCACGTCTCTTTCACACCCCTTTTCCACCGCATCTCGCCGTGCCGGATGAGGCCACTGGTTTTCACGCCGTTCCCTAATGATAGCAACTAACTTGAACCTTAAGGTAGGAAATCATTCGCCTAGCGTTTGAATTTATCTTACAAATTCCTGATGTCGGCTTAACTAATTGTACATCTATTCTCTGATTTCTCGACGATCTTCAGATGTGGGAGCCGCGCAGCAAGGAGTAATCAGATCGCCAGCCCTTAAATCTGGAGGAGATCCTCACGCGCAACATCCTGGGGACGTATGGGATCGAGTGCTCCCAACATGGATGCTCTCGCCGTTACCCTACCACGTTCTCCCAGGGCACGAGCTCGCGTGCCGGCACGGCGCGTGCGGCTGCACGGAGCCCGGCTACAACTACACCGGCATGATTTTGTGGTCCACCTTGCAAGGGATCACCCGATCGAAGTGATTAGGCTCTCCTATGGTTACGACATTCTTCTCCAAGAGTAGCTGCCGTTCCCTGAGCCGACACGCCGCCGGCTCGTTTGGCAGGGTGGGGGACGACTCTTGTTTTTTCTTTACCATCACCGCTCGCATTCCGGGAACCATTCCAGGAAATGTCTCTATGCCCACCTTCATGTCTACGGTATGCTTCAAGTCGGTCTCGTGCGCATGGCCGATGTACACTATGAGTATGTGGTCGCATGCCCAGCCGTCGTCGTGGCGCCGAGCTGCCCGACGCCGGGTGAGGTGGAGTTTACGGACCTGAGGTCGGTCCTTTGTGTGCCATCCAAGTACCTTGTCGATGCAGGACCGGCCAAGCCAATCAATTTCTGCATTCGCATCGAGAAGACCGACAGGGAGTTGTAGAACTTATGTTGTGCTTCAATGTAAGTCGTAACCAATAATAGTCCGGTGTGGAGAGCATACTTTTTCGGACTAATGTATGTTAGTCGTAGTTCTGTAATAATACTCCTTGGTGTAATACATGTTGTTATGTTTATCTAAAAATTTGGTCAAATTTGATAAAGTTTGACTTAAGAAAAAGCTAGAAGTACACTTATTTGCCTACAGAGGGAGTATTCCTTAATAATCGTGTGTGCTCCACCTGCCAGTGTCACGCTTTCCATGTGCCACGCACATAAGATATTAGATGTGTTTATATCATAACAGCCGTTGGATTTTGTTGGTAGGGTTGGCGTTCTTTGATTCTCCCCCTTCCCCTTGAAGCCACTGTCCTCACTCCATCCCTTAGCCACTAGCAGGCGGTGCGCCACCCCACCAGCGACCTCTCCCACCACCACCCCGCTCCTCCACCTCCTTCTAGTCATGGCTTCGCGAGAAGACGACCAGGAAACGCGTGAAGATCACATAGACGATGAAAGCGACGTGAGTCATCTCATACCTTACATTTTATGGGGATTTATTTATTTTGACCTAGATCTACTCTGATTACTTATGTACGTCTAGTGTGATAGGCCGTCGTGACTTTGTACGACTCCGATTATCATGGTTTAGCGGAGGGAGAGAGTCCTCCCCGTTGTAAAAAACATGAGCTTGTGGCGGCTAAATTTGTAGCATTCGAGGGACGCAACACAGACAGGAGGTTCTTAGGGTGTGGGCAGGGTGAAGCGTGGCCAACCAAAATTTGTGGCATTGTCAAATGGGTAGATCCGGAGTGGCCACTGTCTATGCAGAAATCGCTAGATAAACTATGGGAGAAGAATGCTGATATGCAAGAAGCCTTAGTCAGCGCACTTCTTGAGAGTGCTGAGATGAAGTTAATGGCCCTTGATGATGCACCAACCCTTCGCCGTGAAATCCATAAGTTGGAAGCCAAGGTTAGCAAAGTCAGGAAGGAGAGGGATGTGGCGATGGCCCTGAAGGCTAAAGCAGAGAAAGACCTGACTGCATCAAGGATTGAACTGCACGAGAATAAAGTCCACGATGTCACAACTACCAATATGCACAGGTTCCTGAGGATCAAGGCAGAGAAAGAACTGACCAAGTGCAAGCAGGATACCAAAAAGATGGCGCTAATGATTCAAACCCTAGAGTGGCAAAATAAAGGGCATCGTGCTAAGGTTAGGAAGATAATGTATATGTGTGAAAACTAGGTTTATTCAAATTGAGCTCCCTACTGTTAATTGTAATAGCATTTGTCGACCAAGTGGTCTGAAGTCTGAACTAGTAGGAGCCCAAGCTGCATCATGTCCGTGGATTTTCAGTTGTGTGTGGGAATGCTCGGAACAAAATGTAATAGTATTTGTCGACCACGTGGTCTAAAGTCTGAACTAGTAGTGTCTGCTCGAAACAAATTGGGCGTTTGTTCGTCTATATTATGCCTTTCCTTGTTCAATTTGTCCAATGGTGGTAATCTGACTTTGCTGGTTTGTTTAATCAGAATCTACATGGATTATGCCGCATGCAAAGGACACATACACAATTTCTATTGTGGAAGCACAAGCACCTATTATTGCGCTGAACACAACTATCGATAATTCCCATTGTAGCCCGCCAAACCGATTATAATAATTGTACTCGCATTAAACAGAACCGAAATTACAACCAGCCTAAACAACATCTATACCCATATCACGACACTGTCGTCGGAGTCCACCTCGATTGGTGACCCCTCCACACCCTTCCCAGCGACATCCACTCCCGCCCGTGGCTTGCCCTTCGCCAAGGAGGCTTCAATGGCGTTCTGCATTGCTTCTTCGCTGTCCTCATCCTTGTCAGAATCAACATGACGAAGGGGACGGGGGTGGCAATGATCGATCCCCTTCGCGCCTGGCGGCTCTTGCTCGAGCTCAACGCCGCAGCAGTGCGTCTGCAGATAGGAGGGGCCAAGCTCGAATACACAGTGCAGCCGTTCGGTTCAAGAAACCATGGCCATTTTATACTGCGACGGTAGGATCTAGGGGTGGATCCGCCACGGCGAGACCGACCGCGAGCGCTGGAGTGGATGGATCTGCCACCGCGAGCCATGAAGGCAGATTTTTCCTGATACAGGGTTTACTGGGAGGGTGGAAAACTTGGGACCAGGCGTGTGACGGCTACTCAGCAAGGCCTCCTAGTGATATGTAGGCGATCATGATGCCAAAAATTTTCGGTCAATGAGCGCGAAAGGGCCTTTGAACAACGAAGGCGCGAGCTTTGGAGGAGCCCCACCTGTCAGCCCAAAGTTGACGGTAGGATTCTCCTCGAGTTACTGGGTGGGATAAATCACGCTTCACCGTTCCCCTGCTCTAACATCCAAGGATCCTCCGACGTCCCCTCTTTAATCTGCCCTCGCTCCCCTAGCCCATGGCTCGCAGTTCATGCAGTTCGTCTCGGGCGGAATCAGGGTCGGCTCAATGCCGCTAGGAGGGTGCCCCCATGAGGTACCGGAAGAAGCCCTACGATTACTACCCCGAGATGTTGTGTTTGTGCGTTGAGAAGATGCCGAGATGGATTTCTTAGACCGACGAAAATACTGCAGGAAAATTCAGCAACTACGACAGCAGAGCGGTAACCTCGTATGTTATGCGCAGTTGGTAACCCTAATCCAGGAACCGTTATGTAATTTTGTGTTTGTTTGCTTCGATTGTTCGCAGGAAGGGAGTGGATCGGGATGTGACAAGTTTGTGTGGATCGATAAGCCCCTTACAGGTTTTCACGAGGAGCTTGTTTAGGATCTTCGTGATGCTGCGTGGGACAAGAAGGAGCAGATTCGTGCACTGGAGCGGGAGATCCGGGAGCTTCACCAGATGGAGGGGAGGCAGGAGCAGGGAGGAGGAGGCGTGCAAGCTAAGTTGCGGAAGCAAGCTGGTGAGATAGACGAGTTGAAGATTGGGCCAAAAGTGGAAACAATTTCCTCATTATCTAGGCATTATCTGTTTCCGTTGTTGTTTATGTTTCCATGGTGTTTTCCAGCAGCTAAAATAAATTGCTTATTCGTGGGATTGTAGCAGCTTAGAACTTGTTTTTCATCTCAGAACCTTTTAATAAGTGTAATGCTAAAAACATGGATTTAATCCGACTGGCGCAACTAGTAAGCGCTTATGTAAATTATGCCTCTTCCACTACCATCCATCAAACTGGGGAAGCAATCCCCATCGGCTCCGGTGCTGTGACTATGTAGATAGTAGTGGCACATTCACAATTTCGGCTTCAACAAGTGTCTTCACGCATTACCAAATATCAAGTCGCTACGAGAGCGGGATTACATAGTAAATGAATGGATAAGTACGAGAACGTGAAATAACTCATATTTTCTTAAGACACCGCTACACGCTTGTTTCGCTCGACAATTCCCACGAAGACACCTCCAGAATTTTACAGAATACATAGAAAGGTTCAAGATCAACACATTACTGTGCTTCTTTGGTGCCAGCCTTCTTACCCTTCCTGGGTGCCACTTCTTTGCCTCGGTGTCCTCTGTCTTCTTCATTTCCCGCCTTCCTCCTCTTCCTGGGTGCCATCTTTCTTACCTTCACATACTCTGCATCTCCGGGTCGAGGGAAGTCAGGCCAATCAGCATCAGAATCATGTTCAGCCTCATCACTCCACTCGTTTTGATTTTCTTCCCGCAACAAAATCACTGTGTCTGCGGTCATGTTTCTTACCTTGCGCCTCCTGTCAAAAAATAGGACACTATTAAGAACCTAATATCTGCAGAGTATGACCAATTTTTTTTGTATAGGTACCATATCATACCTAGGTTTGGGTGCATTAAGAGGACACCCCGCTGCTCTATGGCCTATGAGACGGCATGTCTTGCATCAGTTTTTGCCCGTCTTGCTACCACTAAAAGCTGAACTAGCCCTCTCCAGAAAATTCTTAAACCTCTTCACCTGTGGTCTACCTCTGCCCCTTTTTGTTACTGGATGGCACAGCTCAAAACTAATTTGGACTTGAGGCCACTGAGATGCGTCAGTACAGGGCTCGACGGAACCATCATACACAACTCTGAACTTTTCCAGAGAGAAGTAGTCAGACAAATATTGATCCAAAGGTGGTAGAGTTCTTTTCTTCACCAAGAAGACCAATGCGTCGTCACATGGTTTCCCGGTATGCTGCCACTCTAAGAAGGTGCATTCCTGCCGCTCGATGTTCACAACATCCCTGTGGTCGTTTTTGGACATATCAACCACCTCACAGTTGCTGCTGTTTCACGGGAGAACCCTAAGATGACCAAGCCCTCGGCTTCTCTTATGTAGTTGTTGTACAATAGGCGGTAGCATATGGCCTCTAAGTCTCCGAACAATCTATATCCTTATATTTAACAGCTTCATGATCATACCCCTTATGTCGTCCACCAACATATGAACATGATGAACTTTTATGTCCTTCACCCAGTTATTCAGGCCTTCAACTAGGTTGTTGTTTATGTAATCAACTTTGATGTCAGGGTTGAATGGACTCCTCTTCCATAGCTGCGAATGATGTGCGGCCAAGTACTGGGGAAGATCTAGGGCTTACACAAAAATCTTGTTCATGAAATATTCACAGCGCCCAGCTCTGTAAGATCTAGCAGCTGCAAACATATAACCAAATACGCCGCCTGCATAGTTTTTGTATAGGTTGAGCATCAGGTGGGCATGTCATTCTCTACCCTCAGCTCACAGGAACACCTCCTTAACTGCATTCGTCAGCCCTTTGCATGCATCTGTGGATATAGCCAATGGATCCATTTGTCCTATAGATCTCCTGAGCTGCCTCATAAACTAGACCCAGTTTTCTTGTGTCTCTGTATCGAACAGCCCGAATGCCACTGGGAACATCTAGTTGTGACCATCGAATGTTGTAGCAGATGCCAGACAGCCTTTCCATTTTCTAGTTAAGACAATACTGTCTACGCTCAAATATGGCCTACATCCGTCCTTGAATCCCTATATGCAAGGTTCAAGCGCCATGAAAAATATGTTGAAATAAATTTACCACCTTCTGATTTAGTGTCGATCTCCACAACACTCCCTGGACCCTAGCCTATACCTCAGCCTTAAAGTTGTACAACATCCTGATGCTATTAGTCCAATCCCCATGCAAGATTTTCAGAGCTTTCTCTTTACCTTTCCAAACCGTGTAATACGGTAGGATAATGTTGTACTGAGCAACAAGTTTATTCTGAATATTATTCATGGTCTCCCTAGGGTTATGCTTTAGTATGGATATAGCTTGTAAAGCCACCCACTCCGTATCAGCCATCGAGGATTTCAGCATGCTCCCTGTCGCACACATGTGGGGAGGGCCCAATTTGTTCACCTGCAACACAGATTAATGTACAACATAAGCGGAGTTGCCAGATAGATCTTGCACATCAACTTTACTTATATTATAGAGTGACAAATGATAAAGTTGAAATGGTTTGCTCCATTCATTGCCAGTATACCCTAATTGCCTTTACGCGGGTAGGGCTCTGGCTGCGATCCTCCACGGACAAGGTATCACAACCTATCCATTTTTCCACTTTAACCCGCAAACCGCCTCATACCTCTAGGCAGTGTTCTTCAGTCTATGAACATCGAACCCCCCCTTGATACAAAAATGCCGGAACGACATCCTGAACTCATGCATCCTGCTGAACTCGGTGCCAACCAAAATTATAAGATCCTCGTGGTCATGTATCACCTCGTCTACGTCGGGACCCAAGTCATCAACTGTAATGCCAGCCCCATCCGTAAGTGTCTCGTCGATCTCATCATCACTGGATTCTTGATGCTCCATAGTGCCATCTTCTATATTTGATTCAGAATCTTCACCATCCTCACCAATGCCTAGCACTGCACACATCGTATTGACTCCCAGGGGTGGGGTTGCACCATCATTTGCACCTACATGGAACGGAACATTGGCCCAATCTACCTCCCCGTCAACTCTGTTTTCTCCCAGACACTCTGTTGGTGCTGCTGCACCCACAGGGGGTGGTCTTACACTGTCATGCATCACATGTTCGTCGGCAGACAAACAGTAATCAGATTCTATTTCATCTCGACTGTACAGAACCCTCTTTCTCTTCTTGTGTACATCCTCCTTCCTGATGGAATCCTTCCTGATGGTAGCCCCATTAGGGCTTGACCTCTGCATTGCGTTCCTCACCAAACTAACTTTTTTGTTGCTACTCCTTGGTGTGATATCCTTCCTGTTTCCCCTCACTGGTGTTGGCTCCTGCGTGCCGACATCATTGCCTAACCTCTGCGGCGTGTTCCCCTTCGAATTAGCCCTTTTGCTGCCAATATTGGGTGTTTTCTCATTCCCGCCGGCATTATTACCGGACCTCTACGGCGTGTTCCCCATCAAGCTAGCATTTTTTCCGCCACTATTGGGTGTGTTCTCCTTTGCGCCCACATTATTGTCGGACCTCTGCTGCGTGTTCCTCTTTAAGCTAGCATTTTTGCTGCTACTATTGGGTGCGGTATCCTCTGTGCGAGCCACCTTAGCCTTTTTGCTGCTGCTCCTGGGTGTGTTCGGTCTGGCCCTCTTATCTTTTTTTCTACAACTATTCAGTGTTGCATTATGACCGGATCTCAGGGGTGTACTCTGCGGCGTGGTGCCTTTTTGATGCAACTTTTGGGTGTCCTCTTCTCTGGCGTGGTCTGCTTGGTGATGCCCTTCTTTGGGGTGCTCTTTCTGGGGATGCTCTTCCTGCTCCTCTTTATGTTGCTCCCCTGTAAGTCTCTCCTCTATTCGAAGCTACTGTCACTCGAACCATGTTGAGCGAGGTCCTCCATCAGGTCAATCATGTTTTCTACAAGTTCGTCTTTATCATTGATGACCTCAAATTCCTATCCAACCGTTAGCAGGCATGCGAAAAGGTACACTTCCTGTCTAGTTCGACTCATCCTACTTATCGGTATGGCTAAATCACTGTCAACTTTTAATTCTATAGCCATTTTGATATTGTAAGCAAAAAATGCCAAATGTGCTTCCTGGGAGGACCCCCACTCCACCTTGTCATGTAATGCTTCTATCAGTTCATATATCTGTACCACTTCAGGATCGTATGTGCCAACGGATACATCAATGTCGTCGACGATTTTTTTGTGCCATCATCTAATTTTGCAGTGAACTTCTCGACACCGATACGAAAGTGTACCTTGCCATCACCAGTTTCCTCAGGACCGCAATCACCGAGAGGTTCGATGACAGTATTAGAGTCTAGACCATGGGCTTGATCCTCAACAACTGTTCTTTGATTAACCTCGACGGCGGCAGCAGCAGCACGCTGAACTTCATCACGGGTTCGAGGAGGACCAGCGCCCAAGACAGCAGTTCTGGAAACATCAGTAGGGATTGGATCAGTAGAAGGCTGAGAAACAACACCAGCAGTTCTAGAAAAAATGGGGTGGCCTCCCGAAGCCTTAGTTTGCACAACAGAAGCAGAGATTGGTTCAGTAGCAGGCTGAGCAACAACACCAGCAGTTCTAGCAACAATGGGGCAGCCTCCCGAAGCCTTAGTTTGCACAACAAAAGCATGGATTGGTTCAGTAGAAGGCTGAGCAATAACACCAGTAGATTCCACAACAGTGGGGCGGCCTCCCGAAGCCTTAGTTTGCACAACAGCAGCAGTGATTGGGTCAGTAGCAGGCTGAGCAACAACACAAGCAGTTCTAGCAACAGCAGGGCGGCCTCCTAAAGCCTTAGTTTGCACAACTGCAGCAGGGATTGGATCAGTAGAAGGCTGAGCAACAACACCAGCAGATTCCACAATAGTGGGACGACCTACCGAAGCCTTAGTTTGCACAACAGTAGCAGGGATTGGGTCAGTAGGATGCTGAGCAACAACACAAGCAGTTCTGGCAATAACAGGGCAGGCTCCCGAAGCCTTAGTTGGCACAACAGCAGGAATAATTTGTTCAATAGAAGGCTGAGCAACAACACCAATAGATTCCACAACAGTGGGGCAGCCTCCCGAACCCTTAGTTCGCACAACAACATCAATTTTGGCAACGGAAGCATGACCTGCATCCACAACAGGGTCTTGCACCACAGCAAACGGGCACTCCTTCGAGGAGGTTGCGCTGTAGAAGCATGCCCCAAACGATGAACCACATTTTTCTTAACATCAGCGGGGATTCGAGTCAGACCAACCCGAGCTTGAATAGCAGGGCCACTAGTAGTGGAATCCGCTTCCACATCCACTAATCTACATTCCAGGAGAAACATTTGAATGTGCGGAAACCGTTTCAGCAACCCAGACATCTGACTGTCATGCTTTATAGTAACCTTTCCGCGTTTTTTATCGACGAAGCTGAACCGTGCAGTCTGCGTCAGCCCCATTTCAATATGTTTACGTAGAGCAGCAACCATACCAGGGATAGTGCAAATCTGCGCCGATGCTTCTTTAATCGCGACATAAGTACCAAAATTCCACTTGGCCTTGACATTTGGTATTCGCGGTTGGTATCCATTGACGCGTACCGAAACCACGTAAGGGGCCTCTGGGGGCCGTAGTTGACAGAAATTTGGGAAAAAAATAAGAACTTGTCTGTCAGTGTTCGGCCAGCAAACAATTCTAGGTTTGATCTATCTCTTTCAGGTCAATAGACATATTGCATATATAGTTAGTGCGAAAAAAAGAGAAGAGTAGCTCACCCACATGTATCCAACACTTCTTTCAGGGTACGATGATCTGCCATCTTTTGTTCTGCTTAGCTCGTTCGTCGGTGGAGGAGGGCTAAATCCTCGGAACGGTGGGCACAACATGCGTCATTAAAGCTCGGGATCAGCGAGAGGTTGCAACAACTTGGCGACGGAAGGCAAATGTCCCAAGGGATCGTTCTGGGTGGAGGGTTGATTTCGCCACCGCCGGTGCTAGGGTTCATGCAAAGGAGTGAGTGAATTTGTGAATTTTTACAATGCTGAGTGGGGTCTAGTTACTCGTTCTTCCTACGTGGTTGCCGACTTGGCGCTCGCGTCACAGACAGATTAGTGACATGGAGGTCCCGAACGTCTCCTTCACGGGGCAGTTGACGGAAAGTTTGTATTTGGCTGGGTGCGATGAATTCGGCTTGAAATGGGCCTTCTGAGTGATTGGCAGCCCAAGTTTGTGAAACCCCGCGATTACACGGAACTTGGACCCCGTGTTGCACTCGCACCGGAAGTCGGACCCCACGAGTTGAAATCCCCGTGTGTGGGCATCCCCATCGATTTAGTACCTGATTTCAAAGTACTATACCGGGGGCCACAAACTAGTTTGCAGCATTATTACTAGCCTGTACTTATGCCATGCTTTACTCCTTTATTTACTATTGCGCGTGGAGCTCCTGTACTGTTTTGGATCGCGGCACGATTTCGGTATCGATAAGCCCAGTCACACTTTCCGGTTCCCAGTTGTTTACAGCCGTTCTCGCAAACCCTGGGTCCGTCTCGAAGACCGACCGACTTCATTACGGGTAGCTTAGTGGGATGCCCCCCAAGTGCTTTCTTTGGGTCTAGGAAACATCGTGTCTGAAACCCCGTCGACATACCGCTGGGTGTATGTTTTGTTATCTTGTACCTACCTGATCTAACAACAAGGGAGTAGGTGTGTGTGGAAACTTTGGTGCACCCATGCAGGGTTAAATCTTTTTGAAAAGCTGTGTCCGCGATTATGGACGACTTGGAGCACAGTTCTTGATCAGAGACAACTATAACTAAAGTTTACCGTTATAATATGACTTGTATCTGATATGACTAGTAATTTGGATAACCACTCATGATGTGTAGCTCAGATCACTGCAGAGCTTCGTTGGGAAACCCCAAGAGGAAGGTATGATCAGAACAACAGCAAGTTTTCCCTTAGTAGAAACCAACGTTATCGAACCAGGAGGATGAAGGAAACGACCAAAAGGTGTTGCTAGCAACTTGGAAACCTGCACAACACAAACTCAAGAGTTTGCCCCAACAAACAGTGAGGTTGTCAGTCTCACCGGTTTGCTTAAAACCAAGGATTAACTGTATAGTGTGGAAGGTAATGGTGGCTTGCAGAAAGTAAACAGTAACAGTGGAAGATGTATCAATGGTAAAAATTGGACTGGGGTCCATAGTTCACTAGAGGTGTTCTCCTTAAGATAAACAACATGGCATGTTGGGTAAACAAATTACAGCGGGGCAATTGAAAGGAAAGAGCAAGGCATAATAATGCAATACTAGACATTCATGATCCTATGAGATTTGATTGGGTATTACAACAATATACATATACCGCCATCCAACTGCATCTATGACTAGTAATCCACCTTCAGGTTATCATCCGAACCCCCTCTAGTATTAGGTTGTAAGCAACGAATAACTGCTTTAAGCAAAGTGTGTAAAGTAAACAATACACTTGTTCCATGCACAAGAGATCATTTTTTTCTCCCTAGTAGCAACAACACATCTACAACCTTAGAGATTTCTGTTACTTCCCCAGATTAAATAGAGGCATGAAGCCACTATCGAGCATAAATACTCCCTCTTGGAGTCACTAGCATCTACTTGGCCAAGGTAGCTACTAGAAACAGAGAGCATGCAAGATCACAAACAACACAGACATGATAGAATCAATAAGATAGAATCATTAACCAATATGACATAGTAATCTCAATATCCATCGGATCCCCGCAAACACAACATGCATGATTACAAATAGATGATCTTGATCTTGAGCTTATCTCACAAGATCTAAACATGGTAGCACAAAGGAGGAGAAACAACCATCTAGCTACTACATGGACCCGTAGTCCAAGGTGGAACTACTCACGCTTCATACCAGAGGCTGGCATGGTGATGGAGAAGGCCTCCGAGATGATCTCTCCCCTTTGCCAGGGTAGCGGCGACTATAGACTGTTTCGTGGAAGATTGATTGGGTACTTAGGGTTTCGGTATCGGGGGATTGTTATAGGCAAAGAGGGAGGCCGAGGGGGTTCCCGAGGCGGCTGCACCCCCCAAGCGTCAGCCAGGCCAGGCCGCGCCGCCAGAGGGTGTGGCCTCCTTGAGGCCCTCCTTCGTCTCGTCTTCTGGCTCTGTGTTCCCCACGGTAAAATATTGACTTCAGCTTTTGTCCTGTCCAATTTTGAGAATATTCATTTTCTGACTTTTCTTGAAGCAAAAACAACAGAAAACATGCAACTGGAACTATGGAATCTTGTTAATAGGTTAGTCCCAAAAAAATATAAAAATACCTCAAAGAGAAGACAAAGCAAAGCAAAGTAGATACTAAACAAGAATGGAACATAAAAAATTGTAGATACGTTTACAACGTATCAAGCATCCCCAAGATTAACTCCTGCTCATCCTCGAGTAGGTAAGTGATAAAAGGAATAATTTTTGAGGTGACATGCACCATCAAAATCAATATCAAACCATTTGCAAGCATTGAAAGCTGGGATCAAAGTACTCTAAACATGAGCATGAAAGAAAATGTTCTAATAGTAAGACAAAGTAACTATGCATGCAACATGAAAGGTTACAAACAAAGATCATGAATAACGATGCATTGAAAGAAGTTAGTTTGTTTCACATATAGAAAACATAGCATAGTGGCATTTTGCTTGTCCCTCATGGAGTAGCAAATAAATGCATAGGACACCTTCAAAGTTCATAAGAGTGACTAGATACAAATAGTTCAAGAACAAGCAATATCAAAAATATGAATCAATCAATAAGTTTTGGGACAATGCACATAGAACTAAGAATGGCAACTATGCTCTCTTAATTGGTGCCTAAGGATAGAAGTTGGAGACTCAATATAATAGTGGAAGAAAGGCCCTTCATAAAGGGAAGCAGGGACTTCAAGTCTCATAAAGAGCTTCCAAAAATTATGGTACTTGTTAGCTTTCAGCTCTCATTGCCCCTATCATAAGCATGTTGAAGTGATTAAGGTTAAAGTGAACAAACTATGAAGTATATGTTTGCCAAAGTATCAGTTGGCAATCTCATGTCCCTTGAGTACGAGGGCCGCTCCTCATGCTACTCAACTTTAGTCACCGGTAAGTTCCTTTCATAGTAAGTACATGTGTATTATAGAGAACCGCCAACGGGGTACCCCTTACACATGATACATGAGCTATCCCATATCAAAATGACAAGGCAAGCAGACAATGAGCATCTCAGCATTCTTCTTATTTACCATGGGAAAATGGTGCTTTTTTCTCTCTTTCCTCTTTTCCCATCTCTTTTTTTTTCTCAATCTCAATCTCTTTTTTATAAGAAGAATGCTTCATAGATTGCTCACTATGGTGATGCTGCAAGTATCCACCATTATTAGGCATGGATTTGGCTAGCCGCCTAGGCGTTTCTCTAATACATATACATAACTCCATGGACTTACAAGCTCCCCTTTCATTTCACACCGACGAGATCCATAAACAAAAGAGTATGATATCAACTGCGTACAATGTACAAGTGCAATGTTGAAAGTGTTCCCCACGACAACATGGTTCTGCTAATTCCAACGTATAAGTGCAAGCATATACAACATAGATGACACAATGGTTCAAGTTTATTAGAGGAAAGAAAAATAATGTGTTCCATCAGGTTTGTGAGAACTTTAATCACTAAGTTTCACCTAACAAAGTGACTTTTTAATTGGAAGGTAGATAAGACAAGAATATACTTGGAATGGTGTAAGACACCATGCATAGGAATTTATACTGGACACTTTGGAATAACTTGGTTTCATGGGAGTTGTATGCATGAGTAGAGCTTACTCATACAAGTGGAGGCTAGCAAAAGACTGTGAGTGACCAACTAAGAGAGCAATAATGGCCATAATCATGCAGAGCAACAAAACATTAATAATCAAAGCATAAAGTGGTACCACAAGTCAAAAAATAAATGATCATAGAGGCTATGGTGACTGGTTCATAGTCATAACATGGTGTGAGCATGTGCCAAGTCAACCCAAACAAAGCATCAAAGGAGAATACCACAATACTATGCTTTTGTATGCTAAAACAACACATGATTCTTTCAAGGCACATTAAGAAATCCAAATTGTTTGGAACAAGTCATGCTACAGTAATAATCACTAAGCATAAGGTCGAAACAACATCTACCATGACATGATAAAGTCTAAGTCTTAGTCAAAGCAAGCTCCTTCTTGTACTACTAAGCAAGAACTTCCTACTCCTTTCCAAAACCAATCAACTTATTTGAAACAACACGGTGAAAAAGGGGGTCCAACTACTTTATTCAAGCAAATTAAGCAAACAAAAACCAAAAACGAAAACTAAGACGCTCCAAGAACAACCCAATAGTTCATGAAACAATAAAAACGAAGTGTCTAGAAAGACCTGAGATTTTTATTGATGAAGAAGGGGATGCCTTGGGCATCCCCAAGCTTTGACGCTTGTACCTCTTGAATATTTCTCGGGGTGACATGGGGTGTCATACCCAAGATTGATCTTTTGTCCATTCTTCATCCCCTTACATCATTCTTTCTCTACACCTGAAAATTTTCCTTCATACAAAACTTCACACAATCTTCATTAGCAACATTAGTGCATTTAAAAGATAATAGACCTTTGGGGTTTAGATTCAAAAAAGCAAAACTTTCGCTAAAGACACAAGCTACTGTACCAATTCCCTCAAAAATATCAATTTCCCAAAAAGAACCCAAAAAGGAATCAATAAGAAGCAAATGCAAATAATGGAAGAAATCTGCGAAAACAGACCAGCAGGTAGAAACCGATTTTTTCGAAGACCTTCTGTTGCTCAAATAAAAAAGGGGTGAACTAACAAAAGTTAGCTAACAACCCTGGGGGATTTATTCAGAAAATTACAACTCAATCCAACTTACAGAGATTTTACACGAATTTTTACAGTGGAGCACAAAAATCTGTTTCGGGACAGCAATCCCCAAATCTTACTTCCCTCTCATTAGAGGTTATTCTTGGCATAAAAATCAAATAAAAAGGATATGGAGCGGTTATGACAGAAGTAATAACTTCCAAGACTCAATAAAACTATTGGTTTATCTCCCAAGAATTACTTTTCTTTAACGCCTTTAAGTTAGGCACAAGAACCAAGAATCAAGTATTTTCAAATGAAGAAGCATTAACATCAAACCTTGCTTTCAAAGGAGGAGCAAAAGGAAACATCTCTCTCCTCATAGGGAAGTCTTCAATACCTTTCTTGAATGGAAATTGATATTCAATGGTGCCTTCTTACATATCAATGATGGCACCAACAGTTCTAAGAAAAAGTTTTCCCAAAGTAATAGGACAAGAAGCATTGTATTCATCATCCAAAACATAGAAATCAACAGGGACATAGGCATTATTAACCATAATAAGAACATCATTAACACTCCCCATGAGTTTCTTTTTAGCATTATCATTAAGTGGGACATCCAAATAGCAATCATCCAAAGGTGGAAAATCAAGCATTTCATAAATCTTTCTAGGCATAATAGAGACACTAGAACCAAGGTCACATGAAGCTTTGAGATAAAAGTCATTCACTTGCATATTAATAATGGGTTCACAAATATCTTCTACTTTCCTACGAATAGAGGCTTTGTGTTTCAACTTTTCTTCCTTAATTTAATTGAGAGCATTTGTAATGTGTTTGTTGAAAGCCACATTCATATCACTGGCATCTAGACTTCTAGCAAGCTTTTGTAGGAACATAATCACTTCAGAAATACTTCAACCATCAAGATCAAAATCAAACTTAGCATCACTAGTAGTAGACTCATTGGGTTTAGGCATTGTGGTAGGAGGAATAGGGACTTCTTGTGGTTTGGTGGCATCCATATTGGTGGTGGTAATAGTACACACACTATTGTTTCTAGCAATTTCTGCTTCTCTTTCCCACTTAGCATGTAGTTTAGCTAACAATCTACCATTTTCATCAATAGTAACTTGTATGGCATGAGTAACAGCAAAGGTAATTTCCAAGGTTTAAGGTTTAACAACCATTTTATTAATCAAAGAGGTCTGTTCTTCAGACAAAGAGGAAATATTTTTTCTCAACATTCAAAAGCTTTTCCTCCATAGTCTTATTGAAAATGGTTTGTTTACTAATAAAATCTTTAAGCCTGACTTCAAGTTCAAAAGGAGCACTTCTAGTATTGTTGTAGGAGTTTCCATAGGTATTGCCATTATTAGGAGGATAAGGCCTATAATTATTGTTACTACCAAAATTGTTCCTATAGGCATTGTTAGTGAAATTGTTGTTTCTAATAAAGTTCACATCAACTTGCTCTTCTTGAGCAACCATAGAGGCTAAGGAAACATTATTTGGATCTATATGAGCTTTTCCATTAACAAGCATGCCCATGATAACATCAATCTTATCACTCAAAGAGGAGGTTTCTTCAACATAATTTAACTTCTTACCATGTGGAGCTATCTCAGTGTGCCATTCAGAATAATTAACCATCATATCATCAAGGAGCTTTGTTGCAGCAGCCAAGGTAATGGTCATAAAGGTACCTCCAGCAGCTGAATCCAACAGATTTCTTGAGGAGAAGTTTAAACCTGCATAAAAATTCTGGATAATCATCCAAGCAGTCAGTCCATGAGTGGGACAGTTCTTTACCAAATATTTCATTCTTTCCCAAGCTTGAGCAACATGTTCCTTATAAAGTTGTTTAAATTTCATTATTTCACTTCTCATAGTTATAATCTTAGCAGGAGGATAGTATTTTCCAATAAAAGCATCTTTGCACTTAATACAAGAATCAATACTATTTCTAGGCAAGGATAGCAACCATTCTTTAGCTTTTCCTCTCAAGGACAAAGGAAACAATTTGAGCTTAATGATATCTCCATCTACATCCTTATATTTTTGCATCTCACAAAGTTCAACAAAGTTATTGAGGTGGGCAGCAGCATCATCAGAACTAGAACCATAAAATTGCTCTTTCATCACAAGATTCAACTAACCCAGCTTAATTTCATAAAAGGTAGCATCAGGAGCAGGTGGAGCAATAGGTGTACTTAGAAAATCATTTTTGTTTGTGCTAGTGAAGTCACACAACTTGGTGTTCTCAGCAGAGTTCATTTTTTCAAAAGTGTAGAAAACCAACAGCAGCAGCAACTAAAGTAGGAACTAGTTTTTTTTGTGATTTTTGATAAGAAAAGGAAAACCAAATGAAACTATTTTTTTTGAGTTTTTGATAAAAAGAGGCAAACAAAACAAGGAAAAATAAACTAAGAAAAATAAAAACAAAGTAAAGAGGAAGGTTGTGAAGGACTCCCCTTGTGAAGCCGTCCTTAGCCTCCCCGGCAACGGTACCAGAAATAGCTTCATGATGTGTAGCTCAGATCACTGTAGAGCTTCATTGGGACACCCCAAGAGGAAGGTATGATGAGCATAGAAACAAGTTTTCCCTCAGTAGAAACCAAGGTTATCGAACCAGTAGGAGGAAGGAAATGACCCAAAGGTGTTGATAGCAACTTGGAAACCAGCACAACACAAACTCAAGAGTTTTCCCCAATGAAGAGTGAGGTTGTCAATCTCAGCGGTTTGCTGAAAACAAAGGAGTAACTATATGGTGTGGAAGTTAATGGTGGCTTGCAGAAAGTAAACAGTAATAGTGGAAGATGTATCAATGGTAAATATGGACGGGGGTCCATATTTCACTAGAGGTGTTCTCCTTAAGATAAACACCATGGCATGCTGGGTAAACAAATTACAGCGGGGCAATTGACAGGAGAGAGCAAGGCATAATAATGCAATACTAGACATTCATGATCCTATGAGATTTGATTGGTCATTACAAAAATATACATAGACCGCAATCCAACTGCATCTATTACTAGTTATCCACCTTCAGGTTATCATCCGAACCCCCTCCAGTATTAAGTTGTAAGCAGCGGATAACTGCTTTAAGCAAAGTATGTAAAGTAAACAATACACTTGTTCCATGAACAAGAGATCGTTGTTTTCTCCCTAGTATCAACATCACATCTACAACCTTATAGATTTCTGTTACTTCCCCAGATTAAGTAGAGGCATGAACCCACTATCCAGCATAAATTCTCCCTCTTGGAGTCACTAGCATCTACTTGGACAAGATAGCTACTAGAAACGGAGAGCATTCAAGATCACAAACAACAAATACATGATAGAATCAATAAGATAGAATCATTAACCAATCGGACATAGTAATCTCAATATCCATCAGATCCCCGCAAACACAACATGCATGATTACAAATAGATGAACTTGATCATGAACGGATCTCACAAGATCTAAACATGGTAGCACAAAGGAGGAGAAACAACCATCTAGCTACTACATGGACCCGTAGACCAAGGTGGAATTACTCACGTTTCATACCGGAGGCTGGCATGGTGATGAAGAAGGCCTCCGGGATGATCTCTCCCCTCCGCTAGGGTGCCAGGAAGAGCTTCAGATCCCCCCGATCTAGGGACGATGTTGGCGGCGGCTACGGACTGTTTCGTGGAACATTGATCGGGTACTTACGGTTTAGGTATCAGGGGATTCTTATAGTCGGAGAGGGAGGCCGAGGGGGTGCCTGAGGCGGCTTCACGCCCCTAGGCGCGGGCTAGGCCAAGCCACGCGGCCAGGGGTGTGGCCCCCTCGAGGCCCTCCTCTGTCTTGTCTTCTGGCTACGTGTTACCCATGGTAAAATATTGACTTTGGCTTTTGTCCCATCCAATTCCGAGAATATTAATTTTCTGACTTTTCTGGAACCAAAAACAACAAAAAACAGGCAACTGGCACTTTGGCATCTTGTTAATAGGTTAGTCTGAGAAAAAATATAAAAATACCTCAAAGAGAAGACAAAGCAAAGCAAAGTAGATACTAAACAAGCATGGAACATAAAAAATTATAGATACGTTTACGACATATCAACCACCATGGAATAAATGAATCAAACTTCCAACCGTGTGAGTTTCCTCGGATTGACTTCCTCGTTTGGTCACAAGGGGGAAATACCAAGATGGGTATGTTTGGTGGTAGTATTAGTTTGGTTACGAATATGTATTTCTTATCCCTCTCTGATAGCCGACAGTTGTATAGAGTTTCCATAGGTTGTTTAGTGCATGCTGCGCTGCAGCTTCAGTCCACCATACCTATGTAGGCTAGAGCTGCCTAATTCTAGTCTTGCTGTGTACTGGCCTCAGTACTGACCGCTCTCTTTTTCCTTTTCCCTCTGCCGGCACCCCTTTTGTTTGAGCAGGTTTAAGATCGACGTCGTTAGCAGGGTTAACCTTCCAGCTTGGCCTGGGAAGGGTTATGGATGCCATTGGTTATTCTTCAGGGCTGTTAGCCCAATTTGCATCTTATCCGTACTCGGACGTGGAATCGTTTTCAAGGTGATTTGGATCTATGTATTATATGCCTATATTCTTGACTCTTTGAGTCGTCGTTGTATATATATATTTTGTGGGTTTCATCATGGACTAATGTGTAATGGTATTACTTCGTTTTCCACCCACACGAAAGTGCCTGGTGGGCAGCTTTGAATCGTTTCTATGCGGGTTTGGCAGGAATCGCTAAAAGTCCTGGACTCTGTCTGCAAGCTCCTGGACTCCGTCCGGAGTCTCCACCCAAGTCTATGCGGGTTTGACGAAAGTGCCTGGTGCCCAAGTCTGCAAGCTCCTGGACTCCGTTCGGAGTCTCTGCCTGCTACCTGGAGTCTCCGGCCCAACTACACCGGAGTCTCCGGCCTAAGTGATGGGCCTGCGTGCTGCCAGCTAGGCCCCTGGCCCATGTAACCCTTTATTCCGCCTAAAACCTAGTTTTATCTCTAAAGTAGCCTTGTTTAGTGGTTGGCTTATAAATAGAGCCCCACCCCTTCATGTATCCCTTAGGCATAGATTATAGACAAAACACAACCCCTATTGTGGAATATCTAATTTTGCATCATCCCTTTACCAAGGGGACCAACTATCGTCACCAACCTCGTTTGACTTTGCGTCACACATCCATAGTTGTACAAGGCTTTGGAGTCGATGCCTCTTCTCCAAGCTGTCAAGACCCTCCCCAAGGTGTTCTTCCCTCTCTAATGTGGATTGAGGGAGCAAGTTGACCGATATTTCCTTGGGAGGATTCTATCGTACCAGTGGCCGCCATTCGGGAGCAATCACCCTTATACCGTGTGAGTTTTGTGTGTGTCAATTGGGCTCTTCACAAGGTGTGTGTTCGCTTCCTCTACCTTCTCCCTTTCCCCTCGCTTCCCCCATCGATTTCCACGGAGATTCATGAAAGATCAGGCAACCATAAGGGGTCACCCCTAACATATTGGTATCAAGAGCCTCGTTGCTCACGAATTTCTCCACAAATTTTTATTCTATCCACTATAATTTCAAAAATCTCCAAAAAGAGCCCAATTTCGTGTTTTGGATCAATCTGTGATTTGAGTGAGTTTTGGTAGGTTTTGATCCGTGGATTACTTGCTAAACTTGTTGATCTACCTGCCCCTGCATTCCCATAGCCTAATTCCTTGATTTCCCCCATCAATTTGAGGTTTTGGTTCGAGTCTATGTCAGGCAGAGCGATGATACGCCCAATTTGCATCACCTTTCTAAATCATAATCTACCTCTATTCATTGATATTTGACTTATAATGAGGTATTACTTATGGCTTTTCATCTGTTTATGCATGTTGGATGATTCTTGGAGGATGGACTCCTGGAGTCTAGATTCTGATGGAAAAGAAGGTGTTTCGGTGCAAATTTCGCGAAGATCAGAAAAATACCAGAAAAATATGGGAAAATATTATTTTTCCAGAAGATTGAGGAAGCCAGAAGGAGGGACGAAGAAGGGCCATAGGGGGCCCACACCCCCTAGGCGCGGGCCCACCCTAGGCCGCGCCTAGGCCAGGTGTGGCCCACCTGCCCGGCTCCCGACTCTGCCACTTCGCCTATATCTTCCCTATGGAACCCTAAGGCTCGAGGAGTGACCACAGATAGATTTCCGCCGCCTCTGGGGGGCGGAAAACACCGAGAGAGAAAGATCTCTCCGGCAGACAGATTTCTACCGGGGAAATTCCTTCCCGGAGAGGGGAGACCGTCGTCATCAACACCACCATCAAGCTAGGCTTCATTGGGATCATCATCATCATCCACACCATCATCTCCGCCAACACCATCATCACCAATCCGTCCCGCTGTAACAATTGTGTTGGATATTGCTTTAGTTCTTAGGGGAAACTTTCCTGGTGTTAATTACTATTGTAGTTGATGCTTGTGAGTGGAACCATTGGATTACTGTTTATGTTCAAATTGTTATCCATTACCATATCATCTTTTATCTTGACCGATATGATGTCTTGTGAGTAGTTCGTTGTGTTCTTGAGGACATGGGAGAATTCATGTTGTTATTAGTGGATTTGTGTTGAGTTATTATTCAATGGTTAGTATTTAGGTTGTGGTTCTATTCTTCTAGTGGTGTCATGTGAACGTCGACTACATGATATTTCACCATTTATGGTCCTAGGGGAATGCATTGTGTATTTGGCTACTAATTGTGGGGTTGCTAGAGTGACAGAAACCTGAACCCCCGTTAGGACACCTTTGCACAAGGGAGCGTAGGATCTCAGAGTTTAAGGTTGTCGTTAGATTTATATCTTAATTACTTTCTTGTAGTTACGGATGTTTGCAGGGGGTTTAATCACAAGTATGTATTAGTCCAAGTAAGGTCGGTACATTAGCACAGGTTCACCCACACAACACTTACAACACCAAAGAAGAGTACTCAGCTATTTGAAGCAAAACCACTTGATATAATTCCCATGTGTCCTCAAGAACGTTTGGTCCTTATAAGTATTTCCATTGGCTTGTCCTTTGCTAAGAAAGGTTTGGGCCACTTGCTGCGTTTGTTCTTTATTACTTGCACTTTGTTTTGTTGCCTTATCATAAAACCACTAAATATCCGTTTGCTGAATATTTGCAGAGAGTTCCTGCTCCATACCACTGTTCAACACCTTCTTCTCCTTGTTGGGATCGACACTCCTATTTATCGCAAGTACTATGATACACGGCCTATACTTGTGGGTCATCAAGACTATTCTCTGGAGCCGTTGCCGAGGAGTGAAGCACTATTGAAGAGTGGAACTAGTAAGGGAAACTTCTACAGTGAGTATTGCTTTTGTTACGGCTTGTTACTTTGTTTCCAATATGCATAACCCACTTGGTTTTCTGTTTGGGAAAACTACTGCCACTGCTAGGGTAGTAGATGAACCACCACCTGTTGAGATAGATCCTTTTAAGATACCTACGAGTATTGTTGATCATGTTATGTATAATTATTATTTTGGGGATGGAACTGTCCATCCTGGTGTTCAGTTGCTCTTTATCCATGAATCATGAGGGTTGTTTAAGTGTGCAGGTATCACAACTGAACATGTGAAGAACAAGTTACTCTCCATATCCTTGAAAGGTAGAGTTAAAGAATGGTATAAGATGCTGAAGAATGGACAATCCATGGAATGGGAGGAGATGACATCTCTCTTTTATTCTAAATTTTATCCTCCCACTAAGATTCATAAGGATAGAAATCTGATATATAACTTTTGGCTTCTTGATGGAGAAAGTACAGCTCAAGCTTGGGGGAGATTGAAGTTACTAATGCTTAAATGTCCTATTCATGAACTCCCTAACAATATTATTCTCAATAACTTTTATGCTAGGCTTTCTCTTCATGATAAAGATTTACTAGATTCTTCTTGTGCTGGATCATTCACACGTATGAAGGAAGAAGCTAAATGGGATCTACTAGACCATATTCAAGATAACGCTGAAGCTTGGGAGAATGACAAAGGAAGAAAGTCAGGTATAAACTATGATTATGAATGCATTAAATCTTTTATGGGAACTGATGAATTTCGTGATATTAGTAATGAGTTTGGTCTTGATTCTCAAAGTATTGCCAACTGTTTTAAGGCCTGTGCCTCTTACATAGAAATTCCCAAGAAGAAGTGGAATAAGTACCATGCTCCTTATAAAGATGTTGTTAGTCATGTTCCAGTTAGAAGTACTGAAGTTTGTACTACTAATCATATTGTGCCTGAACCTCATGTTGAGAAAGTTCCTTTCCCAGCTAAGGTAAATGAGTATTCTATGATTATTAGTGGAAATAATAAAGGTACAATGAAAACTGTGGAGCCTGATGAGCAATTTAATGATGAACCAGTGGTAGATATTGTGAAAGACCCTGTCACTAGAAATATAGAGGATGATCACATTGTCTTCTGTGAAGACGCTTTTAATATTATCTCTCATCCTAGTAAGTCTAGAAAAGCTAGTGTTCATGTTCTTTCTGTTAAAATTGGTGATCATTGCTACTATGGTTTATGTGATATTGGTGTTAGTTCTAGTGCTATTGCTTATGAGCTCTACAGGGAAATTATGCATGATATTGGTCCTTGTGAGCTTGAGGACATTGATGTGGTTATCCACCTTGATAATAAGGAAACCATTTGCCCCATTGGCATTGTAAGAGATGTGGAGGTTCTCTGTGGTAAGATTAAGTATCCTGTTGATTTTCTAGTGCTTAATTCATCAGCTAGCAAAACTTGTCCTATCATTTTTGGTAGACCTTTATTGAACACTTGTGGATCTATTATTGATTGTAAGAAGGAAAAAGTTTTAACTAAGTTCGATGGAGATTCTTATGAGTTTAACTTTTCCAATGTTTTCTAAAGCTCCTTGTGAAAACAACTTGCCTAATAAAGATTTCAGGATGGAACAACTTGCTTCTATTGATTCAGTTTATGACCTTGGACCACTTTTTGGTGATTGTAAGTATGCTTATTCTGATGATAAAGTTGTTTCTAGTGACAATTATATTGTCAACTTTATTCAAACTGCTACTGAAAGTTATTTTGAGAGCGGGAGACATGGTTTTATGCATCCCAATAATGTTAAGTTTCCCCGTTGAAAGCTTTGAAGTTGCATCTGTTTTGTCTCCTTATGCTAGTGGCTTTTTGTTTCAACAATTCATTTTCTCATGACACCCCCATGCATAGGAATTGGGTTATACTCAAGTGTGTTGGTTATTTGCTTCTTAATGCTCTCTTTCACTTCAAATATATATACCCTATATGAGCATCTTTGAAAGTTTCAAGCCTAACTTAAAGGAATTAAAGAAAAGTACTTGTTGGGAGATAACCCAAGAGTTTGGTTGAGTCTTGGAAGTTATTACTTCAGTAATAACCGCTCCTTATAATTTTTGTTTTGGTTTTTGTGTCAAGTTCAACTACTTTTGTGAAGTAGAGGAGTTGTGAAAATGGCTGTACTGGGACAGATTTTTGTGTTGTATTGTAAAATTTCGTGAGGAAGCTCAGTACTTCGGATGGAGCTGCATTTTTCTGAGCTTGTTTTCCAAGTTGTTACCCAACTTTCATCAGTTCTACACTTTTTGATTTGAGCAACAGAAGGTTTTCTAAAAAATCAATCTTTACCTGCTGGTATGTTTTGACAGATTTCTGCCATCATTTGCATTTGCCTCTTACATAAGCTTTTGTTTTGATGGGTTTTCAGTTAAAGTGCGTACCCCAAAGGTTTATTGATTTTGTTACACTAATGTTGTAATTTGAGTTTGTGCAAGGGTTTTGTATGGAGGAAATTTTCAGGTGAAGGAGAAAAGGAATCTGCAGAGTTCGTCTTTGAATAGGTAAAAGTGGTGAAAATAGAAGGTTCATGAAAATCCAATCTTTTTATATTTTTGATGTTTTTAATACATAAGAAAGACTACGAGATGGAACAGAGGAGGAACCGGAGTCCGGGGTGGACAAACCCACCCTAGGCACGGGCCTAGCCTGGCCGCGCCTGGAGGGGGTGTGCCACCCTCGAACTCCATCTCCGCCTCGTTTCCGTGCCAGTACCTTCCTTATGCCTTGAAACTTCGAAATATATAATCCCCCAGATACCTCGAGGTTCATGCATCATGTTCTCGTCGTGTTTTTGTTTCGATCTGTTTCTGTCAGGAAAACTTCTCAAGTTTAGAGCACCATGGTCTCCGGCAACGACAAAGGCAAGAAGCCCGAGGAAGAAGAACCTCAAGTCCCCAAGGAGGAGGAGATTTCGGTAGGGTATGGAGGTGACATGGAGGAGGACAAGCAACCGGACACTCACGCTACCGTCGCAAGCATTGGATTGGTAGCAAAACCCACCAAGCTTAAGAAGACAGCACGGAGGTCTACAGGAGGGAAACCTCCGCGTCATATTCTCTCTTAACGGACACTTCCTCCTTGTACCACTCGTTCTAACCATGCAGGAAAAGAACACTCTAAGAAGGAAGAGTGGATGAAGAATAATAAGGACTGGGATCCTAGGTCTAAATTGACTATGAGCTACATTGAGCATAAATCGGAGTTGATTCATACTCTGACCTTTGATATTAAGGATTTGAAGAAGCTGATTGAAGAGCTTATCAAGAGAACACCACCACCACCGAAGGAGTAATTCATCATCAGGTTTGGCATCCCCTTGGATTGTTCCAAGATTGGGGGAGTGCCGCGGTATCACCGCCTTTATCTTTTATCTTTTACCTTTTTAGTGGATTCATATCTTTGGTAGAGAGGTTATCTTATAGTTTGGTTTGCATGTGGAAGTATCTCTCCTTCAGTTGATTATCTATGTATCCCTTGGTGTGAGTGCCTTTATTGGAATATTAATGAGAAGTGTCATCTTTTACTTTTTGCACTTCTTATTTTAAGTTTGCAATCCCTATTATATGATGGATCTTGTTAATAAGTATTGGCATCACTTTGGGGATCATCAAGTGGATATAAATTGGTTTTGGCAAACCGAGTTCTGGCCAGTAGCAATACTTTTTGAGGTTTGAAAGAAAAATAGAAAAAGCTTACATGTATTTTGTATCATTTGTTTTCTTTCTTGTTGGCTCATAAGCTTAGTATTCTTTATTTAAGATCTTTTGTGTCTTCAAGGAAGATTGCATGTTTGACTTTATTACTTGTATGTTTGCTTGTTTCTTTCAACTCTCTTGCTTGTTACCTAGCCTTGCTAGCCAAAAACCTGTTTTGAGAAGATATACTTCTCATGTTTCCAATCCCTTTGAACCAAAACCTTTGCCACTTGTGTCCACCATATCTACCTAGTAGCATTATTGCTATTCCAAGCAAATTCTCAAGCTTTATCTACCTTTCGAATTAAAAAGTATTTTGTTATGTGAAAACTAGTTAGTAAAGCTCTCACGAACTTGATGGCACACCTTATTTCTTTGCCTCTATTAGACTTGAACCATTGTGCCATCGAAGTTGTATATGCTTGCATCTACCCGTTGAAATTAGCAGAACCGTGCTGTCACGGGGAACGTTTTCAACATTGCACCTGTACTTTGTACTCAGTTGATATCATGATGTTTTGTCTATGGATGTCAATGGTGTGAAATAAATAGGGAACTTGTAAGTCCATGGAGTCTGTCTTTTGTGTTAGAGAAACGCCTGGGCCGCTAGCCTAAGCCATGCCTAATCATGGTGAAAACTTGCAGCATCACCATAGTGAGATATCTATGAAGCATCCTCAATAAAAAGCTTTGCACATAGTAAATAAAAAGATCAGTGAGATGCTCATTGTCTGCTTGCCTTGTCATTTTGGTTATGGGATAGCTCCTGTAGCATGTGTAAGGGGTACCCCGTTGGCGGTTCTCTATGATACGCACGTACTTACAATGATAAGAACTTACCCGTAACCAAAGTTGAGTAGCATGAGGAGTGGCCCTCATATTGAAGGGACATGAGATTGCCAACTTATATTTCGTCAAGCATATACTCCATCTTTGTGCACTTTAACCTTAATCATCTCAAGATGCCTATGATAGGGTCAATGAGGGCTCAAAGCTAGTAAGTACCATAATATTTTGGAAGCTCTTTATGACATGTAATCCCTGCTTCCCTCTATAAAGGTACCTTTCTCCCACTTCCAAGTTGAGTCAGTAAACCTACATCCTCTCTATCTCTAGCAAGCATTTGAGTTGTTATGTTTCAAGCATTCATATGGTGATTTATTCAATTATGTTCTCTATCTTTCTTGTTTGCACAAGACTCTTATCTATTTAGTATTACTTTGGAAGCCTTCACGTGTGAAAAACCTTTTTGAGCAAAGAGTGCTCCTATTGTAAAACTTCTACAAAAAGCTTTTTGTGAAACTGTTTGCCAGGTGTTCTCTAACCAAGAACATGTTTGCCAATTCCAATTATGATTTATCTTTATGCATCTCTATTGTGATTGTTGTACTTGGTTGCAAGATAAGTTATATAATGGTGACTTGCTTTCTTCTATGAGTTGTGTAATGGTAAGTGTGATGCTTCTTGTTCGTATTCTTTTATCGACACTTCACTCCATAAACCTGTGGACATGTTTACTAAGCTCAGTTTTCACTTGGGGACAAGCGAACGTCTAAGCTTGGGGGAGTTGATACGCCCAATTTGCATCACGTTTCTATATCATAATATACCTCTATTCATTGATATTTTCTTATTATGAGGTATTACTTATGGCTTTTCATCTGTTTATGCATGTTGGATGATTCTTGGAGGATGGACTGCCGGTGACATGGTTATACCCTACGGGTACACGATCTTAGCATACCGAGTCCAGCCCAAGGAAGGCCCATGAGAATATGCGCCAGCCCATGAAGACTTTCGGGTGGCCAGGGCCCATGACGCCTTCGGATCCTTGGAGAACAAGACTAGAGTAGATAGAATATTCGAAGGGGCAAACCCTAAAACATTTAACTGACTCGATCTATGCCCAGGACCTGCCTATCTCTATATAAAGGCTAGGAGGGCATGACGAGGAGGGCACTTCATACCACCGCATACACACCTCCACGCCAGATTGCATCTGCGCACCCCTGTACTTTTTGGTTCTGCCGTAATCAAGAGCAGACAAGCAGGAGTAGGGTTTTCCCTTCGGGGGCCTGAACCTGGGTAAACCTCGTGTCCCCGTCTTGCTTGTTTTCTAACCGTTCCGTGATCTCCAGCATCCCCATCTTCTCCAAAACCCAAGCTCATAACAATGGGCATTGACGAGATTAAACCTCGTCAATTGGCGCCATCTGTGGGAACTGGGGACGCTGATTGTGCGATCTTGACGATCCCAACCAAACCGATCTACAACTCCGCAGCGACGGAGAGTCATCTCCTCTTCGGCGCTTTCGACTTCACCGCCCACTCGCCAGCCACCTTGAAGGACTTCAAGCCCGTTGGCGACGGGCTCGAGATCCTGTTCAGGAGCTTCTGCTTCCAGGTGGGGCAGACCGGCACTCTCCGTCTCCTAGAGCGGGTGCCCCTACCATCGATCAGGCCCGCTTCATGGGCTCCACACCCCGTGCTACGCACATCGACATCAACAGATGAGTCCTATGACAGCAGCAGCTGCAACTCAGATCTGTGCTATCCACCATCAGAGGAAGGGACCTACGGTTTCGGAACCGAAAGCTGCGGCAACAGCGATCCAATCTACGAACACTACCAATGTGTCGCAGTCATCTAGAGCGATGTGGATCAGGAGCACAACCCGCCACCCAACCCGCAGGGTAGAAACGGCGAGAACAGGAGAAACCAGTCCCCCCCGCCCAACGAGGAGGACACCAATCCCAATCGGATCATCGACCTCAAAGAGGAAGGATGGGCTCAAGCACACGAAGCCAGGGCATGCAACAAGATCCTCGCCGTGGGTGACTCACGGGACCTACTGATGACGTACCACCTGATCCTAGTCGAAGAGCACAAGAAGCAGGTGAAGATGCAAGAAGTGCTTGTCAAGCGCAAGCAAGCGGCCCCGGATTCCAGTGCGCGGCGAGCTCCGCTCTCCGCCATGGGCGGCTCCAGCTCGCACGACAACCATGGCAACAAGCACCTTTCTCGCACGGAGAACATGGACCCCAAGGCACATCGCGAGGTGACTCGGACCCTCAACACGTCCTTCATGGAGATGGATGCCGACGGCAACGTCATCTCGAAGACACCGCAAGCTGCGATCATGGAAGCCACCACATACCGGACTATGGGGGACCCGAAAAGGGCCATGCACAAGTTCGCACTTACCAGACTCGGACTCATTGGAGCTGCACTCCACGGAGAAGCTCTTGCAGAGCCAAAGAAGAAGGCTGCGGTTAGGTTCAACCACAACCCCACACCTTCATCCGACGAGGAAGAGCACGCCCTACCTCGAAGGCACAAGAGCTCGCACCATCGCAGCCGCGACGATGCTCGAAGCGAGCTCACCCAACGCAAGATCTATAAAGCATGCGCCAAGCGCGTATGCTCATCCGAATTCGAGGAGGACGACTATGAAGGAGAACTCTACGGAGCCCGATGCTTTAGTAGATCCGTCCGGCGGACACGGATGCCGCGAAACTTCAAGCTTCCTTCGGACACTCCGAAGTTTGATGATACTGAAGGGTTTCGCAGCGTAGTACATCAAAAAAATTCTACGGATGCGAACGGGAAAGCCAAGATCTAATCTAGGAGATGCAAACAACGAGGGGGGATAGATGAGATCTTCATACCCTTGAAGATTCGAGCGGAACGTTCAACGGAACGTGGTTGATGTAGTCGTACTAGCTTCTCCTCCTCGCGATCTGATCCGATCCAACACTGCAAGTGGCGATGCCTCCGAGAGATGCACACGTACGGCACCTCGACGTCTCCTCCTTCCTCGGTCCAGCAAGTGGGGTGGAGAGATAGATTGGATCTACAACACGACGGCGTGGTGCAAACGTGGAGAGTTTCTGCGGCAGGGCTTCGCCTACGCGCAGTCGGGAGAGAGAGAGAGAGGAGGGCAGCAGGTAGGCGGCTAGGGTTGAGGAGGTGTGGGGGGAGGGTGCGCCCCTGCCTTCTTTATATAGAGGGCTGGCCGGCTTCCCCCTTGCCCCTCCTCCAAGCCTAGGGCCGGCAGCCACATGGGAGGAGTGGGGGGCAAGTTTCCCCCCATTCTAGAAGCTCTCCCTAGGGTTTCCCCTATGGCTTGGCCGGCTGGGCCTATGGGGCCTTGTGCCCCTGGCCCAATGCGGCCAGGGCACTCCCTCGTAGGCCCACTCCCCCTCCCGACATGTGGGGCCACGTTGGTCCCACTCCGGAAGGTTCTAGAAGCTTCCGGTACAATACCGAACAATCCAAAACAATTCCGAAATCCAAAAACTGCTTTCCCTTATATGAACCTTATTCTCCGGACCATTCCGGAACCTCTCGTGATTTCCTGGATCTCATCCGAGACTCCGAGCAAAAACTCATAAACCAATTATCCATTCCATCCTAGCGTCGAGACACGTTAAGTGTGTGACCCAACGGGTTCGAGAATATGCAGACATGATCTTCTATCAATAATCAACAGCGGGGTCTGGAAACCCATATTGACTCCCACATACTCATCGATGATCATATCAGATGAACCATGATGCCAGGATTCAATTAATCCCATATATATTCCCTTCGTCACGCGATATTTTACTTACCCGAGATTCGATCGTTGGCATCGGCATACCTAGTTCAATCTCGTTCACAGCAAGTACTTTACTCGTTCCGTAATCCGATATCACTTTGTGATCAACTCCTTAACCACATGCTTGCAAGAGGTGTTGATATCGATTACCGAGGGGGCCCGAAGTATATCTCTCCGACTTGGGAGGGACAAATCCCATCTCGATACATACAACCCAACAAGTACTTTCCGATCACCCGAGAGACACCTTTATGATCGCCCTCTCATAGGATGACATTTGATTACCTCAAAGCTTTCTTCCGATACCAGGGAGTTGCATTATCTCATGGTCTAAGGAATACAATATTTGACATATGAAAAAGCTTTGCAAAGATGAACACGATGACACGATCTAATTTCTCTGCTTGATTTGGGTCTGTCCATCATATCATTCTCCCAATGATATGATCTCATTATTAATCGACAACCCATGTCTATGGTTAGGAAACCTTAACCATCAGTAATCAATGAGCTAGTCCATAGAGGCGTACTAGGGACACGGCGTTGTTCATAAACCACACAAGTATCAAAGTTTCCGCTTAATACAATTCTAGCATGGAATATAAACTTTATCATGAACAAGAATTATAATAATAACATCTTTATTATTGCCTCCAGGGCATAATTCCAACAGTCTCCCACTTGCACTAGAGTCAATAATCTAGTTTACATCTGGCAACAATCTAACACCCATGGCACTAAGGTGCTGATCATGTTTTGCTCGTGGAAGAGGTTTAGTCAATGGATCTGCGACATTCAGATCCGTATGTACTTTGCTAATCTTCAGATCTCCATCTGTTATATAATCTCGAATTATATGAAACTTGCGGTTGATGTGCTTTGTCTTTGGATGATATCTTGGTTCCTTAGACAGTGCTATGGCGCCAGTGTTGTCACACAATATCTCTAGTGGGTCCAAGGCACTTGGAACCACCCCAAGCTCAGTGATGAAGTTCCTGATCCAAACTCCTTCACTTGACGCTTCTGCAGCAGCCATGTATTCCGCTTCTACTGTAGATCCCGCGATCACGCTTTGCTTGCAGCTTCTCTAGCTCACAGCTCCTCCATTAAAAATATAAACGTATCCTGTCTGAGATTTAGAATCATCCTTGTCGGTGTCGAAACTAGCATCGACGTAGCCTTTTACGACGAGCTGTTCATCACCTCCATAGACTAAGAACATTTCTTTAGTTCTATTTAAATACTTTAGGATGTTCTTCACGGCTGTCCAATGTTCCACTCCTGGATCACTTTGGTATCTGCTCGTCAAACTAAGAGTATTGGACACATCCGTTCTAGTACATAACATGGCATACATGATAGTTCCTATGGCCGAGGCATAAGGCACTTTCTCATAGATTCTCTATCGTTTACCGTAGCTGGACACTAAGCCCTGCTCAATATCTTACCTGACAACATAGGCACTGAACCTTTCTTTGCCTTATCCATTCTGAACCTTTTCAGAACTTTGTATAGGTATGTACTTTGGCTTAAAGCTATCAGGCGTCTTTGTCTGTCTCTATAGATTTTGATGCCTAATATATAAGCAGCTTCCCCTAGGTCTTTCATTGAAAAACATTTGTTCAAATAACTCTTCACATCGTTAAGCATGTCAATGTCATTTCCAATAATCAATATGTCATCCACATATAGTACCAAAAATGTCACTGAGCTCCCACTCACTTTCTTGTAGATACAAGCTTCGTAGCAATTTGGAACAAATCGAAAGCTCTTGATCACTTGATCAAAACGAAGGTTCCAACTCCGAGATGCTTGCTTCAGTCCATAAATGGAACGCTGAAGTTTGCACACCTTATCAGCATCCTTAGGATCGACAAAACCTTCGGGTTGCATCATATACAACTCTTCATCAATGTTGCCATTGAGGAACGCAGTCTTGACATCCATCTGCCATATTTCATAATCATGAAACACAGCAATTGCTAATAAAATCCGAATGTACTTAAACATCGCTACGGGAGAAAAAGTCTCATTGTAGTCAACACCTTGAACTTGTCGAAAACCTTTCGCGACAAGCCGTGCTTTATAGACAGTAATATTACCATCCGCGTCCGTTTTCTTCTTGAAAATCCATTTGCACTCAACGACCTTTCTGTCGCTAGGAGGGTCCACCAAAGTTGTAACACCCTCAGAATCGACCCTATGCAAGTTTGAGCGAAACCCGCCAAACCCGCATAGGGTCGATTCTGAGGGTGTTACAGAGTGGTATCAGAGCTCAGCAGTTGTGATACCCCACAAGTCCAGCCTGTAGGATAACCTAGCTAACGGCCGAAGTAGAGTGTCAAAACTATTTTTGAAAAATCGGTTGGATAGTTCTGATTAGGTCTGATTTTACTCCTTACCCCTCTGCTATTCTCCTCTTACCTCTACGCGTTTTGAATCCACTTCTTATCTTTTCTTCGAGTCCAGGATCTCTCGTGGTTGGGTTTCCGTCGTACCTTCAGGGCTTCGCATCCTCTTTTGGTAACGGTGTTGCTACGTCTGATCTTCCTGCTATCCGAGGAATCCTTTATCTGTGGTACCATTCTTTGTTCTTTGTTTGTGCCTTCCGGTGTTTCCGACGCGACGACATCATCCACGCCAGATCCGATGCAGAGTCTGCATCACTCCTTTGTCTCCGAACCTCGCTTTTCGAGATCTTCAGTCTGAATTCCGAGAGTTGGTTGCATAATCCGCCTATCCGTGTGCAGAGTAATGGTTTGGGTCCGCGATGGACTGATCACCATCCGACTACTCTTATCATTCGCTCTTGTACATCGAATCAGTGGATCCAGCGATTTTACTCCGTCCACGGAAGTTAGGGGTGGCTTTATTTGTTGATACCTCTACCTTCGCCCTTTTGTTTCCGGAGTGTTCTCTCGACGATCACGGACAAACGACCTCTTTTTAGTGGTGTCGCGAGGATCTACACGAAGCGCGAAGGATCAGACCGCCGACCTTCCTCCCGGTACCATGAGGCAGATCTCGAGGGCGAGATCCATTGTTAGTGGTGTCGAATTGTGGCATCCCGCAAAACCACTACTAGAAAATCGCGTTGATTTTGTGTATTGCATCATCATGACCGCATGCTCATGTCATCATGCCACATTGCATTTGAGCATCGTCATCATCTTGCATTTGATCGTACAAAACTATTTGGAGAAAAACCTATTTTGTGTTTTCTAAAACGCCCCACCTTTATTCAAACGCCAAACCCGGGTCTCCGGATTATTTTATTTTGTCTGCTATCGGTTTGCAAAAGTCATGTTTGAAATATATAAAACCTCTAATTATTTTTAGTGGGGCAGTCGAACGGGCCGATTCGACCCGAACGACCACCCCCGTACAAAACAAATCGGCCCACCTAAAACCCTTTTATACCTAGTCCTAATCTACCCACACCCCCTCCACCTCACCCCAGCCACTCGCGGCTCACCACCTCATCCCAACTCTCTCCCTCACCCAACCACCTTCTGCCACATCACCCCAACCTCCCCCACTCACCCCGCCACCCGCAGCCACCTCCCCTAGTCAACCTCCCCACCGCCAGACCCACTCCCCTGACCGACCCCACCCCTGGCCCGCGGTCCCACCTGGTCCCACCCTGTCCCCGCGCCTCCCTCTTCCTCTCTCTTCCTCCCCTCGCGACCCTCCCGACGCCGCGTCTCCTCCTCCTCTTCCCTCTCATCCGAGCTCGCCCCGCCTTCAACCTCTCCGACGCGCGGCCGCGCCCGCCCGCGTCCGCTCCCTCTCTCCGACCCCGCGCCGCCGCTCGCCCTGGAGCCTCGCCTCGCGACCGCCGCCTCCGTCGACCCGCGGCCCAGCCAAGCTCGACCTCGCCGGCCCAGGCACCGCCGCTCTCGTGCCGTCCTGTCCGCTCTGCGAGCCCGACCTCCAGCTTCCCAGGCATCGCTAACCACCGGTGTTGATCGGTGTGTCTTGTTTTTATATGTTTGGCGTATGTTCGTCGTAGAGTGAGGTTGGGCTGGCCAAGTCCAGGGAGAAAACCCTGCGTTCCCCAAGCTCCTCTCAAGATCGTCGTGACCACCGGAGTACCACCCGAAGATCGCCTGCGTCGAAACTCAAGCACTGCACCTCGATCGAGCCGAAACCTCAAGATCTCCGACATGGCGTAGATGGACAAACCTCGAAGACCGAACCCCTCGGAACGCCAAGTTCGCCTCATATACCCCGAAGACCCGAACCCCGATGAACCACGATCCCCACTGCAGAACAACAAGCCCTTCGGAGTGAAACCAACAAGATCTACCGCCGGACGCCAAGTACTCCTTCACGGACCGAGGATCCGAAGGCCTTCTTCCCGGATCCGGAGACCGAACCCGGGCGCGTCAAGTTCTTCGACCCGAGACCCCGGTGCGACAAGTACTTCATCCCGAACGCCATGACCGTCGACATGACCCGAAGACCACGGATGCGACAAGACCCTAGATCCCGGAGTTCGAGAACGATCCCGTCGAACCCCGAACCCTGAGACCAACCCCGAACCCCGGAACCCCAAGATCTGCCGAACCCTAATGTGTGACCCTTATCCGAGAACCATATTTTTATAAATGCCCTCTATATAGTTGTTGCATAATAATTGTTCATGCATGCATACTTGCCATGTGGTTTGGGGGCCTTATGCCGATTCACCGTATAATTAAATAAGGGGTCCATATGCGGGCAAATCTAGCCTCATATTGGCCTCAATTAAATTTGTGCACCGAACCGGTACCATATCTTGCCATGTTAAGACAACATTTAATTTGCGGGGTAGATAAATAACATGGGCCATCTAATTAATTGTCGGGACCCCGGTTCCACTTAATATGACCTAATTGCATCGCACCTTTGCCATGTCATACATCATACATGCATCATGCCCGATCTTCTGCCGTTGTATTAAATATTGCATCCGGTGTTTATTCTAGTGTTTTGCTTCTTCGCGGATAAGGCCGTTGAGTTGATGTGAGCTTCGCCCCGATCTTCGGTTGAACCTTCGGCAATGTTTTCAGGCGAGCACCTCCCCCTTTCTACCTATCTTAATTTTATAGTATTTATTCCCTCCTGTTGATCTATTGCTATCTGTGTTGCGATGCTCTAGTTTTCGTACCCGTGATATCCCCTTGCAGCCCTATATTGCCTTGGACACATCCTATAACCTGTTGATTGGTAGATAGTTGGACTTGCGCGTCGTAGTCGCTTGCTCATATGTTGTTGCGTGTCATCCAGTACCACAGTTGTTGGAGTATGGCCGCATGTTTAATGTTGGATATGATCTTGTCTTTACTTATCGTTCACTTTAATTCCTGTTTAACAACTAAAATTGAAGTAAGTAAGCAGAGGCATCGGTGGGTGATAGATAATATTTGGTTTCCGACCGCCCACTTGTGTCCCATAGGACCCCGAGTACTTGATACATGTTCCTTGATTTATCGCGCTATCCACATCCGGGAGGCTTATGGGACCCCCCTGAGCCAGAGCTTGATTCAGTCTTATTTCTTGGGGCCACAAACTAGTTTGAGGTTTTATTTATGATCTTGTACTTATGCCATGCTTTACTGCTTTATTTACGATTGTGCGAGGAGCACACTGTACTGTTTAGGATCGTGGCACGATTCCGCGGTGTCGACAATCCCAGTTTTGGGTTCCCAGTCGTTCACAGCCGTTCCCACAACCTAGAGTCCATCTCGGAGCCGGCCGGCTTCGTTGCGGGTCTACTTTAAGGGGTGGCCCCCTGAAATATTTCTGAATCCTGTGATTGCTTTGTCGTGAAAGCCTCGTTGGGTTTTGATTTGGTTTTTCCGAGGTCGGTCGTGTGTGTGTTGCTATTTGTGCACCCCGGCCAGGTTAAAACTTTCTGAAAGCCGTGTCCGCGGTTATGGACGACTTGGAGCACAGTATCTCGATCATAGACAACTATAACTAAAGTAGTGCTATAAATTTGACTTTATAATGACTAGTAATCAGCTTCACTATAATGGAATGGTTAACTAAAACTGCCAACAACTGCTTGTTTGGGTTGTCGCTTGCGACCATTGTACCTGACTAGTAAGTATTGCAACTACAACGGAATGGCTAAATAAAAGTACCAACAACTGCTGGGTTTTGGGTTATCTCATGCTAATTGTATCTGACTAGTAAGTATTGCAACTACAACGGAATGGCTAAATAAAAGTACCAACAACTGCTGGGTTTTGGGTTATCTCATGCTAATTGTATCTGACTAGTAAGTATTGCAACTACAACGGAATGGGTAACTAAAATGGCCCACTGCTTATTTTATCAGGACGAATATCTACACCTGACTAGTAATTACTGCAACGATAACTGAATAAATAAAACTGCCAACGGTGTGAGTTCCTCGGTTGACTTCCTCGTTTGGTCTCGAGGGGGAAACACCAGGATGGGTTTGTTTGATGTTAGAATCAGGTTGGATCCGAATAGGTCTTTCTTACCCCTCTCTGATAGCCGCCAGTTGTATCGAGTCTCTATAGGGTGTTTAGTGCATGCTGCCGCTGCCGCTTCAGTCCACCATACCTATGTAGGCGAGGACCGCCGAATTCTAGTCTCGCCGTGTACTGGCCTCAGTACTGACGCTCCTCTTTTTCCTTTGCCCTTTGTCGGCACCCCTTTTGTTTAAGCAGGTTTTGAGCTCGACGTCGTTAGCAGGGTTACCCTTCCGGCTTGGCCTGGGCAGGGTTACGGACGCCATTGGTTATTCTTCAGGGCTCTTAGCCCCATTTGCATCTTGTCCGTAGCCGGACGCTCTATCATTTTCAAGGTGATTTGAATCTTTGTATATTATATCTGAATTCTTGACTCTTTGAGTCGCTGTTGTATATATCTGTTCTGTGGGTCCCATCGAGGACTGTTGTGTAATGTTATTACTTCGTTTTCC
Organism: Avena sativa; assembly: GCA_916181665.1. NCBI lineage: Eukaryota > Viridiplantae > Streptophyta > Magnoliopsida > Poales > Poaceae > Avena > Avena sativa. Next base: position 259,754,349 of record OV702281.1, read on the forward strand.
ACCCGCACGAAAGTGCCTGGTGGGCACCTTTGAATCGTTTCTATGCGGGTTTGGCGGGTTTCGCTAAAACTTGCATAGGTCTGATTCTGAGGGTGTTACAAAAGTCCATACTTGGTTTTCGCTCATGGATCCCAATTCGGTTTTCATGGCCTCTAGCCGTTTCTCAGAGTCTGGGCTCATCATTGCTTCCTCATAGTTCGCAGGTTCACTGTTGTCTACTAACAAAACAGTTAAGACAGGGTTGTCGTATGACTCAGGGGGGGCACATGACCTTGTCGACCTGCGACGTTCAGTAGTAGCATCGTCCGAAGCTTCATGATCCTTGTCATTAGCTTCCTCTATTGTCGGTGCAGACGGCACTTGAACAATTTCAGGTGCTACGCTACTCTCCACTCAAGAGAAGGTTCAACAACCTTGTTTAGCTCTACTTTCCTCCCACTCACTTCTTTCGAGAGAAACTCCTTCTCAAGAAAGGATCCGTTCTTTGCGACAAACACTTTTCCTTCGGATGTGTGGTAGAAGGTATACCCAATCGTATCCTTAGGGTATCCTATGAAGACGCATTTCTCCGCTTTGGGTTCGAGCTTGTCCGGGATCAACTTCTTGACGTAAGCTTCGCATCCCCAAACTTTAAGAAACGACAACTTAGGTTTAGCACCAAACCACAGTTCATACGGTGTCGTCTCAACGGATTTAGATGGTGCCCTATTTAAAGTGAATGCAGCGGTTTCTAATGCATAACCCCAAAATGATAATGGCAAATTTGTAAGTGACATCATCGATCGCACCATATCCAATAAAGTTCGATTCCGGCATTCAGACAAACCATTCCGCTGTGGTGTTCCGGGTGGCGTGAGTGGCGAAACGATTCCGCTTGCTTTAAGATGAGTGAGAAAATCATAACTCAAATATTCACCTCCACGATCGGATCGTAGAAATTTAATTTTCCTGTTATGATTGTTTTCCACTTTGTTCTGAAATTCTTTGAACTTTTCAAATGTTTCAGATTTATGTTTCATTAAATAGATATACCCATATATACTTAAGTCATTAGTAAAAGTGAGAAAATAGCGATAACCACCACGCGTCGAAACACTCATTGGTCCGCATACATCGGTATGTATGATTTCCAACAAGTCCGTTGCTCACTCCATTATTCCGGAGAACGGGGTTTTGATCAGCTTGCCCATGAGGCATGGCTCGCACGTGTCAAATGATTCAAAATCAAGAGACTCCAAAAGTCCATCAGAATGGAGTTTCTTCACGCGTTTTACACCAATATGACCTAGACGGCAGCGCCACAAATAAGTCGTATTATCACTATCTACCTTGCATCTCTTAGCCTGAATGTTATGGATGTGTGTTTCATTGCTTTCGAGATTTAGAAGAAATAAACCATTCATAGCAGGAGCATGACCATAAAAGATGTTACTCATATAAATAGAACAACCATCATTCTCCGATTTAAATGAATAACCGTCTTGCAATAAACACGATCCAGATATGATGTTCATGCTCAACGCAGGCACATAATAACATTTATTAAGGTTTAAAACTAATATCGAAGCTAAAACTAAGGAGAGCGTGCCGACGGCCATCACATCAACTCTTGATCCGTTGCCAACGCGCATCGTCACCTCATCCCTCGCTAGCCGCCGTCTATTCCGTAGCTCCTGTTTCGAGTTACAAATATTAGCAACTGAACCAGTATCAAATACCCAGGCACTACAACGAGCGCTAGTAAGGTAAACATCAATAATATGTATATAAAATATACCTTTGATGGTGCCAGCCTTCTTGTCTGCTAAGTACTTCGGACAGTTGCGCTTCCAGTGACCCTTGTCCTTGCAATATAAGCACTCAGTGTCCGACTTAGGTCCAGACTTGAGCTTCTTCACAGCAGGGGCAACGCGCTTGCCGCTGCCTTTCTTGAAGGGCTTCTTTGCACCCTTACCTTTCTTAAAGCTGGGGGGCTTGTTGACCATCAACACATGATTATCTTTCTTGATGTCCACCTCCACAGCTTTCAGCTTAGGGAAGAGCTCGGTGATCGTATCAGTGGAACCAATCTGATTATGAGTAACTACAAAACCATTGTAGCTAGGAGGGTGTGATTTCAGAACTCTGTCAATCTTGAGCTCCTCTAGAATCTTGCATTACAGTTGCTGAAGACATTGAGTGTAGCCCGACATCTTAATGGCGTGCTCACTAATGGAACTCCCTTCCTCCATCTTGCAGTTAAAGAATTTCTCAGAGATCTCATATCTCTCAGAACGGACCTGAGTCTGAAACATAGTTTTCAGTTCCTCAAGAATCTCAAAGGGCCCGGGGAACTCCTCAAAACGATTTTGAAGGTCCGATTCCATAGCAAACAACATGGTGCTCTTAATCACACCATAATCATCCTTGCGCGACTTATAAACAGCTTTCTCATCAGCAGGCGCATCTACAGCAGGGGCGTCACCTAGCGCTTTCTCAAGGACATAGTCCTTTTGTCCGCCAAAGTGAATGATTCTCAGATTGCAGAACCATTTGGTGAAGTTAGACCTATTGTTCTTAAGCTTTTCTTTCTCAGCAAAAACGTTGAAGTTGAAGTTGGACTTAGCCATTTGACCTAAAAAATTTGCAAGTACAATTTAGACTATGTCCATGATAACTAGTTCAACTTAATCAAATTACTAGATGAACTCCCACTAAATTCAACATCCCTCAAGTTGTTTAGTGAACATGATCCAAATTCACCACACCTAATCCGATCTTCACGAGAAGAGATGTGGTTTCAATGGTGGACAACGAAGTGTCGATCATATCATTCATATGCCTCATGCTTAACCTTTCGGTTCGTGTGTTCCGAGGCCATGTCTGTACATGCTAGGCTCGTCAAGTCAAACCCAAGTATTTCCGCGTGTGCAAAACTGGCTTGCACCCGTTGTATGTGAACGTAGAGTTTATAGCACCCGATCATCACGTGATGCTTGAACACGACGAACTTTCGGAACGGTGAATACATGGGGAGAGCACAATTTTATCTTGATCTTTAAGTGAGGAATCATCTTATAATGCTACCGTCGCGATCTAAGCATAATAAGATACATAAAAGGATAAACATCACATGCATATAATTTTATGTGACATCGTATAGCCAATCTCCGCGCAATGATCTCCATCTTCTGCGTGCCAGCATGATCTCCATCACTCCACCATGATTGCCTCCACCACGAATAGCAACTACAACTATTTCTAACTACTTAGCGATAAAGTAAAGCTATTACATGGCGTATAAGAAGTTGACACACAGGTCATACACAATTATAAAGACAACCATATGGCTCCTGCCGGTTGTGTACTCATCGACATGCAAGTCGTGAAACATTAGAAAACATGATCATTGCATACAACATACACATCACATCTTGGGCCATACCATATCACAGAAACACTCCCTGCAAAAACAAGTTAGACGCCTCTACTTTGTTGTTGCATGTTTTACGTGGCTTATGGGAGTAACAAGCTAAGAACGATTCTTACCTACGGAAAGCCACAACGGTGATATTATGGTTGCCAACATCCGGTGTAAATCCCATGACAACTATAGTGAGAGAAACTGGCATCCACCAGCCGCATGTGTGGAACAAGCCACACGTCAAGTGCGGAGCCGGTCTCGCGAACGAGGTCGCGTAAAGTTGGCCTAGACCGCTTCGATCTCACTATCCCGCGTCATAAGAAGTACATAACAAGAGGCTTGCAACAGAAAACATCAACGCCCGCAACAAGCATGTTGCGTTCTACTCGTGAAACACATCTACGCATAGATATAGCTCTGATACCACTGAAGGGTTTCACAGCATAGTAAATCAAAAAAATTCTACGGATGCGAACGGGAAAGCCAAGGTCTTATCTAGGAGATGCAAAAAACGAGGGGGGATAGATGAGATCTTCATACCCTTGAAGATTCGCACAGCAAAACGTTCAACGGAACGTGGTTGATGTAGTCGTACTAGCTTCTCCTCCTCACGATCCGATCTGATCCAACACCGCAAGTGGCGATGCCTCCGAGAGTTTCTGCGGCAGGGCTTTGCCTACGCGCAATCGGGAGAGAGAGAGAGAGAGGAGGGCAACAGGTAGGCGGCTAGGGTTGAGGAGGTGTGGGGGAGGGTGCGCCCCTGCCCTCTTTATATAGAGGGCTGGCCGGCTGCCCCTTGCCCCTCCTCCAAGCCTAGGGCTGGCGGCCACATGGGAGGAGTGGGGGGGGGGGCAAGTTTCCCCCCTTCTAGAAGCTCTCCCTAGGGTTTCCCCTAGGGCTTGGCCGGTTGGGCCTATGGGGCCTTGTGCCCCTGGCCCAATGTGGCCAGGGCACTCCCTCGTAGGCCCATGCCCCCTCCCGACAAGTGGGGCCACGTTGGTCCCACTCCGGAAGGTTCTAGAAGCTTCCGGTACAATACCGAACAATCCGAAACAATTTCGAAATCCAAAAACTGCTTTCCCTTATATGAATCTTATTCTCCGGACCATTCCGGAACCTCTCGTGATGTCCTGGATCTCATCCGAGACTCCGAGCAAAAACTCATAACCAATTATCCATTCTATCCTAGCGTCGAGACACGTTAAGTGTGTGACCCTACGGGTTCGAGAATATGCAGACATGATCTTCTATCAATAATCAACAGCAGGGTCTGGAAACCCATACTGACTCCCACATACTCATCGATGATCATATCGGATGAACCACGATGCCAGGATTCAATTAATCCCATATATATATTCCCTTCCTCATGCGATATTTTACTTACCCGAGGTTCGATCGTTTGCATCGGCATACCTAGCTCAATCTCGTTCACAGCAAGTACTTTACTTGTTCCGTAATCCGATATCACTTTGTGATCAACTCCTTAACCACGTGCTTGCAAGCGGTGTTGATATCGATTACCGAGTGGGCCCAAAGTATATCTCTCCGACTTGGGAGGGACAAATCCCATCTCGATACATACAACCCAACAAGTACTTTCCGATCACCTGAGAGACACCTTTATGATCACCCTCTCATAGGATGACGTTTGATGACCTCAAAGCTTTCTTCCGATACCAGGGAGTTGCATTATCTCATGGTCTAAGGAATACAATATTTGACATAAGAAAAAGCTTCGCAAAGATGAACACGATGACATGATCTAATTGCTCTGCTTGATTTGGGTCTATCCATCATATCATTCTCCCAATGATATGATCTCATTATTAATCGACAACCCATGTCTATGGTTAGGAAACCTTAACCATCATTAATCAATGAGCTATTCCATAGAGGCGTACTAGGGACACGACGTTGTTCATAAACCACACAAGTATCAAAGTTTCCGCTTAATACAATTCTAGCATGGAATATAAACTTTATCATGAACAAGAATTATAATAATAACATCTTTATTATTGCCTCTACGGCATAATTCCAACATATACACATTACCCCAAGGCGTGTCTCAGAGACCACCTGTCGTCCGTCAAGCTACACGGTGGAAACAAAGACACTTCTCTACAATGCCTTCAGCTGCAGCTGACAGGCGCAACCCGGATCTGGCTCAGCAGCCTATCCTTGGGATCCATCCGAAGTTGGGAGGAACTGGCATACAGTTTCATCCGAACCTTCAAAGGCACTAGCAAGAGGCCAGCCTCGATCGAAGAGCTACGGGCCTGCACGGAACGAACATGCGAATCCATTCACTCGTACATATTACGCTGGTCCAACACCAAGAACTCCGCGGTGCACATCTCTGAGGAGAGAGCAATCGACTCCTTCAAAGATGGCGTCAAGCGCCGGACTTCAAGGAAGAACTTGGGCGCGTCAAGCCCAAGACACTTAACCACCTCATGGACATCGCCAACAGGTGGGCAGACGGTGAGAACTCCGTCCACCGAGCGCACTCGGAGGAGGAAGATGACTACGGCCATTGACGTGAACGCCGTAGCAAGAGAAGATCGCGTGTCTACGATCGCGACGGACCCGACATGGTCGCGGCTGGCTACTCCGACCGCCGCAGCGATGACAACCGCAGGAGCGGCGGATACCACGGAAACAACTTTCGCGACGGAGGACGCCCAGCGCAGTCATGGCAACGTCGCGGCCACGACGATGGACCCTCAGCATACGACAAACTGTCGGGTCCATGCACCATCCACTTCTACATCGACAAGCATGATGGTAAAAAGAAGGCAAGCCACATGCTCCAGGATTGCCGCGAGTTCCAGAAAATCAGCGAGAGCATGTCCCAGATGAGGCAACAAGCCCCGAACCCCGGGTATGGGAACGCGCCCGCACCAGGCGACATCGCCCACGGAGCTCCTCCACCACCACCCGTGGGACTTTCGAATCATCCAATGCACCCGCGCAGAACAACGGCGGAAATGGGTACCCCGTGCCAAAAGGATCACTAATGATCCAAAAAGGACGCCCAACAAACAGGGTGCAAAAGAAAATTACACGTCAGATCAATCTGGTTGTGACCGCTCCACCCACCATCCCTGAGTACCTCAGCGGATCGGAGTCCTGCATCACGTTGAGCCGTTCGGATCACCCTTGCCAGGTCCCTCGCCCAGGTCATGCTGCACTGTGCTTGAGGCACAGATCAGAGGGTTCGAGATGAGCCGCCTCTTCATGGATGGCGGAAGCGGCATCAATCTGATGTTCGCCAGTACCTTAGCAGCAATGCGGATCCCGCTGTGCAGCCTGGAACAATCCGATACAACATTCCACGACATCGTCCCAGGGAAGGGCACATTCCCCCTAGGAAAGATATGGCTCAACGTCATTTTCGGCAAGCCCCACAACTTTCGGTTCGAGCGACTCGAGTTTGAAGTGGTGGACTGGCCATCACAAAACCAGGACATCCTTGGGCATGTGGCATTCACACGGTTCCTAGCAGTACCGCACTACGCGTACCTGCTACTCAAGATGCCAGGACCGAAGGGCGTTATCACGGTCCACGGGAGCTTCACCCGATCGGACCACTACGACAGGGACTTCAACAGAATCTCCAAGTCATTCGGCATGCAGGAGGATCTCATACGGCTCCGAGAGGTGACAGACAACGGGGCACCCCCACTTGCAAGACAGAACGCACCTGACATGTCTTTCGACTCCACCGTCAACACAAAGAAGGTGCAGGTCCACCCGACGGACGCTCCAAGACGGCACTGATTGCCAATGACCTTAGCTCCGCATAGGAAAGCGCGCTCGTCGAATTCCTCCGTGAGCGCTGGGAAATCTTCGCCTGGTGTCCTGCGGACATGCTAGGAGTTCCCAGGGAATTCGCCGAGCATGCACTCAATGTCTTTCCAAATGCCAAGACCGTCAAATAGTCCATCCGATGACTGTCCGAACCACGGGCTGAAGACATCGGAGTCGAAGTCAACAGACTACTCGACGCAAACTTCATCAGGGAGATCAAGGAAAGCGAGTGGCTCGCCAACACCGTGATGGTACCCAAAAAGGACACGGACATCCTGTGGATGTGCGTGGACTTCACATTGCTGAACAAGCACTGCCCGAAGGATCACTTCCCTCTCCCTTGGATCGATCAGATTATCGATTCAACTGCACGATGCGAGAAGCTCTCCTTCCTCGACGCCTACTTAGGCTACAATCAGATTCGACTAAAGGTCGAAGATAAGGAGAAAACGGTGTTCATTAGGCCGTTCGGGGTGTTCTGCTACAACACAATGCCCTTTGGGGTGAAGAATGCAGGCGCCACGTACCAACGGTGCATGCAGGCATGCCTGAAGGACCAGATCGGCCGCAACATCCAAGTCTATGTCGACGACATAGTAATCAAAACAAGGGAGGCCAAGACACTGATCGACGATCTCCATGAGACGTTCGACAACCTTGATCGATACAAGATCAAGCTAAACCCAGAAAAGTGCGTCTTCGGCGTCCCATCTGGTCAGCTGCTAGGATACTTCATCTCCCAGTGAGGGATCGAAGCAAACCCGAAGAAAATCCGGGCCATAATGGCCATGAAGAAGCCGGAGAACCTCAAGGGCGTCCAGCAGCTTGCTGGGCGAATCGCGGCGTTAAGCAGGTTCATCAGCCGCATGGGCGAAAAAGCCCTGCCTTTCTATCAGCTGCTACACAAGGCAAACAAATTCGAGTGGACACCTAAAGAAGACGATGCATTCGAAGATCTAAAGCGGCTTCTCCCTACCTCAGCCGTCTAGGTCACGCCAAAAGAGCACGAGCCTCTAATGCTATACATAGCAGCTACACACCAGGTGGTAAGCACCGTGCTTGTGGTCAAAAGACCCAAAGATGGCAAGACCCATGGGGTCCAACGCCCAATCTACTACCTCAGTGAGGTATTGACACCGACAAAGCAGAGGTACCCTCACTACCAGAAACTGGCCTACGCCATATTCATGATGGCTCGTCGGCTGAGCCACTACTTCCAGGAGCATCAGGTGATGGTCGTCAATGAAGCAACCCTAAACAACATCCTGAACAACCTGGAGGCAATAGGACATGTCACCTCTAGACATCGTCTATGAGAAGAGCCGCGCGATCAAGTCTCAGGTCCTTCCGGACGTCCTCGTCCACTGGATGGAACTGCAGCTGCCAGACACACCAGGCATGACACAGTCATGGACGATGCACTTCGACGGCTCCAAGCGCAAGGCCGGAGCAGGAGCCGTGGTCATACTGACCTCCCCGCAGGGCGACAAGATGAAGTATGTCCTCTGGATGAAATTTCGAGATTCCAACAACGAGGCCGAGTATGAGGCCCTCATCCACGACATGAGGATGGCCAAGATCAGCGGCGCGACGTGGCTGGTCATCTACGGCGACTCGAACCTCGTCGTCCAGCAGACAATGAACGAGTGCGACGCACACGCGTCCAACATGATTGTGTATCGCGCACTCTACAACGCACTCGAAGGAGACTTTGACGGCTTCGAACTTCGGCACGTTGGGAGAGACAACAACAAAGAGGCGGACAGACTCGCCAACATCGGCTCCACCTGCACACGGGTGCCACCAGTGTGTTCCTCAAACAGATCTGCATGCCATCCATCAAAAGGAAATTCCCAAATGGATCACCCGAAGAAGTAGAGCACTCGGGGGCTGCGCTACCCGAAGGACAGGAAGGACCAGAAAAACTCGACACAGAGGTCGCAGTGGTCAACCTGATGCAGGTCATGGCAGTCGAAGAAACATGGACACATCCATACCTCCGGCATCTGATAGACGGGGAGCTGCCTGACAGCCCGACAGATGCCCTGCGCATATCTCGCCAGTCCAAGGCCTTCACCATCATCAATGGCGAGCTGTACAAGCAGCATTTCGGGTGTACTTTAAAGGTGCATCACCATCGGTGACGGTAAAACCATCCTCCAAGACATCCACGAGGGTATCTGCGGCCATCACGCGGGCAGCCGCGCCCTTGTCGCCAAAGCTCTACGAGCTGGGTTCTACTGGCCAACGGCCATGAACGACGCCAAGGACATCGTACGAAGGTGCAACGGGTGCCAGAGCTTCGCAGATAAACCACACACACCAGGATCGGAGCTCAGGCCCACACCCCTGGCCTGGCCCTTCGCCCAATGGGGCCTCGACATGATCGGCAAACAGCCCAAGTCCTCGAAAGGAGGCCACGTCTCCTCCTGGTGGCAGTCGATAAATTCACCAAGTGGATCGAGGACATGCCCGTTACTAACCAAAAGGGCAAAACACCCGTCAAGTTCTTCGAACCATTGTTTACAGGTTCGGTGTGCCGCACAACATCATCACCGACAATGGGTCAAACCTCATCTCCAAGGAATTCCAGGACTTCTGCGAAGACCTCAGAATCAACATCACATACGCCTCTGTGGAGCACCCGCAAACAAACGGACAGGTCGAAAAGGCCAACGGCCTCGTCGGTGGCGGCATCAAGAAGCGCCTAATGAGCCCACTCCAGCGACTCGTAGGAGCCTGGACACAAGAGCTACCCTCCGTCCTCTAGAGCTTGGGCACGACGCCAAACAGCTCAACTGGCTACACGCCTTTCTTCATGGTGCACGGAGCCGAAGCCGTGTTGCCTACAGAGGTACGCCACAAGGCCCCATGGGTCGTCTCCTACAGCGAAGCCGAATCGACGGCCGCACTCGAAGACGCCGTCGAGACACTCGATGAGGCACGGGACATAGCCGCAGCTCGATCAACGGTCTTTCAATAGAGCCTCCGCAACTACCACAGCCGTCGGCTGCGCCCAAGGTCCTTCATCGAAGGAGACCTAGTCTTACGACTCAAGCAAGAGCGACCAAAGAAGCTCGAGTCGCCCTGGGAAGGACCCTACATCGTCACCGAAGTCATCCCAGGTGGCGCCTATCGCCTCAAGCATGTGGAGTCTGGACTAGCATACTCCAACCCATGGAACGTCGCACAACTGCGACGCTTCTACCCCTAGCTACCCCCCTCCTTTTACTTTCAATAAGGCTATTCAGCCAAGGCTACTCAGTTGAACAATGTACCTCCTCCTTACGATATGAATAAAGCTAAGTGTCCCGCCCCAAAAATTTGTCTATTATTTGCATTTTCTTCATGTTACAACACACTCGGTGACTCCCCTCACCTCACGACTTCGTCGACTGAGGATAACGCGTGTACACCTGAGTAGCTGACAACGTCAGGATAACCAAAAGGACACGCATACAAACAAAGCACGACGTGCTAACAATAATCAATCTTTACAGCAAAGGGCATAAAATGCCCAGTCAAATACATACAAATTTTACATCTATCTTTTTACAGGTCCTACCTATTCTGAAGAATCACCTGCGCACGTTTCTCAAAGAGATCTACAATTTGTTCGGCATACTGCCTTACAGCCGCATAATGTGGACGCATATCCCACATGCCACCATCCGGCAGAAGAGGCGGCCCAGCCGCCACAGCAGCAAGATCTACATCAGGGCGATGCAACCGCACGTGGGAAAGCCCAGCCTTCACCCCTGCAACCAGCTGATGCCGCACCACCTCCCTGACATGATGCACATCCCGAAACTGTGCCAGCAGGCCCCCATAGAGTTGATGGTGCCTCATCCAGGGGAAACATCACGTGCAGATTTGACGCCAAGGAAGTCTTCGCTTGCCGCAGCACCTGCGACACCTGGTGAACACGATCCTGCACAGTCGCAAGAACCATGGCACGATCACGGTCCATCCAGAAAAAGCCGCCGGCCTCCATGTCCTGCTGGGTCAGGCAATTGATCTGAACAACAACACACTCTTTTTCCTCCCTGGGAACAAGGTTAGCACCTGCAACAAGTGCAAAGTAATATGACAAGCCAATAGGCGCATCCGAAAAATGAGCAGCAGCTCGAAGAAACTCACATTAAAGCTGTTCGGCCAAACTTCGCAACACCCCCACAAGATACTCCTCCCTAGCGGTGCCCCGCTCCGCCTTCGATTTACAAACATCCGCGTGGCCTCGAACGCCAAGCAACTCTTTCTCAAGACTACGGATGTGGTCACGAAGAAACACAAGATGCGACGCATCATCCAAGGATGGTCGCAGCTGTGGCGCAGGCGAAGTATCAACGGGATCATCACCCAAAGGTCCCTAGAGGAAAAAAGGCAAGGATATGAACGAACGCACGAATAAGCAAACAACTCAGAGATTAATTATATACAGCAAAAGCCACTGTGTGGCACAAGGAGTGTTCATAGATACATTACAACAAAAGCTATCCTACAACTACAAGGCCTAAGAAGCTGCATGCTGAGTAGCCTCGGAGCCGGACTGCCTGCTCTTGGCCTCTCCCTGCTGCCTCACCGCGTACTCCGCCAGCAAGTCAATTAGCTTCGGCCCATAGCATTTACAACGGCCAGCGTAGAGTGCGAAGGCTACCTCGAATCCGTCGGCGGCTGTCCGCATCTGGGAGGTGACCTGATGAAGATCCAGCTCTGCTCCAGACGCCATGGCCATCGCCAGCCCCATGGACGCGCTGATACCCTTCTGCTTGCGCTTGTACGTCGCAGGAGCCTCGGCTGACAGTGCATCCACCAACAATTCGACATCCTCGAGGGCGACACCCTTGGGGACGAGCTCCTTGTAAAGCACCCAAGAACCACCTTGGACTTGGAAAGCGAGCCGACCACGGTACTGCAGCGGTCTTCAACCGCCGAAGTGGCGTCATCCAAAGCACTTCCGTGCTCCAGGGCACCATGGTCCAACTCGATGCCCGCGGCATCTAGATAAACGGAAGAAGCAAAGTGAAAACCAAAACGAAACTAGAAAGATAAGGAAGCCGAAAAGGAATAGACGAAACTACTCACCCGAAATAGCTTTCACGGCAGCCATCAGCTTGCCGGCTACCTCCTTCTCGCGCGAGTCCGCAGCGGTGGCGAGTTGCTCCTCGCGATCCGTGGCCTCCTGCTGCAGGCGCTCCTTGGCCGAAGCCGCGTCGTCTTACTCCTGCTCAACGCGATCCTTAGCGCCAACGGCATCTTCAGCTTTTTTTTCCGCTCGCCCGAGGCTCTTTTTGAGAGCATCAAGCTCGCGGAGGGCAGTGTTGTTCTCCTCTACAACAAAGAACAAGCATGAGATTTGTGAGTAAGCAAGCAGCCAAATAAGGAGAAGATTGATAAAAAACACACGAACCTTGGAGCCGCTGAAGGCTGGCCTCCAATGCCAGATGCTGCTTCACCAGCTAGTTGGCACCTTGATCAAAAGGCTGCGAGAAGAGGCAACTTATCAAGAAAAAGGCTCGGGGGCTGCGCCCAAGAAAACGAGCAAAGCAAATCATGCATACGAAAACGCTTGGGGGCTCCCCCGAGATACGGACAAAAAATGGCATGATCAGCAGATCATCCGACATATGCTCGAGGGCTCCCACCGAGATACGTACAAAAAATGGCATGATCAGCAGATCATCCGATAGATGCTCGGGGGCCCCCCCGAGACACAAAACAAAAATGATCAGCAGATCATCCGAAAAATGCTCGGGAGCTCCCCCCGCGGAAAGAATGAAAACACTTACATGGTCAGACGGTGTCTCTGAAGGTCCGGCTGTAGTCTTCTAGGGGACAACCACCCAAGCCTCCTGCGGAGAAGGGTTCAGAGCAGCGCCCTCAGAGGTGGCCACCGTCTGAGGAGGATGAGGAGCAACCTTCGACTCCCCCACCATCTCCCGAGTGCCATCACTGAAGGAACCATCGGAGGAGTGACTACAAAAGAAAAAATTCAGACAAGTACAAGCAAGAAGACGAGAGAGAGTAAAAGCAATGGCAGATACTTACGAGTCGAAATCGCTCAAGTAGAAGACAGGCGGGGCCCTCATGCCTTTCTTCTCTTCCTTCTTCCGCTTCGCCGGCGGCTGAGGCGCCACAGCACGCACGGGCATGGCCGGAATAGGAGAGGAAGACCCACCATGACCCCCACTGTGACGCTCAAGGCATGACAGGTTCCTAGGGGTCGGCGGAGTTGAAGCATCTGACGCTTTGCTCGAGCTCCGTGTCCGCTTTTGAGTATGCTCCTCGCTAGACTCAAAAGTTTCTTCCGCTAGTGATCACGCCGGCTAAAGCTCAGACATGGAATCCACTACCTCATTGTCCGGTGCATCCGGAAACAGTTCGGGTAGTGGAGGCGACATGCCCGGTACCTTGAACTCCTGCGCAAATGAAACAAACTTTCAGAACACAAGCAAGTGCAAGGAAATGCAGTCGAAAAAAGCGCTACGCGCACGCCCCAGATCTACACCTGCGGAACCAGACGAGAGGCGGCGAACAGAGGAGTCAGCGACTTCCCCGGGAGATCTTCTTCAGCTTTGTACTTCAGCAGCGACCGAAGAATCCTGTCGAGATCCCACCTGGAGAGCTCCTCAGTCGAAACCCTAGTCGGATCGTGGCGACCAGAATAAAGGAACATCGGGTGCGCCCTAGCCTGCAGCGGCTACACCCGATGTTTGAGGATGGAGTGGATATTCACCTCTTTATCCGGAATCAACTGGAGATCCTTCACCTAACGGTAGAGCCCCTCTATCTCCGCCACCTCACCATCCAATATGTGGTTCTTCCAGGACCTCTTTGGCTGGATTTTCTGGGAGGGGTCAAAAGGAGCAAGGGCAAAGTTCTGCCCGGCCACTATGGAGTCGTGGATGTAAAACCATCGCCTCCGCCAGTACTAGACAGATTCAGACATAGAAAAAGAGAAGAAGAGAAAGTTGGATTTAAGGGAAATGATGCAGCCGCTGATGGGATAAACGCCATTGGAGTCAGATTGCCTCTTCATGGAATAGAGCTTCCGGAAGAGGCCAAAGTGCGGCTCGACAACGAGCCAGCACTCGCAGAAGGTGAGGAAGCAGGCGATATGAAGAAGAGAGTTCGGTGAAATATGATGGAGCTGGATGCCATAAAAGAAAAGCAATCCACGGAGAAAATCGTGGATCGGGAAAGAAAGGCCTCGAAGGACAAAATCGATGAACATGACCCGAAACCCAGCGGGAGGACGGGGAATTACCTCGTCACCGGGAACCCTGACGGCCTACCTATCCTGAGGGATCATACTCTGCTCACGGAGCTTGCGGAGATCGCCCTCGCGCGTCTCCGATCGTCGCCAGCCACCATCGGTGACGCGAGTAGCGGCAGAACCTTTCTTGCCGCCGGCGGCAGCGCTCGTACCAAATGCGGTGGAGGCCTTCTTGGACTTCCCCATCACAGTGCAGCGATGACGATGATGTGAACGCAGAAACAAAGATGGAAAGGTTCGAAGAAATTCCAGGGCGCAGCGAGAAAAGCTCAAAGAAGATGGGAGCAGTGAAACAAGAATGGCTGCGGTGAAAAACAAACTAACTTTTCCCCAGTGATTATAAGGACGAGGACGATGCATGACGACCATTCATCGGGAAGACCTAAAGCCAACATCCAAATCCAACCGTCCACGTGTCGGAAAAGCAGCGAACCGTCGCTCAGATGCCGTCCACTACTCATGGAAATCGAGGCGACGCCGTAATTATCTCCACGCCACGCATGACCAGTCAACTCAAAGTCAGAAGGTGGGACCCATGTTCGTCTAGTCACATCATCTCTGGCGCCGCAGATGCTTGAGATCATCGATCATCAGCACCGACGTCACCAAAGCTATACTAGCAACGACTACAAATCTTCGGCTACACAGCTAAAGTATTCACCCGAATCTACGATTCAAGTAACCACTCGGGGGCTACTCCTATCAGGAGCGCTGGCCGCGCACCCGAAAAACGATCAAAGTGCTACACCATTAAACTATTCTTCGAGTCCTACGTCGAGTCTACGACTCAACTACGGACTCGGGGGCCACTCCCATAGGGAGGATGGATTCAAGCATCCGAAAAATTTGTGTCCTACGGACCTAAAAGTCAACAAAGACTAAATTAAAGTCTCTGCTCGAGTCTACGACTCGAACAAACAGTCGGGGGCTATTCCCATAGGGAGCGCTGGTCGCACACCCTATGAATTCTTCGACTGTGATCCTTCGGATCAGCATGCAAAAACTTTTCGGCAACTCTGCCCCAATTAAACGCTAAGTGAGTAACATCCTTCTTGGCCACCCGAAACACCTCCGCGGTGATAAACATTCGGATGATGTGTCTGCGACACAAAGATAAGACCTACAGATATCATCTAATGGCCTGGCAACGCACACGACTGCGCTCTGCTAGTGAGAATCCATGCCAGCAAGCGCGATGAAAAATCCTGACGGACACGTTGGGTACATCATTTAAAATTTACTGGAATTCCAATCCTGTAAGTCCTCCGCGGCCTGAGTTGAATTACGCCAGCATATGTTCCGGGTTCAAGACGAGTGAGTCGAATATGAAGAAGATCGTGTTGTTTTGTCCTAAGACAGTTAACTAACCCTGATCTTTCGGGAGAGTCAGGCACGCGCATCAACAATACCTACACACTTAAATCGTTCTCTAAACGAACAAAGATAGCCGCACCCGAAAGATTGAGGAGTCCTCAGTCGAATCTACGATTCGACTGAACACTCGGGGGCTACTGACATGGTTATACCCTATGGGTACACTTAGCATACCTAGTCCAGCCCAAGGAAGGCCCACGAGAATATGCGCCAACCCATGAAGACTTTCGGGTGGCCAGGGCCCATGACGCCTTCGGATCCTTGGAGAACAAGACTAGAGTAGATAGAATATTCTAAGGGGCAAACCCTAAAACCTGTAACCGACTCGATCTGTGCCCGGGACCTGCCTATCTCTATATAAAGGCTAGGAGGGCACGACGAGGAGGGCACTTCATACCACCGCATACACACCTCCACGCCAGATTGCATCTTCGCACCCCTGTACTTTTCGGTTCCGCCATAATCAAGAGCAGACAAGCAGGGGTAGGGTTTTACCTCCGGGGGCCTGAACCTGGGTAAACCTCGTGTCCCCGTGTTGCTTGTTTGCTAACCGTTCCGCGATCTCCAGCATCCCCATCTTCTCCAAAACCCAAGCTCATAACAATGGGCATTGACGAGATTAAACCTTGTCAGCCGGAGTCTGGATTCTGATGAAAAAGAAGGCGTTTTGGTGCAATTTCGTGAAGATTAGAAAAATATCAGAACAATATGGGAAAGTATTATTTTTCCAGAAGATTGAGGAAGCCAGAAGGAGGGACAACGAAGGGCCGCAGGGGGCCCACACCCTCCTAGGTGCGGGCCCACCCTGGGCCACGACTAGGGTAGGTGTGGCCCACCTGCCTGGCTCCCGACTCCGCTTCTTTGCCTATATCTTCCCTACGGAACCCTAAGGCTCGGGGAGCGACCATAGATAGATTTCCGCCGCCTCTGGGGGGCAGAAAACACCGAGATATAAAGATCTCTTAGGAAGACAGATTTCTGCCGGGGGAATTCCTTCTCGGAGAGGGGAGACCGTCGCCATCAACACCATCATCAAGCTAGGCTTCATCGATATCATCATCATCCACACCATCATCTCCACCAGCACCATCATCACCACTCTGTCCCACTGTAAAAATTGTGTTGGATATTGCTTTAGTTCTTAGGGGAAACTTTCCCGGTGTTAATTACTATTGTAGTTGATGCTTGTGAGTGGAACCATTGGATTATTGTTTATGTTCATATTGTTATCCATTACCATATCATCTTTGATCTTGATCCATATGATGTCTTGTGAGTAGTTCGTTGTGTTCTTGAGGACATGGGAGAAGTCAAGTTGTTATTAGTGGATTTGTGTTGAGTTATTATTCAATGGTAAGTATTTAAATTGTGGTGATATTCTTCTAGTGGTGTCATCTGAACGTCGACTACATGATACTTCACCATTTATGGGACTAGGGGAATGCATTGTGTATTTGGCTACTAATTGTGGGGTTGCCGGAGTGACAAAAACCTGAACCCCCGTTAGGACACCTTTGCATAAGGGAGCATAGGATCTCAGAGTTAAGGCTGTGGTTAGATTTATATCTTAATTATTTTCCTATAATTACGGATGTTTGCAGGGGGTTTAATCACAAGTATGTATAAGTCCAAGTAAGGTCAGTACATTAGCACAGGTTCACCCACACAACACTTACAACACCAAAGAAGAGTACTCAGCTATTTGAAGCGAAACCACTTGACAGAATTCCCATGTGTCCTCGAGAACGTTTGGTACTTATAAGTATTTCCACCGGCTTGTACTTTGCTAAGAAAGGATTGGGTCACTTGCTGCGTTTGTTCTTTATTACTTGCACTTCGTTTTGTTGCCTTACCAGAAAACCACTAAAAATCCGTTTGCTAACTATTTGTAGAGAGTTCCTGCTCCATACCACTGTTCAGCACCTTCTGCTCCTCGTTGGGATCGACACTCCTATTTATTGAAAGTACTGCGATACACCCCCTATACTTGTGGGTCATCAAGCGATAGCAGGTTACAACGCATGTGTTCACTGTGAGTCAAAATAGGTCACAATGACGATACAAAATAAGACCGGTTATCTTGGCCACAGGGTGTTTCTTCCTAAATGCCACAAATTCCGAGAAAACTTAAAAAAGTTTGTAGTTCTATGGAAATAGGACTAAGTATGGAACTGCACCACGAAAGTTCACTACAGCTGAGTTGGAGGCACATCTAGAAAAGTTCAGAAATGTCAAACCAGGAAAACAACCAGCTTCCAAACGAGGTAAAAGAAACAATACAGAAGATGCACTGATAGTAGGAGCAGCATCCAAGAGGAAGAGAGCTGAAGAACTAGCAGTTGCTGCCCAAGGGAAGGAAAATGAACCAAGAATATTTTATAAGCACAGATCTATTCTATGGTACTTGCCTTATTGGGCTGGTAAGACGCTTCGACATAATAATTATGTCATGCACATGGAGAAAAATATATGTGACAACATTATAGGTACATTACTCAACATTCCAACCAAGACAAAAGATAGCTATAACGGTAAGCTTGACTATGAAAAACTCAATGTTAACAACAACTTGAAGCTGCATCCTGAAGATACGGATGATAAGGGCGGTGAAAACCTTACAAACTTTGAGGTGCAAAATTTACCTTACTAATGAATAAAAGGGTACTATTTTTTGACTTCCTACGTGGTGTGAAGTTCCCATCTGGATTTGCTTCCAATATTGCAAATTGTATCAATGCAAAGGGTAACAAGCTCCAAGGGTTGAAAACTCATGATTGCGACATCCTACTACAAAGGCTTTAAGCTCTTCGCGTTAAAGGTTTAGTGAACAAGGATTTCTACAACGTTCTTGCAAAGTTGGGAAAGTTCTTTAGGGAACTTTGTAGAAAACTCTGGATATAAGAGTTGTAGCGCGTCTTCAGACAGACTTAGCAGAAATCCTATGCAAGCTTGAGTTGATATATCCACCATCCATCTTTGATGTGATGGTGCATTTGGATGTTCATCTGCCTGAAGATGCACTTCATAGAGGTCACGTACAGTACAGATGGATGTATCCTATAGAACATAGACTTTGCATTCAAGGCTACTATTAGAGAACAAGGCTAGAGTATAGGATTGCATTGCAGAGGCATATATTGCTGCTGAAGCATTTGCATTTTGCTCAAGATATATTCTGATCGTAAAACGAGATCCAATCTGGGTGGCAGAACTTAAGAAGTTGAAAATTCTATTTTTAACCATGGTGTTTGCCTACTAGGAAAGAAGGAATATAGAACATTAATGAAGAACGAATATGAATAAATCACTTGGTATGTGCTGAATAACACTGATGAGGCTGAAAACTTTGTTGTGTGAGTACTATTCATACATATCCTCACATATATGAAATGGAACTTGTAGCAAGATATGTTCAGATGTCTGACTTGAGTATCGTTTTTGTCGGTTATTTAAAGCAATCAAAGTAAAAGATTATGTTGCACCAGTATGTGGGGGTGGGTTTCAGGAATGGTTTAGGAATCATGTAAGATGATCAACTAAACTTTGAATTGCATATGAATTGTGCACATGAGATGACCTCTTGATTATTTTGTATAACTGCAGATCACGAAGCTGCGTGAAGAGAACCCAGGTGATGTTAACGATGGTCTCTATGCCCTATCACGTGGTCCTACAAAGAGGGTGCAGACAGCGTCAGCTTGGAATAACTATTGTATCCACTACAACACTTATGACCCTGAGAAACATTTGAAGGCACAAAACAGTCGCATCACGACCAGTGGAGAGCACTTGATAGCCAAAATGAGGAAGTCAGAGGAATATGATCATTATGGTTGCATAAAATAGATTATTTAGTTGAACTATAACGACAAGACTGGTGGTCGATCTATGGTTCTATTCCAGTGTTTTGGTAATTAATGACAATATTTATGGAATAATGTGTGTATTAAGTTGCACTTGTAGGATTTGTCCATTGGCATCCGCTTGAAGCATGTGTTGGATTCAAGGTAGATGATATGAAGAAGAAGAAGTGTTTTGCAAGCTCAAAATGCGCCATCTATAGAAGATCTCTTGTTTTATGCTTGCCATCCTCGATGGTCATGGATCGATGAAGAGAAATCAAGAAAGGCGTTCCATATTGAGAAGGACAAGATCGTATACATCAAGATCAAGTGGAATTCTCAAGTCAAAGGTATTCTTGATAGGTTTTACCTTTTGCCGGTCTCATTTTGTTAGTTGGGAGACCGGGTTTAGTATAGATAGCCGTGCTATCAAGAGGGGCTCTCGAGTGAGTAACTCGATCATATTGTTTGTAGAGAGCTCAGACCTTTGCATACTTGCACCATCATATTTGGTTGTTTATTTGTCTTATCCATGTGAGTATATAGAGCTTGTGGTAATCTTCATAACAAGCTCTTGTTCATCAAAATCGGATCTCCCTTTTATATCTTGTTGTGATTTTGATCTTGGCGGTTTTACGGTTTCTCACCAAGTGAGATATCTCACATTATAATACTTGATACATTCTCACTTGGTGATAACCAATAATTTCAATGCAATTGGATTCGGGTCGATCGGAGTTACCAATCTTAAGTTATGACCGTTTGAATATTTGCCTATTTGATTTGAAAAAGAAAAAAGAAAACAAGTTATCTAGGCCGAGCGGTAGTACCGCTTGGTACTACCGGACAGCCCAGTGCGCAAGCGCTGCTTCTGTGTCACCTGGTTGTGGTGTCCGGTTCTACCGGACTGGCCTAGTAGTACCGCCCAGGCGAGCCGGTACTACCCGGTTGCTAGTAGGCCGCTGCTCCGCCCAGCTTGCTCCCGCGCACGCGCACAGCCACACTCCCACCTCACTCCCTCGCGTGCGTCCCGCTCACTCGCTTGGCCCCTCTCGCCCTGCGCGTTGACCCGCCCTTGCTCGAGCGAGGCCTCCTTCACTGCCGCCTTGCCTTGTCCTGAGTTGCTTGCGGGCTGTGCTGCTGGGTCTGGCCTAGTAGTACCGACCCAATCCGGTACTAACGTCCGGCCCAGGTCAAAATTGCCCCAACAGGAAGATTTTTATCCCCTCCTATTTAAGACCTTTGATTTTTCATTTAGGGTTGCTACTTCTCTATCTTTCTTCAAGCTTTTCCCCCATTGCTTTGACTCATCTCTAGCTTGATTTCTTCCTCCCCATCCAATGATTCTTGCACACATTTGAGAGGAAGATTGAGGGGATATAAATCCACATTTTGACCAAACCAAATCATCTCCTTGTTAGTGATTCTTTGGGATCTAGATCTTGGGGGATTTTGTGTTCCTCTTTGGTTCCTCCTCTCTTGTTTCCCCAATAGCTTTAGTAGCTTTGTTGGAACTTCAGAGTGAGGGATTGAAGCATCTTTGTGGTGTTCTTGCTATTTGCATTCGATGCATTGGTTTGGGTTCTCGTTGGAGGATTTGGTTGGTCAATTCATTGAAGCTTGTCCCTCTTGGGTTCTTGGAACCCTAGACGGTTGTGTGGCCTTGGTGGTGTGTTCTTGGGGCCTCCAATTAAGTTGTGGAGATATCCTCAAGTTTGTGGCCTTGGTGGCTGTAACATCCCTAAAATCATGTTTTCAAATATTACATATCAACCTTGCATGCATAATCATTTAGGGTTCAATTTCAAACTCATTTCAAAGAAACAGAAGCATTGAGTGCTATTATTTTATGTAAGCAAGCATTGATCCAATGCTACTCGCTAGAGAGTGAATATTTGTTTCAAACCAAGATTTGTTTGTTCATAAGTTGGTTTGGTTGAGTTCCAAAGCTTGAACAAAATTTCCAAAATCAAAATATGGTTTTAAAACCATTTTCATATCTATATTAAATCTTGTGCTAAGGCACTGTTTATTTTTAAAATTTCAAAGGAACCAAGCAAGTCTAGTAAGACAGCATGATTTTATGCTCAAAATTACGCAGGTTTCACTTTATAAAAGAACAGAAAGATTTGGAAATTCAAATGCTTTTGAATTTATTTGAAAAGGTTTCCTGAAAATGGAATTAGAAAAAGAAAAGGATTAGAAAATAGAGCTGGGCCTGGCGCCACTCATTCGGCCCAACAGACAAAGCAGCCCACCCGGGTTTCTCCTTTTCTCTCTGTTTCTCACCGTAGCAGCGCACACCCACCCGCTGACAAGCCGCCCCCACCCTGTCCCGTCAGCGTCGTCCTCAATCAACGCGCGCCCGAGCCGCTCCGTCGTTACCTCGCCACAGTCACTGCCCGCTTAAATCCCATTGATGCAGGGAGTAATCGCCGCCCCGCTCCTGGCTATGTAATCTCCTCTTCACCACGGCGATTTCCACTCACACCACACGCTCGCTCCGCCACCAGGCTGCCACAATTTCACGTTGCAACGCCGCTGTACCGACGAGCTCCGGCGACGAAATTCCGGTGAGCCAGACCACCCCTTCCCTTCTAATTCAAATGAGCGTGTTCCTTGCAACCTTGTGCACCTCCTGACCCCTCTCGTTTGGCCGCGCTTGACCCAGGTAGCCGTTCCCGTCCACCCATGCAAGCAACAGAGCCGCCGCTGAACTCTGACGAGGAATACCGGTAATGTCCGAGCGCCCCTTGCTTCCTCTTTGACATTGTCGTGTTCGCCACAGCCCTGTGCATCCTCTGACACCACTAGTTCGTGCTAGGGCGGTCTACATCGTCGGCAACAACTCCATCCGCAAGCACCCGATGCCGCGCGCAACTCCAACAAGCCCCAGCGACCTCGATGGTGCGCCCCTGTCCACGCCAGCAAGTGGTTGAGCATCAGCGCGACCTTACGAGTTCGGTAAGCCCCTCCGTTGATCCCAACTCCCTCTGTAGCCGCCGGAGCGTCTCTGACAGAGCCCCGCCGCTGCGCCACCGTCACCAGCGTCGCCGATCTTTGGTCGTTAGATTAGCAACCGTCAGATCTAGATCCAACGCACGCGATAGAGTCACTTAACAAAGAGGTACGCGTTAGATCTGGCCGTGCGTTTTCATTTAGATCCAACGGCCCTCATCGATCGATCCATGCGAATCGGTACCAGCGAATCAGAAGCTGCCGCATGGCCTGAGTTTAGAGTTAAAACAGAAATTTGATCTATTAGTGTTTCAGACTTGCTAAATTCATAACTTTTGATCCCCACGTTCAAATTTTGCAAATTTTATATCATTGGAATCAGGAGAGAAAATCCTATCTATTTATGCAATGTGTTTAATGTTTTGCCTCTGTAAAAATGGTTATTTTTGCAGAGACATTTATAGGCATAATTTGAGTATAGTAATTATTTGAAAAATGATTTAAAGATCAAATAAAGTTTATTTGGTGTGTTTTGGACTTGTTTATGAATCAGTACTGTATACTTGCCTTGTTTGAAAATCATCAAATGGCATTTGCATGCATTCATATAATTTGTTTGTATATTTTTGATATGTGATTTTGGTACCATTATTTTATGTGTAGATTTTGGTGCTAATAGTGATTGTGGTTGTGAAGATTGTTGCCACTCCCCAAACTACCAAGGCAAGTGGTGCTTCATGCTTTTATCCCTATATTTTCACCTATGCATTATAAATATTTTGTATAGGACTTGCATGAATATTTTGCTAAGTATCTATATGCCATGCTTGGGAAATCCTAGTATTTGTAGTAATACTAGAATTTCCTCTAAGTTATGATACTGCCTTTACCATGCTTAGCCTAGCCAGTAGCAACCATGGGTGGTTTATATATTCATACTATGTGAAATATTTCCAAGTCATTGACTTGTGTTTTTGCTTAATAAAACAACTAAGTGAATAAAACACCTGGGTCGAATGGAAAGAATGGTTTGTGTTGAGTGGTTACACAAGGCCCATATCTATGGTTTACCTTGTGTATCTCACTTGTGGAAAGCCACCTAGGAACAAAGGGATTTGAGATGCCAAATGTTAAGAAGCTTCTAGTGCAGCCACATGGCAATATGGGCTCTGCCTGGATCATATAGGTTGCAATAACTTAGCCATTTGGACAGTTGGTGGTAGTGGGATGATAGGTTGGAACACGTACATTTGGTCTAAGGGAAGGCTTCTGAAAGGTCCTGTCTTGGTGAAAATCAAGTCTTGTGGGGAAAGTGCACAAGGTCTGCAGATGGAAGAATCTATGTACTTAGCCATGTCCCTGGTATTGGACAACTTGAGCATCAAGACATGGAAGCTATCAAGAATCTCCTCATCCCAATTTTCTAAGTTAAAACTTGTGGTTGAAGAAGGGTGAAGGTTCACCAATTTCTATTGGTGATTCCTTGGGAAGATTTTGTCGAAGAAAAACATTGTGTTTTCAACTAATAGGTAAAACCTATTTTTAGCAAAGCAAGCCTAAGCTACACTTAGCCAAATTCATATAGTATTTAGATGTTAATATTTTACTAAGGTATCACTTGCGAATACTATTCCAATGTATTGACCCACTGTGGATGTAACTTGTGATGTTGCAGGTTATTCTGATGATGATTAGGGGTTATGAGTCTACACTCAATATTCTTGCCTATGGCACATGAAGATGAAGACTTATTTATCTTATTCTATATTTAAACTCTTGTATTAGGCATGTGGCCATGGAGTTTGTAAAAGACTATGTTTGTCTCTGGAATGATATGTAATAATGACCTTTGTTTTTGTGTACTTCATCTTAAACTGTGGATGCTAGCATTGATCCAGGGACTAGCATTACAATCACAGGGATCCTTACCTTTATAAAGGGAGGGATCTTACAGATGGTATCCGAGCACTGTGTTGCCTGTAGGATTATGACCCTAGGATTGGATTAGAAACCACTAAGGAAAAAAATTCAACAACTTCCACACTTGTCTTATTCATCTCGTAAACTTTTATAATCTTCTTTCTCATCTATATTGATAGAAGGATGCTTTGATAGCCTTTAGACTAGAGAGTGAGAGATGTAATGTGCCTTGTTAGTTGGACCACCATACTTATCATTATATTTCCCAAATTTTGATTGGACCTTGGATGCTTGTAATGGATTTATGTATACCATGACTTGTGTGTTTGTTTGTTAATGATATGCTTGTGATACTTGTCTTGTGTATTTTCTATCGATGTTGATTCTAACTTCTCTCTGTCTTATAAAATAGATGCCTAATGTTACTATCAGCACGGCTGAAGAGTTCAAGGGAACTCGTTTTGGCACTCGTCTTATTGAGCTCACTAGTATGCTCAATATTCCTCTTCCTAGCATCATGGTGCTTCCCCTTACCAAGTTTGAGAGGAAGGACCTTTGGGGCTTCAAGGTTAATCAGCCAGGACGCCAGACTAAGCCTACTACGGAGGCAATCATCTTCAAGTTTATGCATGATGACAGGGAGAGAGGCCTAGAGGTAGTCATGCAGGATTTACTGGGGAGTCTGTTAGGGAGACACTCTCGAGAGATTAGAGGTACTCACTTCCATGCCTTCGGAAGACGCGACGAGGATGGTGAGGCTATTGAGTTCGAGGATGCTGCTAGAGAGACGGCAGAGCCGATTCGTCTATACCTCCAGGACCTAGAGGTTCTTCTTAGGCACCTAGATACTGATAGGACCAACATCATGCTTAGCAATGACGAGCTCCAGGTGCAGCTTCGTGAGAAGGACAAGATCTTCACGGAGCAAGATGAGATAGTCAAGGAAATGGAGGCCAAGTTTGAGAGTCAAGATAGAAAGTTCAAGAGTCAAGAGAAAAGAGTCCAAGATAGGAACAAGAGGATTCGAGAGATGACTGCAGAACTAGAGGCCAAGGACTTCAAGCTCGAGCATCAGGAGGGTGTGATTGAGAGACTTCGTTCATAGAAGAGGGCTCTCAAAGCCAAGGTAGAGGCCTTGACTACCAATGTCGAGGAGTACAAGACCGCTATGGAGAATGCATGTCTTACACTTGTCGACGAGGAGGTTGATGCAGCGGAGTAGTGATGACTACTCGTTTATTTGTCATTTACCATGCTTTTGATTATTGAGTCGCAATGACCATCCAACATGTGGATGGCTTGCTATTGGTGTGTTTGTTTTTTTTTCAAACTTGTTGTTTATGTCGTTGAAACTTATGTTATTTTGATTCTTGTTTAGTGATTGTCTATGTGTTGTATTGTGCATAATAAGCATCTATGTGTATCTCATTCTTATCCTTATTGAAAACCACAGATGCCTCCTCGACGTGCCAATCCCAACCCGAACAACAACAATATCACCCCAGAGATGCAGCAGCTGATGACAGCACAAGCACAGCTGATGCAAATGATGACTACTTTCATGCAGAATCAGAACAACAACAATAACAACAACAACAACAACAATCATAACAATCCACTAGGTTTTGACGTGCTCACCAGATTCCTAAGAGTGAGGCCAGCAAAGTTCTCAGGAACTACTGATCCCATGGTGGCCAATGATTGGCTACGTTCAGTAAACAAGGATTTGGTACCCGTCGGCTATACCGACGAGGAGAAAGTCAGGTTTGCAGCACACTTGTTGGAAGGACCAGCAGCTACTTGGTGGGATAACTTCCAGATCACCACTCCCATTGAGGATGTGACATGGGCTATCTTTGAAGATGGTTTCCGTACAGCTCACATCTCATCCGGAATGATGAGCTTGAAGAAGAAGGAATTCCATAATCTGAAGCAACGCCACCGTAGCGTGGCTGAATATATTGAGGAGTTCAACAATCTGGCGTGTTATGCACCAGATGAAGTTGACACTGATGCCAAGAGGAAGGAGAAGTTCCTCGAAGGATTGAACAATGAACTGAACCTGCAGTTAGCTGTGGCCTATGTCCCCACTTATCAATATATTTGTGACAAGGCTGCCATCTTGGAGAGCAAGATGAAACAGGTTGAAAGCAGGAAGAGGAAACACTCTGACAAGCACAGCTCGGGATCGTCTCACAAGCGTTCCCATTATGATGATAGTGGGAGTTCTGGATCCCACAAGCATGGAAAGTACAACAGCCACCACAACCACAACAGTCATCATGACAACAAGCATCACCGTAGTCATGACAATGACAAGTACAAGAATCACAAGAGTGGGTACAAGAACCACCACAATGGAAGTGGAAGTGGTAGTGGAAGCCAGCCTATCAAGAAGGATCTTAGTCAGGTTGAATGCTTCAAGTGCAAGAAGATGGGGCATTATGCAAATGAATGCCCAGAAAAGAAAGTTGAGGGACCCAACAAGCCCAACCCTTTCCAAAAGGTATAGGTGAACCACATCAATGTGGAAGAAATCTATGAGGAACCTGATGCTGTTGCTGGTAAGTTCAAACTCAGTTCTGTTCCAGCATTTGTTCTCTTTGATACTGGTGCATCACATTCATTCATATCAAGAGAATTTGTTGAAAGAAATGAACTTCCAGTAGAAACTATTGGGTGACCTATAAAAGTAAGTTCTCCTAGCGGAGAAATGATAGTGAACTCAGGATGTCATGATCTAGTCATAGAGTTTGGGAAGTATAAGTTTCCTGTTAATCTGATAATCCTAAATTCCCAAGGATTGGATGTAATTTTGGGGATGGACTGGATGAGTAAGCACAAGGGAGTGCTAGATTGTGCCAACCATACCATCACACTCACAACTCCAGAAAACAAAAGGATTAGATTCAAGACTAACTTTGAACAGAAAGGGAGTAAGCTAAATTCTCTTAAGGGGGTTAGCATAGACAGTGTGTCTATTGTGAGTGAATATCCGGACGTGTTTCCGGAAGAATTGCCGGGAATGCCACCAGATAGAGATGTGGAATTTTTGATTGATTTGCTACCAGGATTAGGACCAATAGCAAAGAGACCATACAAGATGTCAGTTTATGAGTTGAAAGTACTCAAGAAAAAACTTGGAGAACAGTTGCAGAAAGGATTTCTTCAACCAAGTTCTTCGTCTTGGGGAGCACCGGTTTTGTTTGTGGAAAAGAAAGATAGAAGTCAAAGGTTATGCATAGATTACCGTGCACTCAATGAAGTGACTATCAAGAACAAATAGCCTTTGCCTAGAATCAATGAATTGTTTGATCAGTTAGAAGGAGCCTGTGTGTTCTCAAAGATTGATCTCTGATCAGGTTATTTCCAGCTCAAGATGAGGGAACAAGACATACCTAAGACAACTTTCACCACTAGGTATGGATTGTATGAGTACACCGTAATGCCATTTGGTTTGACCAATGCACCAACTTACTTCATGAATATGATGAACAAGGTGTTCATGGAGTTCCTTGACAAGTTTGTTGTCGTTTTCATCGATGACATTTTGATCTACTCCAAGAGCAAAGAAGAGCATGAAGGACAAGTGTGTTTGATACTTGAGAAGCTTAGAGAGCATAAGTTGTATGCCAAATTCAGCAAGTGTGAATTTTGTTTAAATGAAGTTGGATTTCTTGGACACATTGTGTCAGGAGATGGTGTAGCAGTTGATCCCGCTAAAGTGTGCTGTAACTGAATGGGAATCTCCAAAGTCAGTAAAAGAGGTTCGTAGTTTCCTTGGCTTGGCAGGATACTACAGAAGGTTCATTGAGAATTTCTCCAAAATAGCTAAGCCTATGACTGAGTTGCTAAAGAAAGACAAGAAATTTGCTTGGTCTGAAGGCTGTGAACTCAGTTTCCAAGAATTGAAGAAGAGACTAGTGACAGCACCAGTCTTATGTCTACTAGATTTGGAGAAAGACTTCCAAGTGTATTGTGATGCATCTCATCATGGATTAGGTGCAGTTCTAATGCAAGAAGGGAAAGTTGTGGCTTATGCCTCGAGACAACTCAAAACTCATGAGGTAAATTACCCTACTCATGATTTAGAGTTAGCCTCTGTTGTCCATGCACTCAAAACATGGAGACACTATCTTTTGGGAAAACGATGTGAAGTGTTCACAGATCACAAGAGTTTGAAGTATATCTTCACTCAGAAAAAAATCAACATGAGACAAAGAAGATGGCTAGAACTCATCAAGGACTATGACTTGAGTTTGCAATACCACCCCGGTAAAGAAAATGTTGTAGAAGATGCTCTAAGCCGTAAGGTTTTTGTGGATGGACTTACTAAGGGAGAGTTGCCAGATGATCTATGTGCCCAATTTAGAGATCTTGGATTGGAGA
This sequence comes from Avena sativa, assembly GCA_916181665.1. Lineage (NCBI taxonomy): Eukaryota > Viridiplantae > Streptophyta > Magnoliopsida > Poales > Poaceae > Avena > Avena sativa. The sequence continues at coordinate 259,783,327 of OV702281.1, forward strand.
TTGTGCCTAAGGGACATCTCATGTCATTGGATGTTCAACCCACTTTGTTGGACAAAATCAAAGAAGCCCAAAAGACGGATAAGGAAATTGAAGAGATTAAGGAAAAGATTGGCAAAGGAAAGGCCAAAGGATTCCATGAAGACGAACAAGGTACTTTATGGTCTGGAAAACGTATCTGCGTTCCACAAGATCTGGAGCTTCAGAAACTGATTTTACAGGAAGCACACAACTCGCCATATTCCATTCATCCGGGTAACACAAAAATGTACATGGATATGAAGGAAAGATTTTGGTGGAATAATCTCAAGAAGGACATCGCCGAACATATTGCTTTGTGTGATGTATGTAGTAGAGTGAAAGCGGAACATCAGAAACTAACAGGATTGCTACAACCACTACCTATTCCTGATTGGAAGTGGGACAAGATTGGCATGGATTTCATCACTGGATGACAAGGACCAGGTCAGGATATGATTCTATTTGGGTAGTAGTGGATCGCCTAACTAAAGTGGCTCATTTCATACCCGTGAAGACAACCTATACAAGTGCTAAGTTAGCCAAAATCTATATGATTAGGATTGTATGCCTGCATGGAGTACCCAAGAGTATTGTGTATGATAGGGGAACTTAGTTCACTTCTCATTTTTGGAGGCAACTACATGAGTCATTGGGAACGAGATTGGAATTCAGCACTTCTTTTCACCCTCAGACTGATGGACAGACAGAAAGGACCAACCAGATTCTCGAAGATATGTTGAGAGCATGTGCTCTCGACTATGGAGCTAGTTGGGATGAAAGTCCGCCTTACGCAGAATTATCTTACAATAACAGCTATCAAGCTAGTATTGAGATGGCACCATTTGAGTTTCTCTATGGGAGAAAGTGTACTACCCCATTGCTATGGAATGGTGTAGGAGAAAGGAACTTGTTCGGGCCAGAACTAATCAAAGAAGCTGAAGAGAAAGTCAAGCTTGTAAAGGATAGATTGAAGATAGAACAGCCCCGACAGAAAAGCTTCGCAGATCCTAAGCGTAGAGAGGTCACCTATGAAGTGGGTGATAGAGCTTATCTTAGAGTGTCACCACTTCGTGGAGTGAAGAGATTTGGAGTCAAAGGAAAATTGGCCCCAAGATATGTTGGACCATTCAAGATTCTGAGTCGTAAGGGAGAAGTAGCTTATGAGATTGAATTGCCAAAATCATTTTCTGCCGTTCAGAATGTGTTTCATGTGAGTCAGCTAAAGAAATGCCATCCAGAAATGGAAGAGACTTCTTTGAAGGATACTATACCTTTGGAGGAGGTCCAATTGGAAAGTGATCTCACTTATGAGGAAAAACCCATCAAGATTCTTGAGACTGCAGAAAGAGTTACTCGGACTAAGACTATCAAGTTCTGCAAAGTTCAATGGAACCATCATTCCGAAGAAGAAGCAACATGGGAAAGAGAAGATGATCTTCGGAAAGACCACCCTCACCTATTTTCTAGCCAATCCGAATCTCAAGGGTGAGATTCACCTTAAGGGGGTTAGATTTGTAATATCCCTAAAATCATGTTTTCAAAGATTACATATCAACCTTGCATGCATAATCATTTAGGGTTCAATTTCAAACTCATTTCAAAGAAACAGAAGCATTGAGTGCTATTATTTTATGTAAGCAAGAATTGATCCAATGCTACTCTCTAGAGAGAGAATATTTGTTTCAAACCAAGATTTGTTTGTTCATAAGTTGGTTTGGTTGAGTTCCAAAGCTTGAACAAAATTTCCAAAATCAAAATATGGTTTTAAAACCATTTTCATATCTATATTAAATCTTGTGCTAAGGCACTGTTTATTTTTAAAATTTCAAAGGATCCAAGCAAGTCTAGTAAGACAACATGATTTTATGCTCAAAATTATGCAGGTTTCACTTTATAAAAGTCCAGAAAGATTTGGAAATTCAAATGCTTTTTAATTTATTTGAAAAGGTTTCCTGAAAATGGAATTAGAAAAAGAAAGGGATTAGAAAACAGAGTTGGGCCTGGCGCCACTCATTCGGCCCAACAGACAAAGCAGCCCACCCGGGTTTCTCCTTTTCTCTTTGTTTCTCACCGCAGCAACGCACACCCACCCGCTGACAAGCCGACCCCACCCTACCCAATCAGCGTCGTCCTCAATCAACGCGCGCCCGATCCACTCCGCCGTTACCTCGACGCAGTCATTGCCTGCTTAAATCCCATTGATGCAGGGAGTAATCGCCGCCCCGCTCCTAGCTATTTAATCTCCTCTTCACCACAGCCATTTCCCCTCACACCACACACTCGCTCCGCCACTAGGCTACCACAATTTCATGTCGCAACGCCGCTGTACCGACGAGCTCCGACGACGAAATTCCGGTGAGCCAGACCACCCCTTCCCTTCTAATTCAAACGAGCGTGTTCCTTGCAACCTTGTGAACCTCCTGACCCCTCTCGTTTGGCCGCGCTTGACCCAGGTAGCCGTTCCCGTCCACCCCTGCAAGCAACAGAGCCGCCGCTGAACTCCGACGAGGAATACCGGTAATGTCCGAGCGCCCCTTGCTTCCTCTTTGACACTGTCGTGTTCGCCACAGCCCTGTGCATCCTCTGACACCACTAGTTCGTGCTAGGGCGGTCTACATCGTCGGCAACAACTCCATCCGCAAGCACCCGATGCCGCGCGCAACTCCAACAAGCCCCAGCGACCTCGATGGTGCGCCCCTGTCCACGCCAGCAAGTGGTTGAGCATCAGCGCGACCTTACGAGTTCGGTAAGCCCCTCCGTTGACCCCAACTCCCTCTGTAGCCGCCGGAGCGTCTCTGACAGAGCCCCGCCGCTGCGCCACCGTCACCAGCGTCGCCGATCTTTGGTCGTTAGATTAGCAACCGTCAGATCTAGATCCAACGCACGCGATAGAGTCACTTAACAAAGAGGTACGCGTTAGATCTGGCCGTGCATTTTCATTTAGATCCAACACCCCTCATCGATCGATCAGTGCGAATCGGTACCAGCGAATCAGAAGCTGCCGCGTGGCCTGAGTTTAGAGTTAAAACAGAAATTTGATCTATTAGTGTTTCAAACTTGCTAAATTCATAACTTTTGATCCCCACGTTCAAATTTTGCAAATTTTATATCATTGGAATGAGGAGAGAAAATCCTATCTGTTTATGCAATGTGTTTAATGTTTTGCCTCTGTAAAAATGGTTATTTTTGCAGAGACATTTATAGGCATAATTTGAGTATAGTAATTATTTGAAAAATGATTTAAAGATCAAATAAAGTTTATTTGGTGTGTTTTGGACTTGTTTATGAATCAGTAATGTATACTTGTCTTGTTTGATTTAGAAAATCATCACATGGCATTTGCATGCATTCAAATATTGTTGTTTGTATATTTTTGATATGTGATTTTGGTGCCATTATTTTATGTGTAGATTTTGGTGCTAATAGTGATTGTGGTTGTGAAGATTATTGCTACTCCCCAAACTACCAAGGCAAGTGGTGCTTCATGCTTTTATACCTATATTTTCACCTATGCATTAGAAATATTTTGTATAGGACTTGCATGAATATTTTGCTAAGTATCTATATGCTATGCTTGGGAAATCCTAGTAGTTGTAGTAATATTACAATTTCCTCTAAGTTATGATACTTGCCTTTACCATGATTAGCCTAGCCAGTAGCAACCATGGGTGGTTTATATATTCATACTATGTGAAATATTTCCAAGTCATTGACTTGTGTTTTTGCTTAATAAAACAACTAAGTGAATAAAATACCTGGGTGGAATGGAAAGAATGGATTGTGTTGAGTGGTTACACAAGGCCCATATCTATGGTTTTCCTTGTGTATATCACTTGTGGAAAGCCACCCAGGAACATAGGGATTTGGTATGCCAAATGTTAAGAAGCTTCTAGTGCAGCCACATGGCAATATAGGCTCTGCATGGATCATATAGGTTGCAATAACTTAGACATTTGGACAGTTGGTGGTAGTGGGATGATAGGTTGGAACGCGTCCATTTGGTCTAAGGGAAGGCTTCTGAAAGGTCCTCTCTTGGTGAAAATCAAGTCTTGTGGGGAAAGTGCACAACCTCTACAGATGGAAGAATCTAAGTACTTAGCCATGTCCCTGGTATTGGACAACTTGAGCATCAAGACATGGAAGCTATCAAGAATCTCCTCATCCCAATTTTCTAAGTTAAAACTTGTGGTTGAACAAGGGTGAAGGTTCACCAATTTCTATTGGTGATTCCTTGGGAAATTTTGTCAAAGAAAAACATAGTGTTTTCAAATAATAGGTAAAACATATTTTGAGCAAAGCAAGCCTAAGCTACACTTAGCCAAATTCATATAGTATTTAGATGTTAATATTTTACTAAGGTATCACTTGCCAATACTATTCCAATGTATTGACCCACTATGGCTGTAACTTGTGATGTTGTAGGTTATTCTGATGATGATTAGGGGTTATGAGTCTACACTCAACATGCTTGCCTGTGGCACATGAAGATGAAGACTTATTTATCTTATTCTATATTTCAACTCTTGTATTAGGCCTGTGGCCATGGAGTTTGTAAAAGACTATGTTTGTCTTTGGAATGATATGTAATAATGACCTTTGTTTCTGTGTACTTCATCTTAAACTGTGGATGTTAGCATTGATCCAGGGACTAGCATTGCAATCACAGGGATCCTTACCTTTACAAAGGGAGGGATCTTAAAGTGGCGTTTGTTGGGAGCCTCCAATTAAGTTGTCGAGATTGCCCCAATCTTTGTACGGGTTTGGTGACCACCCTCAAGTTTCCCATAGTGGACCGGGTTCTTGCCGTGTGCCGCGTTCTCGGGAGAATAGGGTGAGGCCTCTTGTGGCGTTGGTGGTCTTAGTACCGCCCACCCCTCCAATGAGACGTACTTCCATTGTGGAAGGAACTCGGTAAAATATCGTCGTCCCCGTGTGCCTCGGTTATCTCTATACCCGAGAGCTTTACTTATGCACTTTACATTGTGACAGCCTTTGTGCTTGAAGTATTCTATCTTGATATTACATTGTTGATTGTCTTTCTTAGCATAATTTTTTGGTGCACATAGGTGAACCTTAGTATAAATAGGCTTTCTGCTTAACAAAAGAAAATGTTAGTTTTATTCCGCCATTGTTAAGACCATATCATAAAAGTTTTAAACCGCCTATTCACCCACCCTCCTCTAGGAGGCATCCGTGATCTTTCAATTGGTATCATAGCGAGGTCTCTCGCTTTTAGGCTTCACCGCCATGAGAGGAACGATGTCGACTAGGGGTTTAGAGCATGATTCCTTTGATTTATTCGATGGCACAAATTACGATGTTTGGAAATATTGCGTGCTTGATTTCTTTCGGGACATTCACCCAATTATCGAGGGAATTATATATATGGGTTTCTCTTCTCCTATGGATCCCCAAAATGAATATTTAGAGGAGAAGATGAACTCTTATATAGATGCTCAAGCTACTAAAATGCTTTTACTTGTTGTGAGCAATGTAGTTATTTCTTCTATCATGCCTTATTAGAGTGCTCATGAGATATGGACCAAGCTTCAAGAAAAATATAGTGAGTCCAACATTATTGAGGATGATTGTGTTCCCTCCACCTCCGGCCGTGATAATTTCTCATCTTCTACCACTTCACCAACATGTGATTTTTCACAAGGTAATGATATGGTGAGTGGTTATAGAAATTGCAATGTGGATAGTGTGCTTACTATTTGTAATACTTCATCTCTATCTAGTTGCCATGATCTATCTTTGGACCATAACGCTTCTAGCACTCAAAACTCCTTACATGCTTGTGTTAATAGTCCTTGCATATCATGTAGAAATGGCTCGAACAAATCTTATGATGATATGCTTGTGTTGTCTTGTTGCCATGATAGAAATGCTTCTATGTCCTCTAGTTCTTGTGTTGCTAACCATGTAGAGTAAAATGAAGATTCTATGGGCCAAAACAAGGTCTTGAATGGAGCTACAAGTCCAATCTCATCATCACCTTCTTCCTGTTGTCACATATGCCTTATGGGTAAGGGAACAAAGGTAACCTGTTTGGATCCCATTGTTTCCCATGATGATGATGATGAGGTTGAAAATGATAATGATGATGATAATTTAGTTGATTATGATATTTCCTCTATTCAAGAGATGGGAGAGATTGTCTTTCCTGCTCTTCAGAGAAATAAAATTTCTTCCTCCAACTTTGTTGAAATTTTGACTTGTGCTATTGAGGGCAAGAAACTTACTAAGGAGAAAGAAAATATTATTTCCAAAAAATATGAACATGAGAGTGAGTATGCTAACGAGATTTCTTATCTAAAAGTCTCTCTTGAAGAAGAACAAACCACCAAATAATATCTTGAGGAGACTTTTACTTTAGAATTATCTAGAGTAAAGGAAAACCATGATACAGATCTTGCGGTGGCAAACTCCTTCAAAATTAAAAATGATGAACTTGAAGTTTCTTATTCTAAACTCCTTGAGGATTTTGATCACGTCAACAATGGATCTAGGGTTATCAAGGGTGAGCTCATCAAATTCACCGAGTCACATGTGTAACTTAGAGCTTCATACTCTAAAGAGCTTTCCAAGTTGCCTCACATCTTGCAATAAAGGATGATGTTTGTGCTACTAACGCTATTTCTTGTGAAGCATCTATCTTGAAGGAGAATGTTGAGCTAAAGTCTCAACTTTCTTTTCTAACTAGCAACTATGGAAATTATAATAAAGTCATATTAAGCTCTCAAACTCGAATGAGGATCTTCTAGTCTCCCATGGTATGCTAAAGTTGGCTCATGAGGCTATTTTGTAAAAAGTAACATCTAATGAGCCTCATGTGGACATTGGCACTATATCCTCTCCAAATGTCATATTACCATGTGTTAGTCCTTGTAATTCATACACTCATGACATTGCTACATCTTGTGATGAATTACTTTCTATGCCTTGTTTCTCTAACAATGTAGCATCTACTTCCTCTAGTATTGTCATTCACACTAATCATGTATAGGAAATTAAATATCTCAAGGATCGAGTCACTTCTTTGAAGAATGACTTGAAAATGTGTCATAAAGGGAAGGCTACACTCAATAACATCTTGAGTGTGCAAAAATATCCCAATGATAAGAGTGGGCTTGGATTCAACTCCAATGTCAAGAACAAGTCCACTATCAAGTTGAAGCACAAGGACAACACCAAGAATGGCCAAGATCAAGTCAAGAATCCGGCCAACATTGTTTGCTTCAAGTGCAAGGAAGAAGGGCATCACGTTAGATCTTGCCCATTGAAGAATAAGCCTCTCAGTGGAAGCAACAAGGGAAGCGACATCAAGCTCTACCTCAAGTTAGAGATGGGCCTCTTCCCAAGAGGACTACTTGAGATCTTCCTCGAGTTATGGCTTCACCTAAAAAGAAATATGGCAAGAGAAGAACTTGCTACATTTGTCGTGAGAAGGGGCATATTTCTTCCTCATGCTCTATTGGTAAATCCTCATTCAACCCTAACATTATTGATGGTGCTTAATCTCTTTGTAAGGATGAGGTTGGCAATGTGTTTTCCAAATTTTTACATGGTGTGCCACCTAATTATACAAAAATATGCTTTATAACTAAATATAATTAAGTGTAAAGCACAACATATACAAGATCATGGAAGATACAAAACCAACACATGCACAAGGGGGCGAGTAACTTTCAATGTAATGAGTTAAGCATATGTTACCGCAAGGAGGAAGATTGGAAATATGATAGAGGCAATATAATCCACGTGACTTGGCTTGACAAAAATAATATATGAAGATCCCTCAATTCTTCATGATGTAGCGAAGTCTGCAATGCTCTCCAAAGACACCTATTGATCAAGTTTTGGCTTGTTAGTCCCCAACCAAGTTGGCTCCTAAGAGGTTAGTCACAATAGGCTTGGAAACCCAAATGGTTCTTTTCTTGACACCACATTGAGCACCAACAAATTTGGCAAACACATTGCCAAACTCATCCATATAAAGAGAATAAGCATCATCAGTAATGATAGTTTTGGATGAGGATTTACCAAAAGTGTATGAGGAAGAAATGTTCCCCTTCTCACAGCAAATGTAGCAAGTTCTTCTCTTGCCATCTTTATTTTTAGGTGAAGCCATAACTCGAGGAAGATCTCTAGTAGTCCTCTTAGGAAGAGGCCAATCTCTAACTTTAGGTAGAGCTTGAGGCCTCTTCCCTTGTTGCTTCACACTAAGAGGCTTATTCTTCAATGGGCAATATCTAACATGATGCCCTTCTTTATTGACTTGATCTTGGCCATTCTTCTTGTTGTCCTTGTGCTTCAACTTGATAGTGGACTTGTTCTTGACATTGGAGTTGAATCCAAGCCCACTCTTGTCATTGGGAGATTTTTGCACAACTTATTCTCTCTATAAGTCATGTGGATTATATTGCGTCTATCCAATTTCCAATGTTCCTCCTTGCGGTAACATATCCTTAACTCATTACATTGAAAGTTACTCGCCCCCTTGTGCATGTGTTGGTTTTGTATCTTCCATGATATTGTATATGTTGTGCTTTCCACTTAATTATATTGAGTTATCAAGCATATTTGTGTATGATTAGGTGGCACACCATGTACATGTGTGTCTATTGTGCTGGAGCCTTCTTGGTTATATTTGCTATATTATTTGGCTCTTGTGAGAGATTAATGGACTATCCATTTTGGGGGAGTGTTATGCTTGGGCATTCCACAATCCTTAAAATGTGTGTACATGAGGAATACCACCTAGTATTTATATTGTAATATTATATAGTCTCTCTATGGTATAATTCTCATGAGAAATTTAAGTTCTATAATGTCCATTAATGACCTCTATTTGTATCCTTTTTCCTCGTATTGAGTTTCATGGTTATATCACATTATGGGGAGTCATATGTTTAGTGCATATTACAATCCTAGAAAATGTGAAAATTTGTGTCTATGTCACTTAGAATTGATATTGATAATTATCAAGCTCCTATGTGACACATTTGCTCATACAAGCTTCAATTTGTTTGAATGGTTTTATTGCTCATCTTTTGGATATTGTTTGTGAGAGTGTTTATTGGTATGTGTTTCCTGATGACCCACAAGTATTGGGGGTGTATCGTAGTACTTTCAATAAATAGGAGTGTCGATCCCAACAAGGAGCAGAAGGTGTTGACTAGTGGTTTGGAGCAGGAATTCTTTGTAAATACTTAGTAAACATATTTTTAGGGGTTTTTGATAATGCAAAGAATAAAGTGCAAGTAAACAAATACAACAAATAATTGCAACAAGTTCCCCAATCCTTTCTTAGCAAAGGACAAGCCGGTTGTAATACTTATGAGGACCAAATGTTCTCGAGGACACATGTGAATACTGTCAACTGTTTTCGTTTCATATAGTTGATTAATCTTCTTTGGTTTGATAAGTGTTGTGTGGGTGAACCTGTGCTAATGTACTGACCTTACTAGGTCTAATACATACTTGTGATTAAACCCCTTTCAAGCATACACAACTACAAGAAAGTAATTAAGATAAAAACCTAACCATAGCATTAAACTCGGAGATCCTACACTCCCTTGTGCAAAGGTTTCCTAACGGGGGTTCAGGTTTCTGTCACTCCGGCAACCCCACAATTAGTAGCCAAATACACAATGCATTCCCCTAGTCCCATAAATGGTGAAGTATCATGTAGTCGACGTTCACATGACACCACTAGAAGAATAGCACCACAACTTAAATATCAAGACATTGAATAATACCTCAACACAATTCCACTACTAGACACATGACTTCTCCCATGTCCTCAAGAACTAAACGAACTACTCTCGACACATCATATGGATCAAGATCAGAGGTGATATAATGATGAATAACAATATGAATATAGACAATAATTCAATGGTTCCACTCACAAGCATCAACTACAAAAGTAATTAACATCGGGAAAGTTTCCCCTAAGAACTACGCAAGATTCAACACAATTATTACAGCGGGATGGAGTGGTGATGATGGTGCTGGTGGATATGGTGTTGTGGATGATGATGATCCCGATGAAGTCTAGCTTGATGACGGTGTTGATGGCGACGATCTCTGATGACCCACAAGTATAGGGGATCGCAACAGTCTTCGCGGGTAGTATTACCCAATTTATTGATTCGACACAAGGGGAGCCAAAGAATACTTGCAAGCCTTAACGACTGAGTTTTCAATTCAGATGCACCTGGAAATAGTTCTTGCTCACAGAAGTTTATCAATAGCAATAGTTTGTAGTAGCAACAGCAAAGCAACAGTAGCGTTGAAATAGGAGCAATAGTGACAGTAGCAGCAAACAGTAGGATATGAGTGCGGTAGGCATATGGATGGATGGACGGGCGTTGCATGGACGAGTCTAAACATGTAACTTCAAGATCTAGGGAAATTGCAGATAAATAAGAATAAGGATCCAAGTACTAAATAATCCTAGGCATGTGCTCCATATATAGTCATGCGTGCTCGCAATGAGAACTTGCACAACATGTTTTGTCCAGCCAGCCCGTGGCAGCGGGGCCTCTAGGGAACTACTGGAAATTAAGGTGCTCCTTTTAATAGAGAACCGGAGCAATGCATTAACACTCTGTGAACACATGTGATCCTCACACCATAGCCATCCCCTCCGGTTGTCCCAATTTCTGTCACTTCGGGGCTTTCAGATCCGGACAATGATATGTGTACACAACTTGCAGATAAGACCACAAACAATACTATCATAATGATTCAATAATAAGTTCAGATCTGAGATCATGGCACTCAGGCCCTAGTGACAAGCATTAAGCACAACGAGTTGCAACAAAGTCAAATACCACTAATAGAGATACTAGACACTATGCCCTAAAAATCTTATTCGATTACAAGATAGAACTCATCCAATCCCTACCATCCCCATAGCCTACAGCGGGGGATTACTCACACATGGATCAGGAAAACATTGATGGTTGATGGAGAGACGTAAGTGATGACGATGGCGATGATCCTCCCCAAATTTCCTGTCCCGGCAGGGTGCCAGAACGGAGTTTCTGGATCCGAATCGCGGTTTCTAGTGGTGACGGCGCAGCGGAACTCTTTCTAGAAAAATGTCAAACCCCCTCTGTAACATCCCAAAAATCATAATTTGTAAAGCTTGCATAGCATTCATGCATTCATAAGCATTTGATCTTTTCAAATGAATTTCAAACATAAGAAACCATATTTTTGCTTATTACTTATTCAAGTGAGGCAAGGTTTATATTTTATTTTCTAACTGTGTTTAGTATTTGATCAGGATTGATTGGAAAGTAAATACAAAGCCCACACAAAAGTTTCAAAACAATTCAAATTTAAAACCATTTATATGCCTATTGTAAATATTTAACTAAAGGCATGGTTTTATATTTAATTTCAAACCCAAAATGATTTTGAATATAAATAGATGTTTTACACATCCTTGGACAAGAATTACAGAATAAAATTCTAGAAGAAATTCAAATTGAAACATAATTGAAACACTTTCAAATTCAAATCAGAAAATCAAAACAGAAATAGAAAAGGAGAAAAAGAGAAAAAAAACAAACCTAACTAGCTAACTAGCCCAACCCACCCACGGCCCAGCAAGCCAGCCCACCCGGGAAACCCCCTCCCCCTCTCTGTTTCTCACCCACGCAAGCACCCCCTCTCACTGACGACTTGGCCCCACGCGCCAAGTCACCTTCGTCCCCAAATCACGCCGCGACTAGCACCGCTGCTGCCGTTTCCTCGATTGATTCCATGCTTGATTGCGAGTTAATGCCGGTGTAATTACCTCTCTCTCCCCGTCTATTTAACCTCCTCCTCCTTCCGCTCATTTCCCCTCAATCCACAACCACAGAGAGCTACCAGGCTGCTCACAATCGAACTCAATCCGCCGCGGTACCGAGCATCTCCGGCGGCAAATTCCGATGAGAACTCCCCGCCCCTTGCCTCTTGGTCTTGCTAGCGTGTTCACCGCATCCTTGCGCATCCTCTAACACCTCTGGTATGTGCTAGGACAACCCAGAACGTCGCCAACGTCAACGACTGCGCGTGCCTGACGAAGCACTCAACTCCGACGAGCACACACGGTAAACCTAGCCCTCCCCTTCATCTTTGGTTCATGCTCGCACACTCGCAACGTCAGTACGCATCTAACGCTGCCCTCCTTTTCCTCTCCTGTGCCCTGTAGCGCCCCTAGAGACGAAGACCGAGCACACCCGAAGCCGCCCGCAACTCCGACAAGGAATCCTTGCCGTGTCCGTGCTCCCCGACCCCGTCCAACTGCATATTGAGCTTCGCCGTGTCTCCACGACCTCGGTAAGCACCAGCGCCCTCGCTTTTACTCTCTGGTCTCACCGGAACATCACCGGCAGACGCGCAGCCGCCACGATGACCATTTGCGCCGCCCGTAGATGGTCAGAGCAACGTTGTCCGCTGGATCTGGATCCAGCGGATGCGATTAGTTCAACCCGCGAAGGGGTACGCGTAGATATGGGCCTTAGGATTAGATCTAGCGGTATAGATTAGATCTGACGCGAAGGGGTAAGTTTTCATCTGGTGCGTTAGATTAAGTTAGATCCAATGGTGCAGACTTGTGATCCAGAGAGAACCGGTATGCGCCAATCAGACGCTGCCGCTTGTCAGGGTTTTCGATTTAAAATTCAGATTTGATTCAATGAAATGATTAAACTTGTAAATTCAATAACTTTTGTTCTATTTATCCAAAAAATGCAAATAAGATATCAATGGAATCAAAAAAAATAAAATCTACACATCTGTAGGCTTGGTTTTGTATTTTTCTTCTTAAAATAGAATTTTATGCAGGGACATTTGTGGGCCTATTTTGTGTATAAAAATTATTTGGAAAATGTTTTAGAAGCAAAATTAAGTTTATTTGGTGTATAAATGTTTAGTTTATTATCCAGTACTGTTTTACTTGTCTTGTTTAGTTCAGAAAAATCATCACATGGCATTTACATGCATTCATATATTTTTGCTTGATTATTTGAAATATGAAATTTGGTGCTATCATTTTATGTGTAGATTTTGGTGCTAGTGTGATTGTGACTGTGAGGATTGTTGTTACTCCCCCAACTACCAAGGCAAGTTGTGCTTCATATTTTTGTCCCAGTATTTTGACTATGCATTAGTGATATTTTGTATAGGGCTTGCATGATAATTTTTGCTAAGTATCTATATGCTATGCTTGGGAAATCCTAGTAGTTGTAGAATTGTTAGAATTTTCTCTAAGTTAAGATACTTGCTATTTCCATGCTTAGCCTAGATAGTAGCAACCAAAGGTGGATTATATACATGCTATGGAAAAATATTGCTAAGTCTTTGACTTATGTTTTTGCTTAATAAAACAACTAAGTGAATGAAACACCTGGGTGGAATGGTTGTTTGGGTTATGTTGAGTGGTTACACAAGGGCCATATCTATGGTATACCTTGTGTATCACACTTGTGGAAAGCCACCCACGAACAAAGGGATTTGAGATGCCATATGTTAAGAAGCTTATAGTGCAGCCACATGGCATTATGGGCTCTGCCTGGATCATATAGGTTGCAATAACTTAGCCAAATGGACAGTTGGTGGTAGGGGTGATAGGTTTGGAGCGCGTCCATTCTGGTCTAAGGGAAGGCTTCTGAAAGGTCTTGTCTTGATGCATGTCAAGTCTTGTGGGGAAAGCGCACCACCTCTGCAGAAGGAAGAATCTAAGTAATTAGCCGTGTCCCCGGAAATGGACAATTTGAGCATCAAGACATGGAAGCTATCAAGAATCTCCTCATCCCAATTTCTAAGTTAAAAACTTGTGGTTGAACAAGGGTAAAGGTTCGCCAATGTCTATTGGTGGTTCCTTGGGAGTTTTTGCCAAATAAAAACTTAGTGTTTTCAACTAATAGGTAAAACCTATTTTGAGCAAAGCAAGCCTAAGCTACACTTAGCCAAATTCATGTAGAAGCTAGATACTATTATTATACTAAGGTATCACTTGCCAATACTATTCCAATGTATTGAACCACTGTGGATGTAACTTGTGATGTTGCACGTTACTCTGATGAGGATTAGGGTTATGAGTCTACACTCAACATGCTTGCCTGTGGCACATGAAGATGAAGACTTTTATTTATATTGTTAAGTTAAACTCTTGTAATAGCCCATGGCTATGGAGTTGTAAAAGACTGTTATCTCTGGAATGACGATGTAATAATGACCTCTGTTTCTGTGTACTTCATCTTAAACTGTGGATGCTAGCATTTGATCCAGGGACTAGCATTGCAATCATAGAGACCTTTACCTTTATAAAGGTGGGGTCTTACAGATGGTATGAGAGCACTGTGTTGCCTGTAGGATTATGACCCTAGGATTGGATTAGACTAAGAAACCACTAAGGAAAATTTCATCACTTTGAAAAATATCCACACTTGCCTTTTTTTCTTGTAAACTTTCCTAATCTTATTTCTCATCTCTATTTGTACATGAACTGCATCAACGAAGCCATGAGGAAAGGACCACTCATGACCATGACTTTGGAGTGTGAGACTGAATTTCCCAAGGCACTCAACAACCTTATGGTTACCATGGGGATACATGGTGGAGCTGTTTACAAGGGATTCCCTGTGATGGATGAAGGAGAAGAGTATTGGTGGGTTCAACTTCACTTGTACAAAAACAAGGAAGACAACCACAAGGAGTTAGAATTTTGCATGGTCACCAACTCCGAAATGCACACAACATTCTTTGACTCTGCAAGAAATGCAGCTTGGAATGCCATCAAGGAGCTTGGTGATAGACTCAAGTGCAGAATGCTCAACACCCAAAATGACCTTAGAGAAGAAAAGAAGCATACCCAAGAATTAGAGACTACCAACCACCAACTAAGGGGAGACATCATAGACTTAATATGGGAGTCTTGTGAACAAGATAGACAGATGGCCACTAAGGATGCCCTGATAGCTATTTTGTCTAGTGAGTGAGAGTGGTATTGTACTTCGTTAGTTGGACCACCACACTTATTGTTTTTACTTCCAAAAATTTGTTTAAGTTATGTTGAACCTTTGGTGTTTTGTAATGGATTTTTGTATGCCATGACTTGTGTGTTTGTTGCTAAAAGATGTGCTTGTGATATTTTGTCTTTTAAATTTTCTCTACTTGTGTTGGTTCTAACATTTCTCTATCTTATAAAAATAGATGCCTAAGGTTGTTATCAGCATGGCCGAGGAGTTCAAGGGAACTCGTTTTGGTATTCGTCTCATTGAGCTCACTAGTGTGCTCAACCTTCCACTTCCTAGCATCACGACACTTCAGCTCACCAAGTTTGAGAGGATGGACCTGTGGGGATTCAGAGTCACACAGCCGGGACGCCAGGCAGAGCCACCCACGGAGGCCATCACTTTCAAGGTGATGCATGACAACAAGGAGAAAGGCTTAGATGTAGTCATGCAGGAGTTACTTGGACGCCTGGTAGGGAGACACCCCACAGAGCTTAGAGGTCTTTACTTCACCCCTTCAGGAGACGCAACGAGGAGGGTGAGGCTATAGAGTACGAGGATGCTACTAGAGAGACGATGGAGCCGATTCGTCTGTACCTTAAGGACCTAGAGGGTCTTATTAGACACCTTGATACTGATAGGACCAACATCATGCTTAGCAATAATGAGCTCCAGGTTCAGCTTCAAGATAAGGACAAGATCTTCGCGGAGCAAGACGAGATTGTCAAGGAAATTGAGGCCAAATTTTAAAGCCAGGACAAGAAGTTCAAGAGCCATGAGAAAAGAGTCCAAGACAGGAACAAGAAGATCCGGGAGATGAAGGAATAGTTAGAGGCCAAGGACTTCGAGCTTGAGCATCAGCAGGGAGTGATCGAGAAGCTTCGCTCACAGAAGAGGGCTCTTAGGGCCAAGATTGAGGCCTTGACTACTAGTGTTGAGGATTACAAGACCGCCATGGAGAATGCAGGTCTTACCCTTGTTGATGTGGAGATTGATGCGGAGGAGTAGTGTAGACTACTCGATTATCTTTCATCTATCGTACTTTGATTATTGAGTCGCAATGACCATCCAACATGTGGATGGCTTTCTATGGTCTGTTTGTGTTTTCAAAACTTGTTGTTTATGTCATTCAAACTCTATGTTATTTTGATGCTTGGTTATTGTGATTGTTCTATGTGGTGTAATGTGCATGTTAAGCATCTATGGGTATCTCATTCTTATCCTTATTAAAACCACAGATGCCTCCTCAACATGCCAACCCCAACCAGAACAAGAACAACAACGTCACTCCCGAGATGCAACATTTGATGATAGCGCAAGCTCAACTGATGCAGGTGATGACAATATTCATGTAGAACCAGAACTAGAATAACAACAACAGCAACAACAACAACAACAACAACAACAACCAGAATAATCCGCCAGGATTTGACATGCTCACTAGATTTTTAAGACTAAGGCCTGCAAAGTTCTCGGGAATCACTGATCCAATGGTGGCCAATGAGTGGTTATGTTCAGTGAACAAGGACTTAGTGACTGTTGGCTGCACCCACGAAGAAAAGGTCAGGTTCGCAACACGTCTGCTTGAAGGGCCAGCAACAACCTGGTGGGACAACTTTCAGATCACCACTCCCATTAAGGATGTGACTTGGGCTATCTTTGAGGATGGATTCCGTACAACTCACATCTCATCCGGAGTGATGAATTTGAAGAAAAAGGAGTTCCACAATCTGAAACAGCGTCACCGCAGTGTGGCTGAGTACATTGAGGAATTCAACAATTTGGCGCGTTATGCACCGGATGAAGTTGATAAAGATGCCAAGAGGAAGGAAAAATTCCTCGAAGGACGGAATGATGAGTTGAACCCGCAGCTGTCTATTGCCTATGTTCCAACCTACCAATCACTTTGTGACAAGGCTAACATCTTGGAAAGCAAGATGAAACAGGTTGAGAGCAGAAAGAGGAAGCATAGCTTTGATAAGCACAACTCGGGATCGTCTCACAAGCGTTCCCATCATGTTGATAGTGTGAGTTCTGGATCCCACAAACATGGAAAGTACAACAACTACCACAGCCACAACCGTCATCATGACAACAAGCATCACCGCAGTCATGATAATGACAAGTATAAGAACCACAAGAGTGGACACAAGAGCCACCACAGTGGAGGTGGAAGTGGAAGTGGGAGTCAGCCTGTAAAGAAAGATCTCAGTCAGGTTGAATGCTTCACGTGTAAGAAGATGGGGCATTGATGCAGCCCGTCCTACGGACGCACCTCCATCTACAACACCTAGTCCCCCAAGTGGACCAATGACTCGCGCCCGTGCCAAGCTCCTACAAGCCAAGGTTAACTCGCTCCTTTTCTCATGTGATTTTGGCCTACCTTTGGATGGCTTGATACTTCATGCATCTACGTTGTGTATCCTCAGATATGAAGCAACACCACCACACCAAGCCACCAAGGAAGCAGGACCAGGAGAAGAAGCCGCTGGAGCTCTGCACATCGGAGTCTCCGGTGTAGACCGGAGTCTCCGGTCTCCTACACCGGAGTCTCCGGACCTACCTCCGGTCCAGACCGGAGACTCAAGCCCGGGACAGTCTGATACCACCTCCAGAGACGGGTCCGGAGATTGACCGGAGTCTCCGGCTCAGAACGGAGTCTCCGGACCCCAGACCGGAGTCTCCGGACCGACCGACGCCAGGCATGTTAAAGCCTTTTGTGCCTGGCCCATGTAACCCCCAATTTCGCCCAAACCTCCAGTTTTATTCCAGAACTACCCCCGTTTATGTGGTTGGCCTATAAATAGCCCCACCCCTCATATGTAAACCCTAGACTTGGATAATGATAGATTAAGACACCCCTTTGAGGATCTTCAATCTATTGGTCTCATGCTCCTACCAAGGAGCACCTATTGTCCACCCTCCTCTTGGATCTTTCCTAGCGCGTTCAAGTTGTACAAGGCCTTGGGTTCTCGGTTTCTCGCACCCAAGTCGTCAAGGTCTCACCAAGCACCTCGTCCCCCATTGTTGGCGTGGAGAGAGAGCTTCGCCCAACACCGATCCTAGATATTATGTTGGACCGGTTGCCACCGGCGTGGGTTATCGGCGTGTATCGTGTTTTGTGTGCGTGAGTTCATCGGGATCTTTGCGTGCGTGTGTTCGTGGATTTCGTCCCCTCTTCCTCTTCCACCGCTTTCCCCTCGATCCCGCGGAGATTCGTGAAAGATCGGGCCACCCCAAGGGGTTACCCCCATAACATCTTGGTATCAAGAGCAAGGTTGATCACGAATTTCCCCCCAATTTTTCTTCTCTCCACCATAAATTCGAAAATTTCCCCAAAAACAGCCCCAATTTGCCTTTGGATCGATCTGTCGTTTTGGAGTGTTTTTGGTTGTTTTGATCTGACCAAATCTTGTCTAAGGTGTTGGTTCAGCTTTTGCCTGCGTTTCCCAGCCCAATTTTGGCCAAATTTTCGCGGATTTGAGGACTCTAGGAGTGGATTTCCGCTCAAGAACACGAGCAGACATCCCACACCGGAGTCTGCGGCCTGCACACCGGAGTCTCCGGTCTACACCGGAGTCTCCGGCCTGAGACCGGAGTCTCCGGCCCTGGACGCCTGTTTTTGCCCTTTTTCCTCTTTTCCTGCATTGGCTAATCTGTCCACTTGTTGTTTGTGTTCCGTGTGCGTGTCACCAACTAACAGATAGCTTCCGCAACATCGCCGCGCTCTTCGACACCACGGACTCCAAACTCCTCCCCGCTCCATCGACACAAGATCATCACCATCAACTAAGGTATAACTTGTGTCAACCCTTGTAGCCATATCTTCCTTTGTGTGTACCTATCCTATGAGAGCAACTCATTTTGTGTTTGTCTAAGCATTGTGCACTTGCCATTGGAAAGTGAGAGTGTGAGGGCAAATACAAAAGTTAACATAGTAGCATAGCAAGGGAGAAAAAGAAAAAGAATCAAAAAAAAGAGAAAAATAGAAAGATACATAGTCTCCCAATACAAAGAGAGCATCAAGCTTGTAAGCAAAAGAGAGAGTAAGAAGCGCGCCGAGGCAAGTGCACAAATATATTGCTTACCCTCTTTTGGCAAACGAGTTGTGGTCTCTCCTTGCGTTGGCACGACACCCGAGCGTAGTCTTCGTTAGGCCATTTCGTGCTCACTTTCATAGTCGTGCTAACCCCATTTTTTCTCCACGCGTGTGTGTAGTCGTAGGTTCTCGTCACCTTTTGAGTTGACCATTTCCTTTTGACTTGCGTTTTGTTGGATCTTCTCCACTTTTGACTATCCTTTGCGCTCGGTTGGTTCTTTGGTTTTCCCACAATCCTACCCATCCACCAAAAGCTTTGGAGAGTTGTAACTCCTTTGTGTGTGAGTTTCTTTGCCATTTCACTTTGCACGCTGTTCGCCCCTTTGTGTGGCAATTGGTTTGATATAATCTCCAAGGTGAGGTAAAAGGCTAACTCTACGCACCCTTACTCTCCATATAAAACCCTTGTCGGCTTTGCATCATGGACAGGAATGGTGAGCCGTCCCAACCACCACCACCACCTACGGAGGACGACAATCCATACATGACAAGATGGGACCATTGGAAGGTCCGAGGAGAATTCAACTACCGTTGTGAAGCACTTGAGCGGCGCCAAGATGAACAATTTAGCGAAGCCCGAGCGGAGTTCAAGAACATCGACAACCGCTTCGAGGAAGTCCGAGGCCAAATGCATGCCATGCAACACAAACCTCGGTCATGAAAATGAAGCTCTTGGTCGTGCCCTCGCCTCAACGGATGAGAAGCTTCAACGCCTCATTGATGGGTTGGCAAGGCCACGCTCACGAGACTCAAGATCATCACGGCACTCCTCAAGTGAATCAAGTGCGCCTCGCCGTCACGCTTCAAGGCACCGGGATGGACCCGTCCTTCAATCCATGAGCTCTTCTCAAGCGGTACCATCTCCGCGACATGCCGCAACGTCAAGCTATGATGGTGACCTCTCCGCAAGACCTCCACGACATGAAGCTGACCGGCCTCAACAAAGGGCACTTGTGCTTCAACAAGAACAACCTCACATGGACCATCAAGACCATCGCCATCGACATGTTCTTTCCACAACAAGTGAAGCTTCCGAAGTGGAAGAACAAGTTCGCCAGCGGCGTGAAGCACTCGAAGATCCACCAAGGCGTCCTCATCGACATGAACGTCATCGCCGTCAACATGATCTTCACGACGAGCCTCCTCCACATCACGAAGAAAGAGCGCAGCCCATTGCGCATGCGGCTCGACGTCCTCCTCGCCACATGGCGCAAGATAATGCTCCTCGGCATCAACCTCGACAAGAACAAGAGCAAGCTCCCCAAGTTCACCGTGAGGACCAACAACCTCCTCCTCGTCCTCAACCGCGCCAACAACAAGAGCAAGCTCCCCAAGCTCGTCGTCCAAACCAAGTTCCACCACCAAACGCGGCACCTCAACAACCGCAAGAGCAACGCCACCATCAACAAGAAAGACATGAGAGCTCGGATGATGAAGATGGCCGCCAAAATCATGGCAACCGTCGCAACCGGAACCGCAATGAGGAAGAAACTTTTGGCAAGCTCAAGTTCACCATGCCCAAGTTCACCGGTTCCAATGATCCCGAAGAATACCTCTCATGGGAACTCAAGGTTGACAAGATCTTCCGCATGCACAACTTTAGCAATGAGAAGATGATGGCCATGGCATCCCTCGAGTTCGATGAATATGCCAACCTTTGGTGGGAACAAGTCCAACTCGTTCGTGAATCAAAAGAAGAGCCCCCAATCTCAACTTGGCAAGATATGAAGGCTCATATGAGATCCCGCTTTGTTCCTTCACACTACACGCGTGACCTCTTCAACAAGCTTCAAACGCTTAGTCAAGGAACAAAGACCGTGGAAGAGTACTTCAAGCAAATGGAGCTCAACATGATCCGTGCCAACATTGAAGAGCGTGATGAGCAAACAATGGCACGTTTCCTCAATGGCTTGAACCATCCTATCAAGCGCATCACCGAGTTCCAAAGGTACAACAACATGGTTAAGCTTGTGCACATTGCATCAAAGGCCGAACGTCAAGTGCAAGAGGACATCAAGTTCAACAAGCTAAAGACATACTTCACATACAGGCAAGCTCCAACCACTACTCCGACAACACCAAGTGGAAGCTCCTCAAATACCACCAAGCTTCCCTTCAAGCCAACACTTCCTCAAGGAAAACCGCCCCCAAGTGGCAAGTACACAAGAGATGAGCAACCATTCAATGGTGAGTGCTACAAGTGTGGAGGCAAAGGACACAAGTCGGACGCATGTGGGAACAAGAAAGTTTTGTTCATCCATGACAACGGCGATGAAGAATACTTGAGTGAAGATGAGTTTGATGCAAGGGTCAAGGAAGCCATGGCAAGGCAACATTTGGAAGAGGACCAAGAGCTACTCATGTGTGAGCATGACGCAAGTCCATCGCTTGTGGTCACAAGGGTCTTAACTACTCAAGCCAATGAGAATGAAGACCAACGATCAAACATCTTCCAAACTCGTGCCGGTATCAATGGGAGGTCCATCAAAGTTGTCATCGATGGAGGGAGTTGCCACAATCTCGCAAGCACGGAATTGTGTGAGAAGCTCAACCTCACCCTCCATCCGCATAAACACCCCTATCACATACAATGGCTAAGTGACCAAGGATCCGTCAAGATCAAACACACCGTCTCGGTAACGTTCTCAATTGGACCATACAAGGACACGGTGGAATGTGACGTGGTCCCAATGACGGTTTTCCATATGCTTTTAGGAAGGCCGTGGCAATTTGACAAGCGTGCTTTGCATAATGGTCACTCAAACACTTATACCTTCAAATGGCTTGACAAAACTTGTGTGTTGCAACCAATGACTCCTAGCCAAATAATTGCGGACAATGCAAAAGCTTTAGCGAGGGCGCAATACACAAAACCGTCTTGTGAGAAGAGTGGTGAGCGAGAGAACCACACTATAGTGAGTGAGTGCCACAAGCCAAACTCGAGTGGAAAAACTAAGAGTGTTCTTCTTGCCACCAAAAGTGAGTTGAGAGAAGTGTGGAACAACCCATCCATTTTGCACTATGTCCTTGTATGCAAGGGACTAGCACAAGGAACTAATGACTTGACAAATGTTCCTCCTTCTTTGATGGCTGTTTTGCAGGAATTCCAAGATGTATTTCCCGAAGAGCTTCCTCATGGACTACCTCCTCTTCGTGGAATCGAGCACCGCATCGACCTCATACCCGGCGCCCCTCTCCCAAACCGCGCCGCGTATCGCACGAACCCGGAAGAGACGAAGGAGGTAGAACGACAAATCAACCAACTCGTCTCCAAAGGTTTGATCCAAGTAAGCACTAGCCCAAGCGCGGTCCCCGTGATTCTAGTTCCAAAAACGGATGATACGTTGCGGTTATGCATGGACTGCTGTCCAATCAATGCTATCACCGTGCGTTATCGACATCCTATACCGCGTCTTGATGACATGATTGATGAGTTATGTGGAGCCACTATATTTTCGAAAATTGATCTTCGTAGTGGTTACCATCAAATTCGCATGGCCGAAGGTGATGAGTGGAAAACCGCCTTCAAGACCAAGCTTGGTCTCTATGAATGGTTGGTTATGCCTTTTGGCTTATCTAATGCCCCATCTACCTTCATGCGTCTCATGAACCATATTTTGAGATCTCTCATTGGGAAGAGTGTAGTTGTTTACTTTGATGACATCCTTGTCTATAGCAAGTCACTAGAGGAGCATGTTACTCATGTTAAGGAGGTCCTTCAAATCCTCCGTCATGAAAAGCTTTATGCTAATCTCCCAAAGTGCACTTTTGCAAAAGACAAGCTGATTTTCCTTGGTTTTGTTGTGTCTTCCAATGGCATTGAAGTTGATGTCTCAAAAGTCAAGGACATACGAGATTGGCCCATCCCTACAAATGTTAGTGAACTTCGTAGTTTTCATGGGTTGGCTGGCTTTTACCGTCACTTTGTGAAAGACTTTTCTACCATTGCTTGTCCCCTCAACAAATTGACCAAGAAAAATGTCACGTTCGTTTGGGGAAAAGCACAACAAAAGGCTTTTGATGAGCTCAAAAAGAGGCTCACCGAAGCACCACTTCTTGCATTACCGGATTTCACAAAAATCTTTGAGATTGAATGTGACGCTAGTGGTATTGGCATTGGTGGCGTCCTTATGCAAAATGGGCGTCCTATTGCTTACCATAGTGAGAAGCTTGATGGCGCACGCCTCAACTATCCCATTTATGACAAAGAACTTTTTGCCTTGGTTCGAGTTCTTCAAGTGTGGCAACACTATCTTTGGCCCAAAGAATTTATCATCCATTCCGACCATGAGTCGTTGAAGTATCTTAAGGGCCAAGCCAACTTGAGTAAAAGGCACGCAAAATGGGTTGAGTTCATGGAGTCTTTTCCTTACATTGTCAAATACAAGAAGGGCAAAGAAAATGTGGTAGCGGACGCCTTGTCTCGCAAAAACACAAGCCTTCTTACACGACTCGAAGTAAATGTCTTGGGTCTTGATGACATCAAATCTTTGTACGCGTCCGACCCTTTCTTTGGACCAATTTTTGCAAAATGTTCAATAGACAAAGGGATTGATGATTTCTATTTGCATAAGGGTTTTCTATTCAAACAAAACAAACTTTGCATTCCGAAATCGTCTCTCCAACTTTTGCTTCTTCAAGAGTCCCATGGTGGAGGCCTTATGGGTCACTTTGGCCGTGACAAGACCTATGATATGCTCTCCACTCACTACTTTTGGCCAAAGATGAAGCGCGACGTGGAGCGCCACGTCCAACGATGCACTACATGTATCCAAGCTAAGTCTAAGTCCAACCCCTTTGGTCTTTATATGCCATTGCCTATTCCTAATGCACCTTGGTCGGACATTAGCATGGACTTTGTGTTAGGCTTGCCTAGATCTAAACATGGTCATGATTCTATATTTGTTGTAGTGGATCGCTTTTCAAAAATGGCACATTTCATTCCGTGCCATAAGACCGATGATGCTTCACATGTAGCAAATTTGTTTTTCAGGGAAATAATTCGGCTACACGGTGTACCAAGAACAATCATCTCCGACCGCGACGTAAAATTCATGAGCTACTTCTGGAAGACTCTCATGGCCAAGCTCGGCATCAAGCTCCTCTTCTCTTCTGCCTCGCATCCTCAAACCGATGGACAAACCGAGGTCGTCAATCAAAGTCTTGGCACACTCCTCCGGGTGTTGATAAAGAAGAACCTTAAAGAATGGGAGGAATGTATTCCACATGCCGAGTTCGCCTACAACCGCGCCAAGCACTCCACCACCATGAGGAGCCCGTTCATGATCGTCTATGGCTTCGAGCCCCTCACCGCGCTCGATATCCTTCCTCTACCTCTTCATGAACGTGCCAATATGGACGTGATCAAGCGTGCCCAAACAATGAAGAAACTCCATGAAGACACAAGAGCTACGATTGAGAAACAAGTCCTTCGCCAAGCATCAAGGCTAAACAAGAACAAGAAAGAGATGATCTTCGAAGAAGGCGACCTTGTATGGATACACTTGAGTAAAGACCGCTTCCCCAAGGACCGCGACTCCAAACTAAAGACAAGAGGTGATGGACCGTTCAAAGTGCTCAAGAGGATCAACAACAACGCCTACATCATAGATATCCCAACATCCAAGTATCTTGTGAGCCCAACATTCAATGTCAAGGACCTATCACCCTACCATGGCGAAGATGAAGTTGAGAAGGTTGAAGAGTCGAGGACGACTCTTTCCCAAGGGGGGGGGGGCTGATGCAGCCCGTCCTACGGACGCACCTCCATCTACAACACCTAGTCCCCCAAGTGGACCAATGACTCGCGCCCGTGCCAAGCTCCTACAAGCCAAGGTTAACTCGCTCCTTTCCTCATGTGATTTTGGCCTACCTTTGGATGGCTTGCTACTTCATGCATCTACGTTGTGTATCCTCAGATATGAAGCAACACCACCACACCAAGCCACCAAGGAAGCAGGACCAGGAGAAGAAGCCGCTGGAGCTCTGCACACCGGAGTCTCCGGTGTAGACCGGAGTCTCCGGTCTCCTACACCGGAGTCTCCGGACCTACCTCCGGTCCAGACCGGAGACTCAAGCCCGGGACAGTCTGATACCCCCTCCGGAGACGGGTCCGGAGATTAACCGGAGTCTCCGGCCCAGACCGGAGTCTCCGGACCGACCGACGCCAGGCATGTTAAAGCCTTTTGGGCCTGGCCCATGTAACCCCCAATTTCGCCCAAACCTTCAGTTTTATTCCAGAACTACCCCTGTTTATGTGGTTGGCCTATAAATAGCCCCACCCCTAATATGTAAACCCTAGACTTGGATAATGATAGATTAAGACACCCCTTTGAGGATCTTGAATCTATTGGTCTCATGCTCCTACCAAGGAGCACCTATTGTCCACCCTCCTCTTGGATCTTGCCTAGTGCGTTCAAGTTGTACAAGGCCTTGGGTTCTCGGTTTCTCGCCCCCAAGTCGTCAAGGTCTCACCAAGCACCTCGTCCCCCGTTGTTGGCGTGGAGAGAGAGCTTCGCCCAACACCGATCCTAGAGATTATGTTGGACCGGTTGCCACCGGCGTGGGTTATCGGCGTGTATCGTGTTTTGTGTGCGTGAGTTCATCGGGATCTTTGCGTGCGTGTGTTCGTGGATTTCGTCCCCTCTTCCTCTTCCACCGCTTTCCCCTTGATCCCGCGGAGATTCGTGAAAGATCAGGCCACCCCAAGGGGTTACCCCCATAACAGGCACTATGCTAATGAGTGCCCAGAAAAGAAAGTTGAAGGTGCCAACAAGCCCAATACCTTCCAAAAGGGACAAGTGAACCACATCAATGTGGAAGAAATATATGAGGAATCTGATGATGTGGCTGGTAAGTTCAAACTCAATTCTATTCCAGCACTTGTTCTTTTTGATACTGGCGCATCGCATTCATTCATATCAAGAGCATTTGTTGATAGAAATTTATTTCCAACTTAAAATATTGGGTGTCCTATAAAAGTAAGTTCTCCTGGTGGAGACATGATAGTAAGTCTTGGATGTCGTGACCTAGTAATAGAATTTGGAAAGCATAAGTTTCCAGTTAGTTTGATAATCCTAGATTCCCAAGGATTGGATGTTATTTTGGGAATGGATTGGATGACCAAGTATGAAGGAGTAATAGATTGTGCCAACCATACCGTTACACTCACAACCCCAGATAAGAAACGGATTAGATTCAAGTCTAACTTTGAATCAAAAGGGAGTAAGCTAAATTCTCTTAAGGGGGTTAGCATAGACAGTGTGCTAATTGTGAGAGAATATCCGGAGGAATTGCCGAGAATGCCACCAGATAAAGATGTTGAGTTTCTGATTGACTTGCTGCCAGGATCAGGACCAATAACAAAGAGACCTTACAAGATGTCAGTTGATGAGTTGAAGGAACTCAAGAAACAACTTGGAGAACAGTTGCAGAAAGGATTTATTCAACCAAGTTCTTCATCTTGGGGTGCACTAGTTTTGTTTGTTGAAAAGAAATATAGAAGTCAAAGGTTATGCATAGATTATCGTTCACTCAATGAGGTGACTATCAAGAACAAGTATCCTTTGCCCAGAATCAATGACTTGTTTGATCAGTTAGAAGGAGCCCGTGTGTTCTCAAAGATTGATCGCCGGTCAGGCTACTTTCAGCTAAAGATAAGGGAACAAGACATACCTAAGACTACTTTCACCACTAGGTATGGATTGTATGAGTACACCGTGATGCCATTTGGTTTGACGAATGCACCAGCCTATTTCATGAATATGATGAACAAGGTGTTCATGGAATTTCTTGAAAAATTCGTTGTCGTGTTCATCGATGACATTTTGATCTATTCCAAGATCAATGAAGAGCATGAAGAACATTTGCGATTGATACTTGAGAAGCTTAGGGAGCATAAACTATATGCCAAATTCAGCAAGTGTGAATTCTGGTTGAATGAAGTCGGATTCCTTGGACATATTGTGTCAGGAGATGGTGTAGAAGTTGATCCCGCAAAAGTGTCAGCTCTAACTTAATGGGAATCTCCTAAATCAGTGAAAGAAGTTCGTAGTTTCCTTGGCTTGGCAGGATACTATAGAAGATTTATTGAGAATTTCTCAAAGGTAGCTAAGCCAATGACGGAGTTAGTGAAGAAAAACAAGAAATTTGCTTGGACTGAAGGATGTGAACTCAGTTTCCAAGAGTTGAAGAGGAGACTAGTAACAGCACCAGTCTTATGTCTGCTAGATTTGGAGAAGGATTTCCAAGTGTATTGTGATGCATATCACCAAGGATTAGGTGCAGTTTTGATGCAAGAAGGGAAAGTTGTGGCTTATGCCTCGAGACAACTTAAACCTCATGAAGTGAATTATCCTACTCATGATTTGGAGTTAGCCTCTGTTGTCCATGCACTCAAAACATGGATACATTATCTTTTGGGAAAGCGATGTGAAGTGTTCACATATCACAAAAGTTTGAAGTATATCTTGACTCAGAAAGAAATCAACATGAGACAAATAAGATGGCTAGAACTCATCAAGGACTATTACTTGAGTTTGCAATACCACCCCGGTAAAGCAAATGTTGTAGCGGATGCATTAAGCCGTAAGGTTTATGTGAATGGCCTTACTAAGGGAGAATTGCCAGATGATTTGTGTGCCCAATTCAAGGATATCAGATTGGAGATAGTGCCTGAAGGACATCTCATGTCATTAGATGTTCAACCCACATTGTTGGACAAAATCAAGGAAGCCCAAAAGATAGACAAGGAAATTGAAGAGATTAAGGAAAAGATTAGCAAAGGGAAAGCCAAAGGATTCCATGAAGATGAACAAGGTACTTTATCGTATGGAAAACGTATCTGCATTCCGCAAGATCTGGAGCTTCAGAAACTGATTTTGCAAGAAGCACACAACTCACCATATTCCATTCATCCGGGTAACACCAAAATGTACATGGATGTGAAGGAAAGATTTTGGTGGAATAATTTCAAGAAGGACATCGCCGAACATATTTCTTTGTGTGATGTATGTAGTAGAGTGAAAGCGGAACATCAGAAACCAGCAGGATTGTTACAACCACTACCTATTCCTGATTGGAAGTGGGACAAGATTGGCATGGATTTCATCACTGGACTGCCAAGGACTAGATCAGGATATGATTCTATTTGGGTCGTGTTAGATCGCCTAACTAAAGTGGATCATTTCATACCCGTGAAGACAACCTATACAAGTGCTAAGTTAGCCAAGATTTATATGAATAGGATTGTGTGTCTGCATGGAGTACCTAAGAGTATTGTTTCTGATAGGGGAACTCAATTCACTTCCCATTTTTGGAGGCAACTGCATGAGTCATTGGGGACGAGATTGGAATTCAGCACTGCTTTTCATCCCAGACTGATGGACAGACAGAAAGGACCAACCAGATTTTAGAGGATATGTTGAGGGCATGTGCCCTAGACTATGGAGCTAGTTGGGATGAAAGTCTGCCTTATGCAGAATTCTCTTACAACAACAGCTATCAAGCCAGTATTGAGATGGCACCGTTTGAATTTCTCTATGGGAGAAAGTGTACTACACCGTGGCTATGGAATGGTGTTGGAGAAAGAAACTTGTTCGGGCCAGAACTAATCAAGGAAGCTGAAGAGAAAGTCAAGTTGGTAAAGGACAGATTGAAGATAGCACAGTCCCGACAAAAGAGCTACGCAGATCCAAAGCATAGAGAAGTCACCTATGAGGTGGGTGATAGAGCCTATCTTAGGGTATCACCACTTCGTGGAGTGAAGAGGTTTGGAGTCAAAGGAAAATTGGCACCAAGATATGTTGGACCATTCAAGATTCTGAGCCGTAAGGGAGAAGTAGCATATGAAATTGAATTTCCTGAATCTTTGTCTGCCGTTCACAATGTGTTTCACGTAAGTCAGCTAAAGAAATGCCATCCGGAGATGGAAGAGACTTCTTTGAAGGATACTATACCTTTGGAAGAGGTCCAATTGGAAAATGATCTCACTTATGAGGAAAAACCTATCAAGATTCTTGAGACTACCGAAAGAGTTACTCGGACAAAGACTATCAAATTCTGCAAAGTTCAGTGGAACCATCATTCTGAGGAAGAAGCAACATGGGAAAGAGAAGATGATCTTCGGAAAGACCACCCTCACCTATTTGCTATCCAATCCGAATCTCGAGGGCGAGATTCACCTTAAGGGGGTTAGATTTGTAACATCCCAAAAATCATAATTTGTAAAGCTTGCATAGCATTCATGCATTCATAAGCATTTGATCTTCTCAAATGAATTTCAAACATAAGAGACCATATTTTTGCTTATTACTTATTCAAGTGAGGCAAGGTTTATATTTTATTTTTTAATGTGTTTAGTATTTGATCAGGATTGATTGGAAAGTAAATACAAAGCCCACACAAAAGATTCAAAACAATTCAAATTTAAAACCATTTATATGCCTATTGTAAATATTTAACTAAAGGCGTGGTTTTATATTTAATTTCAAACCCAAAATGATTTTGAATATAAATAGATGTTTTACACATCCTTGGACACAAGAATTGCAGAATAAAATTCTGGAAGAAATTCAAATTGAAACAGATTTGAAACACTCTTTCAAATTCAAATCAGAAAATCAAAACAAAAATAGAAAAGGAGAAAAAGAGAAAAAAATAAACCTAACTGGCTAACCAGCCCAACCCACCCGCGGCCCAGCAAGCCATCCCACCCGGGAAACCCCCTCCCCCTCTCTGTTTCTCACCCGCGCAAGCACCCCCCTCTCACTGGCGACTTGTCCCCATGCGCCAAGTCCCCTTCGTCCCCAAATCGCGCCGCGACCAGCACCGCCACTGCCGATTGATTCCGCGCTTGATTGCGAGTTAACGCCGTCGTAATTCCCTCTCTTACCCCGTCTATTTAACCTCCTCCTCCTTCCGCTCATTCCCCTCAATCCACAATCACAGAGAGCCACCAGGATTCCCACAATCGAACTCACTCTGCCGCGGTACCGAGCATCTCCGGCGGAAAATTCCGGTGAGAACTCCCCGCCCCTTGCCTCCTGGTCTTGCTAGCGTATTCACTGCATCCTTGCGCATCCTCTAACACCTATGGTATGTGCTAGGACAACCCAGAACATCGCCAACGACAACGACTGCGCGTGCCTGATGAAGCACTCAACTCCGACGAGCACACACGGTAAACCTAGCCCTCCCCTTCATCTCTATTTCATGCTCGCACACTCGCAACGTTAGTACGCATCTAACGCTTCCCTCCTTTTCCTCTCTTGTGCCCTGTAGAGCCCCTAGCAATGACGACCGAGCACACCCGAAGCCTCCCGCAACTCCGACGAGGAATCCTCGCCATGTCTGTGCGCCCCGACCCCGTCCAACTGCACGTTGAGCTTCGCCGTGTCTCCACGACCTCGGTAAGCACCAGCGCCCTTGATTTTACTCTCTGGTCTCGCCGGAACATCACCAGCAGACGTGCAGCCGCCGCGATGACCATTTGCACCGCCCGCAGATGGTCAGAGCAACGTGGTCCGCTGGATCTGGATGCAGCGGATGCGATTAGTTCAACCCGCGAAGGGGTACGCGTAGATCTGGGCCTTAGGATTAGATCTAGCGGTGTAGATTAGATCTGACATGAAGGGGTAAGTTTTGATCTGGTGCGTTAGATTAAGTTAGATCCAAAGATGCGGACGCGTGATCCATAGCGAACCGGTATGAGCCAATCAGACGCTGCCGCGTGTCAGGGTTTTCGATTTAAAATTCAGATTTGATTCAATGAAATGATTAAACTTGTAAATTTAATAACTTTTGTTCTGTTTATCCAAAAAATGCAAATAAGATATCAATGGAATCGCAAAAATAAAATCTACACATCTGTAGGCTTGGTTTTGTATTTTGCTTCTGTTAAAATAGAATTTTATGCAGAGACATTTGTGGGCCTATTTTGTGTATAAAAATTATTTGGAAAATGTTTTAGAAGACAAATTAAGTTTATTTGGTGTACAAATGTTTAGTTTATTGTTCAGTACTGTTTTACTTGTCTTGTTTAGTTTAGAAAAATCATCACATGGAATTTGCATGCATTCATATATTTTTGCATGATTATTTGAAATATGAAATTTGGTGCTATCATTTTATGTGTAGATTTTGGTGCTAGTGGTGATTGTGACTGTGAGGATTGTTTTTACTCCCCCAACTACCAAGGAAAGTGGTGCTTCATATTTTTGTCCCAATATTTTGACTATGCATTAGTGATATTTTGTATAGGGCTTGCATGATAATTTTTGCTAAGTATCTATATGCTATGCTTGGGAAATCCTAGTAGTTGTAGAATTATTAGAATTTTCTCTAAGTTAAGATACTTGCTATTTCCATGCTTAGCCTAGCTAGTAGCAACCAAGGGTGGATTATATACATGCTATGGAAAAATATTGCTAAGTCTTTGACTTATGTTTTTGCTTAATAAAACAACTAAGTGAATGTCACACCTGGGTGGAATGGTTGTTTAGGTTATGTTGAGTGGTTACAAAAGGCCCATATCTGTGGTCTACCTTGTGTATCACACTTGTGGAAAGCCACCCAGGAACAAAGGGATTTGAGATGGCATATGCTGAGAAGCTTCAAGTGCAGCCACTTGGCATTATGGGCCCTGCCTGGATCATATAGGTTGCAATAACTTAGCCAAATGGACAGTTGGTGGTAGGGGTGATAGGTTTGGAGCGCATCCATTATTGTCTAAGGGAAGGCTTCTGAAAGGTCTTGTCTCGATGCATGTTGAGTCTTATGGGGAAAGTGCACCACCTCTGCAGAAGGAAGAATCTAAGTACTTAGCCGTGTCCCCGGAAATGGACAATTTGAGCATCAAGACATGGAAGCTATCAAGAATCTCCTCATCACAATTTCTAAGTTAAAACTTGTGGTTGAAAAAGGGTAAAGGTTCACCAATGTCTATTGGTGGTTCCTTGGGAGTTTTTGCCAAATAAAAACTTAGTGTTTTCAACTGATAGGTAAAACTTATTTTGAGCAAAGCAAACCTAAGCTACACTTCGCCTAATTCATGTAGAATCTAGATACTATTATTCTACTAAGGTATTTCTTGCCAATACTATTCCAATGTATTAACCCACTGTGGCTGTAACTTGTGATGTTGCAGGTTACTCTGATGAGGATTAGGGTTATGAGTCTACACTCAACATGCTTGCCTGTGGCACACAAAGATGAAGACTTTTATTTATATTATTAAGTTAAACTCTTGTACTAGCCCATGGCTATGGAGTTGTAAAATACTATGTTATCTTTGGAATGACGATGTAATAATGACCTTTGTTTCTGTGTACTTCATCTTAAACTGTGGATGCTAGCATTTGATCCAGAGACTAGCATTGCAATCATAGGGACCTTTACCTTTCTAAAGGTGGGGTCTTACACCCTCGGTTTTTAGGTCAAGAGGTTACTTATAGGTGAAGAGGGAGCCCGAGGGGGTGCCTGGGGTGGCCGCACCCCCTAGGCACGGGTTGAGCTGACCCGCGCCTGGCAGGGGTGTGGGCCCCCAGGCCTCCACTCCGTCTCGTCTTCTGGCTCCGTGGATCTGGCAAAATAGGATTTTTGGAATATTTTCCGGGATTTTTCCTGATAGTTGATTTTTTGCACAAAAACTAGACACCACAGTAATTCTGCCGAAAACAGCACCACTCTGTGTTAGTTGTATCCAAATCACACAAGTTTAGAGGAGAAATAATAGCAAAAGTGTTCGGGAAAGTATATATGTTTTGGACATATCAACTCCCCCCAAGCTTAGCTTTTTGTTTGTCCTCAAGCAATTTAGTTGAAAACTTAGTGCGATAAAAGAACTTTCACGAACACATTTGCTTCATATGATGTATATAGTCTCAGCACAGGAGTAGATACTTAAACCATTCATGATAAGAAGTATGCAACCAAGTCTGCCTTTGTTTGTAGAGCACAATATAAATGCCAAGGCACCTCTGAAGTTCACATGAAGACTAGAAGTAAAAATATCAGAGATACTAGCATCAAAGTCATGACATAATTAACCAAGTTTTGAGACAAACACACGAATGACAATTATGCTCTCAAGAAGGTGCGCATAGAATAAGTGGTGACTCAACAAGGAAGTGAAAAGGTTTCGAACAGTTTGAAAGGGTTCCAAATGCTGAAAGAAAGGTACTCGCTAGCTTTGGGCTCTCATTGCCCCTAACATAGGCATCTTCATATGGTTAAGGTGAAAGTGAGGTCCAATATGAGTTATATGCTTGACAGACCATAAACTGGAAAATCCTGTGTCCCTTGAGTACGAGGGCCGCTCCGCATGCTACTCAACTTTGGTTACCTACAAGTTCTTGTCATTCTACATACATGCATATCATAGAGAACCGCCAACGGGGTACCCCTTGCACATGACACAAGAGCTATCCCGTGATCAAAATGACAAGGCAAGCAAACAATGAACATCTCAGCGATCTTTTTATTTACTATGTGCATAGCTTTTTATTGAGGATGCTTCACATAATGCTCATTATGGTGGTACTGCAAGTTTCCACCATGATTAGGCATGGCTTAGGCTAGCGGCCCAGGCGTTTCTCTAACACATATATATACTCCATGAACTCATAAGCTCCCCTTTTATTTCACACCATCGACATCCGCAAACAAAAGAGCAAGGTATCAACTGGATATGTATCCATAAGTGTTGAAAACATTCCACGTGACAGCATGGTTCTTCTAACTCCCAGCCTATAATTTGCAAGCATATAACTTTCATGTACAAGTCACAATGGTTCAGGATTATTAAGTGCAAGAAATAAAGTGTGTCATCAAGTTAGTGAGAGCTTTACTAACTAACTTTCTCAAAACAGACAAACATTTTATTTGGAAGAAACAAGACATATTGAATATGCACTGAAATAGCAAATGATGCTAATAGGTAGGTATGGTGGACACTGTTGGCAATATTGGTTTCGGGGAGTTGGAAGCACAAGTAGAGCTCATACTCAGTGCAAGTGAAGGCTAGCAATAGAGAGGGAGCGACAAACGAGAGCAATAACTGTCATAATCATGCTTGCAACAAAACAAGACTAATTATGGCATGAAAGTGATACAAGAATTCTGAGACAAAATAAATTGTCGAGCCTTACTAACTATTGTTTAGTCATATGCATGCGTGAGCATGTGCCAAGTCGATTCACATGAAACATTCAGAGGAGGATACCACAATATCATACCAAAATATGAGTAAAACAATGCAAGCAAACATTCATATGACATGCTACAAACTATTATCAAGCTGGAGCTAATCACAAACAAGCAAGAACCACTAAGAATCCATCAGTAACATACACCTTTCATGAACAGATTAAGCCTGCTCACAATGATGAGTATATGTACAAAAATGAAAACAAATAGAGTTTGTTACCAGCCTCTTACCACACCTCAAGTTGTCTTAATCTTCATTATTGCCCTTCACTTGTGTGACTTGAATAATAACATGAAACCAAAATCCACTGAGGACGGCTGAACCCTGCAAAGAACTCACAAAACCAAAGAAGAACAACAAATATTTTTGGTGTTTTCGATTTTTCAAACAAACAAAGCAAAAAACAAACAAAGCAAAAACAAACCAGGAGAAACAACGAAAATATTTTTGGTATTTTGTGTTTTGAGAAAGCAGAAACAAAAACCAAAAAGAAAGCGAAATAATGGATATACAAAGAAATGACCGAACATGATATATATATGAGTGTGATGTCAGTATACCCCCCCCCCCAAGCTTAGGCTTTTGGCCTAAGTGGGGCTCAACTCCATAGTGACCAAGTCGGTGCACCTCCATAGTACGACGACGAAGCTCCCTCGTCCTGTTACGAGCTCGAGGACTCCCCTGTGTAGTATAAAGAGGGGTTGTATGAGGGCGCGTCCCCTATTAGCTTCCATGGAAGCCAAGAATGTGCAGCTTGTCATCCATCTCCTCCTTGGAGCATGACAAAGGTCCCTGGGAAATACTGAACAAAGTGGTTTGGGGTTGAGGGATTGTCTCTCTTCCCCGTCAATAAACCGCATTTTATAAACCAAGCTCTCAAGGGTAGAGCCATTAGTGACAAAATGAGGTGCCTTCATGGCAGCAAGATCAAGCCTCTAAGGGGCCAAAACTATATCATTTGGATCAACAGCAAGGTCCAAGGCAGCAACAACACGTGCATCAATAATTCACCCATAAATGGGTCCCTTAGCAGCTAAGGGCCAAGCAATGAGAGAACCAAGATTGTACTTAGTTTCATTGTTGAGAGCAGTAGCTATGAAGGCCAAATGATAGTTGGAAATATTACTAGTGTCCGCCCTACCAAGAACACTAGTGGCAATATAGTAAGCAAAGTACCTAATGGCTGGGAGTTGAATATTTCTTATATTTCCCCATTGGGCTCTACGGTTATCATCATTGGTTATCCCGCGGTAGAGCTCCAACAAATCAGCGGGTCGAGCTGGAATCTTCTTTGTCGACCCAACTGTACCAAGTCCCAGGGCCTCACAAAATTTCTTCAATGTCATGTTGTAAGACCTGTGTCAACACCTGGATTTTTAATCACAGATGCCTGTTATGCCATACATCGCAATCCCAGGATTACCATTTTTGCGAGACATAACAGATTGGATATCACAGTACATCATCCATTACAAACCATACATAAGGTCTTACACAAATAAGGATCTCATGATCCAGTTCTTAATACAATTCAAGCAGCGGAATAACATAATAGTAACGATAGCGTAGGCGAAGCTCCATCTTTAGGGTCACAGGCAATGCTGATGATGGGAGATGATCCTAGTTGTCGTAACCTTCCTTTGGTCCGTCATCCTGATACTCCTCTTCATAGTCTGGCCACGGGAATAGCCAGGGACAAAGCCATGAGTACTCTTTAAGTACTCTAAAACTAATACTAACAAGTTAAGGGGGTTTTTGTAGTAGGATACTAAGCTCTAGGGTTGTTTTGCAAAAAGCCAGATTTACCTCTAATAAGTTCATAAGCAAATAAAACTAGTTGAAAGTTTTATAACACCTAAGTGAGAACTTGAATTTCATATCACAACTCTGATGTGGTCAAGTCAAAGTCACAAATCATTTCACAAGTTGTTTTGAAAACATCTCACGGGGGAACAGTATGGCCACTCCAATTGTCCATAACCGCGGACGCGGCTATTCGAATAGTTTGAGACTCTGCACAGATTGTAACTTTCACCACAACATTCGATACATCCATCAGGAACAATCCTGAATTCACCATACTCAGTATGCGGATAGTCAATCCTAACCTTTCAATTACACGCCCTAGTATAGGCACCTCTCCTGTGAGTTTGGCGTCCCAATCATGACCATCTGTCATCTTGGGTACTGCACAGGTGGACAATCTTCATAAGGTAGCCTCAGCTCAGACCTTGGCCGCAAGGGAACCCATACTAAGGTATATAAATTTCTAGTCAAGCCCTACCCAATTTTCGGGTATTGTGGTTGTACGGTAAAATTGGAATGGTATCGCATCCAGACAACCATCGGTTTTATAAAGGGCTAAGGCTCATGCCTCAACATTTGCATCATCAAAATCATCTGGTGTTCAGAAACACATGTCAAAACATTTCAGTAGAATGACTCATCATTCTAAGGTTTTCATAACCATTTTCACCAAGTATTCCCATCTAAATTTGATCAAGTTTTATGCTTAGCACTAGCATCTATAAGTGGGGGTAAAGACAAATGAGGGGTGGTAAACAAGTGAGGATTATCTAACTAAGTTCAATCTCATGCCTTAGGATAACATCAAGATTATCTAACTTAGGCCAAATTTTATGTTCTTTATGCAACCTTCAGTTATCTTCTTAGAATCTATAAGTCACTAAGTAAACTCGAAAAGAAAGCTTTAATAAGGAAAATAAAGTATTAAGCTTGCAAGTAAAACTAGGATTGGGTATCACGTGGTGTAAGCTTGCTAAGTTAATAGCTTGCTAATTCAACTAGTAGTATTAGGCTTGCCTTGTGCAGAGCAGTGGTTGACGTTCTCCTCGGCTTCTTCCTTGTAGTATCCTCCTTCCTCCTTGTATTCTTGTTCGGTATTAGCATATAAATAAATACGAGGTACACAATCACCAAACAATACTTAACTATTGCTAATCATCACACAAAGGTTCACACTAGGGGATCTATCATCATCACTAACATTACAAGGAGTAAAACACTTGTCTTATTTATTTTATTTAAGAAAAGTAATTTCTACTCATTGAAAAACTACTTAAGATTTAATATTCTCCAACTAAAACATGGGATCATGTTGACACATGTCATCACCACATATTTCAGTATATGGGAATGTGATTTAAAGTGGTGTCACAATTTAATAAGGTTTAACCTTTTTATTTTAATTAATTAAAATGACTAGAAATGCCTATGGGGCATTATTTTATTACTTGAACATTATTTCTGTAAGTAAACCTATATATTTTTATATATTCTGAAAGGTATGGTCAAATGTGATTTTGAGAGTTGGAACAACTCAAAAGATTTTATGGTTGAATTTTGAAAAATGTTTGAATGCATAAAAGCTTCTTCCTTGTTATTTTACCATGGGTGATCTAAAAATTTAAATGGTTTAGATTAAGCTTTCCAGTACCTTTCTAACAAAATGGTTTCGTGCATTTTGGTTCAGTGAATCAAGTTGGGTTGATTTTTGAATATAGGTACAGAACTGGGTTTGAAAATAAATGAATAAAAGTAAATTTGAATTGTTGGGTCGCGGGACGTTTAACTAGGCCGGCCCACTACGCATAGCGCACGCGCGGGCTGGTTAAGTGGTTGTCCACATGCGTCAGTAAGACAGTGAGGGGCGAAGTGGTACGGGGTGATCTAGGCTGTAGGATGTAATTCTAATCGAACGTCTCAAGTTCATCGTCCACGCCTGAACAGGACGCGACGAGCACGAACCCTAGCATGGTCAGTGGGGGTCGTGGGAGGCTCACCGGGGCTCCGGCGATGGTCGACGACGGGGGCGAATGAAGAAGTCGACGATGGCGATCCTCCTGGTACCGGCAGCTTCTCCTGGGGCGGCTCCAATCGACGACGCCTCTCCTCCTCTGCAGCGGCGAACTCCGATGAAATTCTGGCCACCTGGTGCTCGCCTTCCTCCGGGAGTGAGTGGGTGTGATCAGTGAGAGGTGGGGAGTGAACTGGTGTGAAGAAAATGAGCGGGGGAGGCCTCCTTTTATAGTGCGGCGAGGGGACCGAAGGTTGCGGGCTGAGCTCGTCGTGGTCGACGGCACAGAGGGATAATGGCATGTGCGACCATAGGGGGCGGTGTTGTGCTCCCTGGCGAAGCTCAACGGCGTGGTGGGGAGGTGTGGGGTGGTGCTGATCTGTTGGAACACGTCGACGCTCTGGGCGGGTCCGACGGTGATTTTAATGGCGCACGGCGTGCGTGGTCCGCACGGCGGCGAACGAGCATGTCTGCGGGGTTGCTGGGGCGGTGGTGATCACGCACACAAGCGGCGAGGGCGGCGCGCAATCTGTGCGAGCGTGTCGAGCGGGGCGCTCTGGCGCGCTCTCGGCATGGCCGTAGAGAAACTGGGCGCGTTCTTGGCTGGTGGTCCAGGGGCTGGCTGCGCTCGGGGCTTAGACAGGGAGTGGCGGTGGACGGTGCTGCGTCTGTGAGACAAAGTTGGCGAGGCTAGAGAGGCATGTAGCTTGCTATCCACATTGGGGTGGCAAAGGGGCTCGGCATGGTCACCATTAATGGCTATGCCAAGCTCACAATGGTGCTAAGGCTTATTAATTTGGCTAGTTCATCTACTGAGAGTATAGAGTGAGCTAGAGAGGGAACAAGGTTGGCCAAAATCACTGCACACTATAGTGTTTGTTGTTTGTTTGCTGATCACAAGGTGTTTGATGAAATGGCCGAAAGAAATTCAAATTTGAATTTTGGATTCAAACTTGGTGGGTTTGCTAGGCACATACTAGGGAGTATCTGGTTAGTTGGATTAGTCAAGGGGCACTGGTTTGATTGGGTTTTGAAAAGGTGTGATCTTCACATATGATAAAGATTCAATTTTCTCTTGTGATTTGAATGAGGTTGCCAATTGTTTCTGAAAGTTTTAAAGGTGGGCTTTGATTCACTTTTACTTGGTCTAGCAAGGGGTGAAAAGAATTGGAAAAGTTTATGTTTGAAATCTTGGACTAGAAATACTCAAATTGACCTAGTGAGCAAGATTGGCAAAAATGACCATTTGCTTTATTTGATTTGTTTTTGATTTTCTCTTGATTTGTTTTTGCATGGAATTGTTGTATATGATGTTATATTCATCTTTAAACTACTTCTTGCTATTTAGGTTAATCACACAAGTTCATTCATGCATTTATCAAATCATCACATACACACATGCATTCATATGATTTTAATGAATCAAAGTTTTTGTTAACCCTAATTTTAGTGATTAGAGTTTGATGATCATTGTTTTATATTTTTGGGATGTTACAACCTGCTATAAATTTTGAAAGACACATCTGGCTTGAACAAGCTGTTAGTAAAATAAAAGCTCTCCACAAATGTTTTAGTGAGCGTTGCATATTGCACGCTCTCATCCTGTATAAAGCTTGTTAGTCCAGCCCTCCGAACCAAGGTTGTAAAATCATCAAGAATCCCAGCAGCCCACAAAAAGGTCTGGCAAGGAAAGGTGGAAGGGTGAGCATCGCCCTCATCTCCCTTGTCGCCGAATCGCGGAGTAATGAGATCCTCATTGTATGAGGGCCTAGCTTGGGAGGATGATCTTTAAGGCCTTGCCCTTATAGGTGCATCACTATCAAATATTTCACCAAATGTGTGGTTGTCCATGACCTCTTTTTTCTGAAATTTTTAGATAAACATCAAACCAAATGATTTCCATGTTGATAAATGATGAGAAACTACTATAGGAACTTGCTAGAGGGCTACACATGCATCAAAATGAAATCTCTAAGCATAGAACAAGCATCCAAGCTCACACAACCTGTCACCTATAGCTTCAAAATACTCAAGATACAATCTATCAATCACAAATCTAATTGGACAAGTGGAGGAGACACATACCAAGGAGCAATCCCTCCAAAAATTAGCAACAAAGATGGGCTGAGCAAGGAGATCGAAAATTGCGAGCAAGAACAGCAGGAGCTTGAGCTTGAGAAAGTTTTCCGGTGTTTTTCGGGAGAGAGAAATAAGATGGCTGGGAGGAGGCACCTTGGAGGGGCCTAGGTGGGCCACACCCCACCCAGGCGCCACCTGTAGGGAAGCCACGCCCAGCAGAGGTGTGGGTGCCTGGGGTGGCCCCCTTGGTCACTCCAGGTTTCCCTCTGCCCCTTTTTTCGAGGAAAATATTTATTTTGAATTTTCTGGAATTTTTTGGGAAACTTTATTTTTGGCCAATTTTCATGGTATGAAAATTGATTTTCTCGTAGAAACAGTTTTTTTAGAAGAAGCAAAAGCAAACCAAAAACCAAACTACAGAAGTTCTAAGACACTCAAACAAGCAAACAACTAACAAAACCAAAGCTAGCAAAGGAAAAGGCAAAGACTAGGAAGGAGAAAAGTAAAAGTAAGCAAGTATAACCATAGTGAAAACATTATTTTATTCATTAAAATAATTTTGTTAACAAGGTAGATCAAGTCTTGTTACCAAAACAATCTTATATGAAACAAAACTTTGCACTCCACAAGGTGATTATGTTACCTCATACTTGATATCATTGGTCCCAATCATAATAGTTTCAAAATTTCCTTGTGGAATGGGACAATATATTTCTCCAACTTTGATGCTCTCAATATTTTCAATGGAATTCAGGCAATAGCTCTTAGCAACCTTCTTGGGGAAATAAACATTATGCTCTTTGTCATTAATATTGAATGTTACTTTTCCTTGATTACAATTGATGACAACACCTATAGTATTAAGAAAAGGTCTCCCAAGAATAATAGACATATTATCATCTTCAGGCATCTCAAGCACAATAAAATCAGTTAGAACCAAGCAATTATGAGCCACTTGAACAGGAACATCCTCACATATACCAACATGAATAGTAGTTGACTTATCAGCCATTTGCAAAGATATATCAGTTGGTATCAACTTTTCTAGCTGGAGTCTCTTGTAGAGAGAAAAAGGCATAACACTAACTCTAGCTCCCAAATCACATAAAGCAGTTCTAACATAATTATTCTTAATAGAGCAAGGAATAGTTGGTATACCTGGATCACCAAGTTTCTTTGGAACCTTACCATTGAAGGAATAATTAGCAAGCAAAGTAGAAATCTCCTCATTAGGAATCTTCCTTTTATTAGAAACAATATCCTTCATATACTTTGAATAAGGAGGCAACTTAATAGCATGAGTCAAAGGAATTTGCAAAAATAAAGGTTTCATCCACTCACAAAACTTGTTGTATTGTTCTTCCTCCTTTGACTTGTGTTTCTTACCTGGAAAAGGCATAGGTTTCTACACCCAAGGTTCTCTCTCACTACCATGTTTCTTAGCAATAAAATCTTCCTTAGTGTACCTGGTGTTGTTAGTGTGCTTCTCATGTTCTTCCTCAACTTCCTCCTTATCAGGAGCATCATTATTACCACTTTCGGATTCAGCATCAGAGACAGATATACTATTAGGATCTACAGCAGGTTCAAGTGGTTCCTCAACTACCTTATGTTTATTTTTCTTTCTCTTACGAGGACTACCACTACTTTCACCTTGTTGAGAATCCTGCTCAATTCTTTTAGGGTGTCCTTCAGGATATAAAGGATCTTGAGTAGCTATACCACTCCTAGTTCTAATTCCATAAGCATGTTTATCTCCTGAGGCATTAACTAGCATATACTTTTGTACCTTAGCAAGTTGATCAAGTTGGGTTTGAACCATTTGAAAGTGTTTACAAAGCATTTTAATATCATTAGAAGTTCTTTCCACAATATCTTTCAACTCATTAATAGCTCTAGAGTTTTCCAATAAATGATTCTGAACTTGTTTATTAAAATTACCTTGTTTAACAATAAAAATTTCATGTTCCTCTAAACATTGATCCGGAGGCTTACCATAGGGAATATCACCTTCATCAAAGTGTTGGAGAGAGTGTACCTCAATAGTAGATGAGTGAGGAATTGGCTTGTATAATTCTTCTATAGAAGGTAGATTCTTCACATCTTCAACTCTAATTCCTTTCTCCTTTAGACACTTTTTAGCTTCCTTCATCACTTCATCATTTAATGTAATAAATCCCCTTTTCTTTGGTGTCGGTATTCGATCTAGTTCAGGCACAACTGGTTTAGGAGTAATAGGCGCAGGTGTATTTAGCTTAGTTGAAGTCCAATCATCATAATTCTTGCTTATCTTAGCCATTAATTCTTCAGCATCTGTAGGAGTCCTTTTCCTAAAAACACAATCAGCAAAGCTATCTAGGTATGTCCTAGAATCATCAGTTAGTCCATTATAATAAATATCAAGAAGCTCTTTCTTAGGTAATGGACACCCAGGATGTGCATGAATCAAGGCACAGAACCTTGTCCATGACTCAGGCAATTTCTCTTCTTCTCCCTGTTTAAAATCAAAAAGTCTCTGCAAAGCAGCATGTCTAGCACTAGGAGGAAAATATTTCTGGAAGAAAGAAGCAATCAAACAATCAGGGCTATCAATGGAACCAGGAGGTAATCTATTAAACCAAGACCTAGCCTCTCCTTGTAGTGAAAAAGGGAAGATCTTTGTAACAAAATACTTGCGCATCTTAAAATCATCAGAGAATAAAGAACTCATAGTAGGAAGCTCATTCATATGAGCCACACCACTCTCATTTTCAGTTCCACAAAAAGGTTCTTTCTCAACAATGTCTAAATAGGATAAATCAAGAGAGAAATCATAATATTTATCTTTGATATCTATGGGAGAAGTCGCAAACTTAGGATTAGAGGACAGCTTAGGAATAATGGTATGTCTAGCAAGGAGACTCTTAATAGCACTAGTACCATGTGTGTTTTGGCACTCTTCAACAAATTCATCAGTAAACTCAATGTAACCATCATTAATATCACAACTCTCTCTAGACTCAGGTGAGCTAATAGGTGTAACAATGTCTTCACTAGGAGTTACAGTGTTTCCTAGACTAGCCATAGTAGAATCTAGGAAAGGACCTAATGAACCACTCGCATCAATCACAGTAGAAGTAACATCATGAGCATCAAAAGAAGTTTTAGATTTAGCAGTAGTAGCAGTGTGTGTAGAATGAGTATGTGGTGGTGGTGTAACAATTTTACTTATAACAGACGGTGAATCAAGAGCAGCAGACGTGTTTAGGACTGTACCTCTTCTTGTAGCGGATGGTAAAATAGGAAACTTTCCATCACGAGGCATCCCCATGATGAAAGGAGTAGCAGTAAACAATAATAGATCCAAGTGAACTTGCAAATAAAGCTATGCTCCCCCGCAACAGCGCCAGAAAATAGTCTTGATGACCCACAAGTATAGGGGATCGCAATAGTCTGCGCGGGTAGTATTACCAAATTTATTGATTCGACACAAGGGGAGCCAAAGAATACATGCAAGCCTTAACAACTGAGTTGCCAATTCAGATGCACTTGGAAATAGTTCTTTCTCACAGAAGTTTATCAGTAGCAACAGTTTGTAGTAGCAACAGCAAAGCAACAGCATCAGTGAAACAGGAGCAATAGTGACAGTAGCAGCAAACAGTAGGATATGAGTGTGGTAGCCATAGGGATGGATGGACGGGCGTTGCATGGACGAGTCTAAACATGTAACTTCAAGATCTAGGGCAATTGTAGATAAATAAGAATAAGCATCCAAGTACTAAACAATCCTAGGGATGTGCTCCATATATAATCATGCGTTCTCGCAATGAGAACTTGCACAACATATTTTATCCAGCCAGCCCGTGGTAGCAGGCACTCTAGGGAACTACTGGCAATTAAGGTGCTCCTTTTAATAGAGCACCGGAGCAAACATTAACAGTCCGTGAACACATGTGATCCTCACACCACAGCCATACCCTCCGGTTGTCCCAATTTCTGTCACTTCGGGGCCTTTGGATCCGGACAATGATATGTGTACACAACTTGCAGATAAGACCACAAACAATAGTATCATAATGATTTAATAATAAGTTCAGATCTGAGATCATGGCACTCGGGCCCTAGTGACAAGCATTAAGCACAACA
This sequence comes from Avena sativa, assembly GCA_916181665.1. Classification (NCBI taxonomy): domain Eukaryota; kingdom Viridiplantae; phylum Streptophyta; class Magnoliopsida; order Poales; family Poaceae; genus Avena; species Avena sativa. The sequence continues at coordinate 259,827,693 of OV702281.1, forward strand.
AGTTGCAACAATGTCAAATAGCACTAATAGAGATACTAGGCACTATGCCCTAACAATCTTATTTGATTACAAGATAGAACTCATCCAATCCCTACCATCCCCATAGCCTACAGCGGGGGATTACTCACTCATGGATGAGGGAAACATTGATGGTTGATGGAGAGGCGTCGGTGATGACGATGGCGATGATCCTCCCAAAATCCCCCGTCCCGGCAGGGTGGCAGAACACAGTTTCTGGATCCGAATCGCGGCTATTTGTGGTGGTGGCGCAGCGGAACTCTTTCTAGAAAAACGTCGAACCCCCCTCAGGTCTTAGGTCAAGAGGTAACTTATAAGCGAAGAGGGAGCCCGAGGGGGTGCCTGGGGTGGCCGCACCCCCTAGGAGCGGGCTGGGTCCACCCGCGACTGGCAGGGGTGTGGGCCCGCCCAGGTCTCCACTCCATCTCATCTACTGGCTCCGTGGATCTTCTGGCGAAATAGGATTTTTGGCATAGTTTCCGGGATTTTTCCTGATAGTTGATTTTCTGCACAAAAACTAGACACCACAGTAATTCTGCTGAAAACATCGTCAGTCCGTGTTAGTTGTATCCAAATCACACAAGTTTAGAGGAGAAACAATAGCAAAAGTGTTCAGGAAAGTAGATACGTTTTGGATGTATCTTTCTCTCTCTATAGTTTCTGCCCCGTAGAGGCGGCAGAATATTTCTGTGGTTGCTCCCCGTGTATTAGGGTTTCGAGGAGAAGATATAGGCGAAAGGGCGGAACAGGAGGTGGGCCAGGGTGGCCACACCCCCTGGTGGAGCGGCCCAGGGTGGCCTGCGTAGGCCCCCTGTGGCCCATCTCAGCCTCCCCTTCTTGCTTCCTTCGTCTTCTAGAAAAATATGATTTTACATATATTTTCTAGTATTTTCTGATCTTCGCGAAAATTGCATCAAAACACCACTTTTTCCATAAGTAATCCTGACTCCGGCAGTTCATCCTCCAAGAATCATCCAACATGCAAAAATAGATGGAACAACATAAGTAATACCTCTTAATATGAAAAATATCAATGAATAACAGCAAATTATGATATACAATAGTGATGCAAAATGGACGTATGAACTCCCCAAAAGCTTAGACCTCGCTTGTCCCCAAGCGAAAACTGAGCTCAGTAAACATGCCCACGGGTTTATGGAGTGAAGTTTCGATCAAAACAATATGGACAATAAGCATCACTCTTACCAATACACAACTCATAATAGAAAGCAACTAACCATTATATAACTTAACTTGCAACGAGTATGGGAGTCACAATAAAGATGCATAAAGACAAATCATAATTGGTAATGGCAAACTTTGTTCTTGGTCAGAGAACAGTTGACAAATCATACTTGGTTTCAAGCAAAGCTTTTGTAAAGAAGTTTATAACAGGAGTTCCTTTTGCTCAAACATAAAAGTATTTTCACAATGATAGCTTTCAAAGTAATACTCATTCATATAAGAACAATGTGCAAAACAAGGAAGATAAGAAACATGATTGAATAAATCATCATATGAATGATTTAAACACATCAACTCAAATACGTGCTGCAGATAGAAAGGAATAGGTTTATTGACTCGACTAAGAAGTAAAAGAAGGGACTCTTCACAGAGGGAAGCAGGGATTTCAAGTTTCATAAAGATCTTTCAAAAGATTATGGTACTTAATAGATTTGAGATCTCATTGCCCCTATCATAAGCATCTTGAGGTGATTAAGGTTAAAGTGAACAAAGATGGAATATATGCTTGACGAAATATAAGTTGGCAATCTCATGTCCCTTGAGTACGAGGGGCATTCCTCATGCTACTCAACTTTAGTTACCGCTAAGTTCTTGTCATTGTAAATATATGTGTATCATAGAGAACCGCCAATGGGTACCCCTTTCCCCATGATACAGGAGCTACCCCGTATCCAAATGTCAAGGCAGCAAACAGTGAGCATCTCAACAATCTTCTTATTTACCATGGGAAATGGTGATTTTTTCTCTCTTTCCTCTTTTTCTCTTTTTCTGTTTTTTCTATCTCTGTCGTTTTTATAAGAAGAATGCTTCATAGATTGCTCACTATGGTGATGCTACAAGTTTCCACCATTATTAGGCATGGCCTAGGCTAGCGGCCCAGGCGTTTCTCTAACACATATACATAACTCCATGGACTTACAAGATCCCCTTTTATTTCACACCTCCGACATCCATAAACAAAATATTATGATATCAATGGGGTAGATATTTACAGGTGTTGAAAGCGTTCCCCGTGACAGCATAGTTCTGCTAATTCCCAACCTATAGGTGCAAGCATATACAACATATATGACACAATGGTTCAATTTTATTAGGGGCAGGAAAAATAAGGTGTGCCATCAAGTTCGTGAGATCTTTACTAACTAGTTTTCACATAAAAAATAATTTTTAATTTGAAAGGTAGATGAAGATTGAGAATTTACTTGGAATAGCAATAATGCTAATAGGTAGATATGGTGGACACAGATGGCAAGGTTTTTGGTTCAAGGATTGGATGCACGAGAAGTATTCCCTCTCAGTACAGGTTTTTGGCTAGCAAGGCTGGGTAGCAAGCAAAAGAGTTGAAGGAAACAAGAAAACATACAAGTGATAAAATCAAACATGCAATCTTCCTTGAAAACACAAAAGATCTTAACTAAAGAATACTAAGCTTATGAGCCAATCAAGAAAGAAATAAAATAATGTCAAATAACTGTAAGTGCTTTTCTCTTTTCGTTTCAAACCTAAAAAAGTGTTTCTACTGACCAGAGCTCGGTTTGCCAAAACCAATTTAGATTTACTTGATGCTCCCAAAGTGATATCAATAATAATCAACAAGATAAATCATATAATAGAGATTGCAAACTAAAATAAGATGTGCAAAAAGTACAAGATGAAACTTCTCATTAATATTCCATAAAGGCACTCACACCAAGGGATACATAGATGTAAGGTTCCCAACCTTTAATAAGGTAGAGATCCCTGTGTTTACAATGGTAATCCCTGGATCAATAGCTAGCATCCACAGTTAAGATGTAATATCAAGAAACAAAGGTCATAATACAACTTTATAACCAGGAATAACATAATTTATTACATCTTACATAGCTCATTTGGCTAACTCATTACAATGCAGCAGAATATAACAATAGCATGGGGTCCTTCATCTTCAAAGTGCCACAGGCAGACATGTTGGTTGTAGACTTGTAATCCTAATCATTAAACTTCACTAATAACAATCAAACCTGCAACATAACAAGTTACAGCCACAAGGGTCAATACATTTGAATTGTATTGGCAAGTGATACTATGGTAGTATAGTGGAGTCTATCATCTATATGTATTTGGCTAAGTGGAGCTTAGGCTTGCTTTGCTCAAAATAGATTTTCCTTATCATTTGAAAACACTAAGTTTTTTTGCTTGACAAAAATCTTTCCCAAGGCATCTCCCAATAGAAATTGGTGATCCTTTCAATCCCTTGTTCACCCACAAGATTTTTAACTTAGAAATTTGGATGATGAGATTCTTGATAGATTCCATGTCTTGATGCTCAAATTGTCCTTTGCCAGGGACATGGCTAAGTACTTAGATTTTACACTCTGCAGAGGTGGTGCACTTTCCCCACAAGACTTGGTTTCACCAAGACAAGATCTTTCAGAAGCCTTCCCTTAGACCAAAATGGACGCGCTCCAACCTATCAAACCCCTACCACCAACTGTCCATTTGGCTAAGTTATTGCAACCTATTTGATCCAGGCAGAGCCCATAATGCCATGTGGCTGCACTTGAAGCTTCTCAACATTTGACATCTCAAATCTCTTTGTTCCTGGGTGGCCATCCACAAGTGAGATACTAAGTTTCCCCCAGTATACTGGACTTGGTGATTCCCAAGTTTTCCCCAGCATACTGGACTTGCATAACCACTCAACACAAACCATTCCTTCCATTCCACCCAGGTGATTCATTCACTTAGTTGTTTTATTAAACAAAACACAAGTCCTCAGACTTAGAAATTTTTCCATAGCATGAATATATATTCCACCCTTATTTTCTACTACCTAAGCTAAGCATGATTGTAGTAGTAATCTTAACTTAGGAAATTCTACTAAGGTTTCATCTACTAGGATTTCCCATAGCATAGTTTATACTTAGCAAAAATTCCATGCAAGTCCTACTTAGAAATATCACTAATGCATAGTGAAAATAATGGGACAAAAGTATGAAGCATCACTTGCCTTTTTGGTAGTGGGTATAAGTTTACTCCTTGATTTTTGCAATGTTCACACACTTCAAATCACTACAATTCAATCAAGCAAACAATATTTCAATCTACCATTCAAGCAATTCATCACATAAAATGATAAAATCAAAGTAATGCATGCAAGCATGTAAAAGGTTGTTTTATTTGTATAAAAGGTTTCTTGTAGGTTATAAACATTTGGAAACACCTATTGGTCATTTTATAAAGTGGCAAAACCATTTGCAAAAGTTTTTACTTCATAAACCATTTTTAACCCTAGTCATAATTTTATGTGGTGAAAAATGCTTTTAATAAGGCAACATTCTATAGGGTTCACAAAATATGTTTTCAAACCATAAAACCTTGTGTTTAGGGTCAGAGAGTTTATTTCCAAAACATTTCTCAAAGGTTTTCTTCCAAAACCATTTTTAATAATTAAACTATATTTTTATTTGACTAGAAATGGTTTAAATCCAAGATTCATTCTTTTGTTTCACCAAATACATTTTTGAAACCACAAAGTGATTCCTATGGTCAGTAGGTTCAAAACACACCATTTTCCAAAGGTTTTATTTCAAAAATCATTTTAGAACAATTTTTATACAATAAACATGCATACACAAGTTTCTGCAAAAACAATCAATTTAACAGAAGCTTTTTACTAAACAAAGTGCATGGTCAGAAAGTACTTGTCTTTCTGATTCCATTTATATTAAATTTGCAAAATTTGGACGTGTGGTTTGAAAGTTATGAATTTTGCAAGTTTACTAATTCAATAGATCAAATTCTGTTTTAATTCAACACACTAGCCACGCGTCGCTTTCTTATTGGTGCGTACCGTTTCGCGTGAATCAGCAATGTGAGGCATTGGATCTAATGACGATCGTGCGACACAGGTCGATCAAAAACGGTTCGTTAAGTTAATCTAACACAGCCACAGGATTAGCATCTAACGGCTCTCAACGTTTTCACCAATAACCAGCGGTGCTGGCGGCGGCGACTGGCGGCGCGCGGTCAGACGGCGGCGGATCTGGCGATGCAGGAAGCGAGAAGGAAGGAGGGATGGCTCACCGTGATCGCCGTGGCTTGGGGAAGCTCAAGGTGCTCACGAGAAGGCAAGGGGCGCACGATGGTGGCGTGGATTCCTCGCCGGAGTTCACGAAGGCGTCGGGTACGGTCAGTCGTCGTCGAGGGCGACGCTACGGAGCACAAAAAGACAAAGTAAGAACGGCATTAGCTGCGCACGAGGTTGGCGATCATGCGTGCATCATCGAGAGGAAGAAAGGCGGTCAACAGTCACCGGGAAAGGTTGACGGAGCGGAGGCAGACGCCGGCGACGTTTAGTTGAGGTGGTTGCCCACGTTCCGGGTCACGCGTGGACTGGTTGAGGGTGCAGAGAGAAGCGGCAGGGTCTGGGGGTCACGCTCGGGTGCACGAGGAGGCGAGGGGCGGCAGGGCTTGGCCATAATTGTCACCGGAGCTTGTCGGAGATAGGGGGTCGTTGCGAGCAATACGGGTAGCCTGAGGGCTCCAGTGGGGTGGCGTCTGGGGGAAAAGAGGGATAAGAGGGAGGAGATTAAGAGGGAGGTGTCGCGGCGAGGATTAAACGCAGCATTATGGCGAATTGATCGTGAGGATTCAACTGCAGAAAACTGCCAAGCGTGGTCTTCGCGTGGGTGGAAACGATGAACAACACTGTGGGGTCCGACGGTCAGTGAGAGAGAGAGAGTGTGGGGGTGGGGTCCACGCATCATAGACTCAGCGGGTGAGTTCTCTGGTTCAAAACGTTTTCTGCGGGATAAAAGAGGGAGTGGGCTGGACTGGCTTAGTGGGCTGGGCTGAGTCCTTTTATATTTTTTTTGTTCCTGTTTCCTTTTTCTTTTTCCATTTCTTATTTCTGTTTTGGTTTTGTTTAATTAATTCAAACACTCATTTGAATTCAAACCTTTGCCAAATTTTGTGAATAATCAAACACTGTTTAATACCACATTCTGATGTCAAATTTAGAATAAAACTTCTATTCTTTAAGTGCCTTTTTAATCATTTAAAGTAGGTCCTTTATAATTCCTTCAAGATTTAATAATATTTTTAATTTACATTTGAATTCTAAATCCTTCCAAAACCTTTCAGTAGGTTTTTATTTGATTATTAAGGTGTCAAATAATTCATCTTGAATTAATTGGGAAGTATTTGATATGATTCATAAATCATTTGAATTGGGTATTTGTTTTATTCCCATGGAATTAAATATAGTTTTATTTCCCTAAATTTTATTTGGAAGATTTATTTTATTTAAATTAATTAAACAACTATTCCACTTGGGTCAATTCCAAAATACTATTTTCTCATGAATTATATAAATATTCTTATTAGAGATTTGTCTTTATTAAAATAGGGATAGAATGGTTTAATGCCATTTTTATTTTATTTTGGAAATTCTTTATCCTTTTATTTTATTTGGATTTGGATTATATTCATTCCATTTGCTTATGGATTTGGCCAGGATTTGATTTGGTCTTTAAATATACCCTATTTAATATTTCTTATTTCATCTTATAAAATCCATATCTTTTTATTTAGAGATCCAAACTTGGTGATTCCTATTTATAAAATCTTATTTAATGTTTATTTATCCTTTTAAATATCTTTAGGATTATTTGCTCACCATTTGGTATGGATTTATAGTTAGGTTCTTTATTAGCTTTGGAAATTCAATTTCCTTATCTTATTATAAGATTTTATCTATGGCTCCAAATTAAGTGAAATTAATTTATATGGTCTTATAATATTTCTATTTGTCTTTCTTGATCCCTTGTAAATGTTTGTTGACATATTTTTATATGGATCAAATCCATAGACTTGGAGATAACTTGAAAATGATTTTTATTCCATTAGGGTTTAGGGTTTGGATTTATTTTCCAAGTGTTTAAATTTCCAGATGCATTTATGAAGAATGCATTTCTCTTGATTTGGATTTTGTTGAACTCAAACTTTAATTAAAGTTTGTTCAAGATGGGATTTTAAGTTTCCATTTAGAAGCAAAAGTTTCTTTTCACCCTGATTTTCAACAATAATTTTATTTTGTTTATTTATTTTTCACATTACAAGATTTGGAAAATCTTGGGATGTGACAGGATACCACCCTTAAAATGAATCTTGTCCCGAGATTTGGGGAGGCTAGGGGTTACAAGTTGGCTGAAAGCAACTAGGGTACTACCACCCTTAAAAATTTTCCATCTGGATTACATCTTGGCTTGCTTGGGATCTTGTTGAAACCTCTCTGGACAAACATCTGCATAGTGTCCTTTGTTTCCACACTTAAAACATGTGACAAGGCTGAGATCCTTCATAGGCTTTATCTTGTGCTTCATATTTTCTGGACAATTGCTTGCATAATGTCCTTGGTTACCACAGTTGTAACATGTGATAAGATTGAGTTCTTCACGTATCTTCTGCGGACAAGTTGCTACATAATGGCCTAGCTCTTTGCAGTTGTTGCACCACACTTGGCTAATCTCCTTATACTTTTTCTTCTCTGGACATTCATTGGCATAGTGTCCCATTTCTTTGCAATGACAACATTACACATGGATTTTGTCCTTCTTTTTCTTGGGTTTCTCCAAATGTAGGAGTGCTTCTAGTTTATGTTCTTCATATGTTATCTCAAAGGTAGGAATGTTTCCTGGTCTCCTTGACCTTTTATTATTCCTTGGATAATACATATGTCTCCTCTTTGGTCCTTTAAATTGAGTCATATTGCTGGGAGGTGCAAGCTGAGATTTTCCTTTGTCTTCATTCTTCTTGGTAGACTTGGCTCTCTCATGGTAATCTGCAATTAGTTGTTGCACTCCACCTTGTTTCCTTTGTTGAACTATGGAATAGATGGGGCATTGGATAGGGACATGGTTATTTCCTTCACATAAGTAACAAGTAGCTTGAGATGTGGGGCATTGGTCAATTGGATGTTTCTCTTCACAGTTAGGGCATTGATCTTCATGCTCTTTGGAAGTGTGATCCTCGTCTCCACAAATGTTGCAAGCTTGGGTTCCTTCTAGAATATCATCTTTGTCATCCTTGTTGTCACTAACTCCTTTGGAAGAGTTGTTTCCCATGTTGATCATTTCATCTGTCACCTTATGCAACAATTGGGTTTGGGTTTCCAAAAACCTTTGCATGGTTGGATCTACCTCACTGGTGTTGGCTATAAATTGAGCTGTCACTTGGTTCAACTAGGTTTGGGTTACTATGAGTTCTCTCATGTTTTCCTCTTGGTTGTTGTTATTGTCACCATCCTTGATGTTGGAGTTTCTTGGAGAAGTCATCTGTTTGGGTTGGATTGGGATTAGAATAGTCCAAAGATGTTCTAAGGAATCAATTCTAATCACACACATCACAAGTCACACAAACAATGTGCAATCAATCACAACAACATTCCACTCAAGCAACAAGTTTCAAGCACATTTTTACGCAACCAAAAATATTTTTATTACACCACATAAGTTGGTGGGTTTGACTTAAACTAAATATGGTGGTCCATCTATATGGTTCACTTGAGATCTTTCCATCCTTCTTGGTTCATTCTTCTTAAACAAGATATTAGTATCCTTAGAGAATTTCTTGCATCTTGGTCTCAAACTTCAAAAGTGATGATGGTTCCTTCTAAGTTGAGTTTCCTTAGTCTTCAAGTCTTGAGCAACATTTCTTGTCTCACTTGTAGTCCTTAGTGATATCCAAGGTTGAAGTCTTTATTGGGAATAAGGTTGAAATCACTTGAAGATGTTGAAGTCATTAGAGTTGAAGATGTTGAAGTCATTAGAGTTGATGAAGTCCTTTGCACATGATGAAGTCTTTGTCCATGGGGAAGGCTTTGTCCATCAAGTTTGAAATATAAGAGATGTAGAATCAAAACCAAAATGGTTTGAGGAAAGAGTTTACAAGATTGTTTGTAAATAAGTTTTGGAACAAATACAAGTCCTATTTTTCTAAGGGGTTTTGTCCAATCCTAGGGTTACAAATCCTACAGGCAACACAATGCTCTGATACCATCTGTAAGGTTCCCAACCTTTAATAAGGTAGAGATCCCTGTGTTTACAATGGTATTCCCTGGATCAATAGCTAGCATCCACAATTAAGATGTAATATCAAGAAACAAAGGTCATAATACAACTTTATAACCAGGAATAACATAATTTATTACATCTTACATAGCTCATTTGGCTAACTCATTACAATGCAGCAGAATATAACAATAGCATGGGGTCCTTCATCTTCAAAGTGCCACAGGCAGACATGTTGGTTGTAGACTTGTAATCCTAATCATTAAACTTCACTAATAACAATCAAACCTGCAACATAACAAGTTACAGCCACAAGGGTCAATACATTTGAATTGTATTGGCAAGTGATACTATGGTAGTATAGTGGAGTCTATCATCTATATGTATTTGGCTAAGTGGAGCTTAGGCTTGCTTTGCTCAAAATATATTTTCCTTATCATTTGAAAACACTAAGTTTTTTTTCTTGACAAAAATCTTTCCCAAGGCATCTCCCAATAGAAATTGGTGATCCTTTCAATCCCTTGTTCACCAACAAGATTTTTAACTTAGAAATTTGGATGATGAGATTCTTGATAGCTTCCATGTCTTGATGCTCAAATTGTCCTTTGCTAGGGACATGGCTAAGTACTTAGATTTTACACTCTGCAGAGGTGGTGCACTTTCCCCACAAGACTTGGTTTCACCAAGACAAGATCTTTCAGAAGCCTTCCCTTATACCAAAATGGACGCCCTCCAACCTATCAAACCCCTACCACCAACTGTCCATTTGGCTAAGTTATTGCAACCTATTTGATCCAGGCAGAGCCCATAATGCCATGTGGCTGCACTTGAAGCTTCTCAACATTTGACATCTGAAATCTCTTTGTTCCTGGGTGGCCATCCACAAGTGAGATACCAAGTTTCCCCCAGTATACTGGACTTGGTGATGCCCAAGTTTTCCCCAGCATACTGGACTTGCATAACCACTCAACAGAAACCATTCCTTCCATTCCACCCAGGTGATTCATTCACTTAGTTGTTTTATTAAACAAAACACAAGTCCTCAGACTTAGAAATTTTTCCATAGCATGAATATATATTCCACCCTTGTTTTCTACTAGCTAAGCTAAGCTAAGCATGATTGTAGTAGGAATCTTAACTTAGGAAATTATACTAAGGTTTCATCTACTAGGATTTCCCATAGCATAGTTTATACTTAGCAAAAATTCCATGCAAGTCCTACTTAGAAATATCATTAATGCATAGTGAAAATAATGGGATAAAAGTATGAAGCATCACTTGCCTTTTTGGTAGAGGGTATAAGTTTACTCCTTGATTTTTGCAATGTTCACACACTTCAAATCACTACAATTCAATCAAGCAAACAATATTTCAATCTACCATTCAAGCAATTCATCACATAAAATGATAAAATCAAAGTAATGCATGCAAGCATGTAAAAGGTTGTTTTATTTGTATAAAAGGTTTCTTGTAGGTTATAAACATTTGGAAACACCTATTGGTCATTTTATAAAGTGGCAAAACCATTTGCAAAAGTTTTTACTTCATAAACCATTTTTAACCCTAGTCATAATTTTATGTGGTGAAAAATGCTTTTAATAAGGCAACATTCTATAGGGTTCACAAAATATGTTTTCAAACCATAAAACCTTGTGTTTAGGGTCAGAGAGTTTATTTCCAAAACATTTCTCAAAGGTTTTCTTCCAAAACCATTTTTAATAATTAAACTATATTTTTATTTGACTAGAAATGGTTTAAATCCAAGATTCATTCTTTTGTTTCACCAAATACATTTTTGAAACCACAAAGTGATTCCTATGGTCAGTAGGTTCAAAACACACCATTTTCCAAAGGTTTTATTTCAAAAATCATTTTAGAACAATTTTTATACAATAAACATGCATACACAAGTTTCTGCAAAAACAATCAATTTAACAGAAGCTTTTTACTAAACAAAGTGCATGGTCAGAAAGTACTTGTCTTTCTGATTCCATTTATATTAAATTTGCAAAATTTGGACGTGTGGTTTGAAAGTTATGAATTTTGCAAGTTTACTAATTCAATAGATCAAATTCTGTTTTAATTCAACACACTAGCCACGCGTCGCTTTCTTATTGGTGCGTACCGTTTCGCGTGAATCAGCAATGTGAGGCGTTGGATCTAATGACGATCGTGCGGCACAGGTCGATCAAAAACGGTTCGTTAAGTTAATCTAACACAGCCACAGGATTAGCATCTAACGGCTCTCAACATTTTGACCAATAACCAGCGGTGCTAGCGGCGGTGACTGGCGGCGCGCGGTCAGACGGCGGTGGAGCTGGCGATGCAGGACGCGAGAAGGAAGGAGGGATGGCTCACCGTGATCGCCGTGGCGTGGGGAATCTCAAGGTGCTCACGAGAAGGCAAGGGGCGCATGGTGGTGGCGTGGATTCCTCGCCGGAGTTCACGAAGGCGTCGGGTTTGGTCAGTCGTCGTCGAGGGCGACGCTACGGAGCACAAAAAGACAAAGTAAGAACGGCATTAGCTGTGCACGAGGTTGGCGATCATGCGTGCATCATCGAGAGGAATAAAGGCGGTCAGCACTCACCGGGAAAGGTTGACGGAGCGGAGGCAGACGCCGGCGACGTTCAGTTGAGGTGGTTGCCCATGTTCCGGGTCACGCGCGGACTGGTTGAGGGTGCAGAGAGAAGCGGCAGGGTCTGGGGGTCACGCTCGGGTGCACGAGGAGGCGAGGGGCGGCAGGGCTTGGCCGGAATTGTCACTGGAGCTTGTCGGAGATAGGGAGGTCGTTGCGAGCAATACGAGCAGCCTGAGGGCTCTGGTGGGGTGGCGTCTGGGGGAAAAGAGGGAGAAGAGGGAGGCTATTAAGAGGGCGGTGTCGCGGCGAGGATTAAACGCAGCATTATGGCGAATTGATCACGAGGATTCAATGGCAGAAAACGGCCAGGCGTGGTCTTCGCGTGGGTGGAAATGATGAACAGCACTGTGGGGTCCGACGGTTAGTGAGAGAGAGAGTGTGGGGGTGGGGTCCACGCGTTATAGACTCAGCGTGTGAGTTCTCTGGTTCGAAACGTTTTTTGCGGGAGAAAAGAGGGAGTGGGCTGGACTGGCTTAGTGGGCTGGGCTGGTTGGGCTGAGTCCTTTTATATTTTTTTTGTTCCTGATTCCTTTTTCTTTTTCCATTTCTTATTTCTGTTTTGGTTTTGTTTAATTAATTCAAACACTCATTTGAATTCAAACCTTTGCCAAATTTTGTGAATAATCAAACACTGTTTAATACCACATTCTGATGTCAAATTTAGAATAAAACTTCTATTCTTTAAGTGCCTTTTTAATCATTTAAAGTAGGTCCTTTTATTAATTCCTTCAAGATCTAATAATGTTTTTAATTTCCATTTGAATTCTAAATCCTTCCAAGACCTTTCAGTAGGTTTTTATTTGATTATTAAGGTGTCAAATAATTCATCTTGAATTAATTGGGAAGTATTTGATATGATTCATAAATCATTTGAATTGGGTATTTGTTTTATTCCCATGGAATTAAATATAGTTTTATTTCCCTAAATTTTATTTGGAAGATTTATTTTATTTAAATTAATTAAACAACTTTTATTCCACTTGGGTCAATTCCAAAATACTATTTTCTCATGAATTATATAATTATTCTTATTAGAGATTTGTCTTTATTAAAATAGGGATAGAATGGTTTAATGCCATTTTTATTTTATTTTGGAAATTCTTTATCCTTTTATTTTATTTGGATTTGGATTATATTCATTCCATTTGCTTATGGATTTGGCTAGGATTTGATTTGGTCTTTAAATATACCCTATTTAATATTTCTTATTTCATCTTATAAAATCCATATCTTTTTATTTAGAGATCCAAACTTGGTGATTCCAATTTATAAAATCTTATTTAATGTTTGTTTATCCTTTTAAATATATTTAGGATTATTTGCTCACCATTTGGTATGGATTTATAGTTAGGTTCTTTATTAGCTTTGGAAATTCAATTTCCTTATCTTATTATAAGATTTTATCTATGGCTCCAAATTAAGTGAAATTAATTTATATGGTCTTATAATATTTCTATTTGTCTTTCTTGATCCCATGTAAATGTTTGTTGACAGATTTTTATATGGATCAAATCCATAGACTTGGAGATAACTTGAAAATGATTTTTATTCCATTAGGGTTCAGGGTTTGGATTTATTTTCCAATTGTTTAAATTTCCAGATGCATTTATGAAGAATGCATTTCTCTTGATTTGGATTTTGTTGAACTCAAACTTTAATTAAAGTTTGTTCAAGATGGGATTTTAAGTTTCCATTTAGAAACAAAAGTTTGTTTTCACCCTGATTTTCAAAAATAATTTTATTTTGTTTATTTATTTTTCACATTACAAGATTTGGAAAATCTTGGGTGTGACAATAGATAAGCAACTAAAGGAGATATACTTCCACAATGCAAATCATCCTATATGATAACTTCTCTATTCAACTACTAAAAAGGTAAAAAATGAAAGATAATGATGTGATACCGCAGCACTCCCCCAAGCTTGGAATAAACCAAGGGGATGCCAAAACCTGATGACGAATCACTCCTTCGGTGGTGGTGGTGTTCCCTTGTTCAGGGTGAGGAAACCCTCCAGCATCTTACGGAACCTGCTATTCGCCTCTTGAAGTATATCCACCTTCCTCCTTAGAGCTCGGTACTTATCACAAAACTCATCAGTGGTTCGAAGGGCTTCCACTGCCTCAAGGCAGGAACTGAAGTCTGGAACGGAGGTCATCATCCCCTGCATATTATGAGAAAATATAGGTCCTAGTGTTAATTGCCCCTACAAAATTAGGTTTTCTCGCCCTTGATCCCGTGGCAGTTTGTCCCTTCTTGCCTGCTGACATGTTCTTTACTTCCTCCTCGGTGCTCCAATCCATGTCTTCACGCCTAGATGCGATCCTTTCTTCTTCCACAGGTTTCTTTCCCTTGTCGTTGGTGGAGACCATGGTGACTCTAAACTTGAGAATATTTCCTGACAGAAACAGATCGAAACAAAGACACGACGAGAACACAATATACGAACCTCGAGGGATCCAGGGGGTTATATATTACGAAGTTTTACGACGTAAGGAAGATACTGGGAGAAAATGGGACGGAGACGGACTCTGGTGTGGTCTCACTCCTGGTGGCATGGCTAGACAGAGCCCGGGCGACTGGGTGGTGTGGTCCACCCGGGCTCCGTTTACTTCCCTTTTTGTCTTGTCACCTTCCATATGGCATAAAAACTGCAAAAATATAAAAAGAAAAGTTTTTCCCGAATCTTTTATTTCCAACACTTTTACCTATTTGGAAACGGACTCTACAGGCTCCTTCTCTCCAACGCCTCAAAGTTCCTTTCATACAAAGCCCCACACAAATCTTCATTAGCAACATTAGTGTATGCAAAAACAATAAACCTTTGGGTTCAAATTTCAAATGAAATCCAACAAAACATAAGCTACTATAGCAACTCCTTTCAAAACCCCAAAAAGAATCTGAAGGGAAATCGATTTAAGAGGCAAATGCAAATGATGGCAGAAATTTGTCAAAATAGACCAGCAGGTCAAGATTGATTTTTTCGAAAATATTCTGTTGCTCAACTCAAAAAGTGCAAAACTAACGAAAGTTGTATAACAACTTGGGGCCCATTGACATAAAACTAAAGCTCCATCCGAAGTATTGGGGTCTTTCACGAATTTTTACAATGAAGCACAAAAATCTATCCTAGGACAACACCTTCTCACAAGTCACCTACTTCTCAAAAGAGGCTAAGATTGACACAAAAACCAAACAAAACGGATAAGGAGCGTTTATTACAGGGGTAATAACTTCCAAGACTCAAAGAAAAAAAGACCCAAAACAAACTAAAATGGGCTGTCTCCCAAAAGCTCTTTCTTTATAGCCATTAAGACGAGCATGATAATTTCAATGATGCTCACATAGGAGATATGGATTTGAAATGAAAGAGAGCATCAAGAAGCAAATATCCAACACATTTAAGTCTATCCCACTTCCTATGCAAGGGAGTTTCAAAAGAGAACAAATTATTGAAACAAAAGGCTACTAGCATAGGAAGACAAACAAATGCAACTTCAAAGCTTTCAACATAAAGCGAGGAAACTTAATATTATTGAGATGCATAAAACCATGTTGCCCTCTCTCATAATAACTTTCAGTAGCACTTTGAATAAAGTTGACAATATAAATGTCACAAGAAACAACTTTATCATTATAATGAGCATACTTACAATCATCAAAAAGATGTCTAAGGTCATAAAATGGATTAATAGAAGCAAGTTGTTCAACCCTAAAATCCTCATTAGGCAATTCATTTTCATAAGGAGCTTTAGAAAATTTGGAAAAGTTAAACTCATAAGATTCTCCATCAAACTTAGTTAAAATATTCTCCTTCTTACAATCTATAATAGCTCCACAAGTGTTCAGATGATAGGACAAGTTTTACTAGGAGCTGAACTAAGCACTAGAAAATCTGCAGGATAATTAGTCTTACCACAAAGAACTTCCACATCTCTTACAATACCAATGTGACATATGGTCTCTTTATTAGCATGGTGAATAACCACATCAATGTCCTCAAGTTCACAAGGACTAATTTCATGCATAATTTCCCTGTAAAGCTCATAATGAATATCACTGGAACTAGCACCAATGTCACATTAACCATAATAGCAATGATCATCAATTCTAACAGAAAGAACAGGGACACTAGCTTTCCTAGTTTTACTAGGATGAGAGACAATATTAGAAGCATCTTCACAAAAGATAATGTGCTCATCTTCTATGTTTATAGTGACAAGGTCTTTCACAATGGCCACTACAGGTTCAATATTTATTTGTTCATCAGGTTCAACAGCATTCTTGGTACTTTTGCTAACCACATTATCTATAATAGAATGTTCCTTTACCTTAGCAGGGAAAGGTATTTTCTCAATATAAGGTTCAGGAAAAATGCGATCAACAGTACAAACTTCAATGTTTCTAGTAGGAACATGATTAATAACATCTTTATAAGGTGCATTGTACTTGTTCCACTTCTTTTTGGGAATTTCTATATAAGAGGAAAAGGCCTTAAAAAAATTGGCAATACTTTGAGAATCAAGACCATACTCAGTACTAATGTCATGAAAGTCATCAGTTCCCATAAAAGATTTAATGCATTCAAAATCATAATTTATACCTGACTTTCTTCCTTTGTCATTCTCCCATGCTTTAGTATTCTCGTGAATACGGTCTAGAAGATCCCATTTAGCTTCTTATTTCATACATGTAGATGATTCAGCACAAGAAGCATCTAATAAATCTTTATCATAAAAGATAAAGCCTTTCATATCACATTAATTAGCTTGCAAGCAAGTGATTTGATCACTAGAATGTTATATCACGGGAACGAGAAAAGAGTACATGTCGGTAACGAGATCAAACTAGGTATGGGGATACCGATGATCAAATCTCGGACATGTAATATATCGCTAGACAAAGGGATTGAGTTACATGCGTATAAGGTTCACACGATCACAGAAGTCATCGTTGAATATGTGGGAGTCAGTACGGATCTCCAGGTCCTGCTGCTGATTATTTATCGGAGAGGGGTCTCGATCATGTCCAAATTATTCGTGAACCGTAGGGTGACACACTTAAGGGATACCGACACCATTTGGAGCAAATAATATGCCAGATAAAGAAAAAGGAAAGCGCGGGAATTTATTTCACTAGACACCAAAACTGTTTCGGTTGAAATTGCTGAAACTGGTTCTGCATGTGAAATTGAATACTAGCAAGGGGTTTTATGTGAATTTTTGTTCATTAAAGTAATTAACAAAATTCAGAATAAATAAATAAAAGAGTCTTATTTAAATGAGAGATTGCATTAAATTTGGTGGAAATTTAATGCATGTGAGTGGATTTTTGAGTGGAGGCTCTTTTATGGGAGTGGAGGCTTTTCATTTTGAGTGGGAGCTCCACCCACATGAATGTGGAAGAGGTTGGGGCAGCCACCATGGATGGGAGCCATGCCCCTTGGGGTGCCCACCTCTCCCTATAAAAGGCCCCCCTCTCCTCCTCTCAAAGCACACCTCCTCGTGAAGGATCTCTCTCCCCCTTCAGATTTTCCCAATGGTCTCGGATCAGTGAGATACATGTTCCCGGTGGCTTTTTCTGGAAGGATTTGTTGCTTCCGCTGTTTTGCTGGAGCGAGGGCACGGATGTTGTCGGGATACCCGGACGTGTGTGCGATCACGGATGCACCACTTCTTTGCGGTGCTGGACTGGATGGTGCTGGACCTGCTGGACCGGATGGACTTCTTATCGATCTTGAGATCGGCGAGCGTTCGACTACATCATACATGAGTACAACCTCGTTAACAATATTCGGTCTTCGAGGGTATGTATTCTATGGATGTATATCCACCCGTTGCTTGTATCTAGTAGATAGATCTTGGTACATAGTTGTTCCCATCGTAGGAAATTTTTTGTTTTCTATGCTACGAACCCTACAGTGGTATCAGAGCCGGATCTATGCGTAGATGCTTTGCACAGGTAGTACACATATGAGTATGTGGCCAATGATGATTATGTTATTTCTTCTTAGTTGTACTTTGGATATTGGTGGCATAGTGGGATGAAGCGGACCGGACAAACTTTACATGTCTTCGCACATGAGACCTGTTCCACACTTGACATGCAACTAGTTTTGCATAAGTGGCTAGCAGGTGTCTATCTCTCCTACTATAGTCAATATATAATTTTCAATGAGTTATCAATAATTTGGTTATCCTTATTGTGGTTCATGTTCGTAGTTAAGAACGGTTCTATCTTCAAAAGCCCTAAGCCACGTAAAACTTGCAATGGATAAATTAGAGGCGTCTAGTTTAGATTGTTGCTGGTCCAGTGTCATGATATAGTGATGTTGTAAGTAGAAGTATGAGTTGATACTCTTACAACACACATAACGTGTAAGTTCCATAGACCTTGGCCTTACACATAGAGATATGATAGTGATCATACCATGATGCACATGATGGAGATCAAGTGCAAGAACCATATCATTTCACTAATAAACATGTGATGTTTTGATTGCATCTTATATTGCTTGTTTGGCGTTTTATTAGCATAATAAGATGATCCCTCATTTAGATATCAAGATAAGAATGTGTTCTTCCTTAAGTATGCACCGACAATGTTTCGTCGCTTCAAGACATCACGTGATGATCGGGTGTACTTGAATCCATGAGCATATCTCGGGTGTAAGACAGTTACACACGCGAATACTAAGGTTCTTACTTGGCGAGCCTGGCATGTACAGACATGGCCTCGGAACACAGACCGAAAGGTTAAGCATGAGTCATATGTTTTGATATGATGACCATATGGATGCTCGCCTTTGAAGCTACACCGACTCACGTGATTATCGGACTTGGTGTAGTGGATTTGGTTCATGTAATCACCAAAAAGACACGAGGGATGTCGTTTTTGAGTGGGAGTTCATTTCTAATTTGGATTAGTAGAACTCAATTTATCATAAATTAAATCAAAGTGAATTTGCATAATTTGTTGTAGTCATTGGAATTCGTTCACCACCTTATGCTTAGTTGTAGTTGAGATAACAGAACTATAGAATTCTGGATATTTACTTTACGAACTGGTATCGTATTGTGTTGAGTGTCAATCTAAAGTTTAAAGTCATATTGCAAACTTTCAGTAAACTCTATTTACTCTGTGAAATTTAATAATTGGTATTAAATAGAGAGTAACAATTCCAGTGTTAGTATCTTAAGTATCATGTTTGCCTCCATGTTTGTTGATTGTTTTAATATCAAGTTTATCTAGGAGCTGAAAAAATTGTTTCAGAAACCATCATGTGTGGAAGATATAACGATATCTAAAACAATGTTTTGGTTGAAATATGATAGAGTATAATATATGTTCTCGGATTGGATGAGAATTTGCAAAGGTTGGAGATGCTAGACATCCTAATCATCCAAAAGGGTTTTGGAAAGTAATGTTATACTCACGATTCGCCTTTATAAGCTACATTAGCTTGATCATGAAAGTCATCATGATAAGGATGAATAGAAGATGTATGTAAAGTTTTTACTACACTAAAAGATTACTAAAGAATGGATTTTGAAAGAATGCCGATCATTTGATGATGGTGATCTACTTCAAAGTGCAAGTAGTCCAGAGGTATTAGTATTTGAATATACATGCTTTGGACTATGTGTCATGTAGATGGCTCCATAGTTGATGTTGATAGATTCCACCATGATTAGGCATGGCTTAGGCTAGCGGCCCAGGCGTTTCTCTAACACATATACATAACTCCATGGACTTACAAGATCCCCTTTTATTTCACACTGACAACATCCGTAAACAAAAGAGCATGATATCAAATGGGTATATATTTACAGGTGTTGAAAGCGTTCCCCATGAAAGCACTGTTCTGCTAACTCCTAGCCTATAATTTTCAAGCATATAACTTTCATGGACAGTCACAATGGTTCAGGTTTATTAAGTGCAAGAAATAAAGTGTGCCATCAAGTTCGTGAGAGCTTTACTAACTAACTTTCTCATAACAAGCAAACATTTTATTTGTAAGAAAACAAGGCATATTAAATATGCATGGAATAGAAAATGATGATAGTAGGTAGGTATGGTGGACACTTTTGACAAATTTGGTTTTGGGGAGTTGGAAGAACGAGTAGAGCTCATACTCAGTGCAAGTGAAAGCTAGCAATAGAGAGGGAGCGACAAACGAGAGAGCAATAACTTTCATACTCATGCTTGCAACAAAATAGGACTAATTATGGCATGAAAGTGATACAAGAACTCTGAGGCAAAAAAATCATCGAGGCTTAACTGACTACTGTTTAGTCATATGCATGTGTGAGCATGCGCCAAGTCGATTCAAATGAAACATTCAAAGGAGGATACCACAATGTCATACCAAGTTATGAATAGAACAATGCAATCAAACATTGATATGACATGCTACAAACTATTAGCAAGTTGGAGCTAATCATAAGAGAGCTAGTACTACTAAGCATCCATATATAACATATGAAGGGAATATGCCCGAGAGGCAATAATAAAGTGGTTATTATCGTATTCCTTGTATATGATAAATGTTTATTTTGCATGCTGTAATTGTATTAATACGGAAACGTTAATACATGTGTGTTTAATAAACAAAAGTAAGTTCCTAGTTATGCCTCTCTTATAAACTAGCTCGTTGATTAACAAGATGATCAAAGGTTTCCTGATCATGGACATTGGATGTTGTTAATAACAAGATCACAACATTAGTGTAATGGTGTGATGAACATTCATCCGAAGTATAGCATTACGATCAAAGTCATTGAGTTTATATTGCTATAACAACTTACGAAGTTATCCTAATCCTTAGACCATGAGATCATGTCAATCACTAACACCGGAAGAGTTTCTTGATAACATCAAACGTCACACCGTAACAGGGTGATTATAAAGATGGGTTCAGAACTTCTAAAGTATGTTGAGGCCCATGGATCGAGAGTGTAATTTGTTCATCCTGATGACGGATAGATATGCTCTGGGCCCTCTCCGTGATATCACATTGATTACCTTGCAAGCAAGTGATTTGATCACTAGAATGTTATATCACAGGAACGAGAAAAGAGTGCATGTTAGTAACGAGATCAAACTAGGTATGGAGATACCGATGATCGAATCTCGGACATGTAATATATCGCGAAACAAAGGGATTAAGATACTAGCATAAAAGGTTCCGACGATCACAAGAAAGTCATCGTTGAATGTGTGGGAGTCAGTATGGGTCTCCAGATCCCGCTTCTGATTATTGATCCGAGAGGGGTCTCGATCATGTCCCCATTATTCGCGAACCGTAGGGTGACACACTTAAGAGACACCGACATCCATTTGGAGCAAAAGTTTCATGCCGAAAAGAATAACAAGCGCAGGAATTTATTTCACTAGATACCGAAACGGGTTTTCGGGTGAAATTGCAGAAAGTGTTTCTGCATGTGCAATGAAATACTAGCAAGGGGTTATATGTGAATGTTTGTCATTAAAGTAATTGATAAAATTATGAATAAATAAAAGGAGTTTTATTTAATGAGAGTTTGCATTAAATTTGGTCGAAATTTAATGGGAATTTGAGTGGGTTTTTGAGTGGAGGCAATTGAAAGGCATTTGAGTGACTGGAGTGTCCACCCACATGAATGTGGAAGAGGTGGGGGCAGCCCCATGGATGGGCGCATGGCCCCTTGGGTGCCCCCCTCTCCCTATAAAAGGAGCCCCCTCCCTCTCTCTCACTCACACCTCCTCGTGAAGGATCTCTCTCCCCCTCTAGAATTTATCCCCCATGGTCTCGGACTAGCGAGATACATGTTCCCGGTGGCTATTCGGCAAGAAAGAGTTGTGCTTCCGCTGTATCGCTGGAGCGAGGAGGCGGAGGTTGTTCGGTGCCTCGAACGTGTGTGCGAGCACGGATGCGCTGCTGTTTTGCGGCGCTAGGACTTCCTCTCGATCTTGAGATCGGCAAGAGATCGTCTACATCAACCACGAGTTTGGACTCGTTAAGCTTTGTCGGTCTTCAAGGGTATGTTCTCTACGGATATACATCCGCCCGTTGTTTGTATCTAGTAGATAGATCTTGGTACATAGTTGTTCCCATCGTAGGAAAATTTTTGTTTTCTATGCTGTGAACCCAACAGTGGTATCAGAGCCGGATCTATGCGTAGATACTTTGCATGGGTAGTACACATATGAGTATGTGGGCGATGATGATCATTTTATTGCTTGTTAGTTGTACTTTGGATATTGGTGGCATAGTGGGATGAAGCGGCCCGGACAAACTTTACATGTCCTCGCACATGAGACTTGTTCCACGCTTGACATGCAACTAGTTTTGCATAAGTGGCTAGCGGGTGTCTGTCTCTCCTACTATAGTCAATATCTAATTTGCAACGAGTTGTCAACAATTTGGTTATCCTCGTTGTGGTTCATGTTCGTAGGTAAGAACGGTTGTATCTTCGAAAGCCCTAAGCCACGTAAAACTTGCAATGGATAAATTAGAGTCGTCTAGTTTAAATTGTTGCTGGGCTAGTGTTATGATATGGTGATGTTGTAAGTAGAAGTATGAGATGATACTCTTACAACACACATAGCGTGTAAGTTCCATAGACCTTGGCCTTACACATAAAGGTATGATAGAGATCATACCACAGTGCACATGATGGAGATCATATGCGGGAACCATATCATTTCACTAATAAACATGTGATGTTTTGATTGCATCTTATATTGCTTGTTTGGCGTTTTATTAGCATAATAAGATGATCCCTCATTTAGATATCAAGATAAGAATGTGTTCTTCCTTAATTATGCACCGACAATGTTTCGTCGCTTCAAGACATCACGTGATGATCGGGTGTACTTGAATCCATGAGCATATCTCGGGTGTAAGACAGTTACACACGCGAATACTAAGGTTCTTACTTGGCGAGCCTAGCATGTACAAACATGGCCTCGAAATACGGACCGAAAGGTTAAGCATGAGTCATATGTTTTGATATGATGACCATATGGATGCTCGCCTTTGAAGCTACACCGACTCACGTGATGATCGCACTTTGTGTAGTGGATTTGGTTCATGTAATCACCAAAAAGGCACGAGGAATGTCTTTTTTGAGTGGGAGTTCATTTCTAATTTGGATTAGTAAAACTCAATTTATCATAAATTAAATCAAAGTGAATTTGCATAATTTGTTGTAGTCATTGGCATTCGTTCACCACCTTATGCATAGTTGTAATTGAGATAATAGAACTATAGAATTCTAGATATATACTTTACGAACTGGTATCGTATTGTGTTGAGTGTCAATCTAAAGTTTAAACTCCTATTGCAAACTTTCAGCAAACTCTATTTACTCCGTGAAATTTAATAGTTAGTATTAAATCGAGAGTAACAATTCCAGTGTTAGTATCTTAAGTATCATGTTTGCCTCCATGATTCTTGATTGTTTTAATATCAAGTTTATCTAGGAGCTGAAAGAATCATTTCAGAAATCATCATGTGTGGCAGATATAACGATATCTGAAACAATGTTTTGGTTGCAATATGATAGAGTATAATATATGTTCTCATATTGGATGAGAATTTACGAAGGTTGGAGATGCTAGACATCCTAATCATCCAAAAGGGTTTTGGAAAGTAATGTTATACTCATGATTCGCCTTTAGAAGCTACAGTAACTTGATCATGAATGTTGTCATGATAAGGGTGAATAGAATATGTATGTAAAGTGTTTACTACACTAAAATATTACTAAAGAATGGATTTTGAAAGAATACCGATCATTTTGATGATGGTGATCTACTTCAAAGTGCAAGTCCAAAGGTATTATTTTTTGAATATACACGCTTTGGACTATGTGTCATGTATATGGCGCCACTGTTGATGTTGATATATTCTTTTAAAAGGAAAAGGAAATGCTGGAAGAGAATCTATAAAATATACTTGGCAGAAAAGAAAAGATTGGAAATATCCAATTTAGGTATATGGATCATATACATGTTATGGTTGTATTCTTTGCTTGTTAAACAATGTGGTTCTTGGGTATTGGATACCGAATTGGTTGGTATGAAATTTCATACGGAACAACGCAATTCATGAACCACAATGGCCTAAGTAACTAGCAAGATAATATGTGATGATGTTCATCGAAAACAAACAAACCGTTGTTTGTATTTCTCGTTGACATCAAAGCTTGACTTCAAGATTTGTTTTAATAATTGTTATTTGAATCAGGTATTATGAGAACAAAGGTTGTTCAAATAATTACCGTATTCCATATAAGATGTATGATTTACAAATCTAGTTGGAGAAATCACATCCATAAAGCCTAATGCTAAAATGTCGCAAGACAAATGATTGAAAGATCACTTACGAAGTGACATCGCTGTTTAAATTATATTGGAAAGAAAACATGAAGAATCTCCATATTCATGGATTTTTAGAGTATTTGATTTGATCAAGTGACGCTTGTGAGACTTTCAACGTGATAATTAAAACTTTGTTCAAAGGCCAAAGAAGAACGAACGACTAAATTATTGGAATTTATACATATCGATGTATGTAGTCCATTATGTATAGTCGTAAGCGATGGATTTCAACTTCATATGCTTTCTCCGGAAATTTGAGTGAATGTTCACTTAATGAGAAAGAAGTATGAAATATTTGAAAACGTTTCAAAGACTTTCAAGATGAAGTGCAAAGTCATTGTAACAAGAAAATAAATGGTTTATGATTTTATCATAAGGGGTTTGTTTGAGTTACAAGTGTAACAAGAAAATAAATGAATTATGATTTTATCATAAAGGGATTTATTTGAGTTGCAAGTTTAGCAAAACACCTAGATTTACATATCCCGAAACACCATAGGAATATGGAGTGTTTGAGATTTATA
The DNA here is from genome assembly GCA_916181665.1 of Avena sativa. Classification (NCBI taxonomy): domain Eukaryota; kingdom Viridiplantae; phylum Streptophyta; class Magnoliopsida; order Poales; family Poaceae; genus Avena; species Avena sativa. The sequence continues at coordinate 259,852,536 of OV702281.1, forward strand.
ATGAAACCTTGTTTGACATGGTTGGATCAAAGGTGTTATTGATAAAACTGCCATTATGTTTTAAAAGATTAAAGCTTTAGAGACTTCAGCTTTTACACTGAAAAGAGCTCCATCTTGATCCGTTGAAATGACACCATATGAGTTATGGTTTGGGGTAAAACCCAAGTTGTCATTTCTTAAATTTTGGTAGGCTAAACATAAGTAAGATGTTTACAACCAAAGCCGGATGAGCATGTCTTTGTAGGTTATTTCGAATAACAATTGGTTATTCCTCCATAACACCGAGGACAAAATGGTTTGTCGCTTGAAATGTGAAGTTTCTTGAAAAATGAATTTTTCGCAAAAGTTAAGTGGGAGGACAATAGAACTTTGATAAGGTTAACGAACCTTAGCTAAATGTGATGAGTTGCGCAGCGCCGGAAATCGTTCTGGAGGCTGCCATAATGCTCATAGCTTGTGTGCCTCAAAGGTTGTGGTCACAGAGATCTAAGTTCTTATTGAACCAAGTCGGTCGAATAAACAATCAAATACTAAGATTTGAAAGTAAATCATTATTGTTTGACAATGATGAACCGACTATATGCAAAGAAGCGATGATGGGCCCTGACTCCGTCAAATGGCTTGAAGCCATAAAATCCGTGATAGTTCCATACACGAGAAATCAAGTTTTGAACTTGGAAGACCCTCTGGAAAGGTGTAAAAACCTATCGGTCGTATTTGGATCTAAAAAGAAACAGACATGGATGTTTCACATCTATGAAATAGTTGACATGTCGTAAAGTATTTTACAACAATGTTCAAGGAGTTGACTATGACAAGATTTGATCTTTCATAGCGATATTTAGTCTAGACGGATTAAAGTAGCAACCACTACATATAATTTGGTATATGGTAGATGAATAAACAAAACAAAATTCTTATAATAGAATGGTTACCTAGGACGTGTACAAGACACGGTCCAAAGGGTTTTGTTAAAATTCAAAGGATGCTAAAAGGGCATGCAAACTTCAATGGTTGAAGTAAGCATCGCGGAGTTGGAATCTTCACCTTAATGAAAAGGAGTTTTCATCAAGAGATGATGAAGATGCTTGCATTTGCAAGAAATTAAGTGGGAGCGCTGAGACATATTTCTAATACATTATGTGGATGACATCTTGTTGATTAGAAATGATGTATCTTTTATTGACAAATGTTAAGAATTTCATTTCGATGAAATACTTAGGCAAAACCCGAATATTTAGCATGAATGTCTATAGTGGATAGACTGTGACGCCAATATGGTTGTGCCAAACATACATATATGAGATATTGAAGGAGTTCAATATAGAAATGACAAGAAACAGTTCTTGTTGCATGGAAAGGAATTGAATCAAGATTCAAGTGTATCGACACTTGATAAGTGAAACAAGATTCAAGTGCTTTGACACTTGATGAGTGAAATCACGAGAATGTTTTTGATCAATCATACCATGATATGTACACATCCAGATATGTCCTATGCTCTAAGTGTTATGAGCATATACCAGAATGAATCATAAAATGATCATTGGACGATAGTGAGGATATTCTTATAATCTTTTTGAAAGAACTAAGAATATATTTGTGTAGAGGTGACAAACAATTACAAATAGTTCATTGTAAAGCGTTACATTGATACTAGGTTTGTCACAAGATACAAATTAAGTTTATCTCAATTTAAACTATTGGTGACACAATGTAATGGAAAGGAGTTTCCATGATAGATTTGGCAGAGTTCCAAAGTTAAGACATTGTGACGAAGACTACAACAAAAGGCTAAGTATATGACTGCTATAGTAGCAGCAAAGGAGGGCATTTGTGTCAAGTAGTTTGTTATAAAACTAAGGTGTAGTTCGCAATGGGCTAACACTAAAGATATATTGTACGACAATAGTATCGACATGATTTAACCCCAAGGAACTAAAGGTCTCACCAAAAGACCAAATTTATACAATGCCATCTCATTGGAGAATTAGTGATGCGTGGAGACGCAAAAATATGCAAATACACACGGACCTGAAAGTGTCAGATCCGTAGATTATGTTAACCACTTACAATCGCGTATATGGAACACCATAAAGCCATAGGTGTTCAATACGCAAAGTTTTCAAACTAGATTATTGTCTCTAGTGCAAAGGGGAGACTGAAGGGAATATGCCCGAGAGGCAATAATAAAGTGGTTATTATCGTATTCCTTGTTTATGATAAATGTTTATTTTTCATGTTATAATTGTATTATTACGAAAATGTTAATACATGTGTGTTTAATAAACAAAAGTAAGTTCCTAGTTATGCCTCTCTTATAAACTAGCTCGTTGATTAACAAGATGATCAAAGGTTTCCTGATCATGGACATTGGATGTTGTTAATAACGAGATCACAACATTAGTGTAATGGTGTGATGAACATTCATCCGAAGTATAGCATTACGATCAAAGTCATTGAGTTTATATTTCTATAACAACTTACGAAGTGATCCTAATCCTTAGACCATGAGATCATGTCAATCACTAACACCGGAAGAGTTTCTTGATAACATCAAACGTCACACCATAACAGGGTGATTATAAAGATGGGTTCAGAACTACTAAAGTGTTATGTTGAGGCCCATGGATCGAGAGTGGAATTTGTTCATCCCGATGACGGATAGATATGCTCTGGGCCCTCTCGGTGATATCACATTGATTAGCTTGCAAGCAAGTGATTTGATCACTAGAATGTTATATCACAGGAACGAGAAAAGAGTGCATGTCAGTAATGAGATCAAACTAGGTATGGAGATACTGATGATCGAATCTCGGACATGTAATATATCGCGAAACAAAGGGATTAAGATACTAGCGTAAAAGGTTCCGACGATCACAAGAAAGTCATCGTTGAATGTGTGGGAGTCAGTATGGGTCTCCAGATCCCGCTTCTGATTATTGATCCTAGAGGGGTCTCGATCATGTTCGCATTATTCGCGAACCGTAGGGTGACACACTTAAGAGACACCGACATCCATTTGGAGCAAAAGTTTCATGCCGTAAAGAATAACAAGCGCAGGAATTTATTTCACTAGATACCGAAACGGGTTTTCGGGTGAAATTGCAGAAAGTGTTTCTGCATGTGAAATGAAATACTAGCAAGGGGTTATATGTGAATGTTTGTCATTAAAGTAATTGACAAAATTCTGAATAAATAAAAGGAGTTTTATTTAATGAGAGGTTGCATTAAATTTGGTGGAAATTTAATGGGAATTTGAGTGGAGGGAATTGAAAGGCATTTGAGTGAGTGGAGTGTCCACCCACATGAATGTGGAAGAGGTGGGGGCAGCCCCATGGCTGGGCGCATGGCCCCTTGGGTGCCCCCCTCTCCCTATAAAAGGCGCCCCCTCCCTCTCTCGCACTCACACCTCCTCGTGAAGGATCTCTCTCCCCCTCTAGAATTTATCACCCATGGTCTCGGACTAGCGAGATACATGTTCCCGGTGGCTATTCGGCAAAAAAGAGTTGTGCTTCCGCTGCATCGCTGGAGCAAGGAGGCGGGGGTTGCTCGGTGCCTCGAATGTGTGTGCGAGCACGGATGCGCTGCTGTTTTGCGGCGCTAGGACTTCCTCTCAATCTTGAGATCGGCAAGAGATCGTCTACATCAACCACGAGTTTGGACTCATTAAGCTTTGTCGGTCTTCAAGGGTATGTTCTCTACGGATATACATTCGCCCGTTGTTTGTATCTAGTAGATAGATCTTGGTACATAGTTGTTCCCATCATAGGAAATTTTTTGTTTTCTATGCTGCGAACCCAACAACATACACCTTACATGAACCGACTAAGCATGCCCACAATGATGATTATATGTAAAAAAAGTAAAAACAAATAGAGTTCATTACCAGCCTCTTACCACACCTAAAGTTGTCATTAATCTTCATTATTGCCCTTCACTTGTGTGGCTTGAATAATAACATGAAACCAAACTCCACTTAGGACTGTTGAACCCTGCAACGAACTTCACAAAACCAAAGAAGAACAGCAAATATTTTTGGTGTTTTCGATTTTTTTAAAAGCAAACAAAGCAACATCTTTTTGGAGTTTTCTTAAGGAAAACCAAAGCTAAAAAGCAAAGAAACAAGCCAAGAGAAACAACGAAAATATTTTTGGTCTTTTTTGTGTTTTAAGAAAGCAAAACCTAAAAAGAAAGCGAAACATGGATATACAAAGAACCGACGAAACATGATATATAGATGAGTGTGATGTTGGCATACCTCCCCCCAAGCTTAGGATTTTGGCCTAAGTGGGGCTCAATAGCGCGGGTAGTAACCCCAAGCTAGTGGGTCATCATAGGAATGATCATAATCAGGCCCTCGCGATGAAGAAGAAAGGCTCCAATCATAGGAGGGCTGCTGGTATGAAGACTCCCCCATGTTGGAGGGCCGAACCGAATCATCTTCGGCATCCTCTCCAACATTCTCCTCTTGTTGGGAGAGCTCCGACACATATGTGTCAAGTTCTTCCTCCGTGAGTGACCATCCTTGCCTGTTATCAAAATTAAACAAAGCAGGTGCGGGAAAAGAAACTAGTTTCTCAGATCTACCCCCTCTCCAACCACACTTGACAAAGGATATATCTTACGGTAAATCTCTCAAAGTAGCCTAAGAAGAAACAAAATTGTGCTGAACCATGGAATTGAGATCGAGGCTCTCTATGGGGACCCGAAAATCTGAATGATGAAGCTCTAAACCATGAAAAGCTAGCAGATGAGAGGCAATGAGACCTCCACAAATTCCACCTTTCTCGTAGTTAGTGGTAAGAAGGTAAGCTATCAAAGCACCCAGGTTATAAGATCTATCCCTATTCAAAGAAGCTGAGATAAAAGCTAGATCAAATGAAGATAATTTTCTAGCAGTCTTTCTAGCAAGAACACACTTGGTAATGAAGTAGGCAAAATATCTAATGGATGGGAACTGTATGTTCTGAATTTTACCACTTTCCTTTGAGAAGTCGCAACCTTGGAAAATTTTAGCATATAAGTCCATGAGTGGCTTAGGCTGCTCTCTAATCTTCTCACAAGAACCCCACGGTGGCACTTTAATAACTACACAAAAATCAACAGAAAGGATGTCGATAGCTATATTGTAAATTTTATAGTGGACCATGGGATTAGACAAGGTTAATATATTGATATGGTTCTTCTCCAACAAATTGTTCCAACCCTGCATTAGTAATCATAGTTTGGAAATCCTGAAAGATCCCCGTAGCTCGCATAAATTCATGGCATGAATATATGGAAGGGAAGACTTCCTCCTCACGATGGACTTTCATTGGCTCAAGTACCATCAAATCATGTTGATTCAGTTGGTATTCACTCATATTCTATTCTGAAATTTTTAGACAAACATCAAACCAAGTGATTTCCAAGTTGATAAATGATGAGGAACTACTATAGGAACTTGCTAGAGGGCTAAACATGCATAAAAATGAAATCTCTAAGCATAAAAAAAGCATGAAAGCTCACAAAACATGTCACCTACAGTAGAAAAATATTCAAGATATAATCTACCAATCAAAAATCTAATTGGACAAGCGGAGGAGGCACATACAGGAGGGCAATCCCTCCAAAAATCAGCAATAAAGATGGGCTGAGCAAGGAGATCAAAAATAGGGAGCAATAACAGCAGGAACTCGATCTTGCGAAAGTTTTCCGGTGTTTTTCGATAGAGAGAAATAAGTGGCTAGGAGGAGGCACTTTGGAGGGCCACATGTGGGTCCCACCCAGGCCAGGCGCGCCCTAGGGCTGGCCGCGCCACCAGGGGGTGTGCTGGCCTGGTGGGCCCCCCTGGGCCATTCCAGGTGTCCCTCTGCCCCTTTTTTCGAGGAAAAATTTAATATGAATTTTTTGGAATTTTCCGGGAAACTTTATTTTTGGCCAATTTTTAGGTTATGAAAATTGATTTTCTCACATAAAAAGATTTTTTAGAAGAAGCAAAAAGCAAACCAAAACCAAAACTACAGAAGTTCTAAGACACTCTAACAAGCAAACAACTAGCAAAACTAAAGCTAACAAGAGGAAGAGCAAAGACTGGAAAGGAGAAAAATAAAACTGAGCAAGTATAACCATTGTGAAAGCATTGTTTTGTTCATTAAAATCCCTTTATTAATAAGGTTGATCAAGTCTTGTTACCAAAAAAATTTAAAATGAAACAAAACTTTGCATTTCACAAAATGATTATGTTACCTCAAACTTGATAGCAATAGTCCCAATCATAATAGTTTCAAAACTTTTTTTGTAGAATGGGACAATATATTTCTCCAACATTGATGTTCTCAATATTTTCAATGGAATTCAGGCAATAGCTCTTATCAATATTCTTTGGGAAATAGAAAGTATGCTATTTATCATTAATATTAAAAGTTACTTTTCCTTGATTACAATTTATGACAGAACCTATAGTATTAAGAAAAGGTCTCTCAAGAATAATAGACATATTGTCATCTCCAGGCATCTCAAGCACAACAAAATCAGTTAAAACCAAGCAATTATGAGCCACTTGAACAGGAACATCCTCACATATACCAATAGGAATAGTATTATACTTATCAGCCATTTGCAAAGATATATCAGTTGGTATCAACTTTTTTAGCTGTTGTCTCTTGTAGAGAGAAAAAGGCATAATACTAACTCTAGATCCCAAATCACAAAAACCAGTTCTAACATAATTATTCTTAATAGAGCAAGGAATAGTTGGTATACCTGGATCACCAAGTTTCATTGGAACCTTACCATTGAAGGAATAATTAGCAAGCAAAGTAGAAATTTCCTCATTAGGAATCTTCCTTTTATTAGAGACAGTATCCTTCATATACTTGGAATAAGGAGGCAACTTAATAGCATCAGTCAAAGGAATTTGCAAAAATAATGGTTTCATCCACTCACAAAACTTGTTATAGTGTTCTTCCTCCTTTGACTTGTGTTTCTTATTGGGAAAAGACATAGGTTTCTGCACCCAAGGTTCTCTCTCACTACCATGTTTATTAGCAATAAAATCTTCCTTAGTGTACCTAGTGTTCTTAGTGTGCTTCTCAGGTTCTTCTTCAATTTCTTCCTTATTAGAAGCATCATTTTTATCATTACCACTTTTAGTTTCAGCATCAGAGACAGATATACTATTGGGATCTACAGCAGGTTCAGGAGGTTACTCAACTGTTTTATGTTCATTTTTATTTCTCTTATGAGGACTACCACTATTTTCATCTTGTTGAGAATCTTACCCAATTCTTATAGGATGTCCTTCAGGATATAAAGGATCTTGAGTGGCTGTACCACTCCTAGTTCTAATTCCATAAACATGTTTATCTCCTGAAGCATTAACTAGCATATATTTTTCTACCTTAGCAAGTTGATCAATTTGGGTTTGAACCATTTGGAAGTGTTTATAGAGTATTTTAACATCATTAGCAGTTCTTTCCACAATATCTTTTAACTCATTAATAGCTCTAGAGTTTTCCAATAAATGATTCTGAACTTGTTTATTAAAATTACCTTGTTTAATAGTAAAAATGTCAAGTTCCTCTAAGCATTGATCAGGAGGTTTACCATAAGGAATATCACCTTCATCAAAGTGTTGGAGAGAGTGTACCTCAATAGTGGATGAGTGGGGAATTGGCTTACATTATTCTTCCATAGGAGGTAAATTCTTCACATCTTCAGACCTAATACCTTTATCCTTAATACATTTTTTAGCTTCTTTCATTACTTCATAATTTAATGCAATCACCCCCCTCTTCCTTGGTGTTGGTGTTGGAGTTGGTTCAGGCATAATTGGTTCGGATGTAGTAGGCTCAGATGTAATTAGCTTAGTTGAAGTCCAATCATCATAATTCTTGCTTATTTTAGCCATTAATTCTTCACCTTCTGCTGGAGTTCTTTTCCTAAAAACACAATCAGCAAAACTATCTAGGTATGTCCTAGAATCATCAGTTAGTCCATCACAATAAATATCAAGAATCTCATTTTTAGGTAATGGACATCCAGGATGTGCATGAATCAAGGCATAGAACCTTGTCCATGACTCAGGCAATTTCTCTTCTTCTCCCTGTTTAAAATCAAAAAGTTTCTACAAAGCAGCATGTCTAGCATTGGGAGGAAAATATTTCTGAAAGAAAGAAGCAATCAAGCAATCAGGGCTATCAATGGATCTAGGAGGTAATTTATTAAACCAAGCTTAAGCTTCTCCTTTTAGTGAAAAAGAGAAGATTTTAGTAACAAAGTACTTGCGCATATTAACATCATCAAACAATAAGGCACTCATAGTGGAAATCTCATTCATATGAGCTACAACACTTTCATTTTCATTCCCACAAAAAGGTTCTTTCTCAACAATGTTTATATAGGATAAATCAAGAGAGAAATCATAATCTTTATCTTTAATATCTACGGGAGAAGTAGGAAACTTAGCATCAGGAGACAGTTTAGGAATAATGGTACGTCTCTCAAGGAGACTCCTAATAGCACTAGCACCATGTGTGTTTAGACACTCTTCAATAAATTCATCAGTCATTTCAATGTAACCATCATTAATATCATATCTCTCGACTCAGGTGAGCTAACAGGTGTAATAGTGTCTTCACTAGGAGTTTCATTGTTTCCCTAAATAGTTCTAGCAATTGTAGCATCTAGGAAAGGACCTAATGAACCACTTTCATCAAGCACAGTAGAAGTAACATCATGAGTATTCGAAGCAATTTCAGATTCAGCAGTAGTAGCAGTGTGTGTAGCATGTGTATTTAGTGGTGGTGTAACAAGCTTACTTATAACAGACGGTGAATCAATAGCAGCAAAGGTGTTTAGGACTATACCTCTTCTTGTAGTGGATGGTAAAATAGGAATCTTTCCATCACGAGACTTCCCCATGATGAAAGGAATAGCAGTGAACAATAATAGATCCAAGTGAACTTACAAATAAAGCTATCCTCCCCGGCAACGGCGCCAGAAAATAGTCTTGATGACCCACAAGTATAGGGGATCGCAATAGTCTTTGAGGGTAGTATTACCCAATTTATTGATTCAACACAAGGGGAGCCAAAGAATACTTATAAGCCTTAACAACTGAGTTGTCAATTCAGCTGCACCTAGAAATAGTCTTGCTCACAGTAGTTTATCAGTAGCAACAGTTTTGTAGTAGCAATAGCAAAGTAACAGCAGGTGTAGTAACAATAGTAGCAAACGAGCGTTGCATGGACGAGTTTATTCATGTAACTCCAAGATCTAGGGCAATTGCAGATAAATAAGATAAAGCATCGAGGGAATGAGAACTTGCACAAAAAATATTTTATAGGCATGTGTTCCATATATAGTCATACATGCTCGCAATGAGAACTTGCACAACATATTTTATCCTGCCAGCCCGTTGCAGCGGGGCCTCAAGGGAATCTACTGGCAATTAATGTACTCCTTTTAATAGAGCACCGGAGCAAAGCATTAACACTCCATGAACACATGTGATCCTCGTATCACAGCCATCCCCTCCAGTTGTCCCAATTTCGGTCACTTCTAGGCCTTTGGTTCCGGACAATAATATGTGTACACAACTTGCAGATAAGATCACAAACAATACTATCATCATGAATCAATAACATGTTCAGATATGAGATCATGGCACTCGGGCCCTAGTGACAAGCATTAAGCACAACAAGTTGCAACAGAGTCAAATAGCACTAATAGAGATACTAGGCACTATGCCCTAACAATCTTATTCAATTACATGATAGAACTCATCCAATCCATACCATCCCCATAGCCTACAGCGGGGGATTACTCACTCATGGATGGTTGATGGAGAGGAATCAGTGATGATGATGGCGATGATCCCCTCCAAATTCCTTGTCCCGGCAGGGTGCCAGAACGGAGTTTCTGGTTCCGAACCACGGTTTTTGGTGGTGGTGGCATAGCGGAACTCTTTTTGGAAAAACATCGAACCCCACTGAGTTTTTAGGTCAAGAGGCAACTTATAGGCGCAGAGGAAGGCCGAAGGGGTGCCCGAGGCGGCCACACCCCTCCCAGGCGCGGCCAGGCCTCGCCCACACGGCCAGGGGGTGTGGGCCCCTCGTGGCCCTCCTCCGTATCGTTTTTTAGCTCCGTGAGTCTTCTGGTGAAATAGGATTTTTGACATATTTTCCGGGATTTTTCATGATAGTTGATTTTCTGCACAAAAACTAGACACCAAGGTAATTCTGCTGAAAACAGCGGCAATCCGTGTTAGTTGTATCCAAATCACACAAGTTTAGAGGAGAAACAATAGCAAAAGTGATCGGAAAAGTCGATATGTTTTGGACGTATCAGTACTTCTTATCTTATCTTTTTTGTTAAAAACAACTATATAGTGTACGGATAACTTTAAACATGGACCGTTGGATCAAGACTGGCAAATCCAAATATTGCTAACCATTGGATCTTCTTTTCCATTCTTAGCATCTAGAAGATTCTATTGATATTTTTTAGCACAATAAACGCTAGTAAGCACAAACCTCAAAACACACTTCACTACATAGTTTCAGGGACCTTGTGCTAAGTGCATGGACTTTGACGTAATTGTCATTTCTTATGAGGTCCTTGATATAACTTGTATTTCCACCGACCGTGTTAACTGAAGCATCTCGCTCCTATGAGACCTATCATAGTTAGAAGTAAATGCAACCGCCCCAATTATCACAGAAAGTGGACCACGGTTTCTTATGGTTCCATTTTTCAAGCTCCGTAGCTAACTTTGCACACTTCACTGACTTCTTGCCGATTTAACGAAACTAGATCAAACTTGAGCTACAAGTAAGCGTGGCACATTGCTCTTAAATTAAATGTCTTTTTTAAGATAGATGGGTGCATTTTCTTGTAGTAAATAATATCGTCGGTGCGTGTAATGCCCGGAAAATATAAAAGATTAGAAATTGATTGTTATTTTATTTTGTGTTTCATCATGCATATTTTTTTATATATATTTTAACATCAAATTATTTTGCTAAAAACCTATTTTTGTTTTTCTAAAATATCCCCGTGGTTTTATAAACCCGTCCCTCTTCTCTTATTTTTAAATTAAAATAAAACAATATTTTTAGTCTGTTATAAGACCACAATAGGTTTTCTTATTTTACTAAAAATGAAACTAGACAAAAGGCCGTCTAAAATTTTGGCCTAAAACTAGTTTTATCGAGTCTACTATAGACTATATAAATACTCATTTTTCCTTTTTTCTTCCAAACCCTAGACCCAATCCCCAATCTGAGATACACATCTGAGCCGAATAAGCCACCTCTCCTTCTCCTGCCGCGTCGTGTTCTTCTCCTTTCAATCGGCAATCTTTTTTTAATTAATCCAACCGGAGCTAGGTTTTGTAAACATGTCATAGATATGCTTGGCCGATGTGCCATTTCTTTGCTACCTTCTCAATCCAATCCAATCAATCTACTTCTGTTTTACATGTGAGATAAAATCGGTAGACACTACTTCCTATTTCTTTCTCTCGTTTTTGAAACGCTTACGGGTGCAAACGCACCCGACAAGCTGCATTAAAATCAACGGTGAAGGAACAAATTACAGAAGCAACCCCAAAAAAATAGGAAATTACAAAGTAGCCTTGCAGTTTTACAAAGAGAACCCCTAAAAGACCGTAGGAAACGCGATCAAGTCCAGCTGAGCACCTGCCCAACACCGATGACGCCCACGACTGCGGCAAGCCGGAGCACCGCCTGAAACTTGGCAAGGACGGAGCCAGCAGCAGGGAGCGACTGCCCTTCAGCCTATTGGTCCGGCGGGGCTACGGATCAGGCTGCAGAAGCCCGCCGGAGAGATGCTCCCAAGAAGCTTCGACTTCAGGAACGCCATCAGCAGCCACCGCCAGTGAGGAGTGCCTCCATGGCTCGACAGCAGGCGAACGACACCAAAAACGCCCCGAGAAGAAGTAGCTGAAGAACCGCCTCACTCCGCTGAAGAGAAACAGGGCCAAAACCTCACCTCCTCGCCACCACGGCCAGCCAGGAGAGGCAACGACCACCGCACACCACCCAGCACCCCACACCTCCTCGCCACCACGGCCGGCCAGATGTGGAGAAGCGCCGGGTCGCAGATCCAAGGGAGACCAGCAGCAGCCTTATTCAAGCGGAGAAGACGCCCCTCTCCGATGCGTGCTCCTCCGGCCAGAGGATAAGCAGCGGCAGCGAGGACCAAAGATCCAGATTGGGCCGCCGAGATCTGAACCAAGCTCCAAAACTACGGGCATAGAGCCCAAACCTAACCTACAAACTACTCCGGCGCCTCCCCTCCGCCATCTCCAGCCGCAAAGCCGCCGGAGAGGCTCGGATTCGGCCCCGTCCTGTGGAAAGCTTTCCTTTTACTGTGGCGGGGAGGGGAGAGAGGGGAGAGAGTGATTTCTTTCTCTCGTGCGAGTCCGATTGCTGGTACCTATCACCATCGCCAGATCCCCATGCGTACGGCCGACAAGCTCGGGAGCCCTGCCCGCCACCCTTATCCCATCGCAGCAGCAGCAGCAGATCCCCATAAGCCCAGGCCGTGTGTGCACACCCGCCTACCCCTTCCATCTGTGCAGGGGCCTCTCCACATTGCGTCAACTCTGTCGCTAGATGATCACGATTGGGATCAGGATCACCAAAATATTCGCGTGGATCTAGAATCGCCAGATCGCCATAGCGCCGCCAAACCTAGAAGCACCGAGAAGGACTTGGGTCAGACTCGACAGTCGGTGAGCTGCGTTGGCTTGTGACAACGTACCGACCCTCCTTCCTCTTTCTTTCGGAGACGAAGATGAAGGATAAGCGTGCCCAGAATTTCATGTGGAGTCTTGGTTATACGGGCAGTCTCGCTGTCAGTTGTGAAGGTCTTAGTGGAGGCCTTGCACTCTTCTGGTTGCAACCTTATCGGGTTTCTATAAAAGGTTTAAATGCCCACTGTATTGATGTCGTGATCTCGTCTGATACTTGCACGCCATGGCGGGCTTCTTTCGTCTATGGAGAGCCTTGTAGAGACAAGCGACACGAATTTTGGAATCTGATGAGAAGGTTGTGTGGCCAATGGGAGGGGCCATGGATTGCATGTGGTGATTTCAATAAAACTCTATACCAACATGAACATGCAGGCCCTCGTGAGAGGTCGGAGGCACAGATGAGTCAGTTTAAGGAGTGTTTGGACGACTGCGGCCTTGTGGATTTGGGTTTCTCTGGACCATTATTCACCTGGTCGAATCGGCAGAATGATGACTCTCTTGTGCGTGTCCGTTTGGATAGAGCGGTGGCTAATGGGGCTTTTTCCGCAATGTACGATGACTGTACTGTCGAGAACATCATCACCACTACCTCTGATCATTTTGCTATCCTTGCTCGGCTACAGAGTTTCGGTGATTCAGTGGAACGGAAGCCCGTTCAGTCAGGTTTTCGTTATGAGGTTGCTTGGCTTCGAGCACCAGATTACCATCAGACTTTGGAGAACGCATGGGCTGCAGCTAGGGATGGGCCACCATCACTACAGACTACTTGGGACAGCCTTCTTTCTATAGCTGAGTCGCTCCAGAAATGGAGCCAAGTGAGTTTTGGTTCTGTTCGTGGTGAGATCAAAAAGTTAGAGCGTCAACTCAAGAACATTCGTCTATCCTCTTGGCGAGCTGATACGATCTCTGCTGCAAGCAAAGTTGAGAAGCGACTCTGTGAATTATTCGAGCGAGAGGAAATTATGGCAAGACAACGCTCTCGGGTGGAATGGCTTCGTGAGGGAGATCGGAATACCTCGTTCTTCCATGCGCGGGCCTCTGCCCGGCGACGTACAAATAAGATCCGTGCCCTTGTTCGAGAAGATGGTTCTCGGTGTGAGGACCTGCATGAAATCAAAGGTATGGCAGAGGTTTTTTATGGAAATCTATTTACCTCTGAGCCTTGTGTTTCTGATGCTATCATTGATGCTATCCAGTCTCGTATTACTGATGATATGAACTCTGATCTGACAAAGCCTTATACGGACTCGGAGATCAAGACCGCACTCTTTCAAATGGGGCCTACCAAGGCGCCCGGCCCCGATGGTTTTCCCGCACTCTTTTACCAAACTCACTGGTCGTTGTTAAAAGATGATGTGTGCTCAGCCGTCAGGGGTTTCTTGATAGGTGATGGCATTCCAGAGGGTTTTTGTGATTCGGTAATTGTTCTCATTCCTAAGGTATCGAATCCAGAACATCTCAAGAATTTTAGACCCATCAGCTTATGTAACGTTTTGTACAAAATTGCATCCAAGGTTCTTGCCAATCGTCTTAAGGTGATCTTACCGGTGGTTATTTCTGAACACCAGAGTGCTTTTGTCCCTGGCAGGTTGATCACTGATAATGCCTTGATTGCATACGAGTGCCTCCATACAATCCGCAAGCAGCAGGACAAGCGACCGTATTTTGCTTTGAAGATTGACATGATGAAGGCGTACGATCGTGTGGAGTGGGGATATCTACACGGCTGTTTGTGCAAGTTGGGTTTTGCTCCAGAATGGATTACTGCAGTTATGAGGTGTGTCACTCATGTCCGTTATGCAGTTCGGGTAAATGGAGAACTCACTTCACCTGTTGTTCCCACAAGGGGAATCCGTCAAGGGGATCCTATCAGCCCCTACCTCTTTCTACCCTGTACCGAAGGTCTGTCGAGTCTGCTGTTTCAAAAGGAGAATGTGGGGGTCCTACAAGGAGTACGTAATGGTCGTCATGGCCCACCTATTTCCCACCTCCTGTTTGCGGATGATAGCATTTTCTTCTCTCGGAGTGATGCAAGGAGTGTAGAGGCTTTGAAGGACACTTTGCAGGCTTATTGTCAGGGTTCGGGCCAGAAAATTAATATTGAGAAATCTTCGGTTTTCTTCGGGCTGCACTGTGACAATGATGTCAAATTGGATGTAATGGACCGTCTGGGAGTTACTAATGAGGTGCTACAGGACACCTACTTGGGCATGCCCACAAGCGTAGGCCGATCTCCCACGGCTTCGTTTCAGCCAATTCTGGACCGGGCCTGGAAATGCATGAATGGCTGGTCTGACCGCCCTATGTCGAGGGCTGGGAAGGAAGCTTTGCTCAAGGCGGTGATTCAAGCAATACCGACCTTCATAATGAGCTGCTTTCAAATTCCTATATCCACCTGCGAGTCCCTTAGGAAGGCGATTTCTGACCATTGGTGGGGTGTCGAGGATGGGAGGAAGAAGATGCACTGGCGCAACTGGGAGTGGATGTGTACACCAAAAGAGTTGGGAGGTTTGGGGTTTCATGACCTCGTCCTTTTCAACCAGGCTATGCTCGGACGTCAATGCTGGAGATTGCTCACGGAGCCGAACTCTTTGTGTGCCAGGGTGTTGAAGGGAAGGTATTTCCCACACTGTGACTTTTGGAACGCCCCAACACCTAGATCTTCCTCATTTACTTGGAGGAGTATCTGCCATGGCATGCAGTTGGTCAAGCGCGGCGTTCGCTGGAATGTTGGCGATGGGGACACAATCAAGTTGTTGACTGATTACTGGATTCCAGATTTTCGACCGGAAGTGCTGCATACTCTTTTGCCGATTCCTGACGGCGCGACGGTGGCGTTTCTGCTTGCAGAGGATCACTGCTCATGGGACGTGGATGTTGTCCGCTCTGTTTTTGAGGAGGATGTGGCTAATCGGGTGCTTCAGGTCCCAATCAGTCGGCGGGGTGGAGAGGATTTCCTCTCATGGCCTCACACAAAATATGGAGAGTACTCTGTCCGCTCGGCATACCATATAGCGAGGACTGAGAAGTTTTTCGTTGATCGGAGTAAAAGGGGTGGAGGAGCACACTCTTCCATGCAGGACGATACTGTCTTTTGGAAGAAGCTATGGGCAATCAAAGCACCTGGGAAAATGAAGATCAACTTGTGGCGTTTTGCTCATGACTGTCTGCCATCTGGTTCCCAGTTGGCTCGTCGGCACATACCTGCCTCGGCGGCTTGTGCTGTATGCGGCAGGGAAGAAACTGCTGACCATTGTTTTCTCTTCTGTCAGTATGCAAAGGAATTCTGGCGAAACATCAAACAGTCATATCCGATCCATCTTGAACGGAAAAATTTTGCTAATCCAAAATATTGGGTCTTTGATTATATTGCACGTTCAACTGACAGAGAGAGAATGGTTCTAGTTGTTGGTGTTTGGCACTTGTGGACTGTTCGGAATGGAGCGAGGAATGGTGATCCTATGCGTCATCCACACAGTGTTGCAGAACAGTGCAGAGCTTATATCGAAATGATAGAAATGTATCTATTCAAACCATCTATTTCTACTAGGCGTGAGGCTTCTTTTTCCTTGCCTCGTTGGTCTCCGCCGCCAGAAGGAGTGGTTCATATTAATGTTGATGCTGCTCTATTTCCCCCTTCGTGCCGGATGGGAATTGGCGTTGTAATCCGAAACCACATTGGTGAGTGCTCTCTTGCTTGCAGTGAGCTAGTCGAGGAGGTTACAACGCCTGAGATTGCTGAAGCGCTGGCACTTTGCCGTGCGCTGTCCCTCGCCAAGGCGGAAGGTTTCGACAAGATAAAGGTGGCATCTGATTGCTTATCTTTGGTTCAACGTGTCAATGGGTCTGAGATTGACCGTAGCCATGTCGGCGTGGTGGTTCAAGACATCAAGGCACTTGCTTCGGAGTTTTCGTCGGTGTCTTTTACCCATGTTTATCGTCAATGTAATGTTGCGGCACATACTCTAGCTCGCTCCGCGGAGCAGTTTATCTCTGTTGTTTTTAGAAACTCTATTCCGGATTGCATCCGGCAGACTATTTGTAATGGCTTATCCTAATCAATAAAGTACCGTATTCTCTCAAAAAAAAAACTCTACCGCTAGATGACCGCATTTACCATCGCCACGTGTGTGCATGCTCCAGTCGATGGTAAACCTCTGGTTGTTGTACTAATTCCTAGCTTACCTCCATAGCAAGCAGGCGAACCGGCTCAGATGGCCAATCTTGAAGCAGTGTATAAGGAGATGTGACCATTGTTTCTACTTCTGGCATCTAATTTTGGCTAGCGACTACCTTCACTCTTTCACTACTTACGCTACTTCAACGATGACCCGAAGACCGTCTCTCCACCTATCGGATCTGAAGACCAAACCTAAACCTCCAATATCGTCTAATATAAACGTGCGATCCCTATTTTGTATAAATGATATATTGTTGCATATGAATATTCACGCTTACATACATATCTAGTGGTTTGGGTCATTTTGTCTATTCACCTAATAATTAAGTATGGAGTGGCTATGCGGGATATTTTGTCTTACTCCGGCTCCATTTAATATTGTTTAGCTCATTGATGCCATGTTTTGGCTTCTTAATTCAAGATTTAATTATGGGATAGATAAACAACTTGAACCATAACATTAATTGTCGGGACTTCGATTCCGCTTAATATTGCTAAGTGAGCCCACATATCGCCATGCCATGCATAATATCAGATACATGCCGGATATTCCGCCATAGTATTAAATATTGCATCCATTGCCTCTTCTAGTGTTCTGCTTCTTCACCGGATAGGAAGATGAGTGGATGCGAGTTACGACAAGCCTCCGGTTGCCCAATTTTTTTTCACATGCGAGCATTCTTCCCTTCTACCTATTTTGCATTTACAGTCTTTACTTATTCATGTTGATCTATTACTATCCTTATTGTCGATGCTTTAGTACCGTTTCTTTATTTACCTGCTCCACTATATTGTCTTGGTTATCCTATTGCCTTGTTTGATTAGCTAGCTCTGCCCTTGTTAGTCATAGCACATGCTTAGGTCTTCTTCCCGCTCTCACATAGGTGAACCTTGATATCTGGTTATGGTTGATAACATAATAAATTAAATTGGTGATATTGGTTATGGTTTCACTTAATGATAAGGCCTCGGCAGGGACCACCTTTGGAACTTCTTGAGCCGACCTAGGACCTGTTCGTTCTACGATACCAGTTCTGAGTTGATCACGCTAACCAAATGTGGGGGCTCTAGGAACCCTCCTCTCAACTACCGGCGTATTCATATATCCATAGTGTTATAAAATTGGTTTTCCATTTGATGCATACGCATAATATGTCCTCGGACATGGTTTGAGTTGTGATATAATTTTGGTGGACTGCCATGGAGTGCATACATAAAAGAGGTACATGCCGGAGGTTCCAAGGGGATCTCTACAAGTTATATTCCAGGGCCGTTCGTTATAGTAGTCGCAGACGTTGTGTCTCCCTCGAGAATCATCGTACCTCTTGGTTGGATCAACACAATAGGTGATGCCTCTGGATATCTGCGTAGTTAAGGGACTGTTCTTATTGTGAGATTCGGATGGCACACGTGATATGTTGCCTGAAGGGTTATGCATGCATGTGGGTACAGTAGTGCACCCTAGCAGGGTAAATATTTTTGAAAAGCTGTGCGTCCACGGTTATGGATGCCTCGGAAGTACACTGTCATGATTATAGACAACACTACTAATGCTTTGCCTCTAACTATATGATTAGTAATTAGCCTTATCAACTAAACAACTTCTTAACTAAAATTTCCACCATGTGTGTTCTACAAGAGGACTTCGTCGACTGGTTTTCGAGGGGGGATCCTTCGGATGGGTTATGTTTGGTGTTATATTATAGTTATCGTATAGAGCTCTCTTATCTTGCTCTGATAGCCGAAGTTGTAGCGTGTCTCTATAAGTTAGATAGTGCAAGATTTGCTGCCGCTGAGCCCATCATACATATGTAGGAGAAGACCGCCGAATTCTAATACTCGCTGTGAACTGGCCTCAGTACTGACCGCTCACTTTCTGTTTTCATTTGCCCTTTGTCGGAACCCTTGGGCTGTGATAGGTATGTGGTCGACTATGTTAGCAAGGTTACCCTTCCGACTTGGCCTAGGCAGGGTTTATGGACACCTCTTTTGTTATTCTTCAGGATTCTTAGTCTCATTTGGTTCTTATCCGTACCCGGATACTATTTCGCTTTCTCTCTGAATTCTATCACCTGTATTCTTGTCTCGTCGAGTAGTTCTTGTATATAAGCTCTTGTGGACTCTGTTGTAAACTACTATGATGTAACTACTTATAATCAAATCCCACCCACACGAAAGTGTCTAGTGGGCGTCTTTGAATCGCTTCTATGCGGGTTTTGGCGGGAAATACTGAAATCTGCATAGACCAGATTCGTGGACGTTACAAGTTGAAAGGATACGGATGTCGCCTAGAGGGGGGGTGAATAGGCGATTAAAACTTTTCCTAGAGTGGCTCAACAAAGGCGGAATAAAACTGGTGTTTACTTTGTTAAGCAGAACCTAGAACAACTAAGGTTCACCTATGTGCACCAACAACTTATGCTAATCAATACAAGCAACAAAGTGATAGCAAGATATATATTACTTCAAGCACGAAGGCTATCACAATGTACAGTGCATAAGTAAAGAGCTCGGGTATAGAGATAACCGAGGCACGCGGGGACACCGATATTTTACCGAGTTCGTCCCAACATGGAGTACGTCTCGTTTGGAGAGCGGGTGGTATCAAACCACCAACGCCACAAAAGGCCTCCCTTATTCTCTGGTGAATCTCACCCCAATGGGATCGATTCACGGTTCCACTATCGGTGCACTTGTCGGTGGCAACCGGGACCTCTCATGTAACACCCTCGGAATCGACCCTATGCAAGTTTTAGCGATTCCCGCCAAACTCGCATAGAAACGATTCAAAGGTGCCCACCAGGCACTTTCGTGCGGGTGGAAAATGAAGTAATATCATTACACAATAGTCCACGATGGAACCCACAGAACAGATATATACAACAGCGACTCCATGAGTCAAGAATACAGATATACAATACAAAGATCCAAATCATCTTTAAAACGATGCAGCGTCCGAGTACGGACAAGATGCAAATGGGGCTAAGAGCCCTGAAGAATAACCAATGTCGTCCAAAACCCTGCCCAGGCCAAGCCGAAAGGGTAACCCTGCTAACGACGTCGATCTCAAACCTGCTTAAACAAAAGGGGTGCCGACAAAGGGCAAAGGAAAAAGAGAGCGGTCAGTACTGAGGCCAGTACACGGCGAGACTAGAATTCAGCGGTCCTCGCCTACATAGGTATGGTGGACTGAAGCGGCAGCGCAACATGCACTAAACAACCTATAGAGACTCAATATATCTGGAGGCTATCAGATAGGGATACGAAAGACCTATTCGGATCCAACCTGATTCTAACACCAAACATACCCATCCTGGTATTCCCCCTCGATACCAACCGAGAAAGTCAACCGAGGAACTCACACATTTGGCAGTTTTATTCATTTCATTATTGTTGCAACAATTCTAGTCAGATATAGATAGCATGAGTCATCCTGATATAATAAGAAGTGGGAAGTTTTTACTTAACCATTCGGTTATAGTTGTAGTACTTACTAGTCAGATACATATAGCATGAGGCATCCCAAAACCCAGCAGTTGTTGGTACTTTTATTTATCATTTCCGTTGTAGTTGCAATACTTACTAGTCAGATACAATGGTAACAGGTGACAACCCAAACCAGCAGTTATTGGCACTTTTATTTAGTCATTCCATTATAGTGAAGCTAATTACTAGTCATTATAAAGTCAAATTTATGGCACTACTTTAGTTATAGTTGTCTATGATCGAGATACTGTGCTCCAAGTCGTCCATAACCGCGGACACGGCTTTCAGAAAGTTTTACCCTGCAGGGGGAACAAATAGCAACACACGCACGATCAACCTCGAGAAAAACCAATAAAAACCCAACGAGGCATCACGACAGAGCAATTGCAAGATTCATATAAATTTCAGGGGGGGCACCCCACCAAGCTACCCGCGACGAAGTTGGCCGGCTCTGAGACGGATCCAGAGGTTTGTGTCGACGGATGTGAACGACTGGGAACCCAAAAGTGTGACTGGGCTTGTCGATACCGCATAAACGTATCACAATTCCTAAACAGTACAGGCGCTCCACGCGCAATTGTAAATAAAGCAGAAAAGCATGGCATAAATACAGGATAGTAATAAAGCCCCAAACTACTTTGTGGCCCCAAGAAATAAATATGACTCAAGCTCTGGCTAGGGGGATTCATGGTCCCACATGCGGATAGTGCGAATTTTGAAAGAACAGGTATCAAGTACTCGGGGTCCTACGGGACACAAGTGGACGGTTAAAAAACTAAACAACATCTATTTCCCACATGTGCCTCTGCATTATTTACCTACTTCAATTTTAGTTATTAAATAGTAATTAAAGCCATGATCATGTCCAACATTAAACATGCGGCATTTCTCCAACAACGGTGGTACTTGAGAACATCGAAACAACACCTGAGCAAGCAACTATGACTCGCAAGGCCGACTATCTACCAAACAACAGGTAATAGAAGGTGTCCAAGGCAATATAATGGCTACAAGGGATATGACGAGTACGGAAACTAAAGCATCACAACACAGTCAGCAATAGATCAACATGAGGAAATAAAGACTATAAAAATAAGATAGGTAGAAAGGGGGAGAATGCTCGCCTGAAAAACATTGCCGAAGGTTCATCCGAAGATCGGGTCGACACTCGCATCCACTCATCGGCCTAATCCGTGAAGAATCAAAGCACTAGCAGAAACACCGGATGCAATATTTAATACTACGGCAGAAGATCAGGCATGATGCATGTATGATGTATGACATGGCAAGCATGCGATGCAATTAGGCCATATTAATCAGAACCGGGGTCCCGGCAATTATTAAGTTCATGTTGTTTAGCTACCCTGCCATTTAAATGTTGTCTTAACAAGGCAAATTATATCACCGGTTCGATGCACAAATTTAAATGGGGCCAATATTAGACTAGCTTTGCCCGCATATGACCTCCATATTTAATTATAAGATCAATCGGCATAAGGCCCCCAAACCACATTATATGTATGCAAGCATGAAAATTTAGTTATGCAACAAGATATATCATTTAATAAAATAGGGCTTCGAGAAAAGGGGTCACACATTGGGATATCGACGATCTTGGTGTTCACCGAGGGTTCGGGTCTCGATCTTTAGGATCAGGCTTCAAATCCATGTCGGCACACTCAGGGTCTTGGCGTCTTCGGGTCCATGAAGAATATCTTGTCGATCCGGCGAGATCTCCCCCAACTTCCATGTTAGAGTTCTCGGGTTCCAAGAAATAGAAATTGCGTCGGTGGTCTTCAAATACCACTTCTCGGTCCCTCTTGTTCATCTACCAATGTCGGGCTTGGTCCTTCAGCAGCTTTACTTGATCGGCATAGAGGAGGTGAAGATCTTGTGAACCTCAGGAATAAGGGGTGCGCAACACACCAACAACAAGAGGCCGGGACAAGCCAACACGGGTGCCAGGCACAGGATACGAGCAGAGGACGCGAGCTGTTGTACATAGAAGGTTGATCAGTCTGCACATCTACCACACCTCCACTTGAACAACATGCGGCCACAACCACAAGAGGATTAACAAGAGGAGCCCAAGGGCAGGCCACGGGCGCACGTCAGACCGAAAGCAGCGACGCGGCAAGAAGTTTTCGGACATGCACCGCTCGAACGGAGAAGACAGGGACGAGCCAAGGCGGGGCAGAGCTTGGAGAGGGGGAGCTCCGGGACGCGCTGGCAATAGGGAGGTGGCTGGCGGCGGCGGATGGCGACTGAGGAAAAGGCCACCACAACTGCGACTGGTGAAGCAGAGGGCAGAGCAGCGGCGGCGCGCTGCGGCAGGGCCTGCAGGGCGAAGACCTGGACGGGAGGAAGGGGCCGCGGGCGACGGCGGCTCGGGGACGAGCAGGAGGTCCGCAGGTCGCAGGAGAGGGGCCGGGGACATGCATGGTGTCAAGCGGCCAGAGAGGAAGATGGAGATGCGGTCGACGGTCTTGAGGACCAAGACGCGGGAGAGGCGAGGCGCGGGGCCGGGATCCAGGAGGAAGAGGCGGGGCGTCGCTCGCTGCTGAGGTGGCCGGCGCCAGGCAGAGGCGAGAAAGACCGGAGGCGGTGGAGGCCGGCTCTTGAGGCGGAAGGGGATGAGGAGGCCAGGCGACGAGGCGGGAGGGCGTCCCTAGCAGCGGCAAAGAGAAGCGAGGATAGGGACGAGTACGAGGAGGGAGGTGGAGGAGGCCGAGATGCGCAGGTGGCGGCGCTGCGCGCGGGGATGGAGGCGAGCGGGGGGAGAGAGAGAGGGTAGGTGGGGATGCGGGGTTGGGAAGCGGGTTCGATTGGGGTGGGGCCAGGGTGGTCGGTTGCTGCGGGCAGCGGTTGCGGCGTGCAACGTGTGCGTGCACGCGTGGTGGATCCAGGAAAGGCTGGCAGCGGAAAGGGGTGTGAGGGAGTGGGATTAGGGTTAGAGCTAGGGTTTGGTCTAGGTGGGTCGGGTTGTAGGTGATCTGGTCCGGTTGGGCCTCTGACCTTACCGGTCGGATTGCCTTCCCGAACAAAAACGTTTTATTTATTTTATTTAGTTTTAAATATCCTTTTGGTAAAATAGTTTAGGCAAACAAAACATCCAGACGGACCGAGGGTTTTACAGTCGAAATAGAGTGAGGATATCTTAAAAAACAAAACTAGGCTTTTAGCAAAATACTTTTAGGCAAACAAATGCATGCTGATGTCATGATGATGCACATAATAAAAACAACCTCGATTTTCTAGTAGCGGTTTTACCCGGGGTGCTACAATTTGGCACCACTAACAATGGATCTCGCCCTCGAGATCCGCCTCATGTTACGGGGAAGAAGGCCGATGATCTGAACCTGCTCACTTCGTGTAGATCCTTGCGACACCACCAACAAGGATTCTTTCTCCATCTTAAAATCGACAACACCACCAACAAGGGTTGATGCTCCCGTTCGTCGAGAGACACTCCGTATAAACAAAGATGAAGGTCGAGGTCTCAAAAATAAGGCCACCTCTAACTTCTATGGAAGGAGTAAAATTGCTTGATCCACCGATTCAATGCACAAGAGCGAATGATAAGAGTAGTCGGATGGTGATCAATCCATCGCGCACCCAAAGCATTAATCTGCACATGAATGGTAAAATTATGCAACCAACTCTCAGAATCAGACTGAAGATCTTGACAATCGAGTTTTGGAAACAAAAGAATGATGTAAGTTCTTCATCATACATGATGCAGATAAGGTCGTCACATTGAAAAACACCGGGAGATACAAAGAAATTTTTTAGTAAAATTTTGGGTCCACTAGAAGGTACAACAGATGAAACATTCCTCGGATATCATGAAGGCCGAATGTCGAAGCACCGTTACAAGAGGAGGAAGTGAAACCCTGAAGGTACGACGAAAAATTAACCACGAGAATTCCTGGACTCAAAGAAAAGATAAGAGAGCAGATTCAAAATATGCAAAGATAAGAGGAGAAAAGCAGAGGGCCAAGGAGTAAAAGCAGACCTAATCAGATCTATCCAACCGATTTTTAAAATAGTTTTGACACTCTACCACGACCGTTAGCTAGGTTATCCTACAGGCTGGACCAGTGGGGTATCGTAACTGCTAAGCTCTGATACCACTCTGTAACACCTTCGAAATCGACCCTATGCAAGTTTTAGAGATTCACGACAAACTCGCATAAAAATGATTCAAAGGTGCCCACCAGGCACTTTTGTGCGGGTGGAAAATGAAGTAATATCATTACACAATAGTCCACGATGGAACCCACAGAACAGATATATACAACAGCGACTCCATGAGTCAAGAATACAAATATACAATACAAAGATCCAAATCATCTTTAAAACGATGCAGCGTCCTAGTACGGACAAGATGCAAATGGGGCTAAGAGCCCTGAAGAATAACCAATGGTGTCCATAACCCTGTCCAGGCCAAGCCGGAAGGGTAACCCTGCTAACGACATCGATCTCAAACCTGCTTAAACAAAAGGGGTGCCGACAAAGGGCAAAGGAAAAAGAGAGAGGTCAGTACTGAGGCCAGTACACGGCGAGACTAGAATTCGGCGGTCCTCGCGTAGATAGGTATGGTGGACTGAAGCGGCAGCGCAGCATGCACTAAACAACCTATAGAGACTCAATACATCTGGAGGCTATCAGATAGGGATACGAAAGACCTATTCGGATCCAACCTGATGCTAACACCAAACATACCCATCCTGGTATTCCCCCTCGATACCAACCGAGAAAGTCAACCGAGGAACTCACACAGTTGGCAGTTTTATTCATTTTATTATAGTTGCGACAATTACTAGTCAGATATAGATATCATGAGTCATCCTGATATAATAAGCAGTGGGCAGTTTTTAATTAACCATTCCGTTATAGTTGTAGTACTTACTAGTCAGATACATATAGCATGAGGCATCCCAAAACCCAGCGATTGTTGGTACTTTTATTTATCCATTCCGCTGTAGTTGCAATACTTACTAGTCAGATAGAATGGTAACAGGTGACAACCCAAACCAGTAGTTGTTGGCACTTTTATTTAGCCATTCCATTATAGTGAAGCTAATTACTAGTCATTATAAAGTCAAATTTATAACACTACTTTAGTTATAGTTGTCTATGATCGAGATACTGTGCTCCAAGTCGTCCATAACCGCGGACACGGCTTTCAGAAAGTTTTACCCTGCAGGGGGCACAAATAGCAACACACGCACGATCAACCTCGAGAAAAACCAATAAAAACCCAACGAGGCATCACGACAGAGCAATTGCAAGATTCATATAAATTTCAGGGGGCCACCCCACCAAGCTACCCGCGACGAAGTTGGCCGGCTCCGAGACGGACCCAGAGGTTTGTGTCGACGGCTGTAAACGACTGGGAACCCGAAAGTGTGACTGGGCTTGTCGATACCGCATAAACGTATCACAATTCCTAAACAGTACAGGCGCTCCACGCGCAATCGTAAATAAAGCAGCAAAGCATGGCATAAATACATGATAGTAATAAAGCTCCAAACTACTTTGTGGCCCCAAGAAATAAATATGACTCAAGCTCTGGCTAGGGGGATTCATGGTCCCACATGCGGATAGTGCGAATATTCAAAGAACAGGTATCAAGTACTCGGGGTCCTACGGGACACAAGTGGACTGTTAAAAAACCAAATAACATCTATTGCCCACCTGTACCTCTGCATTATTTACCTACTTCAATTTTAGTTATTAAATAGTAATTAAAGCCATGATCATGTCCAACATTAAACATGCGGCATTTCTCCAACAACGGTGGTACTTGAGAACATCGAAACAACACCTGAGCAAGAAACTATGACTCGCAAAGCCGACTATCTACCAAACAACAGGTAATAGAAGGTGTCCAACGCAATATAATGGCTACAAGGGATATCACGGGTACGGAAACTAAAGCATCGCAATACAGTCAGCAATAGATCAACAGGAGGAAATAAAGACTATAAAAGTAAGATAGGTCGAAAGGGGGAGAATGCTCGCCTGAAAAACATTGCCGAAGGTTCATCCGAAGATCGGGTCGACACTCGCATCCACTCATCGGCCTAATCCGTGAAGAATCAAAGCACTAGCAGAAACACCGGATGCAATATTTAATACTACGGCAGAAGATCGGGCATGATGCATGTATGATGTATGACATGGCAAGCATGCGATGCAATTAGGCCATATTAAGCGGAACCGGGGTCCCGGAAATTATTAAGTTCCTGTTGTTTAGATACCCCGCCATTTAAATGTGGTCTTAAAAAGGCAAATTATATCACCGGTTCGATGCACAAATTTAAATGAGGCCAATATTAGACTAGCTTTGCCCGCATATGACCTCCATATTTAATTATAAGATGAATCGGCATAAGGCCCCCAAACCACATTATATGTATGCAAGCATGAAAATTTAGTTATGTAACAAGATATATCATTTAATAAAATAGGGCTTCGATAAAAGGGGTCACACACTGGGATATCGAAGATCTTGGGGTTCACCGAGGGTTCGGGTCTCGATCTTTAGGATCAGGCTTCGAATCCATGTCGGCGCACTCGGGGTCTTGGCGTCTTCGGGTCCATGAAGAAGATCTTGTCGATCTGGCGAGATCGCCCCCAACTTCCATGTTAGAGTTCTCGGGTTCCAAGAAATAGAAATTGCGTCGGTGGTATTCAAATACCACTTCTCGGTCCCTCTTGTTCATCTACCAATGTCGAGCTTGGTCCTTCGGCAACTTTACTTGATCGGCATAGAGGAGGTGAAGATCTTGTGAACCTTAGGAACAAGGGGTGCGCAACACACCAACAACAAGAGGCCGGGACAAGCCAACACGGGCGCCAGGCACAGGATACGAGCAGAGAACACGAGCTGTTGTACATAGAAGGTTGATCACTCTGCACATCTACCACACCTCCACTTGAACAACATGCGGCCACAACCACACAGAGGATTAACAAGAGGAGCCCAAGGGAAGGCCACGGGCGCACGTCAGACCGAAAGCAGCGACGCGGCAAGAAGTTTTCGGACATGCACCGCTCGAACAGAGAAGACAGGGACGAGCCGAGGCGGGGCAAAGCTTGGAGAGGGGGAGCTCCGGGACGCGCTGGCAACAGGGAGGTGGCCGGCGGCGGCGGATGGCGACTGAGGAAAAGGCCACCGCAACTGTGACTGGTGAAGCAGAGGGCAGAGCAGCGGCGGCGCGCTACGGCAGGGCCTGCAGGGCGAAGACCTGGGCGGGAGGAAGGGGCCGCGGGCGACGGCAGCTCGGGGACGAGCAGGAGGTCCGCAGGTCGCAGGAGCGGGGCCGGGGACATGCATGGTGTCAAGCGGCCATAGAGGAAGATGGAGATGCGGTCGACGGTCTTGAGGACCAAGACGCGGGAGAGGCGAGGCGCGGGGCCAGGATCCAGGAGGAAGAGGCGGGGCGTCGCTCGATGCTGAGGTGGCCGGCGCCAGGCAGAGGCGAGAAAGACCGGAGGCGGTGGAGGCCGGCTCTGGAGGCGGAAGGGGATGAGGAGGCCAGGCGACGAGGTGGGAGGGCGTCCCTAGCGTGGGCAAAGAGAAGCGAGGATAGGGACGAGTACGAGGAGGGAGGTGGAGGAGGCCGGGATGCGCAGGTGGCGGCGCTGCGCGCGGGGATGGAGGCGAGCGAGGGGAGAGAGAGAGGGTAGGTTGGGATGCGGGGTTGGGAAGCGGGTTCGATTGGGGTGGGGACAGGAGCGCGCGGTGGGGCCAGGGTGGTCGGTTGCTGCGGGCAGCGGTTGCGGCGTGCAAGGTGTGCGTGCACGCGTGGTGGATCCAGGAAAGGCTGGCAGCGGCAAGGGGTGTGAGGGAGTGGGATTAGGGTTAGAGCTAGGGTTTGGGGTATGTGGGTCGGGTTGTAGGTGATCTGGTCCGGTTGGGCCTCTGTCCTGACCGGTCGGATTGCCTCCCCGAACAAAAACCTTTTATTTATTTTATTTAGTTTTAAATATCCTTTTCCTAAAATAGTTTAGGCAAACAAAAGATCTAGATGGACCGAGGGTTTTACAGTCGAAATATAGTGAGGATATCTTATAAAACAAAAATAGGCTTTTAGCAAAATAATTTTAGGCAAACAAATGCATGCTGATGTCATGATGATGCACATAATAAAACAACCGCGATTTTGAATGCTCGCCAGAAAAACATTGCCGAAGGTTCATCCGAAGATCGGGTCGACACTCGCATCCACTCATCGGCCTAATCCGTGAAGAAGCAAAGCACTAGCAGAAACACCAGATCAAATATTTAATACTACGGCAGAAGATCGGGCATGATGCATGTATGATGTATGACATGGCAAGCATGCGATGCAATTAGGCCATATTAAGCGGAACCGGGGTCCCGGCAATTATTAAGTTCATGTTGCTTAGCTACCCTGCCATTTAAATGTTGTCTTAACAAGGCAAATTATATCACCGGTTCGATGCACAAATTTAAATGAGGCCAATATTAGACTAGCTTTGCCCGCATATGACCTCCATATTTAATTATAAGATGAATCGTGTAGTCACCTCGGATCGGTAAGGATCCTAAGTCCCTGTGATTAACATGCTAGTCCCTGGATCAATAGCTAGCACTCACAGTCGATAAAATATCATGTAAAACACAAAGTCTTTATTACACGGAGAATCCAGAGTATGAATTTATTACAAAGATTACTTAGCATCGTGCTAGCTCAAATAACAGCGGAAACATAAAAGCAGCATGAGTCCATCAACGCCCAGGCTTGTCGAGTGTAGACCCGCGATCCCTACGCACCTTTCAATCTTCGGATTCTGCACATAAGACGTGCAGCCAACAAGTTGGTCAATACTTTGAATGTATTGGCAAATTACACCAAGGAGAGAAAAGACTATCTCTACATGCAAGGCTGGTATAGGCTGTAGAGTTCATTTGCTCAAAGCTAATTTTCTTAAGTAAAGAGAAGAATAGAAGATTGTCCTACTTTGTAAACATTTGCTTAGATAAAATAAGGTCGAGTGGCACACGAGGATATTACGCACCAAGTGTCCAAACAACCAAACACTTGGATATTACGCACCAAGCGTCACTTGGATATTACACACCAAGTTCCCAAATGCCCACCCATTAGCGATATTACGCACGCCATGGGGTTTCAAAACTTTGTTTTAGAAAAGAGAGAGAAAGATCTTTCAGAGGCTCCATCCTTCAGACGCTCATTGTCGTTCTGTTACCGTGAACACGGCTGATCGATCAGATTGCAATACTCTCGAAAGTTTGTGCACTTTACCCACAATCCACGATCAAGTTCTTTTACAGACAAGACCATGGCGAGGCTTTCCCTTAGTAGCCCCTCTACCTTCTGGATCCAACCGTGCCAAGAACCTCCAAATGTTGGTACCCAGGTGAGGTTTCCCACTAAGTACTAGGCCAAGACAGAGCCCATAATGTATTGTGGTTGCACTGGAAGCTTCTGAATTCTGAAACATGGCAGACTTCTTTGATTTCTGGGCGGACGTCCTCCACCAAAATCACACTCGTTGACCCGACAACCATTCCGCCTAGAAGAAAACTTAGTTTTATTTTGAAGTGGATTTGGGAAGAAAAGTTTGCTCTAGAGAGCCTTTATACTTAGAAAATTCTTTGTCTTTCGAACGCCCCAACGGTACTTTGTATATATAGCATAGCAAGCAGTACTTAGCAAAAACAGGGGTAACCTATTAGGAGTGGAAAAATCCTAAGTATAGAGCTACTCATGGCATACTACAAAATCATCGCACTTGCAAAATAATACTAAGGAAAAATTCTACTAGAACATCCTACACATGCATACTACAGAATTTTGAAGATCACACGCATAGAATTAAAACTGGGACAAAATTATGAACAAGTGGTGTAACTTGCCTTGATCCGAGCAGCACTCTACACAATAGCACTCCTTAGCGCACTCCGGGCAATCTAACGAATCACAAACATAGACTTGATCACAACTTGCTCAAAGCATATACAAAGGAAAACATGCATGCATGCAACATGGTAGTTTATGCAAGGTTGGTTAAATTGATCGAGGTAGCAAGTTTGTGTTGTGATAGTGTAAGGGTGTCACTAGGATTTATTTTCCAAGGGTTTTAGATCTAATTTGAATCACTAAAACAATTCCGAGGATTATAGGAGATCAAACCATCCTTATAGCCCCAAGTTAGATCTAATAATCCTAAGCAAAACTTGAGGATTTGGATCAGTAGGTATTGTGGAAACAAAATTATTGCAACAAGATTCAAACAAAAGGGAATTTTTAATTGTCTTTATATAGATTAAAACTCTCTAATCCAATGATTAAAAACTACACCTAAAACATTACTGCAAACCTGCAATATTAATACATATTTGGATTCTACATAAAATTAGAAATCCAACGGTATATTATAAGCTAGATTTGGCCTAATATTCGATTTTTGGTGAATTTCGCAAGTTTAAAAACCAAATCTGCAACCAGATTTGAATCTCACTTAAAAAAACGTAGCCAGGTGGCTTCGTCTGACTGGTCCAGCTGGACCGACGCGGCGCTGACGTGGCAGCGGGTGCGGCTCTGCCACGCGGCAGCGCGGTATTGGCCCGTACCGCTTCGTCCTCCCACCTAATCTACACCGTCCAACTCGGATCCAACGGACGGGAGCGGTGGCGAGATCTTACCGGCGGAGTCGATGGGACGGCGGCGGCGCGGTCAGACGTGGTCGTCGGCGACGTTGCGGTGGTTCCCCGAAGAAGCGGAGAGCACGACGGCGCTCTACTCCTTCTTGCGGTCCTGCCTGCGTGATCGAATTCGGCTCCCCTGTCCTCGTCTAGGCGCACACCTTCACTGGTTCCCGCGGCTCCGGCGGCACGTCAGCGAGAAATCCCCGATGTTGTGCTGCACAAGGGAAGGAAGGAAGGGTCGAGGGTGAGGCGGTGTTGCACGGGAAAGGCGTTTGACAGCAAGGAGAAGCTCGGGGTGGCGCCAGTCGCCGGATCAGAACCTTCCCGAGCGCGACGTCAGCGAGAGAGAGCGGCAGCGGTTCGGCGAGGTTTGCTAGGGTTTTCGGGGGGGGGGGGGGGGGGGACGACGAGAGGGGGCGGCTTATAATGGCCAGAAACTTGGGGAAGGGGGCGGTCGAGTCCGGCGCGGTTTGGAGTCCGACGCGGCGGAGGAAGTCGTGCTCGCCGCGGACTCCAGGAGGGAGACGACGGGGTGGGACCCCCGCGTCAGCGATCGAGGGTGGAGCGGGCCGGTGCTGGGCTGCGGCGCCTGGCGGTTGCTGGTGGGCTGCGTTGCGGCCCAGTTAGGTAGGTTTTCTCCCTTTTTTTTTCTTTAAACATTTTCCTTTTTCTGTTTTCTTTAAACCCCAATAACTTTTGCAAACTAGGTCAAAACTTTATGAAACTTGTTTCTAAATTTTCATAAAATTGAGGTGGTCAACATAGGACCATGACTTACTGCTTTTACAAAGTTTTTAAGAGGGGCCAAACTAATACAACAAGAGTGCTTAAGAGAATATTAAATTAGGGTTTTTAAATGGGTTTATGTGTTAGGATCTTTTGTAGTTGCAATGTTTTCAAAATGTAGGATGCAAATGATGCAGGATGGTGCATGATACTAATAACATCCAAGCACAGAATCTGGGATGTTACAAACCTACCCCTCTTAAGAAGAATCTCGTCCTCGAGATTCGGGTTGGCTAGCAAATAGGTGTGGGTGCTCCGTTCTCATGTCGTCTTCACGTTCCCACGTAGCTTCTTCTTCGGAGTGGTGGTTCCATTGTACCTTGCAGAATCTTATAGTCTTAGTGCGGGTAACCCTTTCGGCTGTTTCCATTATTTTGATGGGTTTTTCCTCGTAGGTAAGGTCATTCTCCAATTTGAACCTCGTCTAGGGAAACGGTGTCTCTTAGCGGTGTTTCAGCCATTCCCGGGTGACACTTCTTTAGTTGTGACACATGAAACATATCATGAACAGTCAGTCCTTCCGGTAACTCCAACTGATAAGCAACTTCTCCTCTACGGGCCAGAACCTTATATGGTCCTATGAATCATGGGGCTAACTTGCCCTTGATTCCGAACCTCTTAACTCCACGTAGGGGTGAAACTCGGAGATACGCACGGTCCCCTATTTCATAGGCCACCTCTCTGCGTTTGGAATCAGCGTAGCTCTTCTGTCGGGATTGGGCTATCTTTAGCCTATCCTGAATCTGTCGCACCTTTTCTTCGGCATCCTTTATCAAGTCAGGTCCAAAAAGACTGCGTTCTCCAATCCATTCCATAGCAATGGAGTCCTACACTTCCTACCGTATAGAACTTCAAACGGAGCCATCTTGATGCTTTTCTGGTAGCTCTTGTTGTATGAGAACTCAGCATATGGCAGGTTATCGTCCCAACTAGACCCATAGTCTAGTGCACAAGCTCTCAACATATCTTCCAAAATTTGATTCACCCTTTCTGTTTGGCCATATGTTTGAGGGTGGAAGGCAGTACTGAATTCTAGTCGGGTTCCAAGAGACTCATGTAGTTGTCGCCAAAACTTTGAGGTAAACTGGGTGCCTCTGTCTGACACAATTCCCTTAGGAACACCATGTAGGCTTACAATTCTTGACATGTATATCTTAGCGAGCTTAGCACTTGTATATGTGGTCTTTACGGGAATGAAGTGAGCCACCTTGGTGAAGTGGTCTACCACTACCCAGATAGAATCAAATCCAGAACGAGTCCGGGGCAATCCCGTGATGAAATCCATGCCTACCTTGTCCCACTTCCAGTCGGGTATGGGTAGTGGTTGAAGTAATCCTGTCGGTTTCTGATGCTCGGCTTTAACTCTGTTGCACACATCACACAGAGAAATATACGCCGCAATATCTCTCTTTAGGTTATTCCACCAGAATCTATCCTTCACATCCATGTACATCGTTGTGTTGCCTGGATGAATTGAGTATGGCGAATCATGAGCTTCTTGTAAAATCATCTTCCTGATATCGGGGTCATTGGGAACGCACAAACGCTTCCCATACCAGAGGGTTCCTTGTTCGTCCAGACGAAATTCTTTAGTCTTTCCTTCATTTATCCTGACTCTTATTTCTTCCAACTCTTTATCCCCCTTTTGTGCTTCTTGGATCCTTTCTTGGAAGGTGGACACTATTTCCATAGTCGCTATGTGTCCTTTCGGGACTATCTCCAACCTGAGGTCCCTGAATTGCTTGCATAAATCCTCTGGAAGTTCCCCTGCGGTCAGTCCATTAACATACACCTTACGACTTAAGGCATCAGCCACCACGTTTGCCTTTCCGGGGTGGTATTGTAAATCCAAGTCATAATCCTTAATTAACTCAAGCCATCTTCTTTGTCTCATGTTCAACTCCTTTTGGGTGAAGATGTACTTCAAACTCTTATGATCTGTAAACACATCACAATGTTTGCCCATGAGGTAGTGTCTCCATACCTTGAGTGCATGAACCACGGATGCAAGTTCCAAATCATGAGTGGGATAATTGTGTTCGTGGTTCTTAAGTTATCGGGAGGCATAGGATACCACTTTCCCATCCTGCATCAATACACTTCCAAGTCCTTGTCGTGAAGCGTCACAATAGACTTGAAAATCCTTCTGGATATCTGGCAGACACAGAACTGGTGCTGTTACAAGGCGTTTCTTCAACTCTTGAAAGCTTGCTTCACATGCCTTGGTCCATAGGAATTTCTTTTCCTTCTTTAATAGTTCCGTCATGGGTTTTGCTATCTTGGAAAAGTTTTCGATGAACCTCCGGTAATATCCTGCGAGACCCAAGAAACTTCTAATATCTCCCACATTTTTGGGTGACTCCCATTCCGTCACGGAAGCTACCTTGCTAGGATCTACGACAACTCCTTTAGCTGACACAACATGACCAAGGAATCCCACTTCCTTTAACCAGAACTTGCACTTGCTGAACTTGGCATACAATTTGTGCTCTCTTAGTTTTTCCATAATAAGGCGCAGATGTTTCTCATGTTCCTTCTCATCCTTTGAGTATATGAGTATGTCATCTATGAATACTACGATAAACTTGTCTAAGTATTCCATGAACACCTTGTTCATCATGGTCATGAAGTATGCTGGGGCATTGGTTAGACCAAAAGACATCACGGTGTACTCGTACAATCCGTATCTTGTGGTGAATGTTGTCTTGGGCACATCCTGTTCTCGAATCTTTAGCTGAAAATAGCCCGACCGTAGATCGATCTTTGAGAACACACTGGCTCCCTTTAGCTGGTCAAACAGGTCGTTGATGTTGGGCAGAGGATACTTATTCTTAATCGTCACTTCGTTCAACGAGCGGTAGTCCACAACCAGCCTCTTGGTCTTATCCTTTTTTTCCACAAATAGAACGGGTGCTCCCCAAGATGACGCGCTGGGTTGAATGAACCCCTTGTCCAATTGTTCCCTAAGCTGTTTCTTGAGTTCCTTTAACTCGTCCACATCCATCTTGTATGGTCTCTTAGCTATCGGCCCCGTGCCTGGCATTAGGTCAATGAGAAACTCGATATCACGGTCGGGTGGCATTCCTGGTAGTTCCTCCAGGAAGACATCCGGGTATTCCTTTACTATAGGTACCTCCTCCAAGCTAACCCCCTTAAGAGAGTTCACCATGACTTCTTTTAGTGCGAAGTTCGACTTGATACGAATCCTCTTCCCTTCCGGCGTTGTGAGCATGACAGTTCTCTTGGCACAATCTATGACTCCTTCATACTCGGTCATCCAATTCATGCCCAAGATTATGTCTAATCCTTGTGATTCTAGAACTACTAGACTGGTGGGAAAAATGTGTGTCCCAATCCTTAGTTCTAAATCCCGGCAACCGGAGTTTGCCACTATTTCTCCCCCAGGAGAACTTACCCGTAGAGGAAAATTTATAGTCTCCGTTGGTATCTTGCCTCTATCCACAAATACCCTTGATATGAATGAATGCGATGCACCAGTATCAAATAGAACAACTGCGGAAATAGAATTGAGTTTGAACTTACCTATCACAGAGTCTGGCACCTCACAAGCATCCTCCATAGAAACATGATTCACCGTGGCTTTGACAAAAGGATTTGGCTTCTTGTAGCACCCCGGGTAAATACACTACTAGAAAATCGCTGTTGTTATATGTTGAGCATCATCATGACATCATTGTTGCATACTTTGCATCAAAACTATTTTCGATAAAACCCTATATTGTTTTCTGCATTACATCTCTTTCTTTATTCAAATTATAATTTTGCTATTTTAAAACGTGTAAGTTATTTAAAAAAAATGTTTATTGTACAAAAGAAAAAGAAACAAAAAAATATTTTAAATATATATATATATATATAAATAAAACCTAGACCTAAACCGGCCAGGCCCAAAAGGCCCAGCCGGTGGAACCAAACCCTACCTTACCCCAAACCCTAATCTATCCTAGTCGCTACCCCAGTCCCCGCCGCCAACACACACGCACAACACACCCGCCCCTGGACTCGACCGACCCGTCCCACCCAGCGAGGCAGCGACCGCTCCCACCATGCTTAACCCGAACACCGCCCTAGCCCCACCCATCTCCCCACCACGCGCACCAGGCGAGCCGCTCACGCACCCCAGGCCGCCCGCGATCCGCTCCCTTCCTCCTCCTCTCGCTTTGGTTGTCGCCGCCGGCCATAGACACGCGACCCTACCCTCCCTCTCTCTATGGCGCCCCTTCCCCTCCCGTGGCCTCCATCGGTCACCCTCGCCTCCAGTTGTCGAGCCGCCGTCAGGCGCGTCTCCCGCCGCTGCCGCGCCATGTCCCCCGAGCAGAGCCACCATCGCCGCCCTCTGCACCATCATCGCCTCCGTCCGCTCGGCCTCCCTTGACTGCGGCCAGGTACCTGCGCGTGCCAATCGCCACGTCTCCCTGCGGACCCCGCCGCCAACCCCCCGTTCTCCTCAAGTTCGCCCGTGCCGTCGCCAGGAGGAGCTCTGCAGAGCGCCGCCTCGCCCAGGCCTCCCTCCTCGTCCAAGCCACTTCCACTGCGATCTCCCTCACCCCGCCGGCCCTCTTCTTCTTCAAGCCACAGGGGTAGCCGTCCTTCTCTCTGGCCCCGCTTGGTGTCGCCGTCTTCAGCAGTCGTGGCCGCTGTCCTTCTCCTCTTGGTCACATGCCACCGTACATCCTGCTCACCGCCTGCTATTGTTATACGTGGGCCTCATGCTTTGTTCCTTGCCTCTATGTCTCAAGCACCTCTGTATGGTTGCAATCAGTGCCCTATCACGGAAAGAAACTCCATGTCTCGGCCTGAAGAATCGCGGTGTCCTCTGAAGAACCGACCTAGGGTGCCCCAATGACTTATGAGAGAAGACGAACCCGAAGATCGCTAGAAGAATCATCGACAAGATCTTCTACCAGGACACCAAGCGTCCTTCACGGACCCGAAGACCGCTGAGACCGACCACGGACGCCATGATCTTCGTCACGGACGCCGAGACCCCGACCCCGAAGACCGATCCCCCCCGAACCCTCGGAATCCCAAGATCGCCATTCGATGTGTGATCCCCATCCGAGACCCCTCATATTTTCATAATATATGATATTGATCTTTTTGCATATTAAATGAACATGTTTGCATACATATTGTGGGTGTTTGGGGGTATCTAGATGATTCACCTAAATTAAATAGGGAGACCATATGCGGGCTTTTCTAGTCTAGTATCGGCTCCATTTAAATTGGTGTAGCGAACCGATGCCATGTTCCGCCCTGTTAATCCAACATTTAATTTGCGGGGTACCTAAACAACATGAACCTATTAATTATTTGTCGGAGCCTCGGTTCCGCTTAATATGACCTAATTGCATCGCACCTTTGCCATGTCATACATCATGCATGCATCATGCCCGATCTTCTGCCGTAGTATTAAATAGTGCATCCGGTGTTTGTGCTAGTGCTTTGCTTCTTCACGGATTAGGCCGATGAGTTGATGCGAGTGTCGACCCGGTCTTCGGATGAACCTTCGGCAATGTTTTTCAGGTGAGCATCTCCCCCTTTCTACCTATCTTACTTTTATAGTATTTATTCCCTCCTGGTGATCTATTGCTATCTGTGTTGCGATGCTCTAGTTTTCGTACCCGTGATATCCCTTGCAGCCTTATATTGCCTTGGACACATCCTATTACCTGTTGTTTGGTAGATAGCTGGACTTGCGCGTCGTAGTCGCTTGCTCGAGTGCTGTTGCGTGTCGTCGAGTACCACAGTTGTTGGAGTATTGCCGCATGTTTATTGTTGGAGATGATCATAACTTTAATTATTGTTTATTAACTAAAAATGAAGTAGGTAAATGCAGAGGCACAGGTGGGCAATAGATGTTATTTGGTTGTTAACCGTCCACTTGTGTCCCGTAGGACCCCGAGTACTTGATACCTGTTCCTTGAATATTCGCGCTATCCACATCCGGGAGGATTATGGGACCCCCCTGAGCCAAAGCTTGATTCATTCTTATTTCTTGGGGCCACAAACTAGTTTGAGGTTTTATTTACTATCATGTACTTATGCCATGCTTTACTGTTTTATTTAAATTGTGCGAGGTACTGCACCTGTACTGTTTAGGTCAGCGGAGTGTTTTCGCGGTATCGACAAGCCCAGTCACATTTTCGGGTTCCCAGTCGTTTACAGCCATTGACGCAAACCTTGAGTCCGTCTCGGAGTCAGCTAACTTCGTTGCGGGTGTACTCAATGGGGTGGCCCCCTGAAATATTTCTGAATCCTGTGATTGCTTTGTCGTGAAGGCCTTGTTGGGTTTTGATTTGGTTTTTCCGAGGTTGATCGAGTGTGTGTTGCTATTTGTGCACCCCTGCAGGGTAAAACTTTCTGAAAGCCGTATCCGCGGTTATGGACGACTTGGAGCACAGTATCTCGATCATAGACAACTATAACTAAAGTAGTGCTATAAATTTGACTTTATAATGACTAGTAATCAGCTTCGCTATAATGGAATGGCTAAATAAAATTGCCAACAATTGCTTGTTTGGGTTGTCGCTTGCTACCATTGTACCTGACTAGTAAGTATTGCAACTATAACGGAATGGCTAAATAAAAGTACCAACAACTGCTGGGTTTTGGGATATCTCATGCTAATTGTATTTGACTAGTAAGTGTCGCAACTATAACGAAATGGTTAACTAAAATTGCCCACTGCTTATTATATCAGGATGATTATCTATACTTGACTAGTAATTGCTGCAACGATAACTGAATAAATAAACTGCCAACTGTGTGAGTTCCTCGGTTGACTTCCTCGTTTGGTCTCGAGGGGGAAATACCAGGATGGGTTTGTTTGATGGTAGCATCAGGTTGGTTCCGGATAGGTCTTTCTTATCCCTCTCTGATAGCCGCTAGTTGTATCGAGTCTCTATAGGTTGTTTAGTGCATGCTGCGCTGCCGCTTCAGTCCACCATACCTATGTAGGCGAGGACCGCCGAATTCTAGCCTCGCCGTGTACTGGCCTCAGTACTGACCGCACTCTCTTTTTCCTTTGCCCTTCGTCGGCACCCCTTTTGTTTAAGCAGGTTTTGAGATCGACGTCATTAGCAGGGTTACCCTTCCGGCTTGGCCTGGGTAGGGTTATGGACGCCATTGGTTATTCTTCAGGGCTCTTAGCCCCATTTGCATCTTGTCCGTAGTCGGACGCTCTATCATTTTCAAGGTGATTTGGATCTTTGTATATTATGTCTGCATTCTTGACTCATGGAGTCTTTGTCGCATATATCTGTTCTGTGGGTCCCATCGAGGACTGTTGTGTAATGTTATTACTTCGTTTTCCACCCGCACGAAAGTGCCTGGTGGGCACCTTTGAATCGTTTCTATGCGGGTTTGGCGGGAAGCGCTGAAACTTGCATAGGGCCGATTCTGAGGGTGTTACACTTCTTCCCGTTCCCATTGCCATGGTTGTGTCCATTTCCATTCCCATTACCATTGCCATTCTTTCTCTCGGGGCAAGAGGTTGCATATGTTGGAGATATGCCCAAGAGGCAATAATAAAGTGGTTATTATCATATCTTCACACTTATGATAAATGTTTACATACCATGCTATAATTGTATTAACCGGAAACATTAATACTTGTGTGATTTGTAAACTAAAATAAAGAGTCCCTAGTAAAGCCTCTTGTTAAACTAGCTTGTTGGTTAATATATGATCATGGTTTCCTGATCATGAACATAGAGATGTTATTAACAACAGGATCATATCATTAGGAGAATGATGTGATGGACATACTCCTATAGGTAAGCGTAGCATAAAGATCAAGTCATTTCAATAGTTCAATTGCTATAAGCTTTCTGATACATAGTAACCTAATTCCTTCGACCATGAGATCATGCATATCACCTTTACCGGATGGATGCTTTGATGACATCAAACACCACACCGTAACTGGGTGGCTATAAAGGTGGCATTGAGTGTTCGGAAAGTATTGGTTGAAACACATGGATCAAGAGTGGGATTTGTCCATCCATATGACGGATAGATATACTCTGGGCCCTCTCGGTGGAATGTCATCCAATTAGCTTGCAAGCATGTGACTGGGTCACAAGGGATCACATATCACGGGAACGAGAAAAGAGTACTTATCGGTAACGAGGTTGAACTAGGTATGCAGAGATACCGACGATCATAACCTCGGATAAGTAAACTATCGTGAGACAAAGGGAAATTGGTATCGTATGTAAGTGGTTCATTCGATCGCAAAGTAATCATAGAAATATGTGGGAGCCATATGAATTTCCAGATTCCTCTATTGGTTATTGTTCGGAGAAGTGTCTCGATCATGTCCGCATAATTCACGAACCGTATGGAGACACACTTAAGGATTCGACGTTGTTTGAGTAGTTATGGTATTATGAGAAAGAGACCGAATGTTGTTCGGAGTCTCGGATGGGATCCGGGATATCACGAGGTGATCCGGAATGGTCCGGAGAATAAGATTCATATAAGGAAAGTCCCGTTTCGGAGTTCGGGAATGATTCCGGTGTTTTCATCGGGAATGTTCTAGAAGGTTCCGGAATGTCCGGCACTCCGGGGGGGAAGGGGTACATGAATGTGTCATTACATATTGGAATGATTGCATCATGTACTAAGTGTTCTTGCTGTTCCAAATAAAGGATTAAATTGAATCCTAAAACAGAAAAGTCAAATGTCCAGTTTGAAAGTCAAACGGCTAAAACAAGAAACTGTGGGAAACAAGCAAGAGGAGGTTGAAACCAACTTGGAGGAGGAGTCCCTCTCCTCCAAGCCGGCGGCCAGCCTAGGCCGAGTTGGGGAGGGACTCCCCTCCCCTTCCCTGGCGCGCCAGCCCCTCCACCTATAAAAGGAGGGGCAGGGCCTCCTCCTCTACACACAAGTTTCTACCTCTAATCTCCGGTTTAGAGCCGTTTTGGTTTAGAGCTTCTAATTGCTTTAGCCTGCGGTTTAGAGCCTTCTAATTGGTGTGTCTAATCTCTAGACCACTAATTTCCCTCTCTCATACTCCACCATACTCGCTCCGGCTTAAGGCGAAGCCCTGCGGGATCTCCCCACTACTTCCGGTACCACGCCGTTGTGCTGCCGGAATCGCGAGGAGAGTGCTACAACCTCCGCTGCCTGCTGGAACAAGGGAGAGGAAGGTCTTCGTCGAGTACCGAACGTGTGACCGACTGCAGGAGCGCTGCCGGAATGCAGCGCCGGAAGGATCGTCTACACGATCTTGAGATCGGAAAGAGTACGACTACATCACCCATGAGAATCTGCTCTCGTTAACCTCTTTGGAATCTTCGAGGGTAAGTTATTCCATCGACTCGTTGCTACAATCTAGTAGATAGATCTTGGCTTGTTTGTTTGTATGCGATAGAAAATTTTTGTTTTCCATGCTACGAACCCCTACAGTGGTATCAGAGCCGTGTCTATATGTAGATCTGTTGCACGAGTAGAACACAATGGTCATTGTGGGCGTTGATGCTTTTATTGTCGATTGCTTCTTGTGTACTTTGCATCTTGCGGTATGTTGGGATGAAGCGGCCCGGGCTAACCTTACATGACATCGTTCATGAGACTTGCTCCACGCTTGACATGCAACTTGTATTGCATAAGTGGCTTTGCGGGTGCCTGTTTCTCCTAGCATAGTTAAGATCCAATTTACAACGGGTGATTGACAATGCTAGTATCAATGTTATGGTTCTTGTTCGTAAGTTAGAACGACACTTATTGAAAGCCCCAAACCACGTAAAATATGCAAAGAAAGTAGAAGCGTCTGACTTTGTTTTGCAGGGGTGTGCAGTGATGTGATATGGCCATGATTGTGATTATATTTGATGTATGCAATGTTCCTTATTGTAAGTTGGCAACCGGCAGGAGCCATATGGTTGTCTTTAATTTATGTTAAGACCCGCGTGTTTATTCAAAGTAGTTGTAATAGTTGAAGCCGGTGGACGACAATCATGGAGAAGCATCATTGACCTTGATGCAATGTCGGTGATGATGGAGATAATGTTCGTGCTTGAAGATGGAGATTGGAAGCACAAAGAAGAAAGGCCATATCATATCACATATTATGAATTGCATGTGATGTTAATCCTTTATGCATCTTGTATTGCTTAGTAGACGACGGTAGCATTATAAGATGATCCCTCATGCACATGAATTTCAAGTCATAGAGTGTTCACCCTTAGTTAGCACCGTTGCTAAAACTTGTTTCGAAGCACCACGTGATGATCGGGTGTGTTAGATTCTACAAGTGTATACAACGTGAGCAAGCCAGATTTTCTCATGCGGAAACTAAGGTTTGATCTTGACGAGCCTAGCATGTACAGACATGGCCTCAGGAACACGGATTACCGAAAGGTAGAGCATGAGTCATATAGTAGATATGATGAACATGTTGATTGTTCGCCATTAAAGCTATATCAACTCTCGTGATGATCGGTTTTGATGTGGTGGATTTGGTTCGTGTGATCACTAAAACAATGTGAGGGATATTGTTTTGAGTGGGAGTTCACCTAGATTAATTTAATTATTAATTAGAACTCAATTTATCATAAACTAAATCAAAGTGATTTTGCATAGTTGTTGTAGTCATTGGCATCCGTTTACCACCTTGCGATTAGTTATAATTGAGATGATAGAACTATAGAATTCTGGTTAGTTACTTTACGAACTGGTATCGTATTGTTTTTGTAGTGTTAATCTAAAGTTTAAAAGTCCTATTGCAAACTTTCAGTAAGTTCCGGTTACTCCATGAAGTTTAATAATTGGTATTAAAATCAAGAGTAACAATTCCAATGTTAGTATATAAGTATCATGTTTGTCTCCATGATTCTTGATATTCAAAGGATTCTCCTAATATCAAGGTTATCTAAGGATCTGAAAGAGTTGTTTCAGAAACCATGATGTGTGGAAGATATTGTGATATCTGAAACGAAGTTTTGGTTGCAACATCATAGAGTATAATATGGCAAAGTTCATGTTCTCATATTTTGATGAGAATTTGCAAAGGGTTGTAGACACTTGTTGTCCTAATCCTCCAAAAGGTTTTGGATAGCAACATTATACTCATAATTCATCGTTATAAGCTAAAGGTAGTTTGATCATGGACGATTCCATGATAAGGATGAATATTTGATGTAGGTAAACTGTTTACTACACCAAGAGATTACTAAATAAAGGAATATGAAAGAACACCAAACATTTGATGATGGTGATCTACTTCAAGGTGCAAGTCCAAAGACATTGGTATTTAACTATACATGTTTTGGACTATGTGTCATATATATGACTCCACTAATTGATGTTGATAGATTCTTTCAAACAGAAAAAGAAATACTGAAAAAGAATCTCATAAATATATGGCAGAAAAGAAAAGACTAGAATTGTTCAGTTTAAGTATATAGATGATATACATGTTATGGCTATATTCTTTGCTTATTAAACAATGTGGTTCTTAAAGTATTTGATACTAAATTTGTTGGTGTGAATCGTCATACGAAACAACAGAATTCATGAACTACAGTTGCCTAAGTAAATAGCAAAAGAATATGTGATGATGTTCATCGAGAACAAATAAAGGGTTATTGTGTTGCTCGTTAAACATCAAAGCTTGCCTTCAAGATTTGTTTTATCAGGTATTATGAGAACAAAAGGGTTGTTCAAATAAATTGCCGTAATCCATAAAAGATGGATAATTCACAAATCTCGTTGGAGAAATCACATCCATAAAACTAGTGCTAAAAATGTCGAAAGACAAATTGATTGAAAGATCACTTCGGAAGTGACATCGCCGTTTAAATTATATTGGAAAGAAAACATGAAGAAACTCCATGTGGATGGAATTTTGGAGTCTTTTGATTTTTGATCAAATGACGCTTGTGAAACTTTCCTAGAGATAATTAAAACTTTGTTCATAGGCCAAAAGGGAACGAATGACTAGCTTATTGGAACTTGTACATATTGTTGTACGAAATCCATTATGTGTAGTCAAGAGCGATGAATTTCAACTTCATATGCTTTCTCCGAGAATTTGAGTGAATATATGAATATTTACTTAAAAAGGATAAAGTAAGAAACATTTGAAAAGTTCAAAGACTTTCAAGATGAAGTGCAAAATCATTGTAA
This sequence comes from Avena sativa, assembly GCA_916181665.1. Lineage (NCBI taxonomy): Eukaryota > Viridiplantae > Streptophyta > Magnoliopsida > Poales > Poaceae > Avena > Avena sativa. Next base: position 259,896,618 of record OV702281.1, read on the forward strand.
CAAGAATATAAACAGTTTATGATAAAGATCATAAAGGAAGATATTTGAGTTACAAAGTTTAGCATAATACCTAAGATTTATGGAATCGTTCCATGGATTTGCATTTCCCGAAACACCATAAGAGTATGGAGCATTCGAGATATGTAATTAAACCTTGTTTGACATGGTAAGATCGAAGGTGTAATTCATAAAACTGCCATTGTATTTTAACGATTAAAAGCTTTAGAGATTACCGTTTTTTTCACTGAAAAGAGCTCCATCATAATCCGTTGAAATGGAACCATATGTTATGGTTTGGGATAAAACCCAAGTTGTCCTTTCTTAAACATTGGTATGATGTTTGCAACCAAAGTCGGATGAAACAGTCTTTGTTAAAGTATTCCTCCATAACACCGGAAACAAGAGTGTTTGTCGCTTAGAACGTCAAGTTTCTTTGAGAAGGAATTTTTCGTGAAAAGTTAAGTGGGAGGACAATAGAACTTTGATAAGGTTAAAAGAACCTTAGCTATATGTGCAAAGTTGCGCAGCACCGAAAAGTGTTCCGGAGGCAGCAACAATTCTCATGGCTCACGTACCTCAAAGGTTGTGGTCACGGAGATCCAAGTTCCTATTGAAACAAGTAGGTCGGATGAACAATCAAATACCAAGATTTGAGGGTTGAATCATTATTTGAGAATAATGAACCGACTACATGCAAAGAAGCGATGATGGGCCCTGACTCCGTCAAATGGCTTGAAGCCATAAAATCCGTGATAGTTCCATACACGTGAAATCAAGTTTTGAACTTGAAGGACCCTCGAGAAAGGTGTAAGACCTTACAGTCGTGTTTGGATCTATAAATAAATAGACATGGATGTTGCACATCTATGAAATAGTCGACATGTTGGGAAAGAGTTCACAAAATGTTCAAAGGTTGACTATGACAAGATTTGATATTTCATAGTGATATTTAGTCTAGACTGATTAATGTAGCAACCACTACATATAATTTGTTATATGGTAGTTGAATAAACAAAACAAGTTCTTCTAATAGAATCGTTGCCTAGGACATGTGCATAACACGGTCCATAGGGTTTTGTTAATTCAAAGGATGCTAAAAGCATATGCAAACTTCAATGGTTAAAGTGAGCATCACGGAGTTGGAATCTTCACTATGATGAAACTGTTAAAAGAGTTTAATTTCATCAGAGACAATGAAGATGCTTGCGTTTGCAAGAAATTAAGTGGGAGCGCTAAGACATGTTTCTAATACATTATGTGGAAGACATATTGTTGATTGGAAATAATGTATCTTTTATTAACACATATTAAGAATTTCATCCCGATGAAAGACTTAGGCAAAACCCAAATATTTGGCATCAATAGACGCTAATATTGTTGTGCCAGAAGTACATAGACAAGATATTGAATGAGTTCAATATAGAAACTACAAGAGAGGTTCTTGTCGCACAGAAAGGATTGAATGAGTTCAATGTTGATGATATATTCAACTGTATTGACATTTGGTAAAGTGAAACAAATAATCAAGTATAGATTGATACTTGATGTATGAAATCACAAAGAGTATTTATATCAATCATACTATGATATGTACAAATCCAGATATGTCCTATGCTCTAAATGTTGTGAGCATATACCAGAATGATTCGTAAGATGATCATTGGACAATAGTAAGGATATTCTTATGATCTTTTGGAAGAACTAAGAGTATAATATTTGTAGAAGTGAAAAATAGATGGTTAGTTCATTGTAAAAGTACTACATTGATACTAGTTTTGTCACAGAGCACAAATTAAGTTTATCTCAATCTAAACTAAGGGTGGCACAATATAATGGAAAGTGAGTTCCATAATGGATTTGGATGAGTTCCAAAGTTAAGACATTGTGACAGATACTACAACAAAAGGCTAAGTATATGACTGCTATTTTAGCAGCAAAAGAGGGCATTTGTGTCAAGTAGTTTGTTATCAAACTAGGTGTAGTTCACAGTGGGATAATACTATGAAGATATATTGTGCGACAATATTATCAACATGTTTTAACTCCAAAGAGCTAAAGGTCACACCGAAAGACCAAATTTATACAAAGCCATCTCATTAGAGAATGAGTGATGCGTAGAGACGCAAAGACATGCAATTACACACGGACCTGGAAGTGTCAGATCCGGAGATCAGTTGACCACTAGCAATCGTGTACATACAACACCGGAAAGCCATAGGTGTTGAATACACAAAGGTTTGAAACTAGATTATTGACTCTAGTGCAAGTGGGAGACTGTTGGAGATATGCCCAAGAGGCAATAATAAAGTGGTTATTATCATATATTCACACTTATGATAAATGTTTACATACCATGCTATAATTGTATTAACCGGAAACATTAATACTTGTGTGATTTGTAAACTAAAATAAAGAGTCCCTAGTAAAGCCTCTTGTTAAACTAGCTTGTTGGTTAATATATGATCATGGTTTCCTGATCATGAACATAGAGATGTTATTAACAACAGGATCATATCATTAGGAGAATGATGTGATGGACATACTCCTATAGGTAAGCGTAGCATAAAGATCAAGTCATTTCAATAGTTCAATTGCTATAAGCTTTCTGATACATAGTAACCTAATTCCTTCGACCATGAGATCATGCATATCACCTTTACCCGGATGGATGCTTTGATGACATCAAACACCACACCGTAACTGGGTGGCTATAAAGGTGGCATTGAGTGTTCGGAAAGTATTGGTTGAAACACATGGATCAAGAGTGGGATTTGTCCATCCATATGACGGATAGATATACTCTGGGCCCTCTCGGTGGAATGTCATCCAATTAGCTTGCAAGCATGTGACTGGGTCACAAGGGATCACATATCACGGGAACGAGAAAAGAGTACTTATCGGTAACGAGGTTGAACTAGGTATGCAGAGATACCGATGATCATAACCTCGGATAAGTAAACTATCGTGAGACAAAGGGAAATTGGTATCGTATGTAAGTGGTTCATTCGATCGCAAAGTAATCGTAGAAATATGTGGGAGCCATATGAATTTCCAGATTCCTCTATTGGTTATTGTTCGGAGAAGTGTCTCGATCATGTCCGCATAATTCACGAACCGTATGGAGACACACTTAAGGATTCGACGTTGTTTGAGTAGTTATGGTATTATGAGAAAGAGACTGAATGTTGTTCGGAGTCTCGGATGGGATCCGGGATATCACGAGGTGATCCGGAATGGTCCGGAGAATAAGATTCATATAAGGAAAGTCCTGTTTCGGAGTTCGGGAATGATTCCGGTGTTTTCATCGGGAATGTTCTAGAAGGTTCCGGAATGTCCGGCACTCCGGGGGGGAAGGGGTACATGAATGTTTCATTACATATTGGAATGATTGCATCATGTACTAAGTGTTCTTGCTGTTCCAAATAAAGGATTAAATTGAATCCTAAAACAGAAAAGTCAAATGTCCAGTTTGAAAGTCAAACGGCTAAAACAAGAAACTGTGGGAAACAAGCAAGAGGAGGTTGAAACCAACTTGGAGGAGGAGTCCCTCTCCTCCAAGCCGGCGGCCAGCCTAGGCCGAGTTGGGGAGGGACTCCCCTCCCCTTCCCTGGCGCGCCAGCCCCTCCACCTATAAAAGGAGGGGCAGGGCCTCCTCCTCTACACACAAGTTTCTACCTCTAATCTCCGGTTTAGAGCCGTTTTGGTTTAGAGCTTCTAATTGCTTTAGCCTGCGGTTTAGAGCCTTCTAATTGGTGTGTATAATCTCTAGACCACTAATATCCCTCTCTCATACTCCACCATACTCGCTCCGGCTTAAGGCGAAGCCCTGCGGGATCTCCCCTCTACTTCCGGTACCACGCCGTTGTGCTGCCGGAATCGCGAGGAGAGTGCTACAACCTCCGCTGCCTGCTGGAACAAGGGAGAGGAAGGTCTTCGTCGAGTACCGAACGTGTGACCAACTGCGGGAGCGCTGCCGGAACGCAGCGCCGGAAGGATCCTCTACACGATCTTGAGATCGGAAAGAGTACGACTACATCACCCACGAGAATCTGCTCTCGTTAACCGCTTTGGAATCTTCGAGGGTAAGTTATTCCATCGACTCGTTGCTACAATCTAGTAGATAGATCTTGGCTTGTTTGTTTGTATGCGATAGAAATTTTTTGTTTTCCATGCTACGAACCCCTACAGCATAGTGCCGTGTCTTGTTGCACTTAAAGCATGTCACCTCACTGAGATCCTTTCCGTTGCCGCCATTGCCATTGCGGTTTTTGTGCCCATTGTGTCTGTGGCCACCATGGTTATGAACGTTATGGTTGTGGCCATTATTGTTATAAGGTGGTGGTGAGGAGTTGCGCTGCTTCTGGTACGGAGCAGAGTGTTTGTGAGGGTTGGATTTCCTCTTGCGATTTTCTATGCTCTTCCTCTTTGATTCAACCACAATGGCTCTGTCCAAGAGTTCCTGAAAGTTGTCAAATTTCTGAGCCACAAGCTGAATGGCTATCTCATCATTGAGCCCTCTTAAGAACTCCTCCTGTCTCTTGGCATCAGTGGAAACATCATCGGGTGCATAACGGGCTAGCTTATTGAAAAGATCTCCATACTCGGTGACAGAACGGTGCAGCTGGTGTAGGTCGCGAAACTCGCGCCTCTTTAGAGCCATGACACCAGCAGCCACATGATGAGTACGAAAGGCTAACTCAAACTGTTCCCAAGTGATAGCATCAATGTCCGGGTGGGTGACTTGGTAGTTATCCCACCATTCTGCAGCAGGTCCCTCAAGCTGGTGTGCGGCATAACGTACCATGTCGGCTCCGACAGCTTGCACGGTGTCTAGCTTCTTGTTGATCGTACGCAGCCAGTCATCAGCGATGATTGGTTCAGTGCTGCTAGTGAAGGTAGGTGGGTTCAGCCTCAAAAACCGAGTCAAGCGATCCTGTTGAGGCGGTGGCGGAGGCGGTGGTGGCGGCGGGTTTTTGTTGTTGTTTTGCATGTTTTGAGTGAGCAGTTGGATTAGCTGGTTCTGAGTGGCCAAAAGTTCTGCTATCTCTGGCGGGATTTCGGGGTTCGCACGTCTTGGCGGCATCTGTGGGGGTTTAAGAGAATAGTTAAGAAATAGACAGATAGACTAAGTAGTAAACTCCTACCCTTATGAAAACACACCAAGCACACCAGGCACACAAGGCATAACAACACAATTTAACACAGGGGGCAACCAAGTATAACTAAACCAAACTTGTCTTGGTAATTATTACATTTGCGAATAACGTGCTACTATAGAATTAAAGGTGGTCCAACTATTACACATCTTCCACGCCTTCCTCTTCCTCGTCCTCGAACGAGTAGCCTTCTTGCTCTAGGGTTGTCTTGTACAACTCCATCTCCTTTGTGGTGGCTTCAAGCTTCTCTTGGAGGTCCTTTATCTCATCCTGTAGCTTCTTGGTAGTGGCTTCCAGCTGCTCCTGAAGTCCCTCCTTCTCGTTTTGTAGCTCTTCCACTAAACCTGACTTCATTGCGGCTTCAAGTTGCTTTGCCAAGTCCCTCTTGGAAGCACGCACATCATTGATTATCTTGCAAAGGCCTTCAGTTTGCACTTCATCTCCATCGATCTGCTGTTTGAGTTCTCTAATTCTCTTGTTTTTATTTATAACCCTCTTCTCTTGGTTAACGAACTTCTTCTCTTGGTCCTAGAATCTTGGAGCTTCATTGCCTCCTCCTGCTGCTTGATCATTTCTTCCTTCTCTTTGATGAGGGCGCATAGCTCGTCGTTCTTCAACATCTCGAGGAAGGTACCCTTCTCGAGGTCATGGATGTGGCACTCCAAGTCTTGATATTGTGCTCTTCGGCGCTTGGTAGAAGTTCTTTCCTCAAAGGTTAACTCCATGGGAATTCCTTCCTCATCTCGTCTTCCAAAGAGGCCGCCGCAGTGTCCTTGGAGAGCTTCATGATGACGTCCACATAGGCGACCAATGAGTTGCTGCAAGCTAATGCTAAGGGCCTTCTCCTTGGAATCGCTAACAATGTGGATTGCTATGTCTTCCTCTGGGTTCTTGCCTCGCTCTTTTCCTGGCTGGATGACCTTGATTCCCCAACAGCCGTCCTTGTGGAGTTTCTTCATTGTGCTCCCCTGGATTGTTGGGAGAGGAAGGTCCAAGCGTGTGAGTAGATCCATGAGGCATCCTCCAAAGCGAAGGGGCTCGATGTCTGCGACGGTGTCGTAGAGGAAGCTTGTCATCTTTGAGTTAGAAGAATGAAGGTTAGATACTTAAACAAGTAGAGGAAAGCAGATACTAGAAGTGCGGAAAATAACTTAGTAGAAAAACAAGTAAGGAACTAGAGTTAGAGGTGGTTCCAATCCTAGGGTCACGTCCTACAGGCAACGATGTGCTCTGATACCATCTGTAGTGACCTCGGATCGGTAAGGATCCTAAGTCCCTGTGATTAACATGCTAGTCCCTGGATCAATAGCTAGCACTCACAGTCGATGAAATATCATGTAAAACACAAAGTCTTTATTACACGGAGAATCCAGAGTATGAATTTATTACAAAGATTGCTTAGCATCGTGCTAGCTCAAATAACAGCGGAAACATAAAAGCAGCATGAGTCCATCAACGCCCAGGCTTGTCGAGTGTAGACCCGCGATCCCTACGCACCTTTCAATCTTTGGATTCTGCACATAAGACGTGCATCCAACAAGTTGGTCAATACTTTGAATGTATTGGCAAATTACACCAAGGAGAGAAAAGATTATCTCTACATGCAAGGCTGGTATAGGCTGTAGAGTTCATTTGCTCAAAGCTAATTTTCTTAAGTAAAGAGAAGAATAGAAGATTGTCCTACTTTGTAAACATTTGCTTAGATAAAATAAGGTCGAGTGGCACACGAGGATATTACGCACCAAGTGTCCAAACAACCAAACACTTGGATATTACGCACCAAGCGTCACTTGGATATTACACACCAAGTTCCCAAATGCCCACCCATTAGCGATATTACGCACGCCATGGGGTTTCAAAACTTTGTTTTAGAAAAGAGAGAGGAAGATCTTTCAGAGGCTCCATCCTTCAGACGCTCATTGTCGTTCTGTTACCGTGAACACGGCTGATCGATTAGATTGCAATACTCTCGAGAGTTTGTGCACTTTACCCACAATCCACGATCAAGTCCTTTTACAGACAAGACCATGGCGAGGCTTTCCCTTAGTAGCCCCTCTACCTTCTGGATCCAACCGTGCCAAGAACCTCCAAATGTTGGTACCCAGGTGAGGTTTCCCACTAAGTACTAGGCCAAGACAGAGCCCATAATGTATTGTGGTTGCACTGGAAGCTTCTGAATTCTGAAACATGGCAGACTTCTTTGATTCCTGGGCGGCCGTCCTCCACCAAAATCACACTCGTTGACCCGACAACCATTCCGCCTAGAAGAAAACTTAGTTTTATTTTGAAGTGGATTTGGGAAGAAAAGTTTGCTCTAGAGAGCCTTTATACTTAGAAAATTCTTTGTCTTTCGAACCCCCCAACGGTACTTTGTATATATAGCATAGCAAGCAGTACTTAGCAAAAACAGGGGTAACCTATTAGGAGTGGAAAAATCCTAAGTATAGAGCTACTCATGGCATACTACAAAATCATCGCACTTGCAAAATAATACTAAGGAAAAATTCTACTAGAACATCCTACACATGCATACTACAGAATTTTGAAGATCACACGCATAGAATTAAAACTGGGACAAAATTATGAACAAGTGGTGTAACTTGCCTTGATCCGAGCAGCACTCTACACAATAGCACTCCTTAGCGCACTCCGGGCAATCTAACGAATCACAAACATAGACTTGATCACAACTTGCTCAAAGCATATACAAAGGAAAACATGCATGCATGCAACATGGTAGTTTATGCAAGGTTGGTTAAATTGATCGAGGTAGCAAGTTTGTGTTGTGATAGTGTAAGGGTGTCACTAGGATTTATTTTCCAAGGGTTTTAGATCTAATTTGAATCACTAAAACAATTCCGAGGATTATAGGAGATCAAACCATCCTTATAGCCCCAAGTTAGATCTAATAATCCTAAGCAAAACTTGAGGATTTGGATCAGTAGGTATTGTGGAAACAAAATTATTGCAACAAGATTCAAACAAAAGGGAATTTTTAATTGTCTTTATATAGATTAAAACTCTCTAATCCAATGATTAAAAACTACACCTAAAACATTACTGCAAACCTGCAATATTAATACATATTTGGATTCTACATAAAATTAGAAATCCAACGGTATATTATAAGCTAGATTTGGCCTAATATTTGATTTTTGGTGAATTTCGCAAGTTTAAAAACCAAATCTGCAACCAGATTTGAATCTCACTTAAAAAAACGTAGCCAGGTGGCTTCGTCTGACTGGTCCAGCTGGACCGACGCGGCGCTGACGCGGTTGCGGGCGCGGCTCTGCCACGCGGCAGCGCGGTATTGGCCCGTACCGCTTCGTCCTCCCACCTAATCTACACCGTCCAACTCGGATCCAACGGACGGGAGCGGTGGCGAGATCTTACTGGCGGCGTCGATGGTGAGACGGCGGCGGCGCGGTCAGACGTGGTCGTCGGCGACGTTGCGGTGGTTCCCCGAAGCAGCGGAGAGCACGACGGCGCTCTACTCCTTCTCGCGGTCCTGCCTGCGTGATCGAATTCGGCTCCCCTGTCCTCGTCTAGGCGCACACCTTCACTGGTTCCCGCGGCTCCGGCGGCACGTCGGCGAGAAATCCCCGACGTTGTGCTGCACAAGGGAAGGAAGGAAGGGTCGGGGGTGAGGCGGTGTTGCACGGGAAAGGCGTTTGACAGCAAGGAGAAGCTCGGGGTGGCGCGAGTCGCCGGATCGGAACCTTCCCGAGCGCGACGCCGGCGAGAGAGAGCGGCAGCGGTTCGGCGAGGTTTGCTAGGGTTTTCGGGGGGGGGGGGGAACGACGAGAGGGGGCGGCTTATAAGGGCCAGAAACTTGGGGAAGGGGGCGGTCGAGTCCGGCGCGGTTTGGAGTCCGACGTGGCGGAGGAAGTCGTGCTCGCCGCGGACTCCAGGAGGGAGACGACGGGGTGGGACCCCCGCGTCAGCGATCGAGGGTGGAGCGGGCCGGTGCTGGGCTGCGGCGCCTGGCGGTTGCTGGCGGGCTGCGCTGCGGCCCAGTTAGGTAGGTTTTCTCCCTTTTTTTTTAAACATTTTCCTTTTTCTGTTTTCTTTAAACCCCAATAACTTTTGCAAACTAGGTCAAAACTTTATGAAACTTGTTTCTAAATTTTCATAAAATTGAGGTGGTCAACATAGGACCATGACTTACTGTTTTTACAAAGTTTTTAAGAGGGGCCAGACTAATACAACAAGAGTGCTTAAGAGAATATTAAATTAGGGTTTTTAAATGGGTTTATGTGTTAGGATCTTTTGTAGTTGCAATGTTTTCAAAATGTAGGATGCAAATGATGCAGGATGGTGCATGATACTAATAACATCCAAGCACAGAATCTGGGATGTTACAAATCGGCATAAGGCCCCAAACCACATTATGTGTATGCAAGCATGAAAATTTAGTTATGCAACAAGATATATCATTTAATAAAATAGGGCTTTGAGAAAAGGGATCACACATTGGGATATCGACAATCTTGGGGTTCACCGAAGGGTTCGGGTCTCGATCTTTAGGATCAGGCTTCGAATCCATGTCGGCGCACTCGAGGTCTTGGCGTCTTCGGGTCCATGAAGAAGATCTTGTCTATCCGGCGAGATCGCCCCCAACTTCCATGTTAGAGTTCTCGGGTTCCAAGAAATAGAAATTGCGTCGGTGGTCTTCAAATACCACTTCTCGGTCCCTCTTGTTCATCTACCAATGTCGGGCTTGGTCCTTCGGCAACTTTACTTGATCGTCATAGAGGAGGCGAAGATCTTGTGAACCTCGGGAACAAGGGGTGCGCAACACACCAACAACAAGAGGCCGGGACAAGCCAACACGGGCGCCAGGCACATGATACGAGTAGAGGACACGAGCAGTTGTACATAGAAGGTTGATCACTCTGCACATCTACCACACCTCCACTTGAACAACATGCGGCCACAACCACACAGAGGATTAACAAGAGGAGCCCAAGGGCAGGCCACGGGCGCACGTCAGACCGAAAGCAGCGACGCGGCAAGAAGTTTTCGGACATGCACCGCTCGAACGGAGAAGACAGGGACGAGCCGAGGCGGGGCAGAGCTTGGAGAGGGGGAGATCCGGGACGCGCTAGCTAAAGGGAGGTGGCCGGCGGCGGCGGATGGCGACTGAGGAAAAGGCCACCGCAACTGCGACTGGTGAAGCAGAGGGCAGAGCAGCGGCGGTGCGCTGCGGCAGGGCCTGCAGGGCGACGACCTGGGCGGGAGGAAGGGGCCGCGGGCGACGGCGGCTCGGGGACAAGCAGGAGGTCCGCAGGTCGTAGGAGCGGGGCCGGGGACATCCATGGTGTCAAGCGGCTAGAGAGGAAGATGGAGATGCGGTCGACGGGCTTGAGGACCAAGTCGCGGGAGAGGCGAGGCGCGGGGCCGGGCTCCAGGAGGAAGAGGCGGGGCGTCGCTCGCTGCCGAGGTGGCCGGCTCTAGGCAGAGGCGAGAAAGACCGGAGGCGGTGGAGGCCGGATCTGGAGGCGGAAGGGGATGAGGAGGCCAGGCGACGTGGCGGGAGGGCGTCCCTGGCGGCGGCAGAGAGAAGCGAGGATAGGGACGAGTACGGGGAGGGAGGTCGAGGCGGCCGAGATGCGCAGGTGGCGGCGCTGTGCGCGGGGATGGAGGCGAGCAGGGAGAGATAGAGAGAGGGTAGGTGGGGATGCGGGGTTGGGGAGCGGGTTCGATTGGGGTGGGTCCAGGAGCGCGCGGTGGGGCCAGGGTGGTCGGTTGCTGCGGGCAGTGGTTGCGGCGTGCAACGTGTGCGTGCACGCGGGGTGGATCCAGCAAAGGCTGGCGGCGGCAAGGGATGTGAGGGAGTGGAATTAGGGTTAGAGGTAGGGTTTGGTCTAGGTGGGTCGGGTTGTAGGTGATCTGGTCCGGTTGGGCCTCTGGCCTGACCGGTCGGATTGCCTCCCCGAACAAAAACGTGTTATTTATTTTATTTAGTTTTAAATATCCTTTTGGTAAAATAGTTTAGGAGAACAAAAGATCCAGACGGACCGAGGGTTTTACAGTCGAAATAGAGTGAGGATATCTTAGAAAACAAAAATAGGCTTTAGCAAAATACTTTTAGGCAAACAAATGCATGCTGATGTCATGATGATGCACATAATAAAACAACCGCGATTTTCTAGTAGCGGTTTTACCCGGGGTGCTACATCTCACAAGGTTGGGGCACTTCTCCACAACTAGATTGGAGGCTCCCAACAAATGCCACAAAAGGCCACAACAAATTCTACCAAGGCCACAATGCCACCAAGGCCACAAAACCGTCTAGGGTTCAAGAACCCAAGAGGGACAAGCTCCAATGAGCAATTCAAACCAAATCCTCCGAGGAGAACTCATACCGATGCACCAAATGCAAATGGCACGAACACCACAAAGATGCTCAAATCCCTCACTCTCAAATTCCAACAAAGCTACTAAAGCTATTGGGGAAACAAGAGAGGAGGAATCAAAGAGAGACACAAAATCCCCCAAAATCTAGATCCGCAAAGATGCACTCACAAAGAGATGAATCGATTAGGTCAAAACGTGGGTCTAGATCTCCTCTCTCTTCCACTCAAATATGGGAAAGAATCATCGGAGGGAAAAGATTAGGCAAGCTTCAAGATCTAGAGAAAGTGTGGACAAAGTTTAGCCTAATAGATAAGAGAGAAGCAACCGAAACACAAAACGGGCAAAGCAATATATAGGGATGGACTAAATCTGCCCGTTGGGGCGTTTTTCAGAATGGTTCGGTACTACCGGATTTAACCGGTAGTACCGTATGCCCCAGGAAAAAGAGAAGCAGCAGCGAAGCAGAGGGAATCGGTGGCAGTGCATGCGCGCAGCGGCAGCGAGGCAAGTGGGGCCAACGAGTGGACGCAGTAGCAGCAGCTGCTAGGCAGCTAGGCGCTAGGCAGCAGCAGCAGCGAGGTCGTAGCAGCGCAGCGCAGTGGCATCTAGCACGCGCGTGTGGGGCAGGGCAGCAGCATCAACAGTGCAGTGTAGCGCCGGGGCCAGGCTGGCGAGCGAGCGCGCTCGTGCAGCAGCGCGGGCCCAGCAGCGGCAGCGCATCACGCGAGTGGGCGAGCGCGGGTCAACGCGCCAGTGAGGTGGGCACCGCGCGAGGCAGGCGCAGCGAGCGAGCAGCGCGCGGGCCAGGAAAACTAGATCTGGATCTGGGCGAATCTGGAAAAGAAAATGGGCCGGCCGGTACTACCGGCCCACCCAGGAGGTACTACCGGGCCGGTCGGTAGTATCGGATTTAGGTACCTAGCAAGGTAGAAAGAAAACGGGCCGCTTTTAGGCCCGGGCGATAGTACCGTCCCGCCCGGGCGGTACTACCGCTCGGCCCAGAAAATAGATTGACAGGCAAATATTCAAACGACAATAACTTTTGACTGGAAGCTCCGATTGACCCGATTCAAATTGCGTTGGATAGAGGACGACAAGGAAAATATTGATTATCACCAAGTGAGAAAGTATCAAGTAGAATAATGTGAGATATCTCACTTGGTGAGAAACCCAAAAGCCGCAGAAATCAAAATCGCAACAAGATATATATGGGAGATCCGATTTTGATGAACAAGAGCTTGTTATGGAGATTACCACAAGCTCTATATCCTCACATGGACAAGACCAAATAACAACCAAAAACGATGATGCAAGTATGCAAAGTTTTGATCTTTCTCCGAACGATGTGACCTAATTACTCATACGAGAGCCCCTCTTGATAGTACGGTTATCTATCCTAAACCCGGTCTCACACACAACGTGAGACCGTCAAAAGGAAAAACCTATCAATATTATACCTTTGCCTTGAGCATTCCACTTGAGCTCGATGTAGACGATCTTGCTCTTCTCAAGATGGAACGCCTTTCTTGATTCTTCATCATCGATCCATGATCACCGAGGATGGCAAGCCTCAAACATGAGATCTTCTATAGATGGCGCATTTTGAGCTTGCACAACATATCTTTCATTGACCTTGAAGCCAACACATGCTCCAAGCGATGCCAATGGACAAATCCTACAAGTATAACTTAATACACATATTAGTACATAAAGATTGTCATTAATTACCAAAACCACACATGGGGGCCCAACATGTTCTTTCAATCTCCCCCATTTTGGTAATTGATGACAATCCCTTTAAGGGGGTTTATATAAGGAATATTAATGAATAAAATGGTAATACCAATATCAAATACGACAAAAGTATGTGATATTGGTACCATCACCATATATAGATCAAACTCCCCCACAATCTATGCATTTGTGATGAACTTGAATTTCATTGCATATATTGCCAATTATCATTGGTGGAGTTTCCTCTATATATCACATGCTAAGCAACAACAAAGATGCAAGAGCATGAAAGGCAAATGCTTAAGAACCAACTCAATGCATAGCCCAACTTCCCTTAAACCCTCTAAAACTTCTCCCCCATTGGCATCGATTGCTGAAATGGGTGACAAGTTCTAGAAGGCAAATATAGTAATAATTCCTCCAAAGGTGTGCCTTCGCACATATCCAATGATGAATACCTGGGAGGGAGTAGAACTATATCGAGGACCCGAAGATTGCCAAAATAAAGTCAAATTATGCAAGCAACTACAAGTCCGACAAACCAATTTGAAAACAACAAATGACTCCAAATGGAAACTACAAGATATTATGATATGAGCAAAAGGGTGCTTTAAATAACTAATAGAGAAGATCCCCAAGATTTGTGCACACTTTAGATTCATTGTATTTCAATACAAAAATGCACAAATATGGAATCCTCACTCCTCCATAAACATTTAAGGCACAATTAATGAGAAAGAAGACAAATGAGCATTATTAAACGAACTAGATGAGCTCCCCAAAGATAATGCACCAATTATGATAATTGCATTTGGGATCAGGGTGCATAATCATGGAATCCTCACTCATCCAACTTCATTTAACAATACAAGGCATGAGAGAACAAATATGAGTGCCCGAGGATGCAAACAAGAGGAACAAGCACTCATAGGAAAATAAATTTGGAAGCCACGGAATAATCAAAAGAAATAAAAGGTGGTATCCAAGAAATAAATTCTCAACTAAAATTATCTTCTCATATGTGTATATGTCTATAAGTGGAAAACATCACAGAGACATATGCCAACAAAGAAATATGCACACATAAAGAAGATATACAAGAAGGCATATGAAAAGCAAAAATGAAGTCATAATATATACCAATAAGATTTTTGCTTCAAAGCATGGCCAAAGGCTCAAATATATCTTACTGTACATTAATGAACTTCAAACATCAACTCACTACATATATTACAACTATCACCAAGGGAAAGGGAGAAGGTTGGCATATATGAAGAAAGGAAACAAGTATCACGAGAAACAATATATTAGCAAAATCTCACTATTGTACATGAGAGAAGTTGAGGAAAGGATAAGCAATAAAATTGCTAGATTGACATATTTGGGATTGATGGATCACATGCATGATTTTGTATAGTCCCAATTATATGCACTCATCTCAACTTATACACATATACAATAGAGAGTTCTCTTAATACCATGGCTAGAGATATAACAATAAATATAATAACAATAATTCATGCCAAGATGCAACCTACAAAAGGTTGGAAGCAAGATAAATATGCATGAGCAAGAGATACTTGTTACCGAGATATAATTGGTATGATGTAGAGGATATGAATTCATTGATCATCCTATAGCTTGCCTCCAATTTTCATTAACGCACCACTTCTTCAAGATTGAGAGACAAACATCCAATATATCTTAAATGTACCTAAAACACATTTAAGTACAAAATGGTACCCAAACATATTGGGTCCAAAGTAGTTAGTGCAACTACAATACATAGGAGAGACTCCACATAAATATGTGCATATTGATATGAAATTGAATTTCATGCACAACTTAGCCGATGGGATTTGGTGGACTTTCCCCTATATATTGGAACAGAGAAAGCAAGCATCCCATAATATAATCATATGGTAAATATGCATGCATAAAGCTTTCAAGAACCAAAACAGAGATACAGTTTGAACAAAAACACCAAGTAAATCAAGATTGTACACACAAGAGTGTGACAAGACAAGCGGTGTCCAAATTGTATCAAATAACCAATTCAACACATGAAAGATCATAAGTTCAAAAATGAACTAGGCAAAAGCCAAAGAGCAAAAGATAGATAAAAATACAAACTCTTAAGGATTTATCTCATTCTAAAATGGTCAAAGTGTGAAGCAAGGAATGAGAAAAAACCAACTCCCACAACGAGTAAGGTTCCAACAAGTAAACCAAACTCTCCAAACTTTTCATGATGGCACAAAATACCAAAACGAAAAGATCAAACTTCAAAGCACATAAAACCCGATATGGATCAAACAAGGAAGAATAAAAGGATTGTTCTATATAATATAGGAGAGCTCACCCATAAGTAGTACATTATATAGAATTTTGCTTTTTAATGAAAAATGCACACAAATGAGATCATCACCGCTACCTACATTAAATAAAACACACGAGAATACCAATAAAATAAGAAGATTCATAAGAGGCAAGGAAGGAATGGGAGCACACAAAACATTTACTTGGCCAAAGATAGGATACGATTAAGCAAAGGCCAAAGTGACTATGATCAATAAATTCTACCATAACTTTAGTACTCATTGTCCAAGGACGAGAAATATTGGGAATAACTTTCCCAAGGTAGCTTGCATGGATATCCAAGATCATAGCCACAACAAGAAGCATATAACTAAATATAAGAATTGAGCATGATACTTTAAGTAAGATTCTTGGTAGCTTCCAATAGTCACACAATCAGTAGTGATTAGAGTAACTTGAAGCAAATGGTTTCCATGCGAATATATATATATAAATATGAGGAAACACATACCAAGAATCATTCTTATATACAAGATCCAAAATAAGATCAATAAAGGCATTCAAGCAAATTGGAACTTGTATAAGCAAATGTGTCACATAGGTGCTAGATGATTATCAATATTAATTCTAAGTGACACCACCTCGAATGTTCACATATTCTAGGATTGTAATATGCACTAAGCATATGACTCCCCATAATGTGATGCTACCATAAAACCAACACGAGGCAAAATAATACTAATAGAGATAATTAATGGACATTATAAAACTTAAATTTCTCATGAGAATTATACCACATAGAGACTAGACAATAATCCAATATAAATACTAGGTGGTATTCCTCATGTACACACAATTTTAGGATTGTGGAATGCCCAAGCATAACACTCCCCCAAAATGGGATAATCCATTAATTTCTCACAAGAGCCAAATAAGATACCAAATATAACCAAGCAAGGCTCAAACATAAGAAACACACATACATGGTGTGCCACCTAATCATACACAAATATGCTTGATGCCTCAAGATAATTAAGTGGATAGCACAACATGTACAAAAGCATGGAAGATACAAAACCAACACATGCACAAGGGGCGAGTAACTTTCAATGTAATGAGCTAAGCATATGTTACCTCAAGGAGGAACATTGGATATATAATATAAGCATGATAATCCAAAAAGGCTTGGCTTGACAATAGTAGTTGGTGAAGATCCCTCAATTCTTCATAATGTAGGCAAGACTCCAATGCCTTCCAACAACACCTATTGATCAAGTTTTGGCTTGTTGGTCCCCAACCAAGTTGGGTCCTAAGAGATTAGTCACAATAGGCTTGGCAACCCAAATGGTTCTTTTCTTGAACCCACATTGAGCACCAACAAATTTGGCAAACACATTGCCAACCTCATCCTTACAAAGAGAATAAGCATCATCAATAATGATAGGGTTGGATGAGGAGATATCGATAGTGCATGAGGAAGAAATATGCCCCTTCTCATGGCATATGTAGCAAGTTCTACTCTTGCCATCTTTCTTCTTAGGTGAAGCCACAACTCGAGGAATAGCTCGAGTAGTCCTCTTAGGAAGTGGCCCATTAATGACTTGAGGTGGAGCTTGAGGCCGCTTCCCTTGTTGCTTCACACTAAGAGGCTTTTTCTTAAATGGGCAAGATCTAAGATGGTGCCCTTCTTCCTTGCATTTGAAGCAAACAATGTTGGACAGATTCTTGACTTGATCTTGGCCATTCTTCTTGTTGTCTTTGTGATTCAACTTGATAGTGGACTTGTTCTTGACATTGGAGTTGAATCCAAGCCCACTCTTGTCATTGGGGGATTTTTGCACACTCAAAATTTTGTTGAGGGTGATCTTCCCTTGATGACCCTTTTTCAAGTCATTTCTCAAAGAAGTGACTTGAGCCTTGAGCTCTTTTATTTCCTCTACATGGTTAGTTTCAACAAATGTACTAGAGGAAGTAGATGCCATATTGTTAGAGAAACAAGGCACGGAATGTAATTCATCATGAGATATAGCATGGTTGTGAGAGGATGGATTACATGGACTAGCACATGGCAATATAATATTTGGAGTAGATATAGTGCTAATGTCCACATGAGGCCCACTAGATGTTACCTTTGACATGATGGCCTCATGGGCTAATTTTAGCCTACCATGGGAGACTAGAATATCCTCATGCGAGCTCGAGAGCTTATCATGACTTTCTTCTAATTTCCCATAGTTGCTAGTTAGCAAAGCAAGTTGAGCCTTTAGCTCAACATTATCCTTTAAAGTAGATGCTTCACAAGAAATAGAGTTAGTAGCACAAGCATCATTATTATTAGCAAGAGGTGAGGGCAACTTGTCAAGATCTTTTAAATATGAAGCTTTAAGTTGCTCATGTGACTCAGTGAGTTTGATGAGCTCCCTCTTAACGACCCGAGAGCCATTTTCGAGGTGCTTAAAATCCTCAACAAGTTTAGCATAAGCAACTTCAAGTTCATCATTTTTAATCTTGAAGGAGTTAGCCACCACAAGTTCTCTATCATTGTATTCCTTTACTCTAGATAATTCTAGAGTAAAAGTCTCCTCAAGAGATTCTTTGGTGGTTTGTTCTTCTTCAAGGGAGTCCTTTACTTGAGCAAGTTCATTAGCATATTCACGCTCAAGTGCAAACTTTTCATCAATGATGTTTTCTTGCTCCTCAATAAGATCATTGCCTTCTATAGCATAATTCAAGATTTCAAGAAGGTTGGAGGAAGCAATTTTATTTTTGTAGAGAGCACTATAGACAACCTCTCCCATTTTCTTAATAGAGGTAATATCATACTTACCTCTATAATCATCATTATCATTCTCAACCTCATCATCATGAGATACAATGGGATCCAAAGAGGTTACCTTTGTTCCCTTAGCCATAAGGCATATGTGAGAACCAGAGGAAGGTGATGATGATATTGCACTTGTAGCTCTATTCAAAACCTTGTCTTGGCCCATAGAATCTTCATTTTCCTCTACATGGTTAGCAACACAAGCACTAGAGGAAATAGAAGCATTTTTATCATGGCAACAAGACAACACAAGCATATCATCATGAGATTTATTCAAGTCATTTCTACATGATATGCAAGGACTATTAACACAAGTATGTAAGGAGTTTTGAGTGCTACAAGTGTTAAGGTCCAAAGATAGATCATTGCAACTAGATAGGGATGAAGGATTACAAATAGTAATATCACTATCCATATTGCAATTTCTATCACCACTCACCATATCATTACCTTGTGAAAAGTCACATGTTGGTGAAGTGGTAGACGATGAGAACTCATCTCGACCGGAAGTGGAAGCAACACAATCATCCTCAATAATGTTGGACTTGCTATATTTATCTTGAAGCTTGGTCCATATCTCACGAGCGCTTGAATAAGGCATGATAGAAGAAAGAACTACATTGCTCACAACATGCAAAAGAATTTTAGTAGCTAGAGAATCTATATGAGAGTTTAACTTCTCCTCTAAAGATTCGTTTTGGGTATCCATAGGAGAAGAGATACCCACATATAGATATCCCTTTATAATTGGGTGAATTTCCCGAAATAAATTAAGCATGCGAATTTTCCAAACATCATAATTTGTGCCATCGAATGTGAGCGTGTCCTTGTGCACTAATCCCCTAGCCGACATCTTTACTCTCAAGGCGGTGAAGCCTAAAATGAGAGACCTGGCTCTGATACCAATTGAAAGGATACGGATGTCGCCTAGAGGGGGGGGGTGAATAGGCGATTAAAACTTTTCGTAGAGTGGCTCAACAAAGGCGGAATAAAACTAGTGTTTACTTTGTTAAGCACAACCTAGAACAACTAAGGTTCACCTATGTGCACCAGCAACTTATGATAAGCAATACAAGCAACAAATTGATAACAAGATATATATTACTTCAAGCATGAAGGCTATCACAATATAAAGTGCATAAGTAAAGAGCTCGGGTATAGAGATAACCGAGGCACGCGGGGTCACCGATATTTTACCGAGTTCCTCCCAACATGGAGTACGTCTCGTTTGGAGAGGGGGTGGTATCAAACCACCAACGCCACAAAAGGACTCCCTTATTCTCTAGTGAATCTCACCCCAATGGGATCGATTCACGCTTCCACTATCGGTGCACTTGTCGGTGGCAACCAGGACCTCTCACAAGGTTGGGGCACTTCTCCACAACTAAATTGGAGGCTCCCAACAAATGCCACAAAAGGCCACAACAAATGCCACCAAGGCCACAAAACCGTCTAGGGTTCCAAGAACACAAAAGGGAAAAGCTCCAATGAGCAATTAAAACCAAATCCTCCGAGGAGAACTCAAACCGATGCACCAAATGCAAATGGCACGAACACCACAAAGATGCTCAAATCCCTCACTATCAAGTTCCAACAAAGCTACTAAAGCTATTGGGGGAACAAGAGAGGAGGAATCAAAGAGAGACACAAAATCCCCCAAAATATAGATCCGCAAAGATGCACTCACAAAGAGATGAATCAGTTAGGTCAAAACATGGGTCTAGATCTCCTCTCTCTTCTACTCAAATATGGGCAAGAATCATCGGAGGGAAAAGATTATGCAAGCTTCAAGATCTAGAGCAAGTTTGGACAAAGTTTAGCCTAATAGATAAGAGAGAAGCAGCCAAAACACAAAACGGGGAAAGCAATATATAGGGATGGACAAAATCTGCCCGTTGGGGCGTTTTTCAGAATGGTCCGGTACTACCGGATTTAACCGGTAGTACCGTATGCCCCAGGAAAAAGAGAAGCAGCAGCGAAGCAGAGGGAATCGGCGGCAGCGAGGCAAGTGGTGCCAACGAGTGGACGCAGTAGCAGCAGCTGCTAGGCAGCTAGGCGCTAGGCAGCAGCAGTAGCAGCGAGGCCGTAGCAGCGCAGCGCAGCGGCAGCTAGCGCGCGCGTGTGGGTAGGGCGGCAGCAGCAGCAGCGCAACACAGAGCCGGGGCCAGGCGGGCGAGCAAGCGCGCGCGTGCAGCAGCACGGGCCCAGCAGCGGCAGCGCATCGCGCGAGCGGGCGAGCGCGGGTCAACGCACCAGCAAGGTGGGCAGCGCGCGAGGCAGGCGCAGCAAGCGAGCAGCGCGCGGGCCAGGAAAACTAGATCTGGATCTGGGCGAATCTGGAAAAGAAACTGGGCTAGCCGGTACTACCGGCCCACCCGGGCGGTACTACCGGTAGTACCGGATTTAGGTACCTAGCGAGGCAGAAAGAAAACGGGCCACTTTTAGGCCTGGGCGGTACTACCGCTCGGCCCAGAAAACAGATTGACAGGCAAATATTCAAATGGCAATAACTTTTGACTGGAAGCTCCGATTGGCCTGATTAAATTGCGTTGGATAGAGGACGACAAGGAAAATATTGATTATCACCAAGTGAGAAAGTATCAAGTAGAATAATGTGAGATATCTCACTTGGTGAGAAACCGAAAAGCCGCATAAATCAAAATCACAACAAGATATATATGGGAGATCCGATTTTGATGAACAAGAGCTTGTTATGGAGATTACCACAAGCTCTATATGCTTACATGGACAAGACCAAATAATAACAAAAAACGATGATGCAAGTATGCAAAGTTTTGAGCTCTCTCCGAACGATGTGACCTAATTACTCATACGAGAGCCCCTCTTGATAGTACAGTTATCTATCCTAAACCCGGTCTCACACACACAACGTGAGACCGACAAAAGGAAAAACCTATCAAGATTATACCTTTGCCTTGAGCATTCCACTTGAGATCGATGTAGACGATCTTTCCCTTCTCAAGATGGAACGCCTTTCTTGATTCTTCATCATCGATCCATGATCGCCGAGGATGGAAAGCCTCAAACATGAGATCTTCTATAGATGGCGCATTTTGAGCTTGCACAACATATCTTTCATTGACCTTGAAGCCAACACATGCTCCAAGCGATGCCAATGGACAAATCCTACAAGTATAACTTAATACACATATTTGTCCATTAATATTGTCATTAATTACCAAAACCACACATGGGGGCCCAACATGTTCTTTCACAAGTGATATCAGAGTGAAGGTTTACGATACCCCACTAGTCCATCCTGTAGGATAACCTAGCTAATGGACGATGTAGAGTGTCATAACTATTTTGCTACAAATGCGTTGGATAGATCTAATCAGCTTTGCTTTTACTCCCTATCTTTATTCTTTCTCGTCTTATCTCTACATGTTTTAATCTACTTTGTTACCTTTCTTCAAGTCTAGGATTTCTTGTGGTTGGGTTTCTGTCGTACCTCTAGGGTTCTGCTTCCTTATGTAATGGTGGTTCAACATCTGGTTTTCACTCCATCTGAATTCTTCATATGTTTCTGGTGTTTTGCGACTTCCGAGACAACGACATCATCATCTTTCCGAATCTTTGTGAATACTCCTTGTCAAGATATTCAATCTGAATTACGAGAGTTAGGTTACACAATTCTCCTATTCATGTGTGGAGAAACGCTTTGGGTGCGTGATGGACTGATTCCCATCCGACTACTCTTAAAATTCGTTCTTACATATTGAATTGGTGGACCAATGTAACTTTTACTCCTTGCATGGAAACTAGAGGTACCTTTGAGACCTTTACTTCCTTCTTTTGTCTCCCTGGAGTGTTCTCTCAAAGAACGTGAGCAACACATCCTTGTTGGCGGTTTCGACAATTTGAAGACGGAGAAAGAATTGTTGTTAGTGGTGTCATGACCATCAGCATGACGCAAGAAGATCTGATCATCAAACCTCTCCCCCCGATGTCTTTGCTTGGATCTTGAGATGAGATCCCTTGTTAGTGGTGTCGAGTTGTAATGCCCGGAAAATATTAAAAATTAGAAATTGATTGTTATTTTATTTTGTGCTTCATCATAAAATCATCATGCATATTTTGTTTGTATATTTAACCTCAAATTATTTTGCTAAAAACCTAAGTTTGTTTTTCTAAAATATCCTCGTGGTTTTATTAAACCCATACATCTTCTCTATTTTTAAATTAAAATAAAACAATATTTTTGGTTCGTTATAAGACCACAAAAGTTTTTCTTATTTTACTAAAAATGAAACTAGGCAAAAGGCATGTCTAAAATTTTGGCCTAAAACTAGTTTTATCTAATCTACTTTAGACTATATAAATACTCTTTTTTTTTTCCTTTTTTGCTTCCAAACCCTAGACCCAATCCCCAATCCGAGATACACATCTTAGCCAAATTCCCCACCTCTCCTTCTCCCCACCGCGTCGTGTTCTTCTCCTTTCAATCGACCATCGTTTCTTTGATTTAATCCAACCGGAGCTAGCTTATGTAGACATGTCGTAGATATGCTTGGCCGGCATGCCATTTCTTTGCTACCTTTTGAATCCAATCCAAACACTCTACTTCTGTTTTGCATCTGAGCTAAAATCGGTAGACACAAATTCCTATTTCTTTCTCTTGTGCGTGTCCGATTGCTGGTACCTATCACCGCCGCCAGATCCCCATGCGTACGGCCGACAAGCTCGGGAGCCCTGCCGCCTCCCTTGTCCCATCGCAGCAACATCAGATCCCCATAAGCCCTGGCCGCACGCGCACGCCCGCCTGCCCCTTCCATATGTGCAGGGGCTGCTCCACATCGCGTCAACTCCGCCACTAGCTGGCCGCATGAAGTCAGCCATGCGGCCCCGCTGTCCCGCGTGCGGTGCAAGAAGCAGCGTATAAGATGTGATCATTGTTTCTACTTCTGGCATCTAATTTTGGCTAATGGCTAGCGACTACCTTCGTGTTTCCACTACTTACGCTGCTTCAACGTTGATCCGAATACTGTCTCTCCACCTATCGGTTTGAAGACCAAACCTAAACCCCTCCCGAACTCCAAGATCGTCTAATATAAACGTGCGATCCCTATCTAAACATATCCCTATTTTGTATAAATGCTATATTGTTGCATATGAAATATTTATTCTTACATAAATATCTAATGGTTTGGAGGCATTTTGTTGATTCACCTAATAATTAAGTATGAAATGGTTATGCGGGATATTTTGTCGTACTCCAACTCTATTTAATATTGTTTAGCTCGTCGATGCCATGTTTTACCTTCTTAATCCAAGATTTAATTGTGGGGACAGATAAACAACTTGAACCATAACATTTAATTGTCGGGACTTCGATTTCACTTAATATTTCTAAGTTAGACCGCATATCGTCATGCCATGCATCATATCATAAACATGCTGGATATTCCGCCATAGTATTAAATATTGCATCCATTGCCTCTTCTAGTGTTCTGCTTCTTCACCAGATAGGATGATGAGTGGATGCGAGTTACGACAAGCCTCCGGTTGCCCAACTTTGTTTCACAGGCGAGCATTCTCCCCCTTCTACCTTTTTTACATTTATAATCTTTACTTCTTCCTGTTGATCTATTGCTATCCTTTATTGTCGATGCTTTAGTACCATTCTTTTATTTACCTGCTTCACTATATTGCCTTGGTTATCCTATTTCCTTGTTTGATTAGCTAGCTCTTCCCTTGTGAGTCATAGCATATGCTTAGGTCTGCTTGTCGCTCTCACACAGGTGAACCGTGATATCTGGTTATGGTTGATAACATAATAAATTAAATTGATGATATTGGTTATGGTTATGATTTCATCTAATGATAAGGCCCCGGCAGGGACCATCTTTGGAAACTTCTTGAGCCGACCTAGGACCCGTTCGTTCTATGATACCAGTTCTGAGTTGATCGTGCAAACCAAACGTGTGGCCTCTGGGAACCCCCCCACCCTCAACTACCGGCTCTATTCGTATATCTAGAGGGTTACAAAACTGGTTTTCCATTTGGTGCATACGCATAATATGCCCTCGGACATGGGTTGAGTTGTGATATGATTTTGGTGAACTGCCATGGCTTGCATAAATAAAAGCGGTACATGCCGGCGGTTCCAAGGGGATCTCTACAAGTTATCTTCCAGGGTCGTTTAGTATAATAGACACAGACGCTATGCCTCCATCGAGAATCATCATACCTCTTAGTTGGGCCAACATAGTAGGCGATGACTCTGGATATGCGCGTAATTAAGGGACAATTCTTGTTGTGAGATTCAGATGGCACACGTGATATGTTGTCTGAAGGGTTGAGCATGCGTTTGGATACAGCCGTGCACCCCTGCAGGGTAAATCTTTTCGAGAAGCCGTGTGTCCATAGTTATGGATGCCTCAAGAGTAACGTGTCATGACCATAGACAACGCCACTAATGCTTTGCCTCTAACTATATGATTAGTAATTAGCCTTATCAACTAAACAACTGCTTAAGTAAAATTGCCACTGTGTGTGTTCTGCAAGAGGACTTCCTTGACTAGTTTTCAAGGGGGGATCCTTCGGATGGGTTATGTTTGGTGTTATATTATAGTTATCATATAGCGCTCTCTTATCTCGTTTTGATAGCCGAAGTTTTAGTGTGTCTCTATAAGTAATATAATGCAAGCTTTGCTGCCGCCGAGCTCACCGTACCTATGTAGGCGAGGACCGCCAAATTTTAAGACTCACCATGTACTGGCCTCAGTACTGACCGCTTTCTTTCTATTTTATTTTCCATTTATCGGCACCCTTTGGCTGTGATATTTATGTGGTCAACAACGTTAGCAAGGTCACCCTTCCGGCTTGGCCTGGGCTAGGTTTATGGACATCACTTGGTTATTCTTCAGGACTCTTAGTCTCATTTGGTTCTTATCCGTACCCGGATACTATTTCGCTTTCTCTCTGAATTGTATCATCTGTATTCTTGACTCATCAAGTCATTCTTGTATATAAGCTCTTGTGGACTCTGTTGTAAACTACTGTGATGTAACTACTTGTAATCAAATCCCACCCACACGAAAGTGTCTGGTGGGCGTCTTTGAATCGCTTCTATGCTGGTTTTGGCGGGAAATGCTGAAATCTACATAGACCCAATTCGGGGGCATTACAATATGAGTTTCCAACTATCTGGAAAGAACATTCTCAATTTCTCGAGTGATGAAGAGATTGTTCTTTTCCGTAAAGAAGGTCCGAAGTATATGGATTTGAATTCCACAAGCCAAGCTTCTTGACATATTAAGTGGACCAACATGTTTTACGATTCTCATGTTTAATGTTATAAGTGGACCAACACTTGAATGACTTTATGCCGATTTATCGAAATTAGGTCAAATTTGAAATAAAAGTAAATTGTAGGTTGCTTTGGAAGTTTTGTAGAAAACATTTGGAGGTAACCATCGGGAGGTCATTTGATATATCACACACCACCACCGAGAATTTTGACATCAGATTCAACTTCTTGCTAATATTTTGCATCTTGACAATTTAAGGAAATTAGGTCAAACTTGAGCTACAAGTAAGCGCAATAGATTAGTCTCAAATTAAATGTCATTTCATGGGTAGATAAGGGCATTTTCTCGCAGTAAAAACACCATCGGTGTGAGTTTCCAACAATTAGGAAATAACATTCTAAATTTTCACTGTGATGACGAGATTGTTCCTTTTCGAAAAGAAAGTCTGGAGAATATGGATCTGAATGCCACAAGCCATGCTTTCAGACATATATACTGGACCGACATGTTGTACTTACGATTCCCATGTTTTATGAGTTTTCAAACTTCGTATTTGCTAACTCTGTCCACTCGAATGACTTTATGTTGATTTATTGAAATTAGGTCAAATTTCAACTTTAAGTAAATTTTAGATTGTGTTGAAAGTTTTACGAATATTTTTTTGAGATAACCATCGGGGGGTCATTTAATATACATATCAACAACCACCACCGAGAATTTTGACATACTTCTTGCTAAGATTTTGCATCTTGACAACTTAACAAAATTATGTCAAACTTGAGGTACCAGTAAGCGCGGTAGATTGCTCTTGAATTAATTATATTTTCAGAGGTAGATGGGTGCATCTTCTTTTAATAAATATTAATGCCGTCGGTGTGAGTTTCCAACTTTCAGGAAAGAATATTCTCAATTATCCAAGTGATGACGAGATTGTTCCTTTTCGTAAAGGTCTTAAAATATGGATCTGAATGCCACAAGAAGAGCTTTTTAGATATATATATATATATATATATATATATATAGTGGACCGACATGTTGTGTACTACTTATATGATTCCCATGTTTCACGTGTTTCCAAACTTTCACCTAGCTAACTCTGCCAACTTGAATGGATTTATGTCGATATATCGAAATTAGGTCAAATTTGAACTATGAGCTTCCAGCAAGCGCGATAGGTTGCTCTTGAATTAATTGTCTTTTCGTAGGTAGATGGGTGCATATTCTTTTAGTAAACAATGTCGTTGGTGTGAGTTTCCAAGTTTCAGGAAAGAATATTGTCCATTTTCCAAGTGATGACGAGATTGTTTTTTTTCATAAAGGAAGTCCGAAGAATATGGATCTGAATGCCACAAGCCAAGCTTTCAAAATATAGTGGCCCGCCATGTTGTACTTTTGAATCCCATGTCTTGTGAGTTTTCAAACTTCCTAGCTAACTCTGCCCACTTGAATGAATTTATGTCGATTTATCAAAATTACATGAAATTTGAACTACAAGTAAATAGTAGGTTTCATTGAAAATTTTATGAAAAAGCTTTTGGAGGTACCCATCGGGGGTCAGTTAGCAATATATCGATAACCACAACGAGTTTTAACAAAAGGTTTAACTTGTTGCTACTATGATTTTGCATCTTGATGTCTTACGACTTATCCTCTCCTTATTATTCGCAAAAAGAAAAGAAAAGAAAAGCACCATCCTCACAACCGTACTAGACTCAGCCACCTTTCTTCACAAGGTGCACACGCCACCGTCCAATCACATTCGATGCATGTTGCATTTCGAGCCTTCATTTTAATATTTTATTACTCGGGAGGTGAGCCAAGCGCGATTCAACACTAAATTTTGTTGTGATATTGGCCGGATCTAGTTCAGAATTTTAGAGGACTATTTGCGGGATCCTCCTAGCTACCCGCATACTGATGGGGCCTCTTGATTGATCCCTCCCACTAATCTCCTCGTCATCCTCTATCCCATCCCTCCTTAGCCGACTTCCACCTCGCCGGAGTCTGCTCAGCGACGCGATCATCCACCTCGTCGGAGTATGCTTCGTCGTATATGCTTCCCCCACTACATGGTAGAGTGTCTGCTTCCCCACCACCACAATCAAGAGATACGTTAGCCACTCGGACCCCTCACTGGGGCGACTGTTAAAACTCCATACTACCGAGACGAAGGTTGCTACAAAATTCCTATGCCCACTATCCTTGCCTTTTACTTCCGAATGTAGTTCATCTCTTCTTCCTTGTAGTGCCTTATATTTCTAATAATGCATGCTAGTTGATATACTGTGGGATCGGTTACAAGAGAATAAGGCAACTATGAGTCGTGAAGCCAAATAGGTTATCTCGCACCAGTACAAGATCTCATCAACCTAATGATAACCCCCAACAATACTCCTAGACAAAGGTTTGCCTCCACTTTGCATATATGTATTTTCGAGAGTAGTCCATCGTTTGCTTGCACTGCCTTCTCATGTAGTAGTATATATATTTTTTTTTAATTTTGCAAGGCATTAAAGATGATGTATTGCCGAATGAGAATCGATGCCAACTAAACCTAAGGAGTTTTGGACATTCAGATGTATCCCCCCTCAGCGTAGCACAACTGGTACAGAAACATGGATATTTGTTGCATATTTCTTGTATTATTTGCTGCATTGAAATTTGCAGAAGAAATGCATGATCATGTCCCTGCCAAGGAGGTTCCCAGCACAGATATTCTGCAGCGTGCCAGTGATGTAGCCATTTCTGGGAACCAAACACAAGTATGGTGCATGGCCGAATATAAGATTAGGCTTCTCCAATAGGATTTGGACATGGCCAATCGGCGGATCAGAGAATTGAATCAGGGCTGGATTTCTATGATTGAATATGGCCTTGATGTTGTCGATGATCTTCAGAAGTTAGTGGTTGAAAATCATGTTCCCAATCCGGCTGATGCACATGTCAATGACGTCAACGGGAAGGTCTTGGAATAGGTGAAATAACGAGCAGAGATTCTTTGAGCATCTTTGCATGAAGATGATTTTCGAAGGGTGATGCAAGAGCCGCCATGCGCATAAATTGTTATTTCGAATAATGAGGATGACTTTCCTTGTCTTGTCAGCCTGATATTTTGTTTTCATATATGCTGGCAGAACTTTACAATATATACGTATTTGGCACGCTGTTATGAAATTGTACTGTACCTAGTAGTTGCAGCATATGGACAATGTATCTCGGTAGCCATTTGGAAAATGGAAAAAATAACATTTTCCCACCAAAATGTTTAAATCTTATTATGCACTTTCGTTTAGATTTGTAGACCCACATTTTGCAGCAAATTAATACGTTACCATGAAAGGTAGTCTTATCTTAAAAAAGAAATAAAAAATAAAAGAATGGTAGTCTAAGCTCATTGACCATGTCCTTGTACCCATTATCATGCATAAATACGTGCAACTACTTGTGTGGCCCCAAGTCAAACTTTTAGACAGTATATACTAGTAGAGTACACAAAAATCAACTGAGGGGAAAAACACATGCCGAAACCACCACTTTCACCAAGTAGTCAATAATAATTTTAACTCGGCGCTAGAAAAAACCGCCAAAATGGCTCCCGCGTCAAATATTCAAGCAGTACGAAATTTCTATCTCGCCCTTCGGTCCAGAAACCAGGCGCCAAAGGCCATTCCTAAAAATGGTTTGTCTTGCACAATTCAAAATTTCAAACCCACGCCCATCAGGCCGAATCCCTCGAGATGACCTCGCAGTCTCGCACAACCATGACCGTGCCCCTTCCGTCCCATCTCCACTTCATAGCATCTCCACCGGCATTATGTAGCGACCAAAGATGTTTTACCAGCTCCCTTGTCTAGCAAGCTAGAGTTGCTTCCCCGACGCCATCCCACACCAGATCACATCCTCCGTACCTGAGGTCCACGGGGTCGGAGTCGGCTCAACAACACCGTCATCAGCGACACCGTCACAGCTTTGTTGGATCCACTTCCCTGACTCCACAACACTGGATCTGCTTCCCTGACCTTGTCCACGGCGCCAGAGAGATGGCGAGCAAAACCCGCTTAGCCGCGAATGGTGAGGTCATAGCTTGCCATAAGTTCGGCAAACACATAGCCACAAGCAGGAAATCACGTAATCACGGTCACAAAGGTAGTTCATCGCTTGTTTCATAGACGTCTCACACTATTTACATTCATATGTCTGTCATTGTTTCTTTAGAGCTTTCAACTACTTGGTAGTATTGTACTAATTTGCTCATCTACACAAACCTCTCTCTTAAATCTCATAAGATATTTTTTTGCTCATGCATGGAAGCTGCTTTGGGGCCGACTGATAAGGGAGAACAGAAGATTAGGGAAGACAGATTACTGAATAATTCCAAACATGCAAGGTCGCTCGACATGTAGTGATATAGATCTTTCGTAGTTACCACCACCAATCATGAAGTCCAGGTTTCTGAAGCATAATCTGATCCTCGAGATGAACAAAACCCTAACAGAGACCTGCCTCAGGAAGATGGACCGGTCGAGAACACCCCCTAGTCTACCCGCTTTTCCACCCCCAAGGTGCTTGCTCTGTCTTGTAATTGAGATATTTTTTGCATCTTCAATGTATTGTACCTCAATCCCACCAAATGTTGTGCAATGCCATCTTCTTAGTTCATGCATCATATATGTTTAGCTTGTCTTGCCTTACTGTTCTTCTGTTCAATTTGCGTCTCATTATACATAGGACTTTCATAGATTAATATATCGTTTATGTGTGTTAGGAATCAGCTGGTTCACCTAAGAACCTTTCAGATACCAGATGGGAGAAAAACTATGTCCGGCAAGTGTCTAATTTAGCATTGGTTTCTGTTGATGAACAATACCTTAAGGGAGACATCACTCAAGAAGTTGGACCGGTTGAGGACCTCCTCCCTGGTCCGCCCGCTTGTCCACCCCCCAAGGTACTTGCTATGTTTATTCATTGTGATATCTGTTGCATCTTCCATGTTTTCTATCTCAATCCAACTAAATATTTTTCAATGCCCTCTACCTACTTCATACATCATATATGTTCAACATGTTTTGCCTTACTGTTCTTCTATTCCATCTACGTCTCATTACATACGGAACTATAATTGATTGAAGTATCGTTTATGTGTGTCAGGAATCAGCTGGTTCAGGTAAGACACGTTCAGGTACCAAACATGAAGCGTTGACAAGCGGTCTTCCTAATGCTACACGGGGGACACAAACACATGCCGGGAAATGCAATCAGCAAAATTCAGGAAACTCACGTAAGGCTAAAAAGTCTCGTCTTGGCGGCACACCACATGTTCCAACAGAAGTAGAGGCAGCAAATACCATCTCACACATTCTACAATAAGAAATTGCCAATCCAGATAGCCATGAAAAATTGGCAGCCCAACCAGTTTCGACCTCTACTGGCCTAACACTGCTAGCACAACACCAACAAGGTAGCGATGATCACCCACCCGTTGATCAGCCGGCCGCCAAACAAGGTATGTGTTCCAACTCTTATCATTGCATGCTCCCTTATATATACTGTGATAGCCTACTGTAACGGTTGAATTGGAAGCTACACAAAGATTTAAGAAAAGATGGCCAATGGTAGGAAAAATCTTGAAGCTCAAATTTCTGAAATGCAATCTAGATACTACATTAATTCTATTGTGTCTGGCAAGCGAAGGCCATAAGATCCAAAAGAATCTGCTTTCCTAGAATCAGAAATAGGCGTTTTTGTCAGGAATGATATTCCCATATTCGCATCGGTCAAGCTCCACCAACATACCCCTAGCCATTACAATTCATTACTCTAGAAGTTACATGTAAGTCATGGTGCTCTGTCCCATGCCTTCAATCTTGTCGTTGGTTCTATTCTAAGTCACATAACACATCAATTGTTCAATTCTTGTCGACAGACAAAATTCAACTTCGATCAGGATAATGAGGATGTAGATTATGTTCTCATGGACATGTTCTCCTATTCTTTGCGCCAGCAGTGCCATAGGCTAAAGAATAAATGCTTTGATGGTAAGGCAAGTATTCAAAGAACGTCTCCTATGGAACATTCTATGACTGACCAATAGTAGATAGATCTTCTCGACCACTGGTTTGATCCAAAGATTACGATATGGTTTGTGAAGACCAAGACCAGATCACATTCAAAATTCCTATTTGCGCATCTATATCACTAGTCTCCCTTTGCATATGAACACTAAGAAAAACAAGAGGAACCATGTCGCACAACGCTTAACGAACCGAACTAGATCTCATGCATTGGTGGGGCACCTGAGTGCAATATTAAGGATAATTAGTTTGTAATCTTGTAGAGACTTTGTGCTTCTTATATTTTGATCATGTATTCTGCCCATGTTGCAGAAAGATTTGATAAGTTTGCAGCAAAAATTCGAGGCATGCCAGACGAGCAAAAAAGAAGGGCCCAATCCCTCTGCTAAGAGTTCTATTGTAAGTCTTCTGTTCTATTGATATTTTATGATGACACACCCTCAATGATTTATATGTTATAGTTAGATGTGCAACACTGCCTGAATTGCTTCCCAGTTTTCTTTTAATTTAAGTATAGTAGATGATTTCCAACTAGTGTGATTTTCAGTTTTGAATGGTAGAAAGAGTTGTCTTGTGATATCATGCACCTGTCGATGAAGAAATAGACATATGCAATGTTGGCATAGTCCTGTTATTGGGTGTTAGTGATACACTTCTAATTAGTATGATCATATAGCAAGTATGCTTTTACTATAGTGTATATGATGTGTAATCAGCCATGCCAACTTGTAAGATTTGTTCATAAACATGTTAAATGTGTTGTCTGCATGTTCCTCTGTAGTGGATTCTCTTCCCTCACCCATGTATACCAACTGATAACCTTACAGATTAAACTGAATGAGGAGATGGTAGAACCTGGGAAAGACGGTCTGGAACAAAACCAAGAAGAATGTCTCGAAACATTTAACATGGTACTAAAAGGTGAAGGTCATCATAAAAGTGTGTTCCTGCGTAATGCTGGGTTGTCGCAGTCCAAGTCCAAGTCCAAGTCAGGGTATTTGTCTTATTAGGAAGAAATTAGCAGTATGGGCTAAATAGGGAGTGAAAAGATGAACAATCGAAGAGATGAGACAGGAAGCATTAGTAAGTGATGCAGAGTTGGAGATGTTACGAGATCAGCTAAATTCTCGAGAGCTCATAGATGAACAAACTCTTCTAAATTGAAGATGAACCTTGATAATGAAAGGTGAGTACAATGGTCATGTGAAATGGTTCCTAGTAGTACTACTAAGCCTAGGATGTGTTTGGGTCCATGTAACAAAAACGGAGGGACTGTTTGTTTTGCATCATGCTTTTATCTGTTCCCGAACCTCACTCTCTCAAGCCTTGTATTCATGAACCCCACAAAGGTTTTTTATTCTTTGGACAGCCGCCAAATTCAAAATCTCAGTTGATCAACAAAACCTACCACCTGCCATGTTTGAATCGGAGATTATGTATCCAATTTTCTTTGCCAATATGGTAAGTATTTTGATGATCGGCCTTCAATTCGTATGGAAGGAGTACCATTTTTCTATTATTCCCTAGACGCTAACGAAATTCAAAAATCTTAGTCGAGCGGCAAAACCTGTCTTCAACCCTTTCACACTTGGCCTTCAATTCTTGAAGAGGGAAGTACCCCTTTTTTCTATTATTGCTTGTATGCTAACCAAATTAAAAGTATCAGTCTGCATATTCATTATGGTCATGGATGATCAGTTGATGTGACTCTTGGACTTCAATTCATGCACATATAGCGTACGTTCTACTAGCTTTTTTCTATTATTACTTGGCCGCTAGAAAAAAAATTCAAAATTGTAATCAAGCGGCAAATTTCCCACCGACTCAGATGCATTTCGCACACCTCCGTTTCAAATATTTTGAGGCAAAATCTCCCACCGTTAGAGTACCATTTTTCTAATACTATTATTATTAGATGGAGGCTAGCCAAATTCAAGATCGCAATCCAGCGACAAAACCACCCCACCGACCTTGAAGCATTTCCCGCCCCTCCGTTTCAAGAACTATGAGCCAAAATCTCCCACCGGGTAGTACAATTTTATTAGAATAGAAGATGGGCACTAGCCAAATTCAAAATCTCAATCGAGAGACAATATCACACACCAACCTTGAAGCATTTCGCGCTCCTCAGTTTCAAAATCTTTTGACTTTAATATTCCTATTCTACCCTTTGTTCAGACAACAAATGGGCATGCTAAAGTTGCTACCTTGGGGCATGATTGTATTTTTTTATGTTTACCTCTATGGTCCTTCTCGCAGTTTTTCCCGCTGGCCCTCCAAAATATCTTAAGATCCTCTGTCCCCTGCACGACCACCATGCGCACCGACCGGCGGAAATTCCCCGGTGGCCTGAGCCGCTTGAGCTGCGGCCTCGTGCACCGCTGTGGAGACGCTTCACCGACACCCACCCCACTGGATCTAGTTCATCGGGTTTCTCTGCCACGACACCGGAGTTGTAGTCTTGTTCACCATGTCAGTGGCATCATTGGCCGCCCAAGCTCTAGTTCCCCTCTGCCGAATGCTACCCAACCATACCGGAGCTTCATCGCTGGTGTCCCCGGATGGGATCTAGTTCAGCAATTTCCATGTCCACCGCTCTAGACCAGCTGCATGGGTGTCACTGTTCACTACACTGGATCTGCCTTAGGGACACTCTCATCCACCGTGCTCAAGCCGGCATCGACCACCCAAGATCTGCTTCCCCGACCGCCCAAGATCTGCTTCCCCACAATCGTAGCACCCTCGGTGACCTACACTTCACCCGCACGATACCGATGACGCTTAGACACCTATTTGACCAAGTTAACCAAATATCCAACCCCTTTTTGTTTTGTCAGCAGTATAGCAGGTTCAAGCTTGTCGCGGTGAACTGCATTTTTGGAATTGTGCTAGTACATACGAGTCACTGGGCATGCATGTTCTTTGTGCTACATACAAGGTCACTAGACATGTTGGTTTGCATTCCCTGCTCAACAACTTTCAAGTCATGCACATGTTTGTTATTTTTTCATGCACATGTTCTTATCTACTCCCTACAATAGTAATTGTCTGCTATTGTGTAGTTCTTGCAAAATGTAAAGTCAGTGGAAAATATTAGTGTGCATTCCCTACTCCATAGTTACTAAATCTATCTGGTTCGTCCTGAGCTAAGTTCCTGCTATTATTTCCTCCATGGCATCGTTCTGCTATCCCGTAGTACCCATTTAAACTCATCGTTCTAGTTCGATTATCATTTTGATGTTGCCATCTGGAACGTTAAAAGCTGCAACGCTGACTATTTTATTTTTCTATGCATAGAGATCAAAAAGGGAACACTGAACATGTTGGTTTGCACAGCCTCTTCTATAGGTTCACAAGCGATGTTTTTGTTTCCTTATCTGGTGTTGGTTCATCCTAAGCAATGACATAATTGTCCTCTACTCTGTAGTTCATTTATGGTTTGCGTTCCTGCTCTACAAGTTCTGGTATGATGCCATTATAATTTCTATCCGGTTGAATCCTAGCTACAAAAGTAACTACATGCCCATTGTGTAGCTCACCACAAAATCTGAGTCACCCAACATCTCTTGCATTCAAGAATATACTACTTCTTCCATATATATTTGTTGAAATGACCTGGCTACACTAGTAACTACATGCCATTGTCTGGTTTGATTGCTCATTTCATTGTACACTTATCTAATGCTTGGTTGTCCTATTCTACAGGTTCACAAGCGATGCCATTATATTTCGTATCTGGTTCTGGTTCGTCCTAAGCAACGACATAACAATCCTCTACTGTACAGTTCATTTATGGTTTGCATTGCTACTCTACAAGTTCTCGCATGATGTCATTATAATTTTTGTCTCATTCATTCTTAGCTACGATAGTAACTTCATGTCATTGTCTAGTTTATTCTTGTATATATATTTGTTGATATGACCTGGCTAGTTTATATTTGCCGAAATTCTAAGCCACATACATTGTTATATTTCTTGTTTCACGGTACGCATGCTTCTTTACTGCTTGCTTGTCCTGTTTGTTTAACGTGATGTGTTTGCCTTGTTTGATGTATTAACTTGTTATTACTTAGTTTCAGACTGCAATTATTGTTATCGCCACCAAAGAGGGGGCTACAAGATCATGTCTCAAGGTTGTTTTCCAATGTAGATGTCACACTCAAAAGGAAGATGCAGGTGATAGATGGAGAAAGAAAATTGAGGAATGCTATCAACTCGATTTTCAACTGAAATGCTGAACTTTCTTTCCATTGAGTTGATAATATGTAATAATGTTAATATTTTGCATTTGATGTAATATCTAGTTAAATCACATAGGCTGTGTAGGCACTTAGTTAACGCCGTCCACACATAGCGGTAGGCGGTACCATACCTGCACTAGCCAGGTCGATTAGGGTACAGGGGATTTGTTATTTGCCCATCTTGTATTTGGCCGACGATGAACAGTAAAAGATTCTCGCAAGTTATACATCTTTTATGATATAGGAATGGCTCCAGAAATACTGAAAATGTAAAAGACCGTAAATGTCACGGGCTGACCCACAGGCGCGCTTAGTAATAGTAACAGGCAATTACAGTGACATGCCGAAACAGTAACAACCCGAAATAGTAATGGACCAGAACCTCAAATGGCAGGAACAGTAACGGGACAGAACAGTAACGTGCCAGAACAGTAGCAGGCCAGGCTAGAAAAAGACCAGGATCGTAGCAGGCCAGAACAGTAACATGCTAAATTTGTACTAGGACATGCCGAGAAACTTACCAGGCTAGAACAGTAATAGGCCAGAATATGAGTAGGACATTTTTGGGCCTGAACAGTGACAGACCAGAAAGTTTATGGGCCACAGCGAGTTACACAAATAGGCCCATTTCAAATAGTGCAGGACAATTCAGAAATGGGCCTGAAAGTTTACGGGCCAAAGCGGGCTGGCCCAATGGGTCCATTTCAAACAGTACAAGGAAAAAACAGTAACAGGCCAGATAGTTTATGTGCTGTACAAATGGGGCCATTTCAAACAGTATGGGTCGAAACACTAAGGGCTCGAAATTTTATGGGCTACAACGGGCAACACTAGTAGGCCCATTTCGAACAGTGCAGGACAAAACAGTAATGGGCCGTGATACTATTGGGCTCTCCTAATGGGCTGTACCACTTAATAATTATAAGGCCTTAGACAGACCTGGCTTCTACCATGGTTTCATTGACATTTAACGATGCTAACTGGCTCTTAACGGCGTTCGCAACATGGCAGTTTGCATGACATCAGCAGTCAACACAGTTGGTGAACAGAACTACAACGGAATAACTTTTCGTGGCTAAAGGGTGTGATCCGCCACGGTAGGAAAAAAACCATGGTAGATTCATTTGTGATGGGGCTTCTACCACGAAGGGCATCCTTCAGAGAAGACTTTTCAGCCACGAAAAATGGTCCTTCAACCATGAAAGTTGTAAAAGGACATTTTTTTGTAGTGAGAGAAGCGCATCGGTAAGGAGGATCGTGATGCACAGAGGGAAAGGAAGCGTCAAACGGCGTGGCGCTCCATGGAGGAATACGAAGAGGGCAAGAAGAAGGCAAAATGGCCTCGTGTTCTAGACTTGTAGACGGAAGCCATGGAGGAGGCTCATGTTCTAGACTTTGAGTATGTCGAACTTTGATCATGTCGCGAACTTTGAGTATTTAAGCCCTTAAGGGCAAAAAACCATGTATTAGGTTCTTGTGTTTGAATATGTCATGAACCTCGTGTCATTTTGCATGTGTCAACCACTGTGGCTTTTGTGCTTGTGCTTGTGTTCAAGACTTGCCCACGAAACATGCAGAAGAATGGCTGGAGGGCACGATTCTTGTGTGTGCGGCGCCATGAGTGATGGTGTTGCACCATGCAAAGCCACAACCCATGGTGCCACACTTTGGTAAACGCATCGCCAAAAGCAAAGTGCAACGCCATGAGTGATGGCATTGCATGGTGCAACACACCAGCTCGTGGCGTTGTAGTGTGCAACGCCATCGCGCATGGCGTCGCACCTTCCTGTAACTAACAGCCAAGTCCCTAGCTATTGTGTGGTGTCGTGGGCAGTGGATCCGCACTTTCCTGCTATGTTACAGTTGCTCCTTCCTTCTATGTTCTAGTGCTAGCAGTTGTCGACAGTTTTCCTGCTAGGTTACAGTTTTTGATAGTTTCTATATGGTAGGTTCTAGTGAGTTTTGGACAACCAAGTCCCATAGGAAACAAGTAGGAGTTTTTAAACGATAGAGCCAAGTTCCATTACAAGTACAAACAAGTTTAGTTCAGCAAGCTAAAAAGTTCACACGATGAGTTCAGAAAGCTAACAAGTTCATGTCTACTTGATTACGCGACAAGTTCAGAAGCTAACAAGACCACATCTACTCTACTTCCCATAGGTCGTCTTCTTTCCTCGGCCCCTTCTCCCAGGAAGCTTCCTCGTCCTCAGTTCCTCGTCATCATCTTCCTCCGTGTACGTCTTATTGGCCTTCTTTGCCTTGGTCACGGAAGGGTCGGGTCTGTAAGGCTTCTTAGGCTTCCTTGGCTTAAGCAGTAGTCAGACCGCTCGTGGACCTTGTATAGAGTGTATGTGCTCAACATCATATCATCGTTGACGCTTTCTTCATGTTGGGGCTTTCAACAGAAGAAGAATGGTAAGGACATATAGTAATGCAAGGGTTAGTGGGGATGCAACGCTTTGCTACCTCAGGTGTGTCCTCCTCATCCTCGGATGTGGGGTGATGATCTCCAGAAGGGTCAGGGGCATGTTGGACCATGACGTGGATGGTGTTTCCACCTCGGGTCACGACAACCTAGCAAGTTCGAAAGCTGCTTTAACCGCTAGGCCTGCTTATTAATGAACCCTCTAAATAGACCCTCTCCCTTCTCTCCGTGAGGGTATGTCTCAAAAGCTTCCTCACATGCATCGGCGAACTTTCTTACGTCCACATGCTATCATAGACAAGAATAAACTAGTAAGTCATCCGTGTGAGGTGTGAAAAGGGACAAGACGGAAAACAAACATTCGACATACATTACCACGAAGTTCACAAAAGGAGCAAACTCGGCTTGTCGCCCTTCTCTGACCATATTGTTGTATTGTTCAGCTGGAAGCTCAACAAACAACAATGGCTCCTCCAAAATTTGTTCCCAGAATGCTCGTGGGTATATCTCCACACGCATGTTGTCAATAAACCATGTGACGTAGTCTTTGAAATCATCCTGACTGAAGCCCCTTTCCTATGTTCCTTTTGCTTTCTTAGCCTCTAGCACACACCTCTTGAATTTTCAACGTGCTTCCTGTGAAGCTTGTACCAATCCTTCTCCTTCGTCTGCTTCTTCCTGTCCAAGCTACACGCAACAATAATTCCTAGAGCGTTATTTGTCAAAGGATATTACCATGGGGCAACGTATTAACAATAGAGGCTAACATCTTACCCATGGAGCCCTATGTACGTTTCCTTCCACTCAGGCGGGGCAATATGAAATAACCCAAACTGGGTCATGACATGTTGTGGCTAGTGATGCTCAACAGCCCACATGCATACCATGGGGCAACGTATTAGCCACGGATGGGCTTCTTCCATGCACATTGGGTTAAGGCGATAGTCATCCGGGACACCAAAGTTTCCCCTTAGACCGTATGGCTCCCACGTCACCTGCAACATACCACACTCATGTCAAGTTCAAATATTACAAATTCAAAACATATAATTGACCGCACCTGTCGTCGGATTGTTGACAAGTACGCCATAGGGGGTCCTAACGGCGTTGAAAAGATGGGGTGTGAGACGTCGGATGTTCCGGGAACGGTGATCACAAGTTTACCCAGGTTCATATCCGACTGCGGTGATCGGATCGTACTCCTTCTAGCAACCCAGTAATATATCGGCAATAGACGGATGTTACAATGGATTACAAGAGAGGTTCGCCTGTGCGAGTTGTGATTGTGTTTATTGCCATAAAGGCTCCCATAGGGCTGGTTTAGATAGTCACCAGGACCTAGGGTTACAGGAGACACCTATCCGGCTACGTTACAGAGTCGGTAACTAAATACAGCTTGGACTACAAGTAATACTACAGGCCTAAGTCGGTAACTCTTTTGGGCTTTGTCGTAGCTGGAACTGGCTCCTCCTCTTTCTCTAACTAGGCCACCCGTGAAGCAGAGCTCTAACCCGTTGGTGGGCCACCCTGGTCACTGAGTCCTGTGGGTATACCCGGAAAGTATATCCCCAACAGTAGCCCCTAGAAGTATCCAAGATCCAAAGTCGGATAAATCGTCTAGCTTGATGGTTTCTTGGTCTTGAGAATATTGAAGGGTTCCCGAAAAGTTCTTTCAATAGTGTAGGATTCCGATTCAGTTGAGTCGGATATGTTTTGTTCTGACCTTAGTCTTCTCCTTGCTCGGTTTGAAACATTAGCCGGATTATAAACAGCGGCGTGCTGGCTGACAACTTTTTAGACCAGGTTCTGTCACTGACAGGAGTCCCGTCAACACGACTGTTGGTGGGTTCGTTCCCTACGGAACAGAGAACCGTTTTAATGCTTACACTAGAATCGAGGGGGCAGAGGATTCACGAGGAAGCCACCTCCCTCTCTCCTATACGCGTGGTTTAAATTGCACGATTGAAGAACAAATCTTGCCACATAGGCAAATAAAAGAGAGAGGAAACCCTTCTCCCCCAGATTCATCTCTCCACCGTTTCACTAATTGACTCCTCGTACTCCTCGAGCCCTCCGCAACCATTATCATCTACATACTGTCGTGGGAATGACCACGGCAGACGCTGCAATCGGCAGCGAGTAGTAGAACGAAGGGCAAGGGCGGCCAGCCATCTGTGGTGCGAGATGAGGGCGGAGACACAGGGTTTTACCCAGGTTCGGCCCCCCGGAGGGTAAATACCTACTCCTGCTAGATTTTATTATGATGGAGGTACAATGGGGCGAGCTCGACGGCTAGGCGGCGAGTCGCTTGGGTGGATGATGGAACGTGTCTTCTACACGCCCTATAGGGAGGTTTATATAGACTAACCCTCCCCTAGGGTTTACATATCTCAACCGAATCAGTTAAGGTTTCTGTACTCGTTTAACCTAATCCGACTGGGCCTATCTACTCTCCTGGGCCTTCGGCTTCCAGTCGCTTGGATCCACGCCAGGTTTTGATCCAGTCGCCGTCCTGTAGGCCCACTCGCCAGTTCCTGGGCCAGTCGGAAACGTCTTGCTGGGTATACCCCGGTAGGCATATCCCCATCACTAGTCCCCGAGGCCGTCGTCGATTGGGCGCAGGTGGTTGCTGGAAGTCAGAGAATACGGGCCCAATGCGGACACCCAGTCGAATCGATGGCGGGCTCCTGAATAAAGGAAAAAACTAGTCATTCTGGTCGCAGCTCGGCGAACGGGTCGGCGAAATATTTAGTCATTGTTGAAGTGATCGGGTTGGCGAGTCGAATGGATGAAGTTGGACCGTCAGACGCAGTCAAAACTACCCATTGGAGTAATCCAACGGTAACTCTTGGCGTAATCACCGCATAGTAACGGCTCCCTGATTTGGCGGGTAACAACTGCTATATAAAGGAAATGGTAGGCAATCAGAGAACCACCCTCTCGTCATTTCCTCCGATTTCGCGCATCTCCGTTTTCCTCCGCATCGCGATCCAATCGATCCAAAATCCTCCGACCTCCTCGAACCTTTCTTCCAATGGCCCCCTCCGCCGAGCCGTGGGGCAGATCCAAGTGCATGAGAGTGCTACTGGCGTCTTTCGAGGAGGACGGGATCCTGCACGCCGGCAGGTGGCGCATCCCCGCGGCCGGAGAGTTGACTCCGGACCCGCGCGAGGGAGAATTCATCTGCTTCACCAGACACCTGGAGCGGGGGCTGGGGTTCCCCACATCTCTCTTCTTCCGGCGCTTCTGCGCCTTCTATGGGATCCAGCCATCGGACCTGGGCCCGCACAACATCGAGCAGCTCGCCATCTTCGTGGCGTTCTGCGAGTGCTACCTGGGCTGCAGGCCCTACTTCCCCCTGTGGCAAGATTTTTTCCACGGGCGGATTAGTCGTGAAGAATCAGGCGGCCCAATGCTGGCGGCGGGTAGCCTGACGTTCCAGCTGAAGTCGAAAGCCTCCTTCTTCGACTTGATGCTACCTGC
The DNA here is from genome assembly GCA_916181665.1 of Avena sativa. NCBI lineage: Eukaryota > Viridiplantae > Streptophyta > Magnoliopsida > Poales > Poaceae > Avena > Avena sativa. The sequence goes on from OV702281.1 coordinate 259,938,505, forward strand.
CAAGGTAGCAAGCCAGTGGAAGAAGTCCTGGTTTTACGTCACCGAGGCGACTCCAGACCGAGGTGGCGTTCCCAAGGTACTCCGCCGACCGGCCCGAACCACGCCGACTCCAAGTCGGCAAGCTCCCAACAGACTAGTGGATGGTCGTGGATGAGATGCTTCAAACCATCCGCGGCCTGAAGAAGAATAGTCTTCAGACCATCAATTTGTACAATTGTTGGATTGGGCGGCGACTCGTTCCCCTGGCCCGCCGTGACCATTACATGTATGAGTACACGGGCCGGGAAGACTCGACGAAATCCTGCCTCGCCGAGTGGAAACTCGAGGACTACGTCCCGACGTTGAAGAAGATCACCTAGGCGGTGTACCTGGACGCGAAGGCTGGGGTCGCCCCCTACACCGCGAAGCATCCATCCCCGACGGTAAGTCACTTTCTACCATTCGCAGTCGCAGTTGATGCTGTCGCAGTTATATTGACATTACTTCATGCTTGATGCAGTTATTTCAAGTGGTGGAAGGGTGGATTCCACCCGCGGATGACGAGAACTCGATCTCGTCCGTCCAGGACGGGGAGAATCGCCTCCTACCAAGGGCGGCGCCAAGAGCGACATGAGCGATGATGACGACGAGTCCGAGGAAGAGGCCGCCCCACTGGTTCGCAAAACTCGCGGGCAGCGTCAGCGCGAGCTCGAGGCAAGTAGAAGCCTTGAACGCCATGACGATGACGACGATGAGATTCCCGAGCACACATCTCGTCGCGAGGCCACTCCGTCGAAAAAGAAGAAGAAGAAGAAGAAGGAAGTAAAGGCTCCTCCGAAGAGGAAGACGAAGCCGGCGAAACAGGCATCTCCGCCTCGTTCAGCGAGTAGTTCCGACGCCACCAGCATGGCCAGGGATGAAGCGCCGCAGACGACGGCAGCACCGGATGCCACCGCCGCCCTGAGTGAGGTACCTCTGGCCTCGATTTCCCCCGTTCGCCCCAGCCTCTGGGTCGGGGGCTGCTCCAGCCGCGGCAGCTTCGCCTCCCAGGAGAGCTCCTGCCGAACTCCTTTCGGAGGCTCCTATCACGGCCTCGTCAACGAAGAGGCCATCCATGTCTTGGGCGCACGACGTTCTGGAGATGGGCCTCAGTCGGAAACTGGGCCCCGAATTGGAGAAGCCGGGTAGCATCCGCACGGGGTTGCGGTTCATACCAGTCGCCAAGTGAGTTTTATTCACCTGCTTTGCTTTTCGTTGTACTCGGACCACTTTACTCATATAATCAATTTGCAGGACTGGAGTTAAAAAGATAGGCCACCCGTCCGTGGCCAAAGTGCCGCCAGTCGTCGCCGAGGAGGACCCCTCTTGGAAGAGGAAGGCTGATGAAGTCGCTGCCCCCACAGACAGTGCCAAGAAGGCCAAGGGCGACGATGTCGTCACGGTGTCTGACGACACGACGATTGCTCTGAGTGACCCTGCGGCGGAGACGGCCGTGACGATCAAGGAAGGCGCTTCCTCGCCTGGGATGGCCAAGCCGGCGTACTTTGGTGCCGGCGCATCCATCGCGACCTTCCCCCGCTTCATGGCCAGAGCGGCTACGGCGAGTGGTACCACGCCATCGAGCCGCGTACCTGGGGTCGCCGAAACGGAGGTCGAGCAGCGTCGCGGGCACACTCCGGCTCTTCTCGCATCTGTGGATGCGCTACAGCTCCATGGCATGCTTGGTGAAGCCATCCAGGTATGTCCAGTCCCCGAGGATCGGGCCACTGAATTGCAATGGTCAGATTCTTTTGGTGTTTTGTTTTTATTTCTCGTGCCCAGTCCCCGAGTGCGCAATCGCTGAATTTCAGCGGGTGGGCGCTTAGTATTTTTTGATCTCCAGTCCCCGAGTGTCCAGTCGCTGAATTTCAGCGGATGGGCACTTAGGATTTTTGATCTCCGGTCCCCGAGTGTCCAGTCGCTGAATTTCAGCGGGTGGGCACTTAGGATTTCGTTGTTGTTAACTGTTTGACTTTTGCACAGGGTTTGCAGCATGAATCAGCCGACCGGCTAGTTGCGAAGTATCGCGCGGAGAAGGAACTTGTCGCCGTCCAAGAGGCGAACAAGGGACTCCAGGCGTTTGTTGTGAAGGCAGAGGAGGTCCGCCAGGGCCTTGTCCCGGCGAGTGTATTGACGGAGGCTCAATCTGCGTTGATCTCGGTAGAGAAGCGGATCGCCGACCTTGAGCGCGAGCTTAAGGAAGCGAAGGAGGAGGCGAGTTCAGCGGATGGGCGGGCCAAGGCTGCTATTACGGCCGCCGCGGAGGAGCGTAAGGTCTCTGACGCCCTTGTTGCTAGGCTACAAGACGACTACTCCTCTCTTCAAAGCTTCATCACGGATCTCGCTCGTCCTTTGATTGGTAAGTGTGCCTGCCTCTTCCTGTGATATTTGCATTGTGTGAACTTTTGATGTACTCATTGCCACCCTCTGTCCACATGTTGGATCATCGACATCGCGGAAGAGGCACAGTCATACGACGCGCGGCAGTGTGTGGCCACTCTGGTCGACTCGGCCACTTTGTCCGCGGCTTGCATTCAGGCGTATCTTCAGGCGATGTCGCCCACGGAAGTGATTCCCAGCGACCTCGTCTAAGTGTGGCGGTACTTGGATAAGGCGCCGTCGGTCATCGAGTTCATGATGCGGTCGGCGTTCCGGCGCGGGGCGGCGACGGCGCTCAGCCTTGGGCTTGCCCACTTCCCGGAGGATTTCGATCTGGATGACGTGACGAGTGGCTACCCATCGTCGACGGGCTCGGTGGAGATTGCCGAGGTGCTGAAGCTGACGGACCATGCCGCGGTATACTTCGATCGTGTCTGGGCGATGGGCGATCTCCTTCCTTATCAGGAGACGATCGTCGCGCCCAACGACCCCGAGCCACCGCACCGGGACTTCAAGATCGAGCAGCCCTTTTGTGCGGCGATGGCGGGTGAGCTGACGATGTACCCGTCGAACCCGTACACTCCCTTCACTCGCAACCGCAAGGGTGGTGGCGAGTCGACGTCGAAGCCTACGGAATAAAACGTTGTGCCCTAGGGCGTTAGTAGCAGTTCGGCCATTAGGCGCAACTTGTATTTTGTAACAACTTTGATCTGCTATAATGGGATATCGTGTTATTTTGTGAATTGTCTTGCGTTTGAGATTTAGGGTTGAACGAGTCCCCAAGCGCGTCCGCCCTTTTTATGGGGTTTACCTCGCTTGTTTATGTGTTTGTGGTTTTGAGCGTTTTATTATTGAGGTCGACTCTCCCGAGCTTGGAAAGCCAGTCGCAGGGCGACTCCCATGAGTGCTCTTTACTTTACCGCTTTCCCTTGCGCGAACGAGGTCGGGTAGCCGAGTCCCCGAGCGTGGTACTTGGTGGTTCTAGTCGCGGCTCTAGGGTGGGTGAGGACTGGGCGCGTCAGAGGGAGCGCATCACTCCTGCCTGGCCCATTGGGTCAGTCACATGGCGAGTCCTGGGCACGCTCTCGTACTTGGCGTTTTTCCCTAGTCGCTCGCGCTGAACTGGTCGTCAGTCCCCGAGCGTGGTACTTGGCCGTTCGAGTTGCTGTGTCGAGGACGCGGAGGATCATGGTCGCTGTGAGGAGCGTAGGCAGTTTTCTTGGCTCGTTAAGCCAGTCGAGCTAGACGACTCCAATGGGGCTCCGGGTAGGCGTTTTTCGTGGATGTTACGAGTCCTGGGGTAACCCAGTGCCCTCGTAGCGCACTACTTGGCCGTGCCGATCGCTGTACCAGAGGTTGACTCCTGCAGTTAGCTTGGTGCTGTTACTACGAGTGCGAGTGGCACAAGACACGGAGAGTAGACACAATTTGCGGTAACCAATATGTTTTATTTCATAGCGACTGGAGGATACATATGTGGAGTTCTAGGAGTAGAACTTCCATAGGAGGTTTACATTCCATGGTCGCTTGACGTCGAGTTTTCCATCTCTGTGGACGTCGGTGAGGTAGTAGGCATCGTTGCCGAGTACCGCCCGATGGAGAATGGTCCCTACCATGGGGGGGAGAGCTTGTGCATGCCCTTCTTGTCCTGGATGAGGCGCAACACCAGGTCGCATTCCTGGAGGGTGCGAGTTTTCACCCGCCGGTTATGGTAGCGGCAGAGTCCTTGCTGGTAGATGGCAGTGCAGGAGCGGGCTAGGTCGCGTGCCTCGTCGAGCTGATCGACTCCATCATAATGTGCGAGTTCGTTCGCAGCCTCCGTGTAGTGGACGGCCCTTGGCGAGTCGTGCTCGAGGTCGGTGGGCATGACTGCCTCGACGCCATACACCATGAAGAAGGGGGTGAACCCTGTCGACCTGTTGATCGAGGTGCGGATACCCCATATGACAGAGGGTATCTCCTCGACCCAGCACCCGACGGTGCGCTCGAGTGGTACTTAGAGCCGTGGCTTCAGGCTGTGGAGTATGCTTTGGCTGGCCCGTTCCGCCTGGCCGTTGGACTCCGGGTGGGCGACTGACGCGAGGTCGAGTCGGATGTGATGTTCCTCGCAGAACTCGGCCATGGCTCCTTTGGCGAAATTGGTGCTGTTGTCCGTGATGATGCTGTTTGGGAACCCGTAGCGATATATGAGCTCGCGTAGGAATTTGGTGGCGGTCTTCCCGTCGCATTTCCGGACTGGCTTGGCCTCCACCCACTTTGTGAATTTGTCGACCGCGACCAGGAGGTGGGTGAAGCCGGAGGCTACCATGTCCATGCCCCACACGGCGAATGGCCAGGTGATGGGGATTGTCTTGCGCGCTGAGCTCGGCACGTGTGTCTGGTTGGCGTACTTCTGGCACCCGGCGCACCGCTGGACAATGTCAACGGCGTCAGCGTGTGCGGTGGGCCATTAGAAGCCGTGTCGCATAGCCTTTGCGACCAGAGAGCGGGCTCCGGCGTGGTGGCCGCAGTCACCGGTGTGGATGTCATGGAGGATCTTGCGTCCTTTGGTGGGTTGGACGCAGCGTTGGAACACGCCGGTCACGCTGCACTTGTGGAGCTCGCCGTCGATGATGACGAAGGATTTGCAGCATTGCGTTATCATCTGGGCGTCTGTTTCGTCTTCCGGCAAGGTTCCTCCCTCCAGGTAGGCGATGTACGGCCTAGTCCAGTCTTCTGGCTCGGCGATGAGTGCAACCAGGGCTGCCTCTGGTTGCAGCAGGAATCCGATGTCGATCTCCCTTGGGGGAGAGACGGACGGCTTGGTGATCGGGTCAAGGAAGACGCCGGCGGGTGGTGCGAGTCGAGCCGACCCAATGCGAGAGAGTGCGTTGGCCTCCTCGTTCTTCCGCCTGTCGATCCACTCGACGGAGTAGCCTGCAAAGTGTCCGCCCAGCTTGTCCACTGCTTGGCGGTATGCCGCCATGGTGGGAGAGACGGCGACGCAGGTGCCAGCGACTTGCCCAGCGACGAGGTCGGAGTCCCCGTAGCAGCGTAGGCGGTTGACATTCATCTCCTTGGCAGCTTGCATGCCGTGGAGTAGTGCCTCGTACTCGGCCATGTTGTTGGTGCAGGGGGTGAAGTCGAGGCAGAGGACGTAGCGGAGCTTGTCGCCCTTCGGGGAAGTCAACACGATCCCTGCTCCTGCGCCATCTGCGTTCTTGGAGCCGTCGAAGTGCAGGCTCCAGTAGTGGAGGTACGGCAGCTTTTCCGGCTGCTGGGCCTCTTCCCAGTCGGTGATGAAGTCCGCGAGAGCCTGCGACTTGATCGCTTTTCGTGGCTCATACTTGATGTTGTGGACGCCGATTTCGACGGCCCACTTGGCGACTCGCCCGGTCGCCTCACGGTTGCGGATGATGTCCTGCAACGGTGCTGAGGAGACGACCGTGATCGGGTGCTCCTGGAAGTAGTGCGGCAGTCGCCGTTGTGCTCTGAAGACTGCGTACACCAGTTTCTGGTATTGCTGGTACTGCTGGCGTGACTCGGTGAGGACCTCGCTAATATAGTACACCGGTCGTTGTACCGAGCGCTCCTTTCCTTCCTCTGGCCGCTCGACGACCATGACGACGCTGACGACACGCTCGGAAGCCACGACGTAGACCAGCATGGTTTCTTTGTCGACGGGGGCGGCGAGTAGCAGTGCTGCGAGTAGCACCTTCTTGAGGTCGCGGAGTGCGTCGTCCGCCTCCTTGTCCCACTGGAAGGTGGGGTTCTTTCGCATCAGGCGGTATAGGGGCATCGCATTTTCTCCCTATCGGGGGATGAAGCGGCTGAGAGCCACAACTCGCCCGGCCAGCTTCTGGACGTCGCGCAGGCACTCAGGTTTGCCAAGTCGAGCGATCGTGTCGATCTTGCTGGGGTTCGCCTCGATCCCGCGCTTGGAGACGACGTACCCCAGTAGTTGCCCTGCTGGTACACCGAAGGTGCATTTGCCTGGGTTTAGCTTTATCTTGTATTTCTGCAGGTTGGCGAATGTTTCCGCTAGGTCGGCGAGTAGATCGCCCTGGCGAGCGGACTTCACTACCACGTCGTCGATGTAGACGTGGATATTGCGGCCAATTTGGTTCGCAAGGCATTCCTGCATGCACCGCTGGTAGGTCGCCCCGGCGTTCTTGAGGCCGAAGGTCATGGCGGTGTAGCAGAAGGCTCTGAATGTCGTGATGAACGCCGTCTTTTCCTCGTCCTCGACAACCATTTTGATCTGGTTGTACCCAGAGTAGGCGTCGAGGAAACACAGCGACTCCGAGCCCGCGGTGGAGTCGATTATTTGGTCGATCCGCGGGAGGACGAATTGCTCCTTTGGGCAGGAGCTGTTTAAGTTTGTGTAGTCGATACACATCCTCTAGGTCCCATTTTTTTTCTCGACCAGGACTGGGTTTGCCAGCCACTTGGAGTATTTGATTGGCCGGATGAAGCCTGCAGCGAGTAGACACTGCACCTCCTCGGCGATGGCTCGGCGGCGCTCTTCATTGAAGGGCCGTAGCGACTGCTTAACGGGTCGCACTTTGGGGTCGGCGTTGAGTTTGTGCTCAGCGAGTTCCCTAGGGACACCAGGCATGTCAGAGGGCTTCCATGCGAAGATGTCCCTGTTCTCACGGAGGAACTCGATGAGCGCACCTTCCTATGCTGGGCTCATGCCCGTCTCGATCGTCACCGTCTGGCTGGAGTCGCCTGGTACCAGCTCGACGGTGCGGATGTGCGTCGTTGCCTCGAAGGCTGACGTGTTGGCGCCCTCTGAATTGGGCTTCTTGAGTATGGTGGGGTCATCGTTGTTGACCCCGCTCGCATACTTGGCGAGCTCGTCGGCGTGGTTGGCCTCTGCCGCGATGACGGCGTCGGCGAGTTCAGCTCCTTTGGCCTCGCACTTGGCGGCCATGTCGGGGTCGCCGTTGATGGTGATGACACCGCGCAGCCCGGGGAGCTTCATCGCGTTGTACGCGTAGTGGGGCGCTGCCATGAACTTGGCGAACGCCTGGCGCCCCAGGACGCAGTGGTAGGGGCTGTCGAAGGGTACCATCTCGAAGACGATCTGCTCGGTGCGGAAGTTTGCTGGTGTGCCGAAGGTGACTGGCAGCGTGACCTTGCTGATCGGGTACGCCTTCCGACCGGGGACGATGCCGTGGAACGTGGTGTAGGTCGTCTCGACCATCGACTGCGGGAGCCGCAGTCACCTGAAGGTGTCCAGGTACAGGATGTTGATGGAGCTGCCGTCGTCCATCAATGTCTTGGGGAGCCAGTAATCTCCCACCTTGGGATTGACCACTAGGGTGACTCGGCCTGGGTACTCGATGTGTGGCAAGTGGTCCTGGTGGCTCCAGGTGATGGGCTGCTCCGACCAATTGAGGAACTAGGGAACGTCCACCTGGGCTACCGCGTTGACGGCGACAGCGCGGGCGATGACCTTCTTCTCGCGCTTCGTATTGAAGCCTGTGAAGGTGTGGAGCGAGCCGGCCACACTGCCGATTTTTCCGCCATTTGGCGGGTTGTTGTCGGGGTCCTCCCGTGCTCGCCGTGCCTTCTCGATCTCCTTGAGAGAGTGGCAGTCGGCGGTCGTGTGCGTGGCGGGCTTCCCTTACTTGCTGTGAAACGCACAAGGCTGGTTAAGGAGGGCCACGGGGTCGAACATTGGTTTCGCCTTGTAGTTGCCGCCGTCGCGACGTTGTCCTCCGTCACGGCGGAAGCTCTTGGGCTCCCGCTGCGCGTGCCCAGCGTTGGCGACAAAGTCGACTCGCCCGTCACTGCGGCGTTTGCCGGTGAGGTGAGTGTTACTGTAGCGCAGGTCGGACCGTCGTCCGTTGTCGTTGCCATTCGTGCGGCGTTGACCTCCCGACTCGTCGTCGGTTTACTGGTTGGGGTCTTCCTCCGCGTATCTTTTGGCGATCTCGAGGAGGTCTGGTATGTTGTCGAGTGTGCGATATGATCGTTTGAGCTTGGCGACCAAGGGCTCGTAGCGGCACGAGGTCTTGAAGCAGTGGATCGCGGTGTCCGGGTGGATGCCGGCCGCGTTGTACCATAGCTCTTGCCACCGTTGGACCCAGCTTCGGGTCGACTCGCGGGGTCCCTGGACGCATCGCTCCAGGTCCTCGATGGTGGTGGCGCGGGTGTAGGAACCCTCGAAGTGCCTCACAAAGGCATCGCGCATCTCTTCCCAGGAGTCGATGCTATCCAGGGGGAGAGTGTTGATCCACTGAATGCACGCTCCCTCCATCATCAGGGGGAGGTAGCGGGCGGCTAGCAGGTCGGTGTGGCCTACGATCCCCATTGCCATGAGGTAGGTGTCCATCCACACGGAGGGGTCGTACGAAGGGTCGTACTTTTCTATTTCCTTTGGCGCTTTGAAGTTCGCTGGGTATTTTTCGCCTCGGATCATCGGTCTGAAGCACCGGGGCCCGAGTCGGCTTAGCGACCCCATCAGCTCGCTGTCGCGGCGATTGGTTAGGGTGTGTCGCAGGTCGTCGGGCTGGCGTGCACGCCAGCTCTAGTTATTGATGATGTGGGTGCGGGCGTCGACGGGCTGACCGTTGGCAGCGACAAAGTTGGTCGCTGGCCTGGGGTCGTTGATGGAGAGTGCCGCGTTCGCGGGTCGGTGTTGGAGCTGCAGTGATTCGGGTGGCGGGCAGTTGAGGGTGTTTGCCGCCAATGGATGGCCGCTTGAGGCCGCTCTGCTGCCCGATGAACGCGAGTACATCCGCCCCTGTGAGTCGACGCCTGCATTTTGTTGCTCGACCGCCTTTGCGAGCAGGGCCTTGATGTACTGGATCTGTAGGGCGCTGTCGCCGGTGGCCGTGATGTTGTCGGCCGCTGCTCGGCCTGCCACGAGGTTGTCCATCAGGGTGGAGAACAGTGGTAGTCCATTCGCGTCTCGCTCCCGTGAGGATACTACTATCTGCGGCTGGTCCCTAGGGGGTGCATGGTTGGGTGGAGGTGGGGCGCCCATCGCCGTCGACCCTGGTGGGGGCCGGGCGCTTCCTCCTGGTGGCGCGTTCTCGCAGATCGCACGCTCGGCCATGCGGGTCGGGTCGTTCTCGTCGTCGAAGTGTTGGAGATATGCCCTAGAGGCAATAATAAATGTAGTTATTATTATATCTTTGTGTTTATGATAAATGTTTATATTCATGCTATAATAGTATTAACAAGGAAACATTAATACTTGTGTGATTTGTAAACTTAATTTGAAGTCCCTAGTATAGCCTCTATACTTCACTAGCTTGTTGGTTGATAAATGATTGTGGTTTCCCTATCATGAACATTGAGATGTTATCAACAACAAGATCATATCGTTAGGAGAATGATATGGTGGACATACTCCTATAGATAAGCGTAGCATAAAGATCAAGTCATTTCAATAGTTCAATTGCTATATGCTTTCTGATACATAGTAACCTAATTCCTTCGACCATGAGATCATGCATATCACCTTTACCGGATGGATGCTTTGATGACATCAAACACCACACCGTAACTGGGTGGTTATAAAGGTGGCATTGAGTGTTCGGAAAGTATTGGTTGAGAAACATGGATCAAGAGTGGGATTTGTCCATCCATATGACGGATAGATATACTCTGGGCCCTCTCGGTGGAATGTCATCCAATTAGCTTGCAAGCATGTGACTGGCTCACAAGGGATCACATATCACGGGAACGAGAAAAGAGTACTTATCAGTAACGAGGTTGAACTAGGTATGCAGAGATACCGACGATCATAACCTCGGATAAGTAACATATCGTGAGACAAAGGGAAATTGGTATCGTATGTAAGTGGTTCATTCGATCGCAAAGTAATCGTAGAAATATGTGGGAGCCATATGAATTTCCAGATTCCTCTATTGGTTATTGTTCGGAGAAGTGTCTCGATCATGTCCGCATAATTCACGAACCGTAGGGAGACACACTTAAGGATTCGACGTTGTTTGAGTAGTTATGGTATTATGAGAAAGAGACCGAATGTTGTTCGGAGTCTCGGATGGGATCCGGGATATCACGAGGTGATTCGGAATGGTCCGGAGAATAAGATTCATATAAGGAAAGTCCCGTTTCGGAGTTCGGGAATGATTCCGGTGTTTTCATCGGGAATGTTCTAGAAGGTTCCGGATTGTCCGGCACTCCGGGGGGGAAGGGGTACATGAATGTGTCATTACATATTGGAATGATTGCATCATGTACTAAGTGTTCTTGCTGTCCCAAATAAAGGATTAAATTGAATCCTAAAACAGAAAAGTCAAATGTCCAGTTTGAAAGTCAAACGGCTAAAACAAGAAACTATGGGAAACAAGCAAGAGGAGTTGGAAACCAACTTGGAGGAGGAGTTCCTCTCCTCCAAGCCGGCGGCCAGCCCTAGGCCGAGTTGGGGAGGGACTCCCTCCCTCCCTGGCGCGCCAAGCCCCCTCCCACCTATAAAAGGAGGGGCAGGGCCTCCTCCTCTAGACACACAAGTTCCTATCTTCTACCTCCGGTTTAGAGCCGTTTCGGTTTAGAGCTTCTAATTGCTTTAGCCTTAGGTTTAGAGCCTTCTAATTGGTTTAGAGCCTTCTAATTGGTGTGTATAATCTCTAGACCACTAATTGCCATCTCCCATACTCCACCATACTCGCTCCGGCTTAAGGCGAAGCCCTGCGGGATTTCCCCTCTACTTCCGGTACCACGCCGTTGTGCTGCCGGAATCGCGAGGAGAGTGCTACAACCTCCGCTGCTTGCTGGAACAAGGGAGAGGAAGGTCTTCGTCGAGTACCGAACGTGTGACCGACTGCGGGAGCGCTGCCGGAACGCAGCGCCGGAAGGATCGTCTACACGATCTTGAGATCGGAAAGAGTACGACTACATCACCCACGAGAATCCGCTCTCGTTAAACACTTTGGAATCTTCGAGGGTAAGTTATTCCATCGACTCGTTGCTACAATCTAGTAGATAGATCTTGGCTTGTTTGTTTGTATGCGATAGAAAATTTTTGTTTTCCATGCTACGAACCCCTAAAGTGGTATCAGAGCCGTGTCTATATGTAGATCTATTGCACGAGTAGAACACAATGGTCATTGTGGGCGTTGATGCTTTTATTGTCGATTGCTTCTTGTGTACTTTGCATCTTGCGGTATGTTGGGATGAAGCGGCCCGGGCTAACCTTACATGACATCGTTCATGAGACTTGCTCCACACTTGACATGCAACTTGTATTGCATAAGTGGCTTTGCGGGTGCCTGTTTCTCCTAGCATAGTTAAGATCCAATTTACAACGGGTGATTAACAATACTAGTATCAATGTTGTGGTTCTTGTTCGTAAGTTAGAACGACACTTATTGAAAGCCCCAAACCACGTAAAATATGCAAAGAAAGTAGAGGCGTCTAACTTTGTTTTGCAGGGGTGTGCAGTGATGTGATATGGCCATGATTGTGATTATATTTGATGTATGCAATGTTCCTTATTGTAAGTCGGCAACCGGCAGGAGCCATATGGTTGTCTTTAATTTATGTTAAGACCCGCGTGTCTATTCAAAGTAGTTGTAATAGTTGAAGCCGGTGGACGACAACCATGGAGTAGCGTCATTGACCTTGATGCAATTCCGGTGATGATGGAGATCATGTTCGTGCTTGAAGATGGAGATCGGAAGCACAAAGAAGAAAGGCCATATCATATCACATATATATTGAATTGCATGTGATGTTAATCCTTTATGCATCTTGTATTGCGTAGTAGACGACGGTAGCATTATAAGATGATCCCTCATGCACATGAATTTCAAGTCATAAAGTGTTCACCCTTAGTTAGCACCATTGCTAAAGCTTGTTGTTTCGAAGCACCACGTGATGATCGGGTGTGTTAGATTCTGCAAGTGTATACAACGTGAGCAAGCCAGATTTTCTCATGCGGAAACTAAGGTTTGATCTTGACGAGCCTAGCATGTACAGACATGGTCTCGGAACACGGATCACCGAAAGGTAAAGCATGAATCATATAGTAGATATGATGAACATGACGATTGTTCGCCATTGAAACTATATCAACTCTCGTGATGATCGGTGTTGATGTAGTGGATTTGGTTCGTGTGATCACTAAAACAATGTGAGGGATATTGTTTTGAGTGGGAGTTCACCTAGTTTAATTACATTAATTAATTTGAACTCAATTTGTCATAAACTTAGTCTAAACTATTGCAAATATGTTGTAGATCAATGGCAGCCCCTACCATCAATTTTAATGCGTTCCTAGAGAAAGAAAAGTTGAAAAACAATGGAAGCAACTTCGCGGATTGGTTCCGCAATTTGAGGATTGTCCTCACAACTGGTAATTTGACCTATGTGCTGGATGCACCGCTGGGTGACCCACCTGCAGCTGATGCTCCCGATGAAGTAAAGAATGTTTACCTCGCTCGGAAGAATCAGTACTCCATATTTCAGTGTGCTATCTTGTATGGTTTGGAATCGGAGCTTCAGAAAAGGTTTGAGGATTCAGACCCATATGATATTGTCGAGGATCTCAAATTGATTTTTGAGACTCATGCGGCAATTGAAAGCTATGAGGCTTCTGAAAAGGTCTTTAACTGCAAGATGGAAGAGGGCAGCTCCGTCAGTGAGCATGTGCTCAAGATGTCTGGGCATGCAAACAAACTTCAAAGCTTGGGTATAGTGATTCCTAATGCTTTGGGGATTTACCGTGTCCTCCAATCACTACCACCAAGTTACAAGAACTTTGTGATGAACTACAACATGCAGAACATGAACAAGACGTTGCCAGAACTCTTTGCCATGTTGAAATCTGCAGAAGTGGAGATCAAGAAAGAGCACCAAGTGTTGTTGGTCAATAAGACCACCAAATTCAAGAAAGGCAAGTCTAAGAAAAAGGGACACTTCAAGAAGGGTGGTAAGAAAGTTACCACGCCGACGAAGAAGACCAAGGCTGGACCTAAGCCTGATACTGAGTGCTTTTACTGCAAGGGAGAAGGTCACTGGAAGCGGAATTGTCCAAAGTACTTGGCGGATTTGAAGAACGGCAACATCAAGAAGAAAGGTATATCTGATATACATGTTATTGATGTGTATCTGACTAGTACTCGTAGTAGTGCCTGGGTATTTGATACTGGTTCGGTTGCTCATATTTGTAACTCGAAACAGGTGCTGCAGAATAAACGGAAGCTAGCGAAGAATGAGGTGACGATGCGCGTGGGAAATGGATCAAAGGTTGATGTGATCGCGGTCGGCACGCTACCCCTTCATCTACCATCGGGATTAGTTTTATACTTAAATAATTGTTATTTGGTGCCTGCGTTGAGCATGAACATTATATCGGGATCTTGTTTATTGCGAGACGGTTACTTGTTTAAATCCGAGAATAATGGTTGTTCGATTTATATGAGTAATATGTTTTATGCACATGCACCTTTGATAGATGGTCTATTCTTATTGAATCTCGATAGTGGAAATACACATATCAACAACATGGAGGCTAAACGTTTGAAATCAAGCGATAATTCGACCTATATGTGGCACTGTCGTCTTAGTCACATTGGAGTGAAACGTATGAAGAAACTCCATTCCGATGGACTTCTTGAATCACTTGATTTTGAATCACTTGAAAGATGCGAAGCATGTCTGATGGGAAAAATGACTAAGACTCCATTTTCTGGTATGATGGAGCGAGCTACGGACTTATTGGAAATCATACATACCGATGTGTGTGGTCCAATGAGTGTAGCATCGCGCGGTGGTTATCGTTATGTTCTTACCTTCACGGATGACTTGAGTAGATATGGGTATATCTATTTCATGAAACATAAGTCCGAAACTTTCGAGAAGTTTAAGGAGTTTCAAAGTGAGGTAGAGAATCAACGTAACAAGAAGATTAAATTTCTACGTTCTGATCGTGGAGGTGAATATCTAAGTTACGAGTTTGGCGAGCATTTGAAGAAATGCGGAATACTTTCACAATTGACACCGCCGGGAACACCACGGCGTAATGGTGTGTCCGAACGTCGTAATCGAACTCTCTTAGATATGGTTCGTTCTATGATGTCACTTACAGATTTACCGCTATCATTTTGGGGTTATGCATTAGAAACAGCCGCATTCACTTTAAATAGGGCACCATCTAAATCCGTTGAAACGACACCATATGAATTATGGTTTGGGAAGAAACCTAAATTGTCGTTCCTTAAAGTTTGGGGATGCGAAGCCTATGTAAAGAAGTTACAGCCGGACAAGCTTGAACCCAAAGCGGAAAAATGCGTCTTCATAGGATACCCGAAGGAAACTATTGGGTATACCTTCTATCATAGATCCGAAGGAAAAATCTTCGTTGCCAAGAATGGATCCTTTCTAGAGAAGGAATTTCTCTCGAAAGAAGTGACTGGAAGGAAAGTAGAACTCGACGAGGTTGTCGAACCTTCTCTCGAAATTGCGAGTAGCGCAGCACCGGAAGAAGTTCCTGTGATGCCTGCACCAATAAGAGAGGGAGTTAATGATGGTGATCATGAAACTTCGGTTGAAGTTGCTACAGAGCCTCGGAGATCAACGAGAACTCGTACCACTCCAGATTGGTATGATCCTGTTATGAGTGTCATGTTGGTGGACAACACCGATGACCCCGAGACATATGAGGAAGCGATGATGAGCCCAGATTCCAATAAATGGCAAGAAGCCATGAAATCCGAGATTGGATCCATGTACGAAAACCAAGTATGGACTTTGGTGGACTTACCGGATGGCCGAAAGGCTGTCAAGAACAAATGGATTTTCAAGAAGAAAACAGATGCTGATGGTAATGTTACTGTCTATAAAGCTCGACTTGTCGCAAAAGGGTTTCGACAAATTCAAGGAGTTGACTACGATGAGACTTTCTCACCAGTAGCGAAGCTAAAGTCTGTGAGGATTATGTTAGCAATCGCTGCATATTATGATTATGAGATATGGCAGATGGATGTCAAAACAGCATTCCTCAATGGAGACATTGATGAAGAGTTGTATATGATGCACCCCAAAGGTTTTGTCGATCCTAAAGATGCTAACAAGGTATGCAAACTTCAACGGTCCATCTATGGATTGAAGCAAGCATCCCGAAGTTGGAATCAACGTTTTGATAAGGTAATCAAAAGTTTTGGTTTTATACAAACTTATGGAGAAGCTTGTATTTACAAGAAAGTGAGTGGGAGCTCTGTAGCATTCTTAATACTATATGTGGATGACATATTGTTGATTGGGAATGATGTAGACCTTCTTAATAGTGTCAAGGAATATTTGAATAATAGTTTTTCAATGAAGGTTCTTGGGGAAGCAGCTTACATATTAGGCATAAAGATTTATAGAGATAGATCGAAACGCCAAATATCATTGTCACAGAGTACATATTTGCACAAAGTTCTAAAGAGGTTTGGAATGGAAGAAAGCAAGAAAGGGTTCTTGCCCATGTTGCCCAATACGACCTTGAGTAAAACTCAAAGTCCGACATCGGCAGAAGATAGAGAAAGGATGAGTAAGACTCCCTATGCCTCAGCCATAGGATCTCTGATGTATGCCATGCTATGTACTAGACCCGACATTGCATATGCTGTTAGTTTAACTAGCAGATATCAAAGTGATCCAGGAGTGGATCATTGGACAGCGGTCAAAAACATCCTTAAGTACTTGAGAAGAACTAAGGATATGGTTCTTTCTTATGGAGGTGATGAACAGCTCGTTGTTAATGGTTACACCGATGCTAGTTGGAACACAGATCCGGATGATTCTAAATCACAATCCAGATACGTATTTATTTTGAATGGTGCAGCAGTTAGCTAGAGGAGTGCAAAGCAAAGCGTTGTGGCGAGATCTTCAACTGAATCGGAATACATGGCTGCTTCGGAGGCTTCGCAAGAAGCGATATGGATGAAAGAGTTCATTACAGAGCTGGGTGTGGTTCCTAGTGCGCTGGACCCAATGTCTATCTACTGTGATAACATGGGCGCCATAGCCAATGCGCAAGAACCAAGGTCACACAAGAAGCTGAAGCATATCAAGCTACGTTTTCACGCTATTCGAGAACATATCCAGGACGGGGATATAAAGATTTGCAAAGTACACACAGATCTGAATGTGGCGGATCCGTTGACTAAACCTCTCCCGAGGGCAAAACATGACCAACACCAAATTGCCATGGTTGTTCGGTATATTACCATGTAATCTAGATTAGATGACTCTAGTGCAAGTGGGAGACTGTTGGAGATATGCCCTAGAGGCAATAATAAATGTAGTTATTATTATATCTTTGTGTTTATGATAAATGTTTACATTCATGCTATAATAGTATTAACAAGGAAACATTAATACTTGTGTGATTTGTAAACTTAATTTGAAGTCCCTAGTATAGCCTCTATACTTCACTAGCTTGTTGGTTGATAAATGATTGTGGTTTCCCTATCATGAATATTGACAAGATCATATCGTTAGGAGAATGATATGGTGGACATACTCCTATCGATAAGCGTAGCATAAAGATCAAGTCATTTCAATAGTTCAATTGCTATATGCTTTCTGATACATAGTAACCTAATTCCTTCGACCATGAGATCATGCATATCACCTTTACCGGATGGATGCTTTGATGACATCAAACACCACACCGTAACTGGGTGGTTATAAAGGTGGCATTGAGTGTTCGGAAAGTATTGGTTGAGACACATGGATCAAGAGTGGGATTTGTCCATCCATATGACGGATAGATATACTCTGGGCCCTCTCGGTGGAATGTCATCCAATTAGCTTGCAAGCATGTGACTGGCTCACAAGGGATCACATATCACGGGAACGAGAAAAGAGTACTTATCAGTAACGAGGTTGAACTAGGTATGCAGAGATACCGACGATCATAACCTCGGATAAGTAACATATCGTGAGACAAAGGGAAATTGGTATCGTATGTAAGTGGTTCATTCGATCGCAAAGTAATCGTAGAAATATGTGGGAGCCATATGAATTTCCAGATTCCTCTATTGGTTATTGTTCGGAGAAGTGTCTCGATCATGTCCGCATAATTCACGAACCGTAGGGAGACACACTTAAGGATTCGACGTTGTTTGAGTAGTTATGGTATTATGAGAAAGAGACCGAATGTTGTTCGGAGTCTCGGATGGGATCCGGGATATCACGAGGTGATCCGGAATGGTCCGGAGAATAAGATTCATATAAGGAAAGTCCCGTTTTGGAGTTCAGGAATGATTCCGGTGTTTTCATCGGGAATGTTCTAGAAGGTTCCGGATTGTCCGGCACTCCGGGGGGGAAGGGGTACATGAATGTGTCATTACATATTGGAATGATTGCATCATGTACTAAGTGTTCTTGCTGTCCCAAATAAAGGATTAAATTGAATCCTAAAACAGAAAAGTCAAATGTCCAGTTTGAAAGTCAAACGGCTAAAACAAGAAACTGTGGGAAACAAGCAAGAGGAGTTGGAAACCAACTTGGAGGAGGAGTTCCTCTCCTCCAAGCCGGCGGCCAGCCCTAGGCCGAGTTGGGGAGGGACTCCCTCCCTCCCTGGCGCGCCAAGCCCCCTCCCACCTATAAAAGGAGGGGCAGGGCCTCCTCCTCTAGACACACAAGTTCCTATCTTCTACCTCCGGTTTAGAGCCGTTTCGGTTTAGAGCTTCTAATTGCTTTAGCCTTAGGTTTAGAGCCTTCTAATTGGTTTAGAGCCTTCTAATTGGTGTGTATAATCTCTAGACCACTAATTGCCCTCTCTCATACTCCACCATACTCGCTCCGGCTTAAGGCGAAGCTCTGCGGGATTTCCCCTCTACTTCCGGTACCACGCCGTTGTGCTGCCGGAATCACGAGGAGAGTGCTAGAACCTCCGCTGCCTGCTGGAACAAGGGAGAGGAAGGTCTTCGTCGAGTACCGAACATGTGACCGACTGCGGGAGCGCTGCCGGAACGCAGCGCTGGAAGGATCGTCTACACGATCTTGAGATCGGAAAGAGTACGACTACATCACCCACGAGAATCCGCTCTCGTTAAACACTTTGGAATCTTCGAGGGTAAGTTATTCCATCGACTCGTTGCTACAATCTAGTAGATAGATCTTGGCTTGTTTGTTTGTATGCGATAGAAAATTTTTGTTTTCCATGCTACGAACCCCTACACGAAGTTCAGGGCGCGCCCCTGGACGGTGGGGTTCAAGCGCGACCTGATTCGCTGCTGGTGGTAACGTGACAGCTCCTGCGCCGTCACCTGCTCGAGGCGAAATTTTTCGCGCTCGGCTTGCTCCTTGCGGAATGCCTCCGCCAGCTTCAGGCGGAGTTCCTCGACCTTCGTTGCCGTGGCGTTAGGAGGGATCGGGGTGGAGAAGGGATCCTCCGGCGGATCGGTGCCAGTCGCCATGTAGGTCGCGGCGTGGCGACCGGTTCTGTCGCGGAGATCGGCGGAGTTTTCCGACCCGGAGTCGAAGTCGAAGATCCCAAGGATGGAGGGATCCTCGAAGTCTTCCACGTTGGAGACCTGGGTGATGGAGCCCGCGGGCGAAGCCGCGGTGATGGATCCGGCGAGTGACGCCGGAGTCGCCGAGTCGGCGTCGTCATTGAGGGCCGCGGTGTTTTCGGCCACGTCGATGTGGGCCGATTTGTACTCGGAGGCGAGGTGATGGATCGTGCAGACCTGGCTCTCGGAGAGCCGGTCGCGTGGTGGCGACTCGCGGATGCGAGCCGAGTCCTCCGAGACGATGACGTCGGTGAGGCCAACGAAGAGGCTGATCATGCCGACTGGCAAGATCATGCTATGCGTGACGGGTCGCGCCGCCGGGACGTAGCTGCTCGGCAAGATCTGGAGCATCTCGCCGATCGCTATCATGCGGCCGGTGGCGACCGACTCGTTGATGGGCAGATTGGATCTCGCCGCAGAACACCGGCCAGACCGGCCAGGCCCCACGGTGGGCGCCACTGTCGTGGGAATGACCACGGTAGACGCTGCAATCGGCAGCGAGTAGTAGAACGAAGGGCAAGGGCGGCCAGCCATCTGCGGTGCGAGATGAGGGCGGAGACACAGGGTTTTACCCAGGTTCGGCCCCCGAAGGGTAAATACCTACTCCTGCTAGATTGTATTATGATGGAGGTACAATGGGGCGAGCTCGACGGCTAGGCGGCGAGTCGCTTGGGTGGATGATGGAACTTGTCTTCTACACGACCTGTAGGGAGGTTTATATAGACTCACCCTCCCCTAGGGTTTACATATCTCAACCGAATCAGTTAAGGTTTTGGTACTCGTTTAACCTAATCCGACTGGGCCTATCTACTCTCCTGGTCCTTCGGCTTCCAGTCGCTTGGATCCACGCCAGGTTTTGATCCAGTCGCCGTCCTGCAGGTCCACTCGCCAGTTCCTGGGCCAGTCGGAAACGTCTTGCTGGGTATACCCCGGTAGGCATATCCCCATCACATACCGCAAAAGAGAACCCTAATTTCCACCAATCCTAGCGAGATGGAAGCACCATCCAGCTCAGTCGCGGTGGTGACAGGACTCAAGGCAGCGGACGAGAGGAAACTGCGGGGCCTGTGGGTTCCCAGCGCCATGGACAACGCAGAACTCCAAGTCATGGAGGACGAAGGCTACATCGTCGCTGGCGCATGGAGAAGAGGCACTGGAGAGGCCGTCCCCGCACCATGCGAAGGCGAACGCGTCCTTTTCGGGACGCACGTCGACAGTGGCCTGAGCCTGCCACCATAAGATTTCTTCAATGAAGTTCTTCAGTACTACGCTGTGTAGTTACATAATCTCCCTCCTAACTCTGCTAGAACTTAGTACTCATGCAGCTTTGAGCAAGGGGTTTCTTGGCATTAGGCCAAGTCTCACCCTTTTCCGGTACTACTATGGTACCCGGAAGAATTCCATCAGTGCTGGTGTTCCTTACACCACTGGCACTCTTAGCTTAGTCCTTATGAGACACCGAGTCTATCCTAGTATTAATGCTAGTGAATCTGTTAAGCGCTAGGCTGGAATTTTCTTCTATCACAAGGATATTCTGGCTCCTGAAAAGGCAGAAGGTCTTCCGGCCTTCATCGACGGTGACGCTCCCCACCAAGAGTCATGGGATGCACAAGCGCCAGAACTTTCTGAGGACTTGATCCTTTCCAAGAGGCGGATCGAGTTCTTGATGAAGAACAAGGGCCTCCGTGGATCTGATTTGATCCACTGCTAGATGGATCGCCGGATTTATCTACTACAATTCCATGGAGACCGCTTGATGCACATGGTCACCGGAGACCAAAAGGACAGCCTGAGGGTCAGTCCGACTCGCATAGCTGTGAAGGACTACAAGACCCGAATGCAGTACCTGATCAAGAAGCGGGTGGAGAAGATATCCCCGATGTCTCCATGAAGATGTACACATCCGACCGTCCTCTGACCCTGGTAAATATTCGACTTGATTTAAGCTTATTTGCTCTTTTCCTCCTCGTAATCCCACTTATCTCTCACCGATATTTATTTATACTTATCAGCTTAAGGATCTCCCCGAGTCCGAGCTTGCCCCCGTTGAGGGTTATGACTCGGAGGCAACGGAGGACGACGAGGTGAAGGAAGTTCCTGCCTCCGCTTCCAATAAGCGCAAGGCCAAGGAGGTTGTTATCACTGCTGGCAGCCAAGTGTTGCCAGTAGTTAAAAAGTAAGTACCTTGTCAATACTTGTAGTACTTTTGATAATTTTCTGTCTTTCTGGAGCACACCTGATATTTGGATTTATATGCTCCAGAGCAAAATCATTTTTGAAAAGAAAGGTGAAGCCAGACAACAAGCCAGGCAATCCACTACGTTAGTAGAAACTTGTCATCTCCCCAGCAGACAGTGCCCCATCATGAGCACCACAGGTTTCCGCCTCTCCTAATGCCGGATCTGCCATCCGCGACGCCAGCACCACCTTAAAAGCCCTGGTTACCATTGGTAGCCAGGCAACTAACAAGGGTGAACCCATCAAGGGT
Source organism: Avena sativa (assembly GCA_916181665.1). Classification (NCBI taxonomy): domain Eukaryota; kingdom Viridiplantae; phylum Streptophyta; class Magnoliopsida; order Poales; family Poaceae; genus Avena; species Avena sativa. The sequence goes on from OV702281.1 coordinate 259,959,859, forward strand.
AATGATCCCATGGTAATATCTACATGACAGTTGGATAAAGTGGCTGGCTCTGCTATCTCCGGCTTAAAACGGAAGAAGAAAGAGGAGATCCTCAAGATGGCTCAGTCCAGTTTTGAGAAATAGAACCTCACTCCATAGGAAGCGATCCAGGAGACAGAGGATGTGAAGCTGGCCAGCCACCTGGACCAAATTTTGTTCCAGGATGTGAAGATAGAGTTTGGCGAACTCCCAGCGAAGGACGTTCCCTCCCTCTCCCTTGCCGATAAAGTGTTTCATAACACTAAACGCGGATTTCAGAAGCTGCACCTGGAACACGTTGTAAGTTTCCGATTCTTATTTGCAGTATTTTGTTATCATATCCTCTAGCCCCCAGGCATAAATTTGGATAAACATCATTGAATCCGAGTTGATGCTTATAGGATGCAAAATAACGATGTAGTGTACCCCCAAGGCTCGTGCTTTATTTTTACTTAGTTAAATTTGCAGCCCGAGTCTTAGTAGTCGTCTGAAGGTATTCCGTCTCTAAACTTACAAAAAATTGCATCTTCCAACCAGGAATTGCTCAAGAATATATGCAATAAATGCAAGGAAATCAAGGCCTTGCTCTTTGACAATTCAAAGTCGAAAGTTGAAAAAGATGAAGCAGAAGGTAAACTTTTCCGACCCCCTCTTTGTCATTTAGTTATTGTCATAGTCAAACTTGTTCTTTGCGACTGATATTTGTCTCTTTGTAGAATTTTTGTGCGAATCCAGCAAGATGGTGGAGAAATCCAAGAACTTCAAGGTCTTGGAGATGGAGAATGCTGAGCTCCGGGACAAGCTTGAGAAGCTTAATATTGAGTCAGAGAAATCCATAAATGTTGTCCTGGAGTCAAGAAACACGGAGACCGAGAGGCTCGAGAAACTACTAGCCCTCCGAGATAAACAGCTAAATGATGGATCTAGCCCAGGCCACAGAGAATGAACTGAATAGCCTCCGAGAGGAGAATGCTCAGTGGAACCATTCCATGCTAGGTAAGATTTCCGACTTTCTTTATTCGGTTGATTTTTCGACTTTCTTTTAGTCACTTTTGATTTTTGATTCTTTCCTAGATCCTCTGAACCTTTCTGACTCTCCTACCTCCGAACCTTGCCTCGAGCACATAAAGCTAGTTGGAGATATTCTGTTCGACTTCCGCCAGATTCTTGAAGAGGCTGGCGAGTCAGTCAGACTTTCCGACTTGCATAAGATTCCAGTGCAAGAGATGATGGACAAGGCTAAGGAGATTCCGAAGCTTATCGAAGACTGGAAGATCTCCTACGCTTGGAGCGCTGCACAGACCGCCCTTACCATGATGATGAGCCACCATAGAGATATGGAGATCTGGCACGTCACCAAGGGTATCGCAGATGAGGACGATGAGGGTAACCCGCAGAACATCAAGGCTATCCAAGAGTCCTGTGTAGGTTATGCTTGCCGTGTGGTGGAGATGACCAATTACACGACGCCATTCTTCGAATCTGTTGATGTGCCTCCCTTGCCTTAAGATCCAGAAAACATCCTTGCTGAAGCAGCTTCCGAGTCTTAGGTCCAGGGAGACCATGATGATGACGACTCCAGCGCTCCATGCTCTTCATCACCACCGCCTAATTCTACAGCATAAACATTTCTCATGCATTATTCTGAACTTTGGGCATGTAATGATGGAAACAGTATTTTTCTTGTGCTGGTCTGTAAGAACCGATGCTTTTACTATCATAGCACTTATGTTTGTATACATTTTATGAGTGTGCTTGAAAATTTCTTAAGCACTATTTTTTATGCTTATACTTGTCATTTTAGCTGGCTCTCTGCCTCGTCCCTTTCATGAGCCGGCCAACCTTTAGCACGGAAACTTTGCCGAGCAACGGAGCTCAATTGCTAAACTAGTTTAAACTTGAAAACAAAGCCGGCTTCCAGTACCAACAATTAATTACTCGAAAGATACCCGCGTCTAAGCAATCATATAAAAAACCAAAGTATAAACAATAAATTAAATTTTCTACCCTAGGGTAATTTTTTTTAATATTCAAAAATCATAACCAGAACAAACATGAGCATAAAGTACTTTCAAGCATTCTAGGATTTCTGAAAACGACATGCTCATTTGGAAATAAGATGGTAAAAAAAACTTCTCAAAGATAACATATGAGGAAACCAATACTTTATTTCATTTTGAACATGTACACATATGATTACAAGGAAATATAACTAAGAAAAGAAGGGACGTAGTTGTGCAATATTCCATGGATGGTCTATCTCATCTGGGTCTGTACTACCGCCAGCTCTTTTTATTTTTTGAGTATCTGGCCTTTCCTTGACTGGTCTCATGTTGGTTAAATAATATGACCCATTATGCAGAACTCTGCTGATCATAAAAGGTCCTTCCCAAATTGGGGAAAGTTTGTGATTTCTTTTTTGCACAAGTTGGAGAACCAAATCGCCCTTTCTGAAAGAACGGTTTTGTACTCTCTAACTAGGATACATGCACAACTTCTATTGATAGGCTATAGATCTCTGCTCAGCAATGACGCAAACTTCTTCGATTATATCGATATCATCTTGTCGAGAAACTTCTGCATCTTCTTCGATATACACTTCGAATCTAGGAGACCAATGAATTAGATCACGTGGAAGAACTGCTTCTGCACCGTAGACCAAGAAGAAAGGAGTGTACCCGGTTGATCTGTTAGGAGTTTTACGCAAGCTCCATATCACAGACGGTAATTCTTCCACCCAAGCCCCCACGATGCGACGAAATGGTGCCTCGAGACGAGGTCGGAGTCCTTGTAAAATAAGACCGTTAGTTCTTTCGTTTTGTCCATTAGCCTGTGGATGCGCGACTGATGCAATATCAAGTCGAATCCCTTGCTCCTTGCAGAATTCAGCAAGTTTCCCCATGGAAAAATTTCTCCCGTTGTCAGTAATTATACTGTGCGGATATTCGAATCAGATGATCATTTCCTCGACGAACTTTCTAGTTGTGGCTCCATCGCAACTTGTTATGGGTTTAGCCTCAATCCACTTTGTAATTTATCCACCATCACTAGTAGGTGAGTAAATCCACATTTTGCTGTGTGAAACGGCCCTACCATATCAAGGCCCAGACCGCAAATGGCCATGTAATAGGAATTGTTCGCAGCTGATCAGCCGGAACATGTGCCTGATGGGCGTACTTTTGGCAGCCTTTGCACGTTTTGACTAGTTTATCGGCATCCGCCTTAGCTGTAAGCTAAAAGAATCCGTGTCTAAAAGATTTTGCCACTAAGGATCTAGCTGCAGCGTGGTGACCACACTCGCCTTCGTGGATTTGTCGTAAGATTTCCACTACTTCCAAAGAAATACATCGCTGAAAACCCCAGAAACACTCCGCTTATAGAGCTCACCATTTATTATTGTGTAGGCTTTCGCTCGTCCGACGATCTGCCGGCTCAGTACTTCGTCTTCGGGTAATTTTTTGTCTATGAGGAAATCCATATAGGGTTTTTTCCAGCTGGGAATTACAGCCAGAACTGCTATAAAGGTGAGTCGGATTTGATCAGATAGTCCTCATCAATTCCGGTTATGGAGGGGACCCTTAAATGCTCTAAAAAGCACCATCCGATACTTGTTTCCACGCAGAGCCTATCCTTGATAGAGCATCTGCTTCATCATTTTATCCTCGAGGGATGTGTTGAACCTCAAAGCCCTCGAACGATTTAGATTATTCATCCACAACAGCTTTGTAGGCTTCCATGTGTTTATTTGCATTGCAGATGTTGGATACTTGCTAAGCAACTAAATCCGAGTCTCTGTAACACATGAGTCTTGTTAAGACAATGTTTTTGGCCATGCGTATTCCATGTAACAATGCTTCATACTCGGCAATATTATTGTTTGCCATGAAGTGTATTTGTAAGACATATAATAGCTTATATCCTTGGGGTAAATTGAGCACCACGCTAGCCCCCAAGCCTCCTCGTTCTTTTGATCTATCAAAATGAAGGGTCCAAAATTCCGAGTCTGGAAGTCTTGTATTCTCTATGGTCCCTGTCCAATCAACAACGAAATCGGCAAGTATTTGGGATTTGATTGCTGTATGCGGCTTGTATTCAATATTGAATGTTGTACGCTCTATTCCCCACTTTCAACACATCCTCTGGCATCGCGATTATTGATTATATCTCTCAGGGGAGCAGTACACACCACTGTGATCTTGTGCTCTTGAAAGTAGTGGTGTAGCTTTCTGGATGCAAAGAACACTCCATAGGCTAGCTTTTGATGGTGTGGATACCGTATTTTCGACTCTGTCAAAACCTCACTCAGGTAATAAGTTGGACGCTGCACCTTATTCTCGTGGCCCTCTTCCTCGCTCTCCACTACTGTTACTACACTTATGACCTTGTTGGTCGCTGCAATGTAAAGTAACATAGGCTCCTAAGGTTCTGGCGCAGCGAGAACTGGTGGGTTTGAAAGGAGGTCTTTCAAACTTTGTAGGGCATTATCAGCTTCTTGGGTCCAAAAAAATTTGTCGGTTTTCTTCAAGAGTTTGTATAAAGGAGCGGCTCTTTCTTCGAGTTGGCTGACGAACCGACTCACTGTTGCGATGCAACCAGTGAGACGTTGCACGTCCTTCAGGTGAGTCGGCCTGGAAATGTTAAGTTTAGCCTTAATTTTGTCCCGGTTCACCTCTATGCCTCGCTTAGAGATGATGAAACCTAACAATTTTCCGGCTGGAATTCCAAAGAAACACTTCTTCGGATTTAGCATCATATTGAATTTTCGTAGGCTAGCAAATGTTTCCTCTAAGTCTAAAATTAAATTTCCCTTCTTTTTGGACATAACTTCCATGTCATCTATGTTTACATGGACGTTGCGTCCGATTTGATCATTGAGCCAATGTTGCATAGTACATTGATATGTTGCTCCTGCGTTCTTTAAGCCAAAAGGCATATTTTTGTAGCAGAAGGTTCCGAAAGGAGTGGAGAAATATGTCTTAATTTGATCTAATTATTTCATCGGTATTTTGTGATATCCGGAATATGCGTCGAGAAAACAGAGTAATTTCGATCGTGCCATTGAGTCGAAAACTTGATCGATTCTTGGCAACGGGAACGAGTCTTTTGGGCATAACTTGTTCAAAGCGGTATAATCGACACACATACTTAAATCAATAGTATCCTTTTTAGGGACGAGTACATGATTTGCCACCCAATCTATATGGACGACCTCTGTGATGAATCCGGCTAATTCTAGTCGGGCTAATTCCTTGGCTATTGCTTTGCTCTTTTAATCACCAAACCGTCATAAGGACTATTTGACGGGTTTAGCATCAGGGTACACATTAAGAGAGTGCTCGACAAGTTCCCTAGGTACTCTGGTCATGTCAGAAGGCTACCATGCAAAGATATCACTATTAGATTTGAGGAACTCGATGAGCACGCTTTCCTATGCGAGGTCTAAGCCTACCCCTATGTTCATCGTCTTGGAGGGATCATCTTCTTTCAACGATGTTTTATTCATCTCTTCCGACGCCTTGAACTGTATGCTTGGCTTCAGCACCTCGTTCTTCATAGCGGGCATCTCGGATGGGTTGATGGTCTTCTTGATCTCCTGGTACTCCTAGGCGTGTAGCACGGTTTCGGAAAAGGAGGCATATCGTTCGTCGCACTCTCGCGCTTTCCTTGGATTTCCCCGGATGGTGATGATGCCCTTTGGACCTGGAAGTTTTATCATATTATAAATGTAACAGGGACGAGCCATGAACACCCAGTAAGCCGGACGCCCGAAGATGGTGTGGTAAGCACTTTTGAATGGTACCACCGCAAAAGAGAGTGGCTCGGTCCGGTAATTTTCTCGGGTTCCGAATGTCACGTCCAGAGTAATCTCACCCAGAGAATCCGCCTGCCTCCCTAGTACAAATCCATGGAAAGTTACACTAATGTAACTCAACTGGCTCTCGTGGACCTTCATGCGGTGGAGCGTTTCGATGTAGAGGATGTTAATGCTGCTACCACCGTCCATGATAGTTTTAGAGAACTCATAACCATCAATAAGAGGATTGACGACCAGAGGATATTTTCCCCGACGATGTGTTATCCTCGCGTGATCTGAGCGATCAAAGGTGATGGTTACATCCGACCAATCCAGAAATTGGGGAACGGCCGGAACCATGACATTGAGCTCACGGAGAACCACCTTTTTGGGCTTAGCCGGATGAAATCCAAGGAAGCAGACATATGAGTCTTTCTTTGTGGGAAAATCCTTCTTTCCATCCAACTTTTGATGTGCGGCATCCCCTTCTTCCATGTCAGAATCTTCCTTGGGCTCCTTGCCTTTCTTAGAATTTTTCTTTCCTTTTCGTCGCTTGGCTCTGTAGCCAGCGGATTCGTCTTTTTTGATGTCGTCATTAAAACGACACTCGGCATTTGTGTGGGTAGATCCTCCGTTACTATCCAAGTGGTGGACACAAGGATTGTTGGCAATGTCAGCCCAGGTATTGGTTCTTCCGGGTCGCTGCTCTCCTCTGCCCTGGATTCGGGAAGTTCCACGGCCTCGACCCCGGCCACCTCCGCGCCCTCCTCGTCCTCCGGATCCGAGTGTTGCGTTAACAACTGCATTGTCCAGAGCCGGTTTATCTTCCGAGGTGTTCTTGCGCTTCTGAGCTTGTTGTTTTGACTATTTGGTGATACGTCCAATCATTTGAAGATATTGAAATGCTTAATCCAAGCCCGTCGGATTCAAATCATTTGAATCTATAGATCAACCTTGGTAAAAATAACAAGGCAGGAGCTTTTCTTCATTCAAACATTTTTCAAAATTAAACCATAATAGCTTTTGAGTTGATTCGAACTCTCAAAAATCACATTTGATCATACCTTTCAAAATATATAAAAACATATGGGTTTACTTACAGAAATAATGTTCAAGTAATAAAAGAATGCCACATAGGAATTTCTAGTCATTTATTTTCTTTTTAAATAAAAGGTTAAATCTTATTAAATTGTGACACCACTTTAAATCATGTTCCCGGAGAGGGGAGATCGTCGCCATCAATACCATCATCAAGCTAGACTTCATCGGGATCATCATCATCATCCACACCATCATATCCACCAACACCATCATCACCACTCCATCCCGCTGTAACAATTGTGTTGAATCTTGCATAGTTCTTAGGGGAACTTTCCCGGTGTTGATTACTATTTTAGTTGATGCTTGTGAGTGGAACCATTGAATTATTGTTTATGTTCAGATTGTTAACCAATATTATATCATCTCTGATATTGATCCATATGATGTCTCGTCAGTAGTTCATTTATTTCTTGAGGACATGGGAGAAGTCATGTTGTTAGTAGTGGAATTGTGTTGAGGTATTATTCAATGGTTTAATATTTAAGTTGTGGTGCTATTCTTCTAGTGGTGTCATGTGAACGTCTACTACATGATACTTCACCATTTATGGGCCTAGGTGAATGCATTGTGTATTTGGCTACTAATTGTGGGGTTGCCGGAGTGACAGAAACCTGAACCCCCGTTAGGAAACCATTGCACAAGGGAGTGTAGGATCTCCGAATTTAAGTCTGTGGTTAGGTTTATATCTTAATTGCTTTCTTGTAGTTGCAGATGCTTGCAAGGGGTTTAATCACAAGTATGTATTAGTCCAAGTAAGGTCAGTATATTAGCACAGGTTCACCCACACAACACTTATAAAACCAAAGAAGATTAATCATCTATATGAAACGAAAGAACTTAATAGTATCCCCATGTGTCCTCGAGAACGTTTGGTCCTCTTTAGTATTTCCACCGACCTGTCCTTTTCTAAGAAAGGATTGGGCCACTTGCTGCAATTATTTCCTTTTTTATTTACTTGCACTTTATTTCCTTGCTTTACTAGAAAACCCCTAAAAATCTGTTTGCTAAGTATTACAGAGATTTCCTGCTCCATACCACTAGTCAACACCTTCTGCTCCTCGTTGGGATCGACACTCCTATTTATTGAAAGTACTATGGTACACCCCCTATAGTCATCAAGAATATTTTATAGCACCGTTGCCGGGGAGAGGGTAAAGGCCGCCTCTGCATGGACAATGTACCAGAACCCTCCTCGTGACCTAATCCTTGATGCAAAAGAACTTTGGATGAATTTGAAGAAAAGTATGATTGTCATTAGTGAGACGATGAGCAGAAATAAGGTTTTTGTGAGCATCACGGACATGAAGGACATTTTTTAGATGTAGATGATTTTGATCATGAGTTTGGATAATAGAATTACCAATATGACTAATATTCATAGCTTCACCGCTAGAGGTGTGGTCTTGATCACTCCAACAACAAGGGACTAAAATTCTCATGGGTGTGGAGCCTCTCGAGCTTGCTGGTGATGTGATCAGTGGCGCCGGTATGAATGACCCAGCCTCCATTGCCGCCATTATTGTTGTAGTTGACGTTGGCGGCAGACCTCTACCTTGGTACAGAGTCCTCATCATAGCGGAACCAACAGTCCTTGACTACGTGGCCCGTCACATTGCATAGTTGGCACCGGGGTCAATCGCCGCCGGTGTTTCCATTTCCATGGCCACAGCCATTGTTGTTATAGTTTCCGCGGTCACGCCCATTGTTGGAGTTGTTGTAGTTGCCGTTGTAGCCTCCTTGGCCACCGTTGCTTCCTCCAGAGTTGCCGCGGCCTTGTTGGCCACGACCACCTCCACCACGGCCGAAGCCTCCGCGGCAGGATCACCAAGCTTAACTCCCTCCCTTACTCGAGTAGGTAAGTGACAAAAACAATGATTTTTGAGGTGACATGCACCATCAAAATCATGACCAAACCATTTGCAAGCATTGAAAGCTGGGATCAAAGAACTTTAAACATGAGCATGAAAGATGGAGTTATAACAGTAAGACAAAGTAACTATGCATGCAACATGAAAGGTTACAAACAAAGATCTTGAATAACAAGCATTGAAAAATGTTTGTTTGTTTCACATACAGAAAACATAGCATAGTGGCATTTAGCTTGTCCCTCATGGAGTAGCAAATAGATGCATATGACACCTTCAAAGTTCATAAGAGTGACTAGATACAAATAGCACAAGAACAAGTAATATCAACAATACGCATAAATCAATAAGTTTTGGGACAATGAACATAGAACTAAGAATGGCAACTATGCTCTCTTAACTGGTGCCTAAGGGTAGAAGATGGAGACTCAATATAATAGTCGAATAAAGGCTCTTCATAAGGGAAGAAGGGATTTCAAGTTTCAAAAAGAGCTTCCAAAAATTATGGTACTTGTTAGCTGTCATCTCTCATTGCCCCTATCATAAGCATCTTGAAGTGTTTAAGGTGAAAGTGAACAAACTATGGAGTATATGCTTGACAAAGTATAAGTTGGCAATCTCATGTCCTTGAATTGAGGGACGCTCCTCATGCTACTCAAGTTTAGTTACTTGCAAGTTCTTGTCATAGTAAGTACATGTGTATCATAGAGAACCGCCAACGGGGTACCCCTTGCACATGATACATGAGCTATCCCATAATAAAAATGACAAGGCAAGTAGACAATGAGCATCTCAGCGATCTTCTTATTTACCATGAGAATATGGTGCTTTTTCTCTCTTTCCTCTTTTCCCATATTTTTTTCTTTTTCTCAATCTCTTTTTTTCTATCTCTTTTTTTATAAGAAGAATGCTTCATAGATGTAACTATGGTGATGCTGCAAGTTTCCACCATGATTAGGCATGGCTTAGGCTAGTGGCCCAGGCGTTTCTCTAAAACACATACATAACTCCATGGACTTACAAGCTCCCCTTTCATTTCACACCGGACATCTGTAACATCCCAAAAATATTAAACTAGAATCATCAAACTCTAATCACCAAATTTAGGGTTAACAAAAACTTTTCCAATTAAAATATGAAAGCATTCATATGAATGTGCATTAAAATTTGGATTTTTTTGAATTGCCATGGTTCTGTGTTTATTTGCTTGTAAAATGATTCTTAGGTGAAATAAACATCATCTAAACAATCCCCAAACTTTTCCCAGGGAGCACAGCACCGCCCCCTACCGTCGCCCACGCTGATAGCCCTCTGTGCCATCGACCACGATGAGCCCAACTTGCGCCCGTCGGTCCCCTCTCGCCACTATAAATAGAGTCCTCCCCCGCTCGAATTCTTCACACCACCTCACTCCCCTCACCTCACTGATCGTTCCACCCCATTCCTGGAGCAAGGCGTGCAGCGCATCGCCAGAATTGCGCCAGAGCAGGCCGCCTCTAGAGAAGAAGGGCGCCGTCGATTTCGTCCACCCCAGGAGGAGCTGCCGGTACCAGGAGGTTCGCCGTCGTCGACTTCGTCGTTCGCCCGCATCGCCGACCCTCGCTTGAGCCCCGGTGAGCCTCCCATGACCCCCACTGAGCCGCTAGGGTTCGAGCTCGCCGGTGACAAGTTCATCGTCGACGACGACCCTCAGCCATTGATCTTACTTCTAATCCAACGCCCCACATCGCCCCGTACCGCTTCGCGTTTAATGAGTCGCTGACCAGTAGACCCCCCCTGTCAATTGCGCCACGCGCCACGGTGTGACACTGGGCCGGCCCGGCCAACCTTTCCCGCGCAGCCCACCTATTTGAATTTAGCTTTTTCTATTTAAGTTCAAACATAGTTCTGTACCTAGTTTCAAAAATCAACCCAGCTCGATTCAGTGAACCAAATTGAATGAAAACAATTTTGTTAGAAAGATATTGAAATGCTTAATCCAAGCCCGTAGGATTCAAATCATTTGAATCAATAGATCAACCTTGGTAAAAATAACAAGGCAGAAGCTTTTCTGCATTCAAACATTTTTCAAAATTAAACCATAATAGCTTTTGAGTTGATTCGAACTCTCAAATATCACATTTGATCATACCTTTCAAAATATATAAAAACATATGGGTTTACTTATAGAAATAATGTTCAAGTAATAAAAGAATGCCACATAGGCATTTCTAGTCATTTATTTTCTTTTTAAATAAAAGGTTAAATCTTTTTAAATTGTGACACCACTTTAAATCATGTTCCCATGTACTGAAATGTGTGGTGATTACATGTGTCAACATGATCCCATGTTTGGTTTGGAGAATATTAAATCTTAAGTAGTTTTTAAATGAGTAGAAATTACTTTTCTAAAAATAAAATCAATAAGACAAATGCTTTAATCTTGTAATACTAGTGATGATGCTAGATCATCTATAGAACCCTTGTGTCTGATGATTGAAAGTAGTTAAGTATTTTTTGGTGATTGTGTACCTCTTATTTATTCATAGACGCTCGTACCGACCAAGGATAGGAGGAGGAAGGAGGATACTACAAAGAAGAAACCAAGGAGAACTTCAACCACTTCTCTACACAAGGCAAGCCTAATACTACTAGTTGATTGAGCAAGATAACACTTGCAAGATACTCTACTTATGCAAGCTTATGCTGATAATGATGCAAGCCTATACTGATACTGATGCAAGCAAATACTTGCTTGTTACCATGACCACTAGATGCCTTAAGTATATGTGATCATATCCACTCGATACCCAATCCTAGTTTTACTTGCAAGATTTCTACTTTATTTATTTATCAAAGCTATTACTTAGAGTTTACTTGAGTAAATTATAGATGTTAGAAAGATGATTGAAGGTTGCATAAAGAGCATAAAACTTGGCCTAAGATAGATAATCTTGATGTCATCCTAAGGCATGAGATTGAACATAGTTAAACTCCACTAGTTTACCACCCCTCATTAGTACTCACTCCCATTTGTAGATGCTAATGCTAAGCATAAAACTTGATCAACTTTAGATGGGAATACTTGGTGGAAAAATGGTTATGAAAACCTTGGAATGATAGATCATTCTATTGAGATGTTTTGACATGTGTTTCCGAACACCAGATGATTTTGGTGATGAAAATGTTGAGGCATGAGCCTTAGCCCTTTATAAAACTGATGGTTGTCTGGATGCGATACCATTCCAATTTTACCGTACAACCACAATACCCGAGAATTGGGTAGGGCTTGACTGGAAACTTATATACCTTAGTATTGGTTCCCTCACGGCCAAGGTCTGAGCTGAGGCTACATTGTGAAGATTGTCCACCTGTGCAGTACCCAAGATGACAGTTGGTCATGGTTGGCAGGCCAAACTCACAGGAGAGGTGCTTATACTAGGGCGTGTAATTGAAAGGTTAGGATTGATTATCGGCATACTGAGTATGGTGAATTCATGATTTGTTCCTGACGGATGTATCGAATGTTGTGGTGAAAGTGTACAATCTCTGCTGAGTGTCAAACTATTCGAATAGCCACATCCGCGGTTATGGACAATTGGAGTGGCCATACTGTTCCCCCGTCAGATGTTTTCAAAATGACTTGTGAAATGAATTGAGATTTTGACTTGACCACAACAGAGTTGTGATATGAAATACAAGTTCCCACTTAGGTGTTATAAAACTTCAACTAGCATTATTTGCTTCGGAATTTAGTAGAGGTAAATCTGGCTTTTTGCAAAACAACCCTAGAGCTTAGATCCCTATTACAAAAACCCCCTTCACTTGTTAGTATTAGTTTGCGAGTACTTAAAGAGTACTCATGGCTTTGTCCCTGGCTATTCCCGTGGCCAGACTATGAAGAGGAGTACCAGGAGGATGGACCCCAGGAAGGTCACAACAACTATGATCATCTCCCATCGTCAGCATTGCCTGTGACCCCGAAGATGGAGCTTCGCCTACGCTATCGTTATTATTACGTTATTCCGCTGCTTGAGTTGTATTAAGAACTGGATCATGAGATCCTTATTTGTGTAAGACGTTATGTATGGTTTGTAATGGATGATGTACTGTGGTATCCAATTCTGTTTTGTCTCGCAAAAATAGTAATCCTGGGATTGTGATGTATGGCATAACTGGCATCTGGGATTAAAAATCCGGGTGTTGACAAGTTGGTATCAGAGCCATCCTGACCATAGGAGACCCTAGTTAGACTGGCCGTTTGAATCAAAAACTTAGTTTCAAAACCAAAAGAAGCAAATATTTACAAAAACTTATTCCCATTCTTGTCACCTTGTTTCTTTCATAAAAATTCATGATCCTCAAAAACTCTTGCAAAATACCTAAAATTTGACACACTTGATCACTCTACTAACTTAATCATCCTATATTCTTATAGATGGGCATGAAGTACAACAAATTTTATCAGTTGGGGAATGGAGGAGACCTTATCTTTGAGCAGGATTTGGACCAGCTTTCGGAACTTCTTCGGAGCTCAGATCAATGATCAAGGAGGATACGATCTGTAGTGGCTAATTGTTGCAAGTCTCCGAGGAAATATTGAACCTCCCACTACCGAGGGAATTCAATTCACCTTAAGAGAGAACAACTGGCTCGATGGACTTGTCAGGGCCATGCAGGAAGCTCTTGCCTGTCTGTGTGGGCAGAGTATCAACTAGATCAAGGGCACCCGCTTTGAGTTTTGTCCAAGGCGTGATGCTAATGGACAGCCACTGCAAGCCCCATACCACCACGAGCTGAAGACCTAATTGGACCACCTTAGCTTCATGATGTACGATCGTCAGCAGGAATTGGATAATTGTCGTGACTACTCCAACCACAAGTCCGCCATCATCAAGACGAAGGATCAGACCATCGCCATGCTAGCGAAGGATCGCAAGTCCCGCCGCCGTCAGCTTGACAAGAAGGAGCGCATCATTGCCCATCTTCGCCACCGTATCTCGGATTTGGAGGAGACCATCCACGAGAGAGACATGCAGTTGGAGGAAAGGGATAATGGAGAAGATCTTCGTGGAGACCCCTACTCCTATCTCAGCGATGATGATGATTTTCTGGAGGATCAGGCTATGGAATTCTTCACCGATGAGGATGATTACGCCTTCATCAATGACGATGAAGATGATGAAGATGACGACTACACCGACTCTGAGGAGTAGTAGCACTTGAGCACTAGCATAGTGAGTTGTATTCGGTCCCATTGTATCATAGTTTCCAGGATGGTTCTTAAAACCATATGTTTACCTTTGTTGTGGTGTGTGTTTGTATCGTGTGCTATGAATGAATGAAAAGCAAGTTGCTATAAAATCTGAGTCAAACTTTAAAAACTTTTCAAAGTCCCTAAACCTTTGAAATTTCCCCTTTTTCTCATGATCTATCTCAATCTTCAGATGCCACGCGGAGGAAGTAGTTCATCCCCGGACCCGATGTTGCAAATCCTGCAAATGTTGGTTTCTGACCGCGAAGCCGAAAGAGCCGAACGTCAAGCCAACCTAGCCACCCTTCAGCAGATAGCTCAGCTAGCCCACAACAATCAAGGCCACGGAAACTAGGACAACCATGGATCTAAGATCAAAAATTTCCAGAACACCAACACACCTGTTTTCACTAAGTCGAAAGAGCCCCTAGACGCTGATGATTGGCTGCAAACCATGGAAAATAACCTATAAGTCGCCGGAGTGGAAGCCAACGAGAAAGTTCTGTTTGCCACCCACTATCTAGCTGGAGATGCAAGAGCATGGTGGAACAACGTTCGTGCAATGACCGGAGGACAGATGATGACCTGGGAGGAATTCAAGGTCATGTTCAGCAGAACCCATGTGCCACCGGGTTTGATCAAGAGAATGAGAGACGAGTTCAAAGAACTGAAGCAAGGAAGGATGACCGTAGTGGAATACCGTGACAAATTCTTGTCATGAGCTAGGTATGCCCTGGATGAGATCGATACCGAAGCCAAGAAGAAAGAGAGATTCTTGAATGGTTTGCATGATGAGATGCAGACTGTGTTAGTCAATATTCCTTTTGCTGATATTGAAGCCCTTGTCGACTCTGCTATCCAGATGAAAGGAAAGATCAACCAAGCCAATGAGAACCGCAAGCGTCGCATGATGCATCAGCCAGGAACCCATCAGACCCCAAAGTATCGCCCTAACCCATCTCCAGGATTTGCCCCAAGAACCAACAGACCCCCGATGAACCGTTCGACCTACCACAACCGTGGAAACCCGAGGCCCGGAGGAAATCACAACAACCCCGGCAACTCTAACAATTTCAACCGTGCACCACCCAAGTTCAACAACAACTATGCGACCGCCAATAGCAACACTGCCCCGAGGACTGGAAGCAATAATGTGCCTGTTGCAGCAAAGGACAAGTCGCAAGTGACTTGTTATGAAAGTGGAAATAAGGGTCACTACTCCAACGAGTGCCCCAACAAGAAGAATGCCGCAGCCCCCAATGCAAATGCCCTAGCTCAGCAGCAGCGTCGTGTTCAGCCCGGAAGAACATTTTCCCCAGGGAATTCACTTAACCGCAACAACTGTCTTTTTCTCATGCATGCTGAAGAAGCTCAGGAAGCAACAGACGTCGTGTTGGGTATGTTTTCTGTTAATTCAGTACTTGCTAGAGTGTTGTTTGATTCTGGCGCATCGCATTCATTTGTCGCCGAAGAATTTGCCTGCACTAGTAAGATTCAACCAACAAAACTGAAGCATGTTATGATTGTTCAAATCCCCGGATCAACCACCAAAGTTAGGCAAATTTGCAAAGCCGTCCCCATCCAAATCCATGGCATAGATTTTTATGCTAATCTGATAGTACTCGGAACTAAAGGTTTGGAAGTAGTACTAGGAATGGATTGGATGTCCAAACATAAAGGATTAATTGACTATGCCAAGAAAGCCATAACCATGACCAGTACAGCTGGAATATCAGTCGAGCATATATCTGAAACCTTACCTCGTCAATTCAAGTGCAACAAGTGCATAGCCCAACCTACCATTGACCAAGTCCGGATAGTCTGCGAATACCCCGATGTATTCCTAGATGTTTTTCCCGGTATGCCCCCAGATCGTGATATCAAGTTTATCATTGAACTAATCCCCGGAACAGGACCCATAGCCCAGAGACCCTATAGTATGAACCCGTCTGAACTAGAAGAACTGAAGAAGCAACTGGATTCCATGTTGGAAATTGGATTGATTCAACCAAGTGCGTCGCCATGGAGATCACCTGTCTTATTTGTGGACAAGAAGGATGGAGGTAACCGTTTGTGTACGGATTATCGGAAGATGAATGATGTCACTATCCAGAACAAATACCCTTTGCCCAAGATAGAAGATTTGTTTGATCAGTTGACCAGTGCCAAAGTGTTTTGTAAGATTGATCTTAGAACAGGCTATCATCAACTTCGGATTCGCGCAGAGGATATCCCCAAGACTTCCTTTACCACCAGATATGGATTATACGAATATACCGTCATGTCTTTTGGATTAACCAATGCCCCCGCTTATTTCATGAATCTCATGAATAAGATTTTTATGGACTTCCTGGATAAGTTTGTCGTTGTTTTCATCGATGACATACTGATTTATTCCAAATCGGAAGAAGAACATGAGCTACCCCCAAGGACCATTCTTGGAACCCTTAGAGAGCATTAGTTGTATGCCAAGTTTAGCAAATGTGAATTCTGGTTACAGGAGGTAGGATTCCTCGGCCACATTGTCTCAGCCGGAGGAATTGCCGTTGACATTGCAAAAGGTGAAAGATGTCAAAGATTGGCAATCGCCAACCACTCAAACCCAAGTTCGTGCATTTCTCGGATTAGCGGGATACTACCGCAAGTTCGTAGAATGATTCTCGAGTATCGCCCGACCCATGACCCAATTGCTGAAGAAAGACAAGAAGTTTGAATGGACGGAAAAATGTGAAGCAAGTTTTCAAGAACTCAAGAGGAGATTGATTTCAGCCCCAATCTTAATCATGCCAGATATCACGAAGCCTTTCGACGTGTATTGTGATGCATCCAATATCGGTCTCGGATGTGTGCTAATGCAAGAAGGAAAAGTTATATCTTATCTATCCCGACAACTGAAACAACATGAGCAAAATTACCCAACCCATGACCTCGAACTCGCAGCCGTAGTTCTAGCCCTAAAGACATGGAGGCACTACCTGATGGGAAATCATTGTGAGATTTATTCGGATCACAAGAGCCTGAAGTATATATTCACTCAAAAGAAGCTGAATATGAGACAAAGAAGATGGATTGAGCTAATCAAGGATTACGATCTGGACATTCACTATCACCCCGGTAAAGCCAACGTGGTAGCAGATGCCCTTAGCAGATTGCCGTGCCGCTTGAACTCCATGATTTTGAAGGAGCAACCACGCTTGCACAAAGAGATGGAAGATTTTCGAATGGAATTAGAGGATTTTTGGCTAGCATAGAATTTCAACCCACTTTGATCAGTGTAACATCCCAAAAATACTAAGCTTGGATCATCAAACTCTAATCATCAAACTTAGGGTTAACAAAAACTTTTCTAAATAAATTTAGGAATGCATGCATATGTGTATGCATTGATTTTGAATTCTTTTAAAACCACATTGTTTGTTTGTTTCATTGCTTGTAAAATGTTTCTTAGGTGAAATAAACATCATCTAAAACATTCCCCACACTTTTCCTAAAGATAAGTAAATCAAAACACATATATTAAATGAATGGTCATTTTGACCAATTTAACTCCCATGCCTACTTTGGCTGTCTCAAACTTTCAGAACCTAATAGAAATTTTTTTGGATCTTTGCACCCCTTGAATGTACTCATAACAAAGTATCAAGGCCCACTTTGTGATCATCCAGAAACTTTCAAATGCATAGTTCAAATGACAATTCAAAATTGAATCTTTATCATATGGGAAGATCCCACTTTTTCAAAAACCACTCAAACAAGCTCAACTTTCAAAACCCAAGCATCTGTAGACTCACCAGCACCAATCTAGCAAACCCACCAAAAATCTTTTCAAAATTCAAAACTTGATTTCATGCGGCCATTTCATCAAACAGGTTGCAGACACAAATCAAACAAACATCAAACACTATTGTGAGCAGTGATTCTTGCCTAACTTGTTCCCTAGTTAGCTCACAACCAGCTCAGTAGATCATCTAGGAAGATTAGCCAAACACTAGCACCACTGTGAGCTTGCCATTGCCATCAATGGTGAACAGCCGACCACCCCCTTGCCACCCCATAGTCGACAGCAAGCTAGGAGCAGCAGCAAGCCTAGCCAGCATGTCTGGGAGGCAGCCCACCGTCCACCGCCACTCACTGTCCCAGCCGCGAGCGTTGCCAAGCCCTGGACCACGCGCAAGAGCCGCGCCAGACCGCCAGAGACCATGCCGAGCGTGCGCCAGAGCACCACCCTCGACCAGCGCCCACAGACCACGCGCCGCCCTCACCGCGTGCACACACGATCGCCACCGACCCAGGAGACCGCCAGACATCCCCGTTTGCCGCCCCATGCCGCACAGCCACCGCCCGCCGTCGAAGACGCCGCCTCTGCCGCGTAGAGCATCGCCCGTTCTAGACCAAGCAGCACCGCCCCACGCCTCGAAACCATGTCGTTGAGCATCGCCAAGAGACACAGCACCGTCCCCTACCCTTGCCCATGCCATTAGCCGCCTGTAACATCGCCCCCGATGAGCTCACCGTGCGCCCCGACGGTCCCCTCGCTCGACTATAAATAGAGGCCACCCCCGCTCGATTTATTCACACCATCTCACTCCCCTCTCCTCACTGATCGTGCCACACCGTTCTCAGAGCAAGGCGAGCACCACCCTGCCGGAATTTCACCGGAGCCCGCCGCCTCTGGAGAAGAAGGGAGCCATCGATTTCGTCTACCCCAGGAGCTGTCGTGACCACCCCTGAGTTCGCCGTTGTCGACTTCGTCGTTCGCCCGCCTCGCCGACCCTTGCCCGTACCCCGGTGAGCCCCCAGCACCCCTCACTGGCTGCGCTAGGTTTCGTTCTCGCCGGCGTTGTCTCGCGTCGACGATGACTCCCAGCCGTTGGATTAGAACTAGATCGAACGATCCACGTTGCCCCATACCGCTTCGCCCAGCCCCGTGTCACTGACGAGTGGGGACACCCACTTAAGTAGACCGCGGGAGCACTGCGCTTAGCAGGCCGGCCCGTTAACTTTTCCCGCGCAGCCCAGTTATTCAAATTAAACTTTTTCCATTTCAATTCAAACACACTTCTGTACCCAACTTCAAAAATAAACCCAGATCGATTCAGTACACCAAATTGAAAGAAACAAATTTTGTTGGAAAGGTCTGTGAATGCTGAATCCAAGCCCGTTGGATTCAATTCATTTGGATCTATAGATCACCCATGGTAAAAATAACAAGGCAGAAGCTTTTCTGCATTCAAACATTTTTCAAATTGAAACCATAATAGCTTTTGAGTTGATTCCCACTCTCAAAAATCACATTTAACCATACCTTTCAGAATATATAAAAATATATAGGTTTACTTGCAGAAATAATATTCAAGTAATAAAAGAATGCCCCATAGGCATTACTAGCCACTTTATTTAATTAAAATAAAAGGGTAAAACCTTATTAAATTGTGACACCACTTTAAATTAGATTCCCATGGACTACAATATATGGTGATGACATGTGTCAACATGATCCCATGTTTGGTTTGGAGAATATTAAATCTTAATTAATTTTTCAATGAGTAGAAATTACTTTTCTAAAAGTAAAAGGAAGTAAATCAAGCCTTAACCTTGTAATGTTAGAGATGATGCTAGATCATCTATAGGACCCTTGTGTGTGATGATTGCAAGTAGTTAAGTATTGTTTGGTGATTGTGTACCTCGTATTTATTCATAGACGCTAGTACCGACCAAGGATACGAGGAGGAAGGAGGATACTACGAAGAAGAAGCCGAGGAGAACTTGAAACACTGCTCTGCACAAGGCAAGCTAAAACTTGCAAGACACTCTACTTTAGCAAGCCATACTAATCAAGTTGACCTATGAAAGCTAACACTTGCAAGATACCCTACTGATGTAACAAACCCCTACTTGTTACCATGCCAACTATATGCCTTAAGCATATGTGATCACACCCACTTGATAAACCAATCCTAGTTTTATTTGCAGGCTTCCTACTTTATTTCTTTATCAAAGCTTACTTAGAGTTGACTTAAGTGAATTATAGATACTAGAAAGATATTTGAAGGTTGCATAAAGAGCATAAAATTTGGCCTAAGTTAGAAACCTGGATACCAGCCTAAGATATAAGGTTGTACTTTGTTGAAACCCCACTAGTTTACCATCCCTCATTATTTCTTATCCCCACCTGTAGATGCTAGTGCTAAGCATAAAACTTGATCAACTTTAGATGGGAATACTTGGTGGAAAAATGGTTATGAAAACCTTGGAATGATGGATCATTCTATTGAAATGTTTTGGACATGTGTTTCCGAACCCCTGATGATCTTGGTGATGAAAATGTTGAGGCATGAGCCTTAGCCCCTTATAAAACTGATGGTTGTCTGGATGCGATACCATTCCAATTTTATCGTACAACCACAATACCCCAATATTGGGTAGGGCTTGACTAGAAACTTATATACCTTAGTATTAGTTCCCTCACGGCCAAGGTCTGAGCTGAGGCTACCTTGTGAAGATTGTCCACCTATGCAGTACCCAAGATGACAGTTGGTCATGGTTGGGAGGCCAAACTCACAGGAGAGGTGCTTATACTAGGGAGTGTAATTGAAAGGTTAGGATTGATTATCCGCATACTGAGTATGGTGAATTCAGGATTTGTTCCTGACGGATGTATCGAATGTTGTGGTGAAAGTGTACAATCTCTGCAGAGTGTCAAACTATTCGAATAGCCGCGTCCGCGGTTATGGACAGTTGGAGTGGCCATACTGTTCCCCCGTCAAACTTTTCAAAATGACCTGCGAAATGAATTGAGACTTTGACTTGACCACAACAGAGTTGTGACATGAAATACAAGTTCCCACTTAGGAGTTATAACATTGTGACTAGCCTCGGAACCTAGTAGAGATAAATCTGGCTTTTGCAAAACAACCCTAGAGCCTAGTGCCCTATTATCCAAAAACCCCTTTTACCTGTTAGTATTAGTTTGCGAGTACTTAAAGAGTACTCATGGCTTTGTCCCTGGCTATTCCCATGGCCAGACTATGAAGAGGAGTACCTGGAAGATGGACCCCAGCCATCGTCAGCATTGCCTGTGACCCCGAAGATGGAGCTTCGCCTACGCTACCGTTATTATTACGTATTCTGCTTCTTGAAGTTGTATTAAGAACTGGATCATGAGATCCCTATTCGTGTAAGAACTTATGTATCGTTTGTAATGGATGATGTACTATGGTATCCAATTCTGTTATGTCTCGCAAAAATGGTAATCCTGGGATTGCGATGTATGGCATAACAGGCATCTAGGATTGAAAAAAATCCGGGTGTTGACAAGTTGGTATCAGAGCCATCCTGACCATAGGAGACCCTAGTTAGACTAGACGTTTGAACCAAAAACTTAGTTTCAAAACCAAAGAAAATAAATATTTACAAAAACTTATTCTCATTCTTATCTCTTTAATTCTTTCCTAAAAATTCATGTTCCTCCAAAACCTCTTGCAAAATACATAAAATTTTAACACACTTGATCACCCTGCTAATATACTCATCCTATATTTTTATAGATGGACGTGAAGTACATCATGTTTTGCCAACTTGGGAATGGAGGAGACCTTATCTTTGAGAGGTATCTGGATCAGCTTTCGGAACTTCTGGAGCGTCCGCACCCCGAGTTCTTCGGAGCTCACCTCAATGATCAAGGAGGAGAAGACCTGCAGTGGCTAATTGTTGCAAGTCTCCGAGGAAAGATTGAACCTCCCACTGCGGAGGGAATTCAGTTTACCTTGAGGGAAAACAACTGGCTCGATGGACTTGCCAGAGCAATGCAGGAAGCTCTTTCCCGTCTATGTGGGCAGAGAATCAATCAGATCAAGGGTACTCGCTTTGAGTTTTGCCCAAGGCGTGATGCAAATGGACAACCACTAGAAGCCCCATACCACGCTGAGCTGAAGACTCAATTGGACCACCTTAGCTTCATGATGTATGATCGTCAGCAGGAGTTGGACAACTGCCGTGACTACTGCAACCACAAGTCTGCCATCATCAAGACAAAGGACCAGACCATCGCCATGCTAGCAAGGGATCGCAAGTCTCGCTGCCGTCAGCTTGACAAGAAGGAGCGCATCATTAACCATCTTCGCCACCGCATCTCATCTTTGGAGGAGACCATCCACGAGAGAGACATGCAGTTGGAGGAAAGGGAGAATGCCGGAGAGGATCTTCGTGGAGACCCTTACTCCTATCTAAGCGATGACGATGATTTTCTGGAGGATCAGGCCATGGACTTCTTCACCGATGAGGATGATTTCGCCTTCATCAATGATGATGAAGATGATGAAGCCACAGACTCCGAGGAGTAGTAGCACTTGAGCACTAGCGTAGTGAGTAGTATTCGGTCCCACTGTATCGTAGTTTCCAGAATGGTTCTTAAAACCATCTGTTTTTCTTTGTTGTGGTGTGTGTTGTACTGTGTGCTATGAATGAATGAATGAAAAAGCAAGTTGCTAGAAAAATCTGAGTCAAACCTTTAAAACTTTTCAAAGTCCCCGAAACCTTAGAAATTTCCCTCTTTTCTCATGATCTATCTAAATCTTCAGATGCCACGTGGAGGAAGTGGTTCAGCCCTGGACCCGATGTTGCAAATCCTGCAACTGTTGACTTCTGACCGCGAAGCTGAAAGAGCGGAACGTCAAGCCAACCTAGCCACTCTGCAACAGATAGCCTAGCTAGCCCATAACAACCAAGGCCACGGAAATCAGGACCACCATGGATCTAAGCTCAAGAATTTCCAGAACACCAACCACTTGTTTTCACTAAGTCAGAAGAGCCCCTAGACGCCGATGATTAGCTGCAAACCATGGAAAATAACTTAGAAGTAGCCGGAGTAGAAGCCAACGAGAAAGTCCTGTTCGCCACCCATTATCTAGCCGGAGATGCCAGGGCATGGTGGAACCGTGTTCGCGCAATGACCGGAGTCCAGATGATGACCTGGGAGGAATTCAAGGTCAAGTTCAGCAGAACCCATGTACCACCAGGTTTGATCAAGAGAATGAGAGACGAGTTCAGAGAGCTGAAGCAAGGAAGGATGACTATAGTGGAATACCGTGACAAATTTTTGTCATTAGCTAGGTATGCCCCGGATGAGATAGACACCAAAGCCAAAAAGAAGGAAAGATTCCTGAATGGTCTGCATGACGAGATGCAGACGGTGTTAGTCAATATCCCCTTTGCGGATATTGAAGCCCTTGTCGACTCTGCTATCCAGATGGAAGGAAAGATCAACCAATCCAATGAGAACCGCAAGCGTCGTATGATGCATCAGCCAAGAAACCATCAGACCCCAAAGTACCGCCCCAACCCATCTCCAGGATTTGCCCCAAGAACCAACAGACCCCCGATGAACCGTCCAACCTATCCCAACCGTGGAAACCCTAGACCCGGAGGAAATCACAACAACCCCGGCAACTCTAGCAATTTTACCCGTGCCCCACCCAAGTTCAACATAAACAATGCTACCACCAACCCCAACACTGCCTCGAGGACTGGAAGCAAAGCTGTGCCTGTAGCAGCCAAGGACAAGTCGCAAGTGAATTGTTATGACTGTGGAAATAAAGGCCACTATTCTAACGAGTGCCCCAACAAGAAGAATGCTACAGCCCCCAATGCCAATTCCCCAGCTCAGCAGCAGCATCGTGTTCACCCAGGGAGAAGATTTGCCCCAGGGAATTCACTCAACCGCAATGGCCGTCTTTTTCTCATGCATGCTGAAGAAGCTCAGGAAGCGCCAGACGTCGTGCTGGGTATGTTTTCTGTTAATTCAGTACTTGCAAGAGTGTTGTTTGATTCTGGTTCATCGCATTCATTTGTCACCGAAGAATTTGCATGCACTAGTAAAATTCAACCAACCAAATTGAAGCATGTGATGATTGTGCAAATTCCCGGATCAACCACCAAGGCTAGGCAAATTTGCAAAGCCGTCCCTATCCGAATCCATGGCATAGATTTTTATGCTAATCCGATAGTACTCGGAACTAAAGGTTTGGAAGTAGTACTAGGAATGGATTGGATGTCCAAACATAAAGGATTGATTGACTGTGCCAAGAAAGCCATCACCATGACCAGTACAACCGGAATATCAGTCGAGCATATATCTGAAACCTTACCTCGTCAATTTAAATGCAACAAGAGTATAGCCCAACCTACCATTGAATACCCCGATGTATTTCCAGTTGTTTTGCCCGGTATGCCCCCAGATCGGGATATCGAGTTTATCATTGAACTAATCCCCGGATCCGGACCCATAGCCCAGAGACCTTATAGTATGAACCCGTCGGAACTAGAAGAACTGAAGAAGCAACTTGATTCCATGTTGGAAATTGGATTGATTCAACCTAGTGCGTCCCCATGGAGATCACCTGTCTTATTTGTGGACAAGAAGGATGGAGGTAACCGTTTGTG
This sequence comes from Avena sativa, assembly GCA_916181665.1. Classification (NCBI taxonomy): domain Eukaryota; kingdom Viridiplantae; phylum Streptophyta; class Magnoliopsida; order Poales; family Poaceae; genus Avena; species Avena sativa. The sequence goes on from OV702281.1 coordinate 259,984,310, forward strand.
TACGGATTATCAGAAGATGAATGATGTCACCATCAAGAACATGTACCCCTTGCCCAAGATAGAAGATTTGTTTGATCAGTTGAGCGGTGCCAAAGTGTTTTCTAAGATTGATCTTAGAACTGGCTATCATCAACTCAAAATTCGTGTAGAGGATATTCCAAAGACTGCCTTTACCACCAGATATGGATTGTACGAGTATACAGTCATGTCTTTTGGATTAACCAATGCCCCCGCTTATTTCATGAACCTCATGAATAAGATTTTTATGGACTTCCTGGATAAGTTTGTCGTTGTTTTCATCGATGACATTCTTATTTATTCCAAATCAGAAGAAGAACATGAGCTACACCTAAGGACCATTCTTGGGACCCTTAGAGAGCATCAGTTGTATGCCAAGTTTAGCAAATGTGAATTCTGGTTATAGGAGGTTGGATTCCTTGGTCACATTGTATCAGCCGGAGGAATTGCCGTTGACCCTGCCAAAGTGAAAGATGTAGAAGATTGGCAAGCCCCAGCCACTCAAACCCAATATCGTGCTTTTCTCGGATTGGCGGGATATTACCGCAAATTCGTTGAAGGATTCTCGAGTATCGCCAGACCCATGACCCAATTGCTGAAGAAGGACAAGAAGTTTGAATGGACCGACAAGTGTGAAGCGAGTTTTCAAGAACTCAAAAGGAGATTGATTTCAGCCCCAATCTTGATCATGCCGGATATCACGAAGCCCTTCGATGTGTATTGTGACGCATCCAAGATTGGACTCGGATGTGTGCTAATGCAAGAAGGCAAAGTTATATCTTATCTATCTCGACAATTGAAGCAACATGAGCAAAACTATCCAACCCATGACCTCGATCTCGCAGCCGTAGTTCTAGCCCTGAAGACTTGGAGACATTACCTGATGGGAAATCGTTGTGAGATTTATTCGGATCACAAGAGCCTAAAGTATATATTCACTCAGAAGGAGCTGAATATGAGGCAGAGAAGATGGATTGATCTAATCAAGGATTATGACCTGGACATTCACTATCACCCTGGTAAAGCCAACGTAGTAGACGATGCCCTTAGCAGATTGCCGTGCCGCTTGAACTCCATGATTTTTAAGGAGCAACCAAGTTTGCACAAGGAGATGGAAGATTTTCGAATGGAATTAGTAAGTGAAGGATTTTTGGCTAGCATAGAACTCCAGCCCACTTTGATCAGTCAGATTAAGGATGCGCAGAAGGGAAATGCTAGTATCGACCGAATTAAGCGTCGTATCGGTACAGGCAAAGTACCCGGATTCACCGAGGACGAAGAAGGATTGTTGTGGTACAAAGGACACCTTTGTGTACCAGCAGACTCTGAGTTGAAAGAAGTTATTTTTGAAGGAGGCTCATGATACTATTTATTCCATCCATCCCGGAGGAACTAAGATGTATCAAGATTTGAAAGAGAAATTTTGGTGGCATAAGATGAAGAGAGAAATCGGAAGATATATCGCCAAGTGTGATATTTGTCAACGAGTCAAGGCAGGACATCAAAGACTTGCTGGATTGTTGCAACCGTTGCAGATTCCGGAATGGAAATGGGATTCTGTAGGAATGGACTTTATCACTGGACTACCTACTTCTAGTAGGGGAAATGAATCTATCTGGGTCATAGTGGATAGATTGTCCAAAGTCGCCCATTTCTTTCCCGTCAAAACCACATATCAGAGTTCAAAGCTAGCTGAGTTGTACATCGCTAGAATCGTTAGTTTGCACGGAGTCCCCAAGAACATAGTATCAGATCGAGGAACTCAGTTTACCTCGAGATTCTGGAAGAAAGTTCAAGAAGGTTTAGGAACCCGCCTAGATTTCAGTACCGCGTATCACCCTCAGACCGATGGACAAACGGAGCGAGTAAATCAAATACTCGAAGATATGGTGAGAGCATGCGTGTCAGAATATGGATCCAAGTAGGAAGACTGTTTGCCGTTCTTAGAATTTTCTTACAACAATAGTTATCAAGCTAGTCTGCAAATGGCCCCATTTGAATTCATGTACGGAAGAAAGTGTCGCACCCCTTTGAACTGGTCGGAAGTAGGAGAGAGTCAGATTTTCGGACCCGACATCCTACGAGAAGCAGAAGAGAAGGTTCACAAGATTCGTGAGCACCTCAAGACCACCCAATCCCGACAGAAGAGTTACGCCGACAAGAGACGTAGAGACCTCGCCTTCAATATAGGAGATTTTGTTTATCTGAAAGTGTCGCCATTGAAGGGAATGCAGCGTTTCCAACTCAAAGGAAAGTTAGCCCCAAATATATCGGACCTTTCAAAATTCTGAACTGTCGAGGAGAGGTATCGTATCAATTGGAACTAGCCGAAGAGATGTCAGCCGTGCACAATGTGTTCCATATCTTGCTACTTCGCAAGTGTCTCGAAGTCCCCGAGAAGACCGAAGTATTCAAGAATATCGACCATCGGACCATAGAGATAAACGATGACCTGACCTATCCCGAAGTACCCATCCGCATTTTGGAAGAAGCTTTTCGAACTACCCGAACCCGAAGCATCAAGTTTCTCAAGATTCAGTGGAGCAACCACACAGAAGAGGAAGCTACCTGGGAGCACGAAGATCACATCAGGACGGAGTTTCCCGATCTCTTCAAATCCTAGGTAATCTTTTCATCCTTTTTCAAATCTCGGGACGAGATTTTGTTTAAGGGGGAAGGTTTGTAACATCCCAAAAATACTAAGCTTGGATCATCAAACTCTAATCATCAAACTTAGGGTTAACAAAAACTTTTCTAAATAAATTTAGGAATGCATGCATATGTGTATGCATTGATTTTGAATTCTTTTAAAACCACATTGTTTGTTTGTTTCATTGCTTGTAAAATGTTTCTTAGGTGAAATAAACATCATCTAAAACATTCCCCACACTTTTCCTAAAGATAAGTAAATCAAAACACATATATTAAATGAATGGTCATTTTGACCAATTTAACTCCCATGCCTACTTTGGCTGTCTCAAACTTTCAGAACCTAATAGAAAATTTTCTGGATCTTTGCACCCCTTGAATGTACTCATAACAAAGTATCAAGGCCCACTTTGTGATCATCCAGAAACTTTCAAATGCATAGTTCAAATGACAATTCAAAATTGAATCTTTATCATATGGGAAGATCCCACTTTTTCAAAAACCACTCAAACAAGCTCAACTTTCAAAACCCAAGCATCTGTAGACTCACCAGCACCAATCTAGCAAACCCACCAAAAATCTTTTCAAAATTCAAAACTTGATTTCATGCGGCCATTTCATCAAACAGGTTGCAGACACAAATCAAACAAACATCAAACACTATTGTGAGCAGTGATTCTTGCCTAACTTGTTCCCTAGTTAGCTCACAACCAGCTCAGTAGATCATCTAGGAAGATTAGCCAAACACTAGCACCACTGTGAGCTTGCCATTGCCATCAATGGTGAACAGCCGACCACCCCCTTGCCATCCCATAGTCGACAGCAAGCTAGGAGCAGCAGCAAGCCTAGCCAGCATGTCTGGGAGGCAGCCCACCGTCCACCGCCACTCACTGTCCCAGCCGCGAGCGTTGCCAAGCCCTGGACCACGCGCAAGAGCCCCGCCCAGACCGCCAGAGACCATGCCGAGCGTGCGTCAGAGCACCAGCCTCGACCACCACCCACAGACCGCGCGCCGCCCTCACCGCGTGCACACACGGTCGCCACTGACCCAGGAGACCGCCAGACATCCCCGTTTGCCGCCCCGTGCCGCACAGCCACCGCCCGCCGTCGAAGACGCCGCCTCTGCCGCGCAGAGCATCGCCCGTTCCAGACCAAGCAGCACCGCCCCACGCCTCGAAACCATGTTGTTGAGCATTGCCAGGAGACACAGCACCGTCCCCTACCCTTGCCCATGCCATTAGCCGCCTGTAACATCGCCCCCGACGAGCTCACCGTGCGCCCCGACGGTCCCCTCGCTCGACTATAAATAGAGGCCACCCCCGCTCAATTTCTTCACACCATCTCACTCCCCTCTCCTCACTGATCGTGCCACAAAGCCAGGCGAGCACCACCCTGCCGGAATTTCACCGGAGCCCGCCGCCTCTGGAGAATAAGGGAGCCATCGATTTCGTCAACCCCAGGAGCTGCCGCGACCACCCCTGAGTTCGCCGTCGTCGACTTCGTCGTTCGCCCGCCTCGCCGACCCTCGCCCGTACCCCGGTGAGCCCCCAGCACCCCTCACTGGCCGCGCTAGGTTTCGTTCTCGCCGGCGTTGTCTCGCGTCGATGATGACTCCCAGCCGTTGGATTAGAACTAGATCGAACGATCCACGTTGCCCCATACCGCTTTATCCATCCCCGTGTCACTGACGAGTGGGGACACCCACTTAAGCAGCCCGCGGGAGCACTGCGCTTAGCAGGCCGGCCCATTAACTTTTCCCGCGCAGCCCAGCTATTCAAATTAAACTTTTTCCATTTCAATTCAAACACACTTCTGTACCCAACTTCAAAAATCAACCCAGTACACCAAATTGAATGAAACCAATTTTGGTTGAAAGGTCTGTGAATGCTGAATCCAAGCCCGTTGGATTCAATTCATTTGGATCTATAGATCACCCATGGTAAAAATAACAAGGAAGAAGCTTTTCTGCATTCAAACATTTTTCAAATTTAAACCATAATAGCTTTTGAGTTTATTGCAACTCTCAAAAATCACATTTAACCATACCTTTCAGAACATATAAAAATATATAGGTTTACTTGCAGAAATAATATTCAAGTAATAAAAGAATGCCCCATAGGCATTACTAGCCACTTTATTTAATTAAAATAAAAGGGTAAAACCTTATTAAATTGTGACACCACTTTAAATCACATTCCCATGGACTAAAATATGTGGTAAGATTTAATATTCTCCAAACCAAACATGGGATCACACCCACTTGATAAACCAATCCTAGTTTTATTTGCAGGCTTCCTACTTTATTTCTTTATCAAAGCTTACTTAGAGTTGACTTAAGTGAATTATAGATACTAGAAAGATATTTGAAGGTTGCATAAAGAGCATAAAATTTGGCCTAAGATAGAAACCTGGATATCATCCTAAGATATAACGTTGTACTTAGTTGAAACCCCACTAGTTTACTATCCCTCATTATTGCTTATCCCCACCTGTAGATGCTAGTGCTAAGCATAAAACTAATCAACTTTAGATGGGAATACTTGGTGGGAAAATGGTTATGAAAACCTTGGAATGATGGATCATTCTATTGAAATGTTTTGGACATGTGTTTCCGAACACCTGATGATCTTGGTGATGAAAATATTGAGGCATGAGCCTTAGCCCCTTATAAAACTGATGGTTGTCTGGATGCGATACCATTCCAATTTTATCGTACAACCACAATACCCGAATATTGGGTAGGGCTTGACTGGAAACTTATATACCTTAGTATTAGTTCCCTCACAGCCAAGGTCTGAGCTGAGGCTACCTTGTGAAGATTTTCCACCTGTGCAGTACCCAAGATGACAGTTGGTCATGGTTAGGAGGCCAAACTCACAGGAGAGGTGCTTATACTAGGGAGTGTAATTGAAAGGTTAGGATTGATTATCCGCATACTGAGTATGGTGAATTCAGGATTTGTTCCTGACGGATGTATCGAATGTTGTGGTGAAAGTGTACAATCTCTGAAGAGTGTCAAACTATTCGAATAGCCGCGTCCGCGGTTATGGATAGTTGGAATGGCCATACTGTTCCCCCGTCAGACTTTTCAAAATGACCTGTGAAATGAATGGAGACTTTGACTTGACCACAACAGAGTTTAGACATGAAATACAAGTTCCCACTTAGGAGTTATAACATTGTGACTAACCTCGGAACCTAGTAGAGATAAATCTGGCTTTTGAAAAACAACCCTAGAGCCTAGTGCCCTGTTATCCCAAAACCCCTTTTACCTGTTAATATTAGTTTGCGAGTACTTAAAGAGTACTCATGGCTTTGTCCCTGGCTATTCCCATGGCCAGACTATGAAGAGGAGTACCTGGAAGATGGACCCCAGGAAGGTTACGACAACTAGGATCATCTCCCATCGTCAGCATTGCCTGTGACCCCGAAGATGCAGCTTCGCCTACGCTACCGTTATTATTACGTATTCCGCTGCTTGAAGTTGTATTAAGAACTGGATCATGAGATCCCTGTTCGTGTAAGAACTTATGTATCGTTTGTAATGGATGATGTACTATGGTATCCAATTCTGTTATGTATCGCAAAAATGGTAATCCTGGGATTGCGATGTATGGCATAACAGGCATCTAGGATTGAAAAAAATCCGGGTGTTGATAATCAGCCAGATCAAAGAGGCGCAGAAAGGAAATGCTAGTATCGACGGAATCAAGCGTCGTATCGGTATAGGAAAAGTACCCGGATTCACCAAAGATGAAGGAGTTCTGTGGTACAAAGGACGCCTTTGTGTACCTGTAGAGGAATTGAAAGAAGTTATTCTTAAGGAAGCTCATGATACTCTTTATTCTATCCACCCCGGAGGAACTAAGATGTATCAAGATTTGAAGGAGCAATTTTGGTGGCATAATATGAATAGAGAAATCGGAAGCTACATCGCCAAGTGTGATATATGTCAGCGCGACAAGGCAGGACATCAAAGACCCGCTGGATTGTTGCAACCCTCGCAGATTCCGGAATGGAAATGGGATTCCGTTGGAATGGACTTTATCACTGGATTTCCTACTTCTAGTAGGGGAAATGACTCTATCTGGGTCATAGTGGACAGATTGTCCAAAGTCGCCCATTTCTTACCCATCAAGACAACATATCAGAGTTCAAAGCCAGCGGAGTTATACATCGCTAGAATCGTCAGTTTGCATGGAGTCCCCAAGAACATCGTATCGGATCGAGGAACTCAGTTTACCTCGAGATTCTAGAAGAAAGTCTAAGAAGGTTTAGGAACCCGCCTAGATTTCAGCACCGCTTATCACCCTGAGACTGACGGACAAACAGAGCGAGTAAATCAAATACTCGAAGATATGATGAGGGCCTGTGTATTAGAATATGGATCTAAGTGGGAAGACTATCTGCCGTTTGCAGAATTTTCATACATCAATAGTTATCAAGCTAGTTTGCAAATGGCCCCATTTGAATTCATGTACGGAAGAAAGTGTCGCACCCCTTTGAATTGGTCGGAAGTAGGAGAGAGTCAGATTTTCGGACCTGATCTCCTACGAGAAGAAGAAGAGAAGGTTCACAAGATTCATGAGCATCCCAAGACATCCCAGTCCTGACAGAAGAGTTACGCCGACAAGAGACGTAGAGACCTCGCCTTCAACATAGGAGATTTTGTGTATCTGAAAGTGTCACCATTGAAGGGAATGCAGCGTTTCCAACTCAAAGGAAAGTTAGCCCCCAGATATATCGGCCCCTTCAAGATTCTGAACCATCGAGGAGAAGTTTCGTATCAATTGGAACTACCCGAGGAGATGTTAGTCGTGCACAATGTGTTCCATATCTCATTACTTCGCAAGTGCCTCGAAGTCCCGAAGAAGACCGAAGTGTTCAAGAATATTGATCACCGGACCATAGAAATCAACGATGACCTGACCTATCCCGAAGTACCCATCCTTATTTTGGAAGAAGCTTTCAGAACTACCAGAACCCGAAGCATCAGGTTTCTCAAGATTCAGTGGAGCAATCACACAGAAGAGGAAGCTTCCTGGGAGCGTGAAGATCACATCAGGATAGAGTTTCCTGATCTCTTCAAATCCTAGGTAATCTTTTTCGGCCTTTTTCAAATCTCGGGACGGGATTTTGTTTAAGGAGGGAAGGTTTGTAACATCCCAAAAATATTAAACTAGATTCATCAAACTCTAATCACCAAATTTAGGGTTAACAAAAACTTTTCCAATTAAAATATGAAAGCATTCATATGAGTGTGCATTAAAATTTGGATTCTTTTGAATTGCCATGGTTCTGTGTTTCTTTGCTTGTAAAATGATTATTAGGTGAAATAAACATCATCTAAACAATCCCCAAAATTTTTCCAAAGACAAACCAATCAAAACAAACAAACTAAGTGAATGGTCACTTTGGCCAAATTAACTCCCATGCCTACTTTGGCTATCTCTAGCTTTCAGAACTTAACAGAAACGATTGGATCTTTGCACTCCTTGATAGTACTCATAAAAAAGTACCAAGGCCCACTTTGTGATCATCCAAAAACATTTGAACGCATAGTTTAAATGACAGTTTAAAATTGAATCTATATCATATGGGAAGATCCCACTTTTTCAAAAACCACTCAAACAAGCTCAACTTTCAAAACCCAATCATCTACAGACTCACCAACACATGCCTAGCACACCCACCAAAAATCTTTTCAAAATTCAAAACTTGAATTCATGCGGCCATTTCATCAAACACCTTGCAGGTACAAATCAAACAAAATCAAAACACTATAGTGTGCAGTGATTCTGGCCTAACTTGTTCCCTCTCTGGACACCACTAGCCTTAGTAGATCATCTAACGACCTTAACTAATCTCTAGCACCACTGGAAGCTAGCCATTGTCATCAATGGTGAACAACCCGAGTGCACCATTGCCACCCCATAGTCGACAGCAAGCTACAAGCAGCACTAGCCTCGCCAACCTTGTCTGGGACATGGCTAGCACCCCACCGCCACTCCCTGTCCCAGCCGCGAGTGATGCCAGCCCCTGGACCACATGCACAGACCATGCCAAGCCGCTCTGCAACCATGCCGAGAGCGCGCCGCGTGCACCACGCTCGACCAGCACCCACAGACCGCGCGCCGCCCTCGCCGCGTGCACACGTGATCACCACCATCCCAGAAACCCCGCAGACACGCTCGTTCGCCGCCGCGCGGACCATGCGCGTTGTGCGCCATTAAAACTTCCGCCGGGCACGCTCAGAGCACCGCAGCGTTCAGACCAATCAGCACCGCCCCACGCCTCGCCACCACCCCGTTGAGCTTCGCCAGGGAGCACAACACCGCCCCCTACCGTCGCCCACGCCGATAGCCCTCTGTGCCGTCGACCACGACGAGCCCAGCTTGCGCCCGTCTGTCCCCTCTCGCCACTATAAATAGAGGCCTCCCCCGCTCGAATTCTTCACACCACCTCACTCCCCTCACCTCACTGATCGTTCCACCCCATTCCCGGAGCAAGGCGAGCAGCGCATCGCCGGAATTGCACCAGAGCAGGCCGCCTCTGGAGAAGAAGGGCGTCGTCGATTTCGTCCACCCCAGGAGGAGCTGCCGGTACCAGGAGGTTCGCCGTCGTCGACTTTGTCGTTCGCCCGCATCGCCGACCCTCGCCTGAGCCCTGGTGAGCCTCCCACGACCCCCACTGAGCCGCTAGGGTTCGAGCTCGCCGGTGACTAGTTCATCGTCGACGATGACCCTCAGCCGTTGATCTTACTTCTAATCCAACGCCCCACATCGCCCCGTACCGCTTCACGTTTAATGAGTCGCTGACCAGTAGACCCCCCCTGTAAGTTGCGCCCCGCGCCACGGAGTGACACTGGGCCGGCCCGTTAACCTTTCCCGTGTAGCCCACCTATTTGAATTTAGCTTTTTCTATTTAAGTTCAAACATAGTTCTGTACCTAGTTTCAAAAATCAACCCAGCTCTATTCAGTGAACCAAATTGAAACCAATTTTGTTAGAAATATATTGAAATGCTTAATCCAAGCCTGTTGGATTCAAATCATTTGAATCTATAGATCAACCTTGGTAAAAATAACAAGGCAGAAGCTTTTTTGCATTCAAACATTTTTCAAAATTAAACCATAATATCTTTTGAGTTGATTCCAGCTGTCAAAAATCACATTTGATCATACCTTTCAGAATATATAAAAACATATGGGTTTACTTATAGAAATAATGTTCAAGTAATAAAACAATGCCACATAGGCATTTCTAGTCATTTATTTTCATTTGAAATAAAAGGTTAAATCTTATTAAATTGTGACACCACTTTAAATCACGTTCCCATGTACTGAAATATGTGGTGATGACATGTGTCAACATGATCCCATGTTTGGCTTGGAGAATATTAAATCTTAAGTAGTTTTTCAATGAGTAGAAATTACTTTCCTAAAAATAAAATCAATAAGACAAATGCTTTAATCTTGTAATATTAGTGATGATGCTAGATCATCTATAGAACCCTTGTGTGTGATGATTGAAAGTAGTTAAGTATTGTTTGGTGATTGTGTACCTCTTATTTATTCATAGACGCTGGTACCGACCAAGGATACGAGGAGGAAGGAGGATACTACGAAGAAGAAACCGAGGAGAACTTCAACCACTGCTCTGCACAAGGCAAGCCTAATACTACTAGTTGATTGAGAAAGCTAACACTTGCAAGATACTCTACTTATGCAAGCTTATGCTGATAATGATGCAAGCCTATACTGATACTGATGCAAGCAAATACTTGCTTGTTACCATGACCACTAGATGCCTTAAGTATATGTGATCATATCTACTCGATACCCAATCCTAGTTTTACTTGCAATCTTTCTACTTTATTTATTTATCAAAGCTATTACTTAGAGTTTACTTGAGTAAATTGTAGATGTTAGAAACATGATTGAAGGTTGCATAAAGAGCATAAAATTTGGCCTAAGCTAGATAATCTTGATGTCATCCTAAGGCATGAGATTGAACTTAGTTAAACTCCACTAGTTTACCACCCCTCATTAGTACTCACTCCCATTTGTAGATGCTAATGCTAAGCATAAAATTTGATCAACTTTATATGGGAATACTTGGTGGCAAAATGGTTATGAAAACCTTGGAATGATGGATCATTCTATTGATATGTTTTGACATGTGTTTCCAAACACCAGATTATTTTGGTGATGAAAATGTTGAGGCATGAGCCTTAGCCCTTTATAAAACTGATGGTTGTCTGGATGCGATACCATTCCAATTTTGCCGTACAACCACAATACCCGAGAATTGGGTAGGGCTTGACTAGAAACTTATATACCTTAGTATTGGTTCCCTCACTGCCAAGGTCTGAGCTGAGGCTACCTTGTGAAGATTGTCCACCTGTGCAGTACCCAAAATGACAGTTGGTCATGGTTGGGAGGCCAAACTCACAGGAGAGGTGCTTATACTAGGGCGCGTAAATGAAAGGTTAGGATTGATTCCGCATACTGAGTATGGTGAATTCAGGATTTGTGCGTGATAGATGTATCGAATGTTGTGGTGAAAGTGTACAATCTCTGCTGAGTGTCAAACTATTCGAATAGCCGCATCCGCGGTTATTGACAGTTGGAGTGGTCATACTGTTCCCCGTCAGATGTTTTCAAAATGACTTGTGAAATGAATTGATATTTTGACTTGACCACAACAGAGTTGTGATATGAAATACAAGTTCCCACTTAGGTGTTATAAAACTTCAACTTGCATTCTTTGCTTCGGAAATTAGTAGAGGTAAATCTGGCTTTTTGCAAAACAACCCTAGAGCTTAGTGCCCTATTACAAAAAAACCCTTCACTTGTTAGTATTAGTTTGCGAGTACTTAAAGAGTACTCATGGCTTTGTCCCTGGCTATTCCCGTGGCCAGACTATGAAGAGGAGTACCAGGAGGATGGACCCCAGGAAGGTTACGACAACCAGGATCATCTCCCATCGTCAGCATTGCCTGTGACCCCGAAGATGGAGCTTCGCCTACGCTGTCGTTATTATTACGTTATTCCGCTGCTTGAGTTGTATTAAGAACTGGATCATGAGACCCTTATTTGTGTAAGACCTTATGCATGGTTTGTAATGGATGATGTACTGTGGTATCCAATTCTGTTATGTCTCGCAAAAATGGTAATCCTGGGATTGCGATGTATGGCATAACAGGCATCTGGGATTAAAAATCCGGGTGTTGACAACATCCATAGACAAAAGAGCATGATATCAACTGTGTAGAAAGTACAGGTGCAATATGTTGAAAGCGTTCCCCATGACATCACGGTTCTGCTAATTCGTACGTATAAGTGCAAGCATATACAACATAGGCGAGACAATGGTTAAAGTTTATTAGGGGAAAGAAAAATAAAGTGTGACATCAAGTTCGTGAGAGCTTTAATCACTAAGTTTTCACATAACAAAGAGACTTTTTAATTGGAAGATAGATGAAAACAAGAATATACTTGGAATGGTGTAACACACCATGCATAGGAATTTATAGTGGACACTTTGGAATAACTTGTTTTCTTGGGATTTGTATGCATGAGTAGAGCTTACTCATACAAGTGGAGGCTAGCAAAAGACTGGGAGCGACCAACTAAGAGAGAAATAATGGCCATAATCATGCAGAGCGACAAAACATTACTATTCAAAGCATAAAGTGGTACTAAAAGTCAAGGACTAAATGATCATAGAGTCTATGGTGACTTGTTCATAGTCATAACATGGTGTGAGCATGTGCCAAGTCAACCCAAACAAATCATCAAAGGAGAATATCACAATACAATGCTTTTGTATGCTAAAACAACGCAAGATTCCTTCAAGGCCCACTAAGCAATCCCAATTGTTTGTAACAAGTCATGCTACATCAATAATCACTAAGCATAAGGTCAAAACAACATCTAGCATGACATGATAAAGTCTAAGTCACAGTCAAAGCAAACTCCTCTTGTACTATTCTAGAAAGAGCTTTCTACTCCTCTCCAACACCAATCAACTTATTTGAAACAACACAGCGAGAACGGGGGTCCAAACTACTTTATGCAAGCAAACTAAATGAAGACTAAGACGCTCCAAGAACAGCACAATAGTGCATGAAACAATAAAAACGAAGTGTCTAGAAAGACCTGAGCTTTTTATTGATGAAGAAGGGGATGCCTTGGGCATACCCAAGCTTTGACGCTTCTACCTATTGAATATTTCTTGGGGTGACATGGGGTGGAATCTCCAAACTTGAGATTTTTTCCATTCTTCATCTCATTACATCATTCTCTCTCTACACCTGAAAGTTTTCCTTCATACCAAACTTCACACAATCTTTATTAGCAACATTAGTGTATTGAAAAGATAACAGACCTTTGGGTTTAGCTTTATAATAGCAAAACTTTCACTAAAAACACAAGATACTATAGAAATTCTCTCAAAAATCTCAATTTCCCAAAAAGAACCGAAAAAGGAATCAATAAGAAGTAAATGCAAATAATGGCAGAAATCTGTCAAAACAGACTAGCAGGTAGAAACCGATTTTTTCGAAGACTTTATGTTGCTCAAATAAAAAAGTGTTGAACTAAAGAAAGTTAGGTAACATACGGGGGGATTTATTCATAAAATATTAGCTCAATCAGACTTATAGAGATTCCTCACGAAGTTTTACGGTGGAGCATAAAAATCTGTTTCGGGACAGCAACTCCCCAAATCTTACTTCCCTCTCATTAGAGGTCATTCTTGGCACAAAAAGCAAATAAAAAGGATAAGGAGAGGTAATTACTGAAGTAATGATTTCCAAGACTTAATAAAACTTTTGGTTTATCTCGCAATAAGTAGTTTTCTTTAACGCCTTTAAGTTAGGCACAAGAAGCAAGAATCAAGTATTTTCAAATGAAGAATTATTAAGATCAATACTTGCAATCTCTTCAACTAGGAAAGGTATCTCATCCAAATGAGTTTTAGAGGATCCCTTCTCATCTCTCCTTGGTTCACTGCTTTCATTAAAAGGGTTTTCAGGAACAATCCAATCAAAATTCTTTTCTAAGGCTTCATGCATTCCTACAAGTTAAAAAGGTATGGGTATCTTAATTTCCTCTCTGGGTTTGGTTGTATCTAAAGTACCCATAACATCTACACATGATCCTAGCATATTAGAACATTCAAAGACCTTTTTGGCTTCCTTAGCAACATCATTGAACTCTTTTAGTAAAGTTTCTAGGCTAAAAACTATCTTTTCAGGATCCTTTTCTTATTTTAGTTTAAGGAACAAGATTTGCATCATGGGGTTAAGGTTAACAAACCTAGCCTCCAACATATGAACTAAAGAAGCTGCAGCAATTTCATAATTAGGAGAAAGTTCTGCTATAGATCTATCCTTAATATCCTCATGTTTGCTAACATGATTAAAGAATTCTTCAATATTCTCTTTCCCAATTATAGAGTCACTACCTATTGAAAGGTCCTTATGGGTGAACTTGGGGATCAACATGGTGAGATAGAGCAAGGTAACAACTATAGTAGGAACTAATTTTTTGTGTGTTTTTTGATAAAAATAGTCAAACAAAACCAAGCAAAAGAAACTAACCAAAAAAAACAAAGTAAAGAGAAAGGTTGTGAAGGACTCCCCTTGTGAAGACATCCTTAGCCTCCCCGGCAAAGGCACCAGAAAAATCCTTGATGAGTGCGCATACGGTTCGTTGGGAGACCCCAAGAGGAAGGTATGATGAGCATAGCAGCAAGTTTTCCCTCAGTAAGAAACCAAGGTTATCGAACCAGTAGGAGGAAGGAAATGACTCAAAGGTGTTGATAGCAACTTGGAAATCTGCACAACACAAACTCAAGACTTTGCCCCAACGAACATTGAGGTTGTCAATATCACTAGTTTGCTAAAAACAAAGGATTAACTGTATGGTGTGGAAGGTAATAGTGGTTTGGAGAAAGGTAAACAGTAAGAGTGGAAGATGTATCAATGGTAAAGATTGGACCAGGGTCCATAGTTCACTAGGGGTGTTCTCCTTAAGATAAACAAACATGGCATGCTGGGTAAACAAATTACAGCAGGGCAATTGACAGGACTAAGCAAGACATAACAATGCAATACTACATTCATGATCCTATGAGATTCGATTGGGAAATACAACAAGATACATAGACCGCCATCCAACTGCATCTATTACTAGTAATCCACCTTCAGGTTATCATCTGAACCCCCTCCAGTATTAAGTTGCAAGCAACGGATAACTGCTTTAAGCAAAGTGTGTAAGGTAAACAATCCACTTGTTCCATGAACAAGAGACCGTTGTTTTCTCCCTAGTGGAAACAACACATCTACAACCTTAGAGATTTCTGTCACTTCCCTTAGATTAAATAGAGGCATGAACCCACTATCGAGCATAATTACCCCCTCTTCGAGTCACTAGCAGCTACTTGGCCAAGATAGCTACTATAAACAGAGAGCATGCAATATCACAAACAACACAGACATGATAGAATCAATAAGACAAAACCATTAATCAATCTGACATAGTAATCTCAATATCCATCGGATCCCCGCAAACACAGCATGCATGATTACAAATAGATGATCTTGATCATGAACGGAGCTCACAAGATCTAAACATGGTAGCACAAAGGAGGAGATACAACCATCTAGCTACTACATGGACCCGTAGAACAAGGTGGAACTACTCACACTTCATACCGGAGGCTGGCATGATGAAGAAGAAGGCCTCTGAGATGATCTCCTCTCCGGCAGGGTGCCGGGAAGAGCTTGAGATCCCCTCAATCTAGGGACGACGGTTTCATGGAATATTGATCGGATATTTGCTTGCGGCGGTACAGGCGGTGGCTACAGCTTCAGATCCCCCTGATCTAGGGACGATGGTGGCTGCGTGTCAACACACAGATTTTTAATCCCAGATGCCTGTTATGCCATACATCGCAATCACAGGATTACCATTTTTGTGAGAGATAACAGATTGGATATCACAGTACATCATCCAATACAAACCATACATAAGGTCTTACACAAATAAGGATCTCATGATCCAGTATTAATACAAATCAAGCAGCGGAATAACGTAATAATAATGATAGCGTAGGTAAAGCTCCATCTTCATGGTCACAGGCAATGCTGACGATGGGAGATGATCCTAGTTGTCGTAACCTTCCTTCTGTCCGTCTTCCTGATACTCCTCTTCATAGTCTGGCCACTGGAATAGCCATGGACAAAACTATGAGTACTCTTTAAGTACTCGCAAACTAATACTAACAAGTGAAGTGGTTTTTGAGTAGGATATACTAAGCTCTAGGGTTGTTTTGCAAAAAGCCAGTTTTACCTCTACTGAGTTCAGAAGCAAATAAAACTAGTTGAAACTTTTTATAATACCTAAGTGGGAACTTGAATTTCATATCACAACTCTTTTGTGGTCAAGTGAAAGTCATAAATCATTTTACAAGTCATTTTGAAAACATCTGACGATGGAACAGTATGGCCACTCCAACTATCCATAACCACGGACGCGGCTATTCGAATAGTTTGACACTCTATAGAGATTGTACACTTTCACCACATATTCGATACTTCCGTCAGGAACAAATCCTGAACTCACCATACTCAGTATGCGGATAATCAATCCTAACCTTTCAATTACACGCCCTAGTATAGGCACCTCTCCTGTGAGTTTGGCCTCCCAACTATGACCAACTGTCATCTTGGGTACTACATAGGTGGACAATCTTCACAAGGTAGGCTCAGCTTAAACCTTGGCCGCAAGGAAACCCATACTAAGGTATATAAATTTCTAGTCAAGCCCTACCAAAATTTCGGGTACTGTGGTTGTACGGTAAAATTGGAATGGTATCGCATCCAGACAACCATCTGTTTTATAAAGGGATAAGGCTCATGCCTTAACATTTTCATCATCAAAATTCGCTGGTGTTCAAGTACACATGTCAAAACATTTCAGTAGAATGACTCATCATTATAATGTTTTCATAACCCTTTTCACCAAGTATTCCCATCTAAAGTTGATCAAGTTTTATGCTTAGCTCTAGTATCTACAAGTGGGTATAAACACTAATGAGGGGTGGTAATCAGGTGTGAGTGATCTAAGTTCAATCTCATGCCTTGGGATGACATCAAGATTATCTAACTTAGGCCAAGTTTTATGCTCTTTATGCTACCTTCAAATATCTTTCTAGAATCTATAAGTCACTAAGTAAACTCTAAGATAAAGCTTTGATAAAGAAATAAAGTACTAAGCTTGCAAGTAAAACTAGGATTGGGTATCATCAAGGGGTATAAGATTGCTAAGTTGCAAGTTTTGGCTTGCTAAGTTAAATGGTAGTATTTGGCTTGCATGGGTAACAATGCAAGTAGTAGCTTGCCTGGTGCAGAGCAGTGATTGAAGTTCTCCTCGGCTTCTTGCTCGTAGTATCCTTCTTCCTCCTCGTATCCTTGGTCGGTACTATCGTCTATAAATAAATACGAGGTACACAATCACCACACAATTCTTAACTACTCTATTTAGCACACAAAGGTTCACACTAGATGATCTAGCATCATCACAACTATCACAAAGATTAAAGCACTTGTCTTATTTATTTCATTTTAGAAAAGTAATTTCTACTCATTGAAAAAATACTAAAGATTTAATATTGTCCAACTCAAACATGGGATCATGTTGACACATGTCATCACCACATATTTCAGTACATGGGAATGTGATTTAAAGTGGTGTCACAATTTAATAAGGTTTAAAATTTTTATTTTAATTAAATAAAATGACTAGAATGTCCTATGAAGCATTCTTTTATTACTTGATCATTATTTCTACAAGTAAACCTATATATTTTTATATATTCTGAAAGGTATGGTTAAATGTGATATTTGAGAGTTGGAATCAACTCAAAAGCTTTCATGGTTTAATTTTGAAAAAAAATTGAATGCAGAAAAGATTCTGCCCCTTTGTTTTTAGCATGGGTGATTTACAAATCTAAATGGTTTGAATCCAACGGGCTTGGATTAAGCATTCCAGTACCTTTCTAACCAAATTGTTTTCATGCATTTTGGTTTAGTGGATCGAGCTGAGTTGATTTTTGAATCTAGGTATAGAACTGCGTTTGAAACTAAAAGATTAAATCTAAGTTTGAATTGCTGGGTCGCGAGGGATGTTTAACTATGCATAGCGCGCGCGGGCTGGTTAAGTGAACGACCCCACTCGTCCGTGAGACAACGAGTGGCGAAGCGGTATGGGTGAATCTAGACTATGCGATCTAACTCTAATCCTACGGGTGTGGCTCATTGTCCATGCCTGAACAGGACACGGCGAGGTCGAACCCTAGCACGGCCAGTGGGGGTCAGTGGGGGCTCACCGGGGATCCGGCGATGGGGGCGAATGACGAGGTCGAAGACGGTGATCCTCCTGGTACCGACAGCTCCTCCTGGGGCGGCTCCAATCGACGAAGCCTCTCCTCCTTTGCAGTGGCGAACTCTGGTGAAATTCCGGCAACCTGGTGCTCGCCTTGCTCCGGGGGTGTGTTGGTGTGATCAGTGAGAGGTGGTGAGTGAGATGGTGTGCTCAAATCGAACGGGGTGGCCTCCTTTTATAGTGCCTGAAGGGGACCAACGGGCACGGGCTGGGCTCTTCGTGGTCGTCGGCACAGCATGCTAATGGCATGGGCGACAATAGGGGGCGGTGCGTTGCCTCCTGGCGAAGCTCAATGGCTTGATGGCGAGGCATGGGTCGGTGCGGCACTGTCGGAACGTCGCGGCGCTCTGAGCAGGTCTGACGGCAATTTTAATGGCGCACTGTAACATCCCAGCATTTAGGGACCAACGAAGGGTAGATTTAGAAATCTGTGAAATTGCATGCATTCATCTGTAAAAAATGTGGTTAAATTTTTCGCCAAATAAAAATCTAAAGTGATCAAAGTTTCTTTCACTCTTTAAGATTAGGAATAGGCTTGGAGAATGATCGTTATAAACTTTGATATGATCTTTGTGGATTAGTGTGTTTTGGGAAATGAAATTTGAATTTAAACTTTAGTGTTGGATTTATAATTTAAAAAGACTTAGAATTATGTTTGAGTAATTTGATTTAGTCAAGAGTTAATAATTAGTAACTCAAACTTTAAATAAATAACATGATCAAGAAAAAGAGTATTCATCCCATATCATTATTCAATAAATGAGTTACAAAATGTAACTTATGAAAATGATTAAGAATATTTACAAAAGTAAATGAAATAAAAGAAGAACCTTTATATATCGAGTAATATTAAAATCTTTATTACAAAAGGATAAATAAAGAATACAAAAGAATAAAATAAATATTACAAGGGACTATTCTATAAAGAAAAAGAAAACCTAATCTAAGTCTTGAATCTTCAAGTCTTGTACCTACAAAACAAAACACAAACTAAAAGAAATAAAATCAAGGATTAAAATATGTTACTCTCAGTATTGACAGTGAGTTGCAGTGTTCAAACTTTACATCACTGAGTAATCTTTAAGGGGCAAGTTTCACCAATATGAAAGAACTAAATCTTTCATAATTTTTGAAGCCATAAGTCAAATAATTTTAATCAGAGAGAAGGGCCAGTTTCATCAGACATGTAAAAGTAATCAGATAAAAGGTAACTTTCATTCCCTGAGCATATCCACAAGGTGCAGCAGGCACACAAGCAGCACACACACCTAAATGCATGGTGTGTGTTGTCAACACATCAACAACAGCCCATACAAACAAAACTGCTTAGCACAGCCGTGGGAAGCAACCCCAACACCATTTCCTGGTTCATACACATCAAGCACAACAGCCAAACCAAACCAAACCAGATCACACAAAAAAAAACCTTGATCATCCCACCAAGATGGTGACATAAGGAGGGGGTAGATCAGGTGGATAGCAAGAACAAGGTCAAGCCAACAGGACTAGGAGGTGGATAGCAAGATCAAGGGCAAGTCCAGGAGCTGGAAGTATCAGGAGAAGCACCAGATCAGGCTAGGCACACCCCTATCAAGATCAAGCCACAAGATCAACAAATTGCAACCTCAATAACTCCACTGTTGTGGTGAGTAGTAAAAGACCATCACATGATTTATCTATCTAAGCTAGACAAGCATTCATGAGTTGTCTCATACTCAACTTCTCAGAAAACACCCAAGTGGGGTGAGTCCATCATTGAAGTTTTTGAAACACAAAAAGCAATCAGAAAACTATATAGATCCAACTAGGATCTCGGAACAACCTCATTGATCCTAGCTATCACGCTATATCTTAAATTCCAAGAATGAATATAGCTAAGATCTGAACTTCTAGGAACACCTCTTAAACAGGAGTAGCACCTTAGAATTTCTACATCTTATGGATCCATATAACTTACCAATCCTACAAATAACTTTTCCCAACTTTGACACAAGAATCAGTAGATGGTATCACCACCAGAACAGATCCATGAGGAACAACAAGATAAGGACCTAGTCCCTAAACCTCAGACCAACATCATAGGTTTCAGGATTCAAGGAAAGAAGTTTCCATTTATCTCTGATATCAAGCTAATCTTAAGCTTGAACAAAATCAAGCCAAGTAATAGAACCTAATCTTGTGTGCCATATTAGGATGGTGTCACAAGAGTAGCTTCTAAACCAAGCAGGTTAAAAATCTAGCTTTCACAGATAAACTCACAGACAACTACAAATCATTTCCTAATACTAATCACATGAATCATTTATAGGAATATACATATACATAACATCACTGTAAGAGACCAATTAATCTCAAACTGTATATGAATTCATAAGCTAACAACTTCAGATATAATGACTTCATTACTCAAAAATCACTGTCAGTAACTAAGTAATGACAGTGGTGAGCTCTCAAACCACTAGAATCTCCAAGTAATGATTCTAGAGTAACATTATCATCTGAACCATATCAAATTAACCAATGGAATCAATCTAGTAATCCACTAGCCTCACCAAAGCCAACCATAGGCAGTAATCCACATCAGACAACCACTCATCATGCTTAGGTATCATCAATACATGATCCAAATCATCAGATATTTAATCAACATGGGATAGGAACCCTAATCAGAACAAAAAACCCTAATTAGGATATGAACCCTAATCAGGACATGAACACTAGACAGGAGTAGCCACTACAAACACATAGCCTGGGGTGGCATAGCATAGAGGACACGAGGGGAAGAAAGGACATCTTACTAAAGGATGTTGCAGTGTGCGGGAAGAGGAAGCAGATGGTGTAGACGAGCACGGCGGCACGGGGAGCACCCCAACGGGGCGCTGTGACCCGCACCATGCCGATGCAGCGACCACAGCCACACCTGAAGGCCAGGAACACCACCACAGCATAGAGGATCAGTGCCGGCGGCAGTACCAGCACCATCCCAAACCCTAGGGTTCGGGACGGAGTCAGTCTGGCCATAGTGCGGCCCCAGGTACAAATCGAATTGGACAAGAAGGTGGAGCAGGGTCAACAACCACCCCATGCATCACGACGACGGCGGAAGAGGTCCACGACGGCGTGAATCGCCGACGGTGGCATCGCCGACCACGGGGTCGGGGGAGGAGAAGAAGAGAGATGAGAACGAGAGAGTGACAGAGAGAGTGTGGGCTCGTTGGGCCAAGACCCATTCGGGGAGTCATTTGGTTCGTCCCAATTGGGGAAAAACGGCCCAATAAACCCAACACAGTCAGCGCAATCACCTAAAGCCAGTTTTAATAATTAAGAAAGGACCAAAATGCCCCTAAATTTAAATAAATTCTAGAAAATCAAATAAAAATCCAAAAATTATAAATAAAATATTTTTGGATTTACAATAATTCAAGTTATCTAAATCAATTAAGAAATAAAATTTTAGGCATATAATTTTTATCAATAATTTTATAATATATATTCCTTATGGAATTTTATAAAATTAAAGAAAGATGATAAAAATAAATAAAAATCACTTTCATTATATACCAATAAGGTAGTATTTTATAAAAATACTAAACAAATAATTTATATATTTTTTATTAATAATTCTTAAAGGAATTATTAAATAAGTAAAAGTTAAATAAAAGAAAATAAAATAAAGAATACAATATTCAATAAATGTTAATAATTTATAGTTATAAATTCTTTACTTATGAAAAGAGTTTTATAATTTAAAATAAGGGGGAGAATACACACCAAACTAAATGATGCATTACATTACTTTGCATAATCATTTTTCTTCTTTAAGATCAAGGTCCACTGCAAGCATCCGACTTCACTACCTTGCAATCACAAGGACAGTTCATCACTTGCTCATGTTCTTTGAAGAGTCATTATCAAAGTATTTGCAAATTGTGTGTTATCATATATACTCCAAAGAAAGAAAATATTATTTTATCCAATAAAGAAATCTTAGGTATCATCCTAAGTGATGATATAATGAAGCAAAAGAACTTAGAGTTATATTTGCAACAATGATGATCAATTAGGGACTTAATAACCCTTGACAGCAGTGATTCTGGTGTCGTATATCACGCGTTAGCCATGAGATTTGGAATGGGACAGAGAAGTCAGTTGTATCTTCTTCCTCTCGCATGTAGCCGGATGTGCAGGTCATGGCTGTTATCACTCGTAGCATGCATATTAATTGGTAATTCATAGAGGATATGCAGCATATAGGTGGGAACCCTCAACGTCCCACGATAGTTCTGGCATCTAACGGTCTGTACAAACCATTTCCGTAATTCAATATGTGGGCATGTGTACACCAAGGAGGCATGCAAGGTCGCGAAGGGGGCAATGATTGGATTGGATCACCTACTGGGCCCCACATCAAGGAATTGTGGATGGGAAAGTACGTCTGGTTGTGCAACAAGGAGTTGATCTCTCATGGGTAAAGTAACACACCTCTGCAGAGTGTAAGAATTGTAACTTGTTACTCCCTGTTCCAGGAAGGAGCTACGAATGTGGTAGGAAAGGAACTCCATGAATGTTCTGGTCAACCTGTGAAGGTTGATGGTCATAGATTTTTATAATAAAATCAATCTTTAAAGAAAGATTTACAAAAACTGCATAGTGCCAAGGACTTATAGTCTGAGGTGGCAGATAGAGCATCAAACTTCCCACCTTGCATACAATGAACTTGCTGGCTAACGCTGTTACTCATCCTTTTCTTTGATCCCTTGCTTAGACTCTGAGGATCCCGAAGATACACCAATGTATGCAGCTGAATACCAAGAAGATGTGTTCTACGAGGAGCCTGACCTGTCAGGAGGTGTTGAAGGAGTGGATTACAAAATCCGCTATGGTGTCGATGACAACGAGTCCAACTAAGTATCCTAGTTAGTAGTAACCGACGGAGCCGAGCAGCATGAACCATATAGAATAAGCTGCTGAGCTGAACTCCTAGTTGGAGTTGCTACTTTTGAATTCCGCTGAAACACTTTATATTTTGGTTTGTAAGTTGAATCTTTTCGAAGTCTTGAACTTCTGGTATTGTAATAATAATAATGTGTGAATGTTTGTAATATGGACCTGCAATGTTTCTGTTGTACCACTCTAAGGGATGTGATATTTACCGAACGGTGTTCTGTGGATATCATGTCAACGACTATAGTGTATTACACATGCAGTGGTATGCTGGGTCACCGCAGTTGGTATCAGAGCAAATTGATTTGACCTTAGGTTGGAAACCTAGTAAAGGGTATTACCTGTAGGAGTGTGTAGCAACGATAAATAATTCTCTAAAAGAAATATAATGGGTATTCGAATGAGAATATTCTGTTATATGTTTTAGTGCGATAATTCTTTGTTACGATGCAATATATTATTGGTTACTAATAAAAATATTTTTCTTATATACAGAGCTATGGCACCAAAGTTTCTAAAATAGACTTTGGTAAGGAAAGATGAGACTCTTCATGATTATGAAGGATCATTCACAGACCAACTTCGTCAACTTTTAAAGATTTTTAGTTGTCCAACTAGAATTCCAGTGAACACCATAACCTATTATGATGGCTGGATATTATCCAAGTATCGTGTGAGTATTCAACTCCCAGAGGAGCTTGGATTATATCACGATCTACCTATAGGTGAAGGTAGAAGTCACTTAGCAGCATATCATGTTGTTGTTGTGGAGGCGATAGCTAATATCCCGAGCATAAAGCCAAGGAGTTGGAAGGTAGCACATTTTCTGTAATTCCTCATGATTCTATAGACTCGAAGCCTATACCGGATCATCTTACTTTGGTTAAGAAGCATGCTAAATTAGCTTCCAAGTTTATGGATCGATACCGAACACTTGTTGCGTCTTTTTATAAGACACATCAAGTGAATGTCAAAGATAAAAATGACATATAGAGGATCTAACTGATCCAGAAAGGAGGAAGCAGTTAGCATTCCAGTTGGAGAAGGAAGCAAGTAGTAGTGCAAAACCTATTTTTAAGGATATACCTATAGATCCTGAATGTTTTACACCATACCCTTATTCACCGAGGACTGAACCTATATATGATCCTACCGTGGATATGAGGTATGCAGTACCACAGGGTTCAGAGGATAGTTCTGATTCAGAACTTCCTATTGAGAATTCTGATGGTTGGAGAATGGGATCATCTGAAGGATTCCAGGAACACCAGATGTCCATAGATGGTTCTAACAGAAATGTTGGATAATCTAGCTGGATGGGTGCAAGAATTAACTCTAGTAATAGTAGTAGAAATGCCATGTTCATAAGTAATCAGGATGAAGAAGAAGATCCTGAGAAGAGAGTGTTTGAATCATCAACACCTTCTCAAAACCCAGGGAATATACATTATCTGTTGTTTCACTATCTTGCTCAAAGGAGCACCTTGGGACCAGCACGATCTGCGTATTCTGTTGATGACTCAAGGAATGAAGCTCAGGAGATGCAAGTGGGAGATAATGTTGAATATGTTTCTGAAAACTTTTCAGCTGAGCTGGAGGGAGTCAATGCGCTCAGGTCGAGTAATGACTCAAGTCCTGACACTTCAGATACTGAGTATGTTCCTTCTGGAAGGCCATTTGTTCCACAAACTGTGCGACGAATGTCACATCATCACGGTTGGACATCATGCATGTATAATGAGCGTAGTTACTACTAGAAGTAGGCGAATATTTAGAAGCAACGGGTAACGTGTATTGTAATACAAGAAAATAAGGTAGTTAGATGGATGAGGTAGTGTTGTGATTATACCTATATGGTATATGTTGTAATGACTTTGTATTATTAAGATATTGTAATGTATAATATGTGAAATGCATATTTACATGTTATTTGGATTTTCATTGTGTGACTAGTTCTATGCGTAAAGTCGAGCTCAGAACACAGGTGCATGATGTAATTATGAGTATTCGCTTTATGTGCAGGACTAGGGGGTCATGGATACGGGTGTAGAGACCGAAGCTGAACATCAGCGGATGGAACGTGAGGCCAAGGAGAAGGCCGATGCATATGCAGCAAATCAGGGAACGTTACCACCACCAATGCGGCCGTTAATGGAGCAGAACTTTATGCAGTGTATGCAAATGATGCAAGAGACCCAGAACAAGTTCATGGAGGAGTTGCTGGGACGAGCAAATCAGAGAGCACCTGAAGGTGGAGGAGTGAGTCTTTCTGACTTCCAGAATGGAAGACTGTTACCTTTTGCATCAGCTCCTGAACCAATGTATGAAGAAGATTGGCTAGCAGATACAGAAAGAAAGCTGAAGACTGTAGGTTGCAATGATGAGGAGAAACTGAGGTATGCAACTCATCTTCTGACTGGACTTGCAGCATCATGGTGGGAAAATCAGTTAGCCATGCAACAGCCAGGAAGGGAGTACACCTGGGAGGAGTTCAAGCAGAGGTTCTGTGAATATCATGTTCCAGAAAGTGTTATGAAGTTGAAGCGGAGAGAATTTGAAGAGCTTCAGTAGGGATATACTAGTGTCATGAAGTATATCCGGGAGTTTAGTCAACTGTCACGTTATGCTAAGGAAGATGTTAACACAGAAGAGAAGCGGAAGAAGCGTTTCCTGCGTGGGTTAAATCCATTTGTGAGGATGGAGTTAAGGTTGGCTAATAAGAAAACTTATCGGCAGTTGCTGGATGCAGCTATTACTTTCGAAGATTACAAGAATGTCCAAGAGGATAGGAGGAAGAGAGCCAAGAAGGAAACCAAGAGAATTCAGGCAAGTAAACCTAAACCCAATCTGGACTTCAAACCTCGGAACAAGGCCTACGGTAACAATAACAATAACAAGGGCAGTGGTGGAAATCAATCCAATCCTAGGAGGAATGTTATTTGTAACAACTGTGGAATTCTAGAGCATTTCTAGAGGGAATGCAAAAAGCCTGTAGTGATCTGTTACCTTTTGTGGTCATAAGGGGCATATCTAGCCCGACTGTCCGAGTAAACCACCAGGAGGTTGGCCTACCAAGGGAGGAGGACAAGCCAGTGGAGGAAATAGAAAGCCCAATCGAGGAGGAAATAATGTCAAGAACAACAATGGCAAGAGGAACAGACCTACCGGGAAGCTGAATTGCGCAACCCTATAGGAGGTGGATAATTTGGAGCATGCAGTAATAGGTACGCTCAATATCCTTACCAATCCCGGTAAAGTTCTATTTGATACTGGTGCAACTACTTCATTCATTTCTGAAGAATTCTCTGATAAGTTCGAGATTAGAAGGGCAATGTTAGAAAACCCTATGACCGTAGTTACGGTAGCGGAAATGTGATTGTACGCCACATGAAACAAGATCAGGTTATCTCGATCTGTGGTTGTACATATTTTGCAGACCTTTAAGTGATTCCTTTGAAGGGAATTGCAGTAGTGTTGTGGATGGACTAGATGATGGAACATGGGGCTCAGATAAATTGTGAGGAGAAAACTGTCTCAATCAAAACTACAATTGGAGCAAGGATAGTTTACCAAGCAGATAAGCATAGTCATATCAGGGTGGATTCACAATTGAACTCAATGAAAGAGGTCAAATTGGAAGATATTCCTATAGTAAATGAGTTTCAAGATATTTTTCCAGCAGAGCTACCTGGGATGCCACCAAATCGGGAAATAGAGTTCACTATTGATTTAATTCCAGGTACAACACCAGTAGCTCAAGCACCATATAAGATGGGACCAAAAGAATTAAAAGAACTCAAAGAGCAAATTGATGAGTTAGCCAGAAAAGGGTTTATCCAGGAAAGTGTATCCCCATGGGGAACACCCGTAATCTGTGTGGATAAAAGGGATGGTGGAAGAAGGATGTGTGGAGACTACAGAAATCTGAAAAATGTTACCATAAAGAATAAGTATCCTTTACCAATGTGGCATCCCGCAAAACCACTACTAGAAAATCGCGTTGTTTTTGTGCATTGCATCATCATGACCGCATGCTCATGTCATCATGCCACATTGCATTTGAGCATCGTCATCATCTTGCATTTGTTTGCATAAAATTATTTTCGAAAAACCTATTTTTGTTTTCTAAAATGCCCCGTCTATGTTCCAAACGCAAAACCCGGGTCTCCGGACTATATTGTTTTGTCTGCTATCGGTTTGCAGAAGCCTTGTTTTAAACAAATAAAATATTAAATTATTTTTAATGGGGGCAGCCTAACCGGGCCGAACCGACCCAGTTGACCACCCCCAGTTCAGAACGGTCCACCCAAAATCCTAAAACTACCCAGTCCTATTCTACCCACCCCTCCTCCACCTCACCCGGACCAATCCCTGGACGCCACCTCACCCACTCCCTTCCCCCTAACCTCTCCTAGCCCGCCACCTGCCCTACCCCTTGCCACGCCCCTCTCTCTCCTCTCTCACCCGCATGCCAGCCCCCCACAGCCCCACTCTCTCCACTCACCCATCTGGCCCCACCCCCTGACCCCGCGCCCACCGACCCGGTCCCACCTCCCGCTCCTCTCTCCCCTCCGTATCCTCTCTCTCCCCGACCATGCTCCCTCCCTCTGCCTCACGCGCGACCGCGTCCTCCCCCGCTCTGCCTCCTCTCGCTCACCTCCGCCGCCGCTTCTCCTCCAGCCGCCACCGCCCGTCCGCCGCTCCGCCTCCCAGGAGCCCCGCCTCCGGCTCCCTCTCCGTCGCCACCTCGCCGTCAACAAGCTCCGCCCCGCCTGCATCACCCCTCCGTCGCCCCGCTCGGCCTCCCTCTGCCCCGACGACCCCCCCCCTCCTCCTCCGCGCCCCCCTGGCTCCGTCCCTGCGCCGCCCCCTCTCGCCCTCGTCCCGCCCACCTCCGCCGGCGCCTCCTCTGCTTCAAGGTCGCCGCCCCAATCCCCGCAGTATCTGTCGCTGAGAGCTTCCTGGCCTTCGAACCTGTCCACCGACCCCTGTGGCTTGCCTCGGTTACGCCTTGTGGTGCTGAGATGGCCTTCAGTACGTGCTTGTGGCATCGTTGTTTGCAAAGCGGGGATCCGCGTGTACCTGGTGATGCCCAACAAGTCCTGTTGTGGCGATGACACGCCCCAAGATGCATCGACGCATGCAGGACAACCTGAAGGGTCGAAGAGGAAAAACCCGATGAATTACATCAGGTAACCAAGGCCAACACGGGACGTCGAGATCTCCTTCCCGGATTCAAGACCAATCCATCGGCATGCCAAGATCTTCCCCTCGGAACGCCATGACCGTCTACACGGACCCGAAGACCACATGTGCGACAAGTACTCCTTCTCGGATGCGATGCTCGAGAACACGGACGGTACGGACATCGACGCAGAACGCCAAGTTCGTCTACCTCGGACACCGTGCGACAAGGTCTACTTCACGGATCCGAAGACCCCGGTACCCGACCCACTCAAGTTCGCCAACGACGATAAGGTCGATACCGACCAGGGAGAATCCGATGCGCCCCGGCACCGAACCAAGTCCTGCTTCTCGGATGCGACAAGACCTACCTCCGTTATCCGAGACCGAGCTCATCGAACCCCGAACCCCAGATCCGGACCCTGAGACCGAACCCCGAACCCTCGGAACACCAAGATCGCTGAACCCTAACGTGTGACCCCTTTTCTGAGCCCCTATTTTATAAATTGTCAACTATATAAACTTGTTGCATGTTAAATTGTTCATGCATGCATATTGCCTGTGGTTTGGGGGCCTTATGCCGATTCACCTCATAATTAAATATGGGGCCCATATGCGGGCAAATCTAGCCTTATATTGGCCTCATTTAAATTTGTGTAGCGAACCGGTGCTATCTTCTGCCATGCTAAAACAACATTTAATTTGCGGGGTAGATAAACAACTTGAACCATCTAACTAATTGTCGGGACCCCGCTTCCGCTTAATATTGCCTAATTGCATCGCACCTTTGCCATGTCATACATCATACATGCATCATGCCCGATCTTCTGCCGTAGTATTAAATAGTGCATCCGATGTTTATTCTAGTGTTTTGCTTCTTCGCGGATAAGGCCGTTGAGTTGATGCGAGTGTCGACCTGATCTTCGGTTGAACCTTCGACAATGTTTTCAGGCGAGCATCTCCCCCTTTATACCTATCTTACTTTTATAGTATTTATTCCCTCATGTTGATCTATTGCTATCTATGTCGCGATGCTCTCGTTTCCGTACCCGTGAAATCCCTTGCAGCCATATATTGCCTTGGACACATCCTATTACCTGTTGTTTGGTAGATAGTTGGACCCGCGCGTCGTAGTCGCTTGCTCAAGTGTTGTTGCGTGTCGTCAAGTACCACAGTTGTTGGAGAATTGCCGCATGTTCAATGTTGGAGAAGACCATGGCTTTATTATTGCTCACTTTAATTACTGTTTAACAACTAAAATTGAAGTAGGTAAGCAGAGGCACAGGTGGGTAATAGAAGTTATTTGGTTGTTAACCGTCCACTTGTGTCCCGTAGGACCCCGAGTTCTTGACACCTATTCCGAGATCGAGCGCGCTAACCACATGTGGGGAGATATGGGCCCCCCATCGATTTATTACCTGATTTCAAAGTACTGTACTGGGGGCCACAAGTAGTTTGGGGCTTTATTACTATCCTGTACTTATGCCATGCTTTACTGCTTTATTTACGATTGTGTGAGGAGCACGCTGTACTGTTTTGGAAGCGGGGTATTTTCGCGGTATTGACAGTCCCAGTTTTGGGATTCGCTGTCGTTTACAGCCACTGTCACAAACCCTGAGTCCGTCTCGGAGACCGGCCGACTTTGTTGCGGGTGTACTTAGTGGGGTGGCCCCCCGTGCTTGCTTTGGGTCTGGGAAACGTCATGACTTAGGCCCCGCCGACATACCAATGGGTGTATGTTAATTGATCTGGCAAAAAGGGTCGAAGTGCGTGTGGATACTTTGGTGCACCCCTGCAGGGTTTAATCTTTTCGAGAAGCCGTGTCCGCGGTTATGGACGACTTGGAGCACAGTGCTTGATCATAGACAACTATAACTAAAGTTTACTGTTATAAATTGATTTGTATCCGATATGACTAGTAATCAGCTTCACCACAACGGAATGGCTAAATAAAAGTACCAACAACTGCTGGGTTTCGGGAATATCTCATGCTAATTGTACTTGACTAGTAAGTGACGCAACTACAACGGAATGGTTAACTAAAAGTGCTCACCGCTTAATTTATCAGGATGATTAACTATATCTGACTAGTAATTGCTGCAACGATAACTGAAGAAATAAAACTGCCAACTGTGTGAGTTCCTCGGTGGACTTCCTCGATTGGTCTCGAGGGGGAAATACCAGGATGGGATTGTTTGGTGTAAGATTCAGATTGGATCCGAATAGCTCTTCCTTACCCCTCTCTGTTAGACGCCTGTTGCATCGAGTCTCTATAGGTTGTTTAGTGCGTGCTGCCGCTGCCGCTTCAGTCCACCACACCTATGTAGGCGAGGACCGCCGAATTCTAGTCTCGCCGTGTACTGGCCTCAGTACTGACGCTCCTCTTTTTCCTTTGCCCTTTGCCGGCACCCCTTTTGTTTAAGCAGGTTTTGAGATCGACGCCGTTAGCAGGGTTACCCTTCTGGCTTGGCCTGGGCAGGGTTATGGACGCCATTGGTTATTCTTCAGGCTCTTAGCCCCATTTGCATCTTGTCCGTAGTCGGACGCCCTATCATTTTCAAGGTGATTTGGATCTTGTATATTATACTTGTATTTTTGACTCTTTGACTCGCTGTTGTATATATCTGTTCTGTGGGTCCCATCGAGGACTGCTATGTAATGTTATTACTTCGTTTTCCACCCGCACGAAAGTGCCCGGTGGGCACCCTTGAATCGATTCTATGCGGGTTTGGCGAGTTTCGCTAAACTTGCATAGGGCCGATTCTGAGGGTGTTACAGAGTGGTATCAGAGCCCAGCAGTTGCGATACCCCACAAGTCCACCCTGTAGGATAACCTAGCTAACGGCCGAAGTAGAGTGTCAAAACTATTTTGCAAAATCGGTTGGATAGTTCTGATTAGGTCTAATTTTACTCCTTACCCCTCTGCTATTCTCCTCTTACCTCTGCGTGTTTTGAATCCGCTCTCTTCTCTCTCTTCGAGTCTAGGATTTCTCGTGCTTGGGTTTTCCGTCGTACCTTCAGGGTTTCGCTTCCTCCTTTGGTAACGGTGTTGCTACATCTGGTCTTCATGCTATCTGGGTGATCCTTTATCAGTGGTACCATTCTTTGTTCCTTGTTTGTGCCTTCCGGTGTTTCCGACGCGGCGACATCATCTACGCCAGATCCGATGCAGAGTCTGCATCACTCCTTTGTTTCCGAACCTCGTTTGTCGAGATCTTCAGTCTGAATCCTGAGGGTTGGTTGCATAATCTATCTATTCGTGTACATAGTAATGCTTTGAGTGCGGGATGGAGTCACGACCATACCACTACTCTTATCATTTGCTTTTGTATATTGAATGGTGGATCGATGCAACTCTTATTCCTTCCATGAAAGTTAGAGGTGGCCCTACCTTTAACTTCGTCCGTTGTTTATCCGGAGTGCTCTCTTGACGAACTGGATCAATGACCCTTTGTTAGTGGTGTCGCGAAGATCTACATGAAGCGAGAAGATTCAGATCGCCGACCTTCCTTCCGGTACCATGAGGCGGATCTCGAGGGCGAGATCCATTGTTAGTGGTGTCGAATTGTGGCATCCCGCAAAACCACTACTAGAAAATCGCGTTGTTTTTGTGCATTGCATCATCATGACCGCATGCTCATGTCATCATGCCACATTGCATTTGAGCATCGTCATCATCTTGCATTTTTTTGCATAAAACTATTTTCGAAAAACCTATTTTTGTTTTCTAAAACGCCCCGTCTATGTTCCAAACGCAAAACCCGGGTCTCCGGACTATATTGTTTTGTCTGCTATCGGTTTGCAGAAGCCTTGTTTTAAACAAATAAAATATTAAATTATTTTTAATGGGGGCAGCCTAACCGGGCCGAACCGACCCAGTTGGCCACCCCCAGTTCAGAACGGTCCACCCAAAATCCTAAAACTACCCAGTCCTATTCTACCCACCCCTCCTCCACCTCACCCGGACCAATCCCTGGACGCCACCTCACCCTCTCCCTTCCCCCTAACCTCTCCTAGCCCGCCACCTGCCCTACCCCTTGCCACGCCCCTCTCTCTCCTCTCTCACCCGCATGCCAGCCCCCCACAGCCCCACTCTCTCCACTCACCCATCTGGCCCCACCCCCTGACCCCGCGCCCACCGACCCGGTCCCACCTCCCGCTCCTCTCTCCCCTCCCTATCCTCTCTCTCCCCGACCACGCTCCCTCACTCTGCCTCACGCGCGACCGCGTCCTCCCCCGCTCTGCCTCCTCTCGCTCACCTCCGCCGCCGCTTCTCCTCCAGCCGCCACCGCCCGTCCGCCGCTCCGCCTCCCAGGAGCCCCGCCTCCGGCTCCCTCTCCGTCGCCACCTCGCCGTCAACAAGCTCCGCCCCACCTGCATCACCCCTCCGTCGCCCCGCTCGGCCTCCCTCTGCCCCGACGACCCCCCCCTCCTCCTCCGCGCCCCCTGGCTCCATCCATGCGCCGCCCCCTCTCGCCCTCGTCCCGCCCGCCTCCGCCGGCGCCTCCTCTGCTTCAAGGTCGCCGCCCCAATCCCCGCAGTATCTGTCGCTGAGAGCTTCCTGGCCTTCGAACCTGTCCACCGACCCCTGTGGCTTGCCTCGGTTACGCCTTGTGGTGCTGAGATGGCCTTCAGTACATGCTTGTGGCATCGTTGTTTGCAAAGCGGGGATCCGCGTGTACCTGGTGATGCCCAACAAGTCCTGTTGTGGCGATGACACGCCCCAAGATGCATCGACGCATGCAGGACAACCTGAAGGGTCGAAGAGGAAAAACCCGATGAATTACATCAGGTAACCAAGGCCAACACGGGACGTCGAGATCTCCTTCCCGGATTCAAGACCAATCCATCGGCATGCCAAGATCTTCCCCTCGGAACGCCATGACCGTCTACACGGACCCGAAGACCACATGTGCGACAAGTACTCCTTCTCGGATGCGATGCTCGAGAACACGGACGGTACGGACATCGACGCAGAATGCCAAGTTCGTCTACCTCGGACACCGTGCGACAAGGTCTACTTCACGGATCCGAAGACCCCGGTACCCGACCCACTCAAGTTCGCCAACGATGATAAGGTCGATACCGACCAGGGAGAATCCGATGCGCCCCGGCACCGAACCAAGTCCTGCTTCTCGGATGCGACAAGACCTACCTCCGTTATCCAAGACCGAGCTCATCGAACCCCGAACCCCAGATCCGGACCCTGAGACTGAACCCCGAACCCTCGGAACACCAAGATCGCCGAACCCTAATGTGTGACCCCTTTTCCGAGCCCCTATTTTATAAATTGTCAACTATATAAACTTGTTGCATGTTAAATTGTTCATGCATGCATATTGCCTGTGGTTTGGGGGCCTTATGCCGATTCACCTCATAATTAAATATGGGGCCCATATGCGGGCAAATCTAGCCTTATATTGGCCTCATTTAAATTTGTATAGCGAACCGGTGCTATCTTTTGCCATGCTAAAACAACATTTAATTTGCGGGGTAGATAAACAACTTGAACCATCTAACTAATTGTCGGGACCCCGGTTCCGCTTAATATGGCCTAATTGCATCGCATCTTTGCCATGTCATACATCATACATGCATCATGCCCGATCTTCTGCCGTAGTATTAAATAGTGCATCCGATGTTTATTCTAGTGTTTTGCTTCTTCGCGGATAAGGCCGTTGAGTTGATGCGAGTGTCGACCTGATCTTCGGTTGAACCTTCGACAATGTTTTCAGGCGAGCATCTCCCCCTTTCTACCTATCTTACTTTTATAGTATTTATTCCCTCCTGTTGATCTATTGCTATCTGTGTCGCGATGCTCTCGTTTCCGTACCCGTGAAATCCCTTGCAGCCATATATTGCCTTGGACACATCCTATTACCTGTTGTTTGGTAGATAGTTGGACCCGCGCGTCGTAGTCGCTTTCTCAAGTGTTGTTGCGTGTCGTCAAGTACCACAGTTGTTGGAGAATTGCCGCATGTTCAATGTTGGAGAAGACCATGGCTTTATTATTGCTCACTTTAATTACTGTTTAACAACTAAAATTGAAGTAGGTAAGCAGAGGCACATGTGGGTAATAGAAGTTATTTGGTTGTTAACCGTCCACTTGTGTCCCGTAGGACCCCGAGTTCTTGACACCTGTTCCGAGATCGAGCGCACTAACCACATGTGGGGAGATATGGGCCCCCCATCGATTTATTACCTGATTTCAAAGTACTGTACTGGGGGCCACAAGTAGTTTGGGGCTTTATTACTATCCTGTACTTATGCCATGCTTTACTGCTTTATTTACGATTGTGTGAGGAGCACGCTGTACTGTTTTGGAAGCGGAGTGTTTTCGCGGTATCGACAGTCCCAGTTTTGGGATTCGCTGTCGTTTACAGCCACTGTCGCAAACCCTGAGTCCGTCTCGGAGACCGGCCGACTTCGTTGCGGGTGTACTTAGTGGGGTGGCCACCCGTGCTTGCTTTGGGTCTGGGAAACGTCATGACTTAGGCCCCGCCGACATACCGATGGGTATATGTTAATTGATCTGGCAAAAAGGGTCGAAGTGCGTGTGGATACTTTGGTGCACCCCTGCAGGGTTTAATCTTTTCGAGAAGCCGTGTCCGCGGTTATGGACGACTTGGAGCACAGTGCTTGATCATAGACAACTATAACTAAAGTTTACTGTTATAAATTGATTTGTATCCGATATGACTAGTAATCAGCTTCACCACAACGGAATGGCTAAATAAAAGTACCAACAACTGCTGGGTTTCGGGAATATCTCATGCTAATTGTACTTGACTAGTAAGTGACGCAACTACAATGGAATGGTTAACTAAAAGTGCTCACCGCTTATTTTATCAGGATGATTAACTATATCTGACTAGTAATTGCTGCAACGATAACTGAAGAAATAAAACTGCCAACTGTGTGAGTTCCTCGGTGGACTTCCTCGATTGGTCTCGAGGGGGAAATACCAGGATGGGATTGTTTGGTGTAAGATTCAGATTGGATACGAATAGCTCTTCCTTACCCCTCTCTGTTAGACGCCTGTTGCATCGAGTCTCTATAGGTTGTTTAGTGCGTGCTGTCGCTGCCGCTTCAGTCCACCACACCTATGTAGGCGAGGACCGCCGAATTCTAGTCTCGCCGTGTACTGGCCTCAGTACCGACGCTCCTCTTTTTCCTTTGCCCTTTGCCGGCACCCCTTTTGTTTAAGCAGGTTTTGAGATCGACGCCGTTAGCAGGGTTACCCTTCCGGCTTGGCCTGGGCAGGGTTATGGACGCCATTGGTTATTCTTCAGGGCTCTTAGCCCCATTTGCATCTTGTCCGTAGTCGGACGCCCTATCATTTTCAAGGTGATTTGGATCTTGTATATTATACTTGTATTTTTGACTCTTTGAGTCGCTGTTGTATATATCTGTTCTGTGGGTCCCATCGAGGACTGCTGTGTAATGTTATTACTTCGTTTTCCACCCGCACGAAAGTGCCCGGTGGGCACCCTTGAATCGATTCTATGCGGGTTTGGCGAGTTTCGCTAAACTTGCATAGGGCCGATTCTGAGGGTGTTACAACCAAGGATTCAAGATTTGTTTGATCAAGTGAAAGGAGCTGGAGTATTTTCTAAGATCGATCTAAGATCTGGATACCATCAGATAAAAATTAAACCCGAGGATGTTCCAAAGACAACATTTGTCTCAAGATATGGACACCATGAGTATCTGGTTGTACCATTTGGTTTGACCAATGCACCAGCAATATTCATGAATCTGATGAACAAAGTCTTCATGCCATATTTGGATAAGTTCGTCATAGTCTTCATTGATGATATTATGATATATTCAAAGGATAAGGAAGAGCATGTCGATCATTTGAGAATATCATTGCAGACTCTAAGAGAACATAAATTCTATGTTAAGTTCAGTAAGTGTGAATTTTGGCTAGATGAAGTAGAATTCCTCCGCCATGTGATCAGTAAAGATGGAATTGCTGTAAATCCATCCAAAGTTCAATCAGTACTAGAGTGGACTGCACCAACTAATGTGAAACAAATTCGAGGTTTCTTGGGGATGGCTGGTTATTATCGGAGATTCATTGAAGGTTTCTCCAAAATAGCTGGACCAATGACCAAATTGTTAATAAATTATACACCATTCAATTGGGATGAGAAGTGTGAAGCAAGTTTTCAGGAGTTGAAGACCAGGTTAACCATAGCTCCAATCTTAGCAGTTCCAAAAACAGGGAAAGACTTTACAGTATACTGTGATGCATCTAAAGAAGGGTTGGGTTGTGTGTTAATTCAAGATTGGAAAGTGATTGCTTATGGTTCAAGACAACTGAAACCACATGAAGTCAACTATACAACTCATGAGTTAGAGTTAGCGGCAGTAGTATTTGCGATGAAAGGATGGAGGCATTTTCTTTATGGAGCCAGATGTGAGTTATACACTGACCATAAAAGTCTCAAATATTTCTTCACCCAAAAGGAGTTGAATATGAGACATAAGCATTGGTTGGAACTAATCTAAGATTATGATTTAACAATCAACTATACTCCAGGAAAAGAAAATGTTGTAGCAGATGCTTTAAGTCGAAAGAGTGCAGATATTCAGCCTAGCAATCGGGAGCTACCAAAAGATTTACAAATGGACTTGGAAAGATTAGAACTTTAATTCATTAGAACAGAGGTTCTTGGAGGATTAGCTACTATGCAGGTAGTTGCAGAGCAGGACAGTGATCTTAAGCACGAAATTTTTAGACATCAAGCAGAACATCCTTTCATTGCTAAGGAAATT
Organism: Avena sativa; assembly: GCA_916181665.1. NCBI lineage: Eukaryota > Viridiplantae > Streptophyta > Magnoliopsida > Poales > Poaceae > Avena > Avena sativa. Next base: position 260,021,342 of record OV702281.1, read on the forward strand.
CAGAGGATATCTCAAGGGCAAACATCAGTTTTTCGCCTTGGAGATTATGAGTCTTTGTGGTTTCAAGACTGTCTTTGTGTTCCAAATGTGACTGAGATTCGTGATTTCATACTTAGAGAAGCACATGAAACACCATATTCTATACATCCAGGAAGTACTAAGATATATATGGATTTGAAAGAACTATTCTAGTGGAATAACATGAAAAGGGACATTGCTAAATATGTATCTGAATGCCATACTTGCCAAAGGGTGAAATCTAAACATCAAAATCCAGCAGGACCATTGCAACCTTTGGAAATTCCCGAATGGAAGTGGGAGGAAATAGGTATGGACTTCATCACAGGATTGCCCATGACACCTAAACGGAAGGATATGATATGGGTAATTGTGGATAGACTCACTAAAAGTGCACATTTTTATTCCGGTAAATCAGAAGGATAATGCCGAGAAGTTAGTAGAAGTTTACACCAAAGAAATAGTAAGCAAGCACAGAGTGCCCAAAAGAATTGTAACTGATAGGGGACCAGTGTTTACTTCAGCATTTTGGAAGCAATTACATGAAGCACTTGATTCAAAGTTAGATTTTAGCATAGATTATCATCCTGAGACAGGGGGTCAAACAGAAAGAACAAATCAGATACTAGAAGACATGTTAAGGGCTTGTGCATTAGAATTTGGAGGTACATGGGAAGATCATCTACCATTGGCAGAATTTTCCTACAATAATAGCTATCAGAGTAGTCTGAAGGCAGCTCCATATCAGGTTTTGTATGGAAGGAAATGTAGATCACCAATATGTTGGTATGAGCCTGGAAGCAGCAAGGAATTTGCACCAGACTATATCAAGGAAAAACAAGATATCATTGATAAGATCAAGGATAGACTAAAAATAGCTCAAAGTAGACAGAAAAGTTATGCTGATCAAAGTCGAAGATCATGGCATCCAGAAGTGGGAGACATGGTATATTTGAAAGTAAATCCAATAAAAGGGGTTAAAAGGTTTGGAGTTAAAGAAAAATTGAGTCCAAGATATATCGGGCCATTCAAGGTACTGAGTCAGAATAGGACTATAGGTTATGCTTTAGAGTTACCCTCAAGATTGGCTCAAGTTCATAATGTTTTCCATGTGTCACAACTTCGTAAATGTTCGAAAGTTCCGGACGATGCAATCACACATCAAGAAATAGAGTTACAAGCAGATTTGACCTATGTAGAGAAACCCTGTAAAATTTTGGAAGAAAACTGGAAAAGGTTGAGGAACAGGGCAATCAAATACTGCAAGGTACAGTGGGAACATCACCCCGAAAGGGAAGCCACTTGGGAGAAATAAGAGGATTTAAGAAAAGCCTATCCAAAACTATTCCGGTACACTTCAACAAACTTCGGGACGGAGTTTAATTTAAGGGGGGGAAGTCTGTAACATCCCAGCATTTAGGAACCAACGAAGGGTAGATTTAGGAATCTGTGAAATTGCATGCATTCATCTATAAAAAAATGTGGGTAAATTTTTCGCCAAATAAAAACCTAAAGTTATCAAAGTTTCTTTGACTCTTTAAGATTAGGAATAGCCTTGGAGAATTATTGTTATAAACTTTGATATGATCTTTGTGGATTAGTGTGTTTTGGGAAATTAAATTTGAATTTAAACTTGAGTGTTGGATTTATAATTTAAAAGGATTTAAAATTATGTTTGAGTAATTTGATTTAGTCAAGAGTTAATAATTAGTAACTCAAACTTTAAATAAATAACATGATCAAGAAAAAGAGTATTCATCCCATATCTTCATTCAATAAATGAGTTACAAAATGTAACTTATGAAAATGATTAAGAATCTTTACAAAAGTAAATGAAATAAAAGAAGAACCTTTATATATTGAGTAATATTACAATCTTTATTACAAAAGAATAAAATAAATATTACAAGGGACAATTATATAAAGAAAAAGAAAACCTAATCTAAGTCTTGAATCTTCAAGTCTTGTACCTACAAAACAAAACACAAACTAAAACTAAGAAAATCAAGGATTAAAATATGTTACTCTCAGTATTGACAGTGAGTTGCACTGTTCAAACTTTACATCACTGAGTAATCTTTAAGGGGCAAGTTTCACCAATATGAAAGAACTAAATCTTTCATAATTTTTGAAGTCATAAGTCAACTAATTTTAATCAGAGAGAAGGGCCAGTTTCACCAGACATGTAAAAGTAATCAGATAAAAGGTAACTTTCATTTCCTGAGCATATCCACAAGGTGCAGCAGGCACACAAGAAGCACACACACCTAAATGCATGGTGTGTGCTGTCAATACAGCAACAACACCCCATACAAACAAAACTGCTCAGCACATCCGTGGGAAGCAACCCCAACACCATTTCCTGGTTCATACACATCAAGCACAACAGCCAAACCAAACCAAACCAGATCACACCAACCACACCCTTGGTCATCTCACCAAGATGGTGACATAAGGAGGTGTAGATCAGGTGGATAGCAAGAAAAAGTTCAAGCCAACAGGACCATGAGGTGGATAGCAAGATCAAGGACAAGTCCAGGACCTGGAAGTATCAGGAGAAGCACCAGATCAGGCTAGCCACAGCCCTAGCAAGATCAAGCCACAAGATCAACAAATTGCAACCTCAACAACTCCTCTGTTGTGGTGAGTAGTAAAATACCATCACATGATTTATCTGTCTAAGCTAGACAAGCATGCATGAGTTGTCTCATACTCAACTTCTCAGAAAAACACCCAAGTGTGGTGAGTCCATCATTGAAGTTTTTCAAACAATAAAAGCAATCAGAAAACTATATAGATCTAGCTAGGATCTCAGAATAACCTCATTGATCCTAGATATCAGGCTATATCTTAAATTCCAAGAATGAATATAGCTAAGATCTGAACTTCTAGGCACACCTCTTCAACAGGAGTAGCACCTTAGAATTTCTACATCTTATGGATCCATATAACTTATCAATCCTACAAATCATTTTTCCCAACTTTGACACAGGAATCAGTAGCTGGTATCACCACAGAACAAATCCATGAGGAACAACAAGATAAGGACCTAGTCCCTAAACCTTAGACCAACATCATAGGTTTCAGGATTCAAGGAAAGAAGTTTCCATTTATCTCTGATATCAAGATAATCTTAAGCTTGAACAAAATCAAGCCAAGTAATAGAACCTAGTCTTGTGTGCCATATTAGGATGGTGTCACAAGAGTAGCTTCTAAACCAAGCAGGTTAAGCATCTAGCTTTCACAGATAAACTCACAGACAACTACAAATCATTTTCCTGATACTAATCACAGGAATCATTTCCAGGAATATACATATACATAACATCACTATAAGAGACCAATTAATCTCAAACTGTATATGAATTCATAAGCTAACAACTTCAGATAAAATGACTTCATCACTCAAAAATCACTATCAGTAACTAAGTAATGACAGTGGTGAGCTTTCAAACCACTAGAATCTCCAAGTAATGATTCTAGAGTAACATTATCATCTGAACCATATCAAATTAACGAATGGAATCAATCTAGCAAGCCACTAGCCTCACCAAATCCAACCATAGGCAGTAATCCACATCAGATAAGCACTCATCATGCTTAGGGATCATCAATACATGATCCAAATCATTAGATATTAATCAACAGGGGGATAGGAACCCTAATCAGAACAAAAAACCCTAATTAGGATATGAACCCTAATCAGGACATGACCACTAGCTAGGAGTAGCCACTACAAACACATAGCCTGGGGTGGCATAGCACAGAGGACACGAGGCGAAGAAAGGACAGCTTACTGAAGGATGTTGCAGTGGGCGAGAAGAGGAAGTAGAGGGTGTCGACAAGCATGGCGGCACGGGAAGCACCCCAAGGGGGCGCTGCGACCCGCACCATGCTGAGGCAGTGACCACAGCCACACCTGAAGGCGAGGAACACCACCACATCACATAGGATCAGCGGCGGAGGCAGTACTAGCACCACCCCAAACCCTAGGGTTCGGGACGAAGTCAGTCTGGCCACAGGGGGCCCTATGTCCAAATCGAGTTGTACAGGAAGGTGGAGCAGGGTCAACAACCACCCTATGCATCACGGCAGCGACAGAAGAGGTCCACGGCAGCATGAATCGCCGGTGGTGGCTTCGCCGACCACGGGGTCGGGGGAGGAGAAGAAGAGAGATGAGAACGAGAGAGTGACAGAGAGAGTCTAGGCCGGTTGGGCCAAGACCCCTTCGGGAGGTCATTTAGTTCTGCCCAATTGGGCAAAAACGGCCCAATAAACCCAACAAAGTCAGCCCAATCACCTAAAGGCAGTTTTAATAATTAAGAAAAGACCAAAATGCCCTTGAATTTAAATAAATTCTAGAAAATCAAATAAAAATACAAAAATTATAAATAAATTATTTTTGGATTTACAATAATCCAAGCTATCTAAATCATTTAAGAAATAAAATTTTAGGCATATAATTTTTATCAAGAATTTTATAATTTGTATATTACTTATGGAATTTTATAAAATTAAAGAAAGATGATAAAAATAAATAAAAATCATTTTTATTATATACCAATATTTTAGTATTTTAGAAAAATACTAAAAAAATAATTTATATATTTTGTTAATAATAATTCTTAAAGGAATTATTAAATAAGTAAAAGTTAAATAAAAGAAAAGAAAATAAAGAATACAATAGTCAATAAATGTTAATAATTTATAGCTATAAATTCTTTACTTATGAAAAGAGTTTTATAATTTAAAATAAGGGGGGAGAATACACACCAAAGTAAATGATGCATTACATTACCTTGCATAATCATTTTGCTTCTTTTAATATTGTCCTTACCGGGCAATAATGATGTTTTGAAGACATAGAAGCTCAAGGTCCAGTGCAAGCATCCGACTTCACTACCTTGCAATCACAAGGCAATTTCATCACTTGATCATGTCCTTTGAAGAGTCATTATGAAAGTATTTGCAAATTGTGTGTTATCATATATACTCCAAAGAAAGAAAATATTATTTTCTCCAATAAAGAAATCTTAGATATCATCCTGAGTGATGATATAATGAAGAAAAAGAACTTAGAGTTATATTTGCAACAATGATGATCAATTAGGGACTTAATAATCCATGACATCAGTGATTCTAGCATCGTATATCACGCGTTAGCCATGAGATTTGGAATGGGGCAGAGAAGTCAGTTGTATCTTCTTCCTCGCGCATGTAGCCGGATGTGCAGGTCGTGGCTGTTATCACTCATAGCATGCATATTAATTGGTAATTCGTAGAGGATATGCAGCATATGGGTGGGAACCCTCAACGTCCCACGATAGTTCTGGCATCTAATGGTCTGTATAAACCATTGTCGTAATTCAAAATGTGGGAATGCTGTACACCAAGGAGGCATGCGAGGTCGCGAAGGGGCCAGTGATTGGCTTGGATCACCTACTGGGCCCCACATCAAGGAATTGTGGACGGGAAAGTACGCCCGGTTGTGCAACAAGGAGTTGATCTCTCATGGGTAGAGTAACGCACCTCTACACAGTGTAAGAATTATAACTTGTTACTCCCTGTTTCGGGAAGGAGCTACGAACGCGGCAGGAAAGGAACTCCATGAAAGTTCTGGTCAACCTGTGAAGGCTGATGGTCATAGATTTTTATAAGAAAATAAATATTTAAAGAAAGATTTACAAAAACTACATAGTGCCAAGGACTTATAGTCTGAGGTGGTAGATAGAGCATGAAACTTCCCACCTTGCATACAATGAACTTGCTGGGTAACGCTGTTACTCATCCTTTTCTTTGATCCCTTGCTTAGATGCTGAGGATCCTAAAGATACACCAATGTATGCAGCCGAATACCAAGAAGATGTGTTCTACGAGGAGCCTGACCTGTCAGGAGATGTTGAAGGAGCGGATTACGAAATCCGCTATGGTGTCGATGACAACGAGTCCAACTAAGTATCCTAGTCAGTAGTAACCGACGGAGCCGAGCAGCATGGACCATATAGAATAAGCTGCTGAGCTCAACTCCTAGTTGGAGTTGATACTTTTGAATTCCGCTGAAACACTTTATATTTTGGTTTGTAAGTTGAATCTTTTTGAAGTCTTGAACTTCTGGTATTGTAATAATAATAATGTGTGAATGTTTGTAATATGGACCCGCAATGTTTCTGTTGTACCACTCTGAGGGATGTGATATTTACCGAACGGTGTTCTGTGGATATCATGTCAACGACTATAGTGTACTACACATGCAGTGGTATGCTGGGTCACTGCATGAACATCTCCCATGGTCCGCGCGGTGGTGAACGGGGTTGTCTGCGGGGTTGCTGGGGTGCTGGCGATCATGCACGCAAGCAGCAAGGGCGACGCGCGGTCTGTGGGCTTGTGTCGCTGATGGCGCACTGGCGCGCTCTCGGCATGCACGCAGACAAACTGGGTGCAAGCTTTTCGTGTGGTCCAGTGGCTGGCAAGGCTCGAGGGTTGGACAGGGGTGGCAGTGGACGATGGTCAGTGCTCCAAACAAGGTTGGCGGGGCTTGTGCTTCTCCTAGCTCGCTGGCGACATGGGGGTGGCAAGGGTGCTCTCAGCATGGTCACCATTGATGGCTATGCATGCTCACAATGGTGCTAAGGCTAGTTACATTAGTTTGATCATCTACTGAGAGTGTAGAGTGAGCTATAAAGGGGACAAGGTTGGCCACAATCACTGCTCCTAATAGTGTTTGATGTTTGTTTGTTTGCTAATCACAAGGTGTTTGATGAAATGGCCGAAAGAAATTGAAATTTGAATTTTGGATTAAAACTTGGTGGGTGTGTTTGTTACATACTAGGGATTCTCTATTTAGTGGGATTGGTCAAGGGGCACTGGTTTGGTTGGGTTTTGAAAATGTGTGATCTTCACATATGTGATAGATTCAATTTTAAATTGTCATTTGAATCAAGTTGCCAAATGTTTCTGCAAGTTTGAAAGGTGGTATTTTTTCACTTTTACTTGGTCTTGCAAGGGGTGAAAACAAATGTAAAAGTTTCTGTTTGAAATCCTGGACTAGAAACACTCAAATTGGCCTAGTGAGCAAGATTGGCAACAATGACCATTTGCTTTATTTGTTTTGTTTTTGATTTTCTCTTGATTTGTTTTTGCTTGGAAATGTTTTAGATGATGCTATTTTCATCTTTAAACCATTCCTTGCTATTTATGTTAATCACACAAGTCCATTCATGCATTCATACAATCATCACCACACATGCATTCATACGGTTTTTATTTAATAAATGTTTTTGTTAACCTTAATTTTAGTGATTAGAATTTGATAATCATGATCAATATTTTTGGGATGTTACAAGGAGGCTACAGGCGCCGCCGCCACCATCGTCCCTAGATCAGGGGGATCTAAAGCTCTTCCTGGCACCCTGCCGGAGGGCAGATCATCCCGGAGGCCTTCTTCTTCATCATGCCAGCCTCCAGTATGAAGTGTGAGTAGTTCCACCTTGGACTACGGGTCCATGTAGTAGCTATATGGTTGTATCTCCTCCTTTGTGCTACCATGTTTAGATCTTGTGAGATTCGTTCATGATCAAGATCATCTATTTGTAATCATGCATGTTGTGTTTGCGGGGATCCGATGGAAATTGAGATTACTATGTCAGATTGATTAATGGTTTTGTCTTATTGATTCTATCATGTCTGTGTTGTTTGTGATCTTGCATGCTCTCCGTTTCTAGTAGCTATCTTGGCCAAGTAGATGCTAGTGACTCCAAGAGGGGGTATTTATGCTCGATAGTGAGTTCATGCCTCTATTTAATTTAAGTGAAGTGACATAAATCTCTAAGGTTATAGATGTTTTGTTGCCACTAGGGAGAAAAGAACAGTCTCTTTTTCATGGAATAAGTTGATTGTTTACCTTACACACTTTCCTTAAAGCAGTTATCCGTTGCTTGCAACTTAATACTGGAGGGGGTTCGGATGATAACCTGAAGGTGGATTACTATTCATAGATGCAGTTGGATGGCGGTCTATGTATCTTGTTGTATTGCCCAATCGAATCCCATAAGATCATGAATATCTAGTATTGCATTGTTATGCCTTGCTCAGTCCTGTCAATTTCCCTGCTGTAATTTGTTTACCTAGCATGCCATGTTTGTTTATCTTAAGGAGAACACCTCTAGTGAACTATGGACCCCGGCCCAATCTTTACCATTGATACATATCCACTGTTATTGTTTACCTTTCTGCAAACCACTATTACCTTCCACACCATACAGTTAATCCTTTGTTTTTAGCAAACCGGTGCGATTGACAACCTCATTGTTTGTTGTGGCAAAGTCTTGAGTTTTGTGTTGTGCAGGTTTCCAAGTTGCTAGCAACACCTTTGAGTCGTTTCCTTCCTCCTACTGGTTTGATAACCTTGGTTTCTTACTAAGGGAAAACTTGCTGCTGTGCTCATCATACATTCCGCTTGGGGTCTCCCAACAAAGCGTCTGCGCACTCATCATTTGGCCACATTGGGATTGGCCAAAATATTTAGCAACCCTTCTAAATCATCATCTGCATCAGCATATTTGCTTGCCGTCTCTATCATCACTCCCAAATATGTGACATGGTCATGCTTCAATCGGTGACGCAAAAGTCCGACCTGGGAGTCCTGCGATGAAAGCTTCAATCGCAGTTTGCTCGTTTACTCCTTCACAGGAGTTTTTCATGTCAATCCAGCTTCCAAGGTAATCCCGACAAGTTTCTCCGGGTCTTTGGGTGCAACGCTGCATGTCTCTGACTATGCAGGGCCTCCTGTATGTTCCCTCGAAGTTTGAAAAGAACACACTTTGCATATCATACCAGTTATGAATTGAATTCTCTGGTAGTTCATTGAGCCATGATCGAGCCGTCTTCCTCAGCATAAGCGCGAGATATCAGACTGCGACCAGGCCGTTTACTCCTTTGGCGATGCACCAAGCCTGGAAAAAGTCCTGGAGCCACGTATTTGGCTGAGCCACTCCGTCCTAGGGTTTAATATGTTTGGCAATTCCAAAGTCAACCGGAATTTTGTCTGATGTATGCGTGGGCCAAAGCACTTGGGTCCCATGTACACATCTTGTTCCTCGTACCGTCACACTTCTATGTTTGACTCAATGCGGTGGCGAGCGTCGTTTGGCGAGAGAGATCTACGCCTTGGAGGCTCGCGCTTCTGCTCAGCGGAGTCGTATTTCTGCTTCTCCTCTCACCATTGCCGCCTCCTCCCCTACGGCTTCCATGGCTATGATAGGATCCTTCAGGGTCGCTGCCTGGGGGCAATGGTGGCCCTGGTGGATTATTTCTGGTTGGGTTACGCGGTGGTGGTGGTGGAGCCTCATTATGATGACTTTGATGTTGATTTCTTTGGGCTCCGTCCCTACTTAATTCAGGACGGTCCGGATCATCTCTTCGTCCGGCGTTACCAGTCGGATGGCTTGGTGGTGGCATTCTTAGCCGATCAGGTTCTTGCTAGTGGTGCACTTCCGGATCTTCTCTATGGCGGTTGTTTTATGGACGATGGCCCTGATGGGGAACCATTTCCTTGATGGCATATTCGGACACAGCCGGAATAACTCTTGCCCAGTCACGTGTGGTCCTGCGAGAATGTTCTTTTGAGCTGGTCCTTGAATTTTCTTCTTCTCCCCGGGGACGATAGTGTTGATCCGTATCCCTGTGGGGTCTTTCGCTTTGGTCAACGCCAGTGTGGCAAAATTCCAACTTTGAGGCCAGCTTGCCACTGAATGACGCGGTCGTTTTCTGCTGCTTCAATCCTTTATCTAACAACACAACGCATTGCCAAACCTGCTCGGGAGATGGATTATTGGCGAGGATAGCTCGAGCCGTTGTAGAGTTTTCCAATGGCGTGTTGTAGACTTGGATCTTCTCTCCAGTTTTTCTGCCGAATAGATCTCTATGGATATCCGGGTTCTTATTAGAAAGAACAAGACCTCCCCTTGTCTTGTTTGGTAGTCTCTTGAAATCTGACTGATATTTGGCAGGATCACTGTCTAACTGCTGTTTAAGCTCGATGATGCGCGTGACCTCCTCGAGTAAAAACAGACGGTGCTTCTCCAGGTCCTCAGCCCTTTTCTCCAGCGCATCTAGAGTAAGATCTCAAGCCGTTGGGATTGGAATTGTGAGAGTATCTCCGTAGATTCCACGTGCACCCTTGGTGACGACGTGTCCATCCACGGGAGGGTCGATCGGCGTGGTATTAATCGGATCACCGTCCCGATTCTCCATCTCGATCTCTTCATCAACTTTTTCTTTGTTAGCTTCCTCGACATCCAGCTCTGCCGGTGTTGGATTCTTGTTTTTCTTCTTCTTCTTTGACTGACCAGTAGCCTTAACGTGCATAGCGGTGGCAAAGATGGCTTTTGGTCCGGTACCGGGGGACAAACATTCATCAGTACTTTCTGTAGTGGTTGGCTTGTGGACCTCAGACGAATCTCTGGTGTCCATATCATCTTGCGAGTTGTAGCTTTCATCCATGCTATCATATGGACTGGGGGGAGTTTCTAGCTCACCTTGTGTTGGTTTGGAGGCATGCTCTTCTTCGTACTCCTCCATCTCTTTCTCGAAGTCTCGAAGTTATTGCGACGTTATTGACTCCTGAGGAGAGCCAGGTAAGTCGGAGTTTTCTTCGATTGCATCAAGAACTGAATCGTTCCCGGCTCCAGCGTCTATAATGTTGGATGTAGATATGTGGTATACGAAACAGTGCTTCTTCTTGTTCATGTTCTTGAGGTAGCTGCATGTGGCATCCCGCAAAACCACTACTAGAAAATCGCGTTGTTTTTGTGCATTGCATCGTCATCATCATGCATTTGTTTGTCTGAAACTATTTTCAATAAGCCTATTTTTGTTTTCTAAAATTACCCCTCTTTTATTTCAAGACAAAGTCTCATAATTATCTATCAAACTATTCAACTAAAATTTATTTTCTAAAAGATTTAAAACAAAACAAATGAGTGTCTTACAAAATAATAAACCCAACTCTAAGTCCTATTTCTACCTAGTCCTAATCCACCCACCAATCACAGCTTGCCATCTCACCCTCTCCCCCAATCCCTACCCACCTTGCCACCTCATCAATCCACCCTGCAGCACCCCACTCCTTCTCTCACCCCAGTCCCACCTACCCCTTCTCTCTCTCCCTCACCGACAGCCTGGTCCCACTCCCAAACCGCTGCCAGCCCCACCCCCACTCAACCACCCCCTGGACCCGGTCCACCCTCTCCCCCGCCTGGCCCCACCCCTGGCCCCGCAGCGCCTCCGCCCCCCACGCGCCCCCACGCGTCCCCCACGCGTCCCCCGCCCCCACGCCCCGACGCGCTCGCCCTCCCCTGGCCCTCTTCCTCCTCCCGCCCCGCCTCTCTCCTTCTCCCTTCCCTCCGGCCACCGCTTCTCCCTCCCCTTCTCAGGCCGCCGCCCGCGAGCCGTGGCCCGGCCAGGCCACGCCGCCTCCCTCTCTTTCCCCGCCGGCGACCGCCGCGGCATCTCCTCTCCTCCGCGCCTCGGCCTCTGGCCGGCCCCTCGCCGCCCTCCGCCAGTGCCCTGTGCATCGCCGTCGGCTTCTCGTTCGCCTCCCGCGCGGTCCCTGCCTCCCGGAGTTCGCCGCCTCCTCCAGCTGCTGGTGCTCGCTGCCGACGCCATGTCGCCGAGACCTTCCTCCCACTTCGGGCCCCACCATCTCCTGGTTGCGTTCGAGCATGTCGCTGTGGTTTTGTTTGGCAAGTCCGCCAAGGTCGACCGACAACAACACCGCCATCGGGAACGGTGGTACCCGAAGGAATGGTCAAACACCGTTGATGAAATTCCACGAAGACCACCAATGCCTGATCCAAGTGCGTCACCGTCAATCAAAGAGGGATCCGGCATGTGCCCATCGCGGGCGACAAGATCTTCGACACGGCACCCGAAGACGGCGATGTCAACCCCCAAGATCTTCTTCCGGACCCCGGTGACCCCATGATATTCGCCGCAGAACAACAAGGCCGTTGGAGTGGAATCAACAAGATCTACCGCCGGACGCCAAGTACTTCCCTCGGACGCCAAAACCTGAACCTGATGAACGCCAAGATCGCCACGAGGACGACAAGTTCTTCTTCCCGAACGCCAATACCGACCCGATACATGGACTCGACAAGATCTTCTCGACGACAAGATCGACCGCTTGGAACCAAGATCTCCGGCACGTCACGACAAGTTCTCCATCTTGTAACCGATCCCATCGAACCCGAAACCCTGAGACCGACCCCGAACCCCGGAACCCCAAGCTCGTCGAACCCTAATGTGTGACCCTGATCCGAGCCTCTATTTTATAAATGCCATCTATATAAATTGTTGCATATTAAATTGCCATACTTGCATGCATATTTGTCTATGGTTTGGGGGCCTTATGCCGATTGACCTTATAATTAAATATGGGGCCCATATGTGGGCAAATCTAGTCTCATATTGGCCTCATTTAAATCTGTGCATCGAATCGGTATTATATTTTGCCATGTTAATCCAACATTTAAATTGCGGGGCTTCTAAACAACATAAGTCACCTAATTAAATTGTCGGGACCCCCGGTTCCGCTTAATATTGACCTAATTGCATCGCACCTTTGCCATGCCATACATCATGCATGCATCATGCCGAACTTTTGCCGTAGTATTAAATATTGCATCCGGTGTTTATTCTAGTGTTTTGGTTCTTCGCGGATAAGGCCGTTGAGTTGATGCGAGTACCGATCCGATCTTCGGATAAAGCTTCGTCAATGTTTTTCAGGCGAGCATCCCCCCCTTTCTACCTATCTTACTTTTATAGTATTTATTCCCTCCTATTGATCTATTGCTATCTGTGTTGCGATGCTCTAGTTTTCGTACCCGTGATATCCCTTGCAGCCTTATATTGCCTTGGACACATCCTATTACCTGTTGTTTGGTAGATAGCTGGACTTGCGCGTCGTAGTCGCTTGCTCAAGTGCTGTTGCGTGTCGTCCGGTACCACAGTTGTTGGAGTGTTGCCGCATGTTTGATGTTGGAGATGATCATGGCTTTACTTATCGTTCACTTTAATTACTGTTTAACAACTAAAATTGAAGTAGGTAAGCAGAGGCACAGGTGGGCAATAGATGTTATTTGGTTGTTAACCGTCCACTTGTGTCCCGTAGGACCCCGAGTACTTGATACCTGTTCCTTGATTATTCGCGCTATCCACATCCGGGAGGCTTATGGGACCCCCCTGAGCCAGAGCTTGATTCAGTCTTATTTCTTGGGGCCACAAACTAGTTTGAGGTTTTATTTACTATCCTGTACCTATGCCATGCTTTACTGCTTTATTTACGATTGTGCGAGGAGCACACTGTACTGTTTAGGTAAGAGGAATGTTTTCGCGGTATCGACAAGCCCAGTTTTGGGTTCCCAGTCGTTTACAGCCATTGTCGCAAACCTTGAGTCCGTCTCGGAGTCAGCTAGCTTCGTTGCGGGTCTACTCAATGGGGTGGCCCCCTGAAATAATTCTGAATCCTGTGAATGCTTTGTCGTGAAGGCCTCGTTGGGTTTTGATTTGGTTTTTCCGAGGTTGATCGAGTGTGTGTTGCTATTTGTGCACCCCGGCCGGGTAAAACTTTCTGAAAGCCGTGTCCGCGGTTATGGACGACTTGGAGCACAGTATCTCGATCATAGACAACTATAACTAAAGTAGTGCTATAAATTTGACTTTATAATGACTAGTAATCAGCTTCACTATAATGGGATGGATAAATAAAACTGCCAACAATTGCTTGCTTGGGTTGTCGTTCGCGACCATTGTACCTGACTAGTAAGTATTGCAACTACAACGGAATGGCTAAATAAAAGTACCAACAACTGCTGGTTTTTGGGTTATCTCATGCTAATTGTATCTGACTAGTAAGTGTTGTAACTACAATGGAATGGTTAAATAAAAGTGCCCACTGCTTATTTTATCAGGATGATTATCTATACTTGACTAGTAATTGCTGCAACGATAACTGAATAAATAAAACTGCCAACTGTGTGAGTTCCTCGGTTGACTTCCTTGTTTGGTCTCGAGGGGGAAACACCAGGATGGGTATGTTTGGTGGTAGAATCAGGTTGGTCCGAATAGGCCTTTCTTATCCTTCTCTGATAGCCGACAGTTATATCGAGTCTCTATAGGTTGTTTAGTGCATGCTGCGCTGCCGCTGCAGTCCACCATACCTATGTAGGCGAGGACCGCCGAATTCTAGTCTCGCCGTGTACTGGCCTCAGTACTGGCGCTCCTCTTTTCCCTTTGCCCTTTGTCGGCACCCCTTTTGTTTTAGCAGGTTTCGACGTCGTTAGCAGGGTTACCCTTCCGGCTTGGCCTGGGCAGGGTTATGGACGCCATTGGTTATTCTTCAGGGCTCTTAGCTCAATTTGCATCTTGTCCGTACTCGGACGCTATATCGTTTTAAAGGTGATTTGGATCTTTGTACTGTAAATTTGCATCTTCTCCGAGTCGTTGTTGTATATATCTATTCTGTGGGTCCCATCGGGGACTGTTGTGTAATGTTATTACTTCGTTTTCCACCCGCACGAAAGTGCCTGGTGGGCACCTTTGAATCGTTTCTATGCGGGTTTGGCGGGAATCGCTGAAACTTGCATAGGGCCGATTATGAGGGTGTTACACTGCACAGATGGGTTTCTGCCTCTTCCATCTCAAATCTTTCCTTGATATCAGCGATTGCTTCGTAATCAATGTAGGGGCGTTTCATCATCTTCTTTATCTTGTTCCCTAAGAGTGCTTTTTCTGCTACGGCTTCAGTAGGACTGGATCCATGGCGGATATATTCCTCGTCCGTGTATCCGATCTCGACAAGGAGATCATATCCGCATTTTTCTTCCACCACTTCTTCCACTACAAGAGTGGGCTGGGTGGGTTTGATTTTTTCCGGGATCTTGAACTCTCCCGCCTCTGCGGATAGAGCAGATCCGGATTTTTCTTCCGCCATGGTCATCACCTCAAGGGTGGGTTGGGCGGGTTCAGCGAAACCAAGATAAATATTTATCTCGCTGATAGGCATGATTGTGTAGGTTGTCACGGGCTTGCTAGACGGAATCCAAGTCTCGTCAAGAAGAACGATAGGGACATCACTGGCGTAGACCACACGACCCATGGCGATTGTTTTGCTGATTTTCTGCACACATAGAGTCTGCCTAAAACGAAGCTCCAAAAGTCACCCACCCCATGGTGGGCGCCAACTGTCGTTGGATTGTCGAAAAGTACGCCATAGGTGGTTCTAACAGCATTGAGAAGATGGGGTATGAGACATCGGATGTTCCAGGAATGGTGAGGACAAGTTTACCCAGGTTCAGATCCGACTGCGGTGATCGGATCCTACTCCTGCTAGCAACCCAGTAATATATCGACGAGAGTTGAATGTTACAACGGATTATAAGAGAGGTTCGCCTATGCGAGTTGTGATTGTGGTTATTGTCCTAAAGGCTCCCATAGGGCTGGTTTATATAGTCACCAGGACCTAGGGTTACAAGAGAGACCTATCCGGCTATGTTACAGAGTCTTTAATTAGATACAACTTGGACTACAAGTAACACTACAGGCCTAAGTCCGTAACTCTTCTGGGCCTTGTCGTAGCCGGAACTAGCTCCTCTTCTTTCTTTGACTTGGCCGCCCGTGAAGCAGAGCTCTAACTCGTTGGTGGGCCACCCTGGTCAGTGAGTCCTGTGGGTATACCCGGAAAGTATATCCCCAACATCACCCAAGGAAATTACCCAATCCATTGTTATCATGTCAAACTCGTTGGTGTACCTCTTGTACGCCGCCACTAGGTTGCCTGGCGGGTCGGAGACCACATCCCACTTGTAATCCCATGTGGGGAGTAGGAGTTCGTTGTCATCATCAACATAAGGGTTATAATGCAACAATCTCGGCCATCCAGCCGGGAAGCATTCCCAGCTCCATACCAAAAGAACGAGCAAACAACCACCAATGCATCCATCAGTCGCGCTCTTAAGACAAGCATCATCCAGCTACACACGAAGTGATAGACCATTTAGTAAGAACAATATTTTTTGAGGTAATTTAGAGATAGACAACATTTGTAAAGAAGTGGTTACCTGATGGTACAACCAGGCCAACGCCGCCGAACCCCAACTGAACTTAGATTCAAAAATAGTGAGCACCTTAAGCCAATGCCACTGAGCACGATCCCCACTGCTGTCATGAAAGAGAGTTCTCGTGATGATGTACCACGCGTACACACTAGTGTACATCATGATCATCTCCTCATCAGCATCCTCGGGGCAGGTCTTGAAATTTTAGATGATCCAGCTAAAAGCAGCCCCAGCAGCGGCCCTTAGTCTTTCCCCCTTCTTGTTTATAGCCTCGGATGGATCCTTCCCAATAAGGCTGACCATCTGCTCACTCCACCGTCTGAATCTGTGCTTATGCACACTGGGTTTCCCTCTATTGGGAGTGCCAGGATCATGCTCATGTACTGCAAAGTGACTGTAGTCTCACTGGTCCTAAGGTTGAAAGTGTGTGTCTTCGTCCTCCACAGGTCGACAAGAGCGGTGATCGTAGTGGGGTTGAACTTCTGTGTCGACCGAGTGACTATGTTGATAAAGGGGAGGAGTCCTACATGCTCAATGTATGGAGTGTACCGCTCACCGTAAGGCATCTTGTTGGACGAGACCTCCTGGTACCTAAGTCGAAGGGGTAGAAGCTCATGCAAACATACAATGGACAAGGTTAGATTTCCATCTCAACAAACCGGAACCATATGAACTAGAATGTGGGTTTTTAGTACCTCTCTCTTCTCCGACAACTTGTAGGAACGGTGTTGAACATCATAGTGTGGATTGATAAGATCCATCCTACATATTACAAATAGATACCATAAGAACAATTATTCTAACATGCACATATATTCCACCTTGGAAAAACCATGCTTATAACATTACAAATAGCCCACCATACTCTATCTATAGTTCTAAAATGAACAATTATTATTTCATTAATGAGGATTGCATAATATCATCTAACATAATTAAAGAGAAATGGCTACTATGATAGTAACATATATATTGGGTTTCTATGCTAATATAACCAACTAAAGTTCTACCATTGAATACTAATCTATTGCTAAACCTAAAGATCAAATAACCATGCCAATGCTTCATATTAATCTCTAAATCCAATTGAAACTAGGGTTTCACCAAAATTTGAAGAAAAGGGGAAATAGCAAAGGGATTTCCGGACAAATAGAAAGGGATTTGAGAGGAGATACCTCGGGGAGGGATTGTGAGAAAGATCCTTGGAGGAATACTTCAGATCTTGCGGTTTTTGGAGAGAGGAATCAACTGGGCCAATGAACCCTAGCTGCCATGGAGGATTATGCTCGTGGGAGGAATGAGGTCTAAGCCGAGGAGGGCCTGCTTCCGTGTGATTTGGTAGATGCAAAGTGTGACGCCACATGACATGGCGTTGCACTACATAGTATGAAGCCATGAGCTGTGGCGCCGCACTTATGAAATAGGGGACCACAAGTCCATGGCAAGGACACGATGCCAGGTGCGCGGCGCCACTAGCCATGGCGTTCTTCAGTGTGCGGTGCCAGCTGTGATGGTGTTGCAAAAAGGGTTAGCCCTGGGAAATTGTTTTGGATAGAGTTCATTTTGTGAATTTGTTTTAAATAGGGGTTATTTTTCTTAAAATCGCCTCGCATTTGCTCCTCTTGTGTCGGTCATTTCATGCCATCTGATTTGACTAAGAGGTGGAAATACCTATAATATATTCAAACTGTAGGGGAAAAATGGTCCAAAACAGACGAATGATAGAAATGTTGCGTTCTTTATTATTAGGTATAGATAAATAAATATTTGAATAAAGATTTCTAAAAGCATATTAATAGTTTGCCAAAATCCCGTAGAGATTTTACCTAAAAAGAAACGGACGAAAAAGTCAAAGAGGGGAGATGTTTTTGAAAGAGCCCACATGGGAGGCACTTAGTGCGTGCTGCACATGGGCGGCCGACACTGCACGCCACGCGCGTCGCCTACTGTCGAGCCTCTAGGCCACGGTCGCCGACCCACCCGGGCTGCCTCACTAGCCGTTGTTGGGCAACTGCTGGCGAACCACCGCGGGTAGGTGACAGGCCCACCCAGGCTCCCATGTTGGCACTGCTGGGCAGCTTCCGCGGGCTGGTGGCCGGACCACCCAAGCCTCGTGAGCAGGCTGCCACCGTTGCGCCTTAACAGGCCACACGGGTGTGGCGCCAGGCCCACCCGACTGGTTGTTTTCTTTTACCCTTTTTCCTGTTGGTTTTAGTCCCACATGGGAACCCTAAGGTGGAGGGAACCCCTCCCTCCGTCTATATAAAGGGGTGCCCATAGGAGGATTAAAACACACCAATTTCCACTTGTAAATAAATAAAAGGCCTATGTTACCTATATCTTCTCTCTCTTATGACCATGGCCCCCTTGTTAGGGTTGTGCGAGCAAGGAGTTCTTCACCATGGAGCATTGTTGTGCTGCGGGATTTAGAACTAGGAGATCTACTTTCGCAATCTCTGCTGGATAGAAGAGAAGCGGGGGTCATCGTCAAGCATCATACGTGTGTGACTCCCTCTGGTGGAACCATGCTTCCGTTGCTAAGAGTTGTCGGGGATCCACAGGACATCATGACCTCGAGGTCAGTGTCAGGGCGTCTTCTTCATCCATGTTCCTCGTGGTATGTTAACCGCTCTCGGTCTTCAAAGGTATGAACACTGTATCCCCTCCCATTACTACAATACTAGTAGATAGATCCTGGCATTAGGGTTTCGATCATAGGAAAAAAATTGTTTTCTGCCCTCAAACCCCAATACTATCATCTCTTCTCTCTTACTATTCATGTGCTTCTCTTTCCAACAACCTTCGCTGTTGCAAACAAGTTTCCTTAGAATTATCTCCTTGTTGGCTCCATCCCACTCAACATAGATTTTCCACAAACTAAATCCTTTCTGAAGAACATACTTGTTATTTAACCAGAACTCATCATCTTCGCTAGCAAACTTATTATTGGCAATGTCCCTGTACTCAGCATCATCTCCTGCATGTGAAATATCTTCCTGCATACCACATATGAATAGAAAAATATAAGTTTAATCATAGTACAAGGATAAAGTGACATGGGTATGACCTATCGGGTCCCTATGGTTAGTTACCCTAGGCACATAAAATATTATGGCCCATGAAGCCCAAAGGAATCCATGAAGCACTCGTCGAATAAAGGCTTGCCTTGCCAATCAAAAATGTAATCATGAACTGACATAGAGGTCGAGTTGCACTTGTAAATCATGTAACCTCTCCGGATACGGCTCCAGGACCCAGCCTCTCATATAAAGGCGAGAAGGACGAACGGAGAGGGCACCTTAGTTTTCCATAAATCCACCATGATCTAGATTGCAACTAGCGAACCGGCAACTTTGTAACCGAGCTTTCTCCATAAGAAGACTAGATCGACTTACTTGTTTGTCTGACCAACTGACAAAATCCCCAGTGCTCTCTTTTCCACGAAAACCAAAGTCGATAACAATGGGCATTGTCGAGGTCACCCCTACACTGCTAGGAAAACGGCTATAGGCAATCCACACTTCTGTGGCGCACTTGCTAGTGGTGCCCCACGGGTAAAATAGCCGTGGCGCACTGCCCACAGGTGCCCTACGGGTCACTGCCGTAAGCGTGGCGCGCATGGGGGTGGTGCGCCATGGCTATGTGTGGTCCAGGGCACATGTGGCTGCAGCACACATACCCGTAGCGCACTAGGTCAAGATGCGCTACGAATGTGAAACTTAGCCGTAGCTCCCCCTAACCTAGTGCGATACGGGCATGTGTGCTGCAGCTGCTGGTCAACTTATCCGTAGGGCACTATGTCCTAGTGCCTTACGGCTAAGTGGCCTGCACCAAACTCCAACACCACCCCCCCCTCCCCGTGGATCGTCTTTTTAGGCTTTGCAAAAATAAAATAAAATGATAAACACTTCAAAAAAATAAAATAATTTCATATTTAGGTAGGTAACGTGGTATAGTTTGTAGGAAAATTAACAAACATGATTTTCCACTTTTTTCTGCAAAAAAAGTCATGCCACGGTAAAATGACCGTAACTTTTGCATACGATGTCGAAAAAAATCGTATAATATACCAAAATGACGAGAACAAGATTTCGCATCCGCTCACAACCACCGACGGTCGTTTAGCGATTATTTAGATTTTCAAAATTCGAAAAGAGTAAAAAGTTACAGTCAAAACACCGTTTTTCCTGCTAAAAAAAATAGAGGGCAACTTACCCGTAGCGCACCACCACCTAGTGCGCCACGGATAAGCTTGGGCGGGATTCAAATTTGAATCACCACCCCGCCCACCTACCTTTTCCTTCCCCCTTTTCCCTCCCCCTTTTCCCTCCCCCTTTTCCCTCTCCCTTTTCCTTTCCCTTCTCCTTCTTCCTTGTCCTTCTCCTTCTTCCTTCTTCCTTCTCCTTCTCCTCCTTCCCCTTCTCCTCTCCTTGCAGTGACGGTGCGACAACGTCCTCCTCCTCTCCTTGCAGTGACGGTGGCGCAGCGGCGGCGCAACGGCGGCCTCCTCCTCTCCTTGTACTGATGGCGGCGTCTGACCTCCCTTCCTCCCTCTCTTCCTCCATCTCTTCCTCCATCTCTTCCTCCCTCTCTTTCTCCATCTCTTCCTTCCTCCCTCTCTTCCTACCTTCCTTTCTCCAACCACACCCTTCCTACCACCTCGACGCCGGTGAGGACTAGAGCGGCCAAGGCCTCCCGCACCTCCCTGCCAGGGCCATGCTCCGGCGAGGTGACACGACTGCGGCGGCGATCCACGGACCCGATTGCTTTTGCAATTCAAAACGAGGGTGTTTTTGCATTTTTTTTGTTTTTTGAAAAACACATCCGGGGCGCACCATGTACCCCTACCCGTGGCGCACCTGGTAGTGCGCCACGCCTATCTCTATATAACCGTGGTGCACCAGGCAGTGAGCCACGGCTAGGAGATAGCCATAGCGCGAGGCCCGGGGCGCACCCCTAGTGCGCCACAGATGTTGTTTACAGGTGCGCCACGAACATGCATTTTCCTAGTAGTGCTCGTCAATTGGTGCCACCTATGGGAACTCTAAGCATTGACCTCATGGATTCGGCGGCTTCCCCTTTACTAAGCAACAACCCGGCGATAAAGATTGGCGAGCTCCATTACGATCTCGCTGAACCGCGCCCGCCCACCCCTTTATCGGCTCTGGTCGATTTTGACCAGGAGACCGATCTCATGATCGGAAGTTTCCACTTTCGTGTGGGAGAATCTAAGAATCTATGCCTTTCGGCTATGATCTACTCGGATCCGTCGGCCACACCTGCATCGCCTACGGAGACACCCACATCTTCCATCGGCTCAATAGGAAAGGCTGTAATTAACCTGACAGAAGCTGTGGAAACTCCACAGATCTGGAACATTTGGCTGATCGATACGACGGCCTCTCTTTCGGTTCAGACTCAAGTCAACACTATAGCGCAGCCCAACTTCATCAAGCATAGTTCTTGATGAAGCTGAAGAAAGCATCAACTTCAGAATCAGGAAGGGACCATCATACCAAGAACAAGACCCCTGGGACTTCACTGGTTCGCAAATCATGTCTCCTATGGGTACGGCAGCGATGATAGCCAATCATACATCATTCACCACTAAGTGTGTGCGATCCTGGAAGAAGGTGAAACCTCAACACTGGTGGACTCCAATGGTAACCCGATCATTAACCCTGATGATATTTTGTTGGATGATACCACAGGACGTCGTGAGGGGAGATAAGACCCGCCAGAGGGAGACTGCTGTGTTGTCCAAAGAGGTGGAGAACGCAACAACGAGCGCATAACACTTCGGCTACCTCCTTTAACCTGGCAGAAGGCCCGAGACGCCGTAACAGGTGTGGTGCTAATGACAGCAGATGCCACAAGAGAAGAATTGATGGCCAATTAGTACTTGCTGCACCACAAGAGGAGGGACTTCCTTCAACTACAGCAATCTCTTGATGAGAGGAAAAGGTTAGCTGATGAGTCCAGCATCCGCGAAAACAGCTCAGCTACACCCAAAATTTCATCAGCCTCACTAGAGGACCACAGCCTAGAAGAGGCACTTCACGTCTACAACGCATCCATGAGGACGAAAGGAATGATCTAGACAGTGATTTGGATATATCATTTATGTTAGTAGATTCTGCGAGAAATATCAAAGAAAAAACATCACATGCCACCCTTGTCGCGGCCTACACCTATCTCCTGAAAACCCAACTATCAATCGACAATCCGCGGACAGATTTTTCATCGCTCCTCCCTCATGGGACTGGGCATGGTAGGCGAGAGTCTTTCACAAGGAGAACAAGGAGTTGTGCAGCAACCCGATAAATCACCCCGTCGTCACAGAAGCCCTTGGCACAAGGGGAACACCCGATGATCAAGATCTCCTCACCACGAGTGATTCACACATTCCTCGCGTGGGGACGATGCCAGAAACGACATCACACAAAGAAGGGTCGATAGATCTAGGGTGAAGCACTGCAACCGAAGATATTCTGATGTAGAAAGCGATAACGAGCACGAACCTTGGGGCGTCAGTTGCTTTACCCGTCGGGTTCACAAGACCCTAGTAACCAAGGACTTCAAGATCCCTCATGACCACCAAAAATAGGACGGACTCTAGGAACCCGAGGCATGGCTCGCCGACTATTTGCAAACCGTCAAACTCGAAAGCCATAGCTATGAAGAGCCTCTGGTTCCATTTAAGTGGCACAACACGCTCATGGCTCAAGTAGTTACTCGAAGAATCCATCAGCACCTGGAGTGATCTGGAGGACAAGTTCATCTAAAACTTTTAATCCACATTGAAGTGACCCGCATCTATCAAGGAGTTACGAGCTTCCAAGAAGAAACCTGGAGACTCATTTAGAGCGTACATCCAACGCTGGAACATCATGAAAATTCTGTCAAGCATATCTCCGATGAAATAGCAATCGATGCTTTCAACGATGGTCTGCAGTGCAAGGGTTTCATCAAAGAGCTGGGACAGGTGAAGCAGGAAAGCATTTCTCAACTGATGGACATGGAAAACCGCTAGGTTGATGGTGAGGATGTTGTGCACAACAAACGCGGACGCTCACCCAAGGAGGATCACAATAGGCGCAACAATGACAACTAAAGAAGATGTGATGGATATAGTAGACCAAATTAAGTAGAAGTTGGCTTTGCCAGGGAGGATAATCAGAGAAGCGACTATCACAGTGGCGGATACCTTGGAAGCCAAGAGGAGGCAGGAAAAAGTAGGCCAACTCAGCCATATCGACCAAGGGGACCCCCGATGCCCTCAATGTAGATGTTAGAACGATCGTGCAATATGAAATTTTATGTCGACTCTGAGGGAGGCGACGATCGCCTGCCGAGAGGAGGCGGGAAAAAGTAGGCCAACTCAGCCATATTGACCAAGGGAACCCCGATGCCCTCAATGCAGATGTTGAAAGGACCGTGCAATATGCACTTTTACATCGACTCCGAGGGGAGGAAATGATCGAATCTCCTCATGAATTATTTCCGCACATTCCTCAGGATGCAGGCAGTATGCAACACAAAAGTGAATGATGCAACAAATCGGGGGTACACCGCCGCACCAGAAACCCTTGATCTTGCGGCACCACCACCTCCACTAGGGCCAGCATCGGGAGGGCATCCTCAACCCGCACGAAACATAAATCAAGAGTTAAGAGTATCCGAGGTCCAGAGGAGCAATGTATATGATCCAGAAGGGGTGCCCATCAAACAAGATCCAAGAACTGATCACCTAACAAGTAAATATGGCAATGACAATGCCGCCCCCAACTCCCGAATTCCTTCACTGGTCGAAATAGGAAATCACTTTTAGCAGAGCTGATCACCAACTTCGAGTACCTCGACCGGGTCATTCGGCTCTCGTTGTCAACGCACTAATTGGCGGGTTTGATATGAGCAAGGTCTTCATGGACACTCGGAGCAGCAACAACTTCATCTATGCCAAGACTCTACGAGCCATGAACTGTTCCTTAATGAATTTAGCGCAAACAGAAACATCCTTACATGGAATAGTCCTAGGTAAACCCCAAATTCCCCTAGGAAACATCTATCTTGATGTTGTCTTTGGATCACGAGATAATTTCAAGCATGAGAAGCTTGAATTCAAAGTCATGGACTGTCCATCAGAATATCACGCGATCCTGGGAGCCCAGCTTTCACAAAATTCATGGAGATACCATATTATGCCTAGCTGGTGATGAAAATGTCAGGGCCCAACAAGATCATCATAATGGAAGGAAGCTTCACCCAATCCGACAATTGCGACAAGGAATTCAACAAAATCTCTGAATCTTTCAGAATGGATACAAAGTTCAAGCAATTGAAGATATCAACGGATACAGAGCTCCTGCCGGAATCACGGGTTATTCTTGACCAAGCTTTTGACATCGCAAAAGATTCAAGGGATATCCATGTCCACCCCACGGATCCGGAGAAAACAACCTTTGTGGCCTCCAATCTTGTTCCAGCATAGGAAAGCGCGCTCATCGAGTTCCTCCATGGCCGTTGGGCGATGTTTGCATGGGTACCATAAGTTATGCCAGGAATCCCTAGGGAACTCCGTGAGCATGCACTCAATTTATATCTTGATGCCAGACCTATGAAGTAGTCACTTCGCCATTTCGCAGAACCCAAAAGAAAGGCCATTGGATGAGAAATTCATCGCCTTATGAAAGCCAAGTTTTTCAAAGAAATCAAGCAGGCACTGTGGGTCACCAACCATGTGTGCGTCCCGAAGAAAAATACCAAAGAGCTACGTATGTGCATTGCCTTCATCGCACTCGACAAACATTGTCCAAAGGATCACTTTCCGCTCCTGCAAATCGATCAAATTATTGATGCAACTACAGGATGCGAACGTCTTTCCTTTCTGGATGCATACCCTGGATATCACAATATTTAGATGAAATAAGTTGATCAAGATAAAAAACAGCTTTTATCACACCCTATGGTGTATTTTTTCTACACAACAATGCCCTTTGGCCTCAAAATCGTAGGTGCTACATACCAGCGGATGATCCAAAATTGCCTCGGAAACCATATTGGCAACAATGTTCAAGTCTACATCGATGACATCATCGTCACCACCAAAAAGGATTCGACCTTTATCAGTGACCTACGAGAAACATTTGATAGTCTCGACAGATATAAAGTGCACCTTTGGATTTCCAGTTGGGCAACTCCTCGGGTACCTAGTATCGACAAGAGGAATAGGGGCGAATCCTGAGAAGATACAACCAATACTCATAATGAAAAAGCCAACAAATCTTCGGGGGTGTCCAACAATTGGTCGGACGCGTGGCAGCATTAAGTAGATTCATCGCTCGACTAGGAGAAAAGACTCTCCCATTCTACGCCCTCGTGAAAAAACAGAAAAATTCGAGTTGACTGACGAGGCCCAACGAGCTTTTGAAGCACTCAAGAAGAAGCTTTCGACATCACCTGTCATCGTGTAACCTAAGGAGAAAGAGCCTCTGCTGCTCTACATAGCCACCACAAATCAGGTGGTCACTACAGTTCTGGTCGTCGAAAGACCCGAAGAAGGGAAAACCCACGGCGTCCAAAAGCCGTTATATTACCTCAGTGAGGTACTATCGCCATCCAAGTTATGCCAGAAACTTGCATATGGCATTTTCATGACAACACAAGTTATGCCATTATTTTTTGGAGCACCCGATACTAATAGTCAATGAAGCCCCTCTCTCCAACATACTCAACAATCCACAAGCCACAAGGTGTGTCTCTCTTTGGGGCATCGAACTATCCCCTCGAGATATCACGTACGAGAAGCGAAAAGCTATAAAATCTCAAGTGTTGCCTGACTTTATCATAGAGTGGACATAACTCTAGTGCGCAGGTCCCCGGATCTGTCTAGTGCATGGACAATGTATTTCGATAGATCCAAGCAAACAGAAGGAGAAGGAGCCGGAGTAATCCTGATATCGCCACAAGGCTACAAGATCCGATAAGTTTTGCGGATGAGGTTCCCCAACGCGTTGAACAATGAAGCATAATATGATGCCCTGTTGCACGGCATGCGCATGGCTGGATCCTGCGGCGCAACTCGACTCAAAATCTTTGGTGATTCAAACCTCGTGGTGCAACAAGTGATGAACAAGTGCGATGATATTAATGACTATATGGTCGCATATCGGGACCTGTACAACATCATGGAAGCCCACTTCGACATATGCGAGGTATCCCATATAAGCCGAGCAAGCAACAAGGAGGACGATAATCTTGCGAACATCCGGTCTTTATGTCTCCCTATGCCACATGTAGTATTTTGGGAGGAAATAATGGAATGTTCCATCAAGCCCAAGAAAGTTGTGGAAGCCACAGTGAAAACTACAGGCAAGAATGCCAAGTCAACAAAGGACTCGGGGGCTGCGCCAATGGAAGAACCCGAAGAGGAGAACCCTGAAGAAGAGCAGGAACCTGCAGAGGTCATGATGATATAATACACATGGATGAAAATGTATGTATCATACATGGTGCACAGAGAAATACCCAAGGACACAATCAAAGCACGACACATCACCTAACACTCCAAGGCCTTTAGAATCATCAACGGGGAACTCTATAAGAGGAGCATCTCGGGAGTACTGCAGCGATGCGTCACACCCGAGGAATGGAAGCTCATCCTCAAGGATATACATGAGAGAATATGCAGACATCACGCCCGTAGCCGAGCAATCGTAGCAAAGGCTTTCTAGGCAGGTTATGTTTGGCTTACGGTGGTCTAGGATGTGAAGGATATTGTGAGAACATGCGAAACTGGTCCCCATACCCTTGTCATGGCAGCCACGTCTTTCTTCTAATCGCAATTGACAAATTCACAAAGTGGATCGAGGCAGCACCTGTCACCAACTAAGACGCAACCTCAGTCGTAAACTTCATCAAGTCGATAGTCTTTCGCTCCGGGGTACCACATAGCATTATCACTAACAATGGCACAAACTTGGCATGCAATGAATTCAATGACTACTACAAGGAAATGGGCATACACGTCAACTACTCTTTGGTAGCCCACCCGCAAACAAACGGGCAAGATGAGAAAGTCAATGGCCTCAAGAAAAACTATTGGCTCCTCTTGATAGCGCAAAAGGCGCCTGGGTTGATGAAGTGCCCTCCGTCCTCTGGAGTTTACGCACAACCCCAAACATTGCTGCGTGACCTCTATTTTTCCTGGTCCACGGTGTTGAGGCTGTGCTTCTAGTCGAAATAACCCATGATTCCCCTCCGGTCGTCACCTATGATGAAGAATATTCACAATAAGCACTTGAAGATGATGTCGATGCACTTGACAAAGAAAGAGACATTGCTCTACGATGAGCAACAACATATCAGCAAAACCTGCGAAACTACCACAGCCTCGACTGTATCCTAGGTTCTTCGTCATGGCGGACCTAGTCATTTGCCTCAATTAAGATGGTCACCAAACTGGAATCGCTATGGGAAGGACCTTTCATCGTCACTGAAGTAATCCCTGGTAGGGCATATCGGCTACATGACACGAAGACTGGAGTTAAATACTCCAACTCGTGCAACATTGAATAGCTGCAATGTTTCTATGCTTAGGATATTTATTTTAAGCAATTTACCTTCAATAAGGCCTACAGCCAGGATATTCAGCCAAAGGATCACATTTTATGTACAATAAGGCCTATGGCCAGGCGATTAGGACACATGTCCCTCCGTACCCGAAGATGAATAAAACTAAGTTCCCGAAACTCAGTCTCAATTCTTCAAAATTTGATATCGTCTTTTATCGCATACCCGATACTCGGGGGCTCAACATAGCACAATCATTTAAAAATTCCCAACCGACACTCGAGGGATTCGCTAACTAGGGCAAGAAATATTTGGGTATGCTGTCCAGCTAAAAGCTTGACCTGAATAGCTGACTTAGCCCTAGCGCGCCAGGCAAACGAAAGGGTCTCGCATAGAGCAAACCCCTAGAAATTTTCATAAAAGTGCACACAAACACATGACTGAATCATATAAGAAGAAGAACAGACTTTACATACAATTTTCTACATCTTATATGCAGGAGTTTCTACAAGCACTAAGTTACACCTCAAAATTAAGGAAAAAATTCTTCGTCTTCATCCAAGCATCTGCAGATGATCCGAATAACAGGGTGACGAGCAGCCGTGTAGTTAGGTGCCCTAGTAAATCCACCTCCCGGTGGAGAAGGAAGACGCCGGGATATATCATCTAGATCGAGGGTCGGATAGTGAGCATGCACCCAAGCGAACGCTATTTTAGCACCCTCAACAAGTAGGAGTTTGATAAAATGATGAATCCTCTCACCTTTCCAAAATTTCATCATCAACACGACAAGGCCTTGAGGTGGGGATCCCGAGGAAACAACACATTATATACTCAAGATAAATCTTGGCGGTGGCACTCTATAAATTCCTTCACCTCGGATACTCGATCCTAGAGAAGGGCAAGCGTGAAAGCACGTTTTTGATTGGTTCAAAAATCAGCATCGGTACAACTAGAGGCTTCTATCAGCGCGTTCATACGAATACGCAGGAGGTGGCTCTCTTCCACCTCGCTTAATCGGATACCTAAAAAAAATCAAAACTCATGGTCATTTTATTTTCGAATGTATAAAAAGACTCGGGGGCTCTGCGAGAGAACTTACAAAGCATCTTCTCGCTTGCCCTAGAGATCTCTTCTAAAAGAAAGGCTTCACGGTCCAAGGTTTTCCGTGTTTTTGACTGGGAAATATCAACTATGGCTTGCATCTCCCGAAGATCAGCCTCCAATCGTTTTATGCGTTGGATCTTTTCAGCATACAAAGGAGGATCCACAATGCGGGTAACAACATTCCCAGAAATAGTGGAATCAGGTGGTGTTGCGCACATAGTAGAAGCATAAGCAACAGTCGAAGGACCAGAGGAATCCGACATCATCTGGGAAGACAGATCGCATATAAACATTCAGATATTCAGATACAGGTCAGGGTTCAAGCGACATAATAAAAATATATACAAGGATGAAACTTTGTTTCTAGTAGCATAACCCGATAAACAGCAAGTGATCGAAGGAGTCTTTTACAACACAAAATAAAGGAGCTAATGTGATCTAAAGCTAGGCAGTTTTCACAATGGAGGCAGTTGTGCTAGCCGAATGAGCATAGGCTGTAGGCTTTGTGGGAGCGGCACCACTAGCCGAAGGTGTACCGGCCAAAACCTTAGCAACATGAACTTCTTACCCCAGGCTAATCGAGAGAAGAATACGCAAAAATTTCCTCGCCCTCTTTATGTAAGGCTTGAGGTCGATATCTTTGCCGGCATCATTGACTGGAAGAGAAGAGATAACCTTATTCTAGTTGATCTTCTCGTCATGGGCCATGTCCAACGCCATTGAAATTTTTGCTCCATTCTTTGACTACGACAAACTATACCCCATCGGGGGGTTAGGATCGACATTGAAGACGGTCACTAGATCATTCAGATCAGCGGGCACTTACTACTTGGGGAAGATTTCAGCATGCGGACTTTTGAAGGCGTGGCACGAGCGAATCAGAAGATTGCACCCATGAACGATGTTTGCTTCCAAGACCCCAACAACATCTGACAAAGGATCGGATCGTTGATCCTCTTCCAAAGTTAGGGATTGGCCGGTAGTTTCTGCAGAGAAAAAAGCAGTAACTCAGACCTCGATAAAAATCTGACAAATAAAGATCATAAAACATGTGGTACAACGTACTTTGTCAAGGAGGAATTCGGGGCCTCTATGCGAAGCCGAAGATCCTCGTCTCGGACAGCTACGACGTCAGCTTTCTTCTTGAAGGACTCGGCTTCATCAGCGACAGTCTGTTTGGCTTCCTCAAGCAATGATTTCATCTTCTTAAGTTCGGCCTCCAGCTCATCCACCTGTTGCAGAGCTTGGTCCTAAATAGCCGTAGATTCCTTAGCAGCTGCTGCAACAAATATGATTATAACATCGGGTAAGTGAAATGTTAGCAAAAGGATACAAGATGAGAACAAGGAAAAGCAGTACCTTTGGACTCTTGGGCTTTGTGATGGATGTTGATGAATCGAGAGGCCATTTTTACCATCTCACGCATCAGTGGTTGCACAAGACGAGAAAAAACACTCGGGGGCTGAAGCAGAGAAAAATCTTAGAAAATAAAAAGAAGCACGGTACTCACATCTTTCATGTTAGGCTCTGGCAGATTCTCTGCTATCGCCTCGTCCTTGCCCATAGTTTTATTCTTCTTAAAATGTGGATCGAGAGGTGACGATGCTGCGTCCTTCGGGTCCAGCTTTGCGGCAGCCTTCTTCGAAGGCCCGGCTGAACCTATTGGCTAGACCGAGGATTTGGCCGGAGGAGACCGAGCAGAAGCACCAATCGGCGACTTTGGAGTATTTTCCTCATCCTCGTCACTTCTGGAGAAATAAGAAATTAATCGGGTGGTCGCTTTAACTGAATGATACAAACAACAATAAGTGGCAAGCAACTTACGATTTGATGTCCTGCAATATTCAAAATATACCCATCAGGGGAGGAGCAATGGAAACAGGTTTGTCATTTAGCGGCTTGGAGCCTGTTGAATCGTCGGAATCTTCGACCATTTCAACAGGCTCAGCATGTTTCCTTTTCCTGGATGCTACTACTACCTCGAAATCCTTAGAATGAGCTAAGGGAACTGACACGGTATCACGAGCTGAGTTGGCAGTGGAAGCCTCGTCATCCTCAGCTGTGCGTGGAGCTTCAACATATCCTTCGGATATGGTGGTGCTGTCAGGCAGCTCGGGAAATGGAGGCATAGATGACAAATGATTGTGGTTCTTCCAAGAAAACCACAAGGAAAAGAGTCAAACCAAGAAACTCCAAAAAGAGTGGCATAAAATTATAAAATGCAAGAACACGAAAAAACAAACTTCAGGCACCAAGTTCTTCTTGCCGAAGAGTTTCACCTGACAGTTAGAAGGGACTGGGTTTTTCTTCGTCAAGGTTGGGAAGGAGCGCACCCTATTTTCCACGAGATCAAGTGGCAGATCCTCGGGTGTAATCGTCATTAGGTCCTTCCTGCCAGCATAAGTCCACATGCCATCCAGTTGGGCCTAGAGAGGTTGGATATGAATCTGCAAAAAGTATGCCAGGATCCGTAGACCCAAGAATTATGCGGTACACAACTCCCTGATTTGGTTTAGAAGTGGATGGATTTCCTTCATATCTTCGGCAGAGGGGTGATACTCCCAAGAGTTAAGCCTCCGACAAATTTTCTTCGGGTCAAAGGGGATAACCCAAACTTCTGACCCTCAACTTGCCGGTCCTTGATGTAAAACCATTTTGACTTCGAACCTTGGATGGACTCCATAGTTTTCAAGTCAAAATAGTTGGCATCGGAACGGATGGAGATAATTGCGCCTCTGAAGTCATGGATGACGGTATCATAGGCGCTTCGGCAAACAAAAAAATGTTTCCACATGCCCAATGTGAATGGATCCCGAGGAAACTCTCATAGAGAGTG
The DNA here is from genome assembly GCA_916181665.1 of Avena sativa. Lineage (NCBI taxonomy): Eukaryota > Viridiplantae > Streptophyta > Magnoliopsida > Poales > Poaceae > Avena > Avena sativa. Next base: position 260,052,989 of record OV702281.1, read on the forward strand.
ATGAAAAAGAAATGTGGAGGATGGAATTCGGCGTGATCTGGTAGATCTGCATGCCGTAAACAAAGAGAATCCCACGAAAGAACTCTTGGGATGGGAGAGATAGGACATGATACAGGAAGTAGAGGAACATTACCCGTCACCCCGATTCGGGTGCAGGCACGAACTCATAGCCATGCATTCTGATAGGTACGGCCTTGCAAATGTGTCTAGCTATGGTGGTGGAACCAGGTATTTGAACTATCATAACATGCTTCAATTTTGTTGGTTGAATCTTACTAGTGCATGCAAATTCTTCTGTAACAAACGAGTGCGATGCTCCAGAATCAAAAAACACTCTTGCAAGTACTGAGTTAACAGAAAACATACCCAGCACGACATCTGGCGCTTCCTGAGCTTCTTTGTCATTCATGTGAAACAGACGGCCATAGCGGTTGAGTGAGTTCCCTGGGGAAAATCTCCTTCCAGGCTGAGCATGCCATTCCTGCTGACCTGGTGCATTCACATTGGTGGCTGCTGCAAGATTCTTGGGGCACTTGTTGGAGTAGTGACCCTTGAATCCGCATTCAAAAGAAGTAATCAGATACTTGACTTTTCCTACAACATGCACGCCATTGCTTCCAATCCTTGGGGCATTATTGTTGTTGTTGGTGTTGTTGTTGTTGTTGTTGGACTTGGGCCGTGCACGGTTGAAATTGTTGGCGTTGCCAGGGTTGTTGTGGTTTCCTCGGGGCCTTGGGTTTCTTTCCCCACGGTTGGGATAGTTCGGACGGGGCATAGAGGGTCTATTATTTCTCGGGGCATATCCTGCAGGTGGGTTGGGGCGATACTTTGGGGTATGGTGGGATCCTGGTTGATGCATCATTTGACGCTTGCGATTCTTGTTGGCTTGGTTGATCTTGCCTTCCAAATGGATTGCAGAATCCACTAAGGCTTCAAGGTCAGCGAAGGGAATGTTGACCAGCACTGTCTCCATCTCATCATGCAGACCGTTCAAGAATATATCCTTCTTCTTTTCTTCAGTACCAATCTCATCAGGGGCATACCTAGATAGAGACAGAAATCTATCATGGTACTATACCATAGTCATCCTTCCCTGCTTCAGCTCCTTGAATTCATCCCTCATTCACAAAATCAAACCTGGTGGTACATGGGTTCGGCTGAACTTGAGTTTGAATTCATCCCAAGCCATCATCTGTCCCCCATTCATTGTACGAATGCTATTCCACCAAGCTCTTGCATCACCTGTCAGATAATGGGTGGAAAACAGTACTTTCTCATTGGCCTCCACTCCTGTGACCTCTAAGTTGTTCTCCATGGTCTGCAACCAGTCATCAGCATCTAATGTCTCTTCAGACTTACTAAATATGGGGGGATTGGAGTTTTGAAAGTTCTTAAGCTTGGATCCATGGTTGTCCTGGTTTCCATGGCCTTGATTATTATGGGCCATCTGAGCTATCTATTGAAGGGTGGCTAAATTAGCTTGACGTTCAGCTCTTCCAGCTTCACGGTTAGCAACTAGCATTTGTAGGATTTGCAGCATTGGATCCTAAGATGAACTGCTTCCTTAGGGAATTCCGCGATTCATCTGAAGATTGAGATAGATAGTGAGACAAGAGGGAAATTTCTAAGGTTCATGGATTTGTTTTTGAAAATCTTTTCAACTTTGAGTTTGACTCTGGTTTTGCCAACTAGCAACTTCCTTTTCATTTATTCATTCATTCATTCATAGCACCCAATATAAACACACACCACACTAGGGTAACAAATGGTTTTAGGAACCATTCTGTGAAGCTACGATACAGTGGGACCGGATAAAACTCACGCCTACGATAGTGCCCTATTGTGACTACTCATCATCATCAGTATGGAAGTCCATGTCGAGGTCCTCCAGGTAGTCATCATCGTCACTGAGGTAGGAGTAGGGATCTCTACTGGTATCTTCACCTTCCTCCTCCTTCTCTTCAAGTTGGGTCACCTGATCACGGATGATCCTCTTAAGAGTGTCCACCCTCTTGCAAAGACGATCAATGGTGCGATCCTTCTTATCACGCTGACGACAAAGTGAATAGCGCTCCTTGGCAAGGATGGCGAGGGTCTGGTCCTTCCTGACTGCAATGGCATGGTTGTGGTTGGCGTAGGCGCAAGCGTTGTCCAACTCCTTCTGCCTATCATACATCATGAAGTCGAGATGATCCACCTAATGCTTCAGCTCCGGATGGTCTGGCACCTCCAATGGCTGTCCCATAGAATCACGCCTTGCATAGTAAGCAAAGCGAGTGCCATTGATCTGGTTGATGTTTTTCCCACACAGACAGGCAATAGCCTCCTGCATAGTCCTGGCGAGTCCGTCTAGCTAGTTGTTCTCCCTCAAGCTGAATTAGATCTTCTCTGAGGTGGGTGCCTCCATCTTGCCTCTGGGATCTACAACTATCAGCCACTATAGTTCTCCTCCTTGCTGATCATTGAGATATGACCCGAAGAACTCGGGGTGTGGGCATTTAAGAAGTTCCGAGAGTTGGCTTAAATATTGCTTGAAGATGAGTTCTCCTCTGTTGCCCAACTGGTAGAACTTGATATACCTGACTTCCATCTATAAGAATGTAGGATGAGTAGGTTAGTGGGGTGATCAAGTGTGTCAAATATTATGTAGGATTGCAAGAATTTTTTAGGAACATGAATTTTCTTGAAATAATCTTAGGGATAAGAATGAGAATAGGTTTTCATACATACTCACTTCTTTTGTTTTGAAACTAAGTTTTTGATTCAAGTATCCATTCTAACTAGGGTCTCCTTGATACGTCGAAAACGTATCTATAATTTTTGATGCTCCATGCTTGTTTAGTATCTACTTTGCTTTACTTTGTCTACACTTTGAGGTGTTTTTACATGTTTTCTGGTACTAACCTATTAACAAGTTGCCACAGTGCCAGTTGCCTGTTTTCTTCTGTTTTTGGTTCTAGAAAGGTAGAAAATCAATATTCTCGAAATTGGACGAGCCAAAAGCCAAAGTCAATAACTTTCTGTGGGGAACAAGAAGTCCAGAGGGGAGACGGAGAAGCGGGCCAGGGTTCCCAGACCCCCCTAGGCGCGGGTGGGCCCTGCCCTGCACCTAGGCAGGGTGTAGGGCCCCTGGACGCCTCCTCGTCCTCCCTCTTCGCCTATAAGAAGCCCCCGATGCAGAAACCCTAAGTACCCGATCAATATTCCATGAAACCTTCTTTAGCCACCGCCACTGTCATCCCTAGATCGGGGGGATCTGAAGTTCTTCCCGGCACCCTGCCGGAGGGAGATCATCCCGGAGGCCTTCTCTCTGGTATGATGCGTGAGTAGTTCCACCTTGGACTATTGGTCCATGAAGTAGCTAGATGGTTGTATCTCCTCCTTGTGCTTTCATGTATAGATCTTGTGAGCTCCGTTCATGATCAAGATCTAATCTATTTGTAATCATGCATGTTGTGTTTGCGGGGATCCGATGGATATTGAGATTATTATGTTGGTTTGATTAATGGTTTTGTCTTTATGAGTCTATCATGTCTGTGTTGTTTGTGATCTTGCATGCTCTTCGGTTTTAGTAGCTTTCTTGGCCAAGTAGTTGCTAGTGACTCCAAGAGGGGGTATTTATGCTCGATAGTGGGTTCATGCCTCTAGTTTCCAAGGGAAGTGATAGAAATTTCTTCGGTTGTAGATGTGCGGTTGCTACTAGGGAGAAAACAATGGTCTCTTGTTCATGGAACATGTGGACTGTTTACGTTACACACTTTGCTTAAAGCAGTTGTCTGTTGCGTGCAACTTAATACTGGAGGGGGTTCGGATGATAATCTGAAGGTGGACTTCTAGTCATAGATGCAGTTGGATGGAGGTCTATGTATCTTGTATTGCCCAATCGAATCTCATAGGATCTTTTTGACTAGTAATTTCATTGTTATGCCTTGCTCAGTTCCTCTCAATTGCCCCGCCGTAATTTGTTTACCCTTCATGCCATGTTGTTTATCTAAGGAGAGCACCTCTAGTGAACTATGGACCTCGGTCCAATCTTTACCATTGATACATATTCCACTATTACTTGTTTACTTGCTTCAAACAACCATTACCTTCCACACCATATGTTTACTCCTTTGTTACAGCAAACCGGTGAGCTTGATAACCTCACTAATTCGTTATGACAAAGTCTTGAGTTTGTGTTGTGCAGGTATCCACGTTGTTTGCAACACTTGTGTGACGTTTCCTTCCTCCTTCTGGTTCGATAACCTCGGTCTGAACTGAGGGAAAACTTGTTGCTGTGCTCTTCACACCCTGCGCTTGGGGTTACCAACAAAGTTCCATGTCGAGCACCATCAAGTCTTTTTGGCGCCGTTGTCGGGGAGGCTAAGGACGTCTTCACTAGGGAAGTCCTCCACTTCCTTTCTCTTTACTTTTTTTAGTTTGCTTAGTTTCTTTTTCTTGGTTTTGTTTACCGCTTTTCAAAAAACCCAAAAAATTAGTCTAGTTTGGTTTTCTTGCTTTATTCAGAAACACAAAAAAATTAGTTCCTTCTCTAGCTGCTGCTATTTTTGGCTTGCCCACCTTCTGCCAAAATGAACTCTGCTGAGAACACCAAGTTGTGTGACTTCACTAGCACCAACAACAGTGATTTCCTAAGCACTCATATTTCTCCACCTTCTCCCGATGCTATCTTTTATGAAATTAAGCCTGCTTTGTTGAATCTTGTGATGAGAGTGCAATTTTCTGGTGCTAGTTATGATGATCCTGCTGCCCATCTCAATAGCTTTGTTGAACTTTGTGAGATGCAAAAGTATAAGGATGTAGATGGAGATATTATTAAGCTCAAGCTTTTTCCTTTCTCCTTGAGAGGAAAAGCTAAAGAATGGTTGCTATCCTTGCCTAAAAATAGTATTGATTCTTGGACTAAGTGCAAAGATTCTTTTATTGGAAAGTACTATCCTCCTGCTAATATTATATCTATGAGAAGTGACATTATGAAATTTAAACAACTTGATCGTGAACATGTTGCTCCAGCTTGGGAAAGAATGAAATCTTTGGTTATGAATTGCCCCACTCATGGACTCATTGCTTGGATGATTATCCAGACTTTTTATGCAGGTTTGAACTTCTCTTCAAGAAATCTGTTGGATTCAGCTGCTGGAGGTACCTTCATGGGCCTCACTTTGGGTGTTGCAACAAGGCTCCTTGATAATATGATGGTTAACTACTCTGAATGGCATGTTGAGAGAGCTCCACATGGTAAGAAGGTAAATTCTGTTGAAGAAACCTCCTCTTTGAGTGATAAGATTGATGTTATTATGGCTATGCTTGTTAATGGTAAAGCTCCTATAGATCCTAAGAGTGTTCCCTTAGCCTCTTTGGTTGCTCAAGAAGAGCAAGTTGATGTGAACTTCATTAGAAACAACAATTTCAACAACAATGCCTATAGGAATAATTTTGGTAGCAACAACAATTATAGACCTTAACCTCCGAATAATGGAAATTCCTATGGAAACTCCTACAATAATGCTAGAAGTGCCCCCTCTGAACTTGAAATCATGCTCAAAGACTTTATTAGTAAACAAACCATTTTCAATAAGGATATGGAGGAAAATATTTTAAATGTTGAGAAAAATATATCCTCTCTGTCTGAAGCTCAGTCCTCCTTGATTAATAAAATGGCTGCTAAACCGAAAACTATGGAAAGTACCTTTGCTACTGCTCATGCCATACAAGTTACTATTGATGAAAATGTTAGGCTGTTAGCTCAACTTCATCCTAGGTGGGAAAGGGAAGCTGAAATTGATAGAAACAATACTATGTGCACCATCACCACTAAACCACAAGTAGTCCCTATTCCTCCTCCTACTATGCCTAAGCCTATTGAACCTACTACTAGTGATGCTAAGTTTGACTTTGATATTGATGGTTGCAATATTTCTCAAGTGATTATGTTCCTACAAAATCTTGCTAGAAGTCCTGATGCTAATGATATGCATGTTTCTTTTACTAAACACATTACATATGCTCTTATTAAGATTAAGGAAGAGAAGCTAAAACACACAGCTTCTATTCCCAGGAAAGTAGAAGATAGTTGGGAACCCATTATTAATGTGCAAGTGAATGAGTTTGATCTCAAAGCTTCATGTGATCTTGGTTCTAGTGTCTCTATTATGCCTAGGAAGATTTATGAAATGCTTGATTTGCCACCATTGGAAGATTGTTATTTAGATGTCCCACTCAATGATAATTCTAAGAAGAAACTCATGGGGAGTATTAATGATATTCTCATTATGGTTAACAATTCTTATGTCCCTGTTGATTTCTATGTTTTGGATGTTGAATACAATGCTTCTTGTCCTATTAATTTGGGAATACCTTTTCTTAGAACAATTGGTGCCATCATTGATATGAAAGAAGGCAACATTAAATATCATTTTCCATTCAAGAAAGGTATTGAACACTTCCCTATGAGGAGAGAGAAGTTGCCTTTTGCTCCTCCTTTGAAAGCAAGGTTTGATGTGAATGCTTCCTCATTTGAAAATACTTGATTCTTCTTACTTCTTGTGCCTAACTTAAAGGCGTTAAAGAAATACTTGTTGGGAGATAACCCAAGATTTTCCATGAGTCTTGAAAGTTATTACTTCAGTAATGACCTCTCCTTATCCTTTTTGTTTGCTTTTTGTGCCAAGAATGACCTCTAATGAGAGGGAAGTAAGATTTGGGGAGTTGCTGTCCCAAAACAGATTTCTGTCCTCCACCATAAAATTTCGTGAGGAGTCTCGTTAACTCGGATTGAGCTCAAAATTCCCGAATACATCCCCCAGTATGTTAGAGAGTTTTCGTTAGTTCAACACTTTTTTATTTGAGCAACAGAAGATTTTAGAAAAAATTGGTTTCTACCTGCTGGTCTGTTTTGACAGATTTCTGCCATTATGTGCATTTGCTTCTTATTGATTCCTTTTTTGAGTTCTCTTAAGGTGAATTGAACTTTTTGAAGGAGTTACTACATTATCTTGTGTTTTTAGTGAAAAGCTTTGCTGTTCCAAAGCTTTGCCAGAGGTCTAATATCTTTTGAATAAACTAATGTTGCTAATGAAGATTGTGTTAAGTTTTATAGGAAGGAAAAATTTCAGGTGTAGAGAGAGAATGATGCAATGAGATGAAGAATGGACAAAAGCTCAAGCTTGGGGATGCCACCATGGTTTCACCCCAAGAAATATCCAAGAGGTACAAGTATCAAAGCTTGGGGATGCCCAAGGCATCCCCTTCTTCATCAATAAAAAGCACAGGTCTGTTTAGATACTTCATTTTTATTGTTTCATGCACAGTTGTGTTGTTCTTGGAGCGTCTTAGTTTTTGTTTTCTTTGCTTAGGTTGCTTAGTTTTCTTGAAAGTAGTTTGGACCCCCGTTCTCACTGTGTTGTTTTGCAATAAGTTGCCTAGTGTTGGAAAGGAGTAGTAAGTTCTTGCTTGTAAGTGCAAGAGGAGCTTGCATTGACTATGACTTAGACTTTAGCATGACATGCTAGGTGTTGTTTTGACCTTTTTCTTAGTGATTATTGTTGTAGCATGTTTTGTTCCAAACAATTGGGATTGCTTAGTGTTCCTTGAAGAAATTATGCATTGTTTTAGCATGCAAAAAGCATAGTATTGTGGTATTCTCCTTTGATGCTTTGTTTGGGTTGACTTGGCACATGCTCACACCATGTTATGACTATGAACAAGTCACCATAGCCTCTATGATCATTTGGTCCTTGACTTGTAGTACCACTCTATGCTTTGATTAGTATTTCTTTGTTGCTCTGCATTATTATGGCCATTATTGCTCTCTTAGTGGTTGCTCCCTGTCTTCTGCTAGCCTCCACTTGTATGAGTAAGCTCTACTCATGCTTCCGACTCCCAAGAAACCAAGTTATTCCAAAGTATCCACTATAAATTCCTATGAATGGTGTGTTACACCATTCCAAGTATATTCTTGTTTTCAGCTATCTTCTAATTAAAAACTATTTTGTTATGTGAAAACTTAGTGATTAAAGCCCTCACAAACTTGATGGCACACTTTATATTCTTTGCCACTAATAAACTTGAACCATTGTGTCATCTATGTTGTATATTCTTGCACTTATACGTTGGAATTAGCAGAACCGTGCTGTCACGGGGAACGTTTTCAACATTGCACTTTTACTTTGTACTCAGTTGATATCATGCTCTTTTGTCTATGGATGTCACCGGTGTGAAATAAAGAGGGAACTTGTAAGTCCATGGAGTTGTATTCTGTGTTAGAGAAATGCCTGGGCCTCTAGCCTAAGCCATGCCTAATCATGGTGGAAACTTGCATCATCACCATAGTGAGCTATCTATGAAGCATCCTCAATAAAAAGCTATGCATATGGTAAATAAAAAGATTGTTGAGATCCTCATTGTCTGCTTGCCTTGTCATTTTGGTTATGGGAAAGCTCATGTACCATGCAAGGGGTACCCTGTTGGCGGTTCTCTATGATATGCAAATACTTACAATGACAAGAACTTACAGGTGACTGAAGTTGAGTAGAATGAGGTGTGGCCCTCGTATTCAAGGGACATGAGATTGCCAGCTTATACTTTGTCAAGCATATACTCCATCTTTGTTCACTTTAACCCTGATCACTTCAAGATGCTTATGATAGGGGCAATGAGGGCTTAAAGATAACAAGTACCATAATTTTTGGAAGCTCTTTTTGAAACTTGAAATTCCTGCTTCCTTTTGTGAAGGGCCTTTCTTCCACCATTATGTTGAGTCTCCACCTTCTACCTTTAGGCACAATTAAGAGAGCATAGTTGTCATTCTATATGTAGTGTTCCAAAGCTTATTGATTGATGCATATTGTGATATTACTTGTTCTTGTGCTATTTGTTTCTAGTCACCCTTGTGAACTTTGAAGGTGTCCTATGCATCTATTTGCTACTCTATGAGGGACAAGCTGATGGCCACTATGCTATGTTTTCTGTATGTGAAACAAACAAACGTTTTTCAACGCATGTTATTCATGATCTTTGTTTGTACCCTTTCATGTTGCATGAGTTACTATGTCCTATTGTTAGAACTCCATCTTTCATGCACATGTTTAGAGTTCTTTGATCCCAGCTTTCAATGCTTGCAAATGGTTAGATCTTTATTGTGAGGGTGCATGTCACATCAAAAATTATTCTTTTTATCACTTACCTACTCGAGGACGAGCAGGAGTTAAGATTGGGGATGCTTGATACGTCAGAAACGTATCTATAATTTTTGATGCTCCATGCTTGGTTAGTGTCTACTTTGCTTTGTCTACACTTTGAGGTGTTTTTACATGTTTCCTGATACTAACCAATTAACAAGTTGCCACAGTGCCAGTTGCCTGTTTTCTTCTGTTTTTTTGTTTCCAGAAAGGCAGAAAATCAATATTATAGGAATTGGATGGGACAAAAGCCAAAGTCAATAACTTTTCGTGGGGAACAAGATGTCCAGAGGGGAGAAGGATAAGCGGGCCAGGGTGCCCAGACCCTCCTAGGCGCGGGTGGGACCTGCCCCACACCTAGGCAGGGTGTGGGGCCCCTAGCTGCCTCCTCAGCCTCCCCCTTCGCCTATAATATGCCCCTGATGCAGAAACCGTAAGTACCGATCAATATTCGACGAAACCTTCTGTATCTTCTGCCACTGTCGTCCCTAGATCCGGGGGGGATCTAAAGTTCTTCCCGGCACCCTGCCGGAGGGGAGATCATCCCAGAGGCCTTTTCTCCTGTATGATGCGTGAGTAGTTCCACCTTGGACTATGGGTCCATGTAGTAGCTACATGGTTGTATCTCCTCCTTGTGCTTTCATGTATAGATCTTGTGAGATCCGTTCATGATCAAGATCTAATCTATTTGTAATCATGCATCTTGTGTTTGCGGGGATCCGATGGTGAAAGAACATGTGGGCCCCCATGTGTGGTTTTGGTAATTAATGACAATCTTTATGGACTAATGTGTGTATTAAGTTGCACTTGTAGGATTTGTCCATTGGCATCGCTTGGAGTTTGTGTCGGCTTCAAGGTCGATGAAATGAGAATAAGATATGTTGTGCAAGCTCAAAATGCACCATCTATAGAAGATATCATGTTTGATGCTTGCCATCCTCGGTGATCATGGATCGATGATGTGGAATCAAGAAAGACGTTCCATCTTGAGAAGGGCAAGATCGTCTACATCGAGGTCAAGTGGAATGCTCAAGGAAAGGTATAATCTTGATAGGTTTTCCCTTTTGCCGGTCTCATGTTTTGTGTGGGAGACTGGGTTTAAGATAGATAGCCGTACTATCAAGAGGGGCTCTCGAATGAGTAACTCGATCACATCGTTCGGAGAGAGCTCAAACCTTTGCATACTTGCATCATCGTATTTGGTTGTTATTTGGTCTTATCCATGTGAGCATATAGAGATTGTGGTAATCTCCATAACAAGCTCTTGGTCATCAAAATCGGATCTTCCATTCGTATCTTATTGCGATTTTGAACTTGGCGGTTTTTAGGTCTCTAACCAAATGAGGCATCTCACATTATTATACTTGATACTTTCTCACTTGTGTCGTCCTCTTTCCAACGCAATTGGAATCGGGTCAATCGGAGCTACCGTTCAAAAGTTATGACCGTTCTAATATTCGCCGATTTTATTCTAAAAAGAAAAAGGAAATTCTGTTTTCTAGGTCGGGCGGTAGTACCACCCGAGCGGGTCGGTACAACCGCCCGCATCTGAGAGACACGCGCTTATCTGCTGCCCTATCCGGTTGCTGGGTCCGGCACTACCGGGCTGGCCCGGTAGTACCGCCCGGGTGGGCCGGTACTACCAGTCGGCCCAGGTACACCAGCCCAGCCTCAGCCTGCTTTGCTGCACGCGCGCGCGGCTGGCAGATCTGCTCGCGCTAGGACCCGCCGCTGCGTGTTGCTCTGCCCCGTTGACCCTCGCGCAGTGCGTCGCTGCCGCTATTCCCGTGCCCAGGCCCCCGCGTTGACCAAGCCGCGCGCCTGCTGACGCGATTGCTAATGCTGCTTTGCCCGCGCGCGTGTTGCTCTGGCCCCACACTGGCCCGCACTGGCCGCATGCGCGCCCACGTGACCGCCTGCTGCCGCGTTGCTGCTGCTGCGCTGCGCGCTTGCTTGCTGGCTCGCTGCTCGCGCGCCGCCGCTGGCCCCGCTCGCATGCGCTGCTCCCCCCATCTGCTGTTTCCTTTTTTCTTGGGCACATGCGGTAGTACCGGTTTTTTCTGGTACTAAACCGGTACTACCTTTCCAAACAGAAAATAGCCCCAACGGCCAGATTTTTGGGGCTCCCATTTAAGCCTTTGCCCGTTTTGAGTTTAGTTAGCTTCTCTCTTATCTATTAGGCTAAGCTTTGTCCACACTTGCTCTAGATTTTGAATCTTGCCTAATCTCTTCCCCTCCGATGATTCTTTCCCAATTTTAAGTGGAAGAGAGAGGAGATCTAGATCCACGTTTTGACCTAACCGATTCATCTCTTTGTGAGTGTATCTTTGGGGATCTAGATTTTGGTGGATTTTGTGTCTCTCTTTGATTCCTCCTCTCTTGTTCCCCCAATAGCTTTAGTAGCTTTGTTGGAACTTGAAAGTGAAGGATCTGAGCACCTTTGTGGTGTTCTTGACATTTGCATTTGGTGCATCGGTTTGAGTTCTCTTCGGAGGATTTGATTTGAGTTACTCATTGGAGCTTGTCCCTCTTGGGTTCTTGGAGCCCTAGACGGTTTTCTGGCCTTGGTGGCATTGTGGCCTTTTGTGGCATTTGTTGGGACCCTCCAATTAAGTTGTGGAGAAGTGCCCCAACCTTGTGAGAGGTTTCGGTTGCCACCGACAAGGAGGCCTTTTGTGGCGTTGGTGATTTGATACCACCCCCTCTCCAAATGAGAAATACTCCATGTTGGGAGGAACTCGGTAAAATATCGTCGTCCCCGCGTGCCTCGGTTATCTCTATACCCGAGCTCTTTAATTATGCACTTTACATTGTGATAGCCTTCGTGCTTGAAGTAATATATATCTTCCTATCACATTGTTGCTTGTATTGCTTAGGTGAAGCTTAGTTGTTCTAGGTTGTGCTTAACAAAGTAAACACTAGTTTTATTCCTCCTTTGTTGAGCCACTCTAGGAAAAGTTTTAATCGTCTATTCACCCCCCTCTAGGCGACATCCGTATCCTTTCAGATGGATATTGGGATTATTACATTGGTTTGATTAATTGTTTTGTCTTATTGATTCTATCATGTCTGTGTTGTTTGTGATCATGCATGCTCTCCGTTGTTAGTAGCTATCTTGGCCAAGTAGTTGCTAGTGACTCCAAGAGGGGTCATTTATGCTTGATAGTGGGTTCATGTCTCTAGTTTGCAAGGGAAGTGATAGAAATTTCTTCGAATGTAGATGTGCTATTGCTACTAGGAAGAAAACAACGGTCTCTTGTTCATGGAACATGTGGACTGTTTACCTTACACAATTTGCTTAAAGCAGTTGTCTGTTGCATGCAACTTAATACTGGAGGGGGTTCGGGTGATAACCTGAAGGTGGACTTCTAGTCATAGATGCAGTTGGATGGCGGTATATGTATCTTGTTGTATTGCCCAATAGAATCTCATAGGATCTTTCTGACTAGTAATTGCATTGTTATGCCTTGCTCAGTTCCTGTCAATTGCCCTGCTGTAATTTGTTTACCCTTCATGCTATGTTGTTTATCTAAGGAGAGCACCTCTAGTGAACTATGGACCTCGGTCCAATCTTTACCATTGATACATCTTCCACTATTACTTGTTTACTTGTTGTAAACCACCATTACCTTCCACACCATACATTTAATCCTTTGTTACAGCAAACCGGTGAGCTTGACAACCTCACTAATTCGTTGGGACAAAGTCTTGAGTTTGTGTTGTGCAGGTCTCCACGTTGTTTGCAACACCTGTGTGACGTTTCCTTCCTCCTTCTCGTTCGATAACCTCGGTCTCAACTGAGGGAAAACTTGCTGTTGTGCTCTTCACACCCCGCGCTTGGGGTTACCAACAAAGTTCCACGTCGAGCACCATCACTCCTATGGTCAGAATGGCTCTGATACCAACTTGTCAACACCCGGATTTTTAATCCCAGATGCATGTTATGCCATACCTCGCAATCCCAGGATTACCATTTCTGCGAGACATAACAGAATTGGTACCATAGTACACCATCCATTACAAACTATAATAAAGGTCTTACAATTATAGGATCTCATGATCCAGTCTTAATACAATCAACGCAGTGGAAATTAAACATAGTGGGGCTTCATCTTCAGGGGAACAAGCAATGCCGACGATAGGAGATGATCCTAGTTGTCATAGACCTCCTGCTGTCCATCATCCTGGTAGTCCTGTTCATAGTCTGGCCATGGGAATAGCCAGGGACAAAGCCATGAGTACTCTTTAAGTACTCACAAACTACCACTAACAAGTAAAGTAGTTCGAGTAGGAATCCTAAGCTCTTGGTTTATTTGCAAAAAGCCAAGTTTATTTCATACTAACTTCAGAAGTAAATAAAACTAGTTTAATGTTTTACAACACCTAAGTGGGAACTTAGTTTCCATGTTCACAACCCTGTTGTGGTCAAGTCAAAGTCATAGTTCAGTTCATAAGTCATTTTCAAAACATCTGACGACGAAACAGTATGACCACTCAAACTGTCCATGACCGCGGACCCGGCTATTCGAATAGTTTGACACTCTGTAAAGGTGGTACACTTTCACCATAACATTCAATACATCCATCAGGGATAACCCTGAATCATCATACTTAGTATGCGGATAATTAATCCTGACCTTTCAATTACACACCCTAGTATAGGCACCTCCCCTATGAGTTTGGCCTCCCAACCATGACCATCTATCATCTTGGGTACTACATAGGTTGACATTCATCACGAGGTAGCCTCACCTCAACCTCTTCCGCAAGGGAACCCATACTAAGATATATAAACTTCCAGTCAAGCCCTACCTAATTCAGGTATTGTGGTTGTACAATAAAATTGGACTGGTATCGCATTCGAACACAACCATCAGTTTTTATAAAGGGCTAAGGCTCATTCCTCAACATTTTCATCATCAATTCATCTTGTGTTCATAACACATGTCAAAACATTTCAATAGAATGAATCTTCATTCCAAGGTTTTCATAATCATTTTCACCAATTATTCCCATATAAAGTGATCAACTTTTATGCTTAGCACTAGCCACTAAAGTTGAGGGTATTCACTAATGAGGGGTGCTATACAAATCTAGTCTTATGCCTTTTGATGACATCTAGTTTTAACTACTTAGGCCTAGTTTTATGCTCTTTATGCTATCTATACTAGTTTTCCAATACACACAAGTCACTAAGTAAAGGTAAAGAACTTTGGTAAAGATAAAAGAATAAATCTTGCAAGTAAAACTAGGATTTGGTATAATCAAGGTTGCGTAACCAAAGCATGCCTAATGCATGTTGGATAGCTTAACTTGTAGTGTTAGGCTTGCATAGGTAGCATGCAAAGTTCTAGTTTGCCTTGATTGGTGCAGCGGTTGCAGTTTTCTTATTCTTCGTAGTACTCCTCCTCCTCGTAGCCTTGGTAGGTACTAGCGTCTTGTGACATCCCAAAATTCTCCAAATTTTGAAATGTGAAAAATAAACAAACAAAAGAAACAAATGTTGAAATTTAGAGTGAAAAGAAACTTTTTGCTTCTAAATGGAAACATCAAAACCCTACTTGAACAAAATTTGAACAAGAAAGCAACAAAAAATATTCTCAAAGATCAAATGCACTCCTGCATGGAAAGAATCTTGAATTTGAACACTTGGAAAAGTTGAACCAAAACTCCAAATATTAATGAAAGAAATCATCTCCAAGATCACTCTAAGACTATGGCTTTGTTCCATATAAAAATTTGGCAACAAACATTTCTAAATGACCAAAAATATTATAAAACCATGGAAATTGTTTTCATTCAATTTGGAGCCATGGATAAAAACTTATGATTTTAATAAGATAAAAGAAAGTAATTTCCAAGGCTAATAAAGCTCCTAACTAAAAACAATACCAAAATTGTGAGCAAAGAAATCTTAAAAGGATTTGAAAAGATAAATAATTATTAAATAAAATTTTACAAAGTGGAATCACCAATTTTGGAGCTAAAAATAAAGAGATATGAATTTTATAAGACAAAGAAAGAATTAAATAAATAAGAAATTATTGCGAAGACAATTTAAAACTTGAATTAAATCCATAAGCAAACGGAATAAAAGTTTACTGAATAATAAAAAGGAATAAAAGATTATTTGAATAAAATTATATGGATTTGAACCATATTCAATTTTATTTAAATAAAGACAAAATGCCTAAACTAAATAAATATTAAATCATAGGAAAATTATATTTGGAGTAGAGTAAATAACACACTAATAAATAGTGTAAACCTACTGAAGAAGTTTTGGACAGATTTGAATTCAAATTGAGATTTAAATCAGTTGATTTGAATGAAAGAATAAAATAGAAATATAAAAGAAAAATAATAAGAAGGAAAAAAATGGAAAACAGACCCAACTCGGCTAGGCCCAAAAAACCCTAGGCCCAGAACTAGCCCACCCGGGAAACCTCTCTCCCCTCTGCCCCTTTCTCACCGTGCAGAACACCCACACCCCCACTAACTTCGCGACCCCACCACCACGTCATCATCTTCAACCGCACGCGGACCTATTCTTCCCCCCTCACTACCATTTCTGCTCGAAATTCAATCGAGTAAATACGCTTGATTCCATGAGTTAATCCCTCATCTGACCATGCTCGATTAAACGCCTCCCCCTCCTCTCTCTTTCCCCTCAGACGCTACACCCAATGAGCCACCAGGCTGCCCTCAATTCGAGTCGAACCATTGTTGCCTCCGACGAGTTGCGGCGTCAGTTACGGCCAGCCTAGACCACCTCCTTGCCCCTAGCTCACGTAGATTTGCTCGCCTTCGTTGTGCGCACCTGCCAGTAATCCCTGATTGCTCACGTGCGCCCTAGAGGCTCGGCAACGACCTCGCCCGCATGCCACTATCTCCGGCGAACGATTGTCGTCGACCCCGTGCGCCCCATGCCCTCTGTTAAGTATCCCTGTGACCCTCGAACCCGTGTGCATCTCACAGATCCCTTGCCTTGCTCGCTCGCGTCCTAGGTACTCGCCTCCGACGATGCCTGTGCGTGCCCGACGACAAGCACTTCTCCGGCAAGGAATACGCGATGATTCCATGCGCCCCTTCCCCACCTGTCACGTCGTTGCGTACCCAGTGAGCCACTGCATCCGATCCCTTGCACCCTAGGATCGCTGGACCACCGTTGACAGAGCGCCGCCACCGCACACCGTCGCCAGCGCCGCCAGATCTTGGTCAGTGCGCTTAGGACCGTTAGATATAGATCCAAGGGATTAAACAAATTACTTAACCGAAGGGGTATTGATCTATATGCACCGTGCGATTCTAATTAGATCCAACAGTGCTCATTGCTCAATTCACCCGAAGAGGTACCAGCCAATAAGAAACAGACACGTGGCCAGACTCTGTTTTAAAAACTAAAATTTGATCTGTTAGTTGTTTAAACTTGCAAAAATCATAACTTTTGATCTTTTGTCCAAAAATTTCAACTTTTATATCAATGCAATCAAGAAAATGTAAAATTTTCAACTATGGCCCTGGTTTGGTCATTTGCTTCTGAAAAAGTAGGAGTTTTTGCATAAACATTAGTAGGACTATTTTGGATACAAAAATTGTTCTAAAAATGATTTTTGAGTGAAACTTTTGCAAATGGATTTGTTTTGAAACCTCTGACCATAAACACTAACATTTGAGTTTAAAAATACATTTTGTTGACCCTAGAAATTATTACTTAGAATAAAAGCATTTCTAACAAAACAAAAATGATTTAAAAGGCCTATTTTCACTAACTTGTTTTCAAATGATTTTCCCATTTTTATAAAAGACCATTAGGTGTTATGAAATGATTAGAACCTGGTTAGAAACCACTTTTTCAATAAAACAATCTTTTGCATTCTTGCATGCATTACTTTGTTTTTATTATTTTGTGTTGTGAAATTTTTGTGTGCTAGTTTTGAATATGTGCTTTTGCTTGATTGAATTGTAGTGAACTTTGAAGAGTGTGGCAATTGCAAGATCAAGGAGTGTACCTAGATTTTCTGCAAAAAGGCAAGTGATACTTTGGTCATCAAAAGTCCTATCTTTTCATTAATGCATTAGTGATATCTTTGTAGTATGCATGATAGGACTATTTTATAAATTGCTATGCTATAGTAGATCCTATAGAATAAATCTTGGTAGGAATCTTCCTAAGTTAAGAAACAAGTTATGCTAGTATGCTTAGCCTAGCTAGTAGAATACAAGGGTGGAATATTCATGCTATGATATTATGCAAAGTCTATGACTAAGGTTTTGATTAATAAAACAACTAAGTGAATGAAACACCTGGGTGGAATGGTAATTGCTTGGATGGATTTGTGCTGAGTGGTTACACAAGGCCTATTTCTATGGTTTACCTTGTGTATCTCACTTGTGGATGGCCACCCAGGAACAAAGATATTTGAGATGTTTTGTGTTGAGAAGCTTCCAGTGCAGCCACATGGAATATGGGCTCTGCCTTAACTACGTAGGTTGCAAGAACTCAACCAGATGGATAGTTGGTGGTAGTGATGATAGGTGGAACGCGTCCATGGTGGTCTAGGGGATTGTTTCTGAAAAGTCTCGTCTGGATGCATGTCGAGTCTTGTGGGAAAAGTGCACCACCTCTCGAGAGGGTAAAACCTAAGTACTTAGCCGTGTCCCCGGTAATGGACATTTTGAGCAACAAAGACATTGAAATGATCAAGGATCTCCTCATCCCAATTTCTCTAAGTTAAAACTTGTTGGGTGAACAAGGGAAGCACCTGGTGTGTATCCAGTGTGCCATGTGTGATGAAAAGTTTTGAAAATAGAAAACTATTTTCAAAAAATAGGGAAATCTTATTTATGCAAAGGCCAGCCAAAACTCCACTTAGCCATATATTCATGTAGATGTTATATTCTCCATATAAATATGATATCACTTGCCAATACAATTCAAATGTATTGACCCTTGTGGCTATAACTTATTATGTTGCAGGTTTGTTTGATGTTAGTGAAGTTTGTTGAGTAGGGATTACAAGTCTACAACCAACATGATTGCCTGTGGCACATGAAGATGAAGGACTCCAAGCTATATTGTTATATCTACTGCTTTGTAATAAGATAGCCATATGAGCTATGTAAGTTGTAATGAAACTATTTTATTCCTGGTTATAAGTTGTAATATGACCTTTGTTTCATGATATTACATCTTAAACTGTGGGTGCTAGCTATTCGATCTAGGGACTAGTACTGTAAACACAGGGATCTCTACCTTATCAGGTTGGGACCTCTACACGTCTATAAATGAATACGATGTACACAATCACCAAACAATACTTACTACTTCTATTTGGCACACAAAGGTTCACACTAGATGATCTAGCATCATCACAATCATCACATGGAATAAAGACCTATCCCTCTTTATTTTATATTGGAAAAGTAATTTCTACTCATTGAAAATACTTAAGATTTAATATTCTCCAATTAAAATATGGGATCATGTTGAAACATGTCATCACCACATATTCCAATACTTGGGAATGTGATTTAAAGTGGTGGTCATATTTTATAAAGTATAAAATTACTATTTTATACAATTAAAGTGACTAGGAATGCCTATAGAGCATTCTTTTAGTACTAGTCCAAGATCACTGCATGTAAACCTAAATATTTTTACCTATTCATATAGATATTGTCAAATGTGATTTTTGAGAGTTGGAATGAACTCAAAAGCATTTATGTTTGATTTTTGACAAATGTTTGAATGTGGAAAAGTCTCTGTCTTGTTATTTTTACTATAGGTGATCTATACATCCAAATGGCTTGAATCCAACGGGCTTGGATACATAATTTTAATACCTTTCTAACAAAATTGGAATCATGCAATTTGGTTTAGTGAATCTCTTTGAATTGAATTTTGAATCTACTGACAGAATCTAGGTTTAACTAAAAGGGAAAAAGATTATTTGAATCACTGGGCTACGCGCGGGAACGATACTGGGCCGGACCAACTGCACCGCGCTGGCACAGCAGGCTACTGACAGGGGGTCCCGCTAGTCAGCGGCTCTATCTAACCGAAACGGTATGTTTCAATCTAGGCCCTACGATTATAAGATCTACGGCCGACGTTCATCGTCTCCGTCGCACAGCTCCGACGAGACTGAACCCTAACAGCGACGGTGGGGGTACGCGGTGGCTCACTTGGGCTCAAGCTAGGGTCAGTGATGGGGGCGAACGACGTTGTCAACGACGGCGGTTCGAACGGTGGTCGCGATCCTGGGGTGGATCCAATCGACGCCTCCTCTTCTCCTCTACAGTGTTAGACTCCGGCCAAATTCCGACGGGCTGGTGCTCGCCTTGCTTCGTAGAGAGGTGTGGGAGGTTCTGTGAGGAGTGGGGAGTGAGATGGTGTGGTGAATTGAGGCGGAGGGGGCCTCTATTTATACACCGGCAATGGGGACCGAGCGGGGTGGTCTGGCTCCTCTGGCGACGTCTTTCCAATGAGCTACGGGCATGGCTGAGGGCATAGGACGGTGTGGTGTCTCCTGGCGGTCGTCACACGCTTAATGGCTTAGCATGGGGCAGTCGAGGATGGTTGGGACTGGTCGGCGCTCTGTGCAGAACCGATGGTATTCGAGACGACGTAGATGGGCTACTGGTCACGTGGCGGCGAACAGGCATGTCTGGGGGGTATCTAGGGTCACGGTGAGTGCAGGTTCGCGCGGTGAGGGCGAGGCGTGTCGGTGCGCGCGTGTCAGCTACAGCGCTCTGGCGTGCTCTCGGCATGGCTGCAGAGAAATGGGCGCGGCATTTCTCGGGTGGTCCACGGCTGGGCTACGATCGAGGGGTAGACAGGGAGTGGCGGTGGATGGTGTCATGTCTCCTATACATCATGGATGTGCGCGGGGCGGCTTGTGTCAAGTTGTCCATGCTCGACCGGCAAGGACGGCTCGGGTGGCGTGGTACTAGCGCAACGACGAGGAAGGGGTCTGGTTTGCTGGGTTGCTAGCTTCTGGGGGAGACCAGGGAGTGAAATGGGGACAATTGGTAGAAAAAGCATTGATCAAGAATAGTAATAGTTTGGCAGCTGTTACTGTGCTCACCAGGTGTTTTGATGAAATGGCCACATGAACTCAACATTTGAATTTTTGGATGAATTTTGGTGAGTGATCTTTTCATAAGCTGGGTAGTCTGTGGTTTCTAGGGTTTGCCAAGGGGAATTGGTTTGGTTGGTTTTTGAGAAATTGCCATCTTAGTACCTATTAAGGATTCAATTTTTTAATGCCTCTCAAATGGATTTGAAAATAGTTTATGTAAGTTTGTTAGTTTGCTTGGGTTCATTTTTACTTGGTCTAGCAAGGGGTGAAAATAATTGGATTTTTTTCTGTTAGAAATCATTTAATAGAGATGCCCTAAGTAGGCTAGTGGTTACTTTTGGTCAAAATGACCATTTGATCATATGCATTCTTATTTGAATTTCCTTTTGATTTGTTTTGTTTGGAATTTACCTAGATGATATTGTTTAGATCTTTAAACCAACCCTCATCATTCATAGCAATCAAACATGGCAAATGCAATCATTCATGCATTAATCACACACACACACATGCATTCAATAATAAAAGTTTTTCTTAATCCTAAACTTGGGTGATTATAACTTGATAATCTTGTTTAATATTTTTGGGATGTTACAGGGGGATTAGTCACTCATGGATGGGGGAAACATGGATGGTTGATGGAGAGGCATCGGTGATGATGATGGCGATGATCTCCTCCAATTCCCCGTCATGGCAGGGTGCCAGAACGAAGTTTCTGGTTCCGAATCATGGTTTCTGGTGGTGACGGCACATCGGAACTCTTTGTGGAAAAGTGTCAAACCCCCTGGAGTTTTTAGGTCAGGAGGCTTTATGTAGGACAAGACGGAGGCCGAGGAGGTGCCCGAGGTGGCCACATCCCCTCCAGGCGAGGCCAGGCCCAGCCAGCGCGGCCAGGGGTGTGGGCCCCTTGTGGCCCTCCTCTGTCTCGTCTTCTGGCTCCGTGAGTCTTCTGGTAAAATAGGATTTTTGGCATATTTTCCGGGATTTTTCCTAAAAGTTGATTTTCTGCATAAAAACTAAAAACCAAAGCAATTCTGCTGAAAACAGCATCAGTCCATGCTAGTTGTATCAAAATCACACAAGTTTAGAGGAGAAACAATAGCAAAAGTGTTCGGTAAAGTAGATACGTTTTGGACGTATCAGATCTCTAGAAGAATTAGAAAGTTAATTTGATTCACTTCCCATTATAGGACCTCCAACTAATGAGGCTTTTGAAGAGCCAGAAAAGAGAGGGGATGATGAATTACCACCCCCATAATTAAAAACTTTACCAGATAATCTTAAATATAGATTTTTCGATAATATTAATAAGTTCTCTGTTATTATTAGTGCTAAACTTTCAGGGGATGAAGAAGAAGAACTCATGAAGGTACTAAATGAGTATCACAAAGTCTTTGGGTACTCAATGGACGATTTGAAGGGCATTATTCCCATGATAACCGTCCATCGAATATTCAAGGAGGAAGGTGCTAAACCAGTTGCAGGATTTAATAGAAGGCTAAATCCTGAAATGAAGGAAGTGGTAAGAAAAGAACTAGTACGCCTACTGGATGCAGGTATAACCTATCATGTAAAGGAAAGTGAATGGGTAAGTCCTGTTCATTGTATTCCTAAGAAAGGTGGCTTTACTGTTGTTCCTAATGAAAACAATGAATTGATACCTACTAGAACTACTGTTGGACATAGGATGTGTATAGATTTCAGGAAATTAAATAAGAAAACTAGGAAAGATCACTATCCTTTATAGTTCATAGATCAAAATTTAGAGAGGTTAGCAAACCACACTCATTTTTGCTACTTGGACGGATACTCTGGTTTTTCCCAAATAGCTGTTCATCCTGATGGCCAACTTAAAACAACTTTTATTAATCCTTATGGTTTACATGTTTACCAACGCATGCCTTTTGGTTTATGTAATGCTCCAGCTACTTCTTAAAGATGCATGACTGCTATTTTTGTAGATTTTACAGAACAGATAATGGAATATTTATGGATGATTTTTCTGTCTATGGAACTTTGTTTACTAGTTGTTTGGATAATCTCAAAAGAATTTTGCAGTGTTGTGAAGAAACTAATCTTATTCTAAACTGGGAGAAGTGTCATTTCATGGTGAAAGAAGGTATAGTCCTTGGACATAAGGTATCAGGTAAGGGTAGTGAAGTAGATAGGGCTAAAGTTGAAGCAATAGAGAAAATTCCACACCCAAGAGACATAAAAGGTATAAGAAGTGTTCTTGGTCATATGGTTTTTTATAGACGGTTCATTCGGAATTTCTCTGGAATTTCTAAACCTTTAAGTAATTTGTTGCAAAAGGGAGTAAGATTTAATTTTGATGATAAATGCCTTATTGCCTCTGATAAACTTTAATATGCTTTATCTCATGCCCCTATCATTAAGCCAACTATTTGGGATATGAATTTTGATTTAATATGTGAAGCTAGTGATGATGCTGTAGGAGTAACTCTTGGACAACACATAGGTCGCAGATTTAATATTATACACCATGCTAGTAGAACTCTCAATAGTGCTCAAAAGAATTATCATAAGGAAGAAAGAGAACTCTTTGCTGTATTTTTCTCTTGTGATAATTTCTGTTCTTATATTGTTGATGTGAAAGTAAGAGTTCATACGGATCATGATGGTTTAAAAAAACTCCTCGAAAGGAAGTTTCATAAGCCAAGACTAATCCGTTGGATCCTTTTACTTCAAAATTTGAGTTGCAGATTATGCAGAGACAAGAAGCAAAGGTAGCAGATGCATCATCTGTATTTACCCAACAAGACATCGATCTTATTGAGAAGAGCTTTAGTCTTGATGATTTTTGTTTTCAAGAATTACTATATGAGCTAAAGTCAAAACCTCCCAAGAAGAGGACGTCCTTGTTGTTGGCAGAGCTTGTCGCTTCCGACTAAGTAAACAGTAAGTGGAAGGTAAGTTTTCTAACTCTAATAAGTGCTTTGTTTTCACAGTTTCTACTATTAAATTTTCTGCCTTTGAATTCCTCTTGCTTTTCTGAAGTTTTCGAGGGGTTTCTGCAACTATAGGGTGCAACTATACGGCCGGAGAAAACTCTCCCGCCGTATAGTTGGTCAACAAACGTTTTGTATCCCCTTTGCAAAATAATTTTCGGGTGTTGTAACTATAGGGTGAAACTATACGGCCGGAGAAAAATCTCCCGCCATATAGTTGGTCGTTAAAGCTTATGTATCATCAACCCTTTTTCATCCTTATTTATTCATCAAAAAATTGTTTTGTCGGTTCCTAGTCGGAAATCTAACAGACCTAGACTCGATATTTTTGGAAGTACTTGCCCAGAACCAACTATATGGCCAGAGCTATACGGGTTGCGACCGTATAGTTGGTCGTTACGTGGCAGGACTCCTCCAAAATCATGATTTCCTTTCCTATTTTGTTAGGATTCTTTTCTTGGGCGTGAATTTGGTGTTTCTCGCGAGTTTTACCAACCTCTAACCCCTCTTATATACTGCCATTGTACCCCTCTTTAATCACAATCACCAGGAACCAATCCACCTATTGTTCTCACGTGAGGCGCGGGCCATGAAGCCAAGGAGAGAAGTCCCTACGGAGGTTGGGAGCAATAGCAAGCAGGACAAGGAGATCAAGGGCATCCCTATGGATCTTTTTTATGCCAACCATGAACGTCGGAAGAGGGAGTTGAAATCTCTAGAGTTGAAGATCGCAGTAATGGAGAAGGAGGCGCCAGAGACACCCAGGCATCTTCGATGGCTGCGATTTTATGTTGATAAACTCGATGAAGGTATCAAAAATACCACTGAAGCAGGATTTTCTATGATTCTTATGGCGATACAAACCCTCCAAAGAAACAATGAGGTCATTAAAGAACAAGTGAAAGTGCTGGAGCGGAATAATCTTTTCTACAAGCTGCATATTAAAGAACTGGAAACTGTCAATCAATCCCTCCGTCTCAAGGTGGTCCGTGAAGAGAAGATACCACGTGCCATGGCACCAAAGTGATCTACAATAAATCACGGTATCAAATAATCGTGAGGGATTATTTGATCCCACCTATCTTGATTCCAATCCTGGGGAGATCTTTAAGACCTTGTAATCTATCTTATATGTTTTTATTGTAATTTTGCATTAGTTCGAGCTCATAAATAAAGTTGCATCATTAGAATTCCCGTTAGGAATAGTCGATCGCTTTTATGAGATTCTAAGTTTATTATAATATATGGATAATTATTGAGTTTGAGTTTGTTTTATTGGATATATGAATATCTTGAGTATAATTTTACTTGCACTTTATGATAGCAATAGGAGTCTTCCACACCTTTGGTATTAACATAACATACAAAGATAATTTGATCAATATGTTGTAGGTCAATGGTTTGATTTACAAAAAGTAGAAATTATCTAATTAGTTAAGATGAAAAACAAAAACCTTGAACAAAGGAGAAATTAAAAGTGCCATCAAAAAGAGTGAGAACAAGTTGAAGTAGAATATTCAAGTTATAAAGATGCTTCTTACATATTTGGAATTTGGTAATTGATATAGTTAAACTTTGAACTCCTACATGAAGTGTAATGTATGGCTAGCTCCTTTGCATATCACTTAAACTAAACTGTGAGCATATATAAAAAAGAGAATAAAAGAAAGAATAAAAATAGCAAATATGCAAAGAGAAATAGGCATATAGCACTATATTGTAGTAAGACAAAGAGACGTTTGTGATTTTGAATCCCAAGTGAATATGTTAATCCTAAAACACTTGGGACTACCTTACTAACTCATTCGGTCGAACCGAATACTTTTACATAATTACATCATGTTGAGAGTAATCTTTTGTGAACTGTTAATTGCTAAGGTGTGGAAGCCTGCTAATATTATTCGGATGGTTCGAGTAAGGTACTATTCATGAACTTATTTCTATGTATCCTAGATGATAAATGATGGCTGCAAGTGCACATATCGGATGTAGCTAGTTTCAAAATAAAGATATCGATCCCACAGGGAGCAGGAGTCTGAAGCCTAAGAATTCTTGAAATAAATACTGAAAGTAGAATTGCTAAATAAAGTTCTAAGTGACAAGAAAAATGTGAGTAATGTGTAAAAATGTGTTTTTGGGGTTTTGGTATAAGAGAACAATGCGTAAAGTAAATAAAACTGAATATAGAAAATAAGTATCGCGTATGTAAAAGAGATTTGAAACTTCAGTGGGAGAAAGCGTTCTCAGGGATTAGCGGATACACCATTAGCATTATAAAGAGATAAGGTAAATATTATTATCATGAACATTCTCAACTATGTATGTATGGGAGGAACTCCGTATTTGGACAAAGAGGTAGCAAGCACTGCTCAAATCATTCTCATAACCACATCAGACACCAATCAACATCAATTGAATTACCGCGCTATTAAGGGACGTAATCCCGCAGGACGTATCCCATGGCATGGATAGTGTTTTGTGAGTTTCATCGATTCCCAAGTTGATAAGTAAGGGGTGCCAACAGCTTTATAGTCACTGTAACTGCTAACATCCCTCCATCTACCAACAAGTAGTTCCCTACATAAAGTCCCCACAAGAGGAAAATATTGGAGAGGTCGATTTATCCCAACATCAAGATGTAGACAATCTAACACATGGTCAAAGCGATGAATATCATAATAAACTTTATCTTATTCCAATCTCATACTAGGGTTTCTCCATCTCCCCAAGAACTAATGATCTACTCAGACCTGGAGGCAAACAGCAACATAACAATGGTAATGGAAACTATTATCGATGAATAGTACTTGTATAAATCCATAACTAGTGCAAGAATTACAACAAGATCTAGATGGGATGGATGTAGATGATGGTGGTGATGAAGATGCAGTGGTTGATGAAGATGTAGATTGATGCCTTGGCCTTCCAGATCTACGTAGGGCGAAGATGTATCCCTAGGGAAAGTTCCCCCTCCAGATGCCTTCCGGAGGTTAGGTTTTCAGCGATTTCTAGATGTTCTGTATGTCGTCTCCCTGAACTAGTTGCACGGGGTGAAACTATTTGAGGAGGCGGAGGCAGTGTCATCGGATTATCTACAAATACACCATAGGGGGTCCTAACGGCGTTGAGAAGATGGGGTGTGAGACGTCGGATGTTTCGGGAATGATGAGCACAAGTATACCCAGGTTTAGATCCGACTGCAGTGATCGGATCCTACTTCTGTTAGCAACCCAGTAATATATCGGCGAGAGCTGGATGTTACAACGGATTACAAGAGAGGATCACCTGTGCGAGTTGTGATTGTGGTTATTGCCCTAAAGGATCCCATAGGGCTGGTTTATATAGTCAGCAGGACCTAGGGTTACAGGAGAGACCTATCCGGTTACGTTACAGAGTCGGTAACTACGTACAGCTTGGACTACAAGTAATACTACATGCATAAGTCGGTAACTCTTCTGGGCCTTGTCGTATCCGTAACTGGCTCCTCCTCTTTCTCTGACTGGGCCGCCCGTGAAGCAGAGCTCTAACCCGTTGGTGGGCCACCCTGGTTAGTGAGTCCTGTGCGTATACCCGGAAAGTATGTCCCCAACAGTAGCCCCTGGAAGTCTCCAAGATCCAAAGTCGGATAAATCGTCTAGCTTGATGGTTTTTTCGTCTTGAGAATCTTGAAGGGTTCCTAAAAACTTCTTTCAATAATGTAGGATTCCGAGTCAGTTGAGTCGGATATGTTTTGTTCTGACCATAGTCGTTTCCTTGCTCAGTTTGTAACATTAGCCGGATTTTAAATAGCGGCGTCCTGGCTGACAACTTTTCAGACCAGGTCCTATCACTGACAGGAGTCCCGTCAACACGACTGTTGGTGGGTCAGTTACATATGTAACAGAGCACCGTTTTAATGCTTACGCGAGAATTGAGGGGGCGAAGGAGTTGTGAGGAATCCACCTGCCTCTCTCCTATACGCATGGCGTAAATCGCTTATTGCCTCCTCGTACTCCTTGAGCCCTCCGCAACCATTCTCATATGCATACCGTGAAAGAAAACCCCAATTTCCACCAATCCTAGCGAGATGGAAGCATCATCCAGCTCAGGTGCGGTGGTGACAGGACTCACGGCAGCGGACGAGAAGAAACTACAGGGCCCATGGGTTCCTAGTTCTATGGACAACGAAGAACTCCAAGTCATGGAGGACGAAGGCTACATCGTCGCCGGAGCATGGCAAAGCAGCGCTGGAGAGGCCGTCCATGCACCACGCAAAGGCGAACACGTCCTTTTCGAGACGCACATGGACCATGGCCTCAGCCTGCCACCATCGGATTTCTTCACCAAAGTTCTTCAGTACTATGGTGTTTAGTTACATAATGTCCCTCCCAACTCTCCGCTAGAACTTAGTACTCATGCATCTTTGAGCGAGGGGTTTCTTGCCATTAGGCCAAGTCTCACCCTTTTCCGATACTACTATGGTACCCGGAAGAATTCCATCAGTGCCGGTATTCCTTACACCACTGGAACTCTTAGCTTAGTCCTTACGAGAAACGGAGTCTATCCTAGGATTAATGCTAGTGAATCTATTAAGAGTTGGGCCGGAACTTTGTTCTATCACAAGGATATTCTGGCTCCTGAAAAGGCGGAAGGTCTTTCGGCCTTCGTCGATGGTGCCGCTCCCCACCAAGATTCATGGGATGCAGAAGCGCCGGAACTTTCTGAGGACTTAATCCTTGCCAAGAGGCGGATCGAGTTCCTGATGAAGAATAAGGGGCTCCGTGGATCTGATTTGATCCACTGCTGGCTGGATCGCCGGATTCAGCCACTACAATTCCACGGAGACTGCTTGATGCACACGGTCACCAGAGACCGAAAGGAAAGCCTAAAGGTCAGTCCGACTCGCATAGCTGCGAAGGACTACAAGACCCGAATGCAATACCTGATCGAGGAGCGGGTGGAGAAGAGAATCCCCGAAGTCTCCATAAAGATGTACACATATGACCGTCCTTAGACCCCGGTAAATATTTCGACTTGTTTTAAGCTTATTTGCTCTTTTCCACCTCATAATCCGACTTCTCTCTCATCGACATTTATTTATTATTATCAGCTCAAGGATCTTCCCAAGTTCGAGCTTGCCCCCATTGAGGGTTATGACTCGGAAGCGACGGAGGACGACGAGGTGAAGGAAGTTCATGCCTCCTCTTCCAAGAAGTGCAAGGCCAAGGAGGTTGTTATCACTGCTGGCAGCCAAGTGTTGCTAGTAGTTAAAAAGTAAGTGCCTTGTCAATACTTGTAGTACTTTTGATAAGTTTGTGTCTTTTCGGAGCACACCTGATATTTGGAATTGTATGCTCCAGAGTAAAATCATTTTTGAAAAGCAAGGTGAATACAAACAGCAAGCCGGGCAAGCCACTGTGTCAGCAAAAACTTGTCATCTCCCTAGCGATGCCCCCGCCAACTCCAACCAGTGCCCCATCATCAGCACCAGAGGTTTCCACCTCTCCTGATGCCGGCTCTGCCGTCCCCAACGCCAGCACCACCTCAAAAGCCCTAGTTACCATTGGTAGCCAGTCAACTAACAAGGGTGAAACCGTCAAGGGTAATGATCCCATGGTAATATCTACATGACAGTTGGACAAAGTGGCCGGCTCTTCTATCTCCAGCTTAAAATGGAAAAAGAAAGAGGAGATCCTCAACCTGGCTCAGTCCAGTCTTGAGAAACAGACCCTCACTCCAGAGGCAGCGAGCCATGAGACGGAGGACGTGAAGCTGGTTAGCCTCCTGGACCAAATTTTGGTCCAGTACGCGAAGATAGAGTCTGGTGAACTCCCAGCGACGGATGTTCCCTCCCTCTCCCTTGCCGAGAAAGTGTTTCATAACACTAAACTCGGATTTGAGAAGCTGCACCAGGAACACATTGTAAGTTTCGATTCTTATTTGCGGTATTTTATTATCATATCCTCTAGCTCCCAAGCATAAAGTCAGATAAACATCGCTGAATCCAAGTTGATGCTTATAGGATGCAAAATAACAATGTAGTGTAGTCCCCAACGCTTGTGCTGTATTTTTACTTAGTTAAATTTGCAGCCCGAGTCTTAGTAGCCATCTGACGGTATTCCGTCTCTAAACTTACAGAAAATTGCATCTTCCAACCAGGAATTTCTCAATAATATATGAAATAAACTCAAGTAAATCAAGGCCTTGCGCCTTGAGAATTCAAAGTTGAAAGTTGAAAATATGAAGCAGAAGGTAAAATTTTACGACTCCCTCTTTGTCACTTAATTATTGGCATAGTCAAACTTGTTCTGACCGACTAATATTTTTCTCTTTGCAGAATTGATGTGTGAATACAACAAGATGGTGGAGCAATCCGAAAACTTCAAGGTCTTGGCGATGGAGAATGCTGAGCTCCGGGACAAGATTGAGAAGCTTAATATTGAGTCGGATAAATCCGTAAATGATGTCCTGGATTAAAGCAACATGGAGACCGAGAGGCTCGAGAAGCTACTAGCCCTCCGTGATAAATAACTAAATGATCTCAAGAAGGACTTTTATAGCCAGAGGGATCTAACCCATGCCATAGAGAATGAACTGAATAGCCTCCGAGAGGAGCGTGCTGAGTGGAACCATTCCGTGCTAGG
This sequence comes from Avena sativa, assembly GCA_916181665.1. Classification (NCBI taxonomy): domain Eukaryota; kingdom Viridiplantae; phylum Streptophyta; class Magnoliopsida; order Poales; family Poaceae; genus Avena; species Avena sativa. Next base: position 260,082,847 of record OV702281.1, read on the forward strand.
TTAGATTTCCAACTTTCTTTGTTCGATTGATTTTTCGACTCTCTTTTAGTCAGTTTTGATTTTTGATTCTTTCCCAGATCCTCTGAACATTTCTGACTCTCCTACCTCCGAACCTCGCCTCGGGCGCATAAAGCCCGTCGGAGATATTCTGTTCGAGTTCCACCAGAATCTTGAAGAGGATGGCGAGTCGGTCAGACTTTTTGACTTGCATAAGATGCCAGTGGTAGAGGTAAGGGACAAGGCTAAGGATATTCTGAAGCTTATCGAAGACTGGAAGATCTCCTATGTTCGGACCGCTGCACAGACCGCCCTTACCATGGTGATGAGCCACCATAGCGATATGGAGATCTAGCGTGTCACCAAGGGTATTGCCGATGAGGACAATGAGGGCACCCACAGAACATCAAGGCTATCCAAGAGTCCTGTGCAGGTCATGCTTGTCGTGTGGTGGAGATGACCAATTACACGACGCCATTCTTAGAATCCGTCGATGTGCCTCCCTCACCTCAAGAGCCAGAAGACAGCCTTGCTGAAACAGCTTCCGAGTCTTAGGTCTAGGACGACAATGATGATGCTGACTCCAGCGCTCCACGCTCTTCATCACCACCGCCTGATTCTGCAGCATAAACATTTCTCATGCATTATTCTGAACTTTGTGCATGTAATGATGGAAACAATATTTTGCTTGTGCTAGTATGTAAGAACTGATGCTTTTACTATCATAGCACTTATATTTGAATACATTTTATGAGTGTGCTTAAAAATTTCTTAAGCATATTTTTTTATGCTTATACTTATCGTTTCATCTGGCTCTCTACCTCGCCTCTTTCATGAGCCGGACAACCTTTAGCACAGAAACTTTTCCGAGCAATGGAGCTCAATTTCTAAACCAGTTTAAACTCAGAAACAAAGGCGACTTCCAGTACCAACAATTCATTACTCGGAAGATACCCGCGTCTAAGCAATCAAATAAAAAACCAAAGTATAAACAATAAATTGAATTTTTTACCGTAGGGTAACATTTTTTTAAAAATATTCAAAAATCATAACCAGAACGAACATGAGCATAAAGTACTTTCAAGCATTCTGGGATTTTTGAAAACGACATGCTCATTTGGAAATAAGATGGTAAAAAAACTTCTCAAAGATAACATATGAGGAAACAAATACTTTATTTCACTCTAAACATGTACACATATGATTACAAGGAAATATAACTAATAAAATAAGGGACGTAGCTGTGCCATATTTCATGGACGGTCTATCTCATCCTGGCATGTACTACCGCCAGCTCTTTTTCTTTTTCGAGTATCTGGTTTTTCCTTGACTGGTCCCATATCGGTTAAATAATATGACCCATTATGCAGAACTCTGCTGATCATAAAAGTTCCTTCCCAAATCGGGGAAAGTTTGTGCTTTCTTTTTTTGCACAAGTTGGAGAACCAAATCCCCCTTCCTAAAAGAACGGTTATGTACTCTCTGACTATGATACCTGCGCAACTTTTGCTAATAGGCTGTAGATATCTTCTTATATCGAGATCATCTTGTCGAGAAACTTCTGCATCTTCTTTGATATACGCTTTGACTCTAGGACAATGATGAATTAGATCGCTTGGAAGAACTGCTTCTGCACCCTAGACTAAGAAAAAATGAGTGTACCCGGTTGATCTGTTAGGAGTTGTACGCAAGCTCCATATCACAGACGGTGATTCTTCCGCCCAAGCCCCCGCGGCGCAATAAAGTGGTGCCTCGAGACGAGGTCGGAGTCCTTGTAAAATAAGACCGTTAGTTCTTTTGACTTTTCCATTAGCCTGTGGATACGCGACTAATGCAATATCAAGTCAGATCCCTTGCTCCTCATAGAATTCAACAAGTTCCCCTATGGAAAAATTGCTCCCGTTGTTAGTAATTATACTGTGCGGATATCCGAATCAGATGATTACGTCCTCGACGAACTTTCTCGCTGTGGCTCCATCACAACTTGTTACGGTTTTATCCTCAATCCACTTTGTAAATTTATCCACCATCACTAGTAGGTGAGTAAATCCACATTTTGCCATGCGAATCGGCCCTACCATATCAAGCCCCCAGACTGCAAATGACCATGTAATAGGAATTGTTCGCAGCTGATCAGCCGGAACATATGCCAGTCAGGAGTACTTTTGGCAGCCTTTGCATGTTTTGACCAGTTTATCGGCATCCTCCTTAGTTGTAAGCCAAAAGAATTTGTGTCTAAAATCTTTTGCCACTAAGGATCTGGCTTCAGCGTGGTGACCACACTCACCTTCGTGGATTTCTCGTAAGATTTCCACTCCTTCTTCCGGATAAATACATTGGTGAAAACCCCCAGAAACACTCCTCTTATAGAGCTCACCATTTATTACTATATAGGCTTTTGCTGGTCGGATGATCTGCCGGATCAGGACTTTGTCTTTGGATAATTTTCCGTCTATCAGGAAATCCAGATAGGGTTTTTTCTACCAGGAAATTACAACTAGAACTACTATTAAAGGTGAGTCGGATTTCTTCGGATAGTCCTCATCAACTCCAGTTATGGAGGGGACCCTTAAATGCTCTAAAAAAGCGCCATCCGGTACTTGTTTCCGCATAGAGCCTATCCTTGATAGAGCATCTGCTTCCTCATTTTCTGCTCGAGGGATGTGTTGAACCTCAAAACCCTCGAACGATTTAGATAATTCATCCACAACAACTTTGTAAGCTGCCATGTGCTTATTTGCATTGCAGATGTCGGATACTTGCTGAGCAACTAAATCCGAGTCTCCATAACTCATGAGTCTTGTCACGCCAATGTTTTTGTCCATGTGTATTCCATGTAACAATGCTTCATACTCAGCAATATTATTGGTCGCCGTGAAGTGTATTTGTAACACATAGAATAACTTATCTCCTTGGGGTGATTTGAGCACCACGCGAGCCCCCGAGCCTCCTCATGCTTTTGATCCGTCAAAATGAAGGGTCCAAAATTCGGAGTCTAGAGGACTTGTATTCTCTACCGTCTCTCTCTAATCAACAACGAAATCAGCAAGTATTTGGGATTTGATTGCTATACGCGGCTTGTACTCAATATCGAATGCTGCAAGCTCTATTCCCCACTTTGCGACACATCCTGTAGCATCACGATTATTGATAATATCTCGCAGGGGAGCAGTACTCACCACTGTGATCTTGTGCTCTTGGAAGTAGTGGCATAGCTTTCTAGATGCAAAAAACACTCCATAGGCTAGCTTTTGATGGTGTGGATACCGTTCTTTCGACTCTGTCCGAACCTCACTCAGGTAATAAGTTGGTCGCTGCACCTTACGCTCGTGGCCCTCTTCCTCGCGCTCCACTAATGTTACCACACTTATGACCTTCTTCGTCGCTGCAATGTAAAGTAACATGGGCTCCTGAGGTTTTGGTAGTGCGAGAATTGATGGGTTTAAAAGGAGGTCTTTCAAACTTTGTAGGGCGGTATCAGCTTCCTAGGTCCAAACAAATTTGTTGGTTTTCTTCAAGAGTTTGTATAAAGGCATGGCTCTTTCTCCGAGACGGCTAACCGACTCACTACTGCGACGCAACCAGTGAGACGTTGCACGTCCTTCAGGCGAGTCGGCCTGGTAATGTTAAGTATAGCCTTAATTTTGTCCCGGTTCACCTCTATGCCTCGCTCAGAGACAATGAAAACCTAACAATTTTCCGCCTAAAATTGCAAAGAAACACTTCTTCGGATTTAGCATCATGTTGAATTTTCGTAGGCTAGCAAATGTTTTCTCTAAGTCAGAAATTAAAGTTCCCTTATTTTTGGACATAACTGCTATGTCATCTACGTATACATGCACGTTGCGTCCGATTTGATCATTGAGACAATGTTGCATAGTACGTTGATATGTTTCTCCTACGTTCTTTAAGCCAAAAGGAATAATTTTGTAGCAGAAGGTTCCGAAAGTAGTGACGGAAGACGTCTTAATTTGATCTGATTTTTTTATCGGTATTTGGTGATATCCGGAATATGCGTCGAGAAAACAGAGTAATTCTGACCCTGCTGTTGAGTCGATAACTTGATCGATTCTTGGCAAAGGGAACGATTCTTTTTGGCATGCCTTGTTCGAAGCGGTATAATCAACACACATCCTTAAATCAATAGTGTCCTATTTAGGGACGAGTACAGGATTTGCAACCCAATCTGTATGGATGACCTCTGTTATCAATCCGGCTAATTCTAGTCGAGCTAATTCCTTGGCTATTGCTTTGCGCTTTTCATCACCAAACCGTCAGAAGGATTTTTTGATGGGTTTAGGATCATAGTACACATTAAGAGAGTGCTCGGCAAGTTCCCTAGGTACTCCGTGTAGGGGTTCGTAGCATGGAAAACAAAAATTTTCTATCGCATACAAACAAACAAGCCAAGATCTATCTACTAGATTGTAGCAACGAGTCGATAGAGGAACTCACCCTCGAAGATTCCAAAGTGGTTAACGAGAGCAGATTCTCGTGGGTGATGTAGTCGTACTCTTTCCGATCTCAAGATCGCGTAGACGATCCTTCTGGCGCCACGTTCCGGCAGCGCTCCCGCAGTCGGTCACACGTTCGGTACTCGACGAAGACCTTCCTCTCCCTTGTTCCAGCAGGCAGCGGAGGTTGTAGCACTCTCCTCGCGATTCCGGCAGCACAACGGCGTGGTACCGGAAGTAGAGGGGAAATCCCGCAGGGCTTCGCCTTAAGCCGGTGCGAGTATGGTGGAGCTTATGAGAGAGGCTATTAGTGGTCTAGTAATTAGACACACCAATTAGAAGGCTCTAAACCAATTAGAAAGCTCTAAACCGAAATAGCTCTAAACCGGGGTTTAGATCTAGGGTTTAGTTTAGAGGATAGGAACTTGTGTGTATGTGGAGGGGAGCCCTGCCCCTCCTTATATAGGTGGGAGGGGGCTGGCGCGCCAGGGGGAGGGAGTGGAGTCCCTCCCCAACTCGGCATTGGAGTTGGCCGCCGGTTGGAGGAGGTCTCCCTCTCCAACTCGGTTTCCCTCTTTTCCTCCTCTTTCCACTTTCCAAAAAACTTGCCGTTTGACTTTCAAACTAGCCGTTTGACTTTTCAATTTAGGATTTAAATAAACCCTTTATTTTGGACAGCGAGAACACTTAGTACATGATGCAATCATTCCAACTTACAATGACACATTCATGTACCCTTCCCCTTCCGGAGTGCCGGACATTCCGGGACCTTCTAGAATGTTCCCGATGAAAACACCGGAATCATTCCCGAACTCCGAAACGGGACTTTCCTTATATGAATCTTATTCTCCGGACCATTCCGGATCACCTCGTGATATCCCGGATCCCATCCGAGACTCCGAACAACATTCGGTCTCTTTCTCATAATACCATAACTACTCAAACAACGTCGAATCCTTAAGTGTGTCTCCCTACGGTTCGTGAATTATGCGGACATGATCGAGACACTTCTTCGAACAATAACCAATAGAGGAATCTGGAAATTCATATGGCTCCCACATATTTCTACGATTACTTTGCGATCGAATGAACCACTTACATACGATACCAATTTCCCTTTGTCTCACGATAGTTTACTTATCCGAGGTTATGATCGTCAGTATCTCTGCATACCTAGTTCAACCTCGTTACTGATAAGTACTCTTTTCTCGTTCCCGTGATATGTGATCCCTTGTGACCATGTCACATGCTTGCAAGCTAATTGGATGACATTCCACCGAGAGGGCCCAGAGTATATCTATCCGTCATGTGGATGGACAAATCCCACTCTTGATCCATGTGTTTCAACCAATACTTTCCGAACACTTAATGCCACCTTTATAGCCACCCAGTTACGGTGTGGTGTTTGATGTTATCAAAGCATCCATACGGCAAAGGCGATATGCATGATCTCATGGTCGAAGGAATTAGGTTACTATGTATCAGAAAGCATATAGCAATTGAACTATTGAAATGACTTGATCTTTATGCTACGCTTATCTATAGGAGTATGTCCATCACATCATTCTCCTAATGATATGATCCTGTTGTTAATAACATCTCTATGTTCATGATCAGGAAACCATGATCATATATTAACCAACAAGCTAGTTTAACAAGAGGCTTTACTAGGGACTCTTATTTTAGTTTACAAATCACACAAGTATTAATGTTTCCGGTTAATACAATTATAGCATGGTATGTAAACATTTATCATAAGTGTGAAGACATGATAATAACCACTTTATTATTGCCTCTTGGGCATATCTCCAACAGTCTCCCACTTGCACTAGAGTCAATAATCTAGTTTCGAACCTTTGTGTATACAACACCTATGGCTTTCCAGTGTTGTATGTACACGATTGCTAGTGGTCAACTGATCTCCGGATCTGACACTTCCAGGTCCGTGTGTAATTGCATGTCTTTGCGTCTCTACGCATCACTCATTCTTTAATGAGATGGCTTTGTATAAATTTGGTCTTTCGGTGTGACCTTTAGCTCTTTGGGGTTAAAAACATGTTGATAATATTGTCGCACAATATATCTTCATAGTATTATCCCACTGTGAACTACACATAGTTTGATAACAAACTACTTGACTCAAATGCCCTCTTATGCTGCTAAAATAGCAGTCATATACTTAGCCTTTTGTTGTAGTATCTGTCACAATGTCTTAATTTTGGATATCATCCAAATCCATTATGGAACTCACTTTCCATTATATTGTGCCACCCTTAGTTTAGATTGAGATAAACTTAATTTGTACTTTGTGACAAAGCTAGTATCAATGTAGTACTTTTACAATGAACTAACCATCTATTTGTCACTTCTACAAATATTATACTCTTAGTTCTTTCAGAAGATCATAAGAATATCCTTACTATTGTCCAATGATCATCTTACGAATCATTCTGGTATATGCTCACAACATTTAGAGCATAGGACATATCTGGATTTGTACATATCACAGTACGATTGATATAAATACTCTTTGTGATTTCATACATCAAGTATCAATCTATACTTGATTATTTGTGTCACTTTACCAAATGTCAATACACTTGAATATATCATCAACATTGAACTCATTCAATCCTTTCTGTGCGACAAGAACCTTTTCTTGTAGTTTCTATATTGAACTCATTCAATATCTTGTCTATGTACTTCTGGCACAACCATATTAGCGTCTATTGATGCCAAATATTTGGGTTTTGCCTAAGTCTTTCATCGGGATGAAATTCTTAATATGTGTTAATAAAAGATACATTATTTCCAATCAACAATATGTTTTCCACATAATGTATTAGAAACATGTCTTAGCGCTCCCACTTAATTTCTTGCAAATGCAAGCATCTTTCATTGTCTCTGATGAAATTAAACCCTTTTAACAGTTTCATCATAGTGAAGATTCCAACTCCGCTATGCTCACTCTAACCATTGAAGTTTGCATATGCTTTTAGCATCCTTTGAATTAACAAAACCCTATGGACCGTGTTATGCACATGTCCTAGGTAACGATTCTATTAGAAGAACTTGTTTTGTTTATTCAACTACCATATAACAAATTATATGTAGTGGTTGCTACATTAATCCGTCTAGACTAAATATCACTATGAAAGATCAAAATCTTGTCATAGTCAACCTTTGAACATTGTTGTGAACTCTTTCCCAACATGTCGACTATTTCATAGATGTGAAACATCCATGTCTATTTCTTTATAGATCCAGACACAACTATAAGGTCTTACACCTTTCTCGAGGGTCCTTCAAGTTCAAAAACTTGATTTCTCGTGTATGGAACTATCACGGATTTTATGGCTTCAAGCCATTTTACGGAGTCAGGGCCCATCATCGCTTCTCTGCATGTAGTCGGTTCATTATTCTCAAATAATGATTCAACCCTCAAATCTTGGTATTTGATTGTTCATCCGACCTACTTGTTTCAATAGGAACTTGGATCTCCGTGACCACAACCTTTGAGGTACGTGAACCATGAGCATTGTTGCTGCATCCGAAACACTTCTCGGCGCTGCGCAATTCTGCACATATAGCTAAGGTTCTTTTAACCTTATCAAAGTTTCTATTGTCCTCCCACTTAACTTTTCACGAAAAATTCCTTCTCAAAGAAACTTGATGTTTTAAGTGACAAACATTTTTGTCTCCGGTGTTTATGGAGGAATACTTAACAGTAATACAAAGACAGGTTTATCCGACTTTGGTTGCAAACATATTTCTTATGCATAGCATACCAATGTTTAAGAAAGGACAACTTGGGTTTTATCCCAAACCATAACTTTATATGGTGTCATTTCAACGGATTATGATGAAGCTCTTTTCAGTGGAAAAACGGTAATCTCTAAAGCTTTTAATCTTTAAAATACAATGGCAGTTTTATGAATTATACCTTTGATCTTACCATGTCAAACAAGGTTTAATTACATATCTCGAATCCTCCATACTCTTATGGTGTTTCGGGAAATGCAAATCCACGGAACGATTCCTTAAATCTTAGGTATTATGCTAAACTTTGTAACTCAAATATCTTCCTTTATGATCTTATCATAAACTATTTATATTCTTGTTACAATGATTTTGCACTTCATCTTGGAAGTCTTTGAACTTTTCAAGTATTTCACACTTCATCCTTATTAAGTAAATATTCATATATTCACTTAAATTTCCGGAGAAAGCACATGAAGTTGAAATCCATCGCTCTTGACTATACATAATGGACTTCATACAACAATATGTACAAGTTCCAATAAGTTAGTCTATCGTTCCCTTTTGGCCTATGAACGAAGTTTCAATTATCTCTAGGAAAATTTCACAAGCGTCATTTGATCAAAATCAGAAGACTCCAAAATTCCATCCACATGGAGTTTCTTCATGTTTTCTTTCCAGTATAATTTAAACGGCGATGTCACTTCCTAAGTGATCTTTCAATCAATTTGTCTTTCGACATTTTTAGCACTAGTTTTATGGATGTGATTTCTCCAACGAGATTTGTGAATCATCCATCTTTTATGGATCACGGTAATTTATTTGAACAACTCTTTTGTTCTCATAATACCTGATAAAACAAATCTTGAAGGCAAGCTTTGATGTTTAACGAGCAACACAATAACCCTTTATTTGTTCTCAATGAACATCATCACATATTCTTTTGCTAGTTACTTAGGCCATTGTAGTTCATGAATTGTGTTGTTTCGTATGACGATTCACACCAACAAATTCAGTATCAAATACTTGAGAACCACATTGTTTAACAAGCAAAGAATATAGCCATAACATGTATATCATCTATATACTTAAACTGAACAATTCTAGTCTTTTCTTTTCTGCCATATATTTATGAGATTCTCTTTCAGTATCTCCTTTTCTGTTTGAAAGAATCTATCAACATCAACAGTGGAGTCATACATACGACACATAGTCCAAAGCGTGTATAGTTAAATACCAATGTCTTTGAACTTGCACTTTGAAGTAGATCACCATTATCAAATATTTGGTGTTCTTTCAAATTCCTTTCTTTAGTAATCTCTTGGTGTAGTAAACATTTTACCTACATCAAATATTCACCTTCATCATGGAATCGTCCATGACCAAGCTACTTTTAGCTTATAACGATGAATTATGAGTATAATGTTGCTATCCAAAACCTTTTGGAGGATTAGGACAACAAGTGTCTCCAACCTTTTTGCAAATTCTCATCAAATATGAGAACATGACTTTTGCCATATTATACTCTATCATGTTGTAACCAAAACTTCGTTTCAGATATCACAATATCTTCCACACATCATGGTTTCTGAAACAACTCTTTCAGATCCTAGATAACCTTGATATTAAGAGAATCCTTTGAATATCAAGAATCATGGAGACAAACATGATACTTATATACTAACACTTGGAATTGTTACTCTTGATTTAATACTGATTATTAAACTTCATGGAGTAACCGGAATTTACTGAAAGTTTGCAATAGGACTTTAAACTTTAGATTAACACTTCAAAACAATACGATACCAGTTCGTAAAGTAACTAACCAGAATTCTATAGTTCTATCATCTCAATTATAACTAAGCGCAAGGTGGTAAACGGATGCCAATGACTACAACAACTATGCAATTTCACTTTGATTTAGTTTATGATAAATTGAGTTCTAATTAATAATTAAATTAATCTAGGTGAACTCCCACTCAAAACAATATCCCTCACATTGTTTTAGTGATCACACGAACCAAATCCACCACATCAAAACCGATCATCACGAGAGTTGATGTAGCTTCAATGGCGAACAATCAACATGTTCATCATATCTACTATATGACTCATGCTTTACCTTTCGGTGATCCGTGTTCCTGAGGCCATGTCTGTACATGCTAGGCTCGTCAAGATCAAACCTTAGCTACCGCATAAGCAAATCTGGCTTGCTTACGTTGTATTCACCCGCGGAATCAAAGACACCCGATCATCACGTGGTGCTTCGAAGCAGCAAGCTTTGGCAACGGTGCATACTAAGGGTGAACACTTTAGAACTTGAAATTTATGTGTATGAGGGATCATCTTATAATGCTACCGTCGTCTACTAAGCAATACAAGATGCATAAAGGATTAACATCACATGCAATTCATAATATGTGATATGATATGGCCTTTCTTCTTTGTGCTTTCGATCTCCATCTTCAAGCACGAACATGATCTCCATCATCACCGGCATAGCATCAAGGTCAATGATGCTTCTTCATGGTTGTCGTCCACCAGCATCAACTATTACAACTATTTTGAATAGACACGCAGGTCTTAACAGAAATTAAAGACAACCATATGGCTCCTGCCGGTTGCCAACTTACAATAAGGAACATTGCATACATCAAATATAATCACAATCATGGCCATATCACATCACTGCACACCCCTGCAAAACAAAGTTAGACGTCTCTACTTTCTTTGCATGTTTTACGTGGTTTGGGGCTTTCAATAAGTGTCGTTCTAACTTACGAACAAGAACCACAACATTGATACTAGTATTGTTAATCACCCGTTGTAAATTGGATCTTAACTATGCTAGGAGAAACAGGCACCCGCAAAGCCACTTATGCAATACAAGTTGCATGTCAAGCGTGGAGCAAGTCTCATGAACGATGTCATGTAAGGTTAGCCCGGGCCGCTTCATCCCAACATACCGCAAGATACAAAGTACACAAGAAGCAATCGACAATAAAAGCATCAACGCCCACAATGACCATTGTGTTCTACTCGTGCAACAGATCTACATATAGACACGGCTCTGATACCACTGTAGGGGTTCGTAGCATGGAAAACAAAAATTTTCTATCGCATACAAACAAACAAGCCAAGATCTATCTACTAGATTGTAGCAACGAGTCGATAGAGGAACTCACCCTCGAAGATTCCAAAGTGGTTAACGAGAGCAGATTCTCGTGGGTGATGTAGTCGTACTCTTTCCGATCTCAAGATCGCGTAGACGATCCTTCTGGCGCCACGTTCCGGCAGCGCTCCCGCAGTCGGTCACACGTTCGGTACTCGACGAAGACCTTCCTCTCCCTTGTTCCAGCAGGCAGCGGAGGTTGTAGCACTCTCCTCGCGATTCCGGCAGCACAACGGCGTGGTACCGGAAGTAGAGGGGAAATCCCGCAGGGCTTCGCCTTAAGCCGGTGCGAGTATGGTGGAGCTTATGAGAGAGGCTATTAGTGGTCTAGTAATTAGACACACCAATTAGAAGGCTCTAAACCAATTAGAAAGCTCTAAACCGAAATAGCTCTAAACCGGGGTTTAGATCTAGGGTTTAGTTTAGAGGATAGGAACTTGTGTGTATGTGGAGGGGAGCCCTGCCCCTCCTTATATAGGTGGGAGGGGGCTGGCGCGCCAGGGGGAGGGAGTGGAGTCCCTCCCCAACTCGGCATTGGAGTTGGCCGCCGGTTGGAGGAGGTCTCCCTCTCCAACTCGGTTTCCCTCTTTTCCTCCTCTTTCCACTCGGCGAGAACACTTAGTACATGATGCAATCATTCCAACTTACAATGACACATTCATGTACCCTTCCCCTTCTGGAGTGCCGGACATTCCGGGACCTTCTAGAATGTTCCCGATGAAAACACCGGAATCATTCCCGAACTCCGAAACGGGACTTTCCTTATATGAATCTTATTCTCCGGACCATTCCGGATCACCTCGTGATATCCCGGATCCCATCCGAGACTCCGAACAACATTCGGTCTCTTTCTCATAATACCATAACTACTCAAACAACGTCGAATCCTTAAGTGTGTCTCCCTACGGTTCGTGAATTATGCGGACATGATCGAGACACTTCTTCGAACAATAACCAATAGAGGAATCTGGAAATTCATATGGCTCCCACATATTTCTACGATTACTTTGCGATCGAATGAACCACTTACATACGATACCAATTTCCCTTTGTCTCACGATAGTTTACTTATCCGAGGTTATGATCGTCAGTATCTCTGCATACCTAGTTCAACCTCGTTACTGATAAGTACTCTTTTCTCGTTCCCGTGATATGTGATCCCTTGTGACCATGTCACATGCTTGCAAGCTAATTGGATGACATTCCACCGAGAGGGCCCAGAGTATATCTATCCGTCATGTGGATGGACAAATCCCACTCTTGATCCATGTGTTTCAACCAATACTTTCCGAACACTTAATGCCACCTTTATAGCCACCCAGTTACGGTGTGGTGTTTGATGTTATCAAAGCATCCATACGGCAAAGGCGATATGCATGATCTCATGGTCGAAGGAATTAGGTTACTATGTATCAGAAAGCATATAGCAATTGAACTATTGAAATGACTTGATCTTTATGCTACGCTTATCTATAGGAGTATGTCCATCACATCATTCTCCTAATGATATGATCCTGTTGTTAATAACATCTCTATGTTCATGATCAGGAAACCATGATCATATATTAACCAACAAGCTAGTTTAACAAGAGGCTTTACTAGGGACTCTTATTTTAGTTTACAAATCACACAAGTATTAATGTTTCCGGTTAATACAATTATAGCATGGTATGTAAACATTTATCATAAGTGTGAAGACATGATAATAACCACTTTATTATTGCCTCTTGGGCATATCTCCAACACTCCGGTCATGTCAGAAGGCTGTCATGCGAAGATATCACTATTACCTTTGAGGAACTCGACCAGCGCTCTTTCCTATGCGAGGTCTAAGCCTACCCCTATGTTCTTCGTCTTGGAGGGATCATTTTCCTTCAGTGATGTTTTCTTCTTCTCTTCCGATGCCTTGAACTGTATGCTTCGCTTCAGCACCTCGTTCTTCATAGCGGGCATCTCAGACGGGTTGATGGTCTTCTTGATCTCCTGGCACTTCTAGGCATGTAGCACGACTTCGACAAAGGCAGTAGATCCTTCGTCGCACTCTCGCGCTTTCCTCGTATTTCCCCGGATGGTGATGATGCCCTTTGGACCTGGAAGTTTTATCATATTGTAAATGTTATAGGGACGAGACATGAACGCCTAGTAAGCCGGACGCCCGAAGATGGCGTGGTAAGCACTTTTGAACGGTACCACCTCAAAAGAGAGTGGCTCAGTCCGGTAATTTTATCGGGTTCCGAATGTCACGTCTAGAGTAATCTCACCCAGAGAATCCGCATGTCTCCTTGGTACAATGCCATGGAAAGTTACACTGCTGTAACTCAACTAGCTCTTCCAGATCTTTATGCGGTGGAGCGTTTCGAGGTAGAGGATGTTAATGCGGCTACCACTGTCCATGAGGGTTTTAGAGAAATCATAGCCATCAATAAGAGGATTGATAACCAGAGGATATTTTCCCCGATGATGTGTTTTCCTCGGGTGATCTGAGCGATTAAAGGTGATGGTTACGTCCGACCAATCCAGAAATTGTGGAATAGCCGGAATCGTGGCATTGAGCCCACGGAGAACCGCCTTCTTGGCCTTAGCCGGTTGAGATCCAAGGAAGCAGACATATGCATCTTTCTTAGTCGAAAAATCCTTCTTTCCATCCGACTTGGGTTATGCAGCATCCGCTTCTTCCATGTCAGAATCTTCCTTGGGCTCCTTGCCTTCCTCAGAATTTTTCTTTCCTTTTTGTCACTTGGCTCCGTAGCCAGCGAATTCGTCTTTTTTGATGTCGTCATTGAAACGACACTCGGCATTTGTGTGGGTAGATCCTCCGTTACTATCCAAGTGGTCGACACGGGGATTGTTGGCAATGTCGGCCCAATTATAGGTTCTTCCGGGTTGCTGTTCTCCTCTGCCCTGGATTGGGGAAGTTCTGTGGCCTCGACCACGGCCGCCTCCACGCCCTCCTCGTCCTTCGGGTCTGAATGTTGTGTTAAAAACTGTGTTGTCCAGATCCGGTTTATCTTCCGAGGTGTTCCTACGCTTCTGAGCTTGTTGTTTTGGCTGTTTGGCCGCATTGGGATTGGCCAGAATATTTAGCAGCCCTTCTGAATCACCATCGCCATCAGCATATTTGCTTGTCGTCTCTATCATCTCTCCCAAATCTGTGATGTGGTCACGCTTCAGTCTGTGACGCAAAAGTCCGACTAGGAGTCCTGTGATGAAAGCTTCTATCGTAGTTTGCTCGTTTACTCCTTCATAGGAGTTCTTTGTGCCAATCGAGCGTCCCAGGTAATCTCGGCAAGTTTCTCCAGGTCTTTGGGTGCAACGTTGCAAGTCTCTGACTATGCAGGGCCTCCTGTATGTTCCCTCGAAGTTCGAAAAGAACGCACTTTGCATATCATACAAGTTATGAATTGAATTCTCTAGAAGTTCATTGAGCCTTGATCAAGCCATCTTCCTCAGCATAAGCGAGAGATATCGGATTGCAACCAGGCTGTTTCCTCCTTTGGCGATGCAGCAAGCCTGGAAAAATTCCTTGAGCCAGGTATCTGGCCGAGCCGCGCTGTAGTACGGTTGGATGTGTTTAGCAATACCAAAGTCAACCAGAAATTTTGTCTGACGGATGCGTGGGCCAAAGCACTTGGGTCCCACATACATGTCTTCTTCCTCATACCTCTGTGCCTCTATGTTTGACTCAATGCGGTGGCGAGCATCGTTTAGCGAGAGATATTTGCGCCTTGGAGGCTCGCGGCTTCTGCGTGGCGGAGTCGGATTTCTTCTTCTCCTGTCACCATTGCCACCTCCGCCCCTGCGGCTTCCATGGATACGATGTGATCCTTCATGCACACTGCCTGGGGGCGATGGTGGCCCTCGTGGATTGTTTCTGGCTGGGTTACGCTGTGGTGGTGGTGGAGCCTCATTATGCTGAATTTGCTGCTGGTTTCTTCGGGCTCCGTCCCTACTTGATTCAGGACGATCCGGATCATCTCTTTGTCCGGCGTTACCAGCCGCAGGACTTGGTGGCGGCATTCTTAGACGATCTTGTTCACGCTGGCGGTGCACTTCCGGGTCTTCTCTATGGTGGTTGTTTTGCCGACGATGTCCCTGATGGCATCTTTCGATGCAGCCAGAATAATTTTTGCCTAGTCACATGTGGGCCTGCGAGAATGGCCGTTTGAGCCGGTCCTCGAATTTTCTTCTTGTCCCTGGGGAATATAGAGTTGATCTGTATCCCTGTGGGGTCTTTCGTCAGTGCTTTGGTCAGCGCAAGTGTTGCAAAATTCCGACTTTGAGGCCAGCTTGCCACTGAATGACGCGGCCGTTTTTTGCTGCTTCAATCCTGTGTCTAGCAATGCAACGCATTACCGGACCTAATTGGGAGACAGATTATTGGCGAGGATAGGTTGATCCGCTGGAGAATTTTCCAATGGCGTGTTGTAGACTCGTATCTTCTCTCCAGTTTTTCCGTTGAATAGATCTCTGTGGATATCCGGGTTCTTATTAGCAAGAAACGTACCTCCCCTTGTATTGTTTGGTAGTCGCTTGGACTCTGACTGATATTTGGTAGGATTACTGTCTAACTGATGTTTAAGCTCGAAAATGTGCGCGGAGTCTTTGAGTAAAAACAGACGGAGCTTCTCCAGGTCCCAGCCCTTTTCTCCAGCGCATCCGGAGTAAGATCTGAAGCCGATGGGATTGGAATTGTGAGAGCATCTCCATATATTTCACGTGCACCCTTGGTGACGATGTGTCCATCCACGGGAGGGTCGATCGGCATGGTATTAATCGTATCTCCGTCCTGATTCTCCATCTCGATCTCTTCATCAACTTTTTCTTCGTTGGTTTCCTCGACGTTCGGCTCTGCTGGTGTAGGATTCTTGTTTTTCTTCTTCTTCTTTGACCGCCCAGTAGCCTTAACGTGTGTACCGGTGGCAAAGAAAGCTTTTGGTCCAGTACCGGGGGATAAGCTTCTGTCGGTACTTTCCGTAGTGGTTGTCTTGTGGATCTCAGACGAATCTCCGGTGTCCATGTCATCCTGCGAGGTGTAGCTTTCATCCATGCTATCATATGGACTGGGGGAGTTTCCGGCACACCTTGCGTTGGTTTGGAGGCGTGCTCTTCTTCGTACTCCTCCATCTCTTTCTTGAAGTCTCGAAGTTCCTGCGACGTGATAGACTCCAGGGGGGAGCCAAGTAAATCGCCTGTTTCTTCAATTGCGTCAAGAACTGAATCGTTCCCGGCTCTAGCATTGACAAAGTCGGATCTAGAGCTTATGTGGTATATGAAACAATGCTTCTTCTTTTTCATGTTCTTGAGGTAGCGGCACATCTGGGTTTCTGGCTCTTCCATCTCAAAGCTTTCCTTGATATCAGCGATTGCTTCATAATCGATGTAGGCTGTTTCATCATCTTCTTTATCTTGTTTCACAACGATGCTTTTTCTGCTATGGCTTCCGTAGGACTGGCTCCATGGCGGATATATTCCTTGTCCGTGTACCCGATCTCGACAAGGGGATCATATCCGGATTTTTCTTCCACCACTTCTTCCACTACAAGAGTGGGCTGGGTGGGTTTGATTTTTTCTGGGATATTGAACTCTTCCGCCTCTGCGGATAGAGTAGATCCGGATTTTTGTTCCTCCATGTTCATCACCTTAAGGGTAGGTTGGGAAGGTTCAGCGAAACCAAGATAAATATCGATCTCGCCGATAGGCATGATCGTGTAGGTTGTCACGAGATTGCTAGCCGGAATCCACGTCTTATCGAGAAGAACGAGAGGGACTTCACTGGCGTAGACCACGCGGCCCATGGAGATTGTTTTGCCGATTTCTGCACACACAGATTCCGCCTGGAACAAAGCTCCAAAGGTCAGCCTTCCCACGGTGGGCGCCAACTGTCATCGGATTGTCGACAAGTACGCCATAGGGGGTCCTAACGGCGTTGAGGAGATGAGGTGTGAGACGCCGGATGTTCCGGGAATGGTGAGGACAAGTTTACCCAGGTTCAGATCCGACTACGGTGATCGGATCCTACTCCTTCTAGCAACCCAGTAATATATCAGCAAGAGCCGAATGTTACAACATATTATAAGAGAGGTTCGCCTGTGCGAGTTGTGATTGTGGTTATTGCCCTAAAGGCTCCCATAGGGCTGGTTTATATAGTCACCAGGACCTAGGGTTACAGTAGATACCTATCTGGCTACGTTACAGAGTCGGTAACTAGATATAGCTTGGACTACAAGTAATACTACAGGCCTAAGTCGGTAACTCTTCTAGACCTTGTCGTAGCCGGAACTGGCTCCACCTCTTTCTCTGACTGGGCCGCCCGTGAAGCAGAGCTCTAACCCGTTGGTGGGCCACCCTGGTCAGTGAGTCCTGCGGGTATACCCGGAAAGTATATTCCCAACAGGCGGCGCCAACTATACGACGAGAACTATACAGTGGCCCGTTGTATAGTTGGTCGTCAACTATTCTGTCTCTGTTTCTCGCTTTGGGCTTTCTTCTGGTATTATTAATATTTTCCAAATAAGTGATTTACGTAGTTTTTGGCTCCTTTTTTCTCCATTACAACTTCTCCAAGAATTGTGTCATTTGGATCCATCATCTGATCTAATCCTGGTGAAAATAAATATAAAAAGTGCGTGCGAACGCCGTAAAATACCTAAATCCTACATCTACAATGCAAAATTAATAATGTAAAACATTATGTAAATATGCACTCATCAATAAAGACATGCTGCAACTGCCTCATTTGTTTTATCAACTCAGCTTCATGAATATGAGAATCACATCCATTAAGATAAACTTGCTCGGGACGAGCAAGAGTCTAAGCTTGGGGAAGTTGATGAGTGCATATTTGGATCAAGTTTTATATTATTATTTTGCATTGTAGTGGTAGGATCTTGGTATTTTACGGCATTCGCGCGCACCTTTTATGTTTATTTTCACCAGAATCAAATCAGATGATGGATACGATTCTTGGACCAGTTATACTGGAGTGAAAAGGAGCCAAAACAATATAAATTGCTTATTTGGAAATATTAATAACACCAGAAGAAAAACCGAAGCAATTGGAGGATACAGTGGTAGCGACCAACTATACGGCGAGAATAAATTTTCTGGCCATATAGTTCCTGCCGTATAGTTGGCGCTAGCACCGCCTCCTCAAATAGTTTCATCCCGTGCAACTGGATCGGAGAGATGACATATAGAACACCCAGAAATCACAGAAACCTCACCTCCAGAAGGCATTTGGAGGCGGAACTCATCCACGGGGATCCATCTTCACCCTATGCAGAACTAGGAGGCCAGGGCATCAATCTTTATCATCAACCTCTACATCACCACCATCTTCATCCATCCCATCTACATCTTGTTGTAATTTCCATACTCGTTGTGGATTTATACAAATACTATTCATCTATGATAGATTCCATTGTATTTACCATGATGTTGATTGCCTCCATGTCTAAGTAGATTATTAGTTCTTGGGGAGATGGAGAAACCCTAGCATGAGATTGAAATAAGATAAAGTTTATTATGATATTCATCGTTGTGACCATGTGTTAGACTTTCTTCATCTTGATGTTGGGATAAGTAGACCTATCAATATTTGCCTATTGTGGAGACTTGATGGAGGGAACTATTTGTTGGTAGATGGAGGTATGTTAGCACTTATAGTGACTATAAATCTGTTGGCACAGTAAATAAATTGATGTTGATTGCTGTCTGTTGTGG
This sequence comes from Avena sativa, assembly GCA_916181665.1. Lineage (NCBI taxonomy): Eukaryota > Viridiplantae > Streptophyta > Magnoliopsida > Poales > Poaceae > Avena > Avena sativa. The sequence goes on from OV702281.1 coordinate 260,101,951, forward strand.
TTATGAGGATGATATGAGCAGTGGTTGCTGCCTATTTGTCCAAATACGGAGTTCCTCCCACACATACATACTTGAGAATGTTCATGATAATAATCTTTACCTTAGCTCTTTATAAATGCTAGAGGTGTACCCACTACTCTCTGAGAACGTTTTTCCCCACTACATTTTCAAATCTCTTTTACATACGCGATACTTACTTTCTGTATTCATATTTGTTTACTTTACTTATTGTTCTCTGATACCAAAAACCCAAAAACACCTTTTTTGCACAATACTCACATTTTATCTTGTTACTTAGAGCTTTATTTAACATTTATATTTTAGTATTTATTTCAAGTGTTATCAGACTTTAGACTCCTTCTCCCTGTGGGATCGATATTTTTATTTCGAAACTATCTACGAACGATCTGTGCACTTGCAGTCATCACTTGGTTATTCGATAACACTCTTAGTCCCATTTGGTTCTTACCCTTACTCGGATACTATTTTTCTTTTTTCTTGAATTTTATCTTTGAATTGTATCATTTGTATTCTTGAATGTTTGAGTCATTGTTGTATATATGTTACTTGTGGATCCGAATGTAAATTATTATGATATAACTACTTGTAACAAAATCAACCCACACGAAAGTGTCTGGTGGGCGTGTTTGAATCTCTTATATGCGGATTTTGGAGGGAATGGTGAGATATGCATAGACCCGATTTGGGTAGAAGTGGTATCAGAGAAAAGGTTTTGAGATACCCCACTAGTCCATGATGTAAGATAACCTAGCTAATGGACGATGTAGATTTTTCGAACTATTTTTCAAAATCGGTTGGGTAGTTGTGAGTAAGTATACTTTTATCCCTTATCCCTATCCTATTCTCTTCTTATATTTGCGTGTTTTGAATCTGCTATCTTACCTTTCTTCAAGTCCAGGATTTCTGGTCGTTGGGTTTCTGTCACACCTTTAGGATTCCACTTTCTTCCTTATGCAACATTATTTCTACATCTGGCTTCATTTTATCTCTTGGACCTCTCTTTTGTTTTCAAGATTTCCTTTCCATGTTTTAGATGTTGTGGCTTCTAAGTCGACGACCTCCTTATCTCTAGATCATTTTTCTGAAACTTCAAGAACACGGCTTTTCAAGATATTCCATCTAAATCTGAGAGTTGGGTTACACGGTTTTCCTATTCATGTATGGAATAATAGTTTGGGTGCGTGATGGATTGTCCCTCATGCTGACTAATCATTCTATTAACTCTTGTACGCTGAATTAGATTAATGGGTGAATTTACTCCTTCCATGGAAGTTAGAGGTGCTCTTATCTGTTGAGACATTTACTTCCGCTTTGCTTCTCTAGAGTTTTTTCTCAAATAACGTGAGGGAAAATCTTTTATTGGTGGTGTCGATAATTTAAAGACCGAGCAAGAATTATAGTTAGTGGTGTTGCGGTGATCAACCTGACAACAGAAGGTCCGATAGTTGAATCTATCTTCCCTTGGTTTCTTTGCATGGATGTCGGGACACGATCCCTTGTTAGTTGTGTTGAGTGTAATGCCTATTCCAACTTAGATATTGACTATTGTTTTATTTTCGCATCATCATAACATCATCATGCATATTTTTTCCCTAAATAATATATTTCTTCAAATCCTATTTTGTTTTCTAATTATTTCCTACCTTTAATTTCAAATTAAAAACCCGGGTCTTTCCAATTATTCTGTTTGTCTAAAAAACATTTAGAAAAGCGTTTTAAAACAAAACAAACTGTTTTAGGGGAGACATCCAACTGACCAGGCTGAAGTGGCATAACCAGAGGCCACCTACCATCCGAAACCCTAATCTAGATCAACCCCATCTAACCCTAACTGCACCAACCTGCCGCCACATGCCTGGGAACACAACACACGCACACCCCGCCACCACACACGCCACACACCCTGTACCACACGACCCACACACATAGTCTACACAAACACAACGCACGCACATGTCTCCAACATGACACATGCACACCACGCATGTGTTGATCCCCACCAACCTCGTCGTCTTCCTCATGGCCACAGTGATCCCTGGATCGCCACCTACCGCTTCCGCGTGAGCCCTGTGTCCGACAAGTGCCATCAGCCTCGTCCCCGGCCATGCACCATCGTGGAACTCTGCCTTGGCCTCCCTTCCACCTGTAGGCGCTTGCACTACAAAAAATTTGTTAACTTGTGACCTTCTCATAGTGACGGGAAATAAAATCGTCATAGATCTATGAAGATTTAGCACAGGATGGTCATAGGCTGTTTAGAGAGATCAAAATCCTATAATTAAATCATACAAAATCGTCATAACCTGCAATATGCAGCTTAAAGCATTATTTATAGATGACTATGACCAATTTAAATATTGATAGTTTGTAAAATATGATAATTCAAAATAACTAGTGGGACACATCAAAAATTACGTCTGTCAATTTTTATAATGTGTCTGTCAATATGGACTAGTTGACACGCTGGAGACTAGAAACCAACAGGCCCACCTCCTTTTCCAAAATAATGGAAAAAACAAGCTCACGGGGGTCGAACACACGACCAACCTCACTCCACAAGCGATGGATACCACCACGCCAAACTTCTTTTGATGTTTTAACATCGCGTACATAACTTATTAAGATAGGCTTCGATTGTTGGACATTGGCCGCGAATGACAATTAGCTCTGGCACACGAACAACTTATTAAGATAGGCTTCGACTATTGGACCTTGGCCCCGGATGACAATTAGGTCCGGCCCACGAAGCAGAGAAGGTATTCTTGGGCCGGGTTGACCTTTTCGCGCGGTAGATTACAGCCGGGCCAGCCAGTGGTTAGAATTGTTTCTTCTTTTCTTTTTTCTTTTTTTCCATTTTCTTAGATCTTTTGTATCTATTTCATAAGAAGTCCAAAAGAATTTATTTTTGTTTTTAAAATAGTGGATTTACTAATCTCATATTAGTCCATTGTAGCGACAACATCATACTTCAAAATATGATTTTGAAACTAGGGTTTTGAATTCAATATTTTGGATGAATGCAATGGATAAATTATCGTTAATGAATATCATATTGTGAACCTAACAACAATTTTTTAAAAAAATCACGAGCATTAGATCATGTTTCTGTAGTTTAAATCTGGCCCATTTCCAATCAATTTGGTAGGAATTTGTCTTTTTCACGGGGGCTGGACGAAAAAATTTGAGATACCCCTATTGAGACACTATCCATATAATATGGTCTAGTATTTATAAAAAATTGGGTGGTATCATTTTGAAACTTCAATTTGATGGTTGCTTCATAAAACAACCCGTTTTTGGCACTTGGAAAATGGAAAATGAATTTTTTGTACGACGGAAAGGAAAACTTTCTCCCACAACATTGTTCGCCATCCCATGATGCACATGCGTGCACAATATGGGCACATTACAACAAACTATGCCATGATTCTGGTCATAACATTGGCCGTTTGTCCTGAAAGCGATGAAACCTCGAACAAGATAGTTCATTTTTTAGAAGGTTTTTTTTGAGATGCAATCAATATACCAAGTTTGATATTTTTCCTTACAACTATGTTACATAATATGACACCATGTGAATGTTTTACATTGTTCGGACAATTTCTGAATTTTTTATGTCTGTTTTAAACTCTGATCAAAACGGTGGGCATGAAGGTTCTTAGCTAGGAGCTGAGCCTCGCTAAACTTGCATTGGATCTCTGATAAAATAGCATATTATAAATCTAAAAACAATTGTTTCAAAAAATCACAAGCATTATATCATGTACCTGTAGTTTAAATCTGACCCACTACCTATCAATTCGGCAAGAATTTGTCTTTTTCATGGGGGGTGAACGGAAAGGTTTGAGATACCCCTGTTGGGATATTGGCCATGTAATATGGTCTAGTAGTTTTGAAAATTTGGGTGGTACCATTTTGAAACTTCAGTTTGGTGGTTGCTTCAAAAAATATCTCGTTTTTAGCACTCGGAAAATGGAAAATTTTGTGCGATGAAAAGGAAAACTTCCTCCTACAACATTTTTCATCATCCCATGAAGCACATGCATGCACAATATGAGAATATTATCACAAATTATGCCACGGTTCTGGCCATAACATTGGCGGTTTGGCCTAAAAGACATGAAAACTCAAACATGGTAGCTTATTTTTGAGAAGGTTTTTTTAGATGCAATCAATATACCAAGTTTGATATTTTCCTTGCAACTATGTTATATAATATGGCACTACGTGAAGGTTTTACAGTGTTCAGACCATTTTTAATTATTTATGCCTCTTTCAAACTATGGTCAAAATGGTGAACATGAATGTTCTTAGCTAGAGGTTGAGTCTCGCTAAACTTGCATTGGATCTCTGATACAATAGCATATTGTGAACCTTAATACAATTTTTTTTTTAAATCACGAGCATTAGATCATGTACCTAGAGTTCAAATATGACCCACTTCTTATCGACTCGGCAGGAATTTGTCTTTTTAACGGGGGATGGACGGTGTATCATCCCAATTATCTAATAATTGCAATGATACTTGACTAGTCTATATATTTCTACTTCCTACATGTCATTAATTGCATCACCATTATATCATGCTCATGTCACCATGCCCCGTTGCATCTGAGCATCATATAAAACCCCATTTTATTTGGTTCTTATCCCATATGCGTTATATGTTGTATCACTTGTATTTGCCTCTTTATATATTGTATTTGCTTCTTGATAAATTGATTCATACCCAAGTTGAGTTGTGGGCATATCTCTTACCATCTCTACCACCTTCCTTTCACATCACCTTATAATCCCACCATCCAACTATATGTGAGCCTTTGTCCTTATATGGATTCTTACCTCTAGCTCAAGTATGTTGGGATGGATCCAATTATAAATCTACATGCTTACATAGTTGATATCTTATTGTTTTCACAATAATAACTATGGGGAGCCTCATGGCCACCTTAGCATGCCATGAAACTGGAGAAATCCCTTATTTTCCTTCCATGAGGTGATATTTGAATTATAGTCATATTTGAATTGTGGGGAACATATATGGATGATAGTGGTACATATGCACTAACAATATCCCCTTTCATTCATGCATGGATATTATTTGAATATGACATATGTTGGAGAAATTCAATCATATTTTGGTGGGTTAAAGAAATCCATGGAAGCTTGCTTGAGTGCATGGCCAAATATGAAAGATCTAGAGTAGGGATTATTATCTATGCATGGGACATGCAAGATTGCAAACATTCATTATTTATTTATCCCTATTTGAATTCTTTCTTGAAGATTTGTATGGTTTTTAAATCAAACAAGGATTGGAAAATAAAAATAAATAAATGTACATTACCTACACCTTTAACTGCAAGCTTACCATCATCTCTAATATATCTATCCTCTAAATGATACCTACCCATGTGCATGTATTGGTGATTTCATAATCACATGAAATAATAAACCATCTCAATTCCATCTATATCCTTTGTTTGGGGCTCTCTTCACTTGATCATTCATGCTTGATCTAATCTATTTAAGCCACTAAAACCTACATCCAATCTAGCTAAAACCCTAAATCCTAAACCTTGATCTCTATTCTTTTCTAACTAAATCTTTCTACCTAAACCTAAACCTAAACCTATTTTTCTCTCCCTAGTGACCTAGATGAAGCCAATCTAGCTACCGAGTGGAACCACCTGGCTAACACAACCTCGTCGCCTATCTAACCAAGCGCAGCAACAAGAATCTCCATGCCGCGCACGCTCGTAGCATTAACAATCGCACTAGGCCTCCTCTCTCGCCCCACGTGCATACTAGAGCACGAGCCTCGGCCTGCACTTGGCCCTTTATCTCGCCCCACCCGCGCGCCGCTGTTCCTCTTCCTTGCTCTCGCTCATGTGCCCGAGCTGTACAACCCTCGCCTTGCCTCTCGCTCCCACCTTTGCATAAAGCGAACCCCGACAATGCTGGCGACCCTATCCCCACCCTTCCAACCAATCCCAAATCATGATCTAGAAGGACACCTACACCTCTCCCATGGCAACCTCCGACCATGACCTACACCGAGTTATAACGCCTCTGGCCACCTCGATGCCTAGTTGTATCATGCTTTCCTAGGACGCCAACCAGCCCTGGAGCTCCCTCTCCGATGCCTTCATCACCTGGACAAGGAGCCACGCCTAGGGAGAGCATAGTAACTTCCTCCCCGCTGTCGTCCCTGCACAGCCACCACCTCGCCACCGCGGGCGCCATGTCCCCTCAAGCTCGATGTCCCCTCTAGTGTGCTCTAACTCGGTCAGGAACATGTGCAAGGTTAGCCTCCACCTCGCCCTGCTCTCTTTTATCCCGGCCTCATCTCACCTTAGCTAGCTCGCGGCGATGTTGCATGCCGCTTGCCCGACACGCTCGCGGAAGCAACACCTATAGAAGCTCGCGCGTGCCTCCTTTCCCTGCTTGCCCGCTTTGCTTCTAAGGAACCTATTCCCGCGATTCCGGAGTCCACATTATCTTGGAGGTGACCTCTTTCCATGTAGCCTGAGGTCGCTTGGTTTGGTGTCCTTTATCCGTCGTCGTCGCCTCCGCAAGTTGTCACTGTCGTCTGGCCGCACTATCAAAAATCATCCGATAGTTCCTCAGATGGAACACCGTGTGGTACCCCTTTTTGTCTCTTTGTACCGACCACCCTGGTTCCCCTCTGGTGGATCTCCCTTGATGAATCTTGTTGAGCTTGATCCCGTCTTCATCCTAGTTTAAACGGTGCCCCAAACGGAATCCATACAAGGTCGAAATCATCCATGGAAAAACAATCGTTTTTATCAAAATTCTATCAAAAAGTTTAGCAGAAAACTACGACAAGAAGCTTTTGTAAATTCACCCCTAGGCTTTTCGGCCTTCAACCCACCATTCCCAGAACACCACATGTCAGCCGCCCCTACACAGCAGCGTTTTTACAAAAAACATACCTAGCTTTTTCCTAAACCAAACCCATCGTCCCCGGTCCTGCACAAGTGTCATCACCCAGCTGGTCGCACGCCCTGTTGCCCCTTCTGCCCCTATATCCACCCGTCGGTGAATGTGGGTATCTTGCACTTGAGTAACAAAGTTTGCAAGAACTTTTTAAATCAAATAAAATTTCAGTAAATGGCTAATATCAAATAAATTCATATCTATTCAAATGCTTTGAATTTGAAGAAATTTCCAAAATAAAATATGAATGCTTTTCAATGTGAATTCATATATAAATTCAAACTTGACCAGAGTTGACCCTATCTTGTCAAACCTTTGACATTTGACCATATTTTAATTATTTTTGCATTTAATAATGTTTTAAATTCATATTTCCAAATAATACAAATAATATATGTTTTTGAATCAGAAAAATGTGATGAATGTGTTTATGATATTTATAATATCATTTGATAAATTTAAAATTTCGAAATAATATAATTGTTAATAAATTCCATTTAATAAATATTGCATAACTTTAAATCTGTAACTCCAAATTCGACAAATGATATGTCTAAATATATTATCTTGACGAGCTCATTCTGAATATGCATTCCATGATATGAATTTAAGCATGCATCATATAAATATTAAGTATACAACAATGTTTATGGGAGCAAAATATGACTAAAATCTAATCAAATGCTTTATTCTTGTACCCCACACCTCACCCATGCCATGTGATGATATGCCATGTAAATTGTGCATCATTCCATCATGGCATGCTTGTTTGCTTGTTGCATATACTTTATATGTTTGTGCAATGTATTTATTTTTGCCCCTTGTGTGTTTGGTTTTTAGCCGGATAGACGATGAGCAAGGAGAATATTAGGAGCCTTAGGAGTATTAGCCGGATCCATCTTATTCTGGAACTGAGCTGCCGGGCAAGCATTTCCCCATGCTTGCACTACATATAGCATCTATTTCATCAATCTTATTATTATATAATATGTCGCGATCTGAATAAAATTGAATCCCAAGTATTGTATAGCCTTTACTTTTAAACCCCACCAAAGCTTGTTCCCTACATCCTATGAGCCATTACTACATGAGTTGTTTGAGCTATGTGAGTTGTTGAATTACATGTGTAGGGTTTGTGAGTGTCTTTGAACAAGAGGTACCTAAACAAGTAAACTGAGTAGTAATGGGATAACTAATGAAAGAGGCACTAGTAGGCATTATCTGCTATTTTGATCTTTAAGCCCACTTTTGTCTCGTAGGACCCCGATTACTTGATACATTTTCCTTGACTATCGCACTATCCGCATGTGGGACCAAATGATCAAGCTTTATGCTTATAATCGTGTAATATAATGGTGTTACCTCAATTTAATGAAAGTATCTCAAATTTAGATCTATAAGTGCATGATACCCTGCTTGGTTAGGGTTTAATTATGGGTGAAGGGTTTATGGTTTTAGTATTTAGGGGATTAGAGTTTAGGTAATTTTCAACAATGTTCAAGCTTTATGCTTATATTTGTCTAGTATAATAGAGTTGCCCAATTTAATGCAAGTATCTCAAATTTATTTAAAAGTGCATGATACTTATTTGGTCAGGTTTTAGGGGTTTAGTATTTAGGTTTTTATGGTTTCTTGAATTTTCAATAATGTTCAAGATGCTTTATAATTTAAATCGTGGAATAGAATGGCGTAACCGTAATTTAATGAAAGTATCTCAAATTTGAATCTATAAGTGCATGATACCTACTTGGCTAGTGTTTATTTATGGGTTGATGGGTTTAGAGGGAATTTTCAATAATAATGTTCAAGGTTTATGCTTATATTTATGGAATATAATAGCGCTACCGCAATTTAATGAGAGCATCTCAAATTTTGATCTATAAGTGCATGATACATGCTTGGTTAGGGTGTATGTGGGTTGAGGGTTAGGGTATTAATATTACTGGGTTTAGGGTTTAAGTTTTAGGGGTTGTTTAGGGTCGAGGGTTTAGGGAATTTCTAATAATGTTCAAGCTTTATGCCTATATTCATCAAATCGAATGATGTTGCCCTAAATAATAAAAGTATCTGCAAATTAATTTGATCTATAAGTGTGCATGGCAGCTGCTCGGTCAAGGTTTAGGGGTTTAGAGTTTCGGGGTTTAGGGTGTAGGGGTTTAGTGTTTCAGGTTTTAGGGTTTTATAGTATTGAAGGTTTTGGGTTTTGGGTTTTTAGGGGTAGTTTAGGCTTTAGGCTTTAGGAATTTTCAATAATATGTCCGAGCTTAGGGTTAGGTGTTGAGGGTTTAGGGTTTTAAGGGTTATATATAGGGGCTTAGGGTTTAGGATTGTGGTACTTTAGGGAATTTTCAATAATGTTCGAGCTTTCATGAATTAGAATGACGTTAGCACAATTTAATGAAAGTATCTCAAAATTTGATCTATAAGTGCATGATACCTGCTTGGTCAGGGTTTATGGTTATATGGTTAAAGGTTTAGGTTTTAGGGCATTTTCAATAATGTTCAGGCTTTATGCTTAGATTCGTGGAATGGAATGGCGTTTGCGTAATTTAATGAAAGTATATCTCAAATGTTGATTTGTATGTGGTTGATATACCTGTTGCTTAGTCAAGGTCGTTTAGGGTTTTAGGGTTTATCGGTTTAGGATTTACGGAATTTTCAATAATGTTCAAGCTTTATGCTTATATGTGTGGAACATAATGGCGTTACCGCAATTTAATGAAAGTATTTCAAATTTGGATTTATAAGTGCATGATACCTACTTGGTTAGGGTTTAATTATGGGTTTAGGGGTTTAGGGTTTAGGGACTTTTCGATAATGTTCAAACTTTATGGTTATACTCGTGGAAGAGAACGGTGTTACCGCAATGTAATGAAAATATCTCAAATTTGGATATACATATAATTGTATGATAAACCTGCTTGTTTAGGGTTTAATTATAGGTTGAGGGGTTAAGGTTTAAGGGTTTTATTATTTAGGTGCTTAGGGTTTAGGTTTTATGTATTGTTTAGGGTTTAGGGAATTTTCAACAATGATCAGGCTTCATGGTTATATTCGTCGAATAGAATGTCGTTGCCCAATTTAATAATAGTATCAGAAACTTTGATATATATAAGTGTGCATGATAAGTTCTTAATTTGTCAGGGCTTAAGAGTTTAGTGTTTCTGGTTTTATGGCTAGGGGTTTAGGGTTTTAGGAATTTTCAATGAAGTTCGAGGTTTATGGTTATATTCGTGGAACAGAATGACTTAACAACAATTTATTGAAATTATAACTCAATTTTTAATCTATAAGTTCATGGTATGTACCTGCTTGGTAAGGGTTAGGGTTTCTAGGATTTAGGGGTATAGGGCTTAGGGTTTAGGGTTTAGGGGGTTAGGATATACGGAATTTTCATTAATGTTTTAGTCGTATGGATATATTCGTGAAAAAGAATGGCGTTAGCACAATTTAATCAAAGTATCGATCTCAAATTTTGATCTAGAATTGCATGATACTTGCTTGGTGAGGGTTTAGGGTTTAACCATTTAAGGTTTAGGTTTTAGGGCAATTTCAATAATGTTCAAGCTTTATGCTTATATTTGTGGAATGGAGTGGCATTAGCGTAATTTAATGAAAGTGACAACAATGTTTTTGTGTGAAGAAACTATAAGATAGTATATGGCTAAAATGCCACCAGTGTAGCCTATTTCATTGATATTACCAGGTTTCATAAATTTTCAAGAGTTGTAGCTATATATCCGTGCAATAATCAGGCTTTACGCCAATTTTCTCAAAGTATCTCAAACTGGAACTACAAGTGTGTTATAGCTAGGTCACGTGTGTTTTAAAGCATTTTAAGATTCTTGTTTTGCAAGATTCAACATCTCGATCTGAAAGCCTATTGTAATCAAAATTTGGCCCCTTTTCAAAAAAAATAGGGATAAAATTAGATATTCTAGTGTACGAATGTACGAACATTCATGGATTTCAGACGAGACCAGAAAATTCTGAATTCTACTTATATTTGCCTCTAGGGCCCAAAGTGGTTCCTTCCTGTGTACAACAACGCAGATGACAAGCACACTAGGGTCACAGTGAAGCCGTATCAAGGCACACATGCGCATCGCATCGCCTGGATGTGGACAAGGGAGAGATCAGCCAACCGGTGCGCGCGGGGTCGCCGAGGAGAGATGGATGGTGAGAGAGGCAGCGAATGAGAGAGAAAAAACAAATTTGTTTTGCATGCGAAATTTATTACTCCTTCTAGTAATAGAGAGTGTATGCTGTAAAAGCTATAGCACTACTAGTACCTCATGTCAGAAACCCATCATCATGGAGTGCTCTAATATCGCATCGCCTTCAACTCCTCCTCGCTGCTGCCCTCTTGCTCTTCGGTTTCCCCCTCCACTCCATGACATATTCTTTGTTGTAGTACTACTCCCTCTATATAGGAGTAGTAATTATTTGTCAAAGTCAACAAATCGAAAATTTGATCAAATATATAGAGAAAAATTACCAATATCTACAATATCTAATGCGCACCATATGAACGTATATTTTATAATAGTTCTAACAATACTGATTAAGGATTTAAACTTCAACCCATTTTTCTATGTAGTTGGCCAAATTTTAAAAAGTGTGACTTTGAGCAAAAACTTGCTTCCCAAACATCGGGAGGGAAGGTTATTCAAAATATCGGCCATTGGCAGTAGTAAGGGCCTGTTTGATTCAAAGGATTTGCATAGGAAATTTGTAGGATTAAATCCTATGGGAAATTTTACTACGATGGTCATTTGATTTGTAGGATTGATTCCCGTAGGAATTTTTCCTAAGAATTACTGCTAGATTTCATAGGAAATCAAACATGCACTCCTACCTCTTTTTCAGAATCCTTTGTTTTTCACACGATGGAGTCAAATGAACTTTGGTTCATAGGAATTCCTGTAGGATTGGAGTGGTCATGACATTGCAAACCTACATTTTTCCTATTCCTACGTTTTTTATCCTACTAATCAAATATGCCCAAATTCTTATCTTATCTTTATCTTGTCTTATCTCTTACAATACCATACCACTACAACAAGTGGATGATACACCTGCCTGGTTATGATCATCTAGGGGTTTAGGGAATTTTCAATAATGTTCAAGCTTTATGCTTATAATCGTGAAATATAATGGCGTTACCGCAATTTAATGAAAGTATCCCAAATTTGGATCTATAAGTGCATGATACCCTTCTTGGTTATGGTTTAATTATTGGTTGAACGGTTTAGGGTTTTAGTATTTAGGGGTTTAGGGTTTAGGTTTTAGGGTTTAGGTAATTTTCAATAATCCTCAAGATTTATGCTTATATTCGTCGAATATAATGGAGTTTCCCAATTCAATTGAAGTATCTCAAATTTGATCTAAAAGTGCATGATACTTGTTTGGTCAGGGTTTAGGGGTTTAGTGTTTAGGATTTTATGGTTTCAGGAAATTTCAATAATGTTCAAGCTGCTTCATGCTTTTAATCGTGGAATAGAATTGCGTTACCGTAATTTAATGGAAGCATCTCAAATTTTAATCTATAAGTGCATGATACATGCTTAGTTAGGCTTTGACTATGGGTTGAGGGGTTTAGGGTTTAGGGAATTTTCAATAATGTTCAAGCTTTATGCTTATATTCATGGAATATAATAGCGTTACCGCAAATGTAATGAAAGCGTCTCAAATTTTGATCTATAAGTGCATGATACATGCTTGGTTAGGGTGTATGTAGGTTGAGGGTTTAGGGTTTTAGTATTTATGGGTTTATGGTTTAATTTTTAGGGGTTGTTTATGGTCGAGGGTTTAGGGAATTATCAATGATGTTCAAGATTTATGCCTACATTCATCGACTAGAATGGTGTTACCCTAATTAATAAAAGTATCTGAAAATTAATTTGATCTATAAGTGTGCATGACACCTGCTCGATCAATGTTTAGTGGTTTAGGGGTTTAGTGTTTCAGGTTTTAGGGTTTAGTATTTAGGTGTTCAGGGTTTCGACAATTTTCAATAAAGTTTGAGATTTATGCATATATTCATGGAATAGATTGACTTAGCAACTATTTAATAATGAATAAATCTCAAATTTTGATCAATAAGAGCATGATACCTGCTTGGTCAGGGTTGTTTATGGGTTGAGGGTTTAGGGTTTTATTGTTGAGGGTTTAGGTTTTTGGTTTTTTAGGGGTAGTTTAGGTTTTAGGCTTTAGGAATTTTTGAATAATATGTACAAGCTTTGGATTAAGGGTTGAGGGTTTAGGATTTTTAGGGGTATAGGGCTGAGGGTTTAGGATTTAGGGGATTATGGTACTTTAGGAAATTTTCAATACCGTTCGAGCTTTCGTGAATTAGAAGAATTGCGTTAGGGCAATTTAATGAAAGTATCTCAAATTTGATCTATAAGTGCATGATACTTGCTTGGCGATGGTTTTGGGTTATAGGTTTTAAGGTTTAGGTTTTCGGGCATTTTCAATAATGTCCAAGCTTTATGCTTACATTCGTGGAATGGAATGGCGTTAGTGTAATTTAATGAAAGTGTATCTCAAACGTTGATCTATAAGTGGAGGATATACCTACTCCTTAGTTAGGGTCATTTAGGGGTTTAGGGAATTTTCAATAATTTTCAAGCTTTATGCTTATATTTGTGGAACAGATTGGTGTTACTGCAATTTAATGAAAGTATCTCAAATTTGGATCTATAAGTGCACGATACCTACTTGGTTAGGGTTTAATTATGGGTTGAGGGGTTTAGGTTTTACTATTTAGAAGTTGAAGGTTTAGGTTTTCGGGGTTGTTTAGGGTTTAGGGAATTTTCAATAATGTTCAAGATTTAAGCTTATATTCGTCGAATAGAATGGCATTGCCCAATTTAATGAAAGTACCTTAAATTTGATCTACAAGTGCATAATAAAAAACGAAGTACTGGGGTAGTAGCATGCGCGTGCATCTGCTATTGTAATGCAATTCAATAGCGGAGAACATGCACGAGTCCAGAGTCCAGACCCACGCGTCCACACCCACACATGTCTACTCGAGGGAAACCAACTGTCCCACATATATAAACCACCTCGGCCTCCTTCGTCTCTTCCAAGAGCATCGACTTCTCCCCCAATCCATCTAGTCAAATAAAGCCTGGTCGCACTTGCCGCAAGAGCTCCTTTCGTAGCACCACATTCCCCACTTCCTTTGCTGCACCATGAAGGGAACCCATGGATATGATCCGGAGGCGAAGCCAGCTGGAGGCGCAACACATGTCTCTGTGGTCGTCGCCGCCATGGCGGGCCCGACTTCTCTTGGCACACACGCCTCTCATCGTCGAGCCGTCACTATTTCTGGCTCCGTCCATCTGGTCGCCATCTTTGTAACACCCTCAGAATCGGCCCTATGCAAGTTTCAGCGCTTCCCGCCAAAACCCGCATAGAAACGATTCAAAGGTGCCCACCAGGCACTTGCGTGCGGGTGGAAAACGAAGTAATACCATTACACAATAGTCCTCGATGGAACCCACAAAACATATATATACAACAGGGACTCAAAGAGTCAAGAATAAAGATATACAATACAAAGATCCAAATCACCTGGAAAACGATACAGCGTCCGAGTACGGACAAGATGCAAATTGAGCTAAGAGCCCTGAAGAATAACCAATGGCGTCCATAACCCTGCCCAGGCCAAGCCGGAAGGGTAACCCTGCTAACGACGTCGATCTCAAAACATGCTTAAACAAAAGGGGTGCCGACAAAGGGCAAAGGAAAAAAAGAGAGAGTGGTCAGTACTGAGGCCAGTACACGGCGAGGCTAGAATTCGGTGGTCCTCGCCTACATAGGTATGGTGGACTGAGCGGCAGCGCAGCATGCACTAAACAACCTATAGAGACTCGATACAACTGGAGGCTATCAGAGAGGGGTATGAAAGACCTATTCGGAACCAACCTGATACTACCACCAAACATACCCATCCTGGTATTTCCCCCTCGAGACCAAACGAGGAAGTCGACCGAGGAACTCACACAGTTGGCAGTTTTATTCATTCCGTTATAGTGGCGGCAATTAATAGTCAAATATAGATAGCATGAGTCATCCTGATATAATAAGAAGTGGGCACTTTTAGTTAACCATTCCAGTGTAGTTGCATCACTTACTAGTCAGATACAATTAGCATGAGATATCCCAAACCCAACAGTTGTTGGTACTTTTATTTAGCCATTCCGTTGCAGTGAAGCTAATTACTAGTCATATCGGATACAAGTCAAACTATAACAGTAAACTTTAGTTATTGTTGTCTATGATCGAGACCTGTGCTCCAAGTCGTCCATAACCGCGGACACGGCTTCTCGAAAAGATTTAACCCTGCAGGGGTGCACCAAAGTTTCCACACGCACCTACACCCTTGTTGTCGGATCAGGTAGGTACAAGATCACAAAACATACACCCAACAGTATGTCGACGGGGTTTCGGACACGACGTTTCCCAGACCCAAGCAAGCACGGGGGGCCACCCCACTAAGCTACCCGCAACGAAGTTGGCCGGCTCCGAAATGGACTCAGGGTTTGCGTCAGTGGCTGTAAACAACTGGGAACCCGAAAGTGTGACTGGGCTTGTCGATACCGCGAAAACACTCCGCTTCCCTAAACAGTACAGGTGCATTCCTCGCACAATTTTAAATTAAGCAGTAAAGCATGGCATAAGTAGAGGATAGTAATAAAGCTCCAAACTACTTTGTGGCCCCCAGTACAGTACTTGGAATCAGGTACTAAATCGATGGGGGTGCCCATACACCCCACCTGTGGTTAGCGCGCTCGATCTCGGAACAGGTGTCAAGAACTCGGGGTCCTACGGGACACAAGTGGACGGTTAACAACCAAATAACATCTATTTCCCACCTGTGCCTCTGCATTTACCTACTTCAATTTTAGTTATTAAACAATAATTAAAGCCATGAACATCTCCAACATTAAACATGCGGCAACACTCCAACAACTGAGGTACTGGACGACACGCAACAGCACTTGAGCAAGCGACTACGACGCGCAAGTCCAACTATCTACCAAACAACAGGTAATAGGATGTGTCCAAGGCAATATAAGGCTGCAAGGGATATCACGGGCACGAAAACTAGAGCAACGCAACACAGATAGCAATAGATCAACAGGAGGGAATAAATACTATAAAAGTAAGATAGGTAGAAAGGGGGAGGTGCTCGCCTGAAAACATTGCCGAAGGTTCATCCGAAGATCGGGTCGACACTCGCATCAACTCATCGGCCTAATCCGTGAAGAAGCAAAGCACTAGCAAAAACACCGGGTGCAATATTTAATACTACGGTAGAAAATCGGGCATGATGCATGTATGATGTATGACATGGAAAATATGCGATGCAATTAGGCAATATTAAGCGGAACCGGGGTCCCGACAATTAAATATATGGTTCTAGTTGTTTAGATACCCCGCATTTTAAATGTGGTATTAACAAGGCAAAAGATAGCACCGGTTCGCTACACAAGTTTAAATGAGGCCAATATAAGACTAGATTTGCCCGCATATGGACCCCATATTTAATTATGAGGTGAATCGGCTAAAAGCCCCCAAACCACATGATATGAATGCAAGTATGAACAATTTAATGCAACAAGTAATATCATTTATAAAATATGGGTCACAGAAAAGAGGGTCACACATAGGGGCGAAGGTCTTGGGGTTCCGAGGTTCAACGGGGTTCGGGCTTCAAACGCCGGGATCGGTCTCCAGGACTCCGGCCATCGGATCCGGCGGACTGGCCTTCCCTCCGAGAAGGAGGACTTGTCGCATTCGTGGTCTTCAGGTCCGTGTAGACGGTCATGGCGTTCCGAGGAGAAGATCTTGGCGTGCCGAGGGTTCGGGGCTTCAGACATATGCTCTCTATTGGAGTTCTTGTGATTCGGGCTCCGGGTCAACTTCGGATATTTCGTAGTTCCCACATCGTTGGCCGATGATGAACTTGTGTAGGTGTCGGGGATGCATCGAAGGTGGAACTTGGATCGGTGTTGATGGTCTTGTCAAGATTAGCTTGGGGTGTTGTGGTCGTTGGCTGGAGTGAGGTGGAGGGAGGGGATTGGTCAGGGTGAGGTGGAGGGAGGCTGGGTAGGATAGGATTGGGTAGAAAAAGGTTTAGATAGTTCGGTTTAGGTAATTTTGGGGGTGGCCGGCTAGGTCGGATCGACCCGGTTTGGCTGCCCCCTAAAAATAAAATAAATATTTTATTATTTAAAACGGGGCGTTTGAAATCCGTTGGTAGACGAAACAAAATATTCCGGAGACCCGGGTTTTAATTTGAATAAAGACGGAAGTATTTAGAAAACAAAACTAGGCGTTTCGAAAATAGTTTAGACAAAAACCATGCATGATGATGACGATGCCCAAATGCAATGTGGCATGATGACATGAGCATGCGGTCATGATGATGCAATGCACAAAAATAACGTGATTTTCTAGTAGTGGTTTTGCGGGGCGCCACAATTCGACACCACTAACAATGGATCTCGCCCTCGAGATCCGCCTCATGGTACCGGGAAGAAGGGCGGCGATCTGAATCTTCTCGCATCGTGTAGATCCTCGCGACACCACTAACAAGAGGTCGTTGTCCATGATCGTCGAGGGAACACTCCGGGAACAAAAGGTCGAAGGTAGAGGTATCAACAAATAAAGCCACCTCTAGCTTCGATGGAAAGAGGGAACCGATGCATTCTCATCCACTTCAATGTACACAAGCGAATAGAGTGAGTAGTCGGCATGGGGGCCAATCCATCACGCACCCAAACTATTACTCTGCACAATCAATAGAAAAGCGTGCAACCATTCTCGGAATCAGACTGAAGATCTCGACAATCGAGGTTTAGAAACAAAGGAGTGATGCAGACTCTGCATCGGATCTAGCGTAGATGATGTCGTCGCGTCGGAAAACACCAGAAGGCACGAGAAGGAACAAAGAGAAGTCTACCAGACGAAGGGTTCCTCGGATAGCATGAAGACCAGATGTAGCAACACCGTTACCAAAGGAGGAAGCGAAACCCTGAAGGTACGATGGAACCCAACCACGAGAAATCCTGGACTCGAAGAGAGAGAAGAGAGCGGATTCAAAACACGCAGAGGTGAGAGGAGAGCAGCAGAGGGGTAAGAAGTAAAATCAGACCTAATCAGAACTATCCAACCGATTTTGAAAAATAGTTTTGACACTCTACTTTGGCCGTTAGCTAGGTTATCCTACAGGCTGGACTTGTGGGGTATCGCAACGGCTGAGCTCTGATACCACTCTGTAACACCCTCAGAATCGGCCCTATGCAAGTTTCAGCTCTTCCCGCCAAAACCCGCATAGAAACGATTCAAAGGTGCCCACCAGGCACTTGCGTGCGGGTGGAAAACGAAGTAATACCATTACACAATAGTCCTCGATGGAACCCACAAAACATATATATACAACAGCGACTCAAAGAGTCAAGAATACAGATATACAATACAAAGATCCAAATCACCTGGAAAACGATACAGCGTCCGAGTACGGACAAGATGCAAATTGAGCTAAGAGCCCTGAAGAATAACCAATGGCGTCCATAACCCTGCCCAGGCCAAGCCGGAAGGGTAACCCTGCTAACGACGTCGATCTCAAAACCTGCTTAAACAAAAGGGGTGCCGACAAAGGGCAAAGGAAAAAAAGAGAGAGCGGTCAGTACTGAGGCCAGTACACGGCGAGGCTAGAATTCGGCGGTCCTCGCCTACATAGGTATGGTGGACTGAGCGGCAGCGCAGCATGCACTAAACAATCTATAGAGACTCGATACAACTGGAGGCTATCAGAGAGGGGTAAGAAAGACCTATTCGGAACCAACCTGATACTACCACCAAACATACCCATCCTGGTATTTCCCCCTCGAGACCAAACGAGGAAGTCGACCGAGGAACTCACACAGTTGGCAGTTTTATTCATTCCGTTATAGTGGCGGCAATTACTAGTCAAATATAGATAGCATGAGTCATCCTGATATAATAAGCAGTGGGCACTTTTAGTTAACAATTCCATTGTAGTTGCATCACTTACTAGTCAGATACAATTAGCATGAGATATCCCAAACCCAGCAGTTGTTGGTACTTTTATTTAGCCATTCCGTTGCAGTGAAGCTGATTACTAGTCATATCGGATACAAGTCAAATTATAACAGTAAACTTTAGTTATAGTTGTCTATGATCGAGACCTGTGCTTCAAGTCGTCCATAACCGCGGACACGGCTTCTCGAAAAGATTTAACCTTGCAGGGGTGCACCAAAGTTTCCACACGCACCTACACCCTTGTTGTCGGATTAGGTAGGTACAAGATCACAAAACATACACCCAACGGTATGTCGACGGGGTTTCGGACACGACGTTTCCCAGACCCAAGCAAGCACGGGGGGCCACCCCACTAAGCTACCCGCAACGAAGTTGGCCGGCTCCGAATCGGACTCAGGGTTTGCGTCAGTGGCTGTAAACGACTGGGAACCCGAAAGTGTGACTGGGCTTGTCGATACCGCGAAAACACTTCGCTTCCCTAAACAGTACAGGTGCATTCCTCGCACAATTTTAAATTAAGCAGTAAAGCATGGCATAAGTACAGGATAGTAATAAAGCTCCAAACTACTTTGTGGCCCCCAGTACAGTACTTGGAATCAGGTACTAAATCGATGGGGGTGCCCATACACCCCACCTGTGGTTAGCGCGCTCGATCTCGGAACAGGTGTCAAGTACTCGGGGTCCTACGGGACACAACTGGACGGTTAACAACCAAATAACATCTATTGCCCACCTGTGCCTCTGCATTTACCTACTTCAATTTTAGTTATTAAACAATAATTAAAGCCATGAACATCTCCAACATTAAACATGCGGCAACACTCCAACAACTGAGGTACTGGACGACACGCAACAGCACTTGAGCAAGCGACTACGACGCGCAAGTCCAACTATCTACCAAACAACAGGTAATAGGATGTGTCCAAGGCAATATAAGGCTGCAAGGGATATCACGGGCACGAAAACTAGAGCAACGCAACACAGATAGCAATAGATCATTAGGAGGGAATAAATACTATAAAAGTAAGATTGGTAGAAAGGGGGAGGTGCTCGCCTGAAAACATTGCCGAAGGTTCATCCGAAGATCGGGTCGACACTCGCATCAACTCATCGGCCTAATCCGTGAAGAAGCAAAGCACTAGCAAAAACACCGGGTGCAATATTTAATACTACGGTAGAAAATCGGGCATGATGCATGTATGATGTATGACATGGAAAATATGCGATGCAATTAGGCAATATTAAGCGGAACCGGGGTCCCGACAATTAAATATATGGTTCTAGTTGTTTAGATACCCCGCATTTTAAATGTGGTATTAACAAGGCAAAAGATAGCACCGGTTCGCTACACAAGTTTAAATGAGGCCAATATAAGACTAGATTTGCCCGCATATGGACCCCATATTTAATTATGAGGTGAATCGGCTAAAAGCCTCCAAACCACATGATATGAATGCAAGTATGAACAATTTAATGCAACAAGTAATATCATTTATAAAATATGGGTCACAGAAAAGAGGGTCACACATAGGGGCGAAGGTCTTGGGGTTCCGAGGTTCAACGGGGTTCGGGCTTCAAATGCCGGGATCGGTCTCCAGGACTCCGGCCATCGGATCCGGCGGACTGGCCTTCCCTTCCGAGAAGGAGGACTTGTCGCATCCGTGGTCTTCAGGTCCGTGTAGACGGTCATGGCGTTCCGAGGAGAAGATCTTGGCGTGCCGAGGGTTCGGGGCTTCAGACATATGCTCTCTATTGGAGTTCTTGTGGTTCGGGCTCCGGGTCAACTTCGGATATTTCGTAGTTCCCACATCGTTGGCCGATGATGAACTTGTGTAGGTGTCGGGGATGCATCGAAGGTGGAACTTGGATCGGTGTTGATGGTCTTGTCAAGATTAGCTTGGGGTGTTGTGGTCGTTGGCTGGAGTGAGGTGGAGGGGTGAGGTGGAGGGAGGGGATTGGTCAGGGTGAGGTGGAGGGAGGCTGGGTAGGATAGGATTGGGTAGAAAAAGGTTTAGATAGTTCGGTTTAGGTAATTTTGGGGGTGGCCGGCTAGGTCGGATCGACCCGGTTTGGCTGCCCCCTAAAAATAAAATAAATATTTTATTATTTAAAACGGGGCATTTGAAATCCGTTGGTAGACGAAACAAAATATTCCGGAGACCCGGGTTTTAATTTGATTAAAGACGAAAGTATTTAGAAAACAAAACTAGGCGTTTCGAAAATAGTTTAGACAAAAACCATGCATGATGATGACGATGCCCAAATGCAATGTGGCATGATGACATGAGCATGCGGTCATGATGATGCAATGCACAAAAATAACGCGATTTTCTAGTAGTGGTTTTGCGGGGCGCCACAATTCGACACCACTAACAATGGATCTCGCCCTCGAGATCCGCCTCATGGTACCGGGAAGAAGGGCGGCGATCTGAATCTTCTCGCATCGTGTACATCCTCGCGACACCACTAACAAGAGGTCGTTGTCCGTGATCGTCGAGGGAACACTCCGAGAACAAAAGGTCAAAGGTAGAAGTATCAACAAATAAAGCCACCTCTAGCTTCGATGGAAAGAGGGAACCGATGCATTCTCATCCACTTCAATGTACACAAGCGAATAGAGTGAGTAGTCGGCATGGGGGCCAATCCATCACGCACCCAAACTATTACTCTGCACAATCAGTAGAAAAGCGTGCAACCATTCTCGGAATCAGACTGAAGATCTCGACAATCGAGGTTCAGAAACAAAGGAGTGATGCAGACTCTGCATCGGATCTAGCGTAGATGATGTCGTCGCGTCGGAAAACACCGGAAGGCACGAGAAGGAACAAAGAGAAGTCCACCAGACGAAGGGTTCCTCGGATAGCATGAAGACCAGATGTAGCAATCAAGGAAAGGCATGGATTCGAGGAGGAGGTCTCCGATGAGGAAACTGAGGTACTACTCTGCTTCACTATTCTTAGATTTTACTGTTCATATGTAGGTTTTTCTCGATCTGTAGATAATTTTGATCTGCCGCCTTCTTGTTGTAGACATATTAGATTCTCCGGTTTGAGGGGCTGATCCTATTGCAGATTTGATTAGATCTGCTGATCTTCCATCTAGAATTTTACATCTGTTTGTTGTTGTTCATACGGTCTTCTTGTGCTGTAGATTTGATTGATCTTTCACATAATTGTTGTAAGCATATTTTATTTTATGGGTTCTAGGGATTGATGTTATTGGATTGTTGATTGATCTATCACGTAAATTTTTCTCATTAATATGTACATGAAATTGTCTGATTCTATAGTAAAAAAATTGGTTCCATTCTTGTTATTATTCTTAGTACAAAATTTAGGAAACACGTGATTACGGTGTATAATCTAGCGATGATGCATGAACTAAAATATCAACTGCGAATATTATATGTTGTCGTTCATATTTATAAATGTCATTTCTTGAGTTCTATTTCAATTACATCTTTTAGGAATTGTTTGATTCAAAGCATCCCATAAGAAAATTTCCAATGATGGTTGTTTGATTTGCAGGATATATAGAATCCTTTGTTTTTCTTATCCGACGAATCAAACAGGCCCTTATATGAGTTCTTATGTACTTAAAAATCCACAGGAAGAATCTGACGACATGGGGGAAGACAAGGACTCTAGGGATAGAAGGAGCCTCTACGTACTTAGGCGGTTGCGGAGTGGGAAATTCCTTTCCACTATAATGGGAAGCTATTTTTTTCCATTTTGTGGCAAAGTCATCAATAAGGACATCGACAGCATGATCCAGCACTCGGTGGGCGTCGACCGTGGCCACGGCCGTAAGAACAAGGCGAAGAACTTGGTGAAGCACGGAGCATATGGAAAATTCCTTCTAGAATATGTCAAGACTGGCCTGTTTTCCCTCTAGTAGTTGTTGTGAAGATGGGAGGCTCGACATTATCTCGGTTGGATTGCTTGATGGAGATAGCATGTACTGTGCATTTCCAAATTGGCTCAAGTACCCATGTCCAAATGCAACCGTGATAATGTTTCATGTTCATGCTAAGATTTATGTTGCGTGTGTTAATGAAATACAGAAAGAGGATGCGTTGAAAGAGACTTGCACACAGACTATAGTTGTGTATCCTATTCGCCCAACAGTAGGCTGATGCTTTGAAATTATATATTAAACATGGTCCACTTTGTGTGAAATTTAGGGTTATTACATTCTAGGCCATATTCTGCACATTTCCATCGCACAAAATATTTATTTCTCTACATTTTTTATACAATAAGTTAGAATCTCGCATTATTTACCCTGCCAATATATAACCATATCTACCAAATACAGGCACATTTTACCAGAACCCGCGCTGTGCAAAGGACTAGAATGTGCATACTCTACATGAAAATCCATATCGCAAGGCAAGTTTTTTGACAAGTTGTCCAAAAATGATGTCTATATTTTTTTCATGTTGAGAGGGTTGATTGGGACATAAGATGTTCTCATGTGCCTAAGAACTAGAAAATCTATTTATTAAACTGAACCGAGTTTACCTATCTAAAAAAGAACTGAATTTACCCTTTATTGTTCTTCATTGGAACCCGCTTCCTTGTGTGAACTCCATCATTCTCCCACCTGAACAGGTGCCACCTATACTAAAAATTTGGTTAAAAGTTGATGGTAACATGATGTGGGACCTTACTTTCGGGACACCGCTGCACGACGTCGAATTTATTGCGTGGAAGCTTACAAGAGAAGGAAGAGAGATGAGATGTGTCAAAGAGCCGAATGGTGCCTTTGAGGAGAGATCATCATCGATGATGCCAGCAAGGAGATTTTGCGTGCCCCGCATATCAGAAGTCAAGTTTTTTTGAGAGAGACTCAGAAGTCAAGGACCCACATGTAAGAGCTACCCTCTCATAGTCTTGTGATTAAAATTTGTTTTCTATAGCTATGTGTACTAGATATCAATATTTTAATGCTTATGGACTACTCATAAGCTTAAGGGTGACCCCTTAATAAGGTTTTTAACTTGTGCTTTATTCAATGAGTACTGCACTAGTTCCCCTATCCCCCTCCTCCTCTCCTCTTTCCTTTATACCCACTGTGACTCGCCCTCCGCGCCGCCCAGCTTCTAGAGTCTGTGTTCTTCATCTCGTCCCTCTTTTCCAAAGCCCACACCAACGAATCCCAACCATCGTCGCAAGACCAGGTGCATTGAGATGGCTGGATCTAGCAAGGACAGTGACGATGATTCTCGACTGTTTCTAGAGGTGTTTACCAAAGGCTCCCTTGAAGAACTCACAGCTATATGTGACATCATCACGGCTGCGAGCCTTGTCGATTCGTCCAAAATTCATCTTGACTTAGCAAAATATAGTGCAACTCTGCTGGTTTCTCAGTCGTTTGGTCTCCAATGTGTTCTTTATTCTCACCTGACTAAGATACCGCAGGATTGCATGTTAGATGAAGAGAGCCTCGTATGTAAGCTGTTGCCACTGGACAGGTTCTCCTGAGATGCTGTCATCCAAGACGGCATGAATAAACAGTGGGCAGGCTCCAATGGTGATTGGATCATCACGGTTGGCCTCCAATATATATGGGAAGTTGTCAAGATGTACACTCATCGCAAGATTCTTCTCCCACCGGTGCCGTTTGAATCCACTAATCTCCTAGATACTTCCTTGGATCATGGCCATCGTATGGTACTGTAGAAGATAGCTATTTGCTAATTTCCCACATTTTCTAGAAGATATCAATATTACACTCTTGTTTCCCTTTTCGACGGCTCAGTTCTCGTTCATCATGGACATCAAGATGTATGGACAGTTCTTCCGAATGAGTCCCTGACCTATTTCAGTTACACCGATGTACTTATCCAAAGAAGACTAGTGTTCACCATAACTGAGATTGGAAGCGTTTATGCATGGAGTCCTTATTATACTGACAATTACACCTCCATATATAGTGCTCTAGCTTCATATTCATGGATTTATGCTTATTTTACAAAGCTGTCATATGGCATTGTTTCATATTCTATACTTTTTACCCTCTTTGTCTGAAAGGATTTCCCTATGAGTTTAGATAATTTATATCTATAGGATTTCCTAAGGATTTCTATGTATATTAGTGGTATTACGTTCGGCATGGTTGCTTCATGAACGAATCCATAATATTTACATATTTATTCACACATATTTCTTCCTTTTTTCACGTGGTTCAACCAGATTTCTTCTATTAAAGATTCCTGCAATTATGATTCCAATACGATTTATTATATCATGCTATCCAATTATTTTATTTTCCAATTCCTTCATTTTTCTTAAATCTTGCGAACCAAACATTTTCTTAATGAACTGTGTTTTGCTCTTCCAGCTCCTGTGCTGGCCCTGATGCCACCAGTTGTGGGTAACTGGGTGGATGAACTCGAAGGCGCTCTAGGCCACATGCACAAGTATGATTATGGTATGTGGTGGTTAGCCAGTTCTCCAGACGGTTCCAGCCTTCTACTCATCTTTACCTGGGGCATAGCCAGTGAGAAAGATGTTCAATGTTCAATTTGTGCTAATACGGCTCGTCCTAATGTTGTTATTGGTTGTCGCACTTTTGCACATATTCTTCTGGATTTGGCTGCCTGGTGTTCTCGAAAGACCCTGATGTGTTACTACATCGAGATAAGACATGGACAAGGGTTACTGACCTTGAAACATACTCTCTTTTCCTTGGAGTGAACTATCCAATCAGTGTGTCGGTAGTCGGTGCCGATGTTTCCCAAGGATATATGACGACAATCAACTCTGTCTATACGTCGCACTATGCAATATGACTTTACGAGCCACCGCATCCTGAAATATGCCGCTTCAGTATGAATGGTACGGACGCCTCTGTTGGTTTCTCAACAAACACTTCCTTCTCATTAGATAATATGAATGGATTGACCCTTCATTCGTGAAGACTCTGCTTTGGTTCATCTCAAGCTTCGCTAACGCCCTAGATTGGAACCATTCTCACTGTGCATTTCAAAAAGGAAAAAAGGCCATGTGGCCACTATATTTTCTACTTAAATGATGCACATTATCGGAGTAGTAATCCGTATGTAATGGGAGTAGCTCCCAGTTGGTCGTTGAACTATTTATTATGTAGTATTCTATATGGAGTAGTATGATTTGTAAAGCTAGTTTTATGCTCCTGTATCTTTACTTGATTAAATATAATTTTGTACACAATCTATGTTTAATACAGTATATGTAGTATGGAGTACTCCATAAGTTGACATGCACGTCTAACTAGCATACTGCATGAAGCAAACAATATGATGAGTGTCCTCAGTCTCCAGGTCGTAGCCCAAGTTGTACTGTACGTAGTCTTCTCCGTCCCATATGCGTATACGAGAATAGAGTGGAGTACTTACTAGAGTACTAGTACTAGCGAATAGAAACTGGTCAAACTGATGTGACCAGACACTAACTGCAGCAAGCGCCCACAAGTTCCCAAGCATCGCCAGAGCAAACGCACCACCCACACCCCCGTCCCCCGGTACCCCACCCCGGCTCGGTCTCTCTCTCTCTGTCTCCCTCTCTCTCTCCACCGCCATTGCTATGAAGCATCCTTCTTACAGCTGCATATCAGAAATTGAAGTAGAATGGATCTTGTAGAGATTCGACAGGAAAGCCGACTGGATCTTTCACATGCTGGATAATCTTAACGATCCTGAGGTCCACCGTATTATAGAGAGTGCCACATCATCTGTCAGCATGGAGATCGCGGTGGCCACAAAGTCTGCATCCTTTTCTAACCCTTCAGTAGCGCCAACTTCTCTAGCGGCTCGACCACCATCCTTCGTTGCACTGTCTACTCCGCTGGAGGCTCCGTCTTTGCCGGCGGACCTGGAAGCATCTCCCTCGGCACTGTCTTCTCCCGCGTCGGCACCAATATTTCTGGCAGCGGCACCAACTGCTTGTGTGGCCAAGTACCCATCACCCGTAGAAATGTATTCTCCAGCGGTGGCACCATCCAACAAGACTGTGAGTACTCCTAAACTCACTAGGATGCATGCAGGTGTAAGTAGTTTGCTGTTTTTTTAGTTTCTTTGTACTCACTCTGATCCAAATTTTAATGGACTCAACTTTGTCTAGATACACATGCATCTTTTCTAAAACTGTTAACTATTAGTAAGAATAACTTTGAACATTGACCGTTAGATCAAGACTGGAAAAGGCCAACATTTACCACAATGCGTATCCAAAAGCGGATCCATATTTGTTTTTTTGGATTTTGGAACTAGTTCCCTACGCTTCGGAGGTGGTTCCAAATTGAGTAAAAGAGTGAACCGGAGAAAGAGGGTGCTCCGATTGCAAATGTTGTTCCAAATTGCTTAGCCAACCGTATGTGTGACATGTGTCCTCTACTCTCATATATTGTTAAACAATAAGGCTATTCTTGTTAGCGATGGGACCGCATGATGCAGAAATTTAGAATAGCTACATTGTGGAGCTCTAGCCAAATTGCATGGTGAAGCCAAATTTAGTTTTTGTCAGATTAACCTATAGTAACATTGTGGCTGCCCAACTTTGTCTAGATATGCACTAATATGAATAACTTTGAACATTGACCATTAGTTCAAGACCGGAAAATCCCAACATTTACATATTATAATTTTAGTCATAATATGTCGTACTAGTATTTATAATATATAGTATTATTTATAACTTTCCACTTATTTACCAGTACACAAGATGATTGCAAAAAAAAGAAGCAGCTACAGTTTGATTTTTATGCTATTGATTCATATATAGTGTGATCAACTTTATGTAGGAATATGCTCTCTTCAACTTCGATGAGCAACTGCCTTTTACTACTTTTGATTGGGAGTATACCCCCTTCCCCTGTTTTAAGTTCATAACTGAGAGGAACACACTGTCCAAAAAGCCAATGTTGTCCGACAGGCGTCTTAAGGCTGGGTTACATATAGCGAAAGCGCGAGGGCCAAGCCGTCCTAAAAGGTTTGGCCACCAATTGGCCCCTCCTTAGGCTTCTAGCTTCTACATGCCACTCAATGAAGAATACATGTACATGCTAGTCATCCCTAGCGAGTTAAAGAAGTGCCTAAAAGGGATTGCTAGGCCTGTCATGCTGAATACTTGCCCTGAGTGTGGCTGGTCTGTGCACATAGAGCGCGATAAGAACAGTGATAAGATGGTCTTCAACGAAGTTTGGTTATGTTTTGCAGATAGGCACGAACTGTAGGTTGATGATATCATGGTGTTCAAGGTAACAGATGATTCCACGTTTAAGGTGGATATATATGACTATAACACCTCCACCGATAGATTGATCATTTGTGTTGTGGTAAGTAGCAATAAGCTCAAATTTAGTATTGATCGTTTCACGACTGATGATGATTTGTGAGGTCATTGGCCATGTTTTACGTGGGTGGTCTGGTCACCGATAATGGTTTTTTTTGTTTGCGTGATTGATCTCTTCACTGGCGTATTATGGTTTTGTTAGATCTATTCGTTTAGGTACTATTTTGCAATTTGATCTGCAGTAGCTAGAGACATTCCCTTATTGAGGCAAAATTTTATGCACTGTTCAAGCAAGAAGCTCAAGGTTGGACAGATCTCACTATGGAAGAATATAAGAGAGAACTCTGCTGCCAGCCTGATGTAGAGGCCACTAAAGTAGGCTGGGTACACCCATTGGGAGATGACCACCGACAGCTTCTGCAACATGCTGAGTGAATCCGGGTTAAATATTCTTGCCATCCCCTGTTTATTTTTGCCTTGTATTAAGGGGGAGTGTCCTCCGACCATCAAGTTAAAGACCTCCACTGAATGCATATGGGATGTCCACCTGAAGCAGGAAGATGACAACATACTCATGGACGCAGGATGGCCAGAGTTTGCCAACGCATATGCTTTGAAGAAAGGACAGCTCCTGGTATTCAAGAAGCTTACCACCAAATCCTTGAAATTAATTTTATTTGATAAATATTGCTGGGAGAAGGTGATCAGAGGTGTAGGCTATCACCCATGACCCATCACTAGAGGAACAATTTGAATCACAATTGTATTAAGTCGGTGCCTATTCGGTTTAGATCGCAATTGTTCTGTATAGAGGAGGTCTAAGTATACCCCTCTCTTTGACGTACGCGATCTTATAAATATGTGTGTGGCCTGATTATTTTAGAGTAGAACATGGTCTTACTTTTCTTTCTAATCATGGTCTTGATACAACTATTGAATTTGAATGTCTGCATTGTTGAATCTGCTAATTATTTTGTTCCATTATCTATGTAATGCTGAATCAGTCACATTGAAATGATGTTGAATATGTCAAGTGCTGCTGAGTATGAACTAGGAACCTATCGATATTTTTTCTCTTATTACGTACTGCTAAATCTTTTAAATGCTACTGAATCTATCAAATGTTTTGTCCTTGCTATTACTCAAATATTTTGTATGGCTAAAAGAAGAATTTAATTCTCTCTGTACTGCTATTTAATTTCAGGTCTCTTTTGCTGAATCAGTCACTTTGAAATGCTGCTGAATCTGCTTCTAAATATGAACTGGTAATCTGTCGATATTTTTCTATCTTATTCTGTATTGCTGAATCTTTCAAATGCTAATGAATCTATA
This sequence comes from Avena sativa, assembly GCA_916181665.1. NCBI lineage: Eukaryota > Viridiplantae > Streptophyta > Magnoliopsida > Poales > Poaceae > Avena > Avena sativa. Next base: position 260,131,623 of record OV702281.1, read on the forward strand.
AAATTTTGTGTCATTGTTGCCTGGCTATTTGCCATAGAGCTTTTGCCTTTCTGTCATCAGCATCGTTGGATGTGTTTTGAATAGAGGTGAGAGGGGTAAAGATAAAGCATGATTTGTCATTTGGATGTCAGTCTAGTTTTGGCCCGGCCGGAGAGTGTGTCCCTTGTTCTTTAAGTTTTTCACATGAATATATCTATCGAAAGAATTATCCCTTTTTTCCTCATCCCACAGTCTTTTTCGCCCACCATTGTTTTTTTAGAATATTTTTCCCTCCCTTAGTGAGGTCTTCGTTTCGAGTCCAGCCTTAGCAGATGAGATGAAAGGTAGCCCATTCGGCCCTTGTTTAGCCTAGAACATTTTAATTCGCCCTTTAGGGGTCAGGGAAATGCTGAGCACTACCCAATGAAATTATAGAAAGGCCTATGTAGCATAGCCTTAAGCATTTTAATTTGGCCTTTTAGGGGTCACGACTGAGAACAACCCAATGAAATTCGAGAAAGGAGCCCATGGAGTATAGCACATGTAGAATAGCTAAATTCCTTTTAGTTCAAATTTAGAATAAAAAAACTCTGCCTACCCACATTTTTAAGAAACTACTCCATCATGTGGCATTTTATAAATTCAGATGCCAGGAGCGATGCCATTATATATATTTTAAAATATATATACATGGACACAAAATATTTTTAAGAAGACTAGTACATAAGATGTAGTACTAATAAACATTTAATGTTATCTTTTCTACAATTATCTTTGGTGTAGCGGTAACGCACTTAGTTTATGTCAATTTAATTTGATGAATGTATTTAGTTCTAAACCTCGGTGTGTATATATATATATATCTTCATTATACATTTTCTACTTCTAGCAATTCGCATTACAAAGAGGCTGACATCGCGGACCCACCAACTGCAGAGTCCATCTAATTTAATAGGAAGGTTTGAAAAAAAAGGTAAATACCTCTATAGAGAGGCTATCAATGGGGCCCGAGCAGCAAGACCAGACACGGCTGCCGCATCGAGAAACGTTTCCAAGGTCAAAACAGCTGAGGCGGCCGAAAAAAGGTCCATCGTACACACGTTTCATTTACAGAAAAACTAAAACGTGCGACCCATGAGCGAGACCTTATAAAGTTGATCCATCGAGCAATGTTTCCAAGTTCGAAACAAGGAGGCATGAGCGAGAAAAAAGTCCAACATACACACGTTTCTTCTAATGTGAGGCTGTCATGTGGGACCCAATAGCATGACCAAACATCAGATTCGTCAAGCAATGTCTAGTTCATCAACATCTTCCGAGTTCAAATCCTAGGCAATTTGTGTTATTATAGAGTCAAATTTTTTGTACTCTGAGGCTGACATATGAACCCAGATAAACTGCTGCTGCATCTAGCACGAACTTGACCCAAAAAATCAGTCCAACTATACTCTCAAATAGAGGCTAACATGTGGGACCCAGCATAGACACGCTTACTACATAGAGAAGACTGACATGTGGGACCTAGCAACGTACCAAGGTCAAAATAGTGGTCAAGGAAATTTATATTATCATAGACAAACGCTGACATGTCGGACCCAGCAAGAGAAATTGAGTAATTTTTTTAAAAAGGATGATACTTAGGACCCAGATAAACTGATACTGCATCTAGAAATGTTGTCAAGGTAACATACACACGTTTCTTTCAAATGGAGGATGACATCTGGGACCTAGCCTAGACACGTGTCCTACACAAAGCAGGCTGACATCTAGGACCCAGCAACGGACCAAGGTCAGAACAATGAAGGCGGCCGAAAAAACTCCATCATAGCATGTTTCATTTACGGAGAGGCTGGCACGTGGGACCCACCAGCAAGACCTTATACAAGTGCTGTATCGAGCAATGTTTCCAAGTTGAAAACGGGGAGGCGCGAGCGACAAAAAAGTCCAACATGGACATGTTTCTTCTAATGAGTTGCAGACATGAGGGATCCACCAGCCTGAATAAATGGCAGATTCGCCGAGCAATGTTATCAAGTTAATGAGATGCTGACATGTGGGACCCAAAAGCGTGACCAAACGGCAGATTCGTCGAGCAACGCTATCTAGTTAGGAACATAGTAGCCCTATATAAGAAAAAATTCAATCATAAGCACACGATTCTTCTAATGAGATGCTGACATATGGGACCCACCAGCCTGAATAAACAGCAAATTGGCCGAGGAACGCTATCAAGTTAACACGGAGGCGCGACCAAGGGCAAAAAATCCATCATACACTCATTTTTTCTAATGAGAGAATGACATGTGGCCTAGCTGTGTGATTAAACTGTAGATGCATCTAGCAGCGCAATCAAGTTCGGAACAGGATAGCGGGAGCGAAGTAAAAAAAAATTACATCATACACACGATTCTTCTAATGAGCGGGTAGCGCTGCTAGATGCATCATACACACGAGAGTCACTGACATTCGGGATCCACACGCAAAAAAATACTTCGGTGAGTCAACATCTTGCGAGGAAGTGGAAATCTTACTTCTGCCACGCGCTCATCGAGCTTCCTCCATGTTTTTAGCGGTTTCGTTGTAGTAGAGGGGCGCGAAACCGGAAAAAAAAGTTTTGCATCGTCCATGGTTGAGAAAAGATTTTTTTCGCGGAAGACGCGCCTTCTACGACGACCGATAGGACCAGTCATTGCGGAAGGAAATATTTCTTGTAGTGCATATCCTCTAAATAGGGAATATGATGACTGTTGGGGATATACTTTACGGATATATCCACATGACTCACTGACCATGGTGGCCCACCAATGGTTTAGAGTTTTGCTTCACGGGTGGCCTAGCCAGAGAAAGAGGAGGATCCAGTTCCGGCTACGACAAGGCCCAGAAGAGTTACCGACTTAGGCATGTAGTATTACTTGTAGTCCAAGCTGTATCTAGTTACCGACTCTATAACGTAGCCGGATAGGTCTCTCTTGTAACCCTAGGTCTTGGTGACTATATAAACCAGTCCTCTGGGAGCCTTTAGGGCACAACCATAGAAATAACCACAACCAAAACTCGCACAGGCGAACCTCTCTTATAATCCGCTCTAACATCCGGCTTACCCCGATATATTACTGGGTTGCTAGCAGGAGCAGGATCCGATCATCGCAGTCGAATCTGAACCTGGGTAAACTTGTGCTCACCTCTCCTGGAACATCCAACGTCTCACACCCCATCTTCTCAACGCTGTTAGGACCCCCTATGGCATACTTGTCGACAATCCGAGGACAATTGGAGCCCACCATGGGGCGGGTGACTTCTGGAGCTTTGTTCCAAGAGGAATCTGCGCGTGCAGGAATCGACGAAACAATCTCTATGGGTCGCATGGTCTACGCCAGTGATGTCCCTCTCGTTCTTCTCGAAGAGACTTGGATTTAGGCTAGCAAACCTGTGACAACCTACACGATCATGTCCATCGGCCAGATCGATATTTACCTCGGTTTCGCTGAACCCGCCCAACCCACCCTTGAGGTGATGACCATGGCGGAAGAAAAATGCGGATCTGCTCTGTCCGCAGAGGCGGAAGAGTTCAAGATCCCGGAAAAAATCGAACCCACCCAGCCCACTCCTATAGTGGAAGAAGCGGTGGAGGAAAAATCTGGATCTGATCTCCTAGTCGACATCAGATACACAAAGGAGGAATATATCCGCTACTGATCTAGCCCTACCGATGCCGTAGCAGAAAAAGTACTCTTGAAGCACATGATGAAGAAGAGGCACTGCTTCGTATACCACGTAAGCTCTAGATCCGACTCTGTCGATACTGGAACCGGTAGTGATTCAGTCCTCGACGCAAATGAAGAAAACATCGACTTACATGGCTCCCCTCTAGAGTCAATAACATCGTAGGAACTTAGGGACTTCGAGCAGGACATGGAGGAGTATGAAGAAGAGCACGCCTCCAAACCAATGCAAGGTGAGACGGAAAATCCCCCCGGTACATATGATAGCATGGAGGAAAGCTACACCTCACAGGATGACATAGATACCGGAGATTTGTCCGAGGTTCACAAGCCAACCACTACGGAAAGTACCGACAGAAGTTTATCCCCATGTATCGGACCTAAAGCCATCTTTGCCACTGGTACAGATGTCAAGGCTATTGGGCGGTCAAAGAAGAAGAACAAGAACAAGAATCCGACACCGGCAGAGCCGGACATCGAGGAAACCAACAAAGAAAAAGTTGATGAAGAGATCGAGATGGAGAATCAGGAAGGAGATCCGATTAATACCACGCCGATCGACCCTCCCCTAGATGGACACGTCATCACCAAGGGTGCACGTGAAATTTACAGATATGCTCTCACAATTCCAATTCCAACGGCTTTGAATCTTACTCCGGATGCGCTGGAAAAAACGGCTGAGGACCTGGAAAAACATCGTTGTTTTTACTCGAAGAGGCCGCGCGCATCATCGAGCTTAAAGAGCAGTTAGACAGTGATCCTGCCAAATATCAGTCAGATTTCAAGCGACTACCAAACAAGACAAGAGGAGGTTTGGTTCTTGCCAATAAGAACATGGATATTCATAGGGATCTATTCAATGAAAAAACTGGAGAGAAGATCCGAGTCTACAACACGCCGTTGGAAAATGCTGCAGCAGCTCGAGCTATCCTTGCCAATAATCCATCTCCAGAGAAGGTCCGATGATGAGTTGTGTTGCTAGAGAAAGGATTGAAGCAGCAGAAAACAACCACGTCATTTAGTGGCAAGCTGGCCTCAAAGTCGGAATTTTGCCACACTTGCACTGATCAAAGCACTGACGAAAGACCCCATAGGGATACATATCAACACTATCGTCCCCGGGGACAAGAAGAAAATTCAAGGACCGGCTGGCCATTCTCGCAGGCCCGCATGTGACTGGGCAAGATTTATCCGGCTGCGTCCAAAGATGCCATCAGGGAAATAGTTCCCCATCAGAGCCATCGTCGACAAAACAACCGCCATAGAGAAGACCCGGAAGTGCACCACCAATGAGAACAAGATCGACTAAGAATTCCACCACCAAGTCATCCGGCTAGTAACGCCGAACGAAGAGATGATCCGGATCATCCTGAATCAGGTAGGGACGGATCCTGAAGAAACCAGCACCGGAGTCATCATAATGAGGCTCCACCACCACCATCTCGTAACCAGCCAGAAACAATCCACCAGGGCCACCATCGCCCCAGGTAGCATGCATGAAGGATCCCATCGTATCCATGGAATCCGCATGGGTGGCGGTGGAAATGGTGAGAGGAGAAGCAGAAATCCGACTCTGCCATGCCGAAGACGCGAGCCTCCAAGGCGCGGATCTCTCTCGCTAAACGATGCTCGCCACCGCATTAAGTCAAACATAGAGGCACACATGTATGAGGAAGAAGATGTGTACGTGGGACCCAAGTGCTTTAGCCCACACATCCGTCAGACAACATTTTTGGTTGACTTTGGTATTGCCAAACACATCCAACCCTACTACAGCGCGGCTCGGCCAGATACCTGGCTCAAGGACTTTTTCCAGGCCTGCTGCATCGCCAAAGGAGGAAACAGCCTGCTTGCAGTCCGATATCTCTCACTTATGCTAAGGAAGATGGCTTGATCATGGCTCATGAACTTCCAGAGAATTCAATTCATAATTGGTATGATATGCACAATGCGTTCTTTTCAAACTTCGAGGGAACATACAGGAGGCCCTACACAGTCAAAGACTTGCAGCATTGCACCCAAAGACCCAGAGAAACTTGCCGGGATTACCTGGGACGCTGGATTGACACGAAGAACTTCTATGAAGGAGTAAACGAGCAAACTGCGATATAAGCTTTCATTGCAGGACTCCCAGTCGGACTTTTGCGTCATAGATTGAAGCGTGACCACATCACAGATTTGGGAGAGATGATAGAGACGACAAGCAAATATGCTGATCCCGGCAAGCAAATATGCTGATCCCGGCAAGCAAATATTCTGGCCAATTCCAAGGTGGCCAAACAGCCAAAACAACAAGCTCAGAAGTGGAAGAACACCTCGGAAGATAAACCATCTCTAGACAACACACATGTTAACACAACGTTCAGATCCGGAGGACGAGGAGGGCGTGGAGGCGGCCGTGGTCGAGGCTGCGGAACTTCCCCAATCCAGGGAAGAGGAGAACAACAACCCGAAGGAACTTATACCTGGGCCGACATTGCCAAGAATCCCTATGTCCACCACTTACATAGTAACGGAGGATCTACCCACAAAAATGATGAGTGTCGTTTCAATGATGACATGAAAAAATATGAATCCGCTGGCTACAGAGCCAATTGACACAAAGGAAAGAAAAATTCCGAGGAAGGCAAGGAGCCCAAGGAAGATTCTGACAGGGAAGAAGCGGATGCCGCACAGACCAAGTCGGATGGAAAGAAGGATTTTACGACTAAGAAAGATGCATACGTCTGCTTCCTTGGATCTCAACCGGCTAAGGCCAAGAAGGCGGTTCTCCGTGAGCTCAATACCATGATTCCGGCTGTTCCACAATTTCTGGATTGGTAGGACGTAACCATCACCTTTGATCGCTCAGATCACCCAAGGAAAATGCATAGTTTGGGAAAATATCCTCTGGTTGTCAATCCTCTTATTGATGGCTATGAGTTCTCTAAAAACCTCATGGACAGTGGTAGAAGCATTAACATCCTCTACATCGAAACGCTCCATCGCATGAAGATCCACGAAAACCAGTTAAGTTATAGTAGTGTAACTTTCCATGGTATCGTACTAGGGAGACAGGCGGATTATCTCGGTGAGATTTGTAGCACCCCGGGTAAACCCTAATTATAATATCGTCTGTTGTCACCTCTTGGGTGCACCATCATTGCATCATGCATTTATTTTGCCTCTCAAAATATATTAACTAAAGCTATTTTTGTTTACTACAATACCTCTCCTCTTGTTTCAAAACAAAATCCTATATTTATCTGCTAAAATATTTGCTAAAAATATTTAAAACAAAACAAAACAAAAGAAAATGTCTTATCAAAATAAATAAACCTAAACCTGGACCTAGACCTAAACCGGCCAGGCCCAAAAGGCCCAGCCGGTAGATCAAATCCTAGCCTAACCCTAACCTGACCCCTTACCCCACTCCCTCTCCACACCACCACCCCACCAGCGCCGCCGGCCACGCACGCATGCAACACCACAGACACCCACACAGCGCACTGCGTGCACAACCCACCACTCTCGATCGAACGCGTCACCACCGACAGGACCACCACCTTGCTGACCCTGCACTGCCCTATTCCCTGGCCCCACCACGTCCTTGCGATCCAGCCAGCGCGAATCCCCCACCCCGCTCTCGATCTCCTCCCACCTCGCGTCTATCCCCGACGCCTCCTAACACGATCCGAAACCTCGCCGCCTCCCAGTGAGCCCGCAAGAGCGCCGCCGCCGGATCCTCGCTCGCCGCCGTGACCATACTTCCCCGCCTCCCTCTACATCGAGCCGCCATGGCTGCCCCTCCTCCTCTTACCGGTCGTCGCCCGACGTCGACCTCGGTGACCCGCGAGCCGAGACACGAACGCCTCTGAGCTCTTCCGCGACCGCGCCCCAGAGTCTCGCCGGCCTGCCCCCCGTCTTTGTCTTCGTGTCGATGGCCAGCAACCGTCGCCTGTCGCCACGTCTGGCCACCGCCGGGCCCCGCCTTCTCCTACGGTGGCCCTCCCGCGTGACCTCTTCATCTGACCGCCATGAATCCGCTCCGTCCTGTGCGCGGATCCCCTCTCGAATCGATGCCACGGCCAAGCTTGCCAGCCTCCTCCCTGTTGGCCGCATGGTGCCGCTTTCCATGCTCGTCTCCGGCCGCCCGGGCCAGTGGCCTCGTCCCCGTTCATGTCTCGGCCAGGTCTTGTGGTGTGCGGTGATGTTGGTGTTCCTTGTGAAGATGCATGTGGTGGCAGTGTGCTGATAGCAGCTATTTTGGCTATTTTGGTCTCGGTTGTGAATTTGATGAACAATCGTGGTACTGCTCACCTCGTGTTAACCAAGTTCTCCAGCAAAATCCATAGTTTCCCAAAGACCGACAACTGACGATGCGACCTGAGAATCCCCGATGCGGTCACAAGATCGCCACCGACAATGGAACCGCGACACTCCAAGTTCTCCATCCCGGCGTCCGAAGACCGTGAAGCGTCGAGACCCCCTTCATGGACATGAGATCCTGAAGCCCAGATACAAAGATCCAAAGACCGATCTCGAACCCCTGGAACCAAGATCGCCGAACCCATGTGTGACCCCTTTCTGAGCCTCATATTTTTATAATACATGATATTAACCTTTCGCATCTAATTGACCATGCTTGCATACATATTGTGGGTGTTTGGGGTGTTTTGCCGATTCACCTTATAATTAAATATGGAGACTATATGCGAGCGAATCTGGTCTAATATTGGCTCCATTTAAAATTGCGTAGCGAATCGATGTCATGTTTTGCCTTGTTAAGACAACATTTAAATTGCGGGGTATCTAGAACAACTATAACCATATACTTAATTGTCGGGGCCCCGGTTCCGCTTAATATGGCCTAATTGCATTGCATCTTTGCTATGTCATACATCATACATGCATCATGCCCGATCTTCTGCCGTAGTATTAAATAGTGCATCCGGTGTTTATCTTAGTGTTTCGCTTCTTCACGGATTAGGCCGATGAGTTAATGCGAGTGTCGACCCGATCTTCGGATGAACCTTCGGCAATGTTTTTCAGGCGAGCATTCTCCCTCCTTTCTACTTATTTTACATTTCTAGTCTTTATTTCCTCCTGTTGATCTATTGCTATCTGTGTCGTGATGCCCTAGTTTTCGTACCCGTGATATCCCTTGCAGCCTTATATTGCCTTGGACACATCCTATTACCTGTTGTTTGGTAGATAGTTGGACTTGTGTGTCGTAGTTGCTTGCTCAAGTGCTGTTGCGTGTCGTCAAGTACCACAGTTGTTGGAAGAATGCCATATGCTTTATGTTGGAGATGATCATGGCTTTAATTACAGTTTAATAACTAAAATTGAAGTAGGTAAATAATGTAGAGGCACAGGTGGACAATAGATGTTATTTGGTTTTTAACCGTCCACTTGTGTCCCGTAGGATCCCGAGTACTTGATACCTATTCTTTGAATATCCGCACTATCCGCATGTGGGACCATGAATCCCCCTAGCCAGAGCTTGAGTCATATATTATTTCTTGGGGCCACAAACTAGTTTGGGGCTTTATTACTATCCTGTACTTATGCCATGCTTTAGTGCTTTATTTACGATTGCGCGTGGAGCGCGTGAAGGGTTTAGGGTTTAGGTAAGCGGAGTGTTTTCGTGGTATCGACAAGCCCAGTCATACTTTCGGGTTCCCAGTTGTTTACAGCCATTGACGCAAACCTCTGGGTCCGTTCCGGAGCTGGCCAACTTCGTCGCAGGTAGCTTGGTGGGGTGGTCCCCTGAAATATTATATGAATCTTGCAATTGCTCTGTCGTGATGCCTCGTTGGGTTTTCATTTGGTTTTTTCCGAGGTTGATCATGCGTGTGTTGCTATTTGTGCCCCCCTGCAGGGTAAAACATTCTGAAAGCTATGTCCGCGGTTATGGATGACTTGGAGCACAGTATCTCGATCATAGACAACTATAACTAAAGTAGTGCTATAAATTTAAGTTTATAATGACTATTAATCAGCTTCACTACAACAGAATGGCTAAATAAATGTACCAACAACTGCTGGTTTTGGGATGCCTCATGCTATATGTATCTAACTAGTAAGTATTGCTGAAGGGAATATGCCCTAAGAGGCAATAATAAAGTGTTTATTATGGGTATTCCAAGTATATGATAGATGTTTATTTTGCATGCTATAATTGTATTAATACGGAAACGTTAATACATGTGTGTTTAATAAACAAACGGAAAGTTCCTAGTTATGCCTCTCTCATAAACTAGCTCGTTGATTAACAAGATGATCAAGGTTTCCTGATCATGGACATTGGATGTTGTTAATAATGGGATCATAACATTAGTGTAATGGTGTGATGAACATTCATCCGAAGTATAGCATTACGATCAAAGTCATTGAGTTTATATTGCTATAACAACTTACGAAGTGATCCTAATCCTTAGACCATGAGATCATGTCAATCACTAACACCGGAAGAGTTTCTTGATAACATCAAACGTCACAACGTAACAGGGTGATTATAAAGATGGATTCAGAACTAATAAAGTGTTATGTTGAGGCTCATGGATCGAGAGTGGAATTTGTTCATCCCGATGACGGATAGATATACTCTGGGCCCTCTCGGTGATATCACATTGATTAGCTTGCAAGCAAGTGATTTGATCACTAGAATGTTATATCACAGGAACGAGAAAAGAGTGCATGTCGGTAACGAGATCAAACTAGGTATGGAGATACCGATGATCGAATCTCGGACATGTAATATATCGTGAAACAAAGGGATTAAGATACTAGCGTAAAAGGTTCTGACGATCACAAGAAAGTCATCGTTGAATGTGTGGGAGTCAGTATGGGTCTCCAGATCCCGCTTCTGATTATTGATCCGAGAGGGGTCTTGATCATGTCCGCATTATTCACGAACCGTAGGGTGACACACTTAAGAGACACTAACATCCAATTGGAGCAAATGTTTCATGCCGAAAGAATGAACAAGCGCAGAAATTGCATAAAGTGGTTATGCATGTGAAATAGAATTCTAGCAAGGGGTTATTTGTGAATGTTTGTCATTAAAGTAATTGACAAAATTCTTAATAAAATAAAAGAGTTTTATTTAATGAGAGTTTGCATTAAATTTGGTGGAAATTTAATGGGAATTTGAGTGGACTTTTGAGTGGAGGGAATTTAAAGGAGATTTGTGAGTGGAGTGTCCACCCACATGAAGAGGGGAGGGCAAGGGGCAGCCCCCATGCGCCGGCCACCCCCTTGGGGTTCCCCCCCTCCTCCTATAAAAGGAGCCCCCCTCCTCACTTGTCTCTCACACCTCCTCGTGAAGGATCTCTCTCCCCCTCTAGAATTTATCCCCCATGGTCTCGGACTAGCGAGATACATGTTCCCGGTGGCTATTCGGCAAGAAAGAGTTGTGCTTCCGCTGCATCGCTGGAGCGAGGAGGCGGAGGTTGCTCGGTGCCTCGAACGTGTGTGCGAGCACGGATGCGCTGCTGATTTGCGGCGCTAGGACTTCCTCTCGATCTTGAGATCGGCAAGAGATCGTCTACATCAACCACGAGTTGAACTCGTTAAGCTTTGTCGGTCTTCAAGGGTATGTTCTCTACGGATATACATCCGCCCGTTGTTTGTATCTACTAGATAGATCTTGGTATATAGTTCACATCGTAGGAAAAATTTTGTTTTCTATGCTGCGAACCCTACAGTGGTATCAGAGCCGGATCTATGCGTAGATACTTTACACGGGTAGTACACATATGAGTATGTGGGCGATGATGATCATTTTGTTGCTCCTTTGTTGTAATTTTGGATATTGGTGGCATAGTGGGATGAAGCGGCCCGGACAAACTTTACATGTCCTCGCACATGAGACCTGTTCCACGCTTGACATGCAACTAGTTTGCATAAGTGGCTAGCGGGTGTCTGTCTCTCCTACTATAGTCAATATCTATTTTGCAAGCGAGTTGTCAACAATTTGATTATCCTCGTTGTGGTTCATGTTCGTAGGTAAGAACGGTTCTATCTCGAAAGCCCTAAGCCACGTAAAACTTGCAATGGATAAATTAGAGGCGTCTAGTTTAGATTGTTTCTGGGCTAGTGTTATGATATGGTAGTGTTGTAAGTACAAGTATGAGATGATACTCTTACAACACACATAGCGTGTAAAATCCATAGACCTTGGATTTACACATATAGGTATGATAGTGATCATACCACGATGCACATGATAGAGATCATCTGCGGGAACCATATCATTTCACTAATAAACATATGATGTTTGATAGCATCTTATATTGCTTGTTTAGCGCTTTGTTAGCATAATAAGATGATCCCTCATTTAAATATCAAGATAAGAATGTGTTCTTCCTTTAGTATGCACCGATTATGTTTTCGTCGCTCCAAGACATCACGTGATGATCGGGTGTTCTTGGATCCACGACCATATTTCGGGTGTAAAACAGTTACACACGCGAATACTAAGGTTCTAACTTGCCGAGCCTAGCATGTACAGACATGGCCTCGGAACACGGACCGAAAGGTTAAGCATGAGTCATATGGTTGATATGATGCCCATTTGATGCTCGCCTTTGAAGTTATACCGACTCACGTGATGATCGGACTTGGTGTAGTGGATTTGGTTCATGTAATCACCAAAAAGGCACGAGGGATGTCGTTTTTGAGTGGGAGTTCATTCGTAATATAGATTAGTTGAACTCAATCTATCATACACTTAGTCTAAACTTTACAAATTCTGTTGTAGATGGCACCACCTGCTTTTAATTTCAATGTGTTCATAGAGAAAGAGAAACTAGCAACGAACGGTAGCAACTTTACCGAATGGGCCATGAATTTGAGGATTCTCCTCTCTGCTGCACAAAAGCAATATGTGCTAGAAGCGCCGTTAGGCCCCCCACCTTTAGATGATGCCCCTGACAAGGAGAAGAATGTCTATCAGACTCGTCAGGAGGACCACAACTTAGTTCATTGCGGCATATTGTATGGGCTAGAGACGGAACTTCGAAAGCGTTTCGAAAACGGCAATGCATTTGATACAATGGGTGAGTTGAAAATGATTTTCGACACACATGCTGCTGTAGAGAGCTACAACGCTTCAGAAAAGTTCTTTAGCTGCATGATGGAAGAGCACAACTCCGTTAGTGAGCATGTACTCAAGATGTCGGGTTACGCCGATAAGCTTGTGTCCTTGGGAATATCGATTCCCATTGACTTAGGCATCCATCGTCTTCTTCAGTCTCTGCCACCTAGCTATAAGAGCTTCGTGATGAACTATAATATGCAAGGCATGAAGAAGTCTCTCCCCGAGCTTTTGTCAATGCTTAAAACTGCAGAAGTGGAGATCAAAAAGGAACATCAAGTGTTGATGATCAATAGGAACACTGGTTTCAAGAAAGACAAGAAGGGAAAACGGAAGGGAAGTAAGGGCGGCAAGCCTGTTGCCGCGCCTGAAAAGAAACCCCGAGTGGGACCTAAGTCTGATTCCGAGTGCTACTATTGTAAGGGGACTGGCCACTTGAAGCGCAACTGCCCCAAGTATCTGGCAGACAAGAAGGCCGGCAAGGCAAACAAAGGTATATATGATATACATGTTATTGATGTGTACTTGACTAGTGCTCGCAGTAGCACCTGGGTATTTGATACCGGTTTAGTTGCTAATATTTGTAACTCGAATCAGGGGCTGCGGAACAAGCGACCGCTAGCAAGGGGTGAGGTCAAGATGCGTGTCGGCAATGGATCAAGCGTTGATGTGATCGCCGTCGGAACGCTGCCTCTCCACTTTCCGTCGGGATTAGTTATAAACTTGAATAAATGTTATCTGGTGCCTACACTGAGCATGAACATTGTATCTGGATCGTGTTTGATGCGAAGTGGTTATTCATTTAAATCCGAGAACAATGGTTGTTCCATTTATATGAATGAAATCTTTTATGGTCATGCACCGATGATGAATGGTTTATTTCTATTAGATCTCGATGATAATGTTACACATATTCATAATGTTGATGCTAAAAGGAATAAACTTAATGATGATATATCTGCATATATGTGGCACTGCCGTCTAGGTCATATTGGCGTTAAACGCATGAAGAAGCTCCATTCGGATGGACTTTTGGAATCACTTGATTATGAATCATTTGATACATGTGAGCCATGCCTTATGGGCAAGATGACTAGAACGCCGTTTTCCGGTTCAATGGAACGGGCGACAGATTTATTGGAAATCATACATTCTGATGTATGTGGTCCAATGAGTGTGTCGGCGCGAGGTGGATATCGTTATTTTGTTACTTTCACGGATGATTTGAGTAGATACGGTTATATCTACAAGATGAAACACAAGTCTGAAACCTTTGAAAAGTTCAAGGAATTTCAGAATGAAGTGGAAAATCATCGTAATAGAAAGATCAAATTTCTACGGTCCGACCGTGGAGGTGAGTATCTAAGTTACGAGTTTAGCACTCACATGAAAGAGTGTGGAATTGTTTCACAACTCACACCTGCCGGAACACCACAGCGAAATGGTGTGTCGGAACGTCGTAATCGTACTTTATTAGATATGGTTCGATCTATGATGTCTCTGACGGACTTGCCGTTGTCATTTTGGGGTTATGCACTAGAAACTGCTGCATTCACTTTAAATCGGGCACCATCTAAATCCGTTGAAAAGACACCGTATGAATTGTGGTTTGGAAACAAACCTAAGCTGTCATTTCTTAAAGTTTGGGGATGCGATGTTTATGTGAAGAAACTTCAACCGGATAAACTCGAACCCAAAGCGGAAAAATGCGTCTTCATAGGATACCCTAAAGAAACTATTGGGTATTCCTTCTATCACAGATCCGAGGGAAAGCTTTTTGTTGCCAAGAATGGATCCTTTCTAGAGAAAGAGTTTCTCGCGAAAGGTGTGAGTAGTCGGAAGGTAGAACTCGAAGAGGTTGTGGACCCTTCTCTTCAAAGTATGGCGAGTAGCGCAGCGCCGGAAGTTGTTCCGGAGTTGGCTCCACCTGTTGAAGAGGGAACTAATGATAATGATCATGAAACTCCGAAAGAGAGTACTACCGAACCTCGCAGGTCAAACAGGACGCGTGCAGCTCCCGAGCTGTACGGAAATCCTGTCATGAATTTCATGGTTGATGAAAATGATGACCCTGCGACATATGAAGAAGCGATGATGAGCCCGGATTCCAACAAATGGTTAGAAGCCATGAAATCCGAGATGGAATCCATGTATGAAAATCAAGTTTGGAACTTGGTGGAATTACCTCACGACCGAAAGGCCGTGGAGAACAAATGGATTTTCAAAAGGAAAACTGATGCTGATGGTAATGTGACCGTCTATAAAGCTCGACTTGTCGCAAAGGGGTTTCGACAAATTCAAGAAGTTGACTACGATGAGACTTTCTCTCCCATGGCGATGCTAAAGTCAGTTAGGATTATGTTAGCAATTACTGCATATTTCGATTATGAGATATGGCAGATGGATGTCAAAACCGCGTTTCTCAATGGTAATATTGAAGAAGAGTTGTATATGATACAACCAAAGGGTTTTGTCGATCCTAAGGATGCTAACAAGGTGTGCAAGCTTCAGCGATCCATCTATGGATTGAAGCAAGCATCACGAAGTTGGAATCTCCGCTTTGATGAGGTGATCAAAGAGTTTGGATTTGTCCAAACTTATGGAGAAGCTTGTATTTACAAGAAAGTGAGTGGGAGCAATGTGGCTTTTCTGATATTATATGTGGATGACATATTATTGATCGGAAATGATATAGATCTTTTAAACAGTGTTAAAAGTTATCTAAACAGCAAATTTTCAATGAAGGACCTAGGTGAAGCGTCATACATATTAGGCATAAAGATCTATAGAGATAGATCTATGCCCCTAATAGGGCTATCACAAAGTACATACCTTGATAAGATTTTAAAGAAGTTAAAATGGACGGAAGTAAGAAGGGGTTCTTACCTATGTTGCAAGGCAAGACATTGAGTAAGACTCAAAGTCCGGCTTCGGCGGAAGAAAGAGAGATAATGGACAAAGTCCCCTATGCTTCAGCCATAGGCTCTATAATGTACGCCATGCTATGTACAAGACCGGATGTGGCACATGCTATTCGTTTGACTAGTAGGTACCAATCGGATCCAGGTTCGGAACACTGGATAGCGGTCAAGAATATCCTTAAGTACTTACGAAGAACTAAGGATATGTTTCTTGTATACGGAGGTGAAGAAGAGCTCGTCGCTAAGTGTTATGTCGATGCTAGCTTTGACACCGATCCGGATGACTCTAAGTCTCAATCCGGATACGTATTTCTCATGAATGGCGGAGCGGTTAGTTGGAGGAGCTCCAAACAAACTGTGGTAGCGGGATCAACAACGGAGGCCGAATATGTTGCTGCTTCAGAAGCGGCTCAGGAAGCAGTTTGGATGAAGGAGTTCATATCCGAACTAGGAGTGGTGGCAAACGCGTTGGACCCAATGGTGATCTATTGTGACAACAATGGTGCCATTGCCAATGCCAAAGAGCCAAGGTCTCACAAGCATTCCAAGCATATTAAGCGCCGGTTTCACTCCATCCGCGAGCATGTCAAGGATGGAGATATAAAGATTTGTAAAGTACATACGGATCTCAATGTAGCAGATCCGTTGACTAAAACTCTCCCTAGAGAAAAACATGATCAACACCAGAACTCAATGGGTGTTAGATTTATCACTATGTAACTAGATTATTGTCTCTAGTGCAAGTGGGAGACTGAAGGGAATATGCCCTGAGAGGCAATAATAAAGTGTTTATTATGGGTATTCCTAGTATATGATAGATGTTTATTTTGCATGCTATAATTGTATTAATACGGAAACGTTAATACATGTGTGTTTAATAAACAAACAGAAAGTTCCTAGTTATGCCTCTCTCATAAACTAGCTCGTTGATTAACAAGATGATCAAGGTTTCCTGATCATGGACATTGGATGTTGTTAATAACGGGATCACAACATTACTGTAATGGTGTGATGAACATTCATCCGAAGTATAGCATTATGATCAAAGTCATTGAGTTTATATTGCTATAACAACTTACGAAGTGATCCTAATCCTTAGACCATGAGATCATGTCAATCACTAACACCAGAAGAGTTTCTTGATAACATCAAACGTCACACCGTAACAGGGTGATTATAAAGATGGATTCAGAACTAATAAAGTGTTATGTTGAGGCTCATGGATCGAGAGTGGAATTTGTTCATCCCGATGACGAATAGATATACTCTGGGCCCTCTCGGTGATATCACATTGATTAGCTTGCAAGCAAGTGATTTGATCACTAGAATGTTATATCACAGGAACGAGAAAAGAGTGCATGTCGGTAACGAGATCAAACTAGGTATGGAGATACCGATGATCGAATCTCGGACATGTAATATATCGTGAAACAAAGGGATTAAGATACTAGCGTAAAAGGTTCTGACGATCACAAGAAAGTCATCGTTGAATGTGTGGGAGTCAGTATGGGTCTCCAGATCCCGCTTCTGATTATTGATCCGAGAGGGGTCTTGATCATGTCCGCATTATTCACGAACCGTAGGGTGACACACTTAAGAGACACTGACATCCAATTGGAGCAAATGTTTCATGCCAAAAGAATGAACAAGCGCAGGAATTTATTTCACTAGATACCGAAACAGGTTTTCGGGTGAAATTGCATAAAGTGGTTATGCATGTGAAATAGAATTCTAGCAAGGGGTTATTTGTGAATGTTTTTCATTAAAGTAATTGACAAAATTCTTAATAAAATAAAAGAGTTTTATTTAATGAGAGTTTGCATTAAATTTGGTGGAAATTTAATGGGAATTTGAGTGGACTTTTGAGTGGAGGGAATTTAAAGGAGATTTGTGAGTGGAGTGTCCACCCACATGAAGAGGGGAGGGCAAGGGGCAGCCCCCATGCGCCGGCCACCCCCTTGGGGTTCCCCCCTCCTCCTATAAAAGGATCCCCCCTCCTCACTTGTCTCTCACACCTCCTCGTGAAGGATCTCTCTCCCCCTCTAGAATTTATCCCCCATGGTCTCGGACTAGCGAGATACATGTTCCCGGTGGCTATTCGGCAAGAAAGAGTTGTGCTGCCGCTGCATCGCTGGAGCGAGGAGGCGGAGGTTGCTCGGTGCCTCGAACGTGTGTGCGAGCACGGATGCGCTGCTGATTTGCGGCGCTAGGACTTCCTCTCGATCTTGAGATCGGCAAGAGATCGTCTACATCAACCACGAGTTGAACTCATTAAGCTTTGTCGGTCTTCAAGGGTATGTTCTCTATGGATATACATCCGCCCGTTGTTTGTATCTAGTAGATAGATCTTGGTATATAGTTCACATCGTATGAATTTTTTTGTTTTCTATGCTGCGAACCCTACAATTGCAACTACAACGGGATGGTTCACTAAAAATGCCCACTGCTTATTATATCAGGATGACTCATGATATCTATATCTGACTAGTAAGTGCTGTAACTATAATGGAATGAATAAAATTGCCAACTGTGTGAGTTCCTCGGTTGACTTCCTCGTTTGGACTCGAGGGAGAAATACCAGGGTGGGTATGCTTGATGATAGTTTCAGGTTGGATACGAATAGGTCTTTCTTTTTCCTATCTGATAGTCGCCAGTTGTATTGAGTCTCTATAGGTTGTTTAGTGCATGCTGCGCTGCCGCTTCAGTCCACCATACCTATGTAGGCGAGGACCGCCGAATTCTAGTCTCTCCGTGTACTGGCCTCAGTACTGACCGCTCTCTTTTTCCTTTGCCCTTTCCCGGCACCCCTTTTTGTAGTAGCAGGTCTTTGAGATCGACGTTGTTAGCAGGGTTACCCTTCTGGCTTGGCCTAGGAAGGGTTATGGATGCCATTGGTTATTCTTCAGGGCTCTTAGCCCCATTTGCATCTTGTCCGTACTCGGACGTTGTATTATTTTCAAGGTGATTGGGATCTTTGTACTGTATATCTCTATTCTTGACTCTTTGAGTCATTGTTGTATATATCTATTCTGTGGGTTCCATTGTGGACTATTGTGTAATGGTATTACTTCGTTTTCCACCCGCACGAAAGTGCCTGGTGGGCACCTTTGAATCGTTTCTATGCGGGTTTGGCGGGAACCGCTGAAACTTGCATAGGGCCGATTCTGAGGGTGTTACAAGATTACTCTCGACGTAACATTCAGAACCCGAGAAAATAACCGGACTGAGGCACTCTCTTTTGAGGTGGTACCGTTCAAAAGTGCTTACCACCCCATCTTCGGGCGTCCGGCTTACTGGGAGTTTATGGCTCGTCCCTATTACATTTACAATATGATAAAACTTCCAGGCCCAGGAGTACCAGGAGATCAAGAATACCATCAACCTGTTCGAGATGCCCGCTATGAAGAACGAGGTGCTGAAGCCAAGCATATAGTTCAAGGCATCGGAAGAGATAAAGAAAGCTTCGTTGAAGGAAGATGACCCTTCCAAGACGACGAACATAGGGGTAGGCTTAGACCTCCCATAGGAAAGTGCGCTCGTCGAGTTCCTTAAAGCTAATAGTGATATCTTTGCATGGAAGCCTTCTAACATGACTAGAGTACCTAGGGAACTTGCTGAGCACTCTCTTAATGTGTACCCTGATGCTAAACCCGCCAAACAGTCCTTATGACGGTTTGGTGACGAAAAGAGCAAAGAAATAGCCAAGGAATTACCCCGAATAGAATTAGCCGGATTCATAACAGAAGTCATCCACACAGATTGGGTGGCAAATCATGTACTCGTCCTTAAAAAGGACACTATTGATTTAAGGATGTGTGTTGATTATACCGCTTTGAACAAGGCATGCCCAAAAGACCCGTTCCCTTTGCCAAGAATCGATAAAGTTATCGACTCAACGGCAGGGTCGGAATTACTCTGTTTTCTCGATGCATATTCCGGATATCACCAAATACCAATGAAAGAGTCGGATCAAATTAAGACGTCTTTCGTCACTCCTTTCGGAACCTTCGGCTACAAAACTATGCCTTTTGGCTTAAAGAACACAAGAGCAACATATCAACGTACTATGCAATGTTGTCTCAACGATCAAATTGGATGCAACGTCCATGTATATGTAGATGACATAGCAGTTATGTGCAAAAATAAGGGAACTTTAATTTCCTACTTGGAGGAAACATTTGCTAGCCTACGAAAATTCAACATGATGCTAAATCCGAAGAACTATTTCTTTGGAATTCCAGCCGGAAAATTGTTAGGTTTCATCGTCTCTAAGCGAGGCATAGAGGTGAACCGGGACAAAATCAAGGCTATACTAAACATCACTAGGCCGACTCACCTGAAGGATGTGCAACATCTCACTGGTTGCATCATAGTAGTGCGCCGGTTCGTCAGCCGGCTCGGAGAAAGGGCCGCACCTTTATACAAACTCTTGAATAAAACCGACAAATTTGTCTGGACCGAGGAAGCTGATACTGCCCTACAAAGTTTGAAAGACCTACTTTCAAACCCACCAGTTCGCAGCGCCAGAACCTCAGGAGCCTATGTTACTCTACATTGCAGCGACCAACAAGGTCATAAGTGTGGTAAAAGTAGTAGAGCGTGACGAGGAAGGCCACGAGTATAAGGTGTAGCGCCCAACTTATTACCTGAGTGGGGTTTTAACAGAGTGGAAACAGCGGTATCCACACCATCAAAAGCTAGCCTATGGAGTGTTCTTCGCATCTAGAAAGCTATGCCACTACTTTAAAGAGCACAAGATCACAGTGGTGAGTTCTACTCCCCTACGAGATATAATCAATAATCGTGACGCCACATGACGTGTCTCAAAGTGGGGATTAGAGCTTGTAGCTTTCGACATCGAGTACAAGCCGCGTATAGCAATCAAGTCCCAAATACTTTCCGATTTCGTTGTTGATTGGACAGAGATGGCAGAAAATAAAAGTCCTCCAGACTCGGAATTTTGGACCCTTCATTTTGATGGATCAAAAGCACGAGGAGGCTCTAGGGCTGGCGTGGTGCTCAAATCACCCCAAAGAGATAATCTATTCTTTGTGTTACAAATACACTTCACGGAAACAAATAACATTGCCGAGTATGAAGCATTGTTACATGGAATACGCATGGCCAAAAACATTGGCATAACAAGACTCATGGGTTACGGAGACTCGGATTTAGTTGCTCAACAAGTATCTGACATTTGCAATTCAAACAAGCACATGGCAACCTACAAACCTGTTGTGGATGAATTATCTAAATCGTTCTAGGGTTTTGAAGTTCAACACATCCCTCGAGAAGAAAATGAGGAAGGAGATGCTTTATCAAGGATAGGCTCTACACGGAAACAAGTATCGGATGGCGCATTTTTAGAGCATTTAAGGGTCCCCTCCATAACCAGAGTTGATGAGGACTATCCGACAAAATCCGACACACCTTTAATAGCATTTCTGGCTGTAATTCCTAGATGGAAAAAACCCTATCTGGATTTCCTCATAGACGGAAAATTACCCGAAGACGAAGTCCTGAGCCGGTAGATCGTCCGACGAATGAAAGCCTAAACGATAATAAATGGTGAGCTCTATAAGCGGAGTGTTTCTAGGGTTTTTCAGTGATGTATTTCTCCGAAAGAAGGAGTGGAAATATTACAAAAAATCCACGAAGGAGAGTGTGGTCACCATGCTACATCTAGATCCTTAGTGGCAAAACCTTTAGACACGGATTCTTTTGGCTTACATCTAAGGCGGAGGCCGATAAATTGGTGAAAACGTGCAAAGGCTACCAAAAGTACGCCCTTCAGGCACATGTTCCGGCTGATAAGCTGCGAACAATCCCTATTACATGGCCATTTACGGTCTGGGGGCTTGATATGGTAGGGCCGTTTCGCACGGCAAAATGTGGATTTACTCACCTACTAGTGATGGTGAATAAATTCACAAAATGGATTGAGGCTAAACCCATAACAATTTGTGATGGAGCCACAACCAGAAATTTTGTCAAGGACGTGATTATCCGATTCAGATATTCGCACAGTATAATTACTGACAACGGGAGCAATATTTCATGAGGGAACTTGCCGAATTCTATAAATAACAAGGGATCCGACTCGATATTGCATCAGTCGCCCATCCACAAGCTAATGGACAAGTCGAAAGATCTAACGGTCTTATTTTACAAGGACTCCGACCTCGTCTCGAGGCACCACTTCGTCGTTACGCGGGGGCTTGGGCGGAAGAATTACCATCTGTGATATGGAGCTTATGTACAACTCCTAATAGATCAACCAGATACACTCCTTTCTTCTTGGTATATGATGTAGAAGTAGTTCTTCCAAGTGATCTAATTCATTAGTCTCCTAGAATCAAAGCGTATATCGAAGAAGATGCAGAAGTTTATCGACAAGATGATCTCGATATAATCGAAGAAGTTTGCGTCGTTGCTAAGAAGAGATCTACAGCCTATCAGTAGAAGTTGCGCAAGTATCATAGTCAGGGAGTACAAAACCATTCTTTCAGGAAAGCACAAACTTTTCCCGATTTGGGAAGGACCTTTTATGATCAGCAGAATTCTGCATAATGCGTCATATTATTTAACCAATATGAGACAGTCAAGGAAAGACCAGATACTCGGAAGAGAAATAGAGCTGGTGGTAGTACAGACCCGGATGAGATAGACCGTCCATGGAATATTGCATAGCTACGTTCCTTCTATTTTTAGTTATATTTCCTTGTAATAATATATGTATATGTTCAAAGTGAAATAAAGTATTGGTTTCCTCATATGTTATCTTTGAGAAGTTTTTTCCCATCTTATTTCCAAAAGAGCATGTCATTTTCAAAAATCCCAAAATGCTTGAAATTAATTTATGCTCATGTTTGTTCTGGTTATGATTTTTGAATATCTAAAAAATTATAACCTAGGGTAAAAAATTCAATTTATTGTTTATACTTTGGTTTTTTATCTGATTGCTTAGACGCGGGTATCTTCCGAGTAATGAATTGTTGGTACTGGAAGCCGGCTTTGTTTCCGAGTTTAAACTAGCTTAGCAATTGATCTCGTTGCTCGGCAAAGTTTCCGTGCTAAAGGTTGGCCGGCTCATAAAAGGGACGAGGCAGAGAGCCAGATAAAACGACAAGTATAAGCATGAAAAATAGTGCTTCAGAAATTTTCAAGCACACTCATAAAAAAATATATACAAACAAAGTGCAACGATACTAAAAGCATTAGTTCTTAAAGACCAGCACAAGCAAAATATTTTTTCCATCATTACATGGCCATGTTCAAAATAATGCATTATAAATGTTTATGCTGTAGAATCAGGTGGTGGTGATGAAGGGCGTGGAGCGCTGGACTCAACATGATCTTTGCCCTAGACCTCGGACTCGGAAGCTGTTTTAGCAAGGCTGTCTTCTGGCTCTTGAGGCGAGGGAGGCACATCGACGGATTCGAAGAATGGTGTCGTGTAATTAGTCATCTCTGCCACACGGAAAGCATAACCTGCACAGGAATCCTAGATAGCTTTGATCTTCTATGGGTTACCCTCATCGTCCTCATCGGCGATACCCTTGGTGACGTTCCAGATTTCCATATTTTTATGGTGGCTCATCACCATGGTAAGGGCGGTCTGCGCAGCAGTCCGAGCATAGGAGATCTTCCAATATTCAATAAGCTTCAGAATCTCCTTAGCCTTGTCCCTCACCTCTTGTAGTGGCATCTTATGCAAGTCGGTAAGTTTGACCGACTCGCCAGCCTCTTCAAGAGTCTGGAGGAAGTTGAACAAAATATCTCCAATGAGATTTACACGCTCGAGGCGAGGTTCAGAGGTAGGAGAGTCGGAAAGGTTCAGAGGGTCTGGGAAAGAACCAAAAGTCAAAATTCGTCTCAAGAGAAAGTCGAAAAAATAAATCGAATAAAGAAAGTTGGAAATCTTACCTAGCACGGAATGATTCCACTGAGCACGCTCCTCCTAGAGTCTATTCGGTTCATTCTCTGTGGCCTGGGCAAGATCTCTCAGGATATCTAAGTCCTTCATGAGGTCATATAGTTGTTTATCTCGGAGGGCTAGCAACTTCTCGAGCCTCTCGGTCTCCATATTGCTTGACTCCAGGACAACATTTACGGATTTCTCCGACTCAATAGTAAGCTTCTCAAGATTATCCCGG
The DNA here is from genome assembly GCA_916181665.1 of Avena sativa. NCBI lineage: Eukaryota > Viridiplantae > Streptophyta > Magnoliopsida > Poales > Poaceae > Avena > Avena sativa. The sequence continues at coordinate 260,155,483 of OV702281.1, forward strand.
AGCTCAGCATTCTCCATCTCCAAGACCTTGAAGTTCTCTTATTGCTCCACCATCTTGCTGGATTCACACAACAATTCTGCAAAGGGAAAAATATCAGTCAGACAGAAAAAGTTTTACTATGACAATAGCTAAATAACAAAGAAGAAGTCGGAAAAGTTTACCTTCTGCTTCATCTTTTTCAACTTTCAACTTTCAATTCTCAAGGCGGATGGATTTGATTTCCTTGCGTTTATTGCATATATTCTTGATCAATTCCTGGTTGAAATATACAATTTTCTGTAAGTTTAGAGACGGAATACCGTCGAACGGCTACTAAGACTTGGGATATAAATTTAACTAAGTAAAAATACAGCATGAGCCTTGGGGGATATACTAAATCGTTCTTTTGCATCCTGTAAGCATCAACTTGGATTCAACGATGTTTATCCGACTTTATGCTTGGAGGATAGAGGATATGATAAGAAAACACTACAAATAAGAATCGGAAACTTACAATGTGTTCTAGGTGCAAGTTCTCAAATCCGAGTTTAGTGTTGTGAAACACTTTCTCGGCAAGGGAGAGGGAGGGAACGTCCGTCACTGGGAGTTCACCAGACTCTATCTTCGCGTCCCGGACCAATATTTGGTCCAGGAGGCTGACTAGCTTCACATCCTCCATCTCCTGGCTCGCTGCCACTGGAGTGAGGGTTTGCTTCTCAAGACTGGACTGAGCCATCTTGAGGATCTCCTCCTTCTTCCGTTTCAGGCCAGAGGCAGGAGAGTGGTATGTCGGAAACGTATCTATAATTTTTGATGCTCCATGCTTGTTTAGTATCTACTTTGCTTTGCTTTGTCTACACTTTGAGGTGTTTTAATATCTTTTCTGGAACTAACCTATTAACAAGTTGCCACAGTGCCAGTTGCCTGTTTTCTTCTGTTTTTGGTTCCAGAAAGGCAGAAAATCAATATTCTCAGAATTGGACGAGACAAAAGCCAAAGTCAATATTTTACCGTGGGCAACATGAAGCCAGAAGACGAGACGGAGGAGCGCCACATGGCGGCCAGACCCCCCTAGGCACGGCCAAGCCTGGCCCGCGCCTGGGCAGGGTGTGGCCCCCCTATGTCCACCCTGGCTTGCCCCTTTTCCTATAAAGTCCCCCCGATGCCAAAACCCTAGGCACCGATCAAAACTCAACGAAACCGTCTGTGGACGCCGCCACCATCGTCCCTAGATCGAGGGGATCATAAGTTCTTCCCGCCACCCTGCCGGAGGGGAGATCATCCCGGAGGCCTTCTTCTTCATCATGCAAGCCTCCGGTATGAAGCGTGAGTAGTTACACCTTGGACTACGGGTCCATGTAGTAGCTAGATGGTTGTATCTCCTCCTTGTGATTTCATGTGTAGATGTTGTGAGCTCCGTTCATGATCAAGATCTAATCTATTTGTAATCATGCATGTTGTGTTTGCGGGGATCCGATGGATATTGAGATTACTATGTCAGATTGATTAATGGTTTTATCTTATTAATTCTATCATGTTGGGTGTTTTGTGATCTTGCATGCTCTCCGTTGTTAATAGCTATCTTGGCCAAGTAGTTGCTAGTGACTCCAAGAGGGGGTATTTAAGCTCGATAGTGGGTTCATGCCTCTATTTAATCTAAGGGAAGTGACAAAAATCTCTAAGGTTGTAGATGTGTTGTTGCCACTAGGGAGAAAACAACAGTCTCTTGTTCATGGAACAAGTGGATTGTTTACCTTACACACTTTGCTTAAAGAAGTTGTATGTTCGTTGCAACTTAATACTGGAGGGGGTTCGGATGATAACCCGAAGGTGCATTTCTAGTCATAGATGTAGTTGGATGGCGGTCTATGTATATTGTTGTATTGCCCAATCGAATCTTATAGGATCTTTTTTTCTAGTATTGCACCGTTATGCCTTGCTCAGCTCCTTCCAATTGCCCTACTGTTATTTGTTTACCCTTCATGCCATGTTGTTTATCTAAGGAGAGCACCTCTAGTGAACTATGGACCCCGGTACAATCTTTAACATTGATACATCCTCCATTGTTACTATGTACTTGCTGGAAACCATCATCACCTTCCACACCATACAATTAATCCTTTGGTACAGCAACCGGTGAGATTGATAACCTCACTGTTAGTTGGGGCAAAGTCTTGAGTTTGTGTTGTGCAGGTCTCCACGTTGCTTGCAGCACCTTTGGGACGTTTCCTTACTCCTACTACTTCGATAACCTCAGTTTCTTACTGAGGGAAACTTGCCTGCTGTACTGCATCATACCTTCCGCTTGGGGTCTCCCAACGAAGTGCTGCTGCACTCATCAAGGCTTTTTCTAGCGCCGTTCCCGAGGAGGCCAAGGACGTCTTCACAAGGGGAGTCCTCCTCAACCTTTCTCTTTACTTTGTTTTTAGTTTTCTTAGTTTCTTTTGTTTGGCTTTGTTTGCCTCTTTTTATCAAAAACTCCAAAAAAATTAGTCTAGTTTGGTTTTCTTTCTCTTATCAAAAACACAAAAAAATTAGTTCCTGCTCTAGCTGCTGCTGTTTTTAGCTTGCCCACTTTTGCAAAAATGAAGAGAACACCAAGTTGTGTGACTTCACTATCACAAACAACAATGATTTCCTTAGCACTCCCATTGCTCCACCTGCTCCTGATGCTACATTTTATGAAATTAAGCCTGCCTTGTTGAATCTTTTGATGAGAGAGCAATTTTCTGGTGCTAGTTCTGATGATGCTGCTGCCCATCTCAATAACTTTGTTGAACTTTATGAGATACAGAAGTATAAGGATGTAGATGGAGATATTATTAAGCTCAAGCTGTTTCCTTTCTCCTTGAGAGGAAAATCTAAAGAATGGTTGCTATCCTTGCCTAGAAATAGTATTGATTCTTGGAGAAAGTGCAAAGATGCTTTTATTGAAAGTATTATCCTCCTGCTAAGATTATATCTATGAGAAGTGACATTATGAAATTTAAACAACTTGATAATGAAAAATTTGCTCAAGCATGGGAAAGAATGAAATCTTTGGTTATGAATTGTCCCACTCATGGACTCACTGCTTGGATGATTATCCAGACTTTTTATGCAGGTTTGAACTTCTCTTCAAGAAACATGTTGGATTCAGCTGTTGGAGGTACCTTTATGGGCATCACTTTGGGTACTGCAAAAAAACTCCTTGATAATATGATGGTTAATTACTATGAATGGCATACTGAGAGAGCTCCACATGGTAAGAAGGTAAATTCTGTTGAAGAAACCTCCTCTTTGAGTGATAAGATTGATGTTATTATGGCTATGCTTGTTAATGGGAAAGCTCCTTTAGATCCAAATAATGTTCTATTCACCACTTTGGTTGCTCAAGAAGATCAAGTTGATGTGAACTTCATTAGAAACAACAATTTCAACAACAATGCCTATAGGAATAATTTTGGTGGTAACAACTATAGGCCTTATCGTCCTAATAATGGCAATTCCTATGGAAATGTGGCATCCCGCTAAAACCACTACTAGAAAATCGCGTTGTTTTTGTGCATTGCATCATCATGACCGCATGCTCATGTCATCATGCCACATTGCATTTGAGCATCGTCATCATCTTGCATTTGCTTGCATAAAACTATTTGCGGAAAAACCTATTTTTGTTTTCTAAACGCCCCGTCTTTAATTCAACTCAAACCCGGGTCTCCGGAATATTTGTTTTGTCTACCCGCGGTTTGCAAAAGTCCCGTTTGTAAATAATAAAATATTTAATTATTTTTGTGGGGGGGCAGCCGAACCGGGCCGATCCGACCCAGTCGGCCACCCCAGAATAAAACGGTCCACCCAAACTCTAAGTCCTATTCCCACCTAGTCCTAATCTACCCACCAATCACAGCTTGCCATCTCACCATCTCCCCCAATCCCTACCCACCTTGCCACCTCACCAATCCTCCCTCTCTCCTCTGCCCACAACCACACACAGCCCTCCTACCCCTCTCCCTTACAGCCTGGCCCCACCCCAACCCGCTGCCACCTCACCCCCAACTCCCTCTCTCACACACAGCTTCCCTACCCCCCTCTCTCTGCAGCCCGGCCCCACCTCCTGCGCCCGGCCCCACTCCCTGGCCAACCCCCCCTCTTACCCACTCCCTGGACCCCGGTCCCACCACCTGACCCCACGCCCCGGCCCCACCCCCACGGACCCTCCCGCGTCTCCCTCTTCCTCCCTCATCTCCCCGACCCCGAGCGCCGCCTGCCCTCGCCCTCCCTGCTCCGCTCGCCCACCGGCCGCCGTCCCCTTCCGCCCGCCGGCGACCACCGCCCAGCCGCGGCCGAGCCCGCCTTGCTCTCCTCCATCCCCTCGCCCGCCTCCTCGCCCCGCAGCGCAGCGACCGGCCTCCCTCGGCAGTTGCGCCGGGAGCAGACCCCCGCCGCCCCTGGCCGCTCCTCCCAACCCGCTCGCCTCCGGCCAGTGTCCGCGGTCGCCCCGGCGTAATCTCCTCCGCCCCGCCTCTCCTCTGCCCTCTTCCTCCCCTCCGGCCCACCGTCCTCCGCCTGCTCCACCGGACCGTCGGCGCCTCCCGCCGCCGGCGCGCCTCCTCCGGCCTCGTCGCGCCGCGCCTCCTCCTCTGGGCCACGACCACGCCGCCGCGGGTCCCCACCCTGCCCCTCTCGCCCTCTGCCCTCCCCGTCGCCCCCTCGCCGCGCTCCCTCCCCATCGCCTCCCGGAGCCGCCCTCACCTCGGCCACCGAAGCTGAATCAAGATCTCCCCGGATACGCCAAGTTCGCCTACCCGGACACCGTGCGACAAGATCTTTTCGAACCCGAGGACCATCAAGACTTCCGCTCGAACGCCAAGACCGACCCCGTGGACCGACATGATCTTCTTCACGGATACGACAAGTACTTCCTCGAGGATGCCAAGTTCTTCATCCCGAACGCCATGACCGTCGACATGACCCGAAGACCACGGATGCGACAAGACCTACCTCCGTTATCCGAGAACGATCCCGCCGAGACCGAACCCCAGATCCGGACCCTGAGACCGAACCCCGAACCCCGGAACCTCAAGTTCGTCGAGGCCCTCTAATGTGTGCACCCCTTCCCGAAACCCTATTTTATAATATAATACAACTTGTCGCATATTAATTGTTCATCTCGCATGCATTTTGTGTGGTTGGGGGCTTTATGTCGATTCACCATATAATTAAATATGGGGTCCATATGCGGGCAAATCCAGTCGTATATTGGCCTCATTTAAATTTGTGTAGCGAACCGGTGATATATTTTGCCTTGTTAAAACAACATTTAAATTGCGGGGTATCTAAACAACTTGAACCGTTTAATTAATTGTCGGGACCCCCGGTTCCGCTTAATATGACCTAATCGCATCGCATCTTTGCCATGTCATACATCATACATGCATCATGCCCGATCTTTTGCCATAGTATTAAATATTGCATCCGGTGTTTATTCTAGTGTTTTGGTTCTTCGCGGATAAGGCCGTTGAGTTGATGTGAGCTTCGCCCCGTTCTTCGGATGAACCTTCGGCAATGCTTTCAGGCGAGCATCTCCCCCTTTCTACCTATCTTACTTTTATAGTATTTATTCCCTCCTGTTGATCTTTTGCTATCTGTGTTACGATGCTCTAGTTTTCGTACCCGTGATATCCCTTGCAGCCTTATATTGCCTTGGAAACCTCCTATTACCTGTTGTTTGGTAGGTAGTTGGACCTGCGCGTCGTAGTCGCTTGCTCAAGTGCGGTTGCGTGTCGTCAAGTACCACAGTTGTTGGAGTTTTGCCGCATGTCTAATGTTGGAGATGATCATGGCTTTAATTATCATCGTTTAATTCAATTATTGTTTAACAACTAAAATTGAAGTAGGTAAGCAGAGGCACAGGTGGCAATAGATGTTATTTGGTTGTTAACCGTCCACTTGTGTCCCGTAGGACCGCGAGTTCTTGACACCTGTTCCGAGATCGAGCGCGCTAACCACATGTGGGGAGATATGGGCCCCCCATCGATTTAGTACCTGATTTCAAAGTACTGTACTGGGGGCCACAAGTAGTTTGGGGCTTTATTACTATCCTGTACTTATGCCATGCTTTACTGCTTTACTTACGATTGTGTGAGGAGCACCTGTACTGTTTTGGAAGCGGAGTGTTTTCGCGGTATCAACAGGCCCAGTTTTGGGGTTTCCTGTCGTTTACAGCCACTGTCGCAAACCCTGAGTCCGTCTCGGAGACCGGCCGACTTCGTTGCGGGTGTACTTAGTGGGGTGGCCCCCCGTGCTTGCTTTGGGGCTGGGAAACGTCATGACCTAGGCCCCGCCGACATACCGATGGGTGTATGTTAATTGATCTGGCAAAAAGGGTCGAAGTGCGTGTGGATACTTTGGTGCACCCCTGCAGGGTTTAATCTTTTCGAGAAGCCATGTCCGCGGTTATGGACGACTTGCAGCACAGTGCTTGATCATAGACAACTATAACTAAAGTTTACTACTATAATTTAACTTGTACCCGATATGACTAGTAATCAGCTTCACTACAACGGAATGGCTAAATAAATGTACCAACAACTGCTGGGTTTCGCGATACCTCATGCTAATTGTATTTGACTAGTAAGTGTCGCAACTACAACGGAATGGTTAACTAAAACGGCCCACTGCTTATTTTATCAGGATGATTATCTATACCTGACTAGTAATTGCTGCAACGATAACTGAATAAATAAAACTGCCAACGGTGTGAGTTCCTCGATTGACTTCCTCGTTTGGTCTCGAGGGGGGGGAATACCAGGATGGGTATGTTTGGTGGTAGTATCAGGTTGGTTCCGAATAGGTCTTTCTTATCCCTCTCTGATAGCCGACAGTTATATCGAGTCTCTATAGGTTGTTTAGTGCATGCTTCGCTGCCGCTTCAGTCCACCATACCTATGTAGGCGAGGACCGCCGAATTCTAGCCTCGCCGTGTACTGGCCTCAGTACTGACGCTCCTTTTTTTTTCTTTGCCCTTTGTCGGCACCCCTTTTGTTTAAGCAGGTTTTGAGATCGACGTCGTTAGCAGGGTTACCCTTCCGGCTTGGCCTGGGCAGGGTTATGGACGCCATTGGTTATTTCTTCAGGGCTCTTAGCCCCATTTGCATCTTGTCCGTAGCGGGACGCTCTATCGTTTTCAAGGTGATTTGGATCTTTGTATTGTATATCTGTATTCTTGACTCTTTGAGTCGCTATTATATATATATATCTGTTCTGTGGGTCCCATCGAGGACTGTTGTGTGATGTTATTACTTCGTTTTCCACCCGCACGAAAGTGCCTGGTGGGCACCTTTGAATCGTTTCTATGCGGGTTTGGCGGGTTTCGCTAAAACTTGTATAGGGCCGATTCTGAGGGTGTTACAGGAAACTCCTACAACAATGCTAGAAGTGCCCCCTCTGAACTTGAATTTATGCTCAAAGACTTTATTAGTAAACAAACCGCTTTCAACAAGACTGTGGAGGAAAAGCTTTTAACTGTTGAGAATAATATTTCCTCCTTGTCTAAAGCACACTCCTCCTTGAATAATAAAATGGCTTCTAAACCTGAAACCATGGAAAGTACCTTTGCTGCTACTCATGCCATACAAGTTACTATTGATGAAAATGTTAGACTGTTAGCCCAACTTCATGCTAAGCGGGAAAGGGAAGCTAAAATTGATAGAAACAATAGTGTGTGCACCATCACTAGAATGGATACCACTAAGCCACAAGAAGTCCCTATTCCTCCTCCTACAATGCCTAAGACTATTGAGTCTACTACTAGTGATGCTAAGTTTGATTTTGATATAGATGGTTGCAACATTTCTGAAGTGATTTTGTTGCTGCAAAAACTTTCTAGAAGTCGTGATGCTAGTGATATGCATGTTGCTTTCACCAAACACATTAGAGATGATCTTTTTTAAGATTAAGGAAGAGACGCTAAAACACAAAGCTTATATTCCTAGGAAAGTAGAAGATAGTTGGGAACCCATTATTAATGAGCAAGTGAATGACTTTGATCTCAAAGCTTCATGTGCTCTTGGTTCTAGTATCTCTATTATGCCTAGGAAGATTTATGAAGTGCTTGATTTGCCACCTTTGGAAGATTGTTATTTGGATGTTCCACTTGATGATAATGCTAAGAAGAAACTCATGGGGAGTATTAATGATGTTATCATTATGGTTAACAATGCTTATTTCCCTGTTGATTTCTATGTTTTGGATGTTGAATACAATGCTTCTTGTCCTATTACTTTGGGTAGATATTTTCTTAGAACTGTTGGTGCCATCATTGATATGAAAGAAGGCACCATTAAATATAAATTTACATTCAAGAAAGGTATTGAAAAATTCCCTATGAGGAGAGATAAGTTGCATTTTGCTCCTCCTTTGAAAGCAAGGATTGATGTTAATGCTTCTTCATTTGAAAATACTTGATTTCTTGCTTCTTGTGCCTAACTTAAAAGCCTTAAAGAAAAGTACTTGTTGGGAGATAACCCAAGATTTTTCTTGAGTCTTGGAAGTTATTACATCATTAATGACCTCTTCTTATCCATTTTGTTTGCTTTTTGTGGCAAGAATGACCTCTAATGAGAGGGAAGTAAAATTTGGGGAGTTGTTGTCCCGAAACAGATTTTTGTCCTCCACCATAAAAATCCGTGAGGAGTCTCTGTCAGTCGGATTGAGCTGAAAATTTACGAATAAATCCCCCAGTATGTTATATAACTTTAATTAGTTCAACACTTTTTTATTTGAGCAACAGAAGAGTTTCGAAAAAATCGGTTTTTACCTATTGGTCTGTTTTGACAGATTTCTTCCATTATTTGCATTTGCTTCTTATTGATTCCTTTTTGATTTCTATTTTGGGGAATTGAGCTTTTTGTAAGAGTTGCTACAGTAGATTGTGTTTTTAGTGAAAAAAAATTCTGTTACAAAGCTAAACCTAAATGTCTATTATCTTTTGAATACACTAATGTTGCTAGAAGATTGTGTGAAGTTTTGTATGAAGGAAAAATTTCAGGTGTAGAGAAAGAATGATGTAATGAGATAAAGAATGGAAAAAAGCTCAAGCTTGAGGATGTCACCCCGGTGTCACCCCAAGAAATATCCAAGAGATACAAGCGTCAAAGCTTGGGGATGCCCAAGGCATCCCCTTCTTCATCAATAAAAAGCTCAGGTCTGTCTAGACACTTTGTTTTTATTGTTTCATGCATTGTTGTGTTGTTCTTGGAGCGTCTTAGTTTTCGTTTGATTTGCTTAGTTTGTTTAGTTTTCTTGAATAAAGTAGTTTGGACCCCCGTTCTCGCCGTGCTGTTTCAAATAAGTGATTGGTGTTGGAAAGGAGTAGAAAATTCTTGCTTGGAAATGCAAGAGGATCTTACATTGACTGTGACTTAGACTTTAGCATGACATGCTAGGTGTTGTTTTGATCTTATGCCTAGTGATTATTGTTGTAGCATGTCTTGTTCCAAACAATTGGGATTGCTTAGTGTGCCTTGAAAGAATTATGCGTTGTTTTAGCATGCAAAAGCATAATATTGTTGTATTCTCCTTTGATGCTTTGTTTGGGTTGACTTGGCACATGCTCACACCATGTTATTACTATCAACAAGTCACCATAGCCTCTATGATCATTTAGTCATTGACTTGTAGTACCACTTTATGCTTTGATTAGTAATGTTTTATCGCTCTGCATGATTATGGCCATTCTTGCTCTCTTAGTTGGTTGCTCCCAGTCTTTTGCTAGCCTCCACTTGTATGAGTAAGTTCAACTCATGCTTCCAACTCCCAAGAAACCAAGTTATTCCAAAGTGTCCACTATAAACTCCTATGCATGGTGTGTTACACCATTCCAAGTATATTCTTGTTTTAGCTATCTTCCAATTAAAAAAGTATTTTGTTATGTGAAAACATAGTGATTAAAGCCCTCACGAACTTGATGGCACACTTTATATTTTCTGCCCCTAATAAACTTGAACCATTGTGTCATCTATGTTGTATATGCTTGCACTTATATGTTGGAATTAGCAGAACCATGTTGTCATGGGGAACCTTTTCAACATTGCACTTGTACTTTGTATACAGTTGATATCATGCTCTTTTGTCTATGGATGTCACCGATGTGAAATAAAGAGGGAGATTGTAAGTCCATGGAGTTATGTATTTTGTGTTAGAGAAATGCCTGGGCCACTAGCCTAAGCCATGCCTAATCATCATGGAAACTTGCAGCATCACCATAATGAGCATTATGTGAAGTATCCTCAATAAAAAGCTATGAACATAGTAAATAAAAAGATCGCTGAGATGCTCATTGTCTCCTTGCCTTGTCATTTTGGTTATGGGATAGCTCATGTACCATGTGCAAGTGGTACCCCGTTGGCGGTTCTCTATGATATGCATGTACTTACTATGACAACAACTTACAGGTGACTAAAGTTGAGTAGCATGAGGTGTGGCCCTCGTATTCAAGGGACTTGAGATTGCCAACTTATACTTTGTCAAGCATATACTCCATAGTTTTTTCACTTTAACCTTAATCACTTCAAGATGCTTATGATAGGGGCAATGAGGGCTGAAAGCTATCCAGTACCATAATTTTTGGAAGCTCTTTTTGAAACTTGAAATCCCTGCTTCCCTTTATGAAGGGCCTTTCTTCCACTATTATATTGAGTCTCCACCTTCTACCTTTAGGCACCATTAAGAGAGCATAGTTGCCATTCTTAGTTCTATGTGCAGTGTCCCAAAACTTATTGATTGATGCATATTGTGATATTGCTTGTTCTTGTGATATTTGTATCTAGTCACTCTTATGAACTCTGAAGGTGTCCTATGCATCTATTTGCTACTCCATGAGGGACAAGCTGATGCCACTATGCCATGATTTCTGTATGTGAAACAAACAAACGTTTTTCAATGCCTGTTATTCATGATCTTTATTTGTAGCCTTTCATGTTTCATTCATAATTACTTTGTCTTATTGTTAGAAATCCATCTTTCATGGACATGTTTAGAGTTCTTTGATCCCAGCTTTCAATGCTTTCAAATGGTTTGATCTTGGTTTTGATGGTGCATGTCACCTCAAAAATTATTCTTTTTATCACTTACCTACTCGAGGACGAGCAGGAGTTAAGCTTGGGGATACTTGATACATCGGAAACGTATCTATAATTTTTGATGCTCCATGCTTTGCTTTGTCTACACTTTGAGGTGTTTTTATATCTTTTTTGGAACTAACTTATTAACAAGTTGCCACAGTGCCAGTTGCATGTTTTCTTCTGTTTTTTGGTTCCAAAAAGGCAGAAAATCAATATTCTCGGAATTGGACGGGACAAAAGCCAAAGTCAATATTTTACCGTGGGCGACATGAAGCTAGAAGATGAGACGGAGGGGTGCCACAGGGCGGCCAGACCCCCCTAGGCACGGCCCGCGCCTGGCCCGCGCCTGGGAAGGGTGTGGCCCCCTGGCTCGTCCCTTCGCCTATAAAGTCCCCCTGATGCCAAAACCCTAGGCACCCGATCAAAACTCCACGAAACCATATTTAGACGCCGCCACCATCGTCCCTAGATCGGGGGGATCTGAAGTTCTTCCCGGCACACTGCAAGAGGGGAGATCATCCCGGAGGCCTTCTTCTTCATCATGACAGCCTTCGGTATGAAGCGTGAGTATTTCCACCTTGGACTACGGGTCCATGTAGTAGCTAGATGGTTGTATCTCCTCCTTCTGCTTTCATTTATAGATCTTGTGAGCTCCGTTCATGATCAAGATCTAATCTATTTGTAATCATGCATGTTGTGTTTGCGGGGATCCAATGGATATTGAGATTACTATGTCAGATTGATTAATGGTTTTGTCTACTTGATTCTATCATGTCTGTGTTGTTTGTGATCTTGCATTCTCTCTATTGTTAGTAGCTATCTTTGCCAAGTAGGTGCTAGTGACTCCAAGAGGGGGTATTTATGCTCGATAGTGGGTTCATGCCTCTAGTTTCCAAGGGAAGTGACAGAAATCTCTTCAGTTGTAGATGTGTTGTTGCCACTAGGGAGAAAACAACGGTCTCTTGTTCATGGAACAAGTGGATTGTTTAACTTACACACTTTGCTTAAAGCAGTTGTCTGTTGCTTGCAACTTAATACTGGAGGAGGTTCGGATGATAACCTGAAGGTGGACTTCTAGTCATATATGCAGTTGGATGGCGGTCGATGTATATTGTTGTATTGCCCAATCGAATCTCATAGGATCTTTTTGTCTAGTATTGCATTGTTATGCCTTGCTCAGCTCCTGTCAATTGCCCTACTGTAATTTGTTTACCCTTCATGCCATGTTGTTTATCAAAGGAGAGCACCTCTAGTGAACTATGGACCCCGGTACAATCTTTACCATTGATACATCATCCATTGTTACCATGTACTTGCTGCAAACCATCATCACCTTCCACACCATACAGTTAATCCTTTGTTACAGAAACCGGTGAGATTGACAACCTCACTGTTAGTTGGGGCAAAGTCTTGATTTTGTGTTGTGCAGGTCTCCATGTTGCTTGCAGCACCTTTGGGACACTTCCTTCCTCCTACTGGTTTGATAACCTCGGTTTCTTACTGAGGTAAACTTGCCTGCTGTACTGCATCATACCTTCCGCTTGGGGTCTCCCAACGAAGTGCTGCTGCACTCATCACAGAGCCGGCCACTTTATCCAACTGTCTTGTAGATATTACCATGGGATTATTACACTTGATGGGTTCACCCTTGTTAGCTGCCTGGCTACCAACGGTAACCAGGGCTTTCGAGATGTTGCTGGCATCAGGAGAGGCGGAAACCTCTATTGCTGATGATGGGGTACTAGTTGGAGTTGGTGGCGGCATCGCTGGGGAGATGAGAAGCTTCTGCTGACGTAGTGGCTTGCCCGGCTTGCTATCTGGCTTCACTTTGCTCTTCAAAACTGCTTTAGCTCTGAAGCATGCAAATCCAAATATCAGGTGTGCTTTGGAAAGAAAGAAATGTACAAAGTACTAAAAACATCGACAGGGTGCTTACTTTTTAACTACTGGCAGCACTTGGCTACCAGCAGTGATAATAACCTCCTTCGCCTTGCGCTTCTTGGAAGCGGAGGCAGAAACTTCTTGCACCTCGTCATCCTCCGTCACCTCCATATCTTCTGAGATATAGCCCTCTAGCAGAGCTAGCTTAGACTCGGGGAGTTTCTCGAGCTGACAAAGTCAAAAAGCATCGATGAAAATAGAGTCGAAGAAAGAAACATAAAAGAACGACAAAACGCGAATGCAGAGTCGAAATATTTACCAGAGTTAGAGGACAGTTAGACGTGAACATCTTCAGGGAGACATCCGGAACTTTTCGTTCCACTCTTTCCTTAATCAAATACTGCATGAGGGTCTTGTAATCCTTCGTCGGAATACGATGTGGGCTTATCCGCAGGCTGACTTTCGTTTCGCTGGTAAATGTGTGCATGAGGAGATCTCAGTTATGCTGCAGGGGCTGGATCCGGCGATCTAGCCAGTAGTGGATCAAGTCAGATCCGCGGAGGCCCTTGTGCTTCATCAGAAACTCAATCCACCTCTTGGCGAGGATCAAGATATCCGACAGTTCCGGTGCCTCCGCGTCCCATGATTTTGGTGGGGAGCGGCACCGTCGACGAAGGCCGGAAGACCTTCCACCTTTCCAGGAGCCGGAATATCCTTGTGGTAGAAGAAATTTCCGGCCCAATGTTTAACAGATTCACTACCGTTAATCCTAGGATAAACTCGGTTTCTCCTAAGGACTAAGCTAAGAGTTCCAGTGGTGTAAGGAACACCGGCACTGATGGAATTCTTCCGGGTACCATAGTAGCACCGGAAAAGGGTGAGACTTGGCCTAATGCCAAGAAACCCCTCGCACAAAGCTGCATGAGTGCTAAGCTCTACCAGGGAGTTGGGAGGAAGATTATGGAGCTGCACAACCGTAGTATTTGAGGACCTCGATGAAGAAGTCCAATGGTGGCAGGCTGAGGCCGCGGTCGATGTGCGTGCCGAATAGCACCAGCTCGCCGTCACGTGGAGTAGGAGTGGCGTGTCCTGAGGCGCTCCGCCACGCGCCAGGGATGATGTAGCCCTCATCCTCCATGACTCGGAGATCGGCGCCGTCCATGACGCTTGGGACCCAGAGGCCCCGCAACTTCCTTTCTTCGTGGCGTGTAGATGAGAGTGGATGCGGAGGGCTCGAGGAGTATGAGGAGGCAATAAGTAAGAACGGTGGAGAGATGAATCTGGGAGAGAAGGGTTTCTCCTCTCTTTTATTTGCCTATGCACCAAGATTCGTACTTCAGTTGCGCGATTTACACCACACGTATTGGAGAGAGGGAGGTGGCTTCCTCGCGACTCCTCCGCCCCCTCAATTCTCACCTGAGCATTAAAACGGTGCTCTGTTTCGTATGGAGCGGACCCACCAACAGTCGTGTTGACGGGACTCCTGTTAGTGATAAGACCTAGTCTGAAAAGTTGTCAGCCAGCACGCTGTTGTTTGAAATCCGATTCATGTTTCAAACTGAGCAGGAAAAAGACTAAAGGTCAGAACAAAACATTTCCGACTCAACTGACTCGGAATCCTACACTATTGAAAGAAGTTTTTAGGAACCCTTCAATATTCTCAAGACGAAGAAACCGTCAGGCTAGACGATTTATCCGACTTTGGATACTTCCGGGGGCTACTGTTGGGGATATACTTTCCGGGTATACCCACATGACTCACTGACCAGGGTGGCCCACCAATGGGTTAGAGCTTTGCTTCAAGGGCGACCCAGTTAGAGAAAGAGGAGGAGCCAGTTCCGGCTACGACAAGGCCCAGAAGAGTTACCGACTTAGGCCTGTAGTATTACTTGTACTCCAAGCTGTATCTAGTTACCGACTCTGTAACGTAGCCGGATAGGTCTCTCCTGTAACCCTAGGTCCTGGTGACTATTTAAACCATCCCTATGTGAGCCTTTAGGGGACAACCATAGCAATAACCACAATCATGACTCGCACAGGCGAACCTCTCTTGTAATCCGTTGTAACATCTGGCTTACACCAATATATTACTGGGTTGCTAGTAGGAGTAGGATCCGATCACCGTAGTCAGATCAGAACCTGGGTAAACTTGTGTTCACCGCTCCTAGAACATCCGACATCTCACAACCCATCTTCTCAACGCTGTTAGGACCCCCTATGGCGTACTTGTCGAAAATCTGACGATAATGACAATATTGAATATTGATGTTATTAATAGCTCTATAATCTACACACATGCGCCATGTACCATATTTATTAGCAGCCAAAATAACAGGAATAACACAAGGGCTAAGTCTCACACGAATACACCCTTTGTTGAGAAACGCTTGTACTTGTTTCTGAATCTCCTTAGTTTCTTTGGGGTTAGTGTGGTAAGGGGCTCGATTAGGCAATGATGCTCGTGGGATCAATTCAATTTGTTTCTCAATGCCTCACAGTGGTGGTAAACCAGTAGGTACCTCCTCCGGAAACACATCATTGAAATCCTCCAACACACTAGAAACACCAATAGAGAGTTCATATCATTAGAAACCAAAATTTCACCCTTGTAGACCAGCACTAGTGGCATGGCCGAAGGATCATCACCAAACTCTCTCATGTATTCCTTGGTGGCGAACTAAACCAATGAATCTAGGCCCTCAAACGTTTCTTGCAACTCTCTCTATGCTATCGCGGCCGAAACCGTAGTAGAAATCGCTGCCACGACAGGAATCTGTCCTAGTTGTGTCACAGCAGAGAAACAGCCTTAATCTGCGGTGCTATGCTGTGCCATGGAAGAAAAACTGGCAGAATGTTGTGCCGCGGTAGAGAACTGCATAGGAAAGTCTGCCATGGCAGCAAACTGGCTGGAAAGATGTGTCGCGGTAGCAAAGCATGTTGTGAAGTGTGTCGCGGCAGATGCTATATGACCCTCAAACACCGAAAGTGCTATCGCTTGTCCTTGCTTCCTGTCTTTGTCATGCTCAAGATTGACTTTAGTTTTCTGCCAAGATTCATTAACAATTGCTTGTGGTGACATTGGTCGAAATATAACATTCTTGCCATGCCAATTCAACTGATATGCGTTAGCCTTCCCATTGTGATGACCATCACGATCATATTACCATTGGAGGCCTAACAAGAGATGACACACCATCATAGGAACCACATCACATTCAATAGTATCTTTGTAGGCTCCAATCTGAAATTCCATACTCACCATATGGATGACTTTCATCTCACCAGCATCACTCACCCATTGAATAAAATATGGGTTGGGGTGTGGGTAGTACTTGAACTTTAATTTACTACAAAGAACTTTACTAGCCAAATTTTTGCAACTCCCTCCATCAATAATTACCTTACATGCCTTTCCATCATGAACATCAGCCCTAGTTTGAAACAAATCGCATCTTTGCTCAGCTGAACTTAGGCTAACTTGGAAGACCCGAGGGGAACACACAATAAAAGAATTTGGAGAAGGATGACAATAGAAAACATCATTAGACTCATCATCCTCAGCATCAAGCGAATCAACATCATCCCCATTCTCATACTCTCTAGTATTGACATCAACTATCATAGTCTCCTTATTTGGGAAATCATGCTTGAAGTGTCCCTTTCCACCACATGTGTGACAACTCATATCTCTATTTCTGGATATAGAATTAGTGGAACCCGATCGACTCATAGCAGGAGCAATTTTGTTGTTGGAAACACCAGATTTCACAGGAGTAGTCCCATGGTCACCAACAGCACTAGTGTCTTGCACAATACCAGAATTTTGACCACTATCTAGAGAACATGATGGAAACATCCTCTATTCGCCATAGAGCATGGCGTAAATTTGGCGTCCTCGGCCATAGTAGCTTTAGCCTCTCTATACTAATGTAGTAGCTCAGACATATCTACATATGGATGGTGACGAACAATGTGCCAAATCTAGAAAGAAAGTCCTGCAAGGAAATGCTGCATAGTTTGGTCTTCTGGTTCCCAAACTCTAGCACGCTGCATAATCATCTCCATCTCATAGAAATACTCATCCACTATCTTGAGCCCTTGCCACAAGTTTGTCAATTTATCATATAGTGAACAAACATAATTTGAAGGTATAAAGCGATGTCACATCTCCTCCTTCATATCACGTCATGTAACAATAGAAGGATGATCGTCCCCAGCCTGAGATCGGCAAACGTGATCCCACCACAGTAGTCCTAATCCTTCAAATTCAGAAGATGCCAACTTCACCTTTCTGTGCTCAGTGTACTCATGCAAATGCCACAGTTTCTCCACTTTTAGCTCCCAATTGAGATAATCTTCTACATCAGTGCCATTGAGTTGCGGGATAGAGAAATTGGGCCAAGCTAGACCATCATCAACACGTGGAGTAGCCACAACATGATTAAAGACAGGCACACATTGGGCACCAACAGGGGCAAAGACACGCCCACGGTACCCACGACCATACATGCCACAACCATGTCCAGGAGAATGTGCAGTAGTCCCAACATTGTCTCCCATGCTAGCATCATAAAATTGAGGTTCCTCGACCTCAAGCAAACCCCGTTTTGTAGCCACAGACTATGTCATTGCCTAGATCGAAGTCTGAATTTCTATCACTTGAGTTTGAATGTTGTTGACAGACTGTGTCTAGACAACATGTACTTCCTTGTCAAGAGCATCAGTTGTGTCCTGAATAGCACCCTGCAGGTGATCATGCAACCCTTCAAAATCACTCCACAAAGCAGGACCGGTAGCATCCCTTTTCTGCATCACATTAAAATCATCACTAGAATACATGATTAGTATGTTAGTGCACAAAACCAAAATCTGTGGTGGTGGAGCTCTCGAAGAACAAACAGAAACTCAAATAAAGGTGAATCTTACCGTTCCAAAGTGAATTAGAGATGCTTACCAATAGATGACCAGAAACACATTCACGAATGAGATGAAGTGAATACCAAGGGGAAAACTATCAGACGACAACCAGGGTATATGGTAGATCTCTAGGTGAGGATACCTACTCGCCAAAGTACCAAGTCCTAGTGTTGGACGTTTGACAAAGACCCATAGAAACACACACGATGGAGATAAACCGGACAAAGCAACTATAAAAAAGAGCACAAAATATGTATGTTAGAGGAAAAAACTCGTGTTGCAATGCACAAGGAGGGACTCTAGCAAATATCTCAAAGTATACATGCACAAGATTTCTCAATCTACAGGTGCAAACCGAACGAAAATACTGCCAAAAGGTGCAACAGATAGCAACAACTCAAGCCTGATAGTAATCCCCTTTTTTATATTTCTATTTTTGATAGTTTTTATCTTTATATACTAGTGTTTGACTATTTTTCTTGCAGGCCACAAACACCAATATACAACTTAGCATGGCAGAACAAAATTAAGAACCAACAACCTAATGAGCAGCCCATAGAGCAACAAAGGATGCTAGTCTCGTAGGATAGTTATACACACTAAGAATGGATTACGATGGCTCACAAAACACTCAAAACCGAGGTACGCTATGTGGACTCAAGGACCGAAACAAAACTAGACTCAACGTGTTGCGGCAGAAAAACGGTCAAAAATGTGACACGGCAGATAGGGCAATGCACTACAGAGAAACGTGCAGCGCACGACAGAGAATTGGTGCATGGCAGGGCTTCAGCAGCGCCTGTAGGAGCGCTAGCAGATCAGATCATGCAGGCAGCACATGGCAGGAACGACAACGCGCGACAGAGCACAAGACCAAGGCGGACTCCGACGAAAACACTAAGACACGACTCAGATTGAACCCTAAAACCCTAATCGATCTACAACTAAAAACTAAGAAAAAGCAACGCAAGTTGAAGGACACGACCAACATAAGAACTAGGACACCGAAGCGATCTAGATCTCAGGCAATAAACTATGAACCTAATATTTTTGTGGGGATTTTTCTGGTGTAGGAACGAAAATAAATCTTGCCTATTGATGGATTTATGGATGCTCACCGAGTAAACACTGAAAATCTAATACCAAGATGATATGGAATCGCCCAAATCTTATCACACTACTGCAGAATAGGCCATCAGTGACAGGCACAAAAAGCCCAATAGTAACTAGTCACTAATAAGAGATTACTAGTAACAGGCAAGTGCCTGTCACTAGTATGTGTACTAGTGACAAGCATTTATATGTGTCTGGCACTAGTATGTTTATACCAGTGACAGGCAAAAAAGATACATATAACTAGTTGCGATCAAAGGCTGGAGCCTTGGGGGTTTTCTAGTGACGGGCTCATTATCCCGCCTGTCACTGGTTTGAATTTCGGTAACAAAAAATTAATGTGTTTTCCATGAATATTTCAGATAGCACAATCAGATATTATACTAAAATTAAATGCATTTTCTGAGAACATACAAAAAGTATAGTACGAATGTATATATCTTCAATTTACATCATAAGATGGGCAGATTTGTACGATACTGACCCAACATATGGAGGTTCTTAATGCGTCAAAAAATAGTAATTTGGAAGACCATAGTGCTAGGAAAAGTTGGTCTCAATTGCACCGGATGCAACTTATTCTCTTTATACAACAATAACACACTAGTGAAAATAAACTTGAAAAATAAAAACAACTAGACTAGATAGATACTACTCATAGTTCCATCCGACAAGTAGTTCCTCTCCATCTCAATCTTCAACACACCACATTTGTGTGTGATGTCTTCTCATGTTGTACAACAAAAACATGTTGCGCACATTTTCATCCAACTATTAGGTCGTCCTTGATCGTTACACCAAGAACACTTTTGTTTATTCTTCATTTGCTACAGGTGTTCAAAAGTTGTGAGAGTGTCGGTGTAAGATGGAAAAATATGCATACAATGTCAGCATATAAAGATACTCCAGATACTAATAAGCATACAATAGTAAAAGTGAATCTAGGATCTATAATAACTAAAAAGATGATCACTGACCTATTTTTCTACACATGCAAGCTATACACATCAGCAAGATTATAGGTCTTTTTCATTATATATTTTCCAATTTAATTTTTCTTTTATTTTGCCAAGCGACACGAAGAAAATCCCATTACCTTCTCTCCTGCTGCCACGCCACCATTTCGTCAACCTCCTCACAATGCCGCCAATGACTCTCCCTGCGAGATTCATCCTAAGCCGATAAGCCTGGTCTCGCAATCCTTTTATCGTCCTTGGTGAGTTGCTTTCCCAAACCCATGTCCAGCTTAATCTACAACTATGACAAGGGCCATTGCAGCTCTCAGCGAGGCCCAAACTTCTCATTCTTCTTCACCAGATCTGTGAGATGTTGTTGTATTGTACTTTCGTGGAACACACAACTAACAGGACAACACCGATGGCCTATCTCCACATAGGTCAGCGAGGAGCAATAGAACCTGAACAAAGAAGATACCATAGTCAAATTAACAACCGTACATTTTTTTGATCTAGCCTTGACTTTGCTTACAATCGTGTTGAAAGAAGATTATTAAAATAATGCCAAATAGTTGGGGGTTTTTCTAGCAAGATCATCTGAAGTATGTGCTGCCACAAATAGCTCGTTTTTTTGAACACTTCTACTATTTTTAATTTCTATAGTTTATCTTATAAGGACACGGATAATGACAAGCTTTAATTAAAAGGTAGATGATCAACAACGCTAACCTTAGGCAGGAAATAGCCTCCAATCTCAACATCCTCCATTGCTTCCCTAAAACCACCGGGAGAATCTCGTGGCCTTCTTCACAACATATTTAGGAACACTTCGACATCAAAGAAAAAAAACTTTTAATCATATTAATTTTCAAGACTTGACTACATTTGAAAGATCAGTTCTATAGACAGTCAGATAAATAAACAAATTACCTACTCGTAATGGGAGAACTTTGTATGGAGGTCCTCGGCGTCGGTCACCTGGCCCAAACGCGTTGATTTCCTGGAGCAACCTCTCCTGCTGCTCGTCCAACAAAACAATTACTTAGATCAGATTGTAACTAGGGAAAGAAATGGATTAATTATGTTTTAGATCTCGGTCTAGTTTACCTAGACGGAGACGTCGTCTCGGATCATGCCGCCGACTGGTCGCGGTGACCGAGTGGACTTACCCTAGCCGAAGGCTTTGCTAGAGCGCTCCACCCTCACGGAAGCGATGGTAAATACGCCACGAGGTAGCGCCGAGCGGGCATGCAGAGAGGATCGACGGGGGAAGCATGCCACGTCGTGGTGGGCAGCACCCTCCTCGCCGCCGTGCAGCACCCACACAACTCCCTCGGTCAGATACGATGATTAGGTCCTGGGCGCGTCGATCTGCCGGTAGCGGGGACAGTGACTCTTTTTTTGTATTCTCTAGGATGAACCATGTGAAGGCAATTAACTACCAGCTTAACTCACAGGATACGCTCCTATCGTTAGGAACACCCAATTAATGATCGACCATTACATGGCAAAGACGACACGGGAAGAATGCATTCTACTAACCTAGGTCCACCGATTTGGACTTCTTATGTTCGGGAACTAATAATGTACACCCGGTGAGAGAATAAAAAGAGAGACACACAAAGCATGGTTTTCACATATTCCTGGCCAGTACCACCAAACATCTTCCGCTAGCTCTAACCCGACACGCATGGAACATGATTTTGTAGCCGGGCGCCGACTGCTACCCTTGATCTTTCAGTGAAGTTGGATACTCCTAGCAGAAGATACACGAGTGGAATCGTGGTATAAATAGGGTTTGGGTCCATGTACATGTTATATTTCAAGTAGGGAACAAGCACACAAAAGGTCAATAAAACTAAACCGAACAAGTCTCGTACAACCGTTGATCTCACTCGACCGAGCTGGTGTGAGAGCGACCAAGTAGTGGAGCCTAGCCTAGGGAGAGTGCTCGATCAGGTGGGCAAGCCCAGAGGAGGGTGGGTGGCACCGGTTGTGTTGGCACGGGCTGGAGAAAATGTCCATATTATTGATGACATGCCTTTAAAGATGCTCGCCACAAAGAAATTTTCCCTTTCATCCATACCACACAAAAAATACTAGTGACGGACATATTTTGAGGCCATCACTAACATAGAATTATCAATGATAGGCATTTATAGCTGCTCGTCACTAAGTAATTTTTCCATCCAGTCTACCTTCAGAAAAAGTACTAGTAACAGTCACTTTTATATGCCTATCGCTAGTGTTCTGTACTAGTGACAGGCTTGTCTCCGCCCATCGCTAGAAATACTTACTAGTGACAGGCACAATTTTGCCAGCCACTAACCACCTGGAGGCTATAAGCCTTTCTGCAATAGTATCAATGAGCTATAGGTGGTTGGCGATGGTGATGAATATTACTTGTGAGATGCTGATAAACTACCTCTCGGTTGCTCCCATGTTGCCAATGCAACAAATCTTTGGCCCTATGGATATTCGCAACACCACACACTTGAGCACGTGATCCCGGATCACGAATGGTTGCAACCTACCAATTCCCAGTGGAACGATAGATCACACAAACTTAGAGCTGAATATTGTCTAGTGAAACACAATCACAATATTCGAGGAGTGTAGATGAATGCTTGAGCAATCCAATCTAGGGTTTTAATTCTAAACAAGTCTGAAAACCTAATGGGGGGTTGCGGCTGTCCTATATGGGAAAGGCACCACGCCAAGACTTGCATCGGCCAAGTCGGATACAAACCGACCCATTATGGGTTCGGCCTAAGTGGCTCACAGGCCCTTAAGTCCGGCGGCGCCGGATTCGGCGCCGGGATTTCCGATCGCGCCGGTATTGCATACAGAGAGAGTTTTATGCGGTGGGTCTGGTCGACCGGTATTGGGATCAGGGATTCTGGCGGTGAGCCTGGTTCGCCGGTGTTGTCATTGGAGATTCTGGCGGTGGCTCCGATTCGCCGGTCCTATCGCCGGATCCAGCTGGAGCCTCTTCCAAGCCTCCATCTTGTCGGGCATGAGTCCCCAGGCTTCCTCTCTTGTCTCCGTGCTTATCGGTGTGAACCTATCATTGTCATAGGACAGATTACGAAGTAGTATACCATTCAATAGGGTAGGAAATGAGGTCTCAAAGAGGATAAGATTCACCTTTCGAGTCCATGGCGACTTGGCATAAGTTGGCGACATTGATGTGGCAACAACTGTAGGTTGGGCTACATCACTCTATAGCCTGGACGCCGCGCCTTAGTCCTTAAATAGAGGGGGCGCCGCATCTAGTTAGAGGAGAGCACGTTAAAATTAATTTGTAGTTCATTCTTATTAGAACCTCTGAAATTTCCTATGATCGAATTACCTACTTCAATTGATTGTGATCTGTTGTTCCATTGGGAATTAGTAGATTGCAAACTACTGTTCAAGGTCGATGGCTATCCGCGCAAGAGCGTGGTGTTGTGAATATACCACAGGTTTCGAGAGCTATTTCATCGGTATCAGGGTTCGAGCGGGAGAGTTCATAGCTATAGGCTAGTTATCTATCATCCATCATCATCATCATAATCATCATCATCATCATCATCGACAACTACTTGCTGAGAAGATCGCGCCATCCCCATATCAGAAGGGGTTAACAAGGGTGGTGCAAGTTATACGTTGTGGTGATGTTGGGCTAGCAACCGTTGGTGGAGGGTTGGTTCGAGGTCCGCGGTTTCGATGTCGAGTGCGAGGTGTTGTTGTGGAAGCTTTGTTAGATTACAGACACGCACACGGAACATAAACACACAAAGGAAATCAGTCAAAAAGGAAAAGGGGTCAAAAAGTTTGTATACGGCCGAAGACTCCGGTGTATGGTGGCCGGAATCTCCGGTGAGGTCCGGAGACTCCGTTCTACGCTGTCCGGAAACTCCGGTCTGGTTCCATCACGACGAACAACTCATGGTCTTCAGCGGAAATTCGTCCCTAGAACCCTCAAATCCAGAAAGTTTTGACCAAATTGGGCTGCGAAATGCAAGTCCAAGGTAGACCAACTCCAAAGACAAGTTTCTAATGGACCAAAACCACAATCAACTCACCAAAACGAGAGATCGACCCGAAAGCAATTTGGGGTAATATTTTTGGTATTTTCGAATTTATGGTCAAAATCGGTGAACGAAGTCTAATCCGTGGCAACCAAAAGCTGATGATACCTGTTGATATGGGTTCCCTCATAGGATTGACCGTAGGATGGCCCGATCTTCATGGATTTGAGGCGGGAGTGAGGGGAAACCTGATGAACATGATGAACTCAACGCAAGTTCAAATTAAAGATACAAACACACACAAACACAACCCGATCCGATTTGCTCTCGTTGGTTCGAAAAACCAATCCAATAGAATCCTCGATGAGAGACCGTGAGGTTGAATCACCAAAGGCGAGATCGACAAGCAGATGATAGAATCCAAATGAAAGGATAGATTAGCAACCAAGTAGAATCCCAAAGGGGAGAGACCTAGAACTACTAGAATCATTGACAAGGAGAGACCAAACACTTGAGGAGGGTCTTGACTTGGAGACAAACATCGAACTCCAAGGCCTTGTACAACTCATAGGTTAACTATAAAGAGGGGTTCCCATCTAGGGTTAGGCACACGCCCTCATCCATCTTCAACTCTAGGGTTTCAAGGAGAGGGTGGGCCTTATTTATACGTAATCCACGATCTAGGGGTAAAATAGGCACAAACAGGAAGTTCTGGGCATTACATGGGCCAGGCCCATCTTGAGGCACGCAGGACTGTGTCACTCGGTCCGAATATTCTAGTGTAGCACACCGGAGACTCTGGTGTGGTCTAGAGATTCCGGTCCATCTCCGTAGGGGGTGTTAGACTGTCCCAGGAATCGGTTTGGGGGCTAGTTCGGAGATAGGCCGAAGAATCTGGTGTGTGGTGGCCGGAAACTCCAGTGTGCTGGGGCGAAGACTCTAGTGTGGATGCATCATATTCTTGCGTCTCCTCTTCTAGGCCTCTTGCTTGGGTTACTTGGCTCCTGGTTCATCCTTGCCGCATCCTCTTGGCATCATGGTCATGGTCCTTGTCATATCATGGGCATTTGTCTCAAGTAGAATTCCATTCTCATGATTACCCAAAGAGGGCGAGGTGTGGAAGGAATTCACCTTTGAATTAATGGTTAGCATAGCATGATGTGGACCAATGGTGAATGCCATGTGTTGGGTTGCATCACCGCCAGCTGGGTAGCCATGTCCCGCTCTATGGATGCGTGCTGGCGCAGGGGACGGGGCGACCCAAGAGAATGTCGCATTGCAGGATGGGGGCCCTGGCTAGAACCATGCTTAGGCTCGGCCGTGTCTACGCGCGCAATCCTTCTTCCACCGGTGGAGCTAGGGAAAGATACAATCCAAGGTTCTCTTTCGATCCCCCCAAGCAAGTCTCCTTCTCACTCGGGGCCGTCGGTGTGGCATCCCGCAAAAACCACTACTAGAAAATCGCGTTGTTTTTGTGCATTTCATCGTCATCATCATGCATTTGTTTGTCTGAAACTATTTCGGAAAAACCTAGTTTTGCTTTGTACAAATACCCTCTTTATTTCAAAGGCAAAACCCCGATCGTATCGGATATTTTATTTCCCTAAAAACTAATTGCAAAGTGGCCTTGCTTTAAAATAAACAAAACCAAACAAACGCATATTTACAAAACCTAAACTCTAAATCCAATATTCACCCAGACCTAACCTACCCGCCAACCGCAGCATGCCACCTCACCCCTCCCCCCATTTTCCTACCCACCCTGCCACATCATCAATCCACCAGCCCCACCCTCTCTCCTTCTCTCACCCTAGTCCCATCTACCCCTCTCTCTCCTCTCTCCCTTACAACCGGGCCCCACACCCCCAC
The DNA here is from genome assembly GCA_916181665.1 of Avena sativa. Taxonomy (NCBI): domain Eukaryota; kingdom Viridiplantae; phylum Streptophyta; class Magnoliopsida; order Poales; family Poaceae; genus Avena; species Avena sativa. The sequence continues at coordinate 260,181,316 of OV702281.1, forward strand.
CTGCCTCTCTTCCCCCGGCCCCACCGATCCCTACCCACACACGCCTGCCCCTCCCACGCGCCCGACCCCAGCCGCCCCCCCCTGGACCCGACAGCCCTGGCCCACCCCGGTCCCGCCACCCACCAGCCCTCCCGTCTCCTTCCTCTCTCTCTTCCTCCTCCCGCCGCGCTCCCCATCCCCCCCACGGCGTCGGTCTCCTCCTCCCTCCAGCAACCGCGCCTCCACCCGCTCCCTCTCTCCTCCGGCGCCGCGCTCACCCTCTCCTCTCTCCCGGGCGTCCCCGACCCCGTCTCTCCTCACTCTTCCTCGCCCTGCAGCCGCCCCGCCGGCCGCACCTTCCCCACCTCGCCGCCTCCCGCCTCGGCCGCCTCGCCCTCGCCGCAGCTTCCTCCGGCCGACGCGCCTCTGCTCTTCCTCCTCCGGCCGCGCCGGCCCTGCCTCGCCCCTCCGGCGCGCTCGCCTCCACCGCGGCACCTCGCCGGCCCGGCCTCTGCCCCGCCGCCAACCGCCAGCCTCGCCTCGGCCTCCTCCGGCGCCGCCTTCCCAGCCTCCGCCTCGCCTCCTCTGCCCCGCCACCAGCCCGCCGCGCCCTCCTTCCCCTCCGCCCCGAGCCGACACCGCCTCCGGCCCTCCTCCGGCCGCTGCCGCGTGCCCGCCGCCGGCGACCCCTCTCCCGCACCACCGCCTCCTCCCGCCGCTCCTCCTCCGACCTCGCTCCGGCCGCCCTCGTCGCCGAGCGTCGCTGCTTCCCTTCCTCCGGCGAGCTCCCTCCAACCACCGTTGGGCCCCGCGCGCTCCTCGCCTTGCCTCTGCAACATCTCGTAACCGGTCCCCGCCTCACGCCTGCAGCGACCTGCGGCCGCGCGCCTCGCTGCCAAGCCCGGCCCCCTCCGGCCCTGTCCCTGGTGGGTCCTAGGCCGCGCGAGCCCGCCCTGTCCGCCACCTCCCCGCAGTCCCTCCTTTTCTTCGCGCATCGTCGCCACGGATGCCAAGACCGAACCCGGACCTTGGTGCCGATCCCAAGTTCGCCACCGGCGAATAAGGTGGTACCTCAAGGCCTTCGTCATGGGACGCCGAGAACCCGAAGGACGACCTCACCGAACCTGACCCGCCAAGTTCTTCAATCGGATCCGAGGGCACCGAAACCCCGGTGCGACCAGTACTTCTTTCCGGACGCCAAGGTCGCCGATGCGATACGACAAGTACATCGACCCGAAACGCCAGGACCCGAACCTGAAGAACGCCAAGATCGCCGACGCGGGTACGCCAAGTTCCTCGCCCTCAATGCCAAGACCGACTCGATGGCGCGGAACCGACAAGGTCGTCACGATGACAAGAACGGCACCGACCAGAACGAATCCGATGCGCCCCGACACCGACCCTAGTCCTTCTTCCCGGAACGCCAAGATCTACCCCGTTATCTGAGAACGCTTCCGCCGAGACCGAACCCCAGATCCGAACCCTGAGACCGACCCCGAACCCTCGGACCAAGATCGTCGAACCCTAATGTGTGAACCTTTTCCCGAGCCCCTATTTTATAAATGCTAAATATAAAACCTGTTGCATAATAATCATTCATCTCGCATGCATATTTGTGTGGTTTGGGGGCATTATGCCGATTCACCTAAATTAAATATGGGGCCCATATGCGGGCAAATCTAGTCTCATACTGGCCTCATTAAAATTTGTGTAGCGAACCGGTGCTATCTTTTGCCATGTTAAGACAACATTTAAATTGCAGGGTACCTAAACAACTTGAACCGTTTAATTAATTGTCGGGACCCCGGTTCTGCTTAACATGACCTAATTGCATCGCATCTTTGCCATGTCATGCATCATACATGCATCATGCCTGATCTTTTGTCGTAGTATTAAATAGTGCATCCGGTGTTTATTCTAGTGTTTTGCTTCTTCGCGGATAAGGCCGTTGAGTTGATGCGAGTGTCGACCCGATCTTCGGTTGTACCTTCGGCGATGTTTTTAGGCGAGCATCTCCCCCTTTCTATCTATCTTACTTTTATAGTATTTATTCCCTCCTGTTGATCTATTGCTATCTGTGTTGCGATGCTCTAGTTTTCATACCCGTGATATCCCTTGCAGCCTTATATTGCCTTGGACACATCCTATTACCTGTTGATTGGTAGATAGATGGACTTGCGCGTCGTAGTCGCTTGCTCAAGTGCTGTTGTTTGTCGTCAAGTACCACAGTTGTTGGTGTATTGCCGCATGGTGATGTTGGAGATGATCATGGCTTTACCTATGGTTCACTTTAATTCCTGTTTCACAACTAAAATTGAAGTAAGTAAGCAGAGGCATCGGTGGGTGATAGATAATATTTGGTTTCCGACCGCCCACTTGTGTCCCGTAGGACCCCGAGTACTTGATACCTGTTCCTTGATTTATCGCGCTATCCACATCCGGGAGGATTATGGGACCCCCCTGAGCCAGAGCTTGATTCATTCTTATTTCTTGGGGCCACAAACTAGTTTGAGGTTTTATTTATGATCCTGTACTTATGCCATGCTTTACTGCTTTATTTAAATTGTGCGATGGATAGCACACTGTACTGTTTAGGTAAGCGGAGTGTTTTCGCGGTATCGACAAGCCCAGTTTTGGGTTCCCAGTCGTTTACAGCCATTGACGCAAACCTTGAGTCCGTCTCGGAGTCAGCTAACTTCGTTGCGGGTCTACTCAATGGGGTGGCCCCCTGAAATATTTCTGAATCCTGTGATTGCTTTGTCGTGAAAGCCTCGTTGGGTTTTGATTTGGTTTTTCCGAGGTTGAGCGAGTGTGTGTTGCTATTTGTGCACCCCGGCCGGGTTAAAACTTTCTGAAAGCCGTGTCCGCGGTTATGGACGACTTGGAGCACAGTATCTCGATCATAGACAACTATAACTAAAGTAGTGCTATAAATTTGACTTTATAATGACTAGTAATCAGCTTCACTATAATGGAATGGCTAAATAAAACTGCCAACAATTGCTTGTTTGAGTTGTCGCTTGCGACAATTGTGTCTGACTAGTAAGTATTGCAACTACAACAGAATGGCTAAGTAAAAGTACCAACAATTGCTGGGTTTTGGGGTTATCTCATGCTAATTGTATCTGACTAGTAAGTGTTGCAACTATCACGGAATGGTTAACTAAAAGTGCCCACTGCTTATTTTATCAGGATGATTATCTAAACCTGACTAGTAATTGCTGCAACGATAACCGAATAAATAAAACTGCCAACGGTGTGAGTTCCTCGGTTGACTTCCTCGATTGGTCTCGAGGGGGAAACACCAGGACGGGATTGTCCGATGGTAGAATCAGGTCCGTTCCGAATAGGTCTATCTTACCCCTCTCTGATAGTCGCCAGCTGTATCGAGTCTCTATAGGTTGTTTAGTGCATGCTGCCGCTGCCGCTTCAGTCCACCATAACTATGTAGGCGAGGACCGCCGAATTCTAGCCTCGCCGTGTACTGGCCTCAGTACTGACGCTCCTCTTTTTCCTTTGCCCTTTGTCGGCACCCCTTTTGTTTTAGCAGGTTTTGGGATCGTCGCCGTTAGCAGGGTTACCCTTCCGGCTTGGCCTGGGCAGGGTTATGGACGCCATTGGTTATTCTTCAGGGCTCTTAGCCCCATTTGCATCTTGTCCGTAGCTGGACGCTCTATCGTTTTCAAGGTGATTTGGATCTTTGTATATTATATCTGTATTCTTGACTCTTTGGGTCGCTGTTATATATATCTGTTCTGTGGGTCCCATCGAGGACTGTTGTGTAATGTTATTACTTCGTTTTCCACCCGCACAAAAGTGCCTGGTGGGCACCTTTGAATCGTTTCTATGCGGGTTTTGGCGGGAAGCGCTGAAACTTGCATAGGGCCGATTCTGAGGGTGTTACAGAGTGGTATCAGAGCTCAGCAGTTGCGATACCCCACAAGTCCAGCCTGTAGGGTAACCTAGCTAACGGCCGAAGTAGAGTGTCAAAAACTATTTTGCAAAATCGGTTGGATAGATCTGGTTAGGTCTGCTTTTATTCCTTACCCCTCTGTTATTCTCCTCTTACCTCTACTTTGCAAAATCCGCTCTCGTCTTTTCTTCGAGTCCAGGATTTCTCGTGGTTGGGATTCCGTCGTACCTTCAGGGTTTCGCTTCCTTCTTTGATAACGGTGTTCTACCATCCGGTGTTCATGCTGTCTGAGGAATCCGTCTACTGTGGTACCATTCTTTGTTCCTTGTTTGTGCCTTCCGGTGTTTTCCGACGCGACGACATCATCTACGCCAGATCCGATGCAGAGTCTGCATCACTCCTTTGTTTCCGAACCTCGCTTGTCGAGATCTTCAGTCTAATTCCAAGAGTTGGTTGCATAATCCGCCTATTCGTGTGCAGAGTAATGGTTTGGGTGCGCGATGGACTGATCACCATCCGACTACTCTTATCATTCGCTTTTGTACATCGAATCAGTGGATCCAGCAATTTTACTCCGTCCACGGAAGCTAGAGGTGGCTTTATTTGTTGATGCCTCTACCTTTGACCTTTTGTTCCCGAAGTGTTCCCTCGACGATCACGGACAACGACCTCTTGTTAGCGGTGTCGCGAGGATCTACACGAAGCGCGAAGGATCAGACCGTCGGCCTTCTTTTCGGTACCATGAGGCGGATCTCGAGGGCGAGATCCATTGTTAGTGGTGTCGAATTGTGGCATCCCGCAAAAACCACTACTAGAAAATCGCGTTGTTTTTGTGCATTGCATCGTCATCATCATGCATTTGTTTGTCTGAAACTATTTCGGAAAAACCTAGTTTTGCTTTGTGCAAATACCCTCTTTATTTCAAAGGCAAAACCCCGATCGTATCGGATACTTTATTTCCCTAAAAACTAATTGCAAAGTGGCCTTGTTTTAAAATAAACAAAACCAAACAAACACATATTTACAAAACCTAAACTCTAAATCCAATATTCACCCAGACCTAACCTACCCGCCAACCGCAGCATGCCACCTCACCCCTCCCCCCATTTTCCTACCCACCCTGCCACATCATCAATCCACCAGCCCCACCCTCTCTCCTTCTCTCACCCCAGTCCCATCTACCCCTCTCTCCTCTCTCCCTTACAACCGGGCCCCACACCCCCACCTGCCTCTCTCCCCCCGGCCCCACCGATCCCTACCCACACACGCCTGCCCCTCCCACGCGCCCGACCCCAGCCGCCCCCCAGGACCCGACAGCCCTGGCCCACCCTGGTCCCGCCACCCACCAGCCCTCCCGTCTCCTTCCTCTCTCTCTTCCTCCTCCCGCCGCGCTCCCCATCCCCCCCACGGCGCCGGTCTCCTCCTCCCTCCGGCAACCGCGCCTCCGCCCGCTCCCTCTCTCCTCCGGCGCCGCGCTCACCTCTCCTCTCTCCCGGGCATCCCCGACCCCATCTCTCCTCACTCTTCCTCGCCCTGCAGCCGCCCCGCCGGCCGCACCTTCCCCACCTCGCCGCCTCCCGCCTCGGCCGCCTCGCCCTCGCCGCAGCTTCCTCCGGCCGACGCGCCTCTGCTCTTCCTCGTAGCATGGAAAACAAAATTTTTCTATCGCATACAAACAAACAAGCCAAGATCTATCTACTAGATTGTAACAACGAGTCGATGGAATAACTTACCCTCGAAGATTCCAAAGTGTTTAACGAGAGCGGATTCTCGTGGGTGATGTAGTAGTACTCTTCCCGATCTCAAGATCGTGTAGACGATCCTTCCGGCGCTGCGTTCCGGCAGCGCTCCCGCAGTCGGTCACACGTTCGGTACTCGACGAAGACCTTCTCTCCCTTGTTCCAGCAGGCAGCGGAGGTTGTAGCACTCTCCTCGCGATTCCGGCAGCACAACGGCGTGGTACCGAAAGTAGAGGGGAGATCCCGCAGGGCTTAGCCTTAAGCCGGAGCGAGTATGGTGGATTATGAGAGAGGGCTATTAGTGGTCTAGAGATTAGACACACCAATTAGAAGGCTCTAAACCGCAGGCTAAAGCAATTAGAAGCTCTAAACCAAACGGCTCTAAACCTGAGATTAGAGGTGGAAACTTGTGTGTCTCAAGGAGAAGCCCTGCCCCTCCTTTTATGGGTGGAGGGGCCTTGGCGCGCCAGGGGAGGGAGGGAGTCCCTCCCCAACTCGGCCTAGGGCTGGGCGCCGGCCTGGAGGAGTGGGACTCCTCCTCCAAGTTGGTTCCAACTCCTCTTGCTTGTTTCCCACAGTTTCCTGTTTCCCACAGTTTCCTGTTTTAGCCGTTTGACTTTCAAACTGGCAATTTGACTTTCATGTTTTTGGAACAGCAAGAACACTTAGTACATGATGCAATCATTCAATGACACACTCATGTACCCTCCCCCCCGGAGTGCTGGACAATCCGGAACCTTCTAGAACATTCCCGATGAAAACACCGGAATCATTCCCGAACTCCGAAACGGGACTTTCCTTATATGAATCTTATTCTCCGGACCATTCCGGATCACCTCGTGATATCCCGGATCCCATCCAAGACTCCGAACAACATTCGGTCTCTTTCTCATAATACCATAACTACTCAAAAACAACGTCGAATCCTTAAGTGTGTCTCCCTACGGTTCGTGAACTATGCGGACATGATCGAGACACTTCTCCGAACAATAACCAATAGAGGAATCTGGAAATTCATATGGCTCCCACATATTTCTACGATTACTTTGCGATCGAATGAACCACTTACATACGATACCAATTTCCCTTTGTCTCACGATATGTTACTTATCCGAGGTTATGATCGTCGGTATCTCTGCATACCTAGTTCAACCTCGTTACTGATAAGTACTCTTTTCTCGTTCCCGTGATATGTGATCCCTTGTGAGCCAGTCACATGCTTGCAAGATAATTGGATGACATTTCACCGAGAGGGCCCAGAGAATATCTATCTGTCATATGGATGGACAAATCCCACTCTTGATCCATGTGTCTCAACCAATACTTTCCGAACACTCAATGCCATCTTTATAGCCACCCAGTTACGGTGTGGTGTTTGATGTCATCAAAGCATCTATCCGGTAAAGGCGATATGCAGGATCTCATGGTCGAAGGAATTAGGTTACTATGTATCAGAAAGCATATAGCAATTGAACTATTGAAATGACTTGATCTTTATGCTACGCTTATCTATAGGAGTATGTCCACCATATCATTCTCCTAACGATATGATCTTGTTGTTGATAACATCTCAATGTTCATGATAGGGAAACCACAATCATTTATCAACCAACAAGCTAGTGAAGTATAGAGGCTATACTAGGGACTTCAAATTAAGTTTACAAATCACACAAGTATTAATGTTTCCCTGTTAATACTATTATAGCATGAATGTAAACATTTATCATAAACACAAAGATATAATAATAACTACATTTATTATTGCCTCTAGGGCATATCTCCAACAGTCTCCCACTTGCACTAGAGTCATCTAATCTAGATTACATGGTAATATACCGAACACCCATGGCAGTTTGGTGTTGGTCATGTTTTGCCCTCGGGAGAGGTTTAGTCAACGGATCCGCCACATTCAGATCTGTGTGTACTTTGCAAATCTTTATATCCCCATCCTGGATATGTTCTCGAATAGCGTGAAAACGTAGCTTGATGTGCTTCAGCTTCTTGTGTGACCTTGGTTCTTGCGCATTGGCTATGGCTCCCATGTTATCACAGTAGATAGACATTGGGTCCAGCGCACTAGGAACCACACCCAGCTCTGTAATGAACTCTTTCATCCATATCGCTTCTTGTGAAGCCTCCGAAGCAGCCATGTATTCCGATTCAGTTGAAGATCTCGCCACAACGCTTTGCTTTGCACTCCTCCAGCTAACTGCTGCACCATTCAAAATAAATACGTATCCAGATTGTGATTTAGAATCATCCGGATCGGTGTTCCAACTAGCATCGGTGTAACCATTAACAACGAGCTGTTCATCACCTCCATAAGAAAGAACCATATCCTTAGTTCTTCTCAAGTACTTAAGGATGTTTTTGACCGCTGTCCAATGATCCACTCCTGGATCACTTTGATATCTGCTAGTTAAACTAACAGCATATGCAATGTCGGGTCTAGTACATAGCATGGCATACATTAGAGATCCTATGGCTGATGCATAGGGAGTCTTACTCATCCTTTCTCTATCTTCTGCCGATGTCGGACTTTGAGTTTTACTCAAGGTCGTATTGGGCAACATGGGCAAGAACCCTTTCTTGCTTTCTTCCATTCCAAACCTCTTTAGAACTTTGTCCAAATATGTACTCTGTGACAATGATATTTGGCGTTTCGATCTATCTCTATAAATCTTTATGCCTAATATGTAAGCTGCTTCGCCAAGATCCTTCATTGAAAAACTATTATTCAAATATTCTTTGACACTACTAAGAAGGTCTACATCATTCCCAATCAACAATATGTCATCCACATATAGTATTAAGAATGCTACAGAGCTCCCACTCACTTTCTTGTAAATACAAGCTTCTCCATAAGTTTGTATAAAACCAAAACTTTTGATTACCTTATCAAAATGTTGATTCCAACTTCGGGATGCTTGCTTCAATCCATAGATGGACCGTTGAAGTTTGCATACCTTGTTAGCATCTTTAGGATCGACAAAACCTTTGGGTTGCATCATATACAACTCTTCATCAATATCTCCATTGAGGAATGCTGTTTTGACATCCATCTGCCATATCTCATAATCATAATATGCAGCGATTGCTAACATAATCCTCACAGACTTTAGCTTCGCTATTGGTGAGAAAGTCTCATCGTAGTCAACTCCTTGAATTTGTCGAAACCCTTTTGCGACAAGTCGAGCTTTATAGACAGTAACATTACCATCAGCATCTGTTTTCTTCTTGAAAATCCATTTGTTCTCGACAGCCTTCCGGCCATCCGGTAAGTCCACCAAAGTCCACACTTGGTTTTCGTACATGGATCCAATCTCGGATTTCATGGCTTCTTGCCATTTATTGGAATCAGGGCTCATCATCGCTTCCTCATATGTCTCGGGGTCATCGGTGTTGTCCACCAACATGACACTCATAACGGAATCATACCAATCTGGAGTGGTACGAGTTCTCGTTGATCTCCGAGGCTCTGTAGCAACTTCAACCGAAGTTTCATGATCACCATCATTAGCTCCCTCTCTTATTGGTGCAGGCACCACAGGAACTTCTTCCGGTGCTGCGCTACTCGCAACTTCGAGAGAAGGTTCAACAACCTCGTCGAGTTCTACTTTCCTTCCAGTCACTTCTTTCGAGAGAAATTCCTTCTCTAGAAAGGATCCATTCTTGGCAACGAAGATTTTGCCTTCGGATCTATGATAGAAGGTATACCCAATAGTTTCCTTCGGGTATCCTATGAAGATGCATTTTTCCGCTTTGGGTTCAAGCTTGTCCGGCTGTAACTTCTTTACATAGGCTTCGCATCCCAAAACTTTAAGGAACGACAATTTAGGTTTCTTCCCAAACCATAATTCATACGGTGTCGTTTCAACGGATTTAGATGGTGCCCTATTTAAAGTGAATGCGGCTGTTTCTAATGCATAACCCCAAAATGATAGCGGTAAATCTGTAAGTGACATCATAGAACGAACCATATCTAAGAGAGTTCGATTACGACGTTCGGACACACCATTACGCTGTGGTGTTCCCGGCGGTGTCAATTGTGAAAGTATTCCGCACTTCTTTAAATGCTCGCCAAACTCGTAACTTAGATATTCACCTCCACGATCAGAACGTAGAAATTTAATCTTCTTGTTACGTTGATTCTCTACCTCACTTTGAAACTCCTTAAACTTCTCGAAAGTTTCGGACTTATGTTTCATGAAATAGATATACCCATATCTACTCAAATCATCCGTGAAGGTAAGAACATAACGATAACCACCGCGCGATGCTACACTCATTGGACCACACACATCGGTATGTATAATTTCCAATAAGTCCGTAGCTCGCTCCATCATACCAGAAAATGGAGTCTTAGTCATTTTTCCCATCAGACATGCTTCGCATCTTTCAAGTGATTCAAAATCAAGTGATTCAAGAAGTCCATCGGAATGGAGTTTCTTCATACGCTTCACTCCAATGTGACCAAGACGACAGTGCCACATATAGGTCGAATTATCGCTTGATTTCAAACGTTTAGCCTCAATGTTGTTGATATGTGTATTTCCACTATCGAGATTCAATAAGAATAGACCATCTATCAAAGGTGCATGTGCGTAAAACATATTACTCATATAAATCGAACAACCATTATTCTCTGACTTAAACAAGTAACCGTCTCGCAATAAACAAGATCCTGATATAATGTTCATGCTCAACGCAGGCACTAAATAACAATTATTTAAGTATAAAACTAATCCCGATGGTAGATGAAGAGGTAGCGTGCCGACCGCGATCACATTAACCTTTGATCCGTTTCCCACGCGCATCGTCACCTCATTCTTCGCTAGCTTCCGTTTATTCTGCAGCACCTGTTTCGAGTTACAAATATGAGCAACCGAACCAGTATCAAATACCCACGCACTACTACGAATACTAGTGAGATACACATCAATAACATGTATATCAGATATACCTTTCTTCTTGATGTTGCCGTTCTTCAAATCCGCCAAGTACTTTGGGCAATTCCGCTTCCAGTGACCTTCTCCCTTGCAGTAAAAGCACTCAGTATCAGGCTTAGGTCCAGCCTCGGTCTTCTTCGCCGGCGTGGTAACTTTCTTACCACCCTTCTTGAAGTGTCCCTTTTGCTTAGACTTGCCTTTCTTGAATTTGGTGGTCTTATTGACCAACAACACTTGGTGCTCTTTCTTAATCTCCACTTCTGCAGATTTCAACATGGCAAAGAGTTCTGGCAACGTCTTGTTCATGTTCTGCATGTTGTAGTTCATCACAAAGTTCTTGTAACTTGGTGGTAGTGATTGGAGGACACGGTAAATCCCCAAAGCATTAGGAATCACAATACCCAAGCTTTGAAGTTTGTTTGCGTGCCTAGACATCTTAAGCACATGCTCATTGACGGAGCTGCCTTCTTCCATCTTGCAGTTAAAGAACTTTTCAGAAGCCTCATAACTTTCAATTGCCGCATGAGTCTCAAAAATCAATTTGAGATCCTCGACAATATCATATGGGTCTGAATCCTCAGACCTTTTCTGAAGCTCCGATTCCAAACCATACAAGATAGCACACTGAACTATGGAGTACTGATTCTTCCGAGCGAGGTAAACATTCTTTACTTCATCGGGAGCATCAGCTGCAGGTGGGTCACCCAGCGGTGCATCGAGCACATAGGTCAAATTACCAGCTGTGAGGACAATCCTCAAATTGCGGAACCAATCCGCGAAGTTGCTTCCATTGTTTTTCAACTTTTCTTTCTCTAGGAACGCATTAAAATTGATGGTAGGGGCTGCCATTGATCTACAACATATTTGCAATAGTTTAGACTAAGTTTATGACAAATTGAGTTCAAATTAATAAAGAAATTAAACTAGGTGAACTCCCACTCAAAACAATATCCCTCACATTGTTTTAGTGATCACACGAACCAAGTCCACTATATCAACACCGATCATCACGAGAGTTGATATAGTTTAAATGGCGAACAATCGTCATGTTCATCATATCTACTATATGATTCATGCTTTACCTTTCGGTGATCCGTGTTCCTGAGACCATGTCTGTACATGCTAGGCTCGTCAAGATCAAACCTTAGCTACCGCATAAGTAAATCTGGCTTGCTTACGTTGTATACACTTGCGGAATCTAACACACCCGATCATCACGTGGTGCTTCGAAACAACAAGCATTAGCAACGGTGCATACTAAGGGTGAACACTTTCGAACTTGAAATTCATGTGCATGAGGGATCATCTTATAATGCTACCGTCGTCTACTAAGCAATACAAGATGCATAAAGGATTAACATCACATGCAATTCATAATATGTGATATGATATGGCCTTTCTTCTTTGTGCTTCTGATCTCCATCTTCAAGCACGAACATGATCTCCATCATCACCAGCATTGCATCAAGGTCAATGACGCTTCTCCATGGTTGTCGTCCACCAGCTTCAACTATTACAACTACTTTGAATAGACACGCGGGTCTTAACATAAATTAAAGACAACCATATGGCTCCTGCCGGTTGCCAACTTACAATAAGGAACATTGCATACATCAAATATAATCACAATCATGGCCATATCACATCACTGCACACCCCTGCAAAACAAAGTTAGACGCCTCTACTTTCTTTGCATATTTTACGTGGTTTGGGGCTTTCAATAAGTGTCGTTCTAACTTACGAACAAGAACCACAACATTGATACTATCATTGTTGATCACCCGTTGTAAATTGGATCTTAACTATGCTAGGAGAAACAGGCACCCGCAAAGCCACTTATGCAATACAAGTTGCATGTCAAGCGTGGAGCAAGTCTCATGAACGATGTCATGTAAGGTTAGCCTAGGCCGCTTCATCCCGACATACCGCAAGATGCAAAGTACACAAGAAGCAATCGACAATAAAAGCATCAACGCCCACAATGACCATTGTGTTCTACTCGTGCAACAGATCTACATATAGACACGGCTCTGATACCACTGTAGGGGTTCGTAGCATGGAAAACAAAAAATTTATATCGCATACAAACAAACAAGCCAAGATCTATCTACTAGATTGTAGCAACGAGTCGATGGAATAACTTACCCTCGAAGATTCCAAAGTGTTTAACGAGAGCGGATTCTCGTGGTGATGTAGTCGTACTCTTCCCGATCTCAAGATCGTGTAGACAATACTTCCGGCGCTGCGTTCCGGCAGCGCTCCCGCAGTCGGTCACACGTTCGGTACTCGACAAAGACCTTCCTCTCCCTTGTTCCAGCAGGCAGCGGAGGTTGTAGCACTCTCCTCGCGATTCCGGCAGCACAACGGCGTGGTACCGGAAGTAGAGGGGAGATCCCGCAGGGCTTCGCCTTAAGCCGGAGCGAGTATGGTGGATTATGAGAGAGGGCTATTAGTGGTCTAGAGATTAGACACACCAATTAGAAGGCTCTAAACCGTAGGCTAAAGCAATTAGAAGCTCTAAACCAAACGGCTCTAAACCTGAGATTAGAGGTGGAAACTTGTGTGTCTCAAGGAGGAGCCCTGCCCCTCCTTTTATGGGTGGAGGGGCCTTGGCGCGCCAGGGGAGGGAGGGAGTCCCTCCCCAACTCGGCCTAGGGCTGGGCGCCGGCCTGGAGGAGTGGGACTCCTCCTCCAAGTTGGTTCCAACTCCTCTTGCTTGTTTCCCACAGTTTCCTGTTTCCCACAGTTTCCTGTTTTAGCCGTTTGACTTTCAAACTGGCAATTTGACTTTCATGTTTTTGGAACAGCAAGAACACTGAGTACATGATGCAATCATTCAATGACACACTCATGTACCCTCCCCCCCCGGAGTGCCGGACAATCCGGAACCTTCTAGAACATTCCCGATGAAAACACCGGAATCATTCCCGAACTCTGAAACGGGACTTTCCTTATATGAATCTTATTCTCCGGACCATTCCGGATCACCTCGTGATATCCCGGATCCCATTCGAGACTCCGAACAACATTCGGTCTCTTTCTCATAATACCATAACTACTCAAAAACAACGTCGAATCCTTAAGTGTGTCTCCCTACGGTTCGTGAACTATGCGGACATGATCGAGACACTTCTCTGAACAATAACCAATAGAGGAATCTGGAAATTCATATGGCTCCCACATATTTCTACGATTACTTTGCGATCGAATGAACCACTTACATACGATACCAATTTCCCTTTGTCTCACGATATGTTACTTATCCGAGGTTATGATCGTCGGTATCTCTGCATACCTAGTTCAACCTCGTTACTGATAAGTACTCTTTTCTCGTTCCCATGATATGTGATCCCTTGTGAGCCAGTCACATGCTTGCAAGCTAATTGGATGACATTTCACCGAGAGGGCCCAGAGAATATCTATCCGTCATATGGATGGACAAATCCCACTCTTGATCCATGTGTCTCAACCAATACTTTCCGAACACTCAATGCCATCTTTATAGCCACCCAGTTACGGTGTGGTGTTTGATGTCATCAAAGCATCTATCCGGTAAAGGCGATATGCATGATCTCATGGTCGAAGGAATTAGGTTACTATGTATCAGAAAGCATATAGCAATTGAACTATTGAAATGACTTGATCTTTATGCTACGCTTATCTATAGGAGTATGTCCACCATATCATTCTCCTAACGATATGATCTTGTTGTTGATAACATCTCAATGTTCATGATAGGGAAACCATAATCATTTATCAACCAACAAGCTAGTGAAGTATAGAGGCTATACTAGGGACTTCAAATTAAGTTTACAAATCACACAAGTATTAATGTTTCCCTGTTAATACTATTATAGCATGAATGTAAACATTTATCATAAACACAAAGATATAATAATAACTACATTTATTATTGCCTCTAGGGCATATCTCCAACACATGTCCCTCAGGGGTACTCTTTCTCGGGGGGGGGGGACCTTGATATCCCGTCCTCGAGGAGCGCCGAGTCCCCTGGATCCTTAGTCGGGCTCCTACACGGATGCCCCAACTCTGCAATTGCGAGAGTGCAAAGCAGGGAGCGTGGCTTGCCCATCTGTTCTGCGGTACCCCGGATCCACGGATGTGACAATAATGATGAAAGTTTGTTACAAACAACGCATAAAATTCTCTCTGGAATCTAAGTTACAACATATCATAAAACAACATATGCATTTTAAAATATCTCATAAAAGTGTTTGTATGATAAATTTGAGATCTGTACTTGATGATTAATTTCATATTGTCATCCGACTTCTTCAAAATTTCATCTATAGATCTTAGACCAGATGCACCCTATCTTTCTGTGTGCAATACATCATGTATATATTTATTATCACCTTCATGTGTTGTACTAGGTGGACTGCTTGCTTCATAACTGCAATGGGAGGATGAATGAAAAGAGATATCACAACTTTTAGTCCCGCCTTCTAAGGACTGCGGCTTGGTTTTAACTTTATTCTAGTAATAGCGTGAAGGAGCTTACAACAAAGAATCATGGAACATGCATTATACAAATTAGAGATCAGCTAGTCATAAGGAGCCGAAATATGTACACAAGCTTCTTTGTGAAATATGTAAGCATGTACTTATAGTAGCAAGTTATTCAGGCTCACAACAGGTCTTTTTCTTTTGGGTTTTGTTGGAAATATGCCCTAGAGTATAAAGTTGTTATTATCATGTTTCCTTATTCATGATAAGTGTTTATTCTCCATGCTATAATTGTATTAACTGGAAACTAAATACATGTGTGGATATATGAAAAACACCGTGTCCCTAGTAAGCCTCTACTAGGCTAGCTTATTGATTACATGATGGTTAAGGTTTTCTAACCATGGACATGTAATATCATTTGATAACAAGGTCATATCATTCGGAGAATGATGTGATGGACAGACCCAACCTCGCATAGCAATTTTTATCAGGTCACTAAGTTTAATTATTGTAGCTTGATCAATGTCAAGTATCATTTCCTTAGACCATGAGATCTTATTCCCTATACCAAAATAATACTTTGTGGGAATCAACTGTCACTTTGTCATTGGGTGATTATAAAGGTGTTCTTCTAGTATATCTAAAGTTACTTGTTGGACCACATGATAGAGAGATATCTCTAGTCCCTATCATTAACAAAACATCCTAAGTAGATTGCAAGCATATGACTAAGGAGTTTAGCCACATGAAAATTGTATTATGGAACGGGTAAAGAGAGTTTGACAGTAACGAGATTGAACTAGGTATGGTGATACTAATGATCAGATATCGGGCAAGTTATCTATCGTGAGACAAAGACAATGACATATATAATTGTTTGAATCATTGACATCATGGTTCGACAGATGAAAGATCTTCGTAGAATATGTGGGAGGCACTATGGGCATCCAGGGTCCCTCTATTTGTTATTGATCACGTCCACATGTTTTCAAACCCGTATGGTCACACACTTAATGTTCGATGTTGCTAGGATATGATGAGATGATTAGATGGTGTTATCGAAATTTGATTTAGAGTCTGGTGTGAGATCCTAGATATCACGAGTATCTTCAGAATGGTTTGGAGATAAATAAAAATATATGGGAAAGTATTTCCAGGGTTACCGTAAAATTTTAGGATGTTTTGGTATTGTACCGGAGGTTCTAGAAGGTTTCGAAGGGCACCGTAGCATGGCCCACCTATCTCGGACATCCAGATGGCCCGACGAGGAGGGTACAAACCCACATGGGCTAGCATACCAGCCCCCTGAGACCCATGTGTATGGCTGACCCTGTGATAGCTGAGAGATTCCCGTGTGATAGCTGTGAGATTCTGGGCCTATATAAGATGGAGGGAAGTCTGGGCCGTATCATATCATTCCCCTATGATAGCTGTGAGATTCTACATATTTTTTTATGGTTTCTATTGATGGTTTTCATTTGGATTTGATGGTTTTCTCGCTTTACCTAACGCTAATACTGCGTAGCAAAGAAAACTTGGTTTTTAATGTGTGTTTCAGGTTCTGAACATCAACGGAGGGAGTTAACAGCAAAAACACAATATTCAGGAGCAAACAAGCAAGTCCCTTTTTGGAAGCAATCGAGTGGAATTCACTCCAAGTTTAACGACCAACTACACGGGTCGCCGCTGTACAGTTTCCGCCATATAGTTTCCATCTCCTTCTTCTTATTAAAAGGGACAACTTTCGTGAAGAGGCCAAGGTCAAAAACAGAACACATGAGTTGCCATACCATCCAGAAGGGAGAAAGAAGGGATCCGAAGAAGAAGGGGAAGAAGTTCTTCATCTTGCTCCACGATCTTCAATCTATAGCCATCACACCTCCATAGCCATTACTTGTACTTGACAGAGAGAGATCACCACCTTGCAAGATTAGGGTTTGAGATTGTTCTTCCTATCTTTAATTGTGTTGGATTCGTTTCTATTTCTTATTGTGGATCTCCACGGTAATATCGAGAAGAACTCTCTTTATTTAATTATATCAATGGTGATTTCTTCTATCATGTTTAAGTAAGTTCCCTTGGGCGTGTGAGATGTAGGATATTGGTGAGATGTGATGTTCCTACAAAATTGCCATCAAGTTTGTGGTTAATTCTAATTACTATATTATGTGTGCTTGACTATCTGTGCGATGCTTAATTCCTGTTGTCCAATTAAGGGCCCAGAAAAATTGATGCTCTATTCTACATAGATAAAATCTTCTTTGCTAGCAGAACGGCGACCCCCAGGTGACATGGGAATATCAATGGGAAACTAGTTTGACTCGAGGATAACGAGGAACCACTGAGCTTATTGTATTAGTCCAATCCAAGGATCTTAATCGTCTAGTGACTGACCATGGTTGTGGTAAATAGGCTAGTAGGATTATTGAAGTTGGTATGAAATCTACCAAGAGGAGTTCCAGCTAATTATGGGTTGGTCGCCTAAACACATCCTTATAAGATTATAATTTTTACACTTATCACTCATTCACTCAGCACATTCACTATATCCGTGAAGTGAAACTCCCCGAGCCTACTTCATCATCTGCAGAAAACAACAAACAAATCATCATTTACTTTTTATGCTTCTTTATTTGTGAAGTTTATATTTTAGTTTTATTTAATTGCTTCCACCCAAATTCCATTCTTATTCTCAACACTTGCAGTCAATTCACTCGAAGACCTATGAAAACTTTGGGTGCGACAGAGACTTCACCAATAAACATTTACCTTTGGGATCACTATGGGATCAATATCTGAACTTCGAAACTAGCTACAAACGATCTGTGCACTTGCAACCATCACCGTGCTGGCCACTGCCTCCCTCTTTTACTTGTACGCCCTTCCTCCATGCAAAATTTAGCAAAGCTCTGCCAGATTTCCACCATACTTCTGCCACCACGCCATCATGCTACATGCATCAATATCATGCACCTATCCCCTTTCTTACTATATCAATAAGGAGTATATGGCATCGAGACGTACGTGTGCAAAACTCGGAGGTGCCACTATATCAATAGGATATGTTTTAGTTTTATATACATCCAAATTTAGACAAATCCAAGTCCATACATGTATCGTGCAAACCTATGTCCATTAACTTGGATCAGAGGAAGTATCATTACTAGAAAAAGGTATCATGCATATAGGTTATATACAACTTATAACAAGACAAGTAACTAGCCTCGATAACAAACCAAGACACCAAACTTGAACCATGGTTGGTGTCAAATTGTTAGTGTTGGATCCTCTATGAGTAGTTTGCAATGACTTTATGGCAATTTACCAAAATTATGTCAAATTTTGGACTACAAGTGTGTGATAGCTTGTTATTGATTTAAAAAAATCATTTGAAGGTACCCAAGTCGTCAAATATGGGAGAACAACCGAGAGTTCTACAAGTGATAAGGAAAAGGTGTCCTATCTTTCGATGAGATGGTGATAGCCGATTTGGGTGGAGTTCGGGCTTCACGATCCGACTACACGTTTGAGCACGAGTGCCAATGCAATTGCTAGGCTAATCTCCTAGAGGTTACCGATCTTGCAGAAGCACGATCAGCCTGACCAACAAGGTCTTAATTCCTACCTGAAATCGAGAACAAGTAAGAACTAATATTGCAATCAAGATATTGAGGATGTAGATGAAATATTTATTAAAAAGGTGGGATCATGTATAGGTGCGAAGTACAAGAGGCCTCTGCGACACCTGATCCTTGGAGTAGTTCCAACGATGGCTAACTCTTAGTCTAAACAAAATCCGAGTCTAAAGTGACGGCTGTGGGGGGGGTATTTAAGGAGGAAAAGGTGGGGTTTCGGCCAGCCATATGGATGGTGGCCGAATCCAACCCTAGAAGTAATTTTCTCCTCAAATACGGAATCTGAAAAGTGGCTATTAAAATTCCAACGAAAATAACATGGGCCAGACCCAAAATAAAGGTGACGCAACACCATGATATTTTAACTTGCGGCCCGAAAGTTGAAGCGCCAAGGCAACGCAGGGTCCGACTTCATCGGTATTGGATCGCGATACCCCGAGTTGGAGTGCCAAATGCTCAGAGGGTATTTTTTTCCACGAATTCAACAACCCGTTTGAACACGGGAAAACTCGCTAACACCCATCAAATTGGGCCCCGCCTGTCACTTTTGACCGTTAAGTCGCTACCATCCTGGCTGCCATGTAGACTTGCAGCGCTGGCGCCCTCGTGTTCAAACGATATTTTTGACCCGGCCTTCTTCTTCCCCATAGGGGCGATCTGTGGTCACCACCATGGCGTGGAGCTGGGAGGGAATTCCTTCAGCGGTGAGATCCGACACCCGGCTGAACCTGATCGGTCTCGTCCTCCTCAAATCGAAGCTCGACCCATGGCATGGCAACACCCATGGCACGGCACCCGGATGAGATTTTGGTCCTGTTGTCCTTCTCCAAAATCTTATCTCGCCATCGCCGTGGTCGCACCCGCACCAGCCAAGGCGCCTTACTCTATGAACCCCAAGGCCACATCTAATCTGTTCGGCACAATGCCAACAAGGTGAAATTCCATCAAGTTTTCTTCTTGTGATTGTGGTAGTAGAAAACATGTACCGATATGTTGTTTACTAGACTTTCATTTGAAATTAGTAGCTCCATGATGAAGAAAAATAGAGAACCTAAATGGGATAACAATGAAGACCATAGTATTTACTTTGCATTGCATCAACAAGGGATCGTTGACGAAACATGTTACCAAGAGAGTGGAGTTGCCAAAAAACATGGGAACAAATCCATGAGCGATTAAATGCAAATACATGAAGAGAAGCTAGATCCATGTCATCAATTGTCAATAGGTGTCACATTACAGTGATGCGTTCAAATATGCACACATTCATAACAATAACACTGTCGGTAGTGTTGCTAGCTGCTTGTATGAGCTATCCATTTTATATGATCGTGGCACCTTACTTTCCTGCATACTAGTAAATTTGAAACTGCAACCCCCCGCATTAAATTTCCCGTGTAGCAACCCCCCGCATTTACTTGACAGGAATTGACCCGACGAGAGGGATTACATGCAAGATCGTTGGCGGTTGGGCTTGTAGTTGTTGTGTGCATGCAGTCGTCTCATTTCCACACGCTTCCCTTGGCATTCCCAGGCCTTCTTTAATAAATGTCTATCTCTAGAACCGCTTCCTCTGCCATTCGACGGGACTGAGATCACATGAACACCATCATCCATGGCCGGAAACAAGCAACAGAATTCGCCGTGGGCTGATCTCCCTGAGGGAGTCGTGCAGAAGATAGGTGACATATTCCTGTCGACGGACGACTTCGACTACTACGCCGCCTTGTGGGTAGTCTACAACGCCTGGCGTGCTTCACAGAGTAGCACTTTATACCAGCCAACTAGATTGTTCTAGAGAACCAGTTGTCGGTGATGTATCAGCTAGACGATGCCGCCATCACGTTTCTGAATGTGAGAACCGGCCGCTACCTTGAGAAGAAGATTAGTCGGGTTATTCGGAGGTGCTTTCTTGATATTCATCTGTATATGTGCGATCATTTTTTTTGAGTTCTCCTCCTATAGGATATGTTTCTCAAGTTTTGTTTCTCCATCTACTTATTCACCTTGATTGAATCTCTGTATGTTTACCTTGACTGAATCTCTTCTTCTCCTCTCTCTCTCTCCCTCTCTGTGTCTCTGGAAGGAACTTTTACGTCGGTAGCACAACCGGCGGCCTCCTTGTGCTCGGACAAAGGGTGCAGTCATACAAGACACGGTTGTACAACCCCTTCTCGGGCGCTATCAAGCGCCTGAGGGTGGAGATACCGACCGAGCAGGTGGCTTCTGTTGTTGTGACGATGTTCCCGTCGTTGATGGTGTTTACATCAAACCTTCAAAACACCATCATTCGGTGGGCGGATGAGGGCACGAAGGAAGGCAGTCGCCCGGTCCTTGGTGAAGGGCGGTACACGCCGAATGACTTCGTGGAACTCCGGAGCATGACTTCTTACGCCAGTGATGTTTTCGTCGCAAACAGATATGGTTCCGTCCTCTCTACTATGCCTGGTGCTTGGCATGGAGATGTCCAGATGCAGCGCTCCACATGGACCCTGACGATTAGATCTTACAAATTTGAGCCTCTTGCGTGGGAAGAGGAGCCAAGGGTTGTCCATGGGTATGGAGCAGGAGGATTATGGCACAATGACCATCCTTTCGAACTCGATGATTGCTGGCGGTGTATTGTAGTACCGTCGACCTTTCAGAGCTGCAGATGGTGCTGCCTTATGGCGAATATGGCACCACCCACTATGATTACTATGACAACTACCCGTCAGATTAGATTGATGGATCATGTGGCTCTGGTCCTGTTGTATTCTCTGTCTTTGAATTATATGCAAGTGCAAGTTGTATGGTGTGCCTATAAAACAACAGATGAACTTGTTACAAAAAGATTATATGTTGTACCTGTTTCAATTTCATTGTTTTTCTATGTAGGTGTAGTAATTCTGATCCATGAGTGATTTAATGCAAATATGCGAAGAGAAGCTAGATACATGTCATCAATCATCAATAGGTGGCACATTCTAGTGATGCATTCAAATACGTACACATTCATAACAATAACACTGTCGGCAATATTGCCAACTTGAAACTGCAATTAACTTGAAGTGGTTGTTATCCCGAGCAAAATGTCTGGTATATACATGACCCTTGTATGTTCTATGCTGCAATTCTGCTGTTGTGGGCAGGGAAAGAAAAGTGGGCTTAACTTAATATTACGCAGTTAGGCATAACTTACTCTTACACACATAGTCTTAACTTGTTCTTACACAAATAAGCAAAGCAGTCTTAGACCGCCGGAACTTCCGGCTAGCCAACCGGCGATCCAGCCTCTGGAGCTGGTGGCATCGTCGGAACGAACTAGAGTGCTGCGTTTGGCCATCTCTCATTCTCTATCAAATTGTACGACCCCACTGATGAGGGAATGGTAGGCCCCCTCCCCTCAATGTGGATTCAGCTCCAGGTCAGATCTAGAGTGTCAACATAATAAACGCGTGAGTGCGCAGCAAACACACCGTCTGCTATCAACAGGAAGTGTTGGCCTCAGCAACAACAACACCATGTGCTCCCTAGACTCTAGCAGCATCCTTAGCCGGTATCTCGTTAGCTTCACCAGCAACAGCATCAGCAAGTATTTCGTCAGCTTCATTAGCAGTAGCATTAGCGAGTATTTTGTCAGCTTCACCAGGAGCAGCAGCACCTAGTTCTTCGTCAGATCCACCACAAGAAGCAGCATCACCAGGAGCTGGGGCTGCCTGAGCAATTGCAGGTTCAACAGCTTCAGGGGCTCCGACGAAGAAAGGGTAGTTTATCCCAAGAAATAGATATTGTCCCTTCAGATTGTTGACTCTGCTCCAGACCTATTCTACTGGGTCTTTTGATGGACACGCGGACCTTGAGAAAATGTGACACCGAAGTGATGGGTATGAAGAAAGTTGTGTCCCCATATGTTCTGTTGTATCACCAACATTGTTTACTACTCCCTTGATGAATCCACATGAGTTCAGTACCCTGGTTGATATCGCCTCTGATATGTGCAAGGAACCAGCGCTGTGATACAAGATCAGCATCTACTACTACATATTCAATCACCGGAGGTGGAATGATGCGTGGGGCTGCATGTGTACCTGCGTGTTACCTTCAGTTAATAAGCAGAATTTTGAAAGGGAATTTACATGCTATATGACACCATGACTCATCCCAGGTGAATGGCTCCCAAACACGCACGTCGCCGCTAGGTTCAGTGACTGTGTAAATGCGTTGCGGTGTGTCATCATACACGCTGGAGGTGAAGACAGCATCGACATACTTCTCCGACCATAGATGGTTGTCGCGCAAGACTGTCCATTCATTGTCATCTAGTCATCTAATGAATGTGATTGCCTTGTCGAACACCGCTAAGAGGTTGTAGTGCCAAGTCTTCCACATCAGGAGAGGCTTCTGTGGGAGTTGTACCTTTAGGAGCTCAAATTCTGCCGTGTTGAACCTGTAAGCGAATTCAGATTTTGGTGGCGGCCACCCATGGTTGAATGCAGTAATGCTGACACCCACTACAGATGGCGATGTAAGTCTCAACAATCTGTAGACATTTTTTAGAGTCCAAGTACTCCCATCCTGGGATAAAAGGACCAGCCACTCGTCGTTGCCACCCACCCAGTTCGTCTCATCATCCATTTCCGCCTCCTCTTTCTCCTTGATATTCACCACTACTTATTGCGACCACTTATCCAGCAACATCAGTTTTGCATGAACATTCTGCAAAAGTTCGTTGTCAGTTGGTAGAATCACCTAACATGGATTCCATTGCAAATACAATTTTACACCACTTTGCTCAGATTAAAGTATTATATACGACTGTCTCCTCAGCTCTCGCATAAACTGTGCCTGTGTCACTACAAAAATACCCAATATATCAAGTAGGAGCAGAGCTTCCCCGAACAAACTCCTGACGGTGATCATAAACAACTAGGGACATAATAGTCTTAAATCGTCTAGTTTGTTTATTTTTTAGAAAACAGAATATCACCTAGCAGGCATTCCATTGCAAATCCAAATTGACACCTCATCTATCACCTAAATTAAGATTGTATCACTATGAAAATACCAGAATATCAAGTGCAAGCAGAGCTTCCTCTGTACAGAATAGTCTTAAATGGTTCAATTTGTTCAAACTGAGCGTGCACACAACACGTTCAATAGAAGGAACATAGGATTATGATGAAAGTTCAGCACATATGAATCAATGATATGGATGAGTCAACAAGCAAGATACTAGAACTTACATGGTCATCGCGGTGATGTGTCCATACGCTGATATTGGGGTAAAGAAGGCCTGGCGTGCCGAACGGTTGTTCTTCATTTCTTAGATCGGCGGGCGGAAGCCAGGGATGCAACGACCGAGGCTACCGGCGGTGACAATGTCCAACTCCTTGGCGACCCTGTAAATGTTCCTAGTGCTGATGTTCGTCCATCCCCAATCCTCGCGGTGGCGGTCGCCATGGCCAGCCGCGTCGTCATTGTCGTCTGCCTTACACTTCAGCCTGCGGCTGTACCAGCCCCATGGTTTACCCATGGCGGCAAATGGAGGCTGGAATCAGGCAGATTAATGGAGGCGGTGTGATCGGGAGGTGGATGGATTTGTGAGGGGATGGAATCCGGGAGGGAAGCATTTGTTCGAGTAGGGAGTGAGGAACCGCTGCTGCCGGTCTCTTCCACATGGAATACAAGGAGGGGTGGGGTGGGTGTAATTAGTGAGGGTGGGCACGGTCTCGTCTAAAGGGGGTGGAAAAATAAATCGTGAGGGGAAATGTATGGTACCACTTGTCGGCGAGGGAAGGTCGGTATGCGCAAATGTGAGTACGCTTTAACTTGGATCGTGCATGGAGGACCTCGATTCCAATGCATGCAAGTGGCGCAGAACCAATTTCATCCAGCGCTTGGGTCGCCATGTAAAGGGGATCGCTAGCAATGTAGCTGCCACATGGAAATATGGAATGATGCACCACTGTGATATAAGTTGCATCACCACATCGACTTTAGTGTGTGTGGTCATGTGGATCATTGCAGTTTGGTAAAAAACATATGCAATGAATCTATGGAGTCCATGTGTCAAACCATGGTCATAAATCCCTAGAAAGCCACTCGAATGTAGCTGCCACATGGAATGATGCACCGGTGTGACAGAAGTTCCATCACGACATCCAATGTAGTGTGTGTGGCCGTGTGGATCATTGTGGTTTGAAAAGAACATATGCGAATGACTCTGGGGGCTCCATGTGTCAAACCATGGTCATAAATCCCCAGAAAGCCACTGTGATGCAGCTGCCACATATGGTATGATGCCCCAGTGGGACATAAGACGCATCACAACATCCACTTGAGTGTGTGTGGTCATGTGGATCATTGTGGTTTGGTAAAAGCATCTGAAAAGTACATTTGATCTTCTGTGATCCCAATGTGATGTAAAACCACACAAGCATGCAACTAGAAGGTTTCAAATTGTAGTTTTGGTACTTGCTTCACAAATAAAAAGCCCTTTTTGAGTTTGAGGGTGAAATTTTTGAAACTTTCAAACCAAATGGCTAGATACAATGCTACCATCATTAGGAATGTGTGATACCCCTTGTTCCAAATTTGAGTCCATTTGAAGAACGGTAGATGAAAACATGGTACACAAGTTGCTCTTTCGAGTAGTCGAACATGATGGTTGACCTAACTACCACCACATTACAGAGTGGATTGCTAGGGGGACATTTTTTAAAAAGTTTGTCATTTTTATTCAATGTATTTGCCACACAAAAAAAAATTTGAAGGTTTCCAGGAGAATTTCTCAATTTATTATGAAATTTACAAGGCTTGGTCAACCCAGGGTTGACCAGAGTCCTTCGAGAGATTCTGAAAACATCTGAAAAGTACAAGTGATGTTATGTGGTCCCAATGTGATGTACAACCACACAAGAAACTAGAAGGTTACAAATTTTAGTTTTGGTACTTGCTTGACAAATGAAACCATGTTTTTGAGTTTGACGGTGATTTTTTCAAATTATGAAACCATAATGGCTAGATAGAATGCTAGCATCATTAGGGACATGGTGATACACCCTTGTGCCAAATTTGGGTCCATTGGAAGAAAGGTAGATGAAAAAATGGTAAACAAGTGGTTGTATCGAGTAGTCGGACATGCTCGTTGACCTAACTAGCCCACATTTGGTAGTGGACCGCTAGGGGGCATTTTTTCCATGTTTGACATTTTTCTTGCAATGTATTTGCCACACAATGACCAAATTTCAAGGTTTCACAAGAATTTGAGAATTTCTAATTTTATTATGAAATTTACAAGGTTTGGTCAAAACAGGGTCCAAATGTGATGTACAACCACACAAGCATGCATCTAGAAGGATTTAAATTGTAGTGTATGTACTTGCTTCACAAATTAAATCTTGTTTTTGAGTTTGAGGGTGAAATTTTTAAAATTTTCAAAACAACATGGCAAGATATAATGCATGCTATCATCATTACATACCGTGGCGCAAACACAGGTATATAATTACACAATAAGTCACGATGATTCCCATACATATTAAACATGGTTCGTACACTAATAATTCCACATGACCAACATAAGTTATTGACAAGCTACTAGACACATAGAGAAACATAAATGAAAGTAGTAAAATTTAATTCACTCCTCATCAGACCATGTGCTTGCCATATTTCCTAGGAGACCAACGACCATCATTCCATCTGTTGCTTGTGTTATTGGCCTCCCACCACTAGCGATATGAAAGTTCATCCAACCTGGAAGGGGCATTGGCTTCCCTATCTTCAGCTGCAGCCTCTCTGTTTGCGGCTTCAGCTGCAGCCTCTCTATTTTCGACTTCAACTGCAGCCTCTCTCTTTGCAGTTTCAGCGCCACGCTCAACTATTCTGCATTTCTGACAAAGTCCTCCCTTTTGCTTGTCTTCCCTCTTGCAACTGGGGAAAAACACGAGGAAACTTTGAAAGAAATGGATCTAAGCATACATCCATTTGATCACGTAAGCATCTATGGCTATATACTTCAGGTTTATATCAGACAACAACATATCCTCCCAAAAACCGTGCCTATCTCTAGGGAAATCTTCCTTCATTTTGGTGTACGACGGATCGATGATTCTAGCCGCGAGACTAGCCATTCCATCCTTCTTCCCACCCCTTTGATCTTGACAAGATCTTGAATATCGATCCACTTGTGCTCAGGAATTTTGATTCCTACATGAGAAAACTTGATAGAATCAGATGTTTTGTTGACAGTGCAGAAAACAATTCCTTTATGCACAAGGAATTGGCGCAACACCAGACACTTCTTGTCAGTCCTCGAAGTATGTAGTTTTCCATCATAAAATGCATGACCCAAACAATGACAAAATGAGTAACTACAAATGTTGTCCATGCAAGATCATCATCTCTAAATATATTTTTAATGTATAGAAGTTTAGTAAATGCAAAATCAAGACTCTCAAGTATGGCTTGTCATAATTTTTTTAGTCTTAATAAAATTCAGTAGTTGCAACATGACCAAATGGATATATTCCATACGCAATAAAATTCACTAGTTGCAACAATGCAGTACTTGCAAGATCCCCACTATAATAAAATTTGGGAGTACGACTATTTAGACAATGCAATACCACATCCTGAATAAAAATTTAAACTACAAAAATTTAGTAAATCCAAGGTGAACACTCATAAAGTTATATAGTCATAATTCATTTGGTACTAACGGAATTCAGTAAATGCAATATGAGCATATGGAAAGATTGCAGTACTTGCGAGAACAACATTTGAGAAAAATTTAGGACTAAGACTGTTTAGTAAAGGGAAGATCAACTGATTAAAATCATATACAAGTGACCACCAGAAGTAAGAAAACCCTAAAAGTGGTAAACAAAAGAGATCTGATCTACAAACTAGGAGTAGTGGTAGACGAGGACGTGTTGCCTCATTTCCAGTTGAACAATGGCGACCTCTTTTTCGTAGTATTCCTCCTCCTTGGTGTACTCTAAGTCAAATCCGAAAAACTTGTCCTCGTCCTTCTCAAGCCATTCCTCGTACATCCTCAGGACTGGAACAACTGTTTCCTCCTCATTGGTGTAGATGACATGTATCTTTGTATTGCAATGGGCAGTGAAGTTTGTCTCTCGAGTGTAACCTTCCATGGAGGCAAGGAGTAGACATAAAGAACAACAGATGGGATGCAGAAGATAGAGGACATGAGTAAGAAGAAGGCTTTTAGCGAAACAAAGGGAAGACCGGAACCTTCACTGCGATTCAGACGTCCTTGTGGAGAAGCGTGGCGGCGGTAAGGAGAAGACAGAAAGAACAACAGATGGGAAGGATAAGACAAAGGACATGAGGAAGAAGAAGTGGGCTTTCTTTGGAACAAGGGAACTGGAACCGTCGCTGCGATTCAGATGAACTTGTGGAGATGCGTGGCGGCGGCCGTTCCATCTTCTGAGTAAACAAATATTTTAAAGGAGCCCTCATTAAAAAGAATAATAACGAGGATATATGCGTTTTGTGCTGTCACATCAATTCAAGCTATCGGTCGTTTAGTCCTATCCATTGCGTCACCTATAGCTCATGTGATTTGCGTCACTACTTATCACGTGTCAAATCCTAGCATGCAATTTAATTGCGCATACACAGGTCTCGTCCGCGTGGAAGGCAAAGAAGGGGGCCATAATTAGTGAGGGTGGGAATGGGACCGTCTAACGTGAGTACATTTGACTGCATGCAAGTGGCGCAGAACCAATTTCATGCAAGGAAGTGAAAAAATTCATCTTGAGGGGAACGTGGGGTCCCACCTGTCAGCGCGTGAATGCACGCGCAAACGTGAGTACATTTGACTTGGATCATGCATGGCGGACCTCGATTCCACTGCATGCAAGTGGCACAGAACCAATTTCATCTAGCGCTCCCTCCTTTCTTTCCTACCGCTTCCCGCGAGTTCTCGACGTTTCTCGCCGTGTCCAGGCGCGGTCATAAAAGGGGGATGTCGCCGAGCTATCTTTGATCCTACCCGCGCAACCCACAACACAAAAAACCACCATGCCTGGCCGCCGGCGTTGACACGACGAGCTCCATGGCAACCCCGATGTCGGCACAGAAGAGGTGCCCGAGCGGACGCTGTCGTCATGGTGGCCGAATCCGCCGGAGTTGAGGGACGTGCTGTCTCCTCCGATTCTGGGGCGCCTGCGGATTTACAAGATGGGCACATCGCCTGTTCGCCCTTTCTACAGCCGTCACGTGACCACCGGCGAGCCTTTCACGATGATGGTGGCGGAACGCGTCTTTCTGACGGAATACCGGCGATTGGAGCGGCTCGGATTGGTGTGTGGCGTCCTCCGGGAAGTGGTGTGAGCCAATCCTGACGATTCTTCCCTGCGTTCCCGCCTCGAGCGCGCTGAAGAGGAGGTGCAGACGCAACGAGCACTCATCAATTCTCTCAATGACGAATGGTGTATCTGACCCACCGTAGCCGCGGCCCTCAGTGCCGGTAGCCGCGCGTAGTCTAAGGTTGTAACGATGTTTTAGGGCGGCGTGAGTGTAACAATGTTTTAGGGTTTGAATAAAGATTTTCATTTCAAATGGCCAATGCCTACATTCATACATCATACATGGCGCGCGCACAACCTAGCCAACTCGTCGGAGTCGGAGTTGGATTCAGAGTGGTATAATCAGCGACACATGGTAAGGTCGAAGATGCTGACACCAAACTTTCCTTTGTCGTCATACTTGAAGGCGATGATGTTGCCCGCTTCGATCTGGTGTGAGCGGGCGAAGCACTCCCAGCTGTTGCTGAAGTACAGCTGGACGAGGTGGTCAAACTGCAGATCGACTAGGTACCTGTCGGTCCTGAAGCTGTTTGCCGGCAGCATGGAGAGGGGGGAAGCTCGTTTCCGATCAACGTCACGAACCCACGGGGCAGAAGCAGCCTATCATGCGGCATGCCGAGGTGGATGGCCACGGCGAACAGGGTTCCTTGGTTGAAATCTTCGGGGAACAACGACGTTGAGAGAGAGCGTGGTGGCGCGGTGAGTTGGCCGCGTCCTCCACGCTTCCCTCGGCGTCCACGGTCTCCCCTCGACCCAGCACCGCCGGACATGGCTAGCTACAAGCAGTGGAGAAGGAAAAGGGGAAGGAGGAGAGAGATGGTGTTCTATGTGGGAGAATATGGCCGCGGGTGGCCGGTTAAAAGGAGGCGATCAGATGCCGACGTGGAGGCTGAAGAGGGGCATTGAAGTGTCTAGTCAGTAGCGCAGGCGTTGGGTGGCGCCTGCAGCAGCGGTGGAGAGCGTGTCGTCTAGTCAGTCAGCGTGCCATCGTGTCACCATTGATGGTGCAGGCTGCAGCCGGTCAGCCTTCTGCCAGCGCCTCTGAGTCGCCTCACCGGTTCACTGACTGGTTCGGTTTTTAAAACTATGCTGGTATGCGACTACCAAATGTAGGGTCCCATATGTCAAAGAGTGAAGGTCGGAATGCAACTAAGTTTGACTTAGATCGTGCATGGCAGACCTTGATTCCACTGCATGCTAGTGGCGTGGAACCAATTTCAGGCAGCGCTAGCATGACCTCGTAGAACCGCCCTTTTCCTCCACTTCCACCACACTACGAACAGTCTTGCATCGTTCCACATACTAGAAAGGGCAGTTGCAATCTTGCAATAAGAAGTTTCGCTCTTCTACCTCTCCTTTCCTCCTCCACGACCTCATCCTCTTCCTCCTCCATGGCCACATCCATTTCCACCACCACGACATCAGCCTCTTCCTCTGTGTCCTTTCCCTCTTGCCTGTAGTCATGTACCGGTGGGATGTCCGAAACGACAGCATGATAGGGACCGCGTACTTTGACATATAAGTCCACGGTAGGAAGAAGCTTAGTGTCGTCTACACCACTGACCCTGAGACGGTGAACCGCACTATTGCCCAGTACAAGAATTGGCTGCCGTTAGAAGAAAGTGGGTTTAGGTTCATGGGTCTCGACCTCTAGTACAGGCGACATCGCCATAGGATTTCCGTGATGCAACTCTCCATGAAGGAGCACATCCTCGTTTACCAGCCTTTTTGCGAGAAGGGGGTGATGGGAAGAGGTACATGTTGCTGTCATTTTGTTCCTGAGCCGTTTGTTTGCAAAAGTTCTTGCTACATTAGTTGTCTAAATCCATTTTCATGCAGGTGGGGCGAAAGAATTAGGTCACTCTTTGGTGACTTTCTCGTGAACCACCAAATAACATTTACTAGTGTTGACACCAGGTCTGACAATGGCCTGCTTACCAGCCCGACTGTCTGAATTTTCCTCCTAGAGGAGTATAGAGTGGACATCCAGGATATTTAGTGGATCCGAGGGACGAGAGGCAGCAGGACTGGGATGACCGATCTTGCCGCCGATCTCATCGACTCGTGGTACGCTGACATGAAGGAAAAACTCCCGAGATGTTGGTGGAGGCGTTTAGGACACGATTACTAGGAGGATAAGACGCTTTCTGAACCTAACCTAAAGTATGCTGCTATTGATGGGTAATAACAGCCACGAGTTGTACCGCCATATCAAAGTGTTTCGTTCCAGGCAAAGCGCCCTTCAACCACCATCAAGGCAAGTGGTTTACCGTAGATACCATGATGGAGAGGAATCTAACAGCTGGGGCAAGCGCCCGAAGACATCCTGGGATCGATCGCCTTCTCCACCAATCATTCCAACAAGCTAGGATGTCCAGTTTTAGTGCATGATTGTTGTGTTTGTATGGGGCTTGTTATGTTTACGAAAAAAATGTTCTTTCACAAGCATATACTTTATTTTTCCTGAGTTACGCTCCGGTAGTTGCTGTTTCAAACTGTAGGTACCCTAGAAATTGCCCTGGATTTTCTGGAAAAAATGTTTTGTGCTGCCCCATGGGGTACCTAGGCTGGGAAAGTGCCTAGGTTCAAGGTTGCAATGGACCTCGCATGCCTACGCGCGCCTGAGGGTTTGCCGATTTTTCCCACCCCCTAAACCCCGGCAATAGGAAATTCATCAAAAATCAACAGAATATATGAAACCAGCTCGAGTAGCCCCTGCGTGTCACCCACTACCAACATAAAATGATAAGCAAGACAAACCGGGACTTTTGGCACACGGCGCACCCCCCGGATGGCTATCGAGTAGGAGTTAACATGGCTTTCAACCGTAGACCACCCCATCACTGCCCAGAACATGGATCCACTACGCGGATTGAGCCCAAACCCGGCACCTAGCTCCCTCTCGGCATTCTAAGCAACTTCTCCAACTAGAGATTCCAGGGTTCCATGGTGTAATCCTGAGTTTCCATTTATCGACTCAGGAAAACATAGTACGAGTGGAACCATTGATTCACACAATTGGTCATCATGCTTGGTTAAAGCATGGCTAGCCAGACCCATGCGTTGTCACGCTCTAATGTGAAGGGTAAGACGCGTGCAGAGGATGCATCGTTTGACCCCCGCTGACACGATATTACAGTGGACCGTACTTGTGCCATGGTGGACGCGTTGCAATCGGTTAGACGAGCGTGCCGCCGTGTTTCCCCCTCGATGCACTACAAAATACACACATTTTTATATTTTTATCTACCCTCATGTATATAAATATAAATAGTTTATAATTTTTAGAGAATAAAAGGAAATGCATAGACACGCATATACGAAAACTATAGGCCTTTGTACACTTTCCTTCTAGATTATGGAAGTAAAGTATGGTGGAAAACTCGTTATTTCACGTGGATAGAGAGGTCTGTCTCCAGAGAGAGAGAGAGAGGCTATCTTGCCCGTTAGATCACAAAGGATAAACGTTGGGTGGGCATGATCTGCGTGACAACCGTCTCGACCAATCAGGGCGTACCAACCAAAGTTTTCATATCAACCCTAGACACAACACACACAAACACACAATGGGAAATTCATCAAAAATAAAAAAAATATGAAACCAGCTTTATTAGCTCCTGTGTGTCACCCACTACCAACATAAAATCATAAGCAAGACAAACCGGGACTGTTGGCACACGGCACACCCCCCCGGATGGCTATGGAGTAGGACTTAACATGGCTTTCAACCCTAGACCTCCCCCACACTACCCAGAACGTGGATCCACTGTGCGGATTGAGCCCAAACCCGGGACCTTGCTCCCTCTAGGCATTCTAAGCAACTTCTCCAGCTAGAGATTCCAGGGTTCCATGGAAAAATCCAAAGTTTCCATTTACCGACTCCGGAAAACCAGTGATTCTGCAAAGGAGGTGCGAGAATTGAGCGTGCCCTAGGTCCCGAGGAAATTTACACGCATGCTACGCTGTGGCGGACCACCATACCCGGAAGGTTGGTGCTCATCTCGTGGTGCAAGCATATACTGTATTTTTCCGAGTTATGCCCAGTAATTGCGGTTTCTAACTTTAGGTACCCTAGAAATTGCCCTGGATTTTCCGGAAAAAATGTTTTGGGGTGCCCCATGGGGTACCTAGGCTGGGCAAGTGCCTAGGTTTAAGGTTGCAATGGACCTCGCGTGCCTGTGCGCGCCGACGAGTTTGCCAATTTTACCTACCCCTGAACCCCGGCTATGGGATATTCATTAAAAATCAAACAAAAATATGAAACTAGCTCGAGTAGCCCCTGCGTGTCACCCACTACCAACATAAAATCATAAGCAAGACAAACCGAGACTATTGGCACATGGCGCACCCCCTGATGGCTATCAAGTAGGAGTTAACATGGCTTTTAACCCAAGACCTCCCCCTCACTGCCTAGAACGTGGATCCCTGCGCGGATTGAGCCCAAACTTGGCACCTATCTCCCTCTCGGCATTCTAATCAACTTCTCTAGCTAGATATTCCAGGGTTCCATGGAGAAATCCAGAGTTTCCATTTACCGACTCAGGACAACCGTCGATTGTGCAAAGGAGGTGCGAGAATTGTGCACGCTCTAGGGCCCGAGGAAATTTACATGCATGCTACATCGTGGAGGATTTCCATCCCCGGGAGGTTGGTGCTCATCTTGTGATGCAAGCATATACTGTATTTTTCCCGAGTTACGCCCTGGTAATTGCGGTTTCTAGAAAAAATGTTTTGGAGTGCCCCATGGGGTACCTAGGCTGGGCAAGTGCATAGGTTCAAGTTTACAATGGACCTCGCGTGCCTACACGCGCTAGCGGATTTGCCGATTTTGCCTACCCCCCAACCCCGGCAATGGGAAATTCATCAAAAATCAAAAATATATGAAACCAGCTCGAGTAGCCCCTGCGTGTCACTCACTACCAACATAAAATCATAAGCAAGACAAACCGGGACTTTTGGCACACGGCGCACCCCCCAGATGGCTATCGAGCAGGAGTGAACATGGCTTTCAACCCTAGACCTCCCCCTCACTGCGCAGAACGTGGATCCACTGCGTGGGTTGAGCCCAAACCCGGCACCTACCCGGCACCTAGGTACCCCATGGGTTGAGCCCAAATTCCTGTTCCAGCTAGATATTCTAGGGTTCCATGGAGAAATCCAGAGTTTCCCGTATTGTAACCCTTAATGACTAATAGCAGTCGTCGGATTGTAACCCTAGTGGCCAAAGGAGACCGTTAGATCGTCTATTATAGAAGACCTAGCCCCTTCCCCTTCCCGGGGTGCTAGTTCTGCGTGCCGATGGTTACAGACCATTCGATCGAGCCGCGTGGATGCTAGGATGTTTCTTTGTAAGGCCGATCCGCGAGTATCCTATTGTGCGACATGATTCGCCGCTCTTATATTATTCAAATATATTACTATATGCACCTCCCTCTGCCCTATATCAACAGGAGCTCTTGACTGAGCATGTCTCTTTCACAGCCATAACCCCTTCTCCACCGCATCTCCCCGTCTCGAACGATGCCACCGGCTTTCGCTCGCCGTTCCCCGACGATAGCAACTGAATTGAACCTTAAGGTAGGAAATCATTTGACTAGCATTTTAATTTATCTTACAAATTCCTGTTGTCGGCTTAACTAACTTCACATCTATTCTCTGATTTCTCGACGATCTTCAGATGTGCGAGGCGTGCAACAAGGAGTACTCAGATCGCCAACCCTTGAATCTAGAGGATATCTTCACGCGCAACATCCAGGCGACGTACGGGATCGAGTGCTCCCACCATGGATGCTCTCACCGTTACCTGTACTACGTGCTCCCAGGGCACGAGCTCGCGTGCCGGCACGGCGCGTTCAGCTGCACGGAGCCCGGCTGCAACTACACCGGCCCGTCGGAAAATCTCGTGGTCCACCTTGCAAGTGATCACCCGATCAAAGTGATTAGGCTCTACTATGGCTACTTCATTATTCTCCAAGAGCAGGTGCCGTTCCCTGAGCCGGTACGCCGCCGGCTCGTTTTGCAGGGGGATGGCTCTGTTTTTGTCTTGACCATCACCGCTCGCGTTCCGGAAATCATTCTAGGAACTGTCCCTTGGCCCACCTTCGTGTCTGCGGTATGCGTCAGGTCGGTCTCATGCGCATGGACGATGTACACTGTGAGTATGTGACGCGGTTTAATCTCGTCAATGCCCATTGTTATGGACTTGGGTTCTGGAGAAGATGGGGATGCTGGAGATCGTGGCACGGTTAACAGACAAGCAACCAGGGGACACGAGATTTACCCAGGTTCAGGCCCCCGGAGGGAAAACCCTACTCCTGCTTGTCTGTTCTTTGATTACGGCGGAACCGAAGGTTACAGGGTGCGCAGATTCGATCTGGCGTGTATGCGTGTGCGAAAGTATGAGTCGAGGTTGGTTGAGTTGCCCTAGGACGTGCCCTCCTGGCCTTTATATAGACTTAGGCAGGTCCCGGGCATAGTCCTAGTCGGTTACAAGTTCTAGGGTGTTTGCCCTTTTGAGTTTCCTATCTAAACTAGTCTTGTTCTCCAAGGATCCGAAGATGTCTTGGGCCGTGGTCACCCGAAAATCTTCATGGGCCAGCGTATGCCTGCAGTGGGCCTTCCTTGGGCTGGACTAGGTATGCTGAAGTTATGTACCCGTAGGGTATAACCATGTCAGTAGCCCCCGAGTGATCAGTCGAATCGTAGATTCGGCTGAGGACTCTTCATTCCTTCGGGTGCAACTCTGTCTTTCAAGAGAAAATGTGTAGGGATTGTTGATATGCGTGCCTGACTCACCTGACAGATCAGGGTCAGTTAACTGTCTTAGGACGAAACAACACGATCTTCTTCAGGTTCGGGTCCCTTAACCCGGGCCTGGAACATATGCTGGTGTAATTCAACTCAGGCCGCGGAGGACTTATAGGAGAGCAATTCCAGTGATTTTAATTGGTGTACCCAACGCGTCCGTCAGGATTTTTCATCGTACCTGTTGGTACGGATTCATACTAGCAGAGCGCAGTCGGGTGCGTTGCCAGGCCATCAGATGATATCTGTAGGTCTTATCTTTGCGTCGCAGACGCAGCATCCGAACATTTATCACCTCGGAGGTGTTTCGGGTGGCCAAGGAGATTGTCGCTCACTCAGCGTTTTGTTGGGGCAGAGTTGCCAAAAAGTTTTTGCGTGCTGATCCGAAAGATCGCAGTCGAAGAGTTCATAGCATGCGCGACCAGCGCTCCCTATGGGAGTAGCCCCCAAGTGTCTGTTCGAGTCGTAGACTCGAACGGAGACCTTTAGTTCAAGCATTGTTTAAGTCTTTAGGTCCACAGGACTCGAAAATTTTCGGATGCTTAAATCCATCCTCCCTATGGGAGTAGCCCCCGAGTCCTTAGTGGAGTCATAGACTCGATGTAGGACTTTAGAGAAGCAATTTTGACCTCAGTTGTCTGTCAGGTGCGCGGCTAGCGCTCCTGATAGGAGTAGTCCCCAAGTATTTAGTCGAATCGTAGATTCGAGTGAGTACTTTTAGCTGTGGAGCCGAAGTGGTGCTAGTATAGCTTTTGATGACGTCAGTGCTTACGATTGATGACCTCAAGCGTCTGCTGCGCCAGAGATGACTTGACGGGACGAAGCGTGGGTCCCACTTGCTGACTTTGAATTGACCGGTCACGCGGGGCGTGGAGATGATTACGGCGCCTCCTCGATTTCCGCGCGTAGTGGACGGCGTGGTAACGACGGTTCGTTGTGGTGTTGACACGTGTACGGTCAGATCTACCGTTGGCGTTAGGTCTTCTTGATGGACGGCTGGCGTGCATCGTCTTCGCTGTTATAATCCTGGGTGAAATCGTGTTTTGTTTTTCACCGCACCAGTTCATCTGTTCGCTGCCTTCTTGTTCTTGAGCGATTCGTGCTGCGCGCTTAGCTTTTCTTCCACACTTCCTTTGTTCTTTTTTGTTGCCAATGCCACCACCGCTGCAGCGTCATGGGGAAGACAAAGAAATCCTCGTCCGCAGTTGGGACCAGCGCCGTTGGAGGCAAGAAGGGCGCCGCCGCCGCTCGCGTCACTGATGGTGGCTGGCGGCGATCGGAGACGCGAGAAAGCGATCTCCGCAAGCTGCGCGGGCGGATCCTGATCCCGCAAGATGCGACGGCCGTGCGTCTCCCCGGCAATGAGGTAATCCCCCGTCCCCCAGCTGGGTATCGGGTTATGTTTCTTGCCTTTGTCTTGCGTGGTTTCTCGTATCCAGTCCATGACTTCCTTCGTGGACTTCTCTTCTTCTATGGGGTTCAGTTGCATCATCTGTCTCCCAACTCCCTTCTCCACATTGCGTGTTTTATCACGCTTTGCGAGTGTTGGCTTGGCATTGAGCCGCACTTTGGCCTCTTCCGGAAGCTTTATTCCGTGAAGAGGCAATCTGGGTCGGATGGTGTGTATCCCATTGGGGGTTTCATCATTTCTCTCATTCCCAATGTCCAATTCTTCTCCTTTTCCATGTCTGAATCTGTCCAGTACTGGCGGAGGAAATGGTTTTACATCCGTGACTCCGTACTGCCTGGGCAAGATTTTGGTCTTGTTCCTTTTGACCCCTCCCAGTTGATTGAGAAGAAGAGATCCTGGAAAAACCAGATCTTAGACGGTGAGGTGGCAGAGATAGAGGCCCTGTACCGTCGAGTGGAGGATCTCCAACTGATTCCTGAGAAGGAGGTGAACGGTGTCGACGTCATCCGAATGTTTCTTGAGCGTCGGGTGCAGCCTCTCCAAGCGAGGGCGCATCCGATGTTTCTTTACTCCGGGCGCCGTGATCCGACGAGGGTTTCGAGTGAGAAAATCTCCGAGGCGGAACTTGACAAGACTCTTCGCGCGCTGTTGAAGTTCAAGGCAGACGAAGAAATTCCGGGGAAGTCGCAGACTCCTCCCTTTTCTTCGACGTTGGCCATACCGAAGGTGTAGATTTGCGCATGTAGTGCTCCCCTTTTGTTTTGTCGGTTGTGTACTTTTTCCTTTGTTTGCTAACAAAGTTTCGTCTCCTTTTGTAGAGCTTCAAAGTTCCGGGCATGGCACCACCGTTGCCCGAAAGATATCCGAATGCCCCGGATAATGAAGTGGTGGACTCCGTGTCCGAGCTGCCGTCAGCGCGATCTCCAGCGGAGGATGACGAGTCGAGTGAGGACCATTCGCGCAAGCGATCACGGATCTCCAGCGAGTCTTCGGATGCCTCGACTCCTCCGACTCCCAGAAATCCGCTGGGCCTTGAGCGTCATGATGATGTTCAGGGAGGCTCTTCCTCTCCCCTTCCTGCCATTCCTGTGCGGGCTGTTGCTCCGCAGCCGCCAGCAAAGCGGAAGAAGGAAGAAAAGAAGGAGGAGAAGAAGGAAGAAAAGAAGGAAGAGAAGAGGGCCCGAAGGGCTTCTCCTATCTTCGACCTGAGCGCGTTGGGCTCGTAAGTTTTCTTCGTGCCATT
The DNA here is from genome assembly GCA_916181665.1 of Avena sativa. NCBI lineage: Eukaryota > Viridiplantae > Streptophyta > Magnoliopsida > Poales > Poaceae > Avena > Avena sativa. Next base: position 260,219,778 of record OV702281.1, read on the forward strand.
GTTTTCCTTTCTTTCCTTGCGATTTTGGCACCTGTGTTGATTTATTCGTGTGCAGGCAATCTTCCGACGGCTCTAGTGATGGAGCGCACGAGATGATGGGGGAGTCGAACATTGCGTCGCCTCCTCCTCAGACGGTGGCGACTTCTGGTGACGCTGCGCCAGTTCCTCCTGTGCAGGAGAGGCTGGTGGTTGCGCCTCAGAATTTCGAAGGCGGGCCTGCGGGTTCGCCTTCGGAGCACGTAATTTGTCCTTCTTGATGTTATGGGGGGAAGCCCCCGAGTGTCTTCGAGTGCTGATGTTGTCTTTTCTTATAGCCTTTTGTCCAAGAGGCCAAGCGGCTGGTGGAGGAGCGCCTGACTTTGGAGGCGAAACTGCGGGAGCTGCAAGGTATTCTTCTGCCTTGTAGTATTTTTCTTGCGTATTCTGATCCTTTTATTTGACACTTGCTTGTTGTAAATGCAGAGGAGCATAACGACTCTCTCCGCGAGGTTGATGCTCTGAAGAAGAGCCTTGGCCAAGCGGAGCAGAAGGCCGAAGCTGCTGCAGGTGCGCGAGAGCGTCTTGAGCTGGAGCTGACGAAGGCAGCCGAAGCAAAAGAGCTTTTGCAGCAGGAGGCCGCCGATCGTGAGGAGCAGCTGGCCACCGTTGCGGCTGCTCGTGAAAAAGGGGTGGCGGAGAAGCTCATGGCTGCTGCGAAGGCTATCTCGGGTGAGCTTTTAGCTTTTGCTTCTTTTCCTTCGGATCTTCTTCTATGTTGCTTTTCTTCATGCTTTCTTCGTTTTGTCGCAGATGCCGCAGGCATTGAGTTCGACCGCGGTGCTCTGGAGCACGGGAGTGCTCTGAATGATGCCACTGTAGCGGTCGAAGACCGCTGCAGCACCATCGTCAACTCCCTCGCCAAGGCGAAAGAAGTCCTTGGTCGCTTCTACCAGGATCTCTTCCCGAAGGGTGCGTCTCTTGAAGATGTGGATGCCCTGGCGGAGGCTCTGTCAGGCGAAGCGCCTGCAGCGTACAAGCGCAAGCAGAAGGGCATCGGCGCGTCCGTTGGGCTGGCAATGGCCATGGCGGCTGGGGCGGAGCTGGACCTGCCCCAGATTACCTCTCGGATGCCGACGGCCGCGGATGGATCCGAGGTAGCCTTCGCCGCCTACTCCGCTCGCTGTCGACGATACGGGTCCAAGCTTATCGACTTGTTGTCTGAGTACGCGCTGCGGCAGCAGGGCGAGGCTAAGGTTAGGCAGTTTGGATCTGAGGCGACTCAGTGCCCTGCACCTTAGGCATAGTAGGCGTAGAGTAGTTTGTAGTCTGCTTGTAAATATCTTTTGTAGTACCATCATTGTGCCACGTAGTGGCCTTATTTTAATGAACTCCTCCGTGTTGTGCTTTTATCCTTGGCTGAATGTCTGAGTACCTTTTTGCTGCTATAGGTTCCTTCAGGTGTTGACCCAGTTGACGCTTCATCCGAAAGGCCCTTGCGAGCATCATTGGATGATTCCTCGCAGCTTGCTTTTCTTCGGGATCGCGTGCGTAGCTTGGAGAGGGATTTGCTTGGGTTACGCGGTCGTGCTAATGTTTGGAAATCCAAAGCAGACCGTGGTGCAGCCAGAGAGGAGTATTTGATGGCGGAGCTGGGTCGACTGTCCGAGCAGCTGCAATGTAAGTTGGTCCTTCTTTCGGACTGTAGCCCAGTTCTTCGGGTGAGCCTGCTGGCCTTACTCTTTGTTTTGTGCGTTTTTCGTAGGTGCCAATATTGCTCCGAGGGAAGAGAAGGAGCGTATTGCTGTTCGGGTCAATTGTTTGACTCAACAGGATATGGAGGCCGGCAGCTTCTTCTGGATGGACCGAGATCGCGCCATGGTTCTGGCAACGGTGCAGGATCGCGTCTACCAGGTTTCGCGGGTGCTCCGCCAGGTGCAGACATCATTGTCTTCGGTATTGCACGTCATGTTTCCGCTGGATGCCATGCCAACGACTCTTGCGGGTCTTCTGACGAAGTTTTGGAATGCCGGAAATGTCAAGGAGCTGGTGCGGCAGCAACTCGTCGCAGGGGTGAAGGCTGCCTTGTCTCTTGTGAGGGTGCACCGCCCTGACGTAGATTTGGCTGCTGTGGCGACCAGGCCACCTCCTCGACCAGATGGTGGCGAGTGGAACATGCGTCCGCATTACGCGGCTGTAAGGCAGTATGCCGAGCAAATTGTAGACTTGTTTGAGCAGCGTGCGCAGGTTATTCTTCAGAGTAGATAGGACCTGAAAATAAACAGATAGATGTAAAATTTGTATATTGCGGCTGGGCGTGTATGTGCCCTTTGTTGTAAAGGTTTGCATGTGTGTGAGCACGCAGTGCTTTGATTGAGTACGCCCAGCTGTCGTCCAATGCAATGCATGTGAGGGCCGTGTCACCGAGCTGCCCGACGACGGGTGAGGTGGAGTTTACGGATATGAGGTCGGTCCTTTGTGTGCGATCCAAGTACTTTGTCGATGCTGGACCGGCCAAGTAGATCAATTTCTGCATTCGCATCGAGGAGACGAACAGGGAGTTGTAGAACTTATGTTGTGCTTAAATGTAAGCCGTAATCCATACTAGTCCGGTGTGGAGAGCATACTTGTCGGACGAATGTATGTTAGTCGCAGTTCTATAATAATACTCCTTGTTGTATACATGTTGTTATATTTATCTATAAATTTGGTCAAATTTGATAAAGTTTCACTTAATAAAAAGCTATAAGTACACATATTTGCGGACAGAGTGAGTATTCCTTAATAATTGTGTGTGTCCACCTGCCAGCGTCACGCTTTCAATGTGCCGCGCACATAAGACATTAGATGTGTTCGTGTTATAACAGCCGTTGGATTTTGTTGGTAGGGTTGGCGTTCTTTAATTCTCCCCCTTCCCCTCGAAGCCACTGTCCTCACTCCATCCCTTAGCCGCTAGAAGGCGGCGCGCCACCCTACCAGCGACCTCTGTCGCTGCCACCCTGCTCCTCTACCTCCTTCTCATCATGGCTTCACGGGGCGATGGCCAGGAAATGCGTGAAGATCACAGAGATGGTGAAAGCGACGTGATTCGTCTCATACCTTAGATTTTATGGGGATTTATTTATTTTGAGCTAGATCTACTCTGATTACTCATGTACGTCTGGTGTGCTAGGCTGTCGCAACTTTGTATGACTTTGATTATCACGGTTTAGCGGAGGGAGAGAGTCCTCCCCGTTGTAAAAAACGTGAGCTTGTGTCCGCTAAATTTGTAGCATTAGAGGGACGCAACACAGGCAGGAGGTTTTTAGGGAGTGGGCAGGGTGAAACGTGACCAACCAAAAGTTGTGGCGTTGTCACGTCAAAAAAAAAAGTTGTGGCGTTGTCAAATGGGTAGATCTGGAGTGGCCACTGTCTATGCAGAAATTGCTAGATAAACTATGGAAGAAGAATGTTGAGATGAAAGAAGCCTTAGTCAGCGCACTTCCTGAGAGTGCTGAGATGAAGTTAATGGCCCTTGATGATGCACCAAACCTTCGCCGTGAAATCCGTAGGTTGGAAGACAAGGCTAGCAATATTAGGAAGGAGACGGACGTGGCGATGGCCCTGAAGGCTAAAGTGTAACATCCCAAAAATATTAAACATGGATCATCAAATGCTAATCATCAAAATTAGGGTTAAGAAAAACTTTCCTATCTAAAAATATGAGAGCATTCATATGTATGTGTATTTAAAATTAGAATTCTTCTGAATTGCCATGGTTCTGTGTTTCTTTGCTTGTAAAATGATTCTTAGGTGAAATAAAAATCATCTAAATCATTCCCAAACTTTTCCCAAAGACAAACAACTCAAAATGAACAAATGAAGTGAATGGTCACTTTGGCGAAATTAACTCTCATGCCTACTTTGGCTATTCCAAGAACTCAAACTTAACAGAAACAATTGTGTATCTTTGCACCCCTTGTTAGTACACATAATGAGGTACCAAGGCCCACTTTGTGATCTTCCAAAAACATTTAAATGCTAGGTTTAAATGACAGTTTAAAATTTAATCTATATCATATGGAAAGATCCCACTATTTCAAAAAACCCTCAAACAAGCTCAATTTTCAAAACCCAAGCAACCACAGAGTCACCAACACAAGCCTAGCACACCCACCAAAAATCTTTTCAAAATTCAAAAGAAAGTTTCTTGCGGCCATTTCATCAAACACTTGGCAGGCAAATTTAAACCAAATCAAATTCACTGTTTTTAATAGTGTTTTGGCCTAACTTGTTCCCTCTCTAGCTCACAACAACCATTTAGTAGATCATCTAGCCTAATTGGAAACCCCTAGCCTCACTGTAAGTTGGCCATTGTCATCAATGGTGAGCAAGCCGAGCACACCTCGCTGGCCAACTTGGTCGTCGCCGCAGAAGACCACTTCCCCCTCTCTCTCGCCATGTCTGGGAGATCACCAGCACTTCACCGCCACCCACTGTCCCCTCCCCGAGCCAAGGAAAGCCGTGGACGACCGAGCATGCCCCGTGCCTAGTGCCACTGCGATATGCCGAGAACGCGCCAGAGCGCCGCACTCGGCACGCGTGCACACGCCGCCCCTCGACCGCAACCCGTGTCTACCGCTTCGCCATGACCCAAGGAACACGCCAGACATCACCGTTCGCCGCCCAGTGCCTCACAGCCACCGCTCACCGTCGAAGACGCCGCCTCTGCTGCGTAGAGCACCGCACATTCCCGACCGATTGCCACCGCCCCTAAGCGCGCATTCAAGTCCTAGGGCATCGCCAGGAGACCGCGCATCGATCGCCAACCTCAGCCATGCCTCTAGCTGCCTGTAGCCATGTCGCCACCGTCGCCTGCCCATCCCTCTCGGTCTCGCCGTCGAGCCTATAAAAGGACGCCACCCCCAGCCATTTGAAGCACACCATTCCACTCCCCTCACCTCACTGATCGTTCCACCCTCTAGCCGGAGCATGAGGAGCAGCAGTTCGCCGGAATTGCACCGGAGCAGGCCGCCTCTGGAGGAGAAGGGGGCCACTGATTGCGACCACCCCCGGAGCTGCCTCGACCGTCCCTGAGCTCGCTGTCGACCACTTGTTTGTTTGCCCGCCTCGCCGTCGTCGCTAGAGCCCTGGTATGCCCCTTATGCACCCCCATTGAGCCGCTAGGGTTCGAGCTCGCCGGTGACAGGTTCGTCGTCAACGAATATCCCCAGCCGTCGATCAACCTTCTAATCCAACGACCCACATGGCCCCGTACCGCTTCGCGCGTTATGAGCCGCTGACTGGTATACCCCCCTATCAGCTGAGCCCCGCACTACGGAGTGACACTGGGTCGGCCCATTAACCTCTCCCGCGCGACCCAACCGTTTGAATTTAGATTTTTCTATTTTAGTTCAAACACAGTTCTGTACATAGATTCAAAATTCAACCCATCTCGATTAAATGAACCAAATTGCATGAAACCAATTTTGTTAGAAAGGTACTGAAATGCTTAATCCAACCCCGCTGGATTCAAATCATTTGGACCTATATATTACCCTTGGTAAAAATAACAAGGCAGAAGCTTTTCTGCATTCAAACATTTTTCAAAATTTAACTATAATATATTTTGAGTTGATTCCAACCCTCAAAATTACATTTGATCATACCTTTCAGAATATAAAAAACATTTGGGTTTACTTACAGAAATAATGTTCAAGTTACAAAAGAATGCCACATAGGCATTTCTAGTCACTTTACTTATTTACAATAAAAAGGTTAAACCTTATTAAATTGTGACACCACTTTAAATCACATTCCCATGTACTGAAATATGTGGTGATGACATGTGTCAACATGATCCCATGTTTGAGTTGGAGAATATTAAATCTTAAGTAGTTTTTCAATGAGTAGAAATTACTTTTCTCAAATTAAAATAAATAAGACAAATGCTTTAATCTTGTAATGATAGGTAATGATGCTAGATCATCTATAGTACACCTTTGTGTGATGATTGAAAATAGTTAAGTATTTTTTGGTGATTGTGTACCTTGTATTTATTTATAGACGCTAGTACCGGCCAAGGATACGAGGAGGAAGGAGGATACTACGAGGAAGAAGCCGAGGAGAACTTCAACCACTGCTCTGCACAAGGCAAACCTTACTACACAAATTGACCTATGCAAGCTAACACTTGCATCCTAGCAAGTTTATACCACTATCTTAGCAAGCCAAACCATGAAAGTTTTACTTGCAAGCTTATACCATTAGATAAACCATCCTAGTTTTACTCACAAGCTTTCTACTTTATTTATTTATCAAAGCTTTATCTTAGAGTTTACATAGTGAATTGTAGATACTAGAAAGATAATGGAAGGTTGCTTAAAGAGCATTAAAATTGGCCTAAGTTATATAATCTTGATGTCATCCTAAGGCATGAGATTGAACTTAATTAATCTTCACTTGTTTACCACCCCTCATTAGTGTTTACCCCCACTTGTAGATGCTAGTTCTAAGCATAAAATTAGATCAACTTTAGATGGGAATACTTGGTGAAACTGGTTATGAAAACCTTAGAATGATGAGTCATTCTACTGAAATGTTTTGACATGTGTTCTCGGACACCATATGATTTTGATGATGAAAATGCTGAGGCATGAGCCTTACCCCTTGATAAAATTGATGGTTGTTTGGATGCGATACCATTCCAATTTTACCGTACAACCACAATACCGGAAAATTGGGTAGGGCTTGACTGGAACTTATATACCTTAGTATAGGTTCCCTCACGGCCAAGGTCTGAGCTGAGGCTACCTTGTGAAGATTGTCCACGTGTGTAGTACCCAAGATGACAGTTGGTCATGGTTGGGAGGCCAAACTCACAGGAGAGGTGCCTATACTAGGGCGTGTAATTGAAAGGTTAGGATTGATTATCCGCATACTGAGTATGGTGAATTTCCTGACGGATGTATCGAATGTTGTGGTGAAAGTGTAGAATCTCTGCGGAGTGTCAAACTATTCGAATAGCCGTATCCGCGGTTATGGATAGTTGGTGTTCCCATAATGCTCCCCTGTCAGATGTTTTCAAAATGACTTGTGAAATGAATTGAGACTTTGACTTGACCACAACCGGGTTGTGATATGAAATTCAAGTTTCCACTTAGGTGTTATAAAACTTTCAACTAGTTTTCTTTGCTTCTGAACTTAGTAGGAGTAAATCTGTCTTTTTGCAAAACAACCCTAGAGCCTAGTGTCCTAACTATAAAAACCCCCTTAACTTGTTAGTATTAGTTTGCGTGTACTTAAAGAGTACTCATGGCTTTGTCCCTGGCTATTCCTGTGGCCAGACTATGAAGAGGAGTATCAGGATGATGGACCGCAGGAAGGTTACGACAACTAGGATCATCTCCCATCGTCAGCATTGCCTGTGACCCCGAAGATGGAGCTTCGCCTATGCTATCTTTACTATTACGTTATTCCGCTGCTTGAGTTGTATTAAGAACTGGATCATGAGATCCTTATTTATGTAAGACCTTATGGATGGTTTGTAATGGATGATGTAATTTGATATCCAAATATGTTATGTATCGTAAAAATGGTAATCCTGGGATTGCGATGTATGGCATAACAGGCATATGGGATTAAAAATCCGGGTGTTGACAAGTTGGTATCAAAGCCATCCTGACCATAGGAGACTCTAGTTAGACTGGACATTTGATCCAAAAAACTTAGTTTCAAAACCAAAGGAAGTGAGTATTTACAAAAACTTATTCTCATTCTTATCACTTTGATTCTTTCAAAAAAATTCATGTTCCTCAAAAACTCTTGCAAAATACATAAAATTTGACACACTTGAGCACTCTACAAACTTACTCATACTATATTCTTATAGACGGACGTGAAGTACATCAAGTTTTATCAGTTGGGGAATGGAGGAGACCTCATATTTGAGCGTGAGTTGGACCAGCTTCCGGAACTTCTGGAGCGTCCGCACCCCGAGTTCTTCGGAGCTCAGCTCAATGATCTGGAAGGAGAAGATCAGCAGTGGCTAGTTGTTGCAAGTCTCCGAGGAAATATTGAACCTCCCACTGCATAGGGAATTCAGTTCACCTTACGAGAGAAAAACTGGCTCGATGGACTTGCCAGGGCCATGCAGGAAGCTCTTGCCCATCTATGTGGGCAGAGTATCAATCAGATCAAGGGTACCCGCTTTGAGTTCTATCGAAGGTGTGATACTATGGGTCAGCCACTGGAAGCCCCATATCACCACGAGCTGAAGACTGAGTTGGACCACCTTAGCTTCATGTTGTATGATCATCAGCAGGAACTGGACAATGCCCGTGACTACTCCAACCACAAGTCCGCCATCATCAAGAAGAAGGATCAGACCATTGCCATGCTAGTGAAGTATCGCAAGTCTCGCCGCCGTCATCTCGACAAGAAGGAGCGCATCATTGCCCGTCTTCGCCACTGTATCACGGATTTGGAGGAGACCATCCACGATAGAGACATGCACTTGGAGGAAAGGGAGAATGCCGGAGAAGATCTTCGTGGAGACCCCTACTCCTATCTCAGTGATGATGATGACTTTCTGGAAGATCAGGCCATGGACTTCTTCACCGATGAGGAGGATTTCTCCTTCATCGATGACGACGATGATGATGAGGATGATCATTACACCGACTTTGAGGAGTAGTAGCACTTGAGCACTAGCGTTAGTGAGCTTTATTCGGTCCCACTGTATCGTAGTTTCCATAATGGTTCTTAAAACCATCTGTTTTCCTTTGCTGTGGTGTGTGTTGTATCATGTGCTATGAATGAATGAATGAAAAGCAAGTTGCTAGAAAATCTGAGTCAAACTTTAAAAACTTTTCAAAGTCCATGAACCTTAGAATATTCCCTCTTTTCTCATGATCTATATCAATATTCAGATGCCTCGCGGAGGAAGCGGATCATCCCTGGACCCGATGTTGCAGATCCTGCAAATGTTGGTTTCTGACCGCGAAGCTGAAAGAGCCGAACGTCGAGCCAACTTAGCCACCCTTCAGCAGATAGCTCAGCTGACCCACAACAATCAAGGCCAAGGAAATCAGGACAACCATGGATCTAAGCTCAAGAATTTCCAGAACACCAACCCACCTGTTTTCGCTAAGTCGGAAGAGCCCTTAGATGCAGATGATTGGCTGCAGACCATGGAGAACAATCTAGAAGTCGCCGGAGTGGAATCTAACGAGAAAGTTCTGTTCGCCACTCACTATCTAGCCGGAGATGCAAGAGCATGGTGGAACAACGTTCGTGCAATGACCGGAGGGCAGATGATGACCTGTGAGGAATTCAAGGTCAAGTTCAGCAGAACCCATGTGCCACTGGGTTTGATCAAGAGGATGAGAGATGAATTCAGAGAACTGAAGCAAGGAAGGATGACCGTAGTGGAATACCGTGACAAATTCTTGTCATTAGCTAGGTATGCCCCGGATGAGATCGACACTGAAGCCAAGAAGAAAGAAAGATTCCTGAATGGTCTGCACGATGAGATGCAGATGGTGTTGGTCAATATCCCCTTTGATGATATTGAAGTCCTCGTCGACTCTACCATTCAGATGGAAGAAAAGATCAACCAAGCCAATGAGAACCGCAAGCGCCGCATGATGCATCTGCCAGGAACCCATCATACACCAAAGTATCGCCCCAACCCATCTCCAGGATTTGCCCCGAGAACCAACAGACCCCTGATGAACCTTCTGACCTATCCCAACCGTGGAAACCCAAGACCCGGAGGAAATCACAACAACCCCGGAAACTCGGGTAATTTCAATCGTGCACCACCCAAGTTCAACAACAACAATGCTGCCACCAACACCAACACTGCCCCGAGGACTGGAAGCACTGATGTGCCTGATGCAGCAAAGGAGAAGTCGCAAGTGACTTGTTATGACTGTGGAAATAAGGGTCACTAATCCAATGAGTGCCCCAAGAAGAATGCCACAGCCCACAATGCAAATGCCCCAGCTCAGCAGCAGCGTCGTGTTCAGCCCGGAAGAAGGTTTGTCCCAGGGAACTCACTCAACTGCAACGGCTGTCTTTTTCTCATGCATGCTGAAGAAGCCCAGGAAGCGCCAGATGTCGTGTTGGGTATGTTTTTTGTTAATTCAGTACTTGCTAGAGTGTTGTTTGATTCTGGTGCATCGCACTCATTTTTCACCGAAGAATTTGCATGCACTAGTAAGATTCAACCAACCAAACTGAAGCATGTTATGATTGTTCAAATCCCCGGTTCAACCACCAAAGCTAGGCAAATTTGCAAAGCCGTCCCTATCCGAATCCATGGCATAGATTTTTATGCTAATCTGATAGTACTCGGAACTAAAGGTTTGGAAGTAGTACTAGGAATGGATTGGATGTACGAACATAAAGGATTAATTGACTGTGCCAAGAAAGCCATCACCATGACCAGTACAGCTGGAGTATCAGTCAAGCATGTATCTGAAACCTTACCTCGTCAATTCAAGTGCAACAAGAGTATAGCCCAACCTACCATTGACCAAGTCCGGATAGATTGTGAATACCCCGATGTATTTCCAGATGTTTTGCCCGGTATGCCCCCAGATCAGGATATCGAGTTTGTCATTGAACTAATCCCTGGAATAGGACCCATAGCCCTAAGACCATATAGTATGAACCCGTCTGAACTAGCAGAACTGAAGAAGCAACTGGATGCCATGCTGGAAATTGGATTGATTCAACCAAGTGCGTCACCATGGAGATCACCTGTCTTGTTTGTGGGCAAGAAGGATGGGGGTAACCATTTGTGTACGGATTACCGGAAGTTGAATGATGTCACTATCAAAAACAAATACCCGTTGCCCAAGATAGAAGATTTGTTTCATCAGTTGACTGGTGCCAAGGTGTTTTCTAAGATTAATCTTAGAACTAGCTATCATCAACTCAAGATTCACGCAGAGGATATTTCCAAGACTGGCTTTACCACCAGATATGGATTATACGAGTATATTGTCAGGTCTTTTGGATTAACCAATGCCCCCGCTTATTTCATGAATCTCATGAATAAGATTTTTATGGACTTCCTGGATAAGTTTGTCGTTCTTTCATCGATGACATTCTCATTTATTCCAAATCAGAAGAAGAACATGAGCTACACCTAAGGACCATTCTTGGAACCCTTAGAGAGAATCAGTTGTATGCCAAGTTTAGCAAATGTGAATTCTGGTTACAGGAGTTAGGATTCCTCGGCCACATTGTATCAGCTGGAGGAATTGCCGTTGACCCTACAAAGGTGAAAGATGTCGAAGATTGGCAAGCCCCAACCACTCAAACCTAAGTTCGTGCATTTCTCGGATTGGCGGGATACTACCGCAAGTTCGTACAAGGATTCTCGAGTATCGCCAGACCCATGACCCAATTGCTGAAGAAGGACAAGAAGTTTTAATGGACGGACAAATGTGAAGCGAGTTATCAAGAACTCAAGAGAAGATTGATTTCCTCCCCAATCTTAATCATGCCGGATATCATGAAGCCCTTTGACGTGTATTGTGACGCATCCAAGATCGGTCTCGGATGTGTGCTAATGCAAGAAGGAAAAGCTATATCCTATCTATCTTGAAAACTGAAACAACATGAGCAAGACTATCCAACCCATGACCTCGAGCTCACCACCGTAGTTCTAGCCCTGAAGACATGGAGGCATTACCTGATGGGAAACCGTTGTGAGATTTATTCGGATCACAAGAGCCTGAAGTATGTATTCACTCAGAAGGAGCTGAATATGAGACAGAGAAGATGGATTGAGCTAATCAAGGATTACGATCTGGACATTCACTATCACCCCGGTAAAGCCAATGTGGTAGCAGATGCCCTTAGCAGATTGTCGTGCCGCTTGAACTCCATGATTTTGAAGGAGCAACCAAGTTTGCACAAAGAGTGAAGGATTTTTGGCTAGCATAGAACTTCAACCCACTTTGATCAGCTAGATCAAAGAGGCGCAGAAAGGAAATGCCAGCATCGACGGAATCAAGCGTCGTATCGGTACAGGCAAAGTACACGGATTTACCGAAGACGAAGGAGTTCTGTGGTACAAAGGACATCTTTGTGTACCAGCATATTCAGAGTTGAAAGAAGTTATTCTGAAGGAAGCTCATGATACTATTTATTCTATCCACCCCAGAGGAACGAAGATGTATCAGGATTTGAAGGAACAATTTTGGTGGCATAAGATGAAGAGAGAAATCGGAAGCTATATCGCCAAGTGTGATATATGTCAGAGAGTCAAGGTGGGACATCGAAGACCCGCTGGATTGTTGCAACCGCTACAGATTTCGGAATGGAAATGTGATTCCGTTGGAATGGAATTTATCACCGGATTGCCTACTTCTAGTAGGGGAAATGACTCTATCTGGGTCATAGTGGACAGATTGTCCAAAGTCGCCCATTTCTTACCAGTCAAGACCACCTACCAGAGTTGGAAACTAGCTGAGTTATACATCGCTAGATTCTTCAGTTTGCACGGAGTCCCCAAGAACATCGTATCGGATCGAGGAACTCAGTTTACCTCGAGATTCTGGAAGAAAGTATAAGAAGGTTTAGGAACCCGACTAGATTTCAGCACAACTTATCACCCTCAGACCGACGGACAAACGGAGCGAGTAAGTCAAATACTCGAAGACATGTTGAGGGCATGTGTGTTAGAGTATGGATCTAAATGGGAAGACTGTCTGCAGTTTGCAGAATTTTCATACAACAACAGTTATCAAGCTAGTTTGCAGATGGCCCCATTTGAATTCATGTATGGAAGGAAGTGTTGCACCCCTTTGAACTGGTCGGAAGTAGGAGAGAGTCAGATTTTCGGACCCGACATCCTACGAGAAGGAGAAGAGAATGTTCACAAGATTCGTGAGCACCTCAAGACCGCCCAGTCAAGGCAGAAGAGTTACACCGACAAGAGACGTCGAGACCTCGCCTTCAACATCGGAGAATTCGTGTATCTGAAAGTGTCACCATTGAAGGGAATGCAACGTTTCCAACTGAAGGGAAAATTAGCCCCCAGATATATTGGGCCCTTTAAGATTCTGAACCGAAGTGTCGTATCAATTGGAACTGCCAGAAGAAATGTCAGCCGTGCACAATGTGTTCCATATCTCATTACTTCGCAAGTGCCTCGAAATTCCGGAGAAGACTGAAGTGTTCAAGAACATTGATCACCGGACCATAGAGATCAACGATAACCTGACCTATCCCGAAGTACCCATCCATATTTTGGAAGAAGCTTTCAGAACTCCCAGAACTCGAAGCATCAAGTTTCTCAAGATTGAGTGGAGCAACCACGCAGAAGAAGAAGCTACCTGGGAGCGCGAGGATCACATCAGGACGAAGTTCCCAGATCTCTTCAAATCCTAGGTAATCTTTTTCGTCCTTTTTCAAATCTCAGGACGAGATTTTGTTTAAGGGGGGAAGGTTTGTAACATCCCAAAAATATAAACATGGATCATCAAATGCTAATCATCAAAATTAGGGTTAACAAAAACTTTCCTATCTAAAAATATGAGAGCATTCATATGTATGTGTATTTAAAATTAGGATTCTTTTGAATTGCCATGGTTCTGTGTTTCTTTGCTTGTAAAATGATTCTTAGGTGAAATAAACATCATCTAAATCATTCCCAAACTTTTCCCAAAGACAAACAACTCAAAATGAACAAATGAAGTGAATGGTCACTTTGGCCAAATTAACTCTCATGCCTACTTTGTCTATTCCAAGCACTAAAAACTTAACAGAAACAATTGTGGATCTTTGCACCCCTTATTAGTACACATAATGAGGTACCAAGGCACACTTTGTGATCTTCCAAAAAATTCAAATGCTAAGTTTAAATGATAGTTTAAATTTGAATCTATCTCATATGGGAAGATCCCACTATTTCAAAAAACCCTCAAACAAGCTCAATTTTCAAAACCCAAGCAACCACAGAGTCACCAGCACATGCCTAACACACCCACCACAAATCTTTTCAAAATACAAAAGAAATTTTCCTGCGGCCATTTCATCAAACACTTGGCAGGCAAATTTAAACCAAATCAAATTCACTGTTTTTAATAGTGTTTTGGCCTAACTTGTTCCCTCTCTATCTCACAGCAACCATTTAGTAGATCATCTAGACTAATTGGAAACCCCTAGCCTCACTGTAAGCTGGCCATTGTCATCAATGGTGAGCAAGCTGAGCACACCTCGCCGGCCAACTTGGTCGCCGTCGCAGCAGACCACTTCCCCCTATCTCGCCATGTCTGGGAGATCGCCAGCACTTCACCGCCACCCACTGTCCCCTCCCTGAGCCAAGGAAAGCCGTGGACCACCGAGAACGCCCTGTGCCTAGTGCCACTGCGACATGCCGAGCACGCGCCAGAGCGCCGCAGCCGGCACGCGTGCACACGCCACCCCTCGACCGTAGCCCATGCCTACGGCTTCGACATGACCCAAGGAACACGCCGGACATCACCGTTCGCCGCCCAATGCCTCATAGCCACCGCTCGTCGTCGAAGACGCCGCCTTTGCCGTGCAGAGCACCGCATGTTCCCGACCGATTGCCGCCACCCCTAAGCGTGCATTCAAGTCCTAGAGCATCGCTAGGAGACCGCGCGTCGATCGCCAACCTCAGCCACGCCTCTAGCCGCCCGTAGCCATGTCGCCACCGTCGCCTGCCCATCCCTCTCGGTCTCGCCGTCGAGCCTATAAAAGGAGGCCACCCCTAGCCATTTGAATCACACCATTCCACTCCCCTCACCTCACTGATTGTTCCACCCTCTAGCCGGAGCACGAGGAGCAGCAACTCGCCGGAATTGCACCGGAGCAGGCCGCCTCTAGAGGAGAAGGGGGGCGCTGATTGCGACCACCCCTGGAGCTGCCTTGACCGTCCCTAAGCTCGCCGTCGACCACTAGCTCATTTGCCTGCCTCGCCGTCGTTGTTGGAGCCCTGGTATGCCCCCTATGCACCCCAACTGACCCGCTAGGGTTCGAGCTCGCCAGTGACAGGTTCGTCATCGACGACGATCCCCAGCCGTCGATCTCCCTTCTAATCCAAAGACCCACATGGCACCGTACCGCTTCTCACGTTATGAGCCGCTGACTGGTAGACCCCCCTGTCAGCTGAGCCCCACGCTGCGGAGTGACACTGGGCCGGCCCATTAACATCTCCCGTGCGACCCCACCGTTTTAATTTATATTTTTCTCTTTTAATTCAAACACAGTTCTGTACATAGATTCAAAATTCAACCCAGCTCGATTCAATGAACCAAATTGCATGAAACCAATTTTGTTAGAAAGGTACTGAAATGCTTAATCCAAGCCTGTTGGATTCACATCATTTGGATCTGTAGATCACCCTTGGTAAAAATAACAAGGCAGAAGCTTTTCTGCATTCAAACATTTTTCAAAATTTAACTATAATAGCTTTTGAGTTGATTCCAACTCTCAAAAATCAAATTTGATCATACCTTTCAGAATATATAAAAACATTTGGGTTTACTTACAGAATAATGTTCATGTAACAAAAGAATGCCACATAGGCATTTCTAGTCACTTTACTTATTTAAAATAAAAAGGTTAAACCTTATTAAATTGTGACACCACTTTAAATCACATTCCCATGTACTGAAATATGTGGTGATGACATGTGTCAACATGATCCCATGTTGGAGTTGGTGAATATTAAATCTTAAGTAGTTTTTCAATAAGTAGAAATTACTTTTCTCAAATTAAAATAAATAAGAAAAATGCTTTAATCTTGTAATGATAGGTAATGATGCTAGATCATCTATAGTACACCTTTGTGTGATGATTGAAAATAGTTAAGTATTGTCTGGTGATTGTGTAACTCGTATTTATTTATAGACGCTAGTACCGACCAAGGATACGAGGAGGAAGGAGGATACTACGAGGAAGAAGCCTAGGAAAACTTCAACCACTGCTCTGCAGAAGGCAAGCCTTACTACACAATTTGACCTATGCAAGCTAACACTTGCATCCTAGCAAGTTTATACCACTATCTTAGCAAGCCAAACCATGCAAGTTTTACTTGCAACCTTATACCACTTGATAAACCATCCTAGTTTTACTCACAAGCTTTATACTTTATTTCTTTATCAAAGCTTTCTCTTAGATTTTACATAGTGAATTGTAGATAATAGAAAGATAATGGAAGGTTGCATAAAGAGCATTAAAATTGGCCTAAGTTAGATAATCTTGATGTCATCCTAAGGGATGAGATTGAACTTAATTAATCTTCACTTGTTTACCACCCCTCATTAGTGTTTACCCCCACTTGTAGATGCTAGTGCTAAGAATAAAACTTGATCAACTTTAGATGGGAATACTTGGTGAAACTGGTTATGAAAACCTTAGAATGATGAGTCATTCTACTAAAATGTTTTGACATGTGTTCTCGAACACCAGATGATTTTGATGATCAAAATGCTGAGGCATGAGCCTTAGCCCTTGATAAAACTAATGGTTGTCTGGATGCGATACCATTCCAATTTTACCGTACAACCACAATACCCAAAAATTGGGTAGGGCTTGACTGGAAACTTATATACCTTAGTTTGGGTTCCCTCACGGCCAAGGTCTAAGCTGAGGCTACCTTGTGAAGATTGTCCACTTGTGCAGTACCCAAGATGATAGTTGGTCATGGTTGGGAGGCCAAACTCACAGGAGAGGTGCCTATACTAGGGCGTGTAATTGAAAGGTTAAGATTTATTATCCGCATACTGAGTATGGTGAATTCAGGATTTGTTCCTAACGGATGTATCAAATGTTCTGGTGAAAGTGTACAATCTCTACAGAGTGTCAAACTATTCGAATAGCCTCATCCGCGGTTATGGACAGTTGGAGTGGCCATACTGTTCCCCAGTCAGATGTTTTCAAAATGACTTGTGAAATGAATTGAGACTTTGACTTGACCGCAACCGGGTTGTGATATGAAATTGAAGTTCCCACTTAGGTGTTATAAAACATTCAACTAGTTTTCTTTGCTTCTGCACATAGTAGGAGTAAATCTGGCTTTTTTTCAAAACAACCCTTGAGCCTAGTGTCCTAACTATAAAAACCCCCTTAAATTGTTAGTATTAGCTTGCGAGTACTTAAAGAGTACTCATGGCTTCGTCCCTGGCTATTCCTGTGGCCAGACTATGAAGAGGGGTATCAGGATGATGGACCGCAGGAATGTTACGGCAACTAGGATCATCTCCCATCGTCAGCATTGCCTGTGACCCCGAAGATGGAGCTTCACCTATGCTATCTTTACTATTACGTTATTCTGCTGCTTGAGTTGTATTAAGAACTAGACCATGAGATCCTTATTTGTGTAAGACCTTATGTATGGTTTGTAATGGATGATGTACTGTGATATCCAAATCTGTTATGTCTCGCAAAAATGGTAATCCTGGGATTGCGATGTATGGCATAACAGGCATCTGGGATTAAAAATTCGGGTGTTGACATAAAGCAGAGAAAGACCTGACTGCATCAAGGATTGAACTGCACGAGAAGAAAGTCCACGATGTCACAAGTACCAATATGCACAGGTTCCTGAGGATCAAGGCCGAGAAAAAACTGACCAAGTGCAAGCAGGATGCCAAAAAGATGGCACTGATGATTCAAACCTTGAGTGGCAGAATGAAGGTCATCGTGCTAAGGTTAGGAAGATAATGTTTGTGTGTGAAAACTAGGTTTGTTCATATTGAGCTCCCTACCGTTAATTGTAATAGTATTTGTCGACCAAGTGGTCTGAAGTCTGAACTAGTAGGAGCCCAAGATGAAGAATGTCAGTGGATTTTCAGTTGTGTGTGGAAATGCTCGGACCAAAATGTAATAGTATTTTTTCGACCAAGTGGTCTGAAGTCTGAACTAGTAGTGTCTGCTCGGAACAAATTGGGCGTCTGTTCGTTTATCTTATGCCTTTCTTTGTTCATTTTGTCCGATAGTGGTAATCTGACTTTACTGGTTTGTTTAAGCGGAATCTACGTGGATTCTGCCGCACATACACAATTTCTATTGTGGAAGCACGAGCACATGTTATTGCGATGAACACAGCTATCCATAATTCCCATTGCAGCCTGCCAAACCCATTACAATAATTGTACTCACATTAAAAAGTACCAAAATTGCAACCAAACCTAAATGACATCTAGGCCCAGATCACAGCACTATCGTCGAAGTCCACCTTGATTGGTGACCCCTCCATGCCCTTACCAGCGACATCCACTCCCGCCCGTGGCTTGCCCTTTGCCAAGGAGGCTTCATTGGCATTCTGCATTTCTTCGTCGTCGTCCTCATCCTTGTCGGAATCAACAATGATGAAGGGGACGGGGGTGGCAACAATCGATCCCCTTCATGCCTGGCTGCTCCTGCTCGAGCTCGACGCCGTAGCAATGGGCCTACAGATAGGAGGGGCCAAGCTCGAAG
The DNA here is from genome assembly GCA_916181665.1 of Avena sativa. Taxonomy (NCBI): domain Eukaryota; kingdom Viridiplantae; phylum Streptophyta; class Magnoliopsida; order Poales; family Poaceae; genus Avena; species Avena sativa. Next base: position 260,238,201 of record OV702281.1, read on the forward strand.
GCGCAGCGCAGCCGTTCGTATCAAGAAAGCATGGTCATTTTATGTTGCGACGGTAGGATCTAGGGGTGGATCCACCACGGCGAGCCCAACCGCGAGCGCTGGAGTGGATCGATCTACCATCGCGAGCCATGAAGGCAGATTTTTCCTGATACAGGGTGTACAGGGAGGGTAGAAAACTTTGGGACCAGGCGTCTGACAGCTACTCGGCAACGCCTCCCAGCGATATGTAGGCGGGCACGAGGCCAAAAATTTTCGGTCAATGATCGCTAAAATGCCTTGAACAACGATGGCGTGAGGTTTGGAGGAGCCCCACCTATCAGCCCAAAGTGGACGGTAGGATTCTCCTCGAGTTACTGGGTGGTATAAATCACGCTTCCCCGTTGCCCTGCTCTGTCATCCAAGGCTCCTTCACCGTCCCCTCTTTCCTCTGCCCTCGCTCCCCTAGCCCATGGCTCGCAGCTCATGCAGTTCGTCTTGGGCAGAATCAGGGTCGGCTCAACACCGCCATGCAGGTGCCGCCATCAGGTACCGGAAGACTCCCTACGATTACTAAACCGAGATTATGTGTTTGTGCGGTGAGAAGATGTCGAGATGGATTTTTTGGACCGACAAAAATACTGCAGGAAAATTCAGCAACTACGGCATCAGAGCGGTAACCTCGTATGCCATGCGCAGTTGTTAACCCCAATCCAGGAACCGTTATGTAATTTTGTTTTTGTTTGCTTCGATTGTTCGTAGGAAGGGAGGGGACCGGGATTTGACAAGTTTGTGTGGATCGAAAATCCCCTTACAGGTTTTCATAAGGAGCTTGTTCAGGATCTTGGTGATGCTGTGCGGGACAAGAAGGAGGAGATTCGTGCGCTGGAGCGAGAGATCTGGGAGCTTTGCCAGATGGAGGGGAGGAAGGAGCAGGGAGGAGGCGTGCAGGCTAAGTTGCGGAAGTAAGCTGGTGAGATAGACGAGCTAAAGATTGGGCCAAAAATGGAAACAATTTCCTCATTATGTGGGCATTATCTTTTTCCTTTGCTGTTTATGTTTCCATGGTGTTTTCCAGCAGCTGAAATAAATTGCTGCTTCATGGGATTGTAGCAGCTTAGAAATTGTTTTTCATCTCAGAACCTTTTAATAAGTGTAATGCTAAAAATAGGGATTTAATCTGACTGGCGCAACCAGTAAGCGCTTATGTAAATTATGTCTATGCCACTACCATCCATCGAACTGGAGAAGCAATCCCCATCGACTCTGATGCTGCGACTGTATAGATAGTAGTGGCACATTCATAATTTCGGCTTCAACAAGTATCTTCAGCCGTTACCAAATCTCAAGTCGCTATGAGAGAGGGATTACATCGTCAATGAACGGATAAGTACGAGAACATGAAATAACTCATATTGTCTTAACACACTACTAACGCTTGTTTCTCCCGACAATTCCCACGAACAAAGCTCCAGAATTTTACAGAATACATAGACAGGTTCGACATCAACACATTATTGTGCTTCTTTGGTGCCAGCCTTCTTACCCTTCATGGGTGCCACTTCTTTGCCTCGGTGTCCTCTATCTTGTTCATTGCCCGCCTTCCTCCTCTTCCTCGGTGCCATCTTTCTTACCTTCACATACTCTACATCTCCGGGTCGAGGAAAGTCAGGCCAATCAGCATCAGAATCGTGTTCAGCCTCATCACTCCACTCGTTTTGATTTTCTTCCCGCAGCAAAATCACTGAGTCCGCAGTCATGTTTCTTACCTTGCGCTTCCTGTCAAAAAACAGGACACAGTTAAGCACCTAATATATACAGAGTACGACCGATTTTTTTATAGGTACCATCTCATACCTAGGTTTGGGTGCATTACGAGGACACCCCGCTGCTCTATGGCCTATGATACGGCATGTCTTGCATCGGTTTTTTCTCTTCTTGCTACCACTAAAAGCTGAACCAGCCCTCTCCAGAAAATTCTTAAACCTCTTCACCTGTGGTCTGCCACCACCCCTTTTTGTTACTAGCTAGCACAGCTGAAAACTAAGTTGGACTTCAGGCCACTAAGATGGGTCAGTACAGGGCTCGACAGAACCAACGTACACAGCTCTGAAATTTTCAACAGAGAAGTAGTCGGACAAATATTGATGCAAATGTGGTAGAGTTCTTTTATTCACCAAGAAGACCAATGCGTGGTCGCATGGTTTCCCGGTATGCTTCCACTCTAAGCAGGTGCATTCCCCCGATCGATGTTCACAACATCCCTATGGCCGTTTTTGGACATATCAACCACCTCACAGTTGTTGCTGTTTGACGGGAGAACCCTAAGATGACCAAGCCCTCGGCTTCTCTTATGCAGTTGCTATACAACATGCGGTAGCATATGGCCTCTAAGTCTCCAACCAATCTCTCTCCTTATATTTAACAACTTCATGATCATACCACGTATGACGTCCATCAACATATGAACATGACGGACTTTTATGTCCTTCACCGAGTTATTCAGGCATTAAGCTAGGTTGTTGTTTATGTAATCAACTTTGATGTCAGGGTTGAACTGACTACTCTTCCATAGCTTTGAATGATGTGCGGTCAAGTACTGGGGAAGATCTGGGGCTTCCGCAAAAATCTTGCTCATGAAATATTCGCAGCGCCCATTACTGTAAGATCTAGCAGCGGCAAACACGTAACCAAATATGCTGCCTACGTAGTGTCTGTACAAGTTGAGTATCAGGTGGGCATGGCATTATCTACCCTTAGCTCGCGGGAATACCTCCTTCACTGCATTCGTCAGATCTTTGCATGCATCTGCGGATATAGCCAATGGATCCATTTGTCCTATAGATATCCTTAGCTGCCTCATAAACCAGACCCAATTATCCTTTGTCTCTGTATTGAACAGCCCAAATGCCACTGGGAACATCTAGTTGTGACCATCCAATGTTGTAGCAGATGTCAGGCAGTATTTCCATTTGCCAGTTAAGACAGTACTGTCTATGCTAAGATATGGCCAACATACGTCCTTCAATCCCTGGATGCAAGGTTCAAGCGCCATGAAAAATCTGTTGAAATAAACTTTAACACCTTCTGATTTAGTGTCGATCTCCACAACACTCCCTAGACACCTAGCCTATACCTCAGCCTTGAAGTTGTACAGCATCCTAAAGCTATTAGTCTAATCCCCATGCAAGATTTTCAGAGCTTTCTCTTTACCTTTCCAAATCGGTAGTACAATGTTATACTGAGCAACAAGTTTATTCTAAATATTCTTCACGGTCTCCCTAGGGTTATGCTTTAGTATGGACATAGCTTGTAAAGCCACCCACTCTGTATTAGCCATCGAGGATTTTAGCATGCTCCTTGTTGCACACATGTGGGGAGGGCCCACTTTGTTCACCTGCAACACAGACTAATTTAAAGCATAAGCGGAGTTGCCAGATAGATCTTACACATCAACTTTACTTATATTTTAGAGTGAAAAATTATAAAGTTGAAATGGTTTTCTCCATTCATTGCCAGGATACCCTAATTGCCTTTGACGCGGGTAGGGCTCTCACTACAATCCTCCACGGACAAGGTATCACCACTTGTCCATTCTTCTACTTTAACCTGCAAACGGCCTCATACCTATGGGTAGTGTTCTTCATTCTGTGAACATCAAACTCCCCCTTGATACAAAAATGTCGAACGACATCCTGAACTCATGCATGCTGCTGAACTCGGTGCCAACCGAAATTATAGGATCCTCGTGGTCATGTATCACCTCGTCTATGTAGGGACCCAAGTCATCAACTATAATGCCAGCCCCATCCATAAGTGTCTCGTCGATCTCATCATCACCGAATTATTGATGCTCCATAGTGCCATCTTCTATATCTGATTCAGAATCTTCACCATCCTCACCACTGCCTAGCACTGCACACGTCGTATCGAGTCCCATCATTTGCACCTACATGGACTGGAACATTGGCACAATCTACCTCCCCGGCAACTCTATTTTCTCCCATACGCTCTGTTGCTGCTACCACGGGGGGTGGTCTTACACTGTCATGCATCACATGTTCGTCGGCAGACAAATAGTAATCAGATTCTATTTCATATCGACTATACAAAACCCTCTTGCTCTTCTTGTGTACATCCTCCTTCCTGATGGTATCATTCGTGATGGTAGCCCCATTAGGGGTTGACCTCTGCATTGCGTTCCTCACCGAACTAACCTTTTTGCCGCTACTCCTCGGTGTCATCTCCTTCCTGTTTCCCCTCATGGGTGTTGCCTCCTGCGTGCTGGCATCATTGCCTGACCTCTGCGGCATGTTCCCCTTCGAATTAGCCCTTTTGCTGCCACTATTGGGTGTTTTCTCCTTCCCACCCGCATTATTGTCGGGCCTCTGCGTCATGTTCCCCATCAAGTTAGCATTTTTGTCGCCACTATTGGGTGTGTTCTCCTTCGCGCTGACATTATTGTCGAACCTCTGCGCCATGTTCCTCTTCAAGCTAGCATTTTTGCCGCTACTATTGGGTGTGGTATCCTTCGTGTGAGCTACCTTACCCTTTTTGGTGCTGCTCCTGGGTGTGTTCATCTCTTCGTTCACCACCGGTCTAGCCCTCTTATCTTTTTTGCTGCTACTATTCGGTGTTGCATTATGACCGGATCTCAGGGGTGTACTCTGTGGCGTGGTGCCTTTTTTCATGCCACTCTTGGGTGTCCTCTCCTCTGGCGTGGTCTGCTTGGTGATGCCCTTCTTCAGGGTGCTCTTTCTGGTTATGCTCTTCCTGCTCCTATTTATGTTGCTCCTCTGTAAGTCTCTTCTCTGTTCAAATCCACTGTCACTCGAACCATGTCGAGAAAGGTCCTCCATCAGGTTAATCATGTTTTCTACAAGTTCGTCTTTATCATTGCCAACCTCAAATTCCTGTCCAACCGTTAGCAGGCGCGTGAACAGGTACACTTCCCGTCTAGTTCGACTCATCCTACTTATCTGTACGGCTAAATCACTGTCAACTTTTAATTCGATAGCCTTTTTGCTGTTGTAAGCAAAAAATGCCAAATGTTCTTCCTAGGAGGACCCCTACTCCACCTTCGCATGTAATGCTGCTATAAGTTCAGATATATGTACCACTTCAGGATCGTATGTGCCAACGGATACATCAATGTCATCGACAATTTTTTCTGTGCCATCATCTAATTTTGCAGTGAACTTCTCGACGCTGATACGAAAGTGTACCTTGCCATCACCAGTTTCCTCAGGACCGAGACCACGGAGAGGTTCGATGATAGTATCAGAGTCCAGACCATGGTGTTGTTCCTCAACAACTGGTCTTCAATTAGCCTCGATGGCGGCAACAGCAGCAGCACGCTGAACTTCACCATGGGTTCGAGGAGGACCAGCACCCAAGATAGCAATTCTGGAAACAGTAGCAGGGATTGGGTTAGTAGCAGTTTGAGTAACAACACTAGCAGTTCTGGCAACAGCGGGGCGGCCTCCCGAAGCCTTAGTTTGCACAACAGAAGCAGGGATTGGTCCAGTATGTGGCATCCCGCAAAAACCACTACTAGAAAATCGCGTTGTTTTCGTGCATTGCATCATCATGACCGCATGCTCATGTCATCATGCCACATTGCATTTGAGCATCGTCATCATCATGCATATTAATTTTCCTAAAAACTATTTGCGAAAGACAATCGTTTTCTAAAATTTATCCTCCTTCTATTTCAAATTACACCCCTGGATGCTTCCGGATATTTTATTTGTCTAAAAACTATTTACAAAAATGTATTGCCAAATTAAATAAAAGTTTGAATTATTTTAGTGGGGCAGTCGAACGGGCCGAATCGACCCGAACGACCACCCGCAGAAAATATAAAACGGTCCACCCATAAACCCTTTTTACACCCAACCTATCTACCCACCCTTGCCTCCACATCACCCTGGCCAATCAGCAGATGCCACCTCACCCTCCCCAAACTCCCCACCACTCACATGCTGACACCTCACCCAGCCCTCTCTCCTCCCTCTCTCCACCTGCCCACACAACCCACTCCACCAGCCAGCACACCACCCCACTCAGCCGGCCCACACACGCGCTACACACACGCACGCCACGCGCCTGTCCAGCCCCACACCCTGGCCCCTGGCCCCACCACCTGCCGGCACGCGCCCCCACGCGGTCCACGCCGAGCATCCTCCCTCCCCGCTCCCTGTTCCTATTCCACCTCCTCACCCCGCTCATCTCTCCCCTCCCGCAAGCCGCGTCCGACCGCCGCCCTCTCCCTTTTCTCGAGCTCCGCCGCCCGGCTTCGAGTTCCTCTCCTCGCCGGCGCCGCCGCGCGGCCCCCCCTCCGCGCGCGACGGCTCCCCTCCTCTGACCTCATCTTCTCCGACCCCGCCGCCAGTGCCGTCCCGCCCGCGTCGAGCCCTGCTCCACCTCGCCGTCCGCCTGCTCCACCTCTCCGCGCCCCCGGAGCGCCGCCCTCGCCTCCGCGCGCCGCTGCGCCCCGACCTCCCGAGCCTCGCCGCGTCGACCCTCCTCCCCGCCGGCGCCGTCCCCGCAGGAGCTCCGCCGGCCGCGGCCCCCTCGTCGCCTCCCGCAGGCCGCGCCCTGCGCCACCCCCGTCGACCGCCGCCGCCCGGGCCCCCTCCTCCGTGCGCTTGCCCCACCCCCGCAGGCCGCAGCAGCAGCACCCACCTCCGCCGCCGCCCAGGCCCCGCCTGGCCGGCCTCGCCTCGTCCTCCCTCCGCTGCCAGCGCGGCCCGCCGCTCGCCGCCGGCCCGCGTCGACAACCACCACCGCCGCGGCCTCCTTCCCCCACCGCCTCCTCGTCGCCCGCCTTCGGCCCGCGACCGCCACTTCCCGAGCCCCTCGCCTTCCCTGTCCGCGCGCAGCAGCCGGCCCCGCCTGGACCCACCTGCCCGCGGGACCCACCCCGTCGTCGCCGACGCCATCCGCCTCCACCAGTGCAGGTTCCCTGTGTAGTACCAAGATGTTGCTAAGTTGTTGGGTGTGGAGACAACAAGATCGGCAACCACCAAAACAAACCCCAGGAACCACGACAAGTGCCGCCGAGACCCCGAACCCGAAGGCCACACTCGCGACAAGTACTCCTTCCCGGATGCGATGCTCGAGAACACGAACGGTAAGAACACCAACGCAGAACGCCAAGTTCTTCATCCCGGACGCCAAGACCGACTCGATGGCGCGACCGACAAGATCTGCACGACGACCAGAGCAACCCCGACCCGGAAGAATCCGATGCGCCCCCAGCACCGAACCAAGTCCTGCTTCCCGGACGCGACAAGAACCACCTCCAATATCCGAGAACGTTTCCGTCGAACCCTGGACCCCAAGACCGACCCCGAACCCCGGAACCCCAAGATCTGCCGAACCCTAATGTGTGACCCCTTTCCGAGCCCTATTTTATAAATGTTGAATATAAAACCTGTTGCATATTAATCATCCATCTTGCATGCATTCTTGTCATGTGGTTTGGGGGCCTTATGCCGATTCACCTTAATTAAATATGGGGTCCATATGCGGGCAAATCTAGCCTTATATTGGCCTCATTTAAACTTGTGTAGCGAACCCGTATTATCTTTTGCCATGTAATACAACATTTAAATTGCGGGGTAGTAAAACAACTTAAGTCACCTAATTAAAATGTCGGAACCCCGGTTCCACTTAATATTGCCCAATTGCATCGCATCTTTGCCATGTCATACATCATACATGCATCATGCCCGATCTTCTGCCGTAATCTTAAATATTGCATCCGGTGTTTCTTCTAGTGTTTTGCTTCTTCGCGGATAAGGCCGTTGAGTTGATGTGAGCTTCGCCCCGATCTTTGGTTGAACCCTCCGGCAATGTTTTCAGGCGAGCATCTCCCCCTTTCTACCTATCTTACTTTTATAGTATTTATTTCCCTCCTGTTGATCTATTGCTATCTATGTGGCGATGGTCTAGTTCCCGTACCCGTGATATCCCTTGCAGCCATATATTGCCTTGGACACATCCTATTACTTGTTGTTGGTAGATAGTTGGACTTGCGCGTCGTAGTCGCTTGCTCAAGTGTTGTTGCGTGTCGTCAAGTGCCACAGTTGTTGATGTATTGCCGCATGTTGATGTTGGATATGATCTTAGTTTTACTTATCGCTCACTTTAATTCCTGTTTAACAACTAAAATTGAAATAAGCAGAGGCATCGGTGGGTGATAGATAATATTTGGTTTCCGAACGCCCACTTGTGTCCCGTAGGACCCCGAGTACTTGATACCTGTTCCTTGATTTATCGCGCTATCCACATCCGGGAGGTATATGGGACCCCCCTTAGCCAGAGCTTGATTCAGTCTTATTTCTTGGGGCCACAAACTAGTTTGAGGTTTTATTTACGATCCTGTACTTATGCCATGCTACTGCTTTATTTACGATTGTGCGATAGATAGCACATGTACTGTTTTGGATCGGGACACGATTCCGCGGTGTCGACAAGCCCAGTTTTGGGTTCCCAGTCGTTCACAGCCGTATACCCAAACCTTGAGTCCGTCTCGGAGCTTGCTTACTTCGTTGCGGGTAGCTTAATGGGGTGGCCCCCTGAAATATTTCTAAATCCTATGATTGCTTTGTCGTGAAGGCCTCGTTGGGTTTTGATTTGGTTTTTCCGAGGTTGATCGAGTGTGTGTTGCTATTGGTGCACCCCGGCCGGGTAAAACTTTCTGAAAGCCGTGTCCGCGGTTATGGACGACTTGGAGCACAGTATCTCGACCATAGCCAAGCATAACTAAAGTTTATTGCTATAAATTTGACTTTATAATGACTAGTAATCAGCTTCACTATAATGGAATGCCTAAATAAAACTGCCCACAATTGCTTGTTGGAGTGTCGCTTGCGACCATTGTACCTGACTAGTAAGTATTGCAACTACAACGGAATGACTGAATAAAAGTACCAACAATTTGCTGGGTTTTTGGGGTTATCTCATGCTATTTGTATCTGACTAGTAAGTGTCGCAACTACAACGGAATGGTTAATTAAAAGTGCCCACTGCTTATTTTATCAGGACGATTATCTAAACCTGACTAGTAAAGTGCCGCAACTATAACTGAATAAATAAAACTGCCAACTGTGTGAGTTCCTCGGTTGACTTCCTCGTTTGGTTTTGAGGGGGAAACGCCAGGATGGGTTTGCTTGATGATAGTGTCGGGTTGGATCCGAATAGGTCTTCCTTACCCTCTCTGATTGTCGCCAGTTGTATCGAGTCTCTATAGGTTGTTTAGTGCATGCTGTCGCTGCCGCTTCAGTCCACCATACCTTGTAGGCGAGGACCGCCGAATTCTAGTCTCGCCGTGTACTGGCCTCAGTACTGACGCTCCTCTTTTTCCTTTGCCCTTGTCGGCACCCCTTTTGTTTAAGCAGGTTTTGGGATCGACGTCGTTAGCAGGGTTACCCTTCCGGCTTGGCCTGGGCAGGGTTATGGACGCCATTGGTTATTCTTCAGGGCTCTTAGCCCCATTTGCATCTTGTCCGTAGTCAGACGCTCTATCATTTTCAAGGTGATTTGGATCTTTGTATATTATATCTGTATTCTTGACTCATGGAGTCGTGTTGTATATGTATCTGTTCTGTGGGTCCCATCGAGGACTGTTGTGTAATGTTATTACTTCGTTTTCTACCCGCACGAAAGTGCCTGGTGGGCACCTTTGAATCGTTTCTATGCGGGTTTGGCGGGAATCGCTGAAACTTGCATAGGTCCGGTTCTGAGGGTGTTACAGAGTGGTATCAGAGCTCAGCAGTTACGATACCCCACAAGTCCAGCCTGTAGGATAACCTAGCTAACGGCCGAAGTAGAGTGTCAAAACTATTTTTGCAAAATCGGTTGGATAGTTCTGATTAGGTCTGATTTTACTCCTTATCCCTCTGCTATTCTCCTCTTACCTCTACGTGTTTTGAATCCGCTCTCTTCTCTCTCTTCGAGTCCAGGATTTCTCGTGGTTGGGTTTCCGTCGTACCTTCAGGGTTTCGCCTTCTCCCTTTTGTAACGGAGGTGCTACGATCATCAATCGGCAACTTGTCTATTGTACCCTTCATCCAATCTCTTGTTCTTGAGCTCTTTATCCATATGTGTTCCTTGCTGGATATCAGTGTCGTTGAAAAACATATGAGAAGGACGAGCATTGGTGAAGTTGGAGTATACCTTGAGCATGTGTTGTTCATGCCAATGGAACCAGCGCGGAACCTAATCATTGTGTCTTTCATACGATTTCTGCTGGCATCATTCCTTTGTTCCGGATACCGTCTATGAAGATCTTCAGTCTAAATCTCAAGGGTTGAGTTGCCTGATTCTCCTACTCATGTATAGAGTTGATAGTTTGGGTACGGGATGGACTGATAACCCTACCCGACTCTTACTGTTCGCTCTGTACATCGAACTGGTGGATCAATGTAACTTTTCCTCTTCTAATGGAAGTTAGAGGTGGCCTTATCGTTTGATACCTCTACCTTCGTCCTTTGTTCTCCGGAGTGTTCTCTCGACGATCAGGAACAACGACCCTTTGTTGGTGGTGTCGCCGATTTCCAGATGAAGAAGGAACCCTCGTTAGTGGTGTCGCGAGGATCTACACGAAGCGAGAAGACGCAGATCGCCGACTTTTCCTTCCGGTACCATGAGGCGGATCTCGAGGGCGAGATCCATTGTTAGTGGTGTCGAATTGTGGCATCCCGCAAAAACCACTACTAGAAAATCGCGTTGTTTTCGTGCATTGCATCATCATGACCGCATGCTCATGTCATCATGCCACATTGCATTTGAGCATCGTCATCATCATGCATATTAATTTGCCTAAAAACTATTTGCGAAAGACAATCGTTTTCTAAAATTTATCCTCCTTCTATTTCAAATTACACCCCTGGATGCTTCCGTATATTTTATTTGTCTAAAAACTATTTACAAAAATGTATTGCCAAATTAAATAAAAGTTTGAATTATTTTAGTGGGGCAGTCGAACGGGCCGAATCGACCCGAACGACCACCCGCAGAAAATATAAAACGGTCCACCCATAAACCCTTTTTACACCCAACCTATCTACCCACCCTTGCCTCCACATCACCCTGGCCAATCAGCAGATGCCACCTCACCCTCCCCAAACTCCCCACCACTCACATGCTGACACCTCACCCAGCCCTCTCTCCTCCCTCTCTCCACCTGCCCACACAACCCACTCCACCAGCCAGCACACCACCCCACTCAGCCGGCCCACACACGCGCTACACACACGCACGCCACGCGCCTGTCCAGCCCCACACCCTGGCCCCTGGCCCCACCACCTGCCGGCACGCGCCCCCACGCGGTCCACGCCGAGCATCCTCCCTTCCCGCTCCCTGTTCCTCTTCCACCTCCTCACCCCGCTCATCTCTCCCCTCCCGCAAGCCGCGTCCGACCGCCGCCCTCTCCCTTTTCTCGAGCTCCGCCGCCCGGCTTCGAGTTCCTCTCCTCGCCGGCGCCGCCGCGCGGCCCACCCTCCGCGCGCGACGGCTCCCCTCCTCCGACCTCATCTTCTCCGACCCCGCTGCCAGTGCCGTCCCGCCCGCGTCGAGCCCTGCTACACCTCGTCGTCCGCCTGCTCCACCTCTCCGCGCCCCCGGAGCGCCGCCCTCGCCTCCGCGCGCCGCTGCGCCCCGACCTCCCGAGCCTCGCCGCGTCGACCCTCCTCCCGGCCGGCGCCGTCCCCGCAGGAGCTCCGCCGGCCGCGGCCCCCTCGTCGCCTCCCGCAGGCCGCGCCCTGCGCCACCCCGTCGACCGCCGCCGCCCGGGCCCCCTCCTCCGTGCGCCTGCCCCACCCCCGCAGGCCGCAGCAGCAGCACCCACCTCCGCCGCCGCCCAGGCCCCGCCTGGCCGGCCTCGCCTCGTCCTCCCTCCGCTGCCAGCGCGGCCCGCCGCTCGCCGCCGGCCCGCGTCGACAACCACCACCGCCGCGGCCTCCTTCCCCCACCGCCTCCTCGTCACCCGCCTTCGGCCCGCGACCGCCACTTCCCGAGCCCCTCGCCTTCCCTGTCCGCGCGCAGCAGCCGGCCCTGCCTGGACCCACCTGCCCGCGGGACCCACCCCGTCGTCGCCGACGCCATCCGCCTCCACCAGTGCAGGTTCCCTGTGTAGTACCAAGATGTTGCTAAGTTGTTGGGTGTGGAGACAACAAGATCGACAGCCACCAAAACAAACCCCAGGAACCACGACAAGTGCCGCCGAGACCCCGAACCCGAAGGCCACACTCGCGACAATACTCCTTCCCGGATGCGATGCTCGAGAACACGAACGGTAAGAACACCAACGCAGAACGCCAAGTTCTTCATCCCGGACGCCAAGACCGACTCGATGGCGCGACCGACAAGATCTGCACGACGACAAGAGCAACCCCGACCCGGAAGAATCCGATGCGCCCCCAGCGCCGAACCAAGTCCTGCTTCCCGGACGCGACAAGAACCACCTCCAATATCCGAGAACGTTTCCGTCGAACCCTGGACCCCGAGACCGACCCCGAACCCCGGAACCCCAAGATCTGCCGAACCCTAATGTGTGACCCCTTTCCGAGCCCTATTTTATAAATGCTGAATATAAAACCTGTTGCATATTAATCATCCATCTTGCATGCATTCTTGTCATGTGGTTTGGGGGCCTTATGCCGATTCACCTTAATTAAATATGGGGTCCATATGCGGGCAAATCTAGCCTTATATTGGCCTCATTTAAACTTGTGTAGCGAACCCGTATTATCTTTTGCCATGTAATACAACATTTAAATTGCGGGGTAGTAAAACAACTTAAGTCACCTAATTAAAATGTCGGAACCCCGGTTCCACTTAATATTTCCCAATTGCATCGCATCTTTGCCATGTCATACATCATACATGCATCATGCCCGATCTTCTGCCGTAATCTTAAATATTGCATCCGGTGTTTCCTCTAGTGTTTTGCTTCTTCGCGGATAAGGCCGTTGAGTTGATGTGAGCTTCGCCCCGATCTTTGGTTGAACCCTCCGGCAATGTTTTCAGGCGAGCATCTCCCCCTTTCTACCTATCTTACTTTTATAGTATTTATTTCCCTCCTGTTGATCTATTGCTATCTGTGTGGCGATGCTCTAGTTCCCGTACCCGTGATATCCCTTGCAGCCATATATTGCCTTGGACACATCCTATTACTTGTTGTTGGTAGATAGTTGGACTTGCGCGTCGTAGTCGCTTGCTCAAGTGCTGTTGCGTGTCGTCAAGTGCCACAGTTGTTGATGTATTGCCGCATGTTGATGTTGGATATGATCTTAGTTTTACTTATCGCTCACTTTAATTCCTGTTTAACAACTAAAATTGAAATAAGCAGAGGCATCGGTGGGTGATAGATAATATTTGGTTTCCGAACGCCCACTTGTGTCCCGTAGGACCCCGAGTACTTGATACCTGTTCCTTGATTTATCGCGCTATCCACATCCGGGAGGTATATGGGACCCCCCTTAGCCAGAGCTTGATTCAGTCTTATTTCTTGGGGCCACAAACTAGTTTGAGGTTTTATTTACGATCCTGTACTTATGCCATGCTACTGCTTTATTTACGATTGTGCGACAGATAGCACCTGTACTGTTTTGGATCGGGACATGATTCCGCGGTGTCGACAAGCCCAGTTTTGGGTTCCCAGTCGTTCACAGCCGTATACCCAAACCTTGAGTCCATCTCGGAGCTTGCTTACTTCGTTGCGGGTAGCTTAATGGGGTGGCCCCCTGAAATATTTCTGAATCCTGTGATTGCTTTGTCGTGAAGGCCTCGTTGGGTTTTGATTTGGTTTTTCCGAGGTTGATCGAGTGTGTGTTGCTATTGGTGCACCCCGGCCGGGTAAAACTTTCTGAAAGCCGTGTCCGCGGTTATGGACGACTTGGAGCACAGTATCTCGACCATAGCCAAGCATAACTAAAGTTTATTGCTATAAATTTGACTTTATAATGACTAGTAATCAGCTTCACTATAATGGAATGCCTAAATAAAACTGCCCACAATTGCTTGTTGGAGTGTCGCTTGCGACCATTGTACCTGACTAGTAAGTATTGCAACTACAACGGAATGACTGAATAAAAGTACCAACAATTTGCTGGGTTTTTGGGGTTATCTCATGCTATTTGTATCTGACTAGTAAGTGTCGCAACTACAACGGAATGGTTAATTAAAAGTGCCCACTGCTTATTTTATCAGGACGATTATCTAAACCTGACTAGTAAAGTGCCACAACTATAACTGAATAAATAAAACTGCCAACTGTGTGAGTTCCTCGGTTGACTTCCTCGTTTGGTTTCGAGGGGGAAACGCCAGGATGGGTTTGCTTGATGATAGTGTCGGGTTGGATCCGAATAGGTCTTCCTTACCCTCTCTGATTGCCGCCAGTTGTATCGAGTCTCTATAGGTTGTTTAGTGCATGCTGCCGCTGCCGCTTCAGTCCACCATACCTTGTAGGCGAGGACCGCCGAATTCTAGTCTCGCCGTGTACTGGCCTCAGTACTGACGCTCCTCTTTTTCCTTTGCCCTTGTCGGCACCCCTTTTGTTTAAGCAGGTTTTGGGATCGACGTCGTTAGCAGGGTTACCCTTCCGGCTTGGCCTGGGCAGGGTTATGGACGCCATTGGTTATTCTTCAGGGCTCTTAGCCCCATTTGCATCTTGTCCGTAGTCGGACGCTCTATCATTTTCAAGGTGATTTGGATCTTTGTATATTATATCTGTATTCTTGACTCATGGAGTCGTGTTGTATATGTATCTGTTCTGTGGGTCCCATCGAGGACTGTTGTGTAATGTTATTACTTCGTTTTCCACCCGCACGAAAGTGCCTGGTGGGCACCTTTGAATCGTTTCTATGCGGGTTTGGCGGTTATCGCTGAAACTTGCATAGGTCCGGTTCTGAGGGTGTTACAGAGTGGTATCAGAGCTCAGCAGTTACGATACCCCACAAGTCCAGCCTGTAGGATAACCTAGCTAACGGCCGAAGTAGAGTGTCAAAACTATTTTTGCAAAATCGGTTGGATAGTTCTGATTAGGTCTGATTTTACTCCTTATCCCTCTGCTATTCTCCTCTTACCTCTACGTGTTTTGAATCCGCTCTCTTCTCTCTCTTCGAGTCCAGGATTTCTCGTGGTTGGGTTTCCGTCGTACCTTCAGGGTTTCGCCTTCTCCCTTTTGTAACGGAGGTGCTACGATCATCAATCGGCAACTTGTCTATTGTACCCTTCATCCAATCTCTTGTTCTTGAGCTCTTTATCCATATGTGTTCCTTGCTGGATATCAGTGTCGTTGAAAAACATATGAGAAGGACGAGCATTGGTGAAGTTGGAGTATACCTTGAGCATGTGTTGTTCATGCCAATGGAACCAGCGCGGAACCTAATCATTGTGTCTTTCATACGATTTCTGCTGGCATCATTCCTTTGTTCCGGATACCGTCTATGAAGATCTTCAGTCTAAATCTCAAGGGTTGAGTTGCCTGATTCTCCTACTCATGTATAGAGTTGATAGTTTGGGTACGGGATGGACTGATAACCCTACCCGACTCTTACTGTTCGCTCTGTACATCGAACTGGTGGATCAATGTAACTTTTCCTCTTCTAATGGAAGTTAGAGGTGGCCTTATCGTTTGATACCTCTACCTTCGTCCTTTGTTCTCCGGAGTGTTCTCTCGACGATCAGGAACAACGACCCTTTGTTGGTGGTGTCGCCGATTTCCAGATGAAGAAGGAACCCTCGTTAGTGGTGTCGCGAGGATCTACACGATTGGTTCAGTAGTAGGCTGAGAAACAACACCAGCAGATTCCACAACAGCGGGGTGGCCTCCCGAAGCCTTAGTTTGCACAACAGAAGAAGTGATTGGTTCAGTAGCAGGCTGAGCAGATTCCACCACAACGGGGAGTCCTCCCGAAGCCTTAGTTTGCACAATAGCAGCAGTTCTGGCAATGGAAGCACGACCTGCATCCACAACAGGGTCTTGCACCACGGCAAAAAGGGCACTCCTTCGAGGAGGTTGCTCTGCAGAAGCATGGCGTAGATGACGAACCACATTTTGCTTAACATCAACGGGGCTTCGATTCAGACCACCCTGAGACTGAATAGCAGGGCCACTAGTAGTGGAAGCAGCTTCCACATCCACTATTCTACATTCTAGGAGAAACATTCGAATGTGCGGAAACCGTCTCAACAACTAGGACATCTGACTGTCATGCTTAATATCAACCTTTCTGTGTTGTTCATCCATGAAGCTAAACCATGCAGTCTGCATCAACCCTATTTCAATATGTTTATGCAGAGCAACAACCATACCAGGGATAGTGAAAATCTGCGCTGGTGCTTCTTTAATCGCAACATAAGTACCATAATTCCACTTGGCCTTCACATTTTGTATTTGCGATTGGTATCCATTGACGCATACTGAAACCACGTAAGGGGACTCTAGGGGGGCCTAGTTGATAGAAATTTGGGAAAAAATAAGAACCTATTTGTCAGCGTTCGACCAGCAAACAATTCTAGGTTCGATCTATCCCTTTCAGGTCAATAGACAGACTGCATTAGTGCAAAAATCAAAACGAAGAGTAGCTCACCCACATGTATCCAACACTTGTTTCAGGGTACGATGATCTGTCATCCTCCGTGCTGCTTTGCTCGTCCGGCGGCGGAGGCGGGCTAAATCCTCGGAACGGTGGGCATAGCATGCGGCATTAGTGCTCGGGATCAGCGAGAGGGTGCAACAACTTGGTGCTTGAAGTAAAATGTCCCAATGGATCGTTCTGGGTGGAGGGTAGATTTCTCCGCTGGTGGCGCTAGGGTTCATGCGAAGGAGTGAGTGAATTTGTGAATTTTGTCAACATTGCATGGGGTCTAGTTCCTCGTTTTGCCTACGTGGTTGCCGACTTGGCACTCGCGTCATGGACAGAGTAGTGACATGGAGGTCCCGAACATCTCCTTCATGGGAAAGTTGACGGAAAGTTTGTATTTGGCAGGGGTGGGACGAATTCAGCTCGAAATGGGCCTTCTGAGTGATTGGCAACACAATTTTGCGAAACCCGGCGATTACATGGAACTTGGACCCCGCGTTGCACTCGCACTGAAACTTGGAAAACGCGAGTTGAAATCCCCCAACACCATATTATGCTATGGACGAATCTATGAAGTAACATTCTTGAATATCTCGTCCAGGCCTCCAATATTCATTATGGTGGCTTCAAAGTTCTGAAATCTCCACTTGTGGCGTCCTCTTCAATCCTCATATGCTTGCTGCCATCTCCATGCATGATCATGCTCCAATGCTTGTCCCTCTCATCCATGCTTGGTCCATCATTCGTAAGAGTGACAAATACATATGATTTAGGCAGCATCATATTCTCATGTATAGGAGGAATACTTCCAAGAAACGAAAGTACCTGATAGATAAGTTGCTTGGCACGTGCTCAAGTGATAGGTCCTTGTATTTGTGTAGCTTTAGGTAAAGCGGTTGTATCAATAGATGGGATGTTCTCATCATGCCCCATTAGTGAATTGAAGTCATCCTCGAAGAAATCTCATCTTCCTCACCAAAGTAAGGCTTCAAATCAGCAATGTTAAACATAGGACTAACCATACCAAAATCTACAGGCAACTCAAGTTTATATGCATTATCATTTATTTTCTCTAACATCTTAAAAGGACCAGTAGTGTGTGGCATTAACTTAGACTGGCGCAAATCGGAAAACGATCTTTGTGCAAACGTAACCAAACAAGATCACCAACATCAAACACAATATGCTTTCTCCCTTTATCCCCAACAAGTTTATACTTAGCTTTCATGCGTTCTATGTTGTCTTTAGTAGTTTTATGTAAATTTAAGATCATTTCAGCATGTTGTGTAGAATCCAAATTATTTTGCACCGAAGAAGGTAACGTCAATAAATCAATAGGTGCACCAGGAACAAAACCATACACAATCTCAAATGGGCACATCTTGGTGGTAGAATGCAGCGAATGATTATAAGCAAATACAATATAAGGTAAACACTCTTCCCACAATTTTAAGTTCTTCTTTCAAATAGCCCGCAACATAGTAGACAAAGTTTTATTCATTACTTCAGTTTGTCCATTAGTTTGGGGACGATATGTAGTACTAAACAGCAATTTAGTCCCCAACTTAGCCCATAAACATCTCCAAAAGTGGCTAAGATATTTAGTATCTCAATCAGAAACAATAGTATTTGGCACACCATGTAAACGCACAATTTCACGGAAGAACAAATCAGCAATATGCGCATCATCATTCGTTTTATGACAACGAATAAAGTGTGCCATCTTAGAAAACCGATCCACAACAATAAAAATGCTATCCCTTCCCTTCTATGTACGAGGCAATCCCTAAACAAAGTCCATAAAAATATCGTCCCAAGGAACACTAGGAACAGGAAGAGGCATATATAACCCATGTGTGTTTAATAAACAAATGGAAAGTTCCTAGTTATGCCTCTCTTATAAACTAGCTCGTTGATTAACAAGATGATCAAGGTTTCTTGATCATGGACATTGGATGTTGTTAATAACAAGGTCACAACATTATTGGAATGATGTGATGAACATTCATCCAAAGTATAGCATTACGATCAAATTCATTGTGTTTATATTGCTATAACATCATATGAAGTAATCCTAATCCTTACACCATGAGATCATGTCAATCACTAACACTGGAAGAGTATATTGATAACATCAAACGTCACACCGTAAGAGGGTGACTATAAAGATGGGTTCGGTGCTACGAAGGTGTTATGTAGAGGCTCATGGATCAAGAGTGCAATTTTTCCATCCTGATGACGGATAGATATACTCTGGGCCCTCTTGATGATATCATATTAGTTAGCTTGCAAGCAAGTGATGTGATCACTAGAATGTTATATCACGACAACGAGAAAATAGTACATGTCGGTAACGAGATCAAAATAGGTATAGAGATACCGATGATCGAATCTAGGACATGTAATATATCGCGATACAAAGGGATTAAGTTACTAGTGTAAAAGGTTCTCACGATCACAAGAAGTCATCGTTGAATGTGTGGGAGTTAGTATGGATCTCCAGGTCCCTCTTCTGATTATTGATCCAAGAGGGGTCTCGATCATGTACGCATTATTCGCGAACCATAGGGTGACACACTTAAGAGACACCGACACCATTTGGAATAAATATGTTCTAGACGAAAAGAATTGCAAAGTGCAGGAATTATTTCACTAGACACCGGAATTGTTTCGAGTGAAATTGTTGAAATTGTTTCTGCACGTGAAATAGAATTCTAGCAAGGGGTTTTATATGAATGTTTGTTAATTAATTTAATTGAAAAAATTCTGGATAAATAAATAAAAGGAAGTTTTATTTAAAGAGAGATTATATTAAATTTGGTGGAAAGTTAATGGGATTTTTGAGTGGGATTTTGAGTGGATAAATGCAGGGGCATTTTGTGAGTGGGAGCTCCACCCACATGAATGGAGGGAGGGGTGGGGGCAGCCCCCATGTGCCGGCCACCCCTTGGAGTTTCCCCTCCTCCTATATAATGCCCCTCTCCCTCTCTCACACTTACACCTCCTCGTGAAGGATCTCTCTCCACGTCTTGTTTATCCCCCATGGTCTCGAACTAGCGAGATACATGTTCCTGGTGGCTTTTAGTTTGGAAAGAGTTGTTGCGTCTGCTGCATCACTGGAGCAAGGAGGCAGAGGTTGTTCGGTAGCTTGAACGTGTGTGCAAGCACGGATGCGCTGCTGATTTTCGGCACTGGACTTTTCTCGATCTTGAGATCGGCAAGCGTTCGTCTACATCATCCACGAGTACAACCTCGTTAAACTTTGTCGGTCTACAAGGGTATGTTCTCTATGGATGTATATCCACCCGTTGCTTGTATCTAGTAGATAGATCTTGGTACTTATTTGTTTCCATCGTAGGAAATTTTTTGTTTTCTATGCTGCGAACCCTATAGTTCATTATGTTTCTGTGTTAGATTTCCTTCGTCTAGATGTTGGGTGAAGCGCGCCACTCAATATTTTCCTCACTAAGGGCTAGATGGAGAGAACTACTTGTTGGTAGATGGAGGGGCGATAACACTTACTGTGACTATAAGGTTGTTTTACATCCTTTACGTACCAACTTGGGAACCAAGGAGAACTCACAGAACATTGTCCATGTCGTGGGATACATCCTATGGGATAAAGTCCCTTAATAGCACAGTAATTCGATTGATGTCCAATTACTAGTGGTGGATCCACAACTCCCTGAGAACTCTTTCCATCATCTTGCAGACTTCCGTAATCTACTCGCATGCTCTTGTTTACTTAAAACTTTAGTTTATTTCTTGTTCTCTTATTTGAAAACCCAAAAATATCTTTTACATAAAACTCACATTTTATCTTGTTACTTAGAATGTTATTTAGCATTACTATTTCGGTATTTAGTTCAAGAGTTACTAGAATTCATACTCCTACTCCCTATGGGGTCGATATCTTTATTTCGAAACTAGCTAGAAACAATATGTGCACTTGCAGTCATCAAGCTATTTTGTGGTGTCGTTGTCGGGGATCTAAGCGTTGTAGGTCTTTTAGATTTTGTTTATTTACTTTAGTTTTGCTAGATTTTGTTTTAAGCTTGCTTTATTTACTGCATTTGTCTTTTTTCTTTTGTTTACAAACCAAAAACACATAAAAATATTTGTTACTAATCATGTCATCTGAGATGAATACCTTTGAACAGGAAAAGCTCGCAAAGGAGGAGGAGTATCTATGAAAGAAGCGAGAAATACTGAATCAATGGCTGATAGGGGATCAAAAAGCTGAAGAGAAGGAAACATCATATGAAGAACCTCTGCCGAAACCGCCTGAACATATTGCTAATGAAGAGGTGACGCTTGATGTTTCACCCTCTCAACTAGTGGAAGGTAAACCAAAAGGTAAGACTATCACTGAGCTACTCGCGAATTATCTTAGTAAGAATGAAGAGAGGCAACATGATCAATCACTTGAATCTCCTACTTCTGAAAATAACTTCCCACACAAAAATAGTATGCATGCCAATGATATCTCATTCTCTAGTAATGATTTCTTTAAGTCCCAAACTTATGATGATTGTTCTGGGGTTCGTGCCTAGACAGTGATTTTGGGGACTTTGGTGTGGAACTAGAAAATGAATATTATGATGCTATTAACATGGTACAGGAATACTCATTGGAAGAGGTAGATGAGGATTTTGAAGAACAAATAATCAATATGACGGTAAGAGAAATGTATTCCCAAATAGTGGAATATGGTCAAAAGTTAATTTCTTCGGATACGATAGACGATGCAATAATATGTCCTCAATGTTTGAAACATGGGCATTGCTTTTGTTTTCAATGCTCTGATACCTTTAATCAATCTTTAGTGTCTTATAATAATGGTGATACCACTAGTGAAGTATTAGAGTATGTTATCTTTGAAGGTGCCCATGAGCTGATAATACATGTCATATCACGTATTAATAGTGAAGATAGTATTCTCATACAAATGGCTTATAAAATCCTGCAACATATTTCTTGGTATTCTAAAGAACATTTTAGTGGGAATGCACTTATTATGAGGAGTAAGGCATGGAGTAGAGCCATAGTGCCCTATGTTAATCATTTGCAGGAAATCCCATTAGAGAAGGAGAGGATGAACATGAATAAGAACTGCTAATCCTTGAGTGTTGGAGATATGCCCTAGAGGCAATAATAAATGTAGTTATTATTATATCTTTATGTTTATGATAAATGTTTACATTCATGCTATAATAGTATTAACAAGGAAACATTAATACTTGTGTGACTTGTAAACTTAATTTGAAGTCCCTAGTATAGCCTCTATACTTCACTAGCTTGTTGGTTGATAAATGATTGTGGTTTCCCTATCATGAACATTGAGATGTTATCAACAACAAGATCATATCATTAGGAGAATGATATGGTTGACATACTCTTATAGATAAGCGTAGCATAAAGATCAAGTCATTTCAATAGTTCAATTGCTATATGCTTTCTGATACATAGTAACCTAATTCCTTCGACCATGAGATCATGCATATCACCTTTACCGGATGGATGCTTTGATGACATCAAACACCACACCATAACTGGGTGGCTATAAAGGTGGCATTGAGTGTTCGGAAAGTATTGGTTGAGACACATGGATCAAGAGTGGGATTTGTCCATCCATATGACGGATAGATATTCTCTGGGCCCTCTCGGTGAAATGTCATCCAATTAGCTTGCAAGCATGTGATTGGATCACAAGGGATCACATATCACGGGAACGAGAAAAGAGTACTTATCAGTAACGAGGTTGAACTAGGTATGCAGAGATACCGACGATCATAACCTCGGATAAGTAACATATCGTGAGACAAAGGGAAATTGGTATCGTATGTAAGTGGTTCATTCGATCGCAAAGTAATCGTAGAAATATGTGGGAGCCATATGAATTTCCAGATTCCTCTATTGGTTATTGTTCGGAGAAGTGTCTCGATCATGTCCGCATAATTCACGAACCGTAGGGAGACACACTTAAGGATTCGACGTTGTTTTGAGTAGTTATGGTATTATGAGAAAGAGACCGAATGTTGTTCGGAGTCTCGGATGGGATCCGGGATATCACGAGGTGATCCGGAATGGTCCGGAGAATAAGATTCATATAAAGAAAGTCCCATTTCGGAGTTCGGAAATGATTCCGGTGAATGTTCTAGAAGGTTCCGGAATGTCCGGCACTCCGGGAGGGGGGGAGGGGTACATGAATGTGTCATTACTTATTGGAATGATTGCATCATGTTCCAAGTGTTCTTGCTGTTCCAAATAAAGGATTAAATTGAATCCTAAAACAGAAAAGTCAAATGTCCAGTTTGAAAGTCAAACGACTAAAACAAGAAACTGTGGGAAACAAGAAAGAGGAGGTTGAAACCAACTTGGAGGAGGAGTTCCTCTCCTCCAAGCCGGCGGCCAGCCCTAGGCCGAGTTGGGGAGGGACTCCCCTCCCTCCCTGGCGCGCCTAGCCCCTCCACTCATAAAAGGAGGGGCAGGGCCTCCTCCTTGAGACACACAAGTTTCTACCTCTAATCTCCGGTTTAGAGCCGTTTTGGTTTAGAGCTTCTAATTGCTTTAGCCTGCGGTTTAGAGCCTTCTAATTGGTGTGTCTAATCTCTAGAACACTAACATCCCTCTCTCATAATCCACCATACTCGCTCCGGCTTAAGGCGAAGCCCTGCGGGATTTCCCCTCTACTTCCGGTACCACGCCGTTGTGCTGCCGGAATCGCGAGGAGAGTGCTACAACCTCCGCTGCCTGCTGGAACAAGGGAGAGGAAGGTCTTCGTCGAGTACCGAACGTTTGACCGACTGCGGGAGCGCTGCCGGAACGCAGCGCCGGAAGGATCGTCTACACGATCTTGAGATCGGGGAGAGTACGACTACATCATCCACGAGAATCCGCTCTCGTTAAACACTTTGGAATCTTCGAGGGTAAGTTATTCCATCGACTCGTTGCTACAATCTAGTAGATAGATCTTGGCTTGTTTGTTTGTATGCGATAGAAAATTTTTGTTTTCCATGCTACGAACCCCTACAGTGGTATCAGAGCCAGGTTTATATGTAGATCTGTTGCACGAGTAGAACACAATGGTCATTGTGGGCGTTGATGCTTTTATTGTCGATTACTTCTTGTGTACTTTGCATATTGCGGTATGTTGGGATGAAGCGGCCCGGGCTAACCTTACATGACATCGTTCATGAGACTTGCTCCACGCTTGACATGCAACTTGTATTGCATAAGTGGCTTTGCGGGTGCCTGTTTCTCCTAGCATAGTTAAGATCCAATTTACAACGGGTGATCAACAATGCTAGTATCAATGTTGTGGTTCTTGTTCGTAAGTTAGAACGACACTTATTGAAAGCCTCAAACCACGTAAAATATGCAAATAAAGTAGAGGCGTCTAACTTTGTTTTGCAGGGGTGTGCAGTGATGTGATATGGCCATGATTGTGATTATATTTGATGTATGCAATGTTCCTTATTGTAAGTTGGCAACCGGCAGGAGCCATATGGTTGTCTTTAATTTATGTTAAGACCCGCGTGTCTATTCAAAGTAGTTGTAATAGTTGAAGCCGGTGGACGACAACTATGGAGAAGTGTCATTGACCTTGATGCAATGCCGGTTATGATGGAGATCATGTTCGTGCTTGAAGATGGAGATCAGAAGCACAAAGAAGAAAGGCCATATCATATCACATATTATTGAATTGCATGTGATGTTAATCCTTTATGCATCTTGTATTGCTTGTTAGACGACGGTAGCATTATAAGATGATCCCTCATGCACATCAATTTCAAGTCATAAAGTGTTCATCCTTAGTTAGCACTGTTGCTAAAGCTTGTTGTTTCGAAGCACCACGTGATGATCGGGTGTGTTAGATTCTGCAAGTGTATACAACGTGAGCAAGCCAGATTTGCTCATGCAGAAACTAAGGTTTGATCTTGACGAGCCTAGCATGTACAGACATGGTCTCGGAACACGGATCACCGAAAGGTAAAGCATGAATCATATAGTAGATATGATGAACATGTCGATTGTTCGCCATTGAAACTATGTCAACTCTCGTGATGATCGGGGTTGATATGGTGGATTTGGTTCGTGTGATCACTAAAACAATGTGAGGGATATTGTTTTGAGTGGGAGTTCACCTAGTTTAATTTTATTATTAATTTGAACTCAATTTGTCATAAACTTAGTCTAAACTATTGCAAATATGTTGTAGATCAATGGCAGCCCCTACCATCAATTTTAATGCGTTCCTAGAGAAAGAAAAGTTGAAAAACAATGGAAGCAACTTCGCGGATTGGTTCCGCAATTGGAGGATTGTCCTCACAGCTGGTAATTTGACCTATGTGCTGGATGCACCGCTGGGTGACCCACCTGCAGATGATGCTCCCGATGAAGTAAAGAATGTTTACCTCGCTCGAAAGAATCAGTACTCCATAGTTCAGTGTGCTATCTTGTATGGTTTGGAATCGGAGATTCAGAAAAGGTTTGAGGATTCAGACCCATATGATATTGTCGAGGATCTCAAATTGATTTTTGAGACTCATGCGGCAATTGAAAGTTATGAAGCTTCTGAAAAATTCTTTAACTGCAAGATGGAAGAGGGCAGCTCCGTCAGTGAGCATGTTCTTAAGATGTCTGGGCACGCAAACAAACTTCAAAGCTTGGGTATTGTGATTCCTAATGCTTTGGGGATTTACCGTGTCCTCCAATCACTACCACCAAGTTACAAGAACTTTGTGATGAACTACAACATGCAGAACATGAACAAGACGTTGCCAGAACTCTTTGCCATGTTAAAATCTGCAGAAGTGGAGATTAAGAAAGAGCACCAAGTGTTGTTGGTCAATAAGACCACCAAATTCAAGAAAGGCAAGTCTAAGCAAAAGGGACACTTCAAGAAGGGTGGTAAGAAAGTTACCACGCCGGCGAAGAAGACCAAGGCTGGACCTAAGCCTGATACTGAGTGCTTTTACTGCAAGGGAGAAGGTCACTGGAAGCGGAATTGCCCAAAGTACTTGGCGGATTTGAAGAACGACAACATCAAGAAGAAAGGTATATCTGATATACATGTTATTGATGTGTATCTCACTAGTACTCGTAGTAGTGCCTGGGTATTTGACACTGGTTCGGTTGCTCATATTTGTAACTCGAAACAGGTGCTGCAGAATAAACGGAAGCTAGCGAAGAACGAGGTGACGATGCGCGTGGGAAATGGATCAAAGGTTGATGTGATCGCGGTCGGCGCGCTACCCCTTCATCTACCATCGGGATTAGTTTTATACTTAAATAATTGTTATTTGGTGCCTGCGTTGAGCATGAACATTATATCAGGATCTTGTTTATTGCGAGACGGTTACTTGTTTAAGTCAGAGAATAATGGTTGTTCGATTTATATGAGTAATATGTTTTACGCACATGCACCTTTGATAGATGGTCTATTCTTATTGAATCTCGATAGTGGAAATACACATATCAACAACATTGAGGCTAAACGTTTGAAATCAAGCGATAATTCGACCTATATGTGGCACTATCGTCTTGGTCACATTGGAGTGAAGCGTATGAAGAAACTCCATTCCGATGGACTTCTTGAATCACTTGATTTTGAATCACTTGAAAGATGCGAAGCATGTCTGATAGGAAAAATGACTAAGACTCCATTTTCTGGTATGATGGAGCGAGCTACGGACTTATTGGAAATCATACATACCGATGTGTGTGGTCCAATGAGTGTAGCATCGCGTGGTGGTTATCGTTATGTTCTTACCTTCATGGATGACTTGAGTAGATATGGGTATATCTATTTCATGAAACATAAGTCCGAAACTTTCGAGAAGTTTAAGGAGTTTCAAAGTGAGGTAGAGAATCAACGTAACAAGAAGATTAAATTTCTACGTTCTGATCGTGGAGGTGAATATCTAAGTTACGAGTTTGGCGAGCATTTGAAGAACTGCGGAATACTTTCACAATTGACACCGCCGGGAACACCACAGCGTAATGGTGTGTCCGAACGTCGTAATCGAACTCTCTTAGATATGGTTCGTTCTATGATGTCACTTACAGATTTACCGCTATCATTTTGGGGTTATGCATTAGAAACAGCCGCATTCACTTTAAATAGGGCACCATCTAAATCCGTTGAAACGACACCGTATGAATTATGGTTTGGGAAGAAACCTAAATTGTCGTTCCTTAAAGTTTGGGGGTGCGAAGCCTATGTAAAGAAGTTACAGCCGGACAAGCTTGAACCCAAAGCGGAAAAATGCGTCTTCATAGGATACCCAAAGGAAACTATTGGGTATACCTTCTATCATAGATCCGAAGGCAAAATCTTCGTTGCCAAGAATGGATCCTTTCTAGAGAAGGAATTTCTCTCGAAAGAAGTGACTGGAAGGAAAGTAGAACTCGACGAGGTTGTCGAACCTTCTCTCGAAATTACGAGTAGCGCAGCACCGGAAGAAGTTCCTGTGGTGCCTGCACCAATTAGAGAGGGAGCTAATGATGGTGATCATGAAACTTCGGTTGAAGTTGCTACAGAGCCTCGGAGGTCAACGAGAACTCGTACCACTCCAGATTGGTATGATCCCGTTATGAGTGTCATGTTGGTGGACAACACCGATGACCCCGAGACGTATGAGGAAGCGATGATGAGCCCAGATTCCAATAAATGGCAAGAAGCCATGAAATCCGAGATTGGATCCATGTACGAAAACCAAGTATGGACTTTGGTGGACTTACCGGATGGCTGAAAGGCTGTCGAGAACAAATGGATTTTCAAGAAGAAAACAGATGATGATGGTAATGTTACTGTCTATAAAGCTCGACTTGTCGCAAAAGGGTTTCGACAAATTCAAGGAGTTGACTACGATGAGACTTTCTCACCGGTAGCGAAGCTAAAGTCTGTGAGGATTATGTTAGCAATCGCTGCATATTATGATTATGAGATATGGCAGATGGATGTCAAAACAGCATTCCTCAATGGAGATATTGATGAAGAGTTGTATATGATGCAACCCAAAGGTTTTGTCGATCCTAAAGATGCTAACAAAGTATGCAAACTTCAACGGTCCATCTATGGATTGAAGCAAGCATCCCGAAGTTGGAATCAACGTTTTGATAAGGTAATCAAAAGTTTTGGTTTTATACAAACTTATGGAGAAGCTTGTATTTACAAGAAAGTGAGTGGGAGCTCTGTAGCATTCTTAATACTATATGTGGATGACATATTGTTGATTGGGAATGATGTAGACCTTCTTAATAGTGTCAAAGAATATTTGAATAATAGTTTTTCAATGAAGGATCTTGGCGAAGCAGCTTACATATTAGGCATAAAGATTTATAGAGATAGATCGAAACGCCAAATATCATTGTCATAGAGTACATATTTGGACAAAGTTCTAAAGAGGTTTGGAATGGAAGAAAGCAAGAAAGGGTTCTTGCCCATGTTGCCCAATACGACCTTGAGTAAAACTCAAAGTCCGACATCGGCAGAAGATAGAGAAAGGATGAGTAAGACTCCCTATGCATCAGCCATAGGATCTCTAATGTATGCCATGCTATGTACTAGACCCGACATTGCATATGCTGTTAGTCTAACTAGCAGATATCAAAGTGATCCAGGAGTGGATCATTGGACAGCGGTAAAAAACATCCTTAAGTACTTGAGAAGAACTAAGGATATGGTTCTTTCTTATGGAGGTGATGAACAGCTCGTTGTTAATGGTTACACCGATGCTAGTTGGAACACCGATCCGGATGATTCTAAATCACAATCTGGATACGTATTTATTTTGAATGGTGCAGCAGTTAGCTGGAGGAGTGCAAAGCAAAGCGTTGTGGCGAGATCTTCAACTGAATCGGAATACATGGCTGCTTCGGAGGCTTCTCAAGAAGCGATATGGATGAAAGAGTTCATTACAGAGCTGGGTGTGGTTCCTAGTGCGCTGGACCCAATGTCTATCTACTGTGATAACATGGGCGCCATAGCCAATGCGCAAGAACCAAGGTCACACAAGAAGCTGAAACATATCAAGCTACGTTTTCACGCTATTCGAGAACATATCCAGGATGGGGATATAAAGATTTGCAAAGTACACACAGATCTGAATGTGGCGGATCCGTTGACTAAACCTCTCCCGAGGGCAAAACATGACCAACACCAAACTGCCATGGGTGTTCGGTATATTACCATGTAATCTAGATTAGATGACTCTAGTGCAAGTGGGAGACTGTTGGAGATATGCCCTAGAGGCAATAATAAATGTAGTTATTATTATATCTTTGTGTTTATGATAAATGTTTACATTCATGCTATAATAGTATTAACAAGGAAACATTAATACTTGTGTGACTTGTAAACTTAATTTGAAGTCCCTAGTATAGCCTCTATACTTCACTAGCTTGTTGGTTGATAAATGATTGTGGTTTCCCTATCATGAACATTGAGATGTTATCAACAACAAGATCATATCATTAGGAGAATGATATGGTGGACATACTCCTATAGATAAGCGTAGCATAAAGATCAAGTCATTTCAATAGTTCAATTGCTATATGCTTTCTGATACATAGTAACCTAATTCCTTCGACCATGAGATCATGCATATCACCTTTACCGGATGGATGCTTTGATGACATCAAACACCACACCGTAACTGGGTGGCTATAAAGGTGGCATTGAGTGTTCGGAAAGTATTGGTTGAGACACATGGATCAAGAGTGGGATTTGTCCATCCATATGACGGATAGATATTCTCTGGGCCCTCTCGGTGAAATGTCATCCAATTAGCTTGCAAGCATGTGACTGGATCACAAGGGATCACATATCACGGGAACGAGAAAAGAGTACTTATCAGTAACGAGGTTGAACTAGGTATGCAGAGATACCGACGATCATAACCTCGGATAAGTAACATATCGTGAGACAAAGGGAAATTGGTATCGTATGTAAGTGGTTCATTCGATCGCAAAGTAATCGTAGAAATATGTGGGAGCCATATGAATTTCCAGATTCCTCTATTGGTTATTGTTCGGAGAAGTGTCTCGATCATGTCCGCATAATTCACGAACCGTAGGGAGACACACTTAAGGATTCGACGTTGTTTTGAGTAGTTATGGTATTATGAGAAAGAGACCGAATGTTGTTCGGAGTCTCGGATGGGATCCGGGATATCACGAGGTGATCCGGAATGGTCCGGAGAATAAGATTCATATAAAGAAAGTCCCATTTCGGAGTTCGGAAATGATTCCGGTGAATGTTCTAGAAGGTTCCGGAATGTCCGGCACTCCGGGAGGGGGGGAGGGGTACATGAATGTGTCATTACTTATTGGAATGATTGCATCATGTACCAAGTGTTCTTTCTGTTCCAAATAAAGGATTAAATTGAATCCTAAAACAGAAAAGTCAAATGTCCAGTTTGAAAGTCAAATGGCTAAAACAAGAAACTGTGGGAAACAAGCAAGAGGAGGTTGAAACCAACTTGGAGGAGGAGTTCCTCTCCTCCAAGCCGGCGGCCAGCCCTAGGCCGAGTTGGGGAGGGACTCCCCTCCCTCCCTGGCACGCCTAGCCCCTCCACCCATAAAAGGAGGGGCAGGGCCTCCTCCTTGAGACACACAAGTTTCTACCTCTAATCTCCGGTTTAGAGCCGTTTTGGTTTAGAGCTTCTAATTGCTTTAGCCTGCGGTTTAGAGCCTTCTAATTGGTGTGTCTAATCTCTAGACCACTAATAGCCCTCTCTCATAATCCACCATACTCGCTCCGGCTTAAGGCGAAGCCCTGCGGGATTTCCCCTCTACTTCCGGTACCACGCCGTTGTGCTGCCGGAATCGCGAGGAGAGTGCTACAACCTCCGCTGCCTGCTGGAACAAGGGAGAGGAAGGTCTTCGTCGAGTACCGAACGTGTGACCGACTGTGGGAGCGCTGCCGGAACGCAGCGCCGGAAGGATCTTCTACACGATCTTGAGATCGGGGAGAGTACGACTACATCATCCACGAGAATCCGCTCTCGTTAAACACTTTGGAATCTTCGAGGGTAAGTTATTCCATCGACTCGTTGCTACAATCTAGTAGATAGATCTTGGCTTGTTTGTTTGTATGCGATAGAAATTTTTTGTTTTCCATGCTACGAACCCCTACATTGAGGATATGCAACTACTTACTGTTCTAGAAATTTGTCAAGTTTATTCGAATGGATAAGGAAATATAATGGTAAGCCTAACAAGATTTATGATTATGAATGCATTCCTCTCTTTAAAGAATTTTTATCAACCAATACTCACATAAACGGTAATAATATAAAACTCTTGGAATACATAGTTTATGAAGGGTCTCATGAGCTGCTTAGAAAAATTGGTATTATTATGAAAAGTAGCGATAATGAGGATTTGGAAAGGTATCATAATATTATGTATTATATTGGTAATTATTCTCAAGAAAATTTTAGTGGTAATGCACTTGTGATAAAGAGTAAGGGGCTATGTAAAACTATAGTTCCCGAAACTAACATCTTGCAACAACCGCTGGATAACAAGGAGGAACACCAAAAAGGTGAGGTTGAAGACAAGCATCATTATAATAATAAGTTTTTTTATGATGGCTCAGTCTATAGTAATGATCCTTATTGTGTTGAAACTGAAGAAAATTTATCTGCGGAGGCTTTAAGCCTAGATACTCATTTGAAGAACACTAATAATGATGAACTGGAGATAAATCCTTGTAGTATTAATGAGCAGTTTTCGAGAGATCACATCTTTGATGAAATATTTGTTGATGCTGCTTCTTTTTATGAGTGGATTGATAACTCTAGAACCGATGAACTTGTTAGCAAGGGTGATGAACTAGAGAATAGAGACACTTTTGAATTTTTCCCTGCTGCTAAGGATGAGTATTATGAAGTGTTCCCTCGTGATAGTGTAGCCCAAGAAGAGTACTATGAATTGTATCCCGATGATGCTATTAAAGGAAAAAGGTTTGAATTTACATGTAAATATATAATCCTTTTATTGAAGCTATCTAGGGAGGTATGCTCACAAAACATGGCGCATCAATCATCACTTGTGAGCAATAACACATTTATCTACATGACTCCGATGCACCGCAAGCAGGTGAGACTTTGACCAGACTATAATAGTAAGTGCTCCAAACCTCTTTTGTAGGTATGAATAAATAATTCTATGGATCCTATCTATTGAAATAATAAAGGAGAAAAGCTTGGCTTCTTGGTTATAAGATAGCGCTTGCCGGGAGGCAATCCAAAAGTCATTAGGTGTCTTTCTTAGTTTTATGTCTTGAGTCTAGATGCATTCATGTTGCATTGGCAATGTTATTCTTTGCATGATTTGCTATTAGAGTTATCTTGTTGTAGTTTTCAAAAGGTAGAATTTATTGTTACTATGTGTTGCATAACTCGGTTGTACTTAAATCCTGTTTTATACATATTAATGTTGTTCGAAAATTTAAGTTGTCATTTTTCTGTCAAAACATGGTGTTTACTTAAGTTTTAGGGTAATAAAGAATTCTTGAAGAAACAAGTGAAGTTTGGCAAATACAGAAGTTTTAACGACAACCTATACGGTAGGAATAAATTTTCTGGCCGTATAGTTGCGGTCCTATAGATATTCCAACATATCTCCTTCGGTTTTCGAAAGGTACAGAAGGTTTAATGACCAACTATATGGCACGACCGTTTTAGTCTGCCGTATAGTTGTGGTTGTATAGATATCAACACCTGCTTTGAATTCTTATGTCACATCCCAAAATTCTCCTAATTTTGAAATGTGAAATAAATAAATAAGTTTGATTGATTTTTTGACTATGTTGAAAATTCTCAAAGAGAAGAAACTTTTTGAATAGAAAATCCTCTCAACCTTGAATTCAAAATCTTATATTCTTTTGTTATGACCTAAGTAGCCATATAGGCAAAACGGGTATGGATTGATTATGGATTGTAGAATTGGTGTGCAAGATTTCGAAATGAAAATCATGAAGCATTCATAAGCATTTCATTACATCCATGCAAAGTTCTCACAAACTAAATCCAAATCCTGGTATCTAAATCCTATAGTTGATTCGCCAAAATGTTCCTAAGGGTAATTAAATTGACTTATTAAAACCCACTGTTCTAAGGAATAAATTATTGATAATTATAGCCTAAAGAGATCCAATTAATACTACAAAATTTTAGAAACAAAATTGAGCTCATTTGGAGCTAGTATGAAAAAGTTATGGAATAAATACAAACAAATAAAGATATAAATAAAATGGAATATACAAGGATTTATAAATCCACTACTTCCAAACTAGTAAAAATATTACAAATTTGATCCTATAATGATCTATTCGATTTTAGAAAAATTTAGAAACAAGAATCATGTCATTTGGAGTTCGTATGCAAAAGATATGAGAAAAACAAGTAAATAGAAAAAGGAAAAAAAAACTAAACGAGCCGGCCCACCCGGACCGACCGGACCACGCAGTCACGCACGTACACAGGTCGATCGGTTGATTTAAAAACGGTGCGAATCAGTTTTTAACAAACCTATCTCAAATCAAACTTTCATAACTTTTTATCTACAACTCCGAATCGACTTCCGTTTGTTTCTACTTGTTCCCTACTTCAAAACCTATCTCCCCACCATTATAAACCTCCATATAAACTCGTGGAGCCACAGCTGTACGAGTTTCTCTTCTCGAAATCCCGAATGTACACATGCCCGAATCTTATTTTGCTTTTTAACCCATCTAGACTTCGTCGTTTGCCTTCGGTCAAAAAACGAAAGTTGTAGAACTCGTCGAAATCTTTCAATCCCGACAAACCTCACCTATTTTCATCCACCACAGCCAGAGAATTTCGCATCGCAATATTTCAGATCCGACGGTGTAAATCCAAGATGTACTCGCGCTCGTTTCTTCAAATCCAAATTCTTTTGGTGAGAAGGTAGGAATAATGATTCCCCGCAACTTTCATGTTGTAAGTTTTTCAATTTGATCTACGGATTTGTCTCTCTAACACAGATCTGTTTCTTGTCTATTCTGGGCCAAAATCGGGTCAATCTCTTCTTCTAGCCACCGGATCCTATCCAGACGGTCGAGATCCAATCAAACCGGTGCGTGCCATGTCGTTATCCCGGTCAGCTTCCTCATCAATGCCATGTCAACGTCAGTTCAACATCTAGTCCCAGTCAGTATGCAAAGTCAACATGTCCAGTCAGCGGAATATTCTCTGAAATATTCCGTTCGAATTTAAAATTGCATATTATAGATCTAACTTGTAAAATTCATTAGAAATTCATACCACTTCCAAAAATTGCGTATAATATATCAAATTGAAGATAATTTTACGTAGAATCATCTTATCAGAATAGATCCAACTTTTACTGTGTGTGGTTACTGAAGTAATTTAATTGGTTTTAATGGTATTTTAGGTTAATAAATTCATAAGAAATTATCTGTAACTCCGAAAACTATGAAAAATATATCAAATTGAAGCTACTGTAATGTACATTAATAATATCTGGTTGGATCTAACCTTTGCCGATTATTTAACCCGTAGCAATCTAATTAGTTTTAATGGATTTATAAATCATTAAATTCATAGTAAATTAATTGCTTGTCACAAAAATATAAATGATATACCGATGGAAAGATGGTTCCATGTAGATCATCAATATGCAATTAGTTCAGCCTTTGACTGTAAGGTTTTTCCGTGAAGATTTAAATGGTTTAATGGCCTATTTAGAGTAATAAATTCATAAGAAAATAAATACTGCTCAGAAAATTACAAATAATATGTCCCTGAAATCACAAATCCGTGGAGATTACAGATATAATTTTAGTTTGATTTTTAGACAACAGAAACTATATGAATCATATAAAACCCATTAAAAACTATTTAAATCATACAAAAAGATCTATAACTCCGATTATGGTGAATCCAAGTGCTAAGGTTTTGTATTGACAGTATCTATACAGAGAAATTGCATGAAAAATTATTTGGTACTGTTAAAATATAAATTCATATAGAAATATTTAAACCCATTGAAATAGTGTTTTAATCATAAGAAAATATCTATAACTCCTTTTTAGGTGATTCAAATTGCTACTGTCTCTAAATTGCATTACCTCTATCCAGTAGCATCTAGTTCACAATTTAATACGACATAAACATATTTAGTTCAATTAAAGTGGTATACACCATATTAAATCGATACAACTTTAGTAATAAAAGCTTTAGTGCATTAAATGACTTTCCACATGCATCATGTAATCTAATTATGTTCAGAACACTAAATGCAACCATTGTGACTCATTAAATCGTCATGCATGCATCTGTTCATCATTGTTTTCTTGTAATGTTGCACTGTTGTATGTTTGCAATGTTTTGAATGGTGTTTGTTGTGTTTGCGTCAAACGTTAGATTGCGAGGACTGCAACTACTGTGATTGCAACTACTATGATTGCAAGTATTGTGGTTATTACGAAAGAGGCCAATATAATTGTAAGGATTATCTAATCGACTACATCTACAACAAAGGCAAGTGGTGCTATCTTGGTCATAAATGTCCTACCGTTTTCCTATGCATCGTAGATGTTTTTTGTAGAATTGCATATGTAGGAATTGATGTGTATATGCTATGCTATATCCCATATTATTCCCTAGTATTCTTTGTTTAAGAGCCATCGTATTGGTAGATTGCTTAGCTATGCTATTTAGACGAGGAAGGGAATCACATCATGAAAAGTTATATGTTTTGAAAGGCTTATGTTTTGCTAAATGACAAACCAACATGTTTTAATGAACCACCTGGGCTGAATGGAATTGATTGGGTCATCGAGTGTGGATTTATGGTGGGGAATGCCGCCCAGGACACTGAGAAAGGATTGGTTTCTTTGTTTGGAAGCTTTCGTGTGCAACGATGTGCCAATAATGAAATGGGCGGTTGGTTGAACT
Source organism: Avena sativa (assembly GCA_916181665.1). Classification (NCBI taxonomy): domain Eukaryota; kingdom Viridiplantae; phylum Streptophyta; class Magnoliopsida; order Poales; family Poaceae; genus Avena; species Avena sativa. Next base: position 260,273,731 of record OV702281.1, read on the forward strand.
TAGTAGGTTGTGGTAACTCGAACCCACGTATCCAGAGATGTAGAAAGTGTAGGTTGGACCGGTGCGTGTCAGGTTTGGGGAGCTACTTCCCGAACGGTTCCTTCTTGGACTTCTCCCTATCATCACCCAATATGAGAGTGGTGGTACGAGCTGGGCTGGCCAAGTCACATGGATAAAGTGTACTAACCCCTGCAGGGTATATAAACTAAGTGCTTAGCCGTGTCCCCGGTTATGGACAATTTGAGCGACCTGATACTGATGCTATGATATTTCTCACTCATCCTTATTTCTTAATTACTTAAAACTTGTTGGGTGAACATAATTGGGTAGGAGCACCTGGGAGTGAACCAGAGTGTCCTATTTATCGTATTGGAAAACTACTTTGTTACAAATGTTAGGATAAAACTACTGCTTTATGCAAATGAGCCTGAACTCCACTTGGCCAAATAAGCATGTAGTTGATATATATGTTGTTAACCACTTTAGCCTACTTTCCATACATTCAATGTATTGACCATTCGTGGCTGCAACATTTCATGTTGCAAGTTATATTGTATCTGAGTGATCGTTCATAGGTCGCGAGACTCCACTCAACAATTGTTCGCTTGTGGCACATTGGGAGGATGGAGATCTACCTTGTATTCGTTTTCCACTGTGTACTTGAATAAATAATGTAAATTCTGGATCATATTTGTTGTATTTATGATGCACAGTTATATTTGGTATCATTTTGTACTGTGTGTGCCAGTGAACTGATCCAGGGATTGGCACTATACACATGAACTCAACCTTATCAGGCGAGGGTGTTACATCTTATTTTAGGTTACTGCATGTTCGACGACCAACTATACGTTGGGAAATATTTTTCCGACCATATAGTTTCGGTCATATAGTTGGTGCGACCACAAAATAACTACGGAGAGGTAACCCAGGTATCAAAATATTGATATGCTTCCCCCTACTACCTCTAAAACCTCTAAACTCCACATGAGATCTTCTCCCTTGATCGAGGGGAAGCCGAATATCTGTAAGCAATAAAAAATCTATCGCAGAAACCTCCTAAACTATAATTCTCTATAGAAGCTCATGTGTTCTTTTTACTTTCTTTTTGTCGGTTGGGTGAACGAACTGTAACATCCTGATTTTTACGGGTCTAAATTATTATTTTTAAAGCGAAGGATGTTGCAGTGTAATAAAAGAATAGAATATTTTATCGGAGTTTCTAGATATTGAAGGGATACGGGTAGGCTACACTAGCGCAAATCAAAAAATTTCTACCGCGTAAACCAGGATTACTGTTGTCATAGATCACGGGATTACCACTAGACGCGCAGTTGAGGAATTGATGAAGCGCGTCGAGGCAGTGCAGACGTTCCACGTCTCTTCCTTGTTCTCGTCCCACGAGCAAGTCCCCTTGCACGGCTCGTCCAAATGCCACAGATGCAGCGCCTCCAAGGTATCCACACGTACATGGTGGTAGCGTCAGACGCCGAACTGCTAGGTCCGCGCGTGCAACATAGGCGTGAGGAGTGGCGGCTGAGGAGAATGGTCTAAGGTCTAACCCTGGTCAACTCGCCCCAACCTCTCTTATATAGGCGTCCCTAGTGGGCTTCTACATTAGCAGCCCATTAGTAGCCTAAGCCTGGTCTAATTCGGATCAAATCCTCATTAGGCTTCTAGCCCCTTAAGTGTGTGACCCTATTGGTTCATATACGTGTAGACATGACACGAATACACTTATTCTGTCAATAGTTGGTAGCGGCCTCTAGAAATACGTGCCAACTCCTAAACGCATACAAAGATCATATCGGACGAACCATGACAAGGTTTAGTACATGTCTTTCCTTTTGCCTCATGATATTTGGTCTAGCTCCAAGTTGACCTCTCTTTCTCGATACCGTAACTTAGAATCCCTTTACTAGGTTAATACTATTAACCTTATGTAGCATGGCCATGCATTTCTGGATCCGATCACTCGAGGTCCCCGGAGATATCTCTCTCAAGTAGAGAGGGGCAAATCCCATCTTGATTGACCATGCCTTGCAGCATTCTTCAGGAAAAACCCGAAATCTACCTTTATAACTATCCAGTTACGGTGCAGCGTTTGATAGCCCCAAAGTAGGTCGATCCACATCTCAAGTACATGCGACAATCTCAGGTCTAAGGACAAAACATACATGATGTGTAGAGATAGAGATGCATCAAATTGCCAGTCTCAAGTTGGGTCAGTCCAACCCCATGTTCATAACATGTGCCCACGTCATTGGTTTGACATCTCCATGTCTATGAGTTGCGAAACATAGTCATCAACCAATCGATGTGCTAGTCTAATATTCACGTGTGTCCTCACATGGACTTCGACTAGGGACAACTCTTAAATAACCATACAAGTAAAGAGTTTCACAAACAATTCACATAATTGACAATCAATGCAAGTTGCCTAATATGGATATTCAAGGAACATTACAATAACTCATGGATACATAAGAAATATAATCATCTCTATGATTGCCTCTAGGGCATATTTCCTTCAGTCTCCCACTTGCACTAGAGTCAATCTAGATTGTATCTAATACCTATTTCTCTTGCGTGCGCCTCATGCGTAGGCTGCAGGAGTGGCTTTGTAAAAGGATCAGCAACATTTGAGTCCGTATGTATTTTGCATATCATGACACTACCATCCTCAACGAACTCTCGAATATGATGGTAACGCATGCGAATATGTTCGTTCTTCTGGTGCTGTCTAGGTTCCTTGGCTTTTGCAATAGCACCATTGTTGTCACAATAAACGTCCATGGGATTGGACGTGCCCTAAACCACACCAAGAGCGATCAGGAAATTCCTAATCCAAACAGCTTCCTTTGCAGCCTCCGAGGCGACAATATATTCAGCTTCTGTTGAAGAGGAGGCCACCGTACCTTGCTTGGAACTTTTCCAACTCATAGCACCACCATTCATGACAAACACATAACCAGATTGCAATCTGGAATCATTTGAGTCGTTAAGGTAACTCGCATCTTTGTAACCCCTTACACTGAGTTCATCCTCACCTCCAAAAACTAGGAACACATCCTTAGTCCTCCTCAAGTACTTAAGGATGTTCTTTACTGCTGTCCAGTGACCTTCACCTGGATCAGCCTGATATCAGCTTGTAACACTCAGAGCATAGGAAACATCTGGGCGAGTACATATCATTGCATACATGATGGATCCAATAGCCTAAGCATATGGAATCCTGCTCATGCGCTCACGCTCATTAGTAGTCGAAGGACACTGAGTCTTGCTGAGTTTTATGCCATGAGACATGGGTAAGAACCCTTTCTTAGCCTCTTCCATGCTGAACCGTTTCAACACATTGTCAATGTATGTACTCTGGCTTAATCCAATTAGCCTTCTTGATCTATCTCTATCGATCTTGATGCCTAGAATATATGCCGCTGCTCCCAAGTCCTTCATCGAAAAACTATTTTTCAATGAGGTCTTAACAGACTCGAGCATAGGAATGTCATTTCCAATCAGCAATATGTCATCTACATATAAGATTAGAAATACCAGCGCTCTCCCACTTTCCTTCTTGTAAACACAAGGTTCTTGTTCGTTTTTGATGAAGCCAAACTCCTTTACAACTTCATCAAATCGAATGTTCCAACTCCGAGATGCTTGCTTCAGCCCATAAATGGACTTCAGAAGTTTGCATACCTTTCCAGCATTGTTTGGATTGACAAAACCTTCGGGCTGCATCATATACACGTCCTCAGTTAGGATTCCATTTAGGAAAGCCGTCTTGACATCCATCTGCCATATTTCATAGTCGAAATGTGCAGCAATGGCTAGAATTATCCGTATAGATTTAAGCATCGCTACGGGCGAGAATGTCTCGTCGTAGTCAACTCCTTGAACTTGTCGAAAACCTTTTGCAACAAGTCGAGGTTTATGGATGTGAACATTTCCATCCATATCAATCTTCTTCTTATAGATCCATTTGCACTCGATGGCTTTAAAACCATCAGGAAGGTCAACCAAGTTCCAAACTTGATTGTCTCCCATGGACTCTATCTCGGATCTCATGGCGATCAGCCATTTCTCAGAGTCTGGGTCCACCATCGCTTCTGCATATGTCGCAGGCTCATCATTGTCTAACAATAATAATTCCCGCGCTTCGTGGAGCCTAGCCGACCTTCGTGGTTGTGGTGCTTCTGTTACCACGGCTTCCTCAACTTGTTCTGCTACAATAGCATCACTTGTAGAAGCATCCCCAACTGGCTCATCTTGAGCTTCTTCAAGTCGCACCGACCTTCCACTCGTTCCCTTTGTGAGAAACTCTTTCTCTAGGAAAACACCGCTACGAGCGACAAACACTTTGCCCTCTTCTCGGTTGTAGAAGTAATACCGTAAGGTTTCCCTCGGATATCCCACGAAAATGCACTTATTCGATTTGGGTGTTAGCTTGTCCGACTGAAGTCGCTTGACAAATGCATCACAACCCCAAATCTTTAGAAAAGACAAACTGGAATTCTTTCCTGTCCACATCACATATGGTGTCTTAACTACGGATTTAGATGGTACCCTATTAAGTGTGAAAGCTGCTGTTTCTAGAGCGTAACCCCAAAATGACAATGGAAAATACGACTGGCTCATCATCGATCGAACCATGTCCAACAAAGTTCGATTACGCTGTTCGGAGACCCCGTTTATTTGAGGCGTTCCGAGCGGTGTAAGTTGTGGAACAATTCCGCAACTCTTAAGATGATCGCTAAATTCGTGACTAAAATATTCACCCCCACGATCAGATTGCAAGGCCTTTATTTTCTTGCCACGTTGATTCTCTACTTCACTCTGAAACTCCTTGAACTTTTCAAAAGTTTCAGAATTATGCCTCATCAAGTAGACATAACCATATCTACTGAAATCATCAGTAAAAGTAATGAAGTAGTGATATCCTCCTCTGGCTGTCGTGCTCATTGGTCCACATACATCAGTATGTATGAGTTCCAACAAGTCTTTCGCTCTCTCGGGTAAACCTGAAAAAGGCGACTTGGTCATCTTTCCAAGTAAACAAGCCTAACATATCTCGTATGATTAAAAATCAAACAAAGTTAGAAGACCATCACCATGGAGCTTCTTCATGCGCTTTTCACTTATATGACCCAAACGAAAATTTCATAAATAGGTAGGACTCAAATCATTAGGCCGAAGCCTTTTAGCACTAACATTGTAAACAGATGCATCATCAAGATTTAAAATAATAACCCATTCACAATGGGAGCATTAGCCATAAATATATCATTCTTAGAGATTACACAACCATTGTTTGCACTCGCGAATGAATAACCATCCCTCATCAAACATGAAGGTGATAAAATGTTTCGACCCATACTAGGAATGTAATAACAATTATTTAACTCCATAATAAATCCTGACAGAAGGTGAAGTTGCATGACGCCGAAGAACAATGCAGCAACCCTTGCTTTATTTCCGATGCGAAAATCCACTTCGCCTTTCTGCACTTCTCTAGTTCTTATTAGCCCATACATCGAATTGCAAATATGAGCAACCGATCCGGTATCAAATACCCAAGAGTTAACATAGGAATCAGCGAGAAGAATGTCCACAACATTTACAACAAGCGTACCTGAGTGGGAAGTACTCTTACTTCCACTCTTCTTCAAAGAAGCCTGGTACTTGCTGCAGTTTCTCTTCCAGTGGCCATGTTCATGACAAAAGAAGCACTCAGTGTCTTCTACAGGTCCATCCTTTTGCTTGGGTGCAGGCTTAGGGATCGTATTCTTAGCCTTGCCCTTCTTCTTCCAAGAAGTACCTTTTTTCTTAAAGCTAGGCTTGTTCTGCACAGCCATCACATGGCTATGCCCTGCACACTTCTTCATGTCACTTTCTGCTGTTTTAAGGATCCCACATAATTCATTAAGGCCCTTCTCCACCGCATGCATATGGTAGTTAGAAATGAACTGCCCATAGCTAGATGGAAGATACGCCAAAATGAAGTCAGTGACCAACTCTTGGCCTAGTGGAAAACCAAGCTTTTCCAAAGTCTGACTCTAACCAACCATTTTGATCACTTGGGGGCCTACAGCTGCTCCCTCTACTAGCTTGCATTCGACAAAGGACTTGGCAACATTGTACCTCTCAGTCCTTGCCTGATCTTGGAACATGTCCTTAAGCGCCACGATCATATCGTATGCATCCTGATCCTCAAACTTCTTTTGGAGTTCAGGTTCCATGCATGCAAGCATAAGGCAGCTAACCTCAAGAGAATCATCACATGCTCTCTTGTAGGCATTCTTTAGGGCAGCAGATGCATTATCAGCAGGTTCATCGGGGATTGGGGTATCCAGAACCGTTTCCTTTTTATCAGACCTGAGAAAAATTAACAAGTCGACTAGTGAGCTTTAGCATCACTGCTAGAAGACAAGGTAAATCAGTAAGCAACACTTTCTAATCATATCACATATGACTCTTGTTGTTGGGTGACATATCTATGTCAAAACTAGGCTCCCAACCTTTATGCCCCAAGGTCCTTAACTGTTAAGATGACCTTGTCAAGATCACCAACCCTTATGCGTGTAGGTATCCGATACAAACCCAGCCAGCCAAGGAAAACCGCGGCACCCTAATTTCATAGGCCCACCAACGATTGTACAGGGCATAGGATGGTGCAAGGTTTGGTTGGGAGGGCATGGTTTAACTTAAACTTTCTGAGGGATCGTTCTACTTCTATCATCTAAGCATGCATAATAGTAAAACACATAAGAATAGCATTCACATATGATGTGACACAGTATGGCCCATTTTCTCATGGTGATCTCCATCGCCATAGAACCTGTCCACCATGACGATCTCCATCTTCATGTTCCATGTGAGTCATCCTCCAAGTGATGAGTCCTCCAAGAACTAATACAAGCTATTACTCCTAACAGCTAGTAATCAAAATTACATAGTATTGGGATCATCACAAGTTGGCACGCGGGCCATTACAATAAATGACAACACATATGGCTCCAGCCATGTTGCCCTACTCATGACACGCAGGTCATGAAAATTTTCATACATGCATCACATACATATATGGGCCATACTGATCACATACATCCTGCAAAAACAAGTTATGCATAGAATCGCATTCTACCGGATCATGTGACATCACAGCACCTAGTTACCTTAACGAGATACAAAAGGGGCTACGATTAAGGGGGGTCTAGGGGGTCTCTCCCTGCGGAGTTCGAAGGGGCAGCGCCCCTCGCGGTATCAAATTTCTTTAAGGATTTTGATCGGCAAATCAAATTTACCATAAACCGTCTGTTGTTCCGATCTGATCAAACTCCTTTGATAACGGTACAACGATTTTAGATCTAGGTTCCGATTCGATCAATCATATTGATCTTCGCGTGATTCAACAGGATTTATGTGTCACTGTCTACCCCGATGGCGGAAACCAACCGGTAGGGGTAACTCGTTCGACAACCTCAGAATCACGATCACGGAAAGCAAGATCAAAGATCAATCCTGAACCACCGCAATATAAATGATCACATCATTCATATCAATCTACATATCACCATATGCAACAAACCAGAACCTATAACTGAACAACATCGGCTCTGATACCACTAAAGGGATACGGGTAGGCTACACTAGCGCAAATCAAAAAAATTCTACCGCGTAAACCAGGATTACTGTTGTCATAGATCACGGGATTACCACTAGACGCGCAGTTGTGGAATTGATGAAGCATGTCGAGGCAGTGCAGACGTTCCACGTCTCCTCCTTGTTCTTGTCCCACGAGCAAGTCCCCTTGCATGGCTCGTCCAAACGCCACAGATGCAGCGCCTCCAAGGTATCCACACGTACAGGGTGGTAGCGTCAGACGCCGGACTGCTAGGTCCACGCGTGCAACACAAGCGTGAGGAGTGGCGGCTAAGGAGAATGGTCTAAGGTCTAACCCTGGTCAGCTCGCCCAAACCTCTCTTATATAGGCGTTCCTAGTGGGCTTCTACATTAGCAGACCATTAGTAGCCTAAGCCTGGTCTAATTCGTATCAAATCCTCATTAAGCTTCCAGCCCCTTAAGTGTGTGACCCTATAGGTTCATATACGTGTAGACATGACACAAATACACTTATTCTGTCAATAGTTGGTAGCGGCCTCTAGCAAGACGTGCAAACTCCTAAACGCATACAAAGATCATATCGGACGAACCATCACAAGGTTTAGTACATGTCTTTCCCTTTGCCTCACGATATTCGGTCTAGCTCCAAGATGACCTCTCTTTCTCGATACCGTAACTCAGAATCCCTTTCCTAGGTTAACTATTAACCTTATGTAGCATGGCCATGCATTTCTGGATCCGATCACTCGAGGGGCCCAGAGATATATCTCTCAAGTAGAGAGGGGCAAATCCCATCTTGATTGACCATGCCTTGCAGCATGCTTCAGGACAAACCCGAAAGCTACCTTTATAACTACCCAGTTACGGTGCAGCGTTTGATAGCCCCAAAGTAGGTCGATCCACATCTCAAGTACATGCGACAATCTCAGGTCTAAGGACAAAACGTACACGATGTGTAGAGAGAGAGCTGCAACAAATTTCCAGTCTCAAGTTGGGTCAGTCCAACCCCATGTTCATAACATGTGCCCACATAATTGGTTTGACATCTCTATGTCTATGACTTGCGAAATATAGTCATCAACCAATCGATGTGCTAGTCTAATATTCACGTGTGTCCTCACATGAACTCCGACTAGGGACAACTCTTAAATAACCATACAAGTAAAGAGTTTCACAAACAATTCACATAATTGCCAATCAATACAAGTTGCCTCATATGGATATTCAAGGAACATTACAATAACTCATGGATACATAAGAAATACAATCATCTCTATGATTGCCTCTAGGGCATATTTCCTTCAGATATTAATTCCAAACTTTTTGGAATTTGACTACCAATTGAATTAGCAAATATCTATTGTATTTGCAGTCGGGTTTCCAATTGTCAATTTGATTCTTGATTGGTTTTGTTTTACATGCACTTGCATGGCGACGTACTCTCTCCTATCTCTTGTTCATGTACGCGTAGTTGTTCTTCTTCTAATCTAATTTTTTTTATTTCTTTCATGTTCCAATGATGCAAAACCTTTGCATCAGCCCAGCCCAACTTAGTCAGCCCATCAAAAGCCTATCAACACTTCTCAGTTGAGCCAGGAACGATCGACCAGTCCGTGCTCTGTACATACATGATCGCGGTCGTCGAGTCGACTTGGAACCCTTGTTCCAATTGTTCTGCAGCCGTGCACAACCTCCAACCTGCCCATAAAATACCCCAGGTACTCCGTCTCCTCTCTTTCCCACACCATGCCGCCATCCAGATCCTAGGCTCCAAACCCATCCAATCTTGCGGGCGCCATCGCTGAACGTCGCTCGCGTTCCCGTCGACTCAGGCCACGGGGGGATGAGCTGTTGCAACGTCAAGCTCAAGGAGGAGAAGGGAAGATCATTCGTGGAATCATAAGGACAAGCTGTAGATCGCCAACGTCCCAACTCAGTTCATCGCTTCCGACGACGACCTTGTTGCGCTCGGTGAGCACCACCTGAAATCCTTTCACCCATGTCTTAGTTTAGGTGTCGCCTACCGCCTAGACATGTTTTCCAACTGTGGTTCTTCAGTTTGGGCGGTTGCCGGTGAACCGAACGCCGCTCAGCGGCATTGGCATCGTGGCCTATCCTACACACCATGGATCAGATCGATCCTAGGCTAGAATATCTATCCTTTATTCCTAGCATCCTAGTAATCGTGTTGGTTTAGGATTATAAGGTGCTATTGTTTTCAAATCATGCGATAACCATCGGTTCTGATGCACGATCTGTATATGTGTTGTGTTCATGTAGTTTTTTCTTTTTTTGGCTAAAGATCTTTTGCTAGATTTAGATGACATGCCCTCTGTGTTATTCATACTCGTTATGCATGTGTATTTTAGCTTCAGTAATAGTTGCTAGCTGATCGTGTTTTACTGTTGGTATCTAGGTTATATACGTTGTACTCTGCTGTTTACATATGCCTATTTGTAGATTACTGAATCTTATTGTTGGCCAATGTGCAACTTTTCAATTAGGTTTATTTAGCTACTACTTGTATCAGTAGAACTAGTCTATTGATTGGTAGCCTGTGTTTTAGATCTTAGTATATTGTTGCCTCGGCTACAGTACCTTTGCTAGATATTTATAGGACCATGTTGTTGTACGTTTAATTCTAGCATAGGTTTTGGGCTTATTATTGCATGGTTGGTTATAGTAGCTCTTTTTCTTGATGTTATGCACTTGTGTGTGCCTGGTAGTATGTCTAACTAGCATGCAGTATAGTTGTGCATGGCATTATTATGTCTGTACCATATGTATTGGCTATATTAAAACTACATTATTTTCCTAGTATTATTATTTGTCGAGAACGGTAGACTGACTCTTATATCCCGAACCGTCCAAACGTCGCAAGCCTATTTGGATCTTTTTATTTGGATATTTCCATTTGAATTTTATTTGTGGTTATTCAGAGTTTGTATTTATGTGTGTTTTATCGTTATGACGAGTAGGGAGTGACGAGTTCGATCATAATCAAGACCACGAGGAAGAGCAGCACAACAACAACAACGAAGGCATGCCCCTTTCATAATTATCCCATGTTTTACAAGTGTATCTTATTTATTGTTTTACAATATTACTGCTATTTTGGTTACACACATACGTTGATACATCAGTCGCCATATACTACCCTGAGTAGAGATTATGTAGTAATCCTGTTAGAGTAGATTGCTTAGCCATGCTCAATAATATTTAGGATCCTTGATCTTCCCTCTTCGTAGGAATTGGATGACCCTCAGGTCGCATTTACACTTCTGAAACTCGTTGAGCTCGTTGAGCTAGCCGATGTTACCTCCTTCTACTCTATTCTAATCTTGGTGAAACTTACCGTCTAAACACTGGCGTGGGCGACAGCTGGATCAAACGAAGGAGCGATTGGCTGCCCTTCACTAGATGGAGGGAGCAATCCATCATCCTTGCTGTATGAGGGCCTAATAAGTCTTAGATTTGAAGATTGTGACGATCGTACAACCACATGCTATAATGGGCACTGGCTTGGTTAAGTAGGTTAGTCAGACTTAGGTGTCGATGTCACCGTACCGGTGATGAGGTGTCTGCCTATAGGGGAGCCTTAGGCACAGATGGGGGACTAGTTTGGGACATACTCTCTGTTCAGTGTGCCAGACCCGGTGGGCTCGTCACATCTTTGGGGGATCTAACTAAAAGACCTTGTCACGATTCCGATCTGCCGGTACACCAAATGGTGTGTACTAAACCAGCGGCCACTAGTGGGCAAAAAGACGGGGTTGTGTCATGTGGGAAAAGTGTACAACCTCTGTAGAGTTAAAACTATTCGAATAGCCGTGTCCACGGTCATGGACAACACATGAATCATTCTTGACATACAGGAACCTGTCTTGCTACTTCCCTCTTTGCCTCTATCCTTTTCTTGGAATATGATGAAGTAGGTGAGTTGTTGAGGACAACCACAATGATGAGAAACGCCACATTGATGATAAAACATGTTTTCGTCAAAACTTTATTTTATCAAAACTACTATGAGTTGCAAATAAAATTGGCTTTTGTGCAAAAGAACCATATGACCTCTACATAAAGCCACATGTAGTTATATCAGGTTTTGCATAAGGGGTATGTTGAGTACTCTATGTACTCATGGCAATACTTTTGTTGAAATTGAGAATACTATGAAGGGGAGGACTACGACTACTATGATGACGCTGATGAGTGAGGCCTCATGCACTACATCAACTGCCTGTGGCTGAGATGGAGTCGCTGCACATTTTATTTCCGCTGTGTTTCTGGTTGTCATAAATGTCACAAGACATTATACTATGTGGCTATTACTATTGAAACTTTGTAATAATTACTTTTTGAACGTTATGCAATGGTATTCATTTCGCTGTGTCGTCAACTTGATCTTGGGAGATGCATAGGAGGTCTGGAGGTTAAATTCCGGTCCTCACAGAAGTGGTATCAGAGCCGACGTTGACCGAGTCGCGTGGCCGTAGTTAGAATGGAAAGCCCTAGTATCCTACTCTATACTAAAGCTATATGTTACAAATAAAAATATGTTTTCCTGCTGTAACTTGTCTATCTTATTTTGGCTTCTACAAATTTTTATACTTATCATACTTGTCTTATTCAAATATTCGTAGATGGACATTTTCTCGACCCATAGGATTGAAGATTTCGGCAACCTAGAACGGGAATTTCATGACATGCTCAGCCATTTGGGCTATGAGCGTGACCGAGAGGCTACTGGACGTACCAGACAGTCACTTTGGAATGAGGAATACGTGAGGGTGACTCTAGTGGTGTACCCTAGTCTAACCACACCTGGACGTCGTGAGAGACTTAGGGGGTACACGTTCAACGCGATCGGAGAGGACTTCGCAGAGGGCACCATTGGCACCATTCGCGAGGCACTACATAAGCTAGCTTGGGATTACAGGGAGAAGCTCCGTGACACACCGTTCCGTTACTTCGCCTATCGGAATGATGGAGTACAGCTACGCCAGGATGAGAGGTACCGTTTGGAGGAGGATGATCCCACGATCATTCACATGGCATCACTGAACTTCGGTGTAGAACGCTAGTTGGTCATCACCACAAGGATACTAGATGAAGCAATTCTCCGTGGCCACCGCTACCAGGATCGAATTGACACTCTACGGGAGCAGCTCGCGGATGCTAACACAACTTTGGACACGGCTAATGCTGCTCGTGATGCTGCAGAAGTTGCTCGTGACATTGCTGAAGCTACCACGAAGGATGCAATCGTGGCGGTACAGGAGGCCGAGGCTGCTACGGCGACCGCGCTGGCAGTCCATGGCGGCGAAGGACAGGGACCGGAACTACAGCAACCGGCGCCTCAAGCACCATAGCACAGAAGCCGGAATCTTCCTCGCATGATGGTCACTCGGACGAAGAAGAGCCTGCATGCATAGAAGCGTTGCATCAAGCGTCGGCCTATCGTGGCGCCGTTCCTCGCTCTTCCGGCACCGGCGTCTGCACAACAAGGTTTAGCTGACAATTCACAGGAAGAGACAGATCCAGAAGAGCGAGTTCCCGCAAGCTCAGAGGAGGAGTCCACAGATGAACCTTTCGAATTGTAGCCATGCAAGCAACAGAACAACCACATGTGGAATCCGAAGTGCCTACACGGACGAGTATTAATATAGGGACCATGAGAGAAGACCTTTGTTGAGTTATTATTTAATAAGTGTGAGAAATCGTTAGCTATTTTATCTATATACATGTTGTGTGCTAGTAGACTACCGATCTATGCATTATGCATGTGGTGTAGCTAAATTCTCTTCCTTGTTTGAACCATCGTGTGTGAGCTATGAAATTATTGCTTTTGGATTGGAGTTTTTGTGGTTCTATTTGTCTCTTTGCCATGTTTGAAATTATTGGTGTTGGGTTAGTCAATATTCCCTCTTATCTAATCCTAATGTGAACGACAACAGGATGAATGCCAACAGAGATCGTGGTCGCGGAGGACGTGGACGCGGTCATGGACCAGCTTTCCAGGGGAACATCCCTGAAGGTGAAGTCCATGACACTGATACAGACACCTAGGATGAGGGAGACCAGCCGCCACCATCACCGCCGCCACCAGACATGGCACAAGTGATGCTGATGAACACCCAGTTATTGCAGTAGATGGCCGCTAATCTGGCGAACCAGAATCAGAACCTCAACCAGAATCAGAACCAGAACCAGCCGCCGCCACAGTCCAAGCTAGCTAAGTTCATGAGGACAAAGCCACCTACTTTTGGTGGGTCGGCTGACCCTATTGAGGTTGATGATTGGCTGAAGGACATTCGCTGGAAGCTCAATCTGGTGAATGTCAATGCTCAGGACCGTGTGAGGTTTGCTGCGCAACAAATCAAGGGTGTCGTTGCATATTGGTGGGAGAACTATTATGATGCACATGATGATGCTGAGGGGATTACCTGGAATGAGTTTGCAGAGGCTTTCCACACTACACACATTCCTGCTGGTCTCATGGAACTAAAGCGGGATGAATTGCGAGCTCTAGTCCAGGGGAAGATGTCAGTCTCTGCATACTGGGACAGGTTCAAACAGTTATCTCGCTATGGGAAGGCAGATATCCCTACTGAAGCATACAAGACCGCAAGGTTTCTGACAGGATTGAACCCAGGTCTAAAGGATAGGCTGGTGTCTCATGATTTCCCCATATTCCAGAGTTTGGTCAACAAGGCAATTCTGCAAGAGAACTCCAAGAGGGAACTGGAGGAACACCACAAGCGCAAGGCACCATAGGGTCATGGGGCAGGGAGCTCACGCCAGAAGAACAATAACAACCCAGGTTATCGTGCACCAGCTCCCAAGACAGCGAATCCTAATCACAACTATTCGCACAATGCATATCGTACTCCGAGAGCTGAAGTCGGAGGAAACCATGCCTACACTGCTGGGAAAGCATGCTACAACTATGGCGTAGAGGGACACTTTGCACCCGAGCAAGAAGAACACGGGGCCGACACCAATGATGTTCAATTTGGGGTCTGCAGCCAAGACACCAGCAGCGGGATGCGGACGAGGCATACTGCCTACCCCAGGAGGCGCAGCTTACGCGTTAGGACAGCCAGAGCGTGGTCAAGTCAACCATGTTATGGCCGAACAAGCTCATGAAGCCTCAGATGTTGTTCTTGGTATGTTCCCAATCAACTCATGCTATGGTTCAGTACTATTTGATTCTGGAGCATCCCATTCGTTCGTTTCTAAGAAATTTGTTGAAAAACATGATTTGAAAACTGAGGGTATGAGTCGGGAGATGGAAGTACAATCACCTGGGGGAATTCTTAGGACGGGTTTAAGATGTCCTAAAGTGATCATAACGATCGAAGGAGTAGAGTTTCTAGCAAACCTCATAGTGCTAGACTCTAAAGGGTTAGATGTCATCCTAGGCATGAACTGGTTAACAAGACACAAGGCTATGCTAGATTGTGGCCTTAGAGCGGTAACACTGACCAGTCCTGATGGAACCGTGGTGGACTATAAACCGGAGTTAGCATCCCAAACCGCAGTGGATAGTATATTGAAGAGCTTGAAGGAGATGGATGTGTCTGATGTTAGAGTGGTCAGGGAATACCCAGATGTTTTTCCGGAGGAGTTACCAGGCCTTCTACCAGACCGTGAGATAGAGTTTGCTATTGAGTTAATTCCAGACACCGCACCTATTGCAAAGATACCATATAGAATGCCGGAAAATGAGCTAGCTAACATGAAGAAGCAAATCCATGAGCTTGTGGAGAAGGGATACGCTAGACCGATCACCTCACCTTGGGGAGCACCGGTATTGTTTGTGAAAAAGAAGGATGGTACCATGCGCATGTGTGTGTATTATCGTGCCCTGAATGAAGTAACCATCAAAAATAAATACCCTCTGGCAAGGATTGATGATCTATTTGATCAGTTAAAGGGAGCTTCAGTGTTCTCAAAGATAGATGTCAGGTCAGGATATCATCAACTGAAGACCCGGCCACAAGACATACCTAAGACAATGTTTGTTACTCGGTATGGTCTATATGAGTTTCTAGTGATGTCATTTGGGTTGACAAATGCACCAGCTTACTTCATGAACCAAATGAATAAAGTATTCATGGACTGCTTAGATAAGTTTGTTGTGGTGTTCATTGATGATCTATTGATTTACTCTCATAATGAAGAAGAGCATGAGAAACACCTTCGGATTGTTCTCGAAAGGCTTAGAGAACATCAAATCTATGCCATGTTTAGCAAGTGTGAGTTTTGGTTGAAGCAAGTGGACTTTCTTGGTCATTTCATCTCAGCTGAAGGGGTAGTAGTGGACCCAGCTAAAGTGGAGTCGGTACTTAATTGGGAGCAACCAAAGAATGTGTCAGAGATATGCAGCTTCCTCGGACTTGCTGGATACTATCGCTGCTTCGTAGAAGATTTCTCAAGGATTGCACGCCGATGACGCAGTTGATCAAGAAGGACAAAAAGTTTGAGTGGACACCAGCTTGCGAGACTAGTTTTAAAGAGTTCAAGAAGAGATTAACGTCTGCTCCAGTTCTGATCTTGCCTGATATCTGGAAGGATTTTGAAGTTTATTGTGTTGCTTCCAAGCAAGGTTTGGGTTGTGTACTCATGCAACAAAGCAAAGTGGTGGCCTATGCATCGAGACAGTTACGCCCGCATGAGGTGAACTATCCTACCCATGATTTGGAACTGGCTGTTGTAGTGCATGCCCTGAAGATTTGGAGACATTACCTTATTGGTAATCGTTGCGAGATATATACGGACCACAAGAGCTTAAAGTATATTTTCACTCAGCCTGATTTGAATCTGAGGTAGAGGAGATGGTTGGAATTAATCAAGGACTATAACATTGGCATGAATTACCACCCTGGTAAAGCAAATGTCGTAGCGGACGCGTTGAGTAGAAAGGTTTATTGCAATAACCTGACGATTCAAAAAGCTCAACCAAAGTTGCATGAGGAATTCAGAAAGTTCAACCTGAATGTTAGCCTCGCTGAGAATGAAGAGGTGCTAGAAGTGAAGTTCACTCTAGCAGATCAAGTTAGAGAAGCTCAGAAAAATGACAAGGCAATTGAAGAGATTCGAGCGAAGATCAAGTTAGCGGAAACACCTGAGTACAAGGAGGATGAAAAAGGAAGCATTTGGTTTCGAAATCGTCTGTTGGTACCATACCAAAAGGAGCTTAAGGATTCGATTATGAAGGAGGCACACGAATCAACATACTCCAGACACCCGGGGAGTACGAAGATGTACCATGATCTTCGAGACAGTTTCTGGTGGTCTAGCATGAAGAGAGAGATTGCGGAATATGTGTCTCAGTGTGATGTATGTCGAAGAGTCAAGGCTGAGCATAAGAAGCCTGCAGGATTACTTCAACCACTCAAAGTCCCTGAGTCAAAATGGGAAGAAATTGGGATGGATTTCATTACAGGACTTCCTAGGACATCGTTAGGATATGATTCTATTTGGGTCATCATAGTTCGATTGACCAAGTGTCGTGGGAATGACCACGGCAGATGCTGCAATCGGCAGCGAGTAGTAGAACTTAGGGCAAGGGCGGCCAGCCATCTGCGGTGCGAGATGAGGGCGGAGACACAGGGTTTTACCCAGGTTCGGCCCCCCGAAGGGTAAAGACCTACTCCTGCTAGATTGTATTATGATGGAAGTACAATGGGGCGAGCTCGACGGCTAGGCGGCGAGTCGCTTGGGTGGATGATGGAACGTATCCTCTACAGGCCCTCTAGGGAGGTTTATATAGACTCACCCCCTAGGGTTTACATATCTCAACCGAATCTAAGGTTTCGGCAATCATTTAACCTAATCCGGCTGGGCCTATCTACTCTCCTAGGCCTTCAGCTTCCAGTCGCTTGAATCTATGCCAGGTCTTGATCCAGTCGCTGTCCTGCAGGCCCACCCGCTAGTTCCTGGGCCGGTCAGAAACGTCCTGCTGGGTATACCCCGGTAGACATATCCCCATCAGTAGTCCCCGAGGCCGCCGTCGATTGGTCGCAGGTGTTCGTTGGCAGTCGGAGTATTCGGGTCCAATGCGGATGCCCAGTCGAATCGGTGGCGGGATCCTGAATAAAGGAAAAACCAATTATTCTGGGCGCAATGACAGCAGTCAATCGGGTCGCAGCTCGGCGAATGGGTCGACGAAAATATTTAGTCACTATTGTAGTGGTTGGGTCGGCGAGTCGAATGGATGAAGTTGGACCGTCAGACGTAGTCAAAACTATCCGTTGGGGTAATCCAACGGTAACTTTGGTGTAATCACCGCGTAGTAACGGCTCCCGGAATTGGCGGGTAAGAACCGCTATATAAAGGAAATGGTAGGCGATCGGGGAACCACTCCTTCGTCATTTCCTCCGATTTCTCCCATCTCCGTTTTCCTCCGCATCGCGATCCAATCGATCCAAAATCCTCCGACCTCCACGAACCTTTCCGCCAATGGCCCCCTCCACCGAACCATGGGGCAGGTCCAAATGCACCAGAGCACTACTGGCATCCTTCGAGGAGGCCGGAATCCTGCGCGCCGGCAGGTGGCGCATCCCCGCGGCCGGAGAGGTGACTCCAGATCCGAGCGAGGGAGAGTTCGTTTGCTTCACCAGCCATCTGGAGCGGGGATTGGGGTTCCCCACATCTCTCTTCTTCCGGCGCTTCTGCTCCTTCTACGGGATCCAGCCATCGGACATGGGCCCACACAGCATCGAACAGCTCGCCATTTTTTCGTGGTGTTCTGCGAGTGCTACCTGGGCTGCAGGCCCTACTTCCCCCTGTGGCAAGATCTGTTCCACAGGAGGATCAGCCGTGAAGAATCAGGCGGCCCAATGCTGGCGGCGGGTGGCCTGACGTTCCAGTTGAAGTCGAAGGCCTCCTTCTTCGACCTGATGCTGCCTACCAAGGCGGCAAGCGAGTGGAAGATGTCCTGGTTCTACGTCACCGAGGCGAATCCGGATGGCGAGGTAGCGATCCCGAGGTATTCCGCCGACCGGCCCGAACCGCGCCGTCTCCAGGTCGGCAAGCTCCCATTAGACCAGCGGATGGTCGTGGATGAGATGCTTCAAACTATCCACGGCCTAAAGAAGAAAGGCCTGCAGACCATCAACCTGTACAACTGCTGGCTCGGGCGGCGACTTGTTCCCCTGGCCCGCCGCGATCATTACATGTATGAGTACACGGGTAGGGAAGACTCGACGAAATCCTGCCTCGCCGAGTGGAAGCTTGAAGACTACGTCCTGGCGTTGAAGAAGATCACCCAGGCGGCATACCTGGACGCGAAGGCCGGGGTCGCCCCCTACACCGCGAAGCATCCCGCCCCAACGGTAAGTCGCTGTTTTCACTACCATTCGCAGTCGCAGTTGATGTTCTCGCGGTTATACTGATATTGTCTCGTGCCTGCTGCAGTTATTTCAAGTGGTGGAAGGGTGGCTACCACCCGCGGACGACGAGAACTCGAGCTCGTCCGTCCAGGACGGGGATGAGTCGCCTCCTGCCAAGGGTGGCGTCGAGAGCAACGCAAGTGACGACGACGACGAGCCCAGGGAAGAGGCCGCCCAATGGTTTGCAAAACTCGCGGGTAGCATCAGCGCGAACTCGAGGCGAGTAGAAGCCTCGAACGTCATGACGACGACGACGAGATTCCCGAGCACACATCGCGTCGCGAAGCCACACCGTCAAAAAAGAAGAAGAAGAAGGAAGTGAAGGCTCCACCAAAGAGGAAGACGAGGCCGGCGAAACAGGCATCTCTTCCTCGTTCGGCGAGTAGTTACGATGCCACCAGCTTGGCCAAGGATGAAGCGGCGCAGACGATAGCAGCACCGGATGCCGCTGCCGCTCTAGATGAGGTACCTCTGGCCTCGCTTCCCCCCTATTCGCCCCAGTCTCCGAGTTGGGGGTTGCTCCAGCCGCAGCAGCTTCACCTCCCAGGAGAGCTCCTGCCGAAGTCGTTCCGGAAGCTCCTGTCGCGGCCTCGTCGTCGAAGAGGCCTTCCGTGTCTTGGGCACACGATGTTTTGGAGATGGGCCTCAGTCGGAAACTGGGCCCCGAACTGGAGAAGCCGGCCAGCATCCGCACGGAGCTGCGGTTCATACCAGGCGCGAAGTAAGTTTCGTTCGTCTGCTTGCCTTTCATTGTATTTGGACCACTTTGCTCATATAATCAATTCGCAGGACTGAAGTTAAGAAGATAGGCCACCCGTCTTTGTCCAAGGTGCCGCCAGTCTTCGCCGAGGAGGACGCCTCACGAAAGAGGAAAGCCGATGAGGTTGCTGCCCCCGCATACGATTCTAAGAAGGCCAAGGGTGACGATGTCGTCACGGTCTCTGACGATACGACAGCTGCTCCGAGTGATCCTCCGACTGCGACGGAGGCGGCCTTGAAGACCAAGGGGGATATTTCCTCACCTGGGATGGCCGAGCCGGGTCCTGTTGGTGCTGGAGCGTCCACCGCGACCTTCCCCCGCTTTATGGCCAAAGCAGCCACAACGAGTGGTACCGCGCCATCGAGCCGCGCGCTTGGGGTCGCCGAAACAGAGGTCGAGCAACGTCGCAGACACACTCCGGCTCTTCTCGCATTTGTGGAGGCGCTGCAGCTTCACGGCATGCTGGGCGCAGCCATCCAGGTATGTCCAGTCACCGAGGATCGGGCCACTGAATTTCAGTGGTCAGATTCTTATAGTGTTTGCTTTTATTTGTAGCGCCCAGTCCCCGAGTGCCTAGTCGCTGAATTTCAGTGGGTGGGCACTTAGGATTTTTTATCTCCAGTCCCTGAGTGCCTAGTCTCTGAATTTCAGCGGGTGGGCACTTAGGATTTTTGATCTCCAGTCCCCGAGTGCCTAGTCGCTGAATTTCAGCGGGTGGGCACTTAGGATTTGATTGTTGTTGACTGTTTGATTTGTGCGCAGGGCTTGCAGCATGAGTTCGCCGATCGGCTTGCCACGAAGTTTCGCGCGGAGAAGGAACTTGTTGCCATCAAAGAAACGAACAAGGGACTCCAAGCCCTTGCTGCCAAGGCGGAGGAGATCCGCCAGGGTCTTGTTCCGGCGTGTGAACTGTCAGCGGCACAGTCTGCCTTGAGTACGGCTGAGCAGCGGATCGCTGATCTTGAGCGCGAGCTTGAGGAAGCGAAGACGGAGGAAAGTGCGGCGGATGGGCGAGCCAGAGCTACTGTTACGGCTGACGCTGAGGAGCGGAAGGTCTCTAATGCCCTTGTTGCTGTGCTACAAGATGATTTCTCCTCTCTTCAAAGCTTCATCACGGGCCTCTGCCGTCCTTTGATTGGTAGATTTGCCACCTCTGCCTGTAGTAGCTGCATTGTGTGATCTTTGTTGTACTCACTGCCACCCTCTGTCCACAGGTCGTATTATCGACAGCTTGGAGGAGGCTCAGTCGTACGATGCGCGGCAGTGTGTGGCCACTCTAGTCGACTCGGCCACGTTGTCCACGGCTTGCATTCGGGCGTATCTTCAGGAGATGTCGCCTACGGAAGTGATTCCCAGCTTCCTCGTCGAAGTTTGGCGGTATCTGGAAAAGGCGCCGTCAGTCGTCAAGTTCATGACGCGGTCGGCGTTCCGGCGCGGGGCGGCGACGACGCTTAGCCTTGGGCTCGCCCACTTCCCGCAGGATTTCGATCTGGACGACGTGACGAGTGGCTACCCCTCATCGACGGGCTCGGTGGAGATTGCCGAGGTGCTGAAGCTGACGGACTGTGCCGCGGTATACTCCGATCCCGTCTGGGCGATGGGCGACCTCCTCCCTTATCAAGAGACGACCGTCGCGCCCAACGATCCCGAGCCGCCGCACCGGGACTTCAAGGTCGAGCAGCCCTTCCGTGCGGCGATGGCGGGTGAGCTGATGACGTACCCATCGAACCCGTACACTCCCTTCATTCGCAACCGCAAGGGTGGCGGCGAGTCGACATCGAAGCCTGCGGAATAAAACATTGTGCCCTGGGGCGTTAGTAGCAGTTCGGCCATTGGGCTCAACTTGTATTTTGTAACAAATTTGGTCTGCTATAATGGGATTTCGCGTTATTTTGTGAATTGTCTTGCGATTTGGATTGGCGTTTCGACGAGTCCCCGAGCGCGTCCGCCCTTTTGTGCGGTTTACCTCGTTTGCTATGTGTTTGTGGTTTAGAATGTTTTGTCAGTTGTTCTGTTATTTGAGGTCAACTCGCCCGGGCTTGGAAAGCCAGTCGTAGGGCGACTCCCATGAGTGCTCTTTACTTGACTGTTTTCCCTTGCGCGAACGAGGTCGTGTAGACGAGTCCCCGAGCGTGGTACTTGGTGGTTCTAGTCGCAGCTCTAGGGTGGGTGAGGACTGGGCGCGTTAGAGTGAACGCATCACTCCTGCCTGACCCATCGGGTCAGTCGCATGGCGAGTCCTAGGCACGCTCTCGTACTTGGTGTTTTTCCCTAGTCGCTCCTGCTTAACTGGTTGTCAATCCCCGAGCGTGGTACTTGGCCGTTTGAGTCGCTGTGTCGAGGATGCGGAGGATCATGGTCGCTGTGAGGAGCGAAGGAAGTTGTCTTGGCTCGTTGAGCCAGTCGAGCTAGGCGACTCCAATGGGGCTCCGGGTAGGCGTTTTTCGTGGACGATACGAGTCCTGGGGTAACCCAGTGCCCTCGTAATGCACTACTTGGCCGTGCCGGTCGCTGTACCAGAGGTTGACTTCTGCAGTTAGCTTGACGCTGTTATTACGAGTGCGAGTGGCACAAGACATGGAGAGTAGACGCAATTTGCGGTAACCGATATGTTTTATTTCATAGCTAGTGGAGGGTACATGTATGGAGTTCTAGGAGTAGAACTTCCATAGGAGGTTTACATTCCATGGTCGCTTGACGTCGAGTCTCCCGTCTCCGTGGACGTCGGTGAGGTAGTAGGCGTCGTTGCCGAGTACTCGCCCGATGGCGAATGGTCCCTCCCACGGGGGGTGGGGGGGAGAGCTTGTGCATGCCCGTCTTGTCCTGGATGAGGCGTAGCACCAGTTCGCCTTCCTGGAAAGTGCGAGTCCTCACTCGCCGGCTATGGTAGCGCCATAGTCCTTGCTGGTAGATGGCGGTGCGGGAGCGAGCTAGGTCGCGTTCCTCGTCGAGTTGATCGACTCCATCCTGGGTGCGAGTTCATTCGCAGCCTCCGTGTAGTGGACGACCCTTGGCGAGTCGTGCTCTAGGTCGGTGGGCATGACTGCCTCAGCGCCATACACCATGAAGAAGGGGGTGAACCCTGTCGACCTGTTGACCGAGGTGCGGATGCCCCAGATGACGGAGGGTAGCTCCTCGACCCAGCACCCGGCGGTGCGCTCGAGTGGTACTTGGAGACGTGGCTTCAGGATGCAGAGGATGCTCTGGTTGGCCCGTTCCGCCTGGCCGTTGGACTCCGGGTGGGCGACTGAGGCAAGGTCGAGTCGGATGTGATGTTCCTCGCAGAACTCGGCCATGGCTCCTTTGGCGAAGTTGGTGCCGTTGTACGTGATGATGCTGTTTGGGAACCCGTAGCGATATATGAGCTCGCGTAGGAACTTGGTGGCGGTCTTCCCATCGCATTTCCAAACTGGCTTGGCCTCCACCCACTTTGTGAATTTGTCAACCGCGAGCAGGAGGTGGGTGTAGCCGGAGGGGGCCTTTTTGAAAGGGCCTACCATGTCCATACCCCACACGGTGAACAGCCAGGTGATGGGGATTGTCTTGAGCGCCGAGCTCGGCACGTGGGTCTGTTTGGCGTACTTCTGGCACCCGGCGCACCGCTGGACGATGTCGACAGCGTCTGCGTGTGCGGTGGGCCAGTAGAAACCGTGTCGCATAGCCTTTGCGACGAGAGATCGGGCGCCGACGTGGTGGCCGCAGTCGCCGGAGTGGATGTCATGGAGGATTTTGCGTCCTTCAGCGGGTTGGACGCAGCGCTAGAACACGCCGGTCACGCTGCGCTTGTGGAGCTCGCCGTCGATGATGACGAAGGATTTGCAGCGACGCGCTATCATCCGGGCGTCTGTTTCGTCTGCTGGTAAGGTGCCTTCCTCCAGGTAGGCGATGTACGGTGTAGTCCAGTCTTCTGGCTCGGCGATGAGTGTGGCCAGGGCTTCCTCTGGTTGCAGCGGGACTCCATTGTCGATCTCCCTTGGGGGAGAGACGGAAGGCTTGGTGATGGTGTCGAGGAAGACGTCGGCGGGTAGTGCGAGCCGAGCCGAGCCGATGCGAGAGAGTGCGTCGGCTTCCTCATTCTTCCTCCTGTCGATCCACTCGACGGAATAGCCTGTGAAGTGTCCGCCCAGCTTGTCCACTGCTTGGCGGTATGCCGCCATGGTGGGGGAGACGGCGTCGCAGGTACCAGCGACCTGGCCAACGACGAGGTCGGAGTCTCCGTAGCAGCGTAGGCGGTTGACATTCATCTCCTTGGCGACTCGCATGCCATGGAGTAGTGCCTCGTACTCGGCCATGTTGTTGGTGCAGGGGGTGAAGTCGAGGCAGAGGACGTAGCGGAGCTTGTCGCCCTTCGGGGAAGTCAGCATGATCCCTGCTCCTGCGCCGTCTGCATTCTTGGAGCCATCAAAGTGCAGGCTCCAATAGTGGAGGTACGGCAGCTTTTCCGGCTGCTGGGCCTCTTCCCAGTCGGCGATGAAGTCCGCGAGGGCCTGCAACTTGATCGCTTTGCGTGGCTCATACTTGATGTTGTGGACGCCGATTTCGACGGCCCACTTGGCGACTCGCCCGGTCGCCTCGCGGTTGCGGATTATGTCCTGCAACGATGCTGAGGAGACGACCGTGATCGGGTGCTCCTGGAAGTAGTGCGGCAGTCGCCGCTGTGCTATGAAGACCGCGTATACCAGTTTCTGGTATTGTGGGTATCGCTGGCGCGACTCGGTGAGGACCTCGCTGATATAGTACACCGGTCGCTGTACTGGGCGCTCCTTCCCTTCCTCTGGCCGCTCGACGACCATGAAGGCGCTGACGACGCGCTCGGAAGCCACGACGTAGACCAACATGGGTTCTTTATCGACGGGCGCGGCGAGTAGCGGTGCTGCGAGTAGCACCTTCTTGAGGTCGCGGAGCGCGTTGTCCGCCTCCTTGTCCCACTAGAAGGTGGGGTTCTTGCGCATCAGGCGGTATAGGGGCATCGCCTTTTCGCCCAATCGGGGGATGAAGCAACTGAGAGCCGCGACTCGCCCGACCAGCTTCTGGACGTCGCGCAGGCACTCGGGTTTGCCGAGTCGAGCGGTCGTGTCGATCTTGGTGGGGTTCGCCTCGATCCCGCGCTTGGAAATGACGTATCCTAGTAGTTGCCCTGTTGGTACACCGAAGGTGCATTTGCCTGGGTTTAGCTTTATCTTGTATTTCTGCAGGTTGGCGAATGTTTCCGCCAGGTCGGCGAGTAGGTCGCTCTGGCGAGCGGACTTCACTACCACGTCGTCGATGTAGACGTGGATATTGCGGCCAATTTGGCTCGCAAGGCACTCCTGCATGCACCACTGGTAGGTTGCCCCGGCGTTCTTGAAGCCGAAGGTCATGGCGGTGTAACAGAAGGCTCTGAATGGCGTGATGAACGCCGTCTTTTCTTCGTCCTCAACAGCCATTTTGATCTGGTTGTACCCAGAGTAGGCGTCGAGGAAACACAGCGACTCCGAGCCCGCGGTGGAATCGATTATTTGGTGGATCCGCGGGAGGAAGAATTGCTCCTTTGGGCAGGCGCTGTTTAAATTTGTGTAATCGATACACATCCTCCAGGTCCCATTTTTCTTCTCGACCAGGACTGGGTTTGCCAGCCACTGGGAGTATTTTATTGGCCGGATGAAGCCTGCAGCGAGTAGACGCTGCACTTCCTCGGCGATGGCTCGGCGGCGCTCTTCATTGAAGGGCCGCAGCGACTGCTTGACAGGTCGCACTTTGGGGTCGGCGTTGAGTTTGTGCTCAGCGAGTTCCCTAGGGACACCAGGCATGTCAGAGGGCTTCCATGCGACGATGTCCATGTTCTCACAGAGGAACTCGATGAGCGCGCCTTCCAATGCTGGGCTCATGCCCGTCCCGATCGTCACCGTCTGGCTGGAGTCGCCTGGGACCAGCTCGACTGTGCGGGTGTGCGTCGTTGCCTCGAAGGCTGAGGTGTTGCCGCCCTCCGAGTTGGGCTTCTTGAGTATGGTGGGGTCGTCGTTGTTGACCCTGCTCGCGTACTTGGCGAGCTCGTCGGCGTGGTTGGCCTCTGCCGCGATGACGGCGTCGGCGAGTTCGGCTCCTTTGGCCTCGCACTCGGCGGCCATGTCAGGGTCGTCGTTGATGGTGATGACACCGTGCGGCCCGGGGAGCTTCATCGCGTTGTACGCGTTGTAGGCGCTGCCATGAACTTAGCGAATGCCTGGTGCCCCAAGACACAGTGGTAGGGCTGTCGAAGGGCACCAGCTTGAAGACGATCCGCTCGGTGCGGAAGTTTGCTGGTGTGCCGCAGGTGACTGGCAACGTGATCTTGCCGATCGGGTATGCCTTCCGACCGGGGACGATGCCATGGAATGTGGTGTAGGTCGTCTCGATCATCGACTGCGGGAGCCGCAGTCGCCTGAAGGTGTCCAGGTACAGGATGTTGATGGAGCTACCGCCATCCATCAATGTCTTGGGGAGCCAGTAGTCCCCCACCTTAGGCTTGACTACCAGGGCGACTCGACCTGGGTACTCGATGCGCGGCGAGTGGTCCTGGCGGCTCCAAGTGATTGGTTGCTCCGACCAGTTGAGGAACTGGGGAACGTCCACCTGGGCCACCGCGTTGACGGCGACAGCGCGGGTGATGACCTTCTTCTCCCACTTCGTGTTGAAGCCTGTGAAGGTGTGGAGCGAGCCGGCCACGCTGCCGAATTTTCCGCCGTTTGGCGGGTTGTTGTCGGGGTCCTCCCGCGCTCGCCGTGCCTTCTCGATCTCCTTGAGAGAGTGGCAGTCGGCGGTCGTGTGCGTGGCGGGCTTCCCTTACCTGCTGTGAAACACACAAGGTTGGTTAAGGAGGGCCGCGGGGTCGAACCTTGGTTTCGCCTTGTAGTTACCGCCGTCGCAGCGGAAGCTCTTGGGCTCGCGCTGCGCGTGCCTAGCGTTGGCGACGAAGTCGACTTGCCCGTCACTGCGGCGCATGCCGGTGAGGCGAGTCTTGCTGTAGCGTAGGTCGGACCGTCGTCAGTTGTCGTTGCCGTCGTGCGGCGTTGACCTCCCGACTCGTCGTCGGTTTCCTGGTTTGGGTCTTCCTCCGCGTATCTTTTGGCGATCTCAAGGAGGTCCGGTATGTTGTCGAGTGTGCAGTATGCTCGTTTGAGCTTGGCGACCAAGGGCTCATAGCGGCACAAAGTCTTGAAGCAGTGGATCGTGGTGTCCGGGTGGATGCCGACCGCGTTGTACCATAGTTCTTGCCACCGTTGGACCCAGCTGCGGGTCGACTCGCGGGGTCCCTGGACGCATCGTTCTAGGTCCTCGATGGTGGTGGCGCGGGTGTAGGAACCCTCGAAGTGCCTGACGAAGGCATCGCGCATCTCTTCCCAAGAGTCGATGCTATCCGGGGGGAGAGTGTTGATCCACTGTCTGCATGCTCCCTCCATCATCAGGGGGACGTAGCGGGCGGCTAGCAGGTCGGTGTGGCCAGCGATCCCCATCGCCATGAGGTAGGTATCCAACCACACGGAGGGGTCGTACGAAGGGTCGTACTTCTCTATTTCCTTAGGCGCTTTGAAGTTCGCCGGGTATTTTTCGCCTCGGATCATTGGTCTGAAGCATCGGGGCCCGAGTAGGCTTAGCGACCCCATCGGCTCGCCGTCGCGGCGATTGGTTAGGGTGTGTCGCATGTCGTCGGGCTGGCGTGCGCGCCAGCTCTGGTTGTTGATGATGTGGGTGCGGGCGTCGACGCGCTGACCGTTGGCGGCGACGAAGTTGGTCGCTGGCCTGGGGTCGTTGGTGGAGAATGCCGCGTTCGCAGGTCGGTGTTGGAGCTGCAGTGGTTAGGGTGGCGGGCAGTTGAGGGTGTTTGCCGCCAATGGACGGCCGCTTGAGGCTGCTCTGCTGCCCGATGAACACGAGTACATCCGGCCCTTTGAGTCGACTCCTGCGTTTTGTTGCTCGACCGCCTTTGCGAGCAGGGCTTTGACGTACTGGATCTGTAGGGCGCCGTCACCGGTGGCCGTGATGTTGTCGGCCGCTGCTCGGCCCGCCACGAGGTTGTCCATCGGGGTGGAGAACAGTGGTAGGCCATTCGCGTCTCGCTCCCGTGAGGAGACCACGGTCCACGGCTGGTCCCTGGGGGGTGCGCGGTTGGGTGGAGGTGGGGCGCCATTCGCCGTCGACCCTGTTGGGGGCCGGGCGCTTCCTCCGGGTGGCGCGTTCTCTCAGATCGCGCGCTCGGCCACACGGGCCGGGTCGTTCTCGTCGTCGAAGTTCAGGGCGCGCCCCTGGACGGTGGGGTTCAAGCGCGACCTGATTCGCTGTTGGTGATAACGTGACAGCTCCTGCGCCGTCACCTGCTCGAGGCGAAATTTTTCGCGCTCGGCTTGCTCCTTGCGGACTGCTTCCGCCAGTTTCAAGTGGAGTTCCTCGACCTCCGTTGCGGGAAGGGATCGGGGTGGAGAAGGGATCCTCCGGCGGGTCGGTGCCAGTTGCCATGTAGGTCGCGGCGTGGCGACCGGTCCCGTCGCGGAGATAGGCGGAGTTTTCCGATCCGGAGTCGAAGTCGAAGATCCCAAGGATGAGGGATCCTCGAAGTCTCCAACGTTGGAGACCTGGGTGATGGAGCCCGTGGGTGAAGCCGCGATGATGGATCCGGCGAGTGACGTCGGGGTCGCCGAGTCGGCGTCGTCGTTGAGGGCCGTGTCTTCCACGGCTGCGGTGGTTTCGGCCACGTCACTGTGGGCCGAGTTGTACTCGGAGGCGAGGCGGTGGATCGTGCGGACCTAGCTCTCGGAGAGCCGGTCGCGTGGTGGCGACTCGCGGATGTGAGCCGAGTCCTCCGAGACGATGACGTCGATGAGGCCGACGAAGAGGCTGATCGTGCCGACTGGCAAGATCATGCTATGCGTGACGGATCGCGCCGCCGGAACGTAGCTGCTCGGCAAGATCTGGAGCATCTCGCCGATCGCTATCATGCGGCCGGTGGCGACCGACTCGTTGATGGGCAGATTGGATCTCGCTGCATAACACCGGCCAGACCGGCCAGGCCCCACGGTGGGCGCCACTATCGTGGGAATGACCACGGCAGATGCTGCAATCGGCAGCGAGTAGTAGAACATAGGGCAAGGGCGGCCAGCCATCTGCGGTGCAAGATGAGGGCGGAGACAAAGGGTTTTACCCAGGTTCTGCCCCCCGGAGGGTAAAGACCTACTCCTACTAGATTGTATTATGATGGAAGTACAATGGGGCGAGCTCGATGGCTAGGCGGCGAGTCGCTTGGGTGGATGATGGAACGTATCCTCTACACGCCCTCTAGGGAGGTTTATATAGACTCACCCCCCTACGGTTTACATATCTCAACCGAATCAGTTAAGGTTTCGGCAATCATTTAACCTAATCCGACTGGGCCTATCTACTCTCCTGGGCCTTCAGCTTCCAGTCGCTTGAATCTACGCCAGGTCTTGATCCAGTTGCCGTCCTGCAGGCCCACCCGCCAGTTCCTGGGCCGGTCGGAAACGTCCTGCTGGGTATACCCCGGTAGGCATATCCCCATCACCAAGTCAGCTCACTTTATTCTAGTGAAGACTACATATAAGGGTGAGAAATTGGCTGAATTATATATGGTCAGAATTGTCTGCCTACACGGAGTTCCTAAAAAGATAGTGTATGATCGAGGTACTCAATTTACCTCCAGATTTTGGAAGAAGGTACATGAAGTTTTAGGAACACAGTTGAACTTTAGCACGGCCTATCACCCGCAGACAGATGCACATACGGAACGAGTGAACCAGATTTTGGAATACATGCTTAGAGCATGTGCATTGACCTGTCAGCGCACTTGGGACAAGAGTTTGCCGTATGCAGAGTTCTCTTATAACAACAGCTTCCAGGCAAGCTTGGAAATATCTCCATTTGAATTTTTGTATGGACGGAAGTGCCGCACTCCACTCAATTGGCATGAGGTGGGAGAGAACCAAGTGTTTGGACCTGATACCCTAGAGGAGGTAGATAAGCAAGTAAGGATGATTTAGGAAAGGCTATGAGAAGCCCAATCTAGACAGAAAGTTTACGCCGACAAACGTCGTCATGATTTGGCATTTAAGAAGGGTGTGATGTGTACTTGAAGGTATCCCCACTTCACGGAATGCGCCATTTTAGACTCAAGGGAAAGTTGGCACCATGATATATTGGACCCTTTACAATCATAGCCCGTCGTGGTGAGGTCGTAGATGAGTTGGATTTACCGGAGAAATTATCCAAGGTGCATAACGTATTCCATCGTCCCAGTTGAAGAAATGTTTTGCTAAGCCAGAGAAAGAGGCTCGGAAAACTTCTTTAGATGCCATAGATGTTTAAGATGACTTAACATATGAAGAGTATCCGGTCAAAATTCTCGATGAGCAGTTAAGGACAACTAGAAGGAATGTGATCAAGTTCTGTAAAGTCCAATGGAGCAATCATACCGAGGAAGAAGCGACATGGGAGCGAGAAGATGCTCTCCGCGAGGAATTCCCAAATCTATTCTCTTAGGCTGAATCTCGGGGTCGAGATTCCTTGTAAGGGAGGTAGAATTGTAACATCCTGATTTTTACGGGTCTAAATTATTATTTTTAAGCGAAGTATGTTGCAGTGTAATAAAATAATAGAATATTTTATTCAGAGTTTCTAGATATTAATTCCAAACTATTTAGAATTTGATTACCAATTGAATTATCAAATATCTGTTGTATTTGCAGTCGGGTTTCCATTTATCAATTTGATTCTTGATTGGTTTTTTTACATGCACTTGCATGGCGATGTACTCTCTCCTATCTCTTGTTCATGTACTTGTAGTTGTTCTTCTTCTCATCTAATTTTGTTTTTCTTCTCATCTAATTTTTTTTCTTTCTTTCATGTTCCACCGATGCAAACCATTTGCATCAGCCCAGCCCAACTTAGTCAGCCCATCTAAAGCCTATCTACACTACTCAGCTGACCCAGGAACGATCGACCAGTCCGTGCTCTGTATGTGCATGATCGCGATCGTCGAGTCGACTTGGAAACCTTGTTCCAATTGTTCTGCAGCCGTGCACAGCCTCCAATCTGCCCATAAAAGACCCCAGGTCCTCCTCCGTCTCCTCTCTTTCCCACGCCATGCCGCCATCCAGAGCCTAGACTCCAAACCCATCCAATCTCGCGGGCGCCATCGCCGAACACCGCTCGAGTTCCCGTCGACTCAGGACACGGGGGGACGAGCTGTTGCAACGTCAAGCTCAAGAGGAGAAGGGAAGATCATCCATGGAATCAGAAGGACAAGCTGTAGATCGCGAACGACGCACTTCATCAACGTCCCAACTCAGTTCATCGACTTCCGACGATGACCTTGTTGCGCTCGGTGAGCACCAGCTGAAATCCTTTCACCCCTGTCTTAGTTTAGGTGCCGCCTACCTCCTAGACATGTTTTCCAACTGTGGTTCTTTATTTTGCGCGGTTGCCGGTGAACCGAAGCCGCTCAGCGGCATCAGCATCGTGGCCTATCCTACACACCATGGATCAGATCGATCCTAGGCTAGAATATCTATCCTTTATTCCCAACATCCTAGTAATCGTGTTGGTTTAGGATTATAAGGTGTTATTGTTTTTAAATCATGCATAACCATCGGTTCTGATGCACGATCTGTACATGTGTTGTGTTCATGTAGTTGCATGCATGCACATAGTGTACTGTGGCTAGTTATTTGCGTGTAAGCAAGGCTTCAGCTATCGTAGTTGCCTTCAATCATGTTTTTTTCTTTTTTTGGCTAAAGATCTGTTGCTAGATTTAGATGACATGTCCTCTGTGTTATTCACACTCGTTATGCATGTGTATTTTAGCTTCAGTAATAATTGCTAGCTGATCGTGTTTTACTGTTGGTAGCTAGGTTAGATCCGTTGTACTCTGCTGTTTACATATGCCTATTTGTAGATTACTAAATCTTATTATTGGCCGATATGCAACTTTTTAATTAGGTTTATTTAGCTACTACTTGTATCAGTAGAACTAGTCTGTTGATTGGTAGCATGTGTGCTAGGTCGTAGTATATTGTTTCCTCGGCTACACTACCTTTGCTAGATATTTATAGGACCATGTTGTTGTACGTTTAATTCTCGCGTAGGTTTTGGGCTTATTATTGCATGGTTGGTTACAGTAGCTCTTTTTCTTGATGTGATGCACTTGTGTGTGCTGGTTGTATGTCTAACTAGCATGTAGTATAGTTGTGCATGGCATTATTATATCTATACCATCTGTATTGGCTATATTAAAATTATATTATTTTCCTAGTATTATTATTTGTTGAGAACGGTAGACTGACTCTTATATTCCGAACCGTCCAAACGTCGCAAGCCTATTTGGATTTTTTTATTTAGATCTTTCCATTTGGATTTTATTTGTGGTTATTCGGAGTTTGTATTTATGTGTGGTTTATTGTTATGATGAGTAGGGAGTGACGAGTTCGATCATAATCAAGACCACGAGGAAGAGCATCACAACAATGACAACAACGAAGGCATGCCCCTTTCATAATTATCCCATGTTTTATAGGTGCATCTTATTTATTGTTTTATAAATAATACTGCTATTTTGGTTACACACATACCTTGATACATCTGTCGCCATATACTACCCTGAGTAGAGATTATGTAGTAATCCTGTTAGAGTAGATTGCTTAGCCATGCTCAATAATATTTAGGATCCTTGATCTTCCCTCTTCAGAGGAATTGGATAACCCTCGGGTCGCATTTACACTTTTGAAACTGGTTGAGCTCGCTGAGCTTGGAGCGACAGAAGTATGGAAATAGGATAAGGTAGCGGCGAGACGAGCCGTTTAAATAGGTGTCAAGTGGAAGTGCAGTGATGTATGCAGCGATCAGAAATCCTATCCTTGCTAAAACCAATCCAATCCACGAAAAGCATCGTATTGTAACACTTGTGAAAGGCTAGTGTTGCAATGTTACCTCCTTCTACTCTGGGTGAAACTTACCATCTAAACACTGGCGCGGGCGACAGCTGGATCAAAGGAAGGAGCGATTGGCTGCCCTTTACTAGATGGAGAGAGCAATCTGTCATCCGTGCCGTATGAGGGCCTAATAAGTCTTGGTTTTGAAGATTTTAACCACCGTACAACCACATGCTATAATGGGCACTGGCTTGGTTAAGTAGGTTAGTCAGCCTTAGGTGTCTGCCTACGGGGGAGCCTTCGGCACAGATGGGGGGACCGGTTTGGGGACATACTCTTAGTTCTGTGTGCCAGACCCGGTGGGCTCGTCACATCTTTGGGGGATCTAACTAAAAGACCTTGCCACGATTCCGATCTACCGGTACACTAAATGGTGTGTACTAAACCAGCGGCCACTGGTGGGCAACAAGACGGGGTTGTGTCATGTGGGAAAAGTGTACAACCTGTGCAGAGTTAAAACTATTCGAATAGCCGTGTCCACGGTCATGGACAACACATGAATCCCTCTTGACATACAGGAACCTGTCTTGCTACTTCCCTCTTTCCTCTATCCTTTTCTTGGAATATGATGACATAGATGAGTTGTCGAGGACAACCACAATGATGAGAAACACCACATTGATGATAAAACATGTTTTCGTCAAAACATGCTTTTATCAAAACTACTATGAGTTGCAAATAAAATTGGCTTTTATGCAAAAGAACCATATGACCTCTACATAAAGCCACATAAATAAAATTGGTTTCATTCATACACCAAACCGATGTCTTTAATTTTATGTGTTATTTTTGCAGGGACTTGAACCTTGTGTGACGACATGTACGATGTTGCCGACCATGCAAACACTCGTATGAGACACTTGGTTGCTTCAATTCAACATGCTTAAATATTCATGGCTGGTAAAACCTTCCAAAACCGAACCTCTCCCAATTAAGCACATAGGGGATGCACACACGTGATTCATATTTTGTGTCACTTGCACTTCATCAAAATCTGGGAGTATGTACAACTCTTGGACCTAGTTTGTTGACTTAAGCGTGGTGTTTAGGTTGATGAACCGACTCGGTGGCACTTTGATTTTTGTCACTTGTGAGATAATCCCCATGCCTTCAAAAAACACAAAATGTTTCATTTTCTTCTTAGTTTCCAAGTAGGTTCTCAAGGAAGGTAGCCACCAGGCTAAATATCAAGAAATATACGTTAAAGCAAAGTTTCTTTGCCCATCAAAAGAGAGGTTACTTGTACCTCAATGGTAAAGTGTGTCACCCTTGTTTTCAACTACGCTTGGGAGGTAACCACTTATCACACTCTCTTTTGGAAACTGTATTTTCTCTTTTCTTTTGGTGATATACTCAAGTTTGGTACTTACAAAGTTCTAAACTTGGGGAGGTTACTTCTTCATGTGTAGAGTCTTGTGCAATGTTCATATTCGATGAAGGTTTAATGCAATCATGTATCCCACAGTTTTTGAATGCTTGTTTAAGTGAGTCTAGTTTTTCATTTATATGGGGATACACTTGCTCATGATAGGCACCATAGTAGTTGAGTTAGAGCTTGTATGCATCCTGCCAAATTGTTTATCAAGCTTGTGACAATATTGGTGATCCTCTAGAAAACATTGCCATAATCTCTACACTTGGAAAGAATGAATACTTGATCAAGATCTTTTGAAATTTGTTGGTTGTCAACCAATAGCTTTCTATTAAATAAATAATTTATGCTCGACCCCATAGTGTCAAAAGGATAGAGTTGATACTTTGCTTATGGAAGGAGTCGTCAATTGGAATGATATTTCAAAGTTTTGAGTTATATGCTAAATAAGTTCTTGTTTAATTGTCTTAAGAGTTTAGCCTTAAAGATAATCAACACCATAGATGTGATGATTGACTTGATAGTACTCTTTGAAAGGATTTGTTTGAAGAAACTAATGTTTAGAGGTAATTGAGATGCATGCCAAATCTTGACCTATTGATTAAAGTATGATATTTCTTTATGCGTGTCTGCACCACTGTCGCACAACATGGGATTCTAAAACTCCACTGGCCTTTCAACTATCCAAAAATAGGAAACTCTTGGAGTTTAGCTATGAGTTTCCTAACATATGTAGCCAAAATGCTATATTTGGGTATGTGTTGGTATTCTCATGGGCATGCATTCAAAGCAAAAGAGGGAATACTCCTCTGACCGTTATGAGAAATCATTATACCAAAAAGGGAAACCTTGGTAATGGTCACGAGTATCCATTCTTTGCCTGTACAGTCTGATAAAACACACTAAGTTTTGGCATGATCTCATTACTGATGAACAGAAGTTTTAGAAAGACAAAGAATAGAAAATGAGTGTCTGATAGCCATGATTCATTGATGTGGATGACCAAATGAGAAACTCTAATACTATGCTTCTTTTGACATGTTCTCGCATTTCCTTTTGGCATAAATCTTGTTACTGAGAGATAAACTTTCTAAAATTTCAATAACTGATGTTTGCACTTGAGAGCCTTAACTAGATGACATGATTGGGTAGAATCGATAAAATTTATTCCTATTTATTCTTGACATCTATTTGTGACTAAGTTTTTTCTCATAAAAATAATGATATAAAAAGTAATACAAAAGGTGCAATAAGAGGATCACAAGTTTGTTTGCAAGTTAGATTCACTATTGACATGGAGCATATAAGTTTTGATGAATCTTTGGTGGTCCTTATAATTGATTTTGTATTGCCTTTTATGAGTACATGTTTACTCTCTTTGATATTGCAAGAAAAATAAGGATTCAAGGCATACTACAAGTTTCAATGACAAGCAAAATTCCCCTCACATTATTTATCGACATTTACTGTTCGGGACAAGAAGAGTCTAAGCTTGGGGAGGTTGATGAGTGGAATTTATGTACACTTTTATAGAAGTATTTTATGCATATCAACCACCCATCTCATTCTTTATCTAGTTGCAGTTATGCCAAATATGCATGGTTTCTGTTATTCATTTATTTTCATATGAGCTTTGCACATTTAGTAGTTTAGGTAAAAAATTTTCTCTCTTCCTTGTCTTTGACATGTGTGTAGGTTTTGATGATGATTATGGATAAAACAAAGGCAAAAGGAACAAAGAGAGCATAGTGTGGAGGAGCTGCAAGACCAGACCTAGCCATTTGAGGTGTTGGAAAAATGAATTTTTCCAACTTCTCAAAATAAATATCCAAGACCACTCGGTTGTATACCTCGTCGATACGAATTCAACGATCCCAAGAACACCCAAAATGGAGTTTGTATGAAGAAATGGCGGCCAAAACACTGTGGAATCCAAAGGTTCAACGACCAACTACACGGCCGGAGCAAAAAATTCCCGCCGTATAGTTGGTAAAAAGGTCGCAAACGATGGGATTCCCCCTAGAAGCTCCAAAAGCTTCCCTAAGTCATATGACGGTATTGGGGGAACCCTAGGGCACCCCCAAGGCCTATATAAAGGAGGGAGGAGCCAAGAGAGAGACACCAACCCATATTCTCCACCACGGCGGAGCCCTGCCGCTGTGCCACCGCCATAGCCGCCTCCAATCATATCTATACCATCACCATCACACAAGAGGATAAGGGACTATGATCTTGAAGGCCTCCACATAAATCTACATCATCATCTTCATCAACAACGTCCCCATCACTGATCCCCTTTGGTTACTTGTTGTAATTCTAGATTGAATCTTGGACTTACACTTGTACTCAACTGTATCATCATACTTCATCCATATTATAGCCATGATGTTGATTTCCTTCATGTGTGAGTAGTTTCCTTTGTTCTTGGGGAGATGGAGAAACCATAGTATGTGATTGAACTAAGATAAAGATTATTATGTGATATTGTTCATTATGTGTTTGTGTTAGATTTCTTTCACCTTGATGTTGGGTGGAGCGCGCCACTCAATATTTGCCTCACTGAGGACTAGATGGAGGGAACTACTTGTTGGTAGGCGGAGGGGTGATAGCACTTACTATGACTATAAAGTTGTTGTCATCCTTTATGTACTAACTTGGGAACCGAGGAGAACTCACGGAACATTGTCCATGCCATGGGATACATCCTACAGGATAAAGCCCTTAATAGCGCGGTAATTCGATTGATGTCGATTGCTTGTCTGTTGTGGTTATGAGGATGATGTGAGTAGTGGTTGCTACATATTCGTCCATATATGGAGCTCCTCCCACACATATCTTAAATGGTCGTATTCATTATAATAATTTTGATCACTCTTTCTAATTACTAGTGGTGGATCCACAACTCCTTGAGAACTCTTTCCATCATCTTGCAGACTTTCATAATCATACTCGCATGCTCTTCTTTACTTACAGCATTAGTTTATTTATTGTTCTCTTATTTGAAAACCCAAAAATATCTTTTACACAAAACTCACATTTTATCTTGTTACTTAGAATGTTATTTAGCATACTATATCAGTATTCAGTTCAAGAGTTACTAGAATTCAGACTCCTGCTACCTGTGGGATCGATATCTTTATTTCGAAACTATCTATAAACGATCTGTGCACTCGCAGTCATCAGAAGGGCTTCCAGGTGGTGGTATACGACCCGATGTCATGCCGCATCGACTACCCCCGCCACCTCTAAGGGGTAGAAGGGGGCTACCGCCACGACAGTCATAGCGCCATTAGGGTCATGATCCTTTCAACAGCGCAGGGGCCATTGAGATCTAACTTTTTATCTATGACCAGATTGCACTATAGACCGGTCGTAGACCCGCGCACGGACCTTTAGGCATATTGTTTCTTCTTTCGCATGTTTCTGTCGTGATGCCTAAAGATTTTGTTTGTTCATGGCGTCATGTTTGTTTGATAAGGCCGGCAATGTCGGCTCGTTATTTCTATTTGCAGGGTCAGCTCTCCAGAGTTGTCAAATGCCTTTGCCGTGGAGCCGAGTGGCCCGGGAGTGTGCCCTCGCGAGGCGAGGTCATGGGCCTGCCGCTTGAGGAGGTTCCGCTCACGAGGCGCCTCTCGACCGAAGGACCAATGGTTACGCCACGGAATCCAACGGAGTAGGCTCGTGAGATACTTTTAGTGCTTCAGGAGGGTTGCTCCCAGCTATTGCAGGGTACGACTTAGGCCCTTGGACTCTAGGCAGCGTAGGCGACTCTGCCGTAGCCTGCCTATTGTGGCGGAATTGAATAGTTCGCTAGGAGAAGGACTTCCGTGCACACTCCTGTGGAGGGATTTAGTTTAGCCTGCGTTCTTAGGCAGGGTCACTCCCTCGTGGTGTTTGGGAGTGCCCTTGCGTCCTAATTGTGCGGGGAAAGGTGTTGCGCACTTCCCAAAGGGAAGGGAGCGAGGCTAGTCACGGCCATATAGGCATGGACATGTTGGGGGGCCGAGACGCTCGATGTCCTCCTAGTGGGATGTTGTACGGATGGTTCCTGGCACGGCCCGGGAAGTGGCACGACGTGGAGGTGCTTTGCCTCGCGTGCCTCGCCAAAGGGGGGCCTCCTGAGGGGATGGCAACTGCGCAATGACGCTTGATGTTGGGGATCTGAGAAGGTTCTCTTCTAGAGAGTTTCGAATGCTAGGACCTGTAGGTGAGGTGTAACATCCTAGCATTAGAGCTTAGTAATAAGATGAACTCAGATGTGTGCATTGCATTCATGTATAGAAAAACCAAATAATTTTCGCGCTTTTGAAGAAAACTTGATGGAATTGAAGTAGATCATCAAGATGACTGCGATAAGTTTCAATATGATCTTTGCTAAAACCTTAATTTGAGTAAAGATCATTTGGTCTCAGGGTAGATCAAATGTAATAAAACTTAAACCACAACACATTGCCTAAAGATTAATATCATATACTTAAGAGATCATGTCAACACCTGGATTTTTAATCCCAGATGCCTGTTATGCCATACATCGCAATCCCAGGATTACCATTTTGGCGAGGCATAATAGATTGGATATCACAGTACATCATCCATTACAAACCATACATAAGGTCTTACAAAAATAAGGATCTCATAATCCAGTCTTAATACAATTCAAGCAGCGGAATAACGTAATAATAATGATAGCTTAGGTAAAGCTCCATCTTCATGGTCACAGGCAATGCTGACGATGGGAGATGATCCTAGTTGTCGTAACCTTCCTGCTGTCCGTCTTCCTGATACTCCTCTTCATAGTCTGGCCACGGGAATAGCCAGGGACAAAGCCATGAGTACTCTTTAAGTACTTGCAAACTAATACTAACAAATGAAGTGGTTTTTGAGTAGGATATACTAAGATCTAGGGTTGTTTTGCAAAAAGCCAGATTTAACTCTACTGACTTCAGAAGCAAAGAAAGCTAGTTTAAAGTTTTTATAATACCTAAGTGGGAACTTGAATTTCATATCACAACTCTGTTGTGGTCAAGTCAAAGTCATAAATAATTTCACAAGTCATTTTGAAAACATCTGACGACGGAACAATATGGCCACTCCAACTGTCCATAACCACGGACGTGGCTATTCGAATAGTTTAACACTCTGCAGAGATTGTACACTTTCACCACAATATTCGAAACATCCGTCAGGAACAAATCCTGAATTCACCATACTTAGTATGTGGATAATCAATCCTAACCTTTCAATTACACGCCCTAGTATAGGCACCTCTCCTGTGAGTTTGGCCTCCCAACCATGACCAACTGTCATCTTGGGAACTGCACAGGTGGACAATCTTAACAAGGTAGCCTCAGCTCAAGCCTTGGCAGCAAGGGAACCCATACTAAGGTATATAAATTTCCAGTCAAGCCCTATCCAATTTTTAGGTATCGTGGTTGTACGGTAAAATTGGAATGGTATCGCATCCAGACAACCATCAGTTTTATAAAGGGCTAAGGCTCATGCCTTAACATTTTCATCATCAAAGTCATCTGGTGTTCAAGAACACATGTCAAAACATTTCAGTAGAATGACTGATCATTCTAAGGTTTTCATAACCATTTCCACCAAGTAATCGCATCTAAAGTTGATCAAGTTTTATGCTTAGCACTAGCATCTACAAGTGGGGGTAAACACTAATGAGGGGTGGTAATCAGGTGTGAATGATCTAAGTTCAATCTCATGCCTTATGATGACATCAAGATTATATAACTTAGGCCAAGTTTTATGCTCTTTATGCTACCTTCAATGTCTCGCTAGAATCTCTAATTCACTAAGTAAACTCTAGGAGAAAGCTTTGATAAAGAAATAAAGTACTAAGCTTGCAAGTAAAACTAGGATTGGGTATCATCAAATGTGTCTAACCAAGCATGCTTAATGCATTTCATAGGTTATCTAACTTTCATAGTTGCAAGGGTTAGCTTGCTTAATTTGGAGCTTGCAA
The DNA here is from genome assembly GCA_916181665.1 of Avena sativa. Taxonomy (NCBI): domain Eukaryota; kingdom Viridiplantae; phylum Streptophyta; class Magnoliopsida; order Poales; family Poaceae; genus Avena; species Avena sativa. The sequence goes on from OV702281.1 coordinate 260,313,818, forward strand.
GTATTGGCTTGCATAGGTAACATGCAAGTAGTAGCTTGCAATGTTGCAAGTATAGGCTTGCCTTGTGCAGAGCAGTGGTTGAAGTTTTCCTCGGCTTCTTCCTCGTAGTATCCTTCTTCCTCCTCGTATCCTTGGTCAGTACTATCGTCTATAAATAAATACAAGGTACACAATCACCACACAATTCTTAACTACTCTATTTAGCACACAAAGGTTCACACTAGATGATCTAGCATCATCACTATTATTACAAAGATTAAAGCACTTGTCTTATTTATTTCATTTTAGAAAAGTAATTTCTACTCATTGAAAAACTACTTAAGATTTAATATTCTCCAACTCAAACATGGGATCATGTTGACACATGTCATCACCACACATTTCAGTACATGGGAATGTGATTTAAAGTGGTGTCACAATTTAATAAGGTTTAACCTTTTTATTTTTAATTAACTAAAATGACTAGAATGGCCTATGAAGCATTCTTTTATTACTTGATCATTGTTTCTGCAAGTAAACCTATATATTTTATATATTCTGAAAGGTATGGTTAAATGTGATTTTTGAGAGTTGGAATCAACTCAAAAGCTTTCATGGTTGAATTTTGAAAAAAAATTGAATGCAGAAAAGCTTCTGCCTTGTTATTTTTACCATGGGTGATCTAAAAACTTAAATGGTTTGAATCCAATGGGCTTGGATTAAGCATTCCAGTATCTTTCAAAGAAAATTAGTTTCATGCATTTTGGTTCAGTGAATCGAGTTGGGTTGATTTTTGAATCTAGGAACAAAACTGAGTTTGAAACTAAATGAATAAACATAAGTTTGAATTGCTGGGTCGCGCGGGAGTTTAACTGGGCCAGCCCACTACACACAGCATATGCGCGGGCTGGTTAAGTGAACGACCCCACTCGTTAGTGAGACAGCGAGTGGTGAAGTGGTATGGGTGAATCTAGACCGTGCGATCTAACTCTAATCCTAGTGAGACAGCGAGTGGTGAAGTGGTATGGCGGACTCTGGTGAAATTCCGGCCACCTGGTGCTCACCTTGCTTCGAGGGTGAGTGGGTGTGATCCGGGAGAGGTGGGGAGTGAGATGGTGTGCTCAAATCGAATGGGGGTGACCTACTTTTATAGTGCCTGAAGGGGACCAACGGGCGCGGGCTGGGCTCGTCGTGGTCGTCGGCACAGAGTGCTAATGGCATGGGTGACGATAGGGGACGGTGCGTTGCCTCCTAGCGAAGCTCAACGGCTTGATGGCGAGGCGTGGGGCGATGCAAAACGGTCGAAACATCACGGCGCTCTAAGCGGGTCCGACGGCAATTTTAATGGCGCATAGCGTCCATGGTTCATGCAGTGGTGAATGGGGTTGTCTGGGGGGTTGCTGGGGTGCTAGCGATCACACACGCAAGCGGCGAGGGCGGCGCGCATTCTGTGGGCTCGTGTTGCTGATGGCGCACTGGCGCTCTCTCGGCACACACGCAGAGAAACTGGGCGCGAGCTTTTCGTGTGGTCCAGTGGCTGGCAAGGCTCGAGTGTTGGGAAAGGGGTGGCGGTGGACGGTCGTTAGTGCTCCAGACAAGGTTGGCGGAGCTAGAGCTTCTCCTAGCTCGCTGGTGACATGGGGGTGGCAAGGGTTCTCTCGGTATGGTCACCATTGATGGCTATGCATGCTCACAGTGGTGCTAAGGCTAGTTAAATTAGTTTGATCATCTATTTAGAGTGTAGAGTGAGCTAGAAAGGGGACAAGGTTGGCCACAATCACTGCTCCTAATAGTGTTTGATGTTTGTTTGTTTGTTTGCAGATCACAAGGTGTTTGATGAAATGGCCGAAAGAAATTCAAATTTTAATTTTGGATTCAAACTTGGTGGGTGTGTTGGTTACATACTAGGGAGTCTCTGGTTAGTGGGATTTGTCAAGTGGAAGTGGTTTGGTTGGGTTTTGAAAATGCGTGATCTTCAATATGTTATAGATTCAAATTTGAACTATAATTTGAATGTGGTTGCCAAATGTTTCTGTAAGTTTGAAATCTGGTCTTTGATTCACTTTTACTTGGTCTTGCAAGGGATGAAAAGAAATGGAAAAGTTTCTGTTTCAAATCTTGGACTAGAAACACTCAAAGTGGCCTAGTGAGCAAGATTGGCAAAAATGACCATTTGCTTTATTTTTTTTGATTTTGCTTTTCTCTTGATTTGTTTCTGCTTGGAAATGTTTTAGATGATGTTATTTTCATCTTTTAAATATTCCTTGCTATTTAGGCTAATCACACAAGTACATTTATGCATTCATATAATCATCACCTACACACATGCATTCATATGATTTTTATTTAATAAGTTTTTTGTTAACCCTAATTTTAGTGATTAAAATTTGATAATCATGATCAATATTTTTGGGATGTTATAGATCATATCATAGTATTCATTACAACAATTCATGAATACCAAGTTAAGTACATAACTCAAGTAACGAGAATTCAATAACTAAATCTTGCTCTCTTTTATTCTTATCCATTTATACCATGAGGATCATGGTAATACTTAACCCTAACTCTTTAGTTATATTGAGTAGGAAGGAAATCAAGTCAAGACTATTTACTATATATCCTTATTTCCACACCAATCCTTATCATCTCTATTGAATCTTATCCTAATATCTATTGTTCATCAATATTGAGTAATCAACTATTGATCTATCAATTCTTATCCTAGTAATTCTTGATCTATCAAATCTTGTCCTTGTTATAGCATTCACTCTAAATCCTTTAGAGAAAGAAGTAAGAAGAGGTAAGTGGTAATGCTAGTTTTAGATATCATCTATAGGATGGGAGTGTTTGAAGAAAATCAAATCAATATGATAATTGATGGAGTTAACTCACTCCTGAATGCAATAGAAGAGTTATCAGAAATAAAGATATATGTGGTAACAAAGAGGATTCTAAGGATGAATTTTGAAGATAGTTACCAAGGATTAATCCTATTGGAACAAGTAGGCAAAAGCAATGAATAATATCTCTTAGTACAATAGAAATACTAAGAAGATAATTATAATACAACTGTAATGTTGTATTGATGAAAGCCTTGATTAGCCAACTAGAAACCTAATCCATAAATGATCAAAGGATTATAATGATTATGCATAAGTCACTAAGAGTGGTTGATTATATGATGTATAAGTGACATTGGTAGATAGAACATGATTAAACCCTAGTATAGATATGTTATCCTAGGTGAATCATGACAAGTCACAATGATATGATGTGAAGTTGGAATATAAGATACTGGAGATAAGTAGAGATAAGATAGAATGATTAAGCTGATGTTAGAGCAACATTGAGTTATAGAAGTAGTGTTACTCCCCTTAGAGAACAGTAAGAACCTGAGTAAAGTAGGATTTGATATATACATCTATTGGAGTAATATTAGTGATGAATGATAAAGGAAGAGTATGAATGGAGTTAACAGTAACCACTTGTTGGATTGGAGATTATCATCGGTAGAGTAGTTTGATTTAATCAAGTGTAGATATGAGAAGATTATGAAAAGCTTTTGAGACAAGCTTCTGAGATTTATAAGTGAGATTACAAAGTAATTGTGAAGTAAGAGAGTAATCAATCAAGTGGACTTGAACTCATTAGAATCATTCTAGAGATGAGAATTATCTCTATGAGGAGATCATATAGGCTCATTGGATTTACAAATTGATTTAGGAGGAGAAATTATTAATAAGATTATAATTGGTAAAGCTCATCATGTTAACACATGACGATATATGTGAAGTAGTAGTATATCTAGGAAAGGAATTCCTCAAGTAGGAAACAAGAATTATGAAATAGGGAAAGTAAGAATTCCTAAGAAACTATTAACCGAAACTATATCACTCCATATCAAAATCATTATGTATATTACTTTTCCAAAACCTAAACAACTACTACAAGGTAAATGAATTACCTTTATCATATAAGTAATGCTAATTAGCAACCATTACATGTTAATTTATCACTAGGAGTCAACCACACTAATAAGGAAGAAACTATTTAGAATAATAGGTAATCCTTGGTTGCTTGAGTAGATCAAGTAGAATTGCTCCTACTTCATATCATTATAGAAATGTATATAGATAAAACCAATACTTATGGAGTATTAAAGATAGGAATTATTGCTAAATATTCTACCATAGTTCTATTGAAAATCACTTATAAAAATCTTTGCCACTTCCAAACATCTAAATCATATGTGCCACATAAATGGAAATTGCTATAAACCATTATACCCTAATATTATATCCATATATTAGCCACACTTAAGAAATTAGTGAATAACTAGTTCAAGAAATTATCTTTGCATATTTTAAAAATAAGTAGGGTGGTTAGGATTCACCTATTAGTGGATTTTTAATAATAGAATTTACCATTTTAAGAACCTTAATAATTAAATCATCTTATATAATGATTGTTATATAATAATAAATATGATATATTCTATGCATATCCTTAGCTATCTTAAACCATTACCATTACATCCATTAAGAGGAAATAAAAAATCATTTTTTGGAACGATTAAAAAATCATTTTATAATATCTTATTACAAAAGGTAAATCCATAAAATCGTAAGTGATAAATTTTTGCAATCAATAAAATAGTTTCCTATTAGTTTAAATTTATGATAAATCATGAAAGGTACCAAAACCACTTAGTTTCCAAGATTCTTGCAATATTTAATGTGTTCCATAAAATTCTGGATGTTTAAATCCTCATAAAAATTCATATTTGAAAAGGTTTACTAAGACAGAATTAGAAAAGGCAAGAGAAAAAGAAAAACAAACCAGTAGCACCATCCCATGGCCTAGTTCATCCTCGCAGCTATTTGTCGCCTGCGTGCAGCCACATCACCCCTTGCCTCTCCAAAGCCATCGTTCTCTCTAGCCCTATCTCTCTTCCTCACCCAAAACCTAGCTCGCTGATGTTCGTCGTTCCGGCCATGTCCAACCACCCCTTGCCTCTTTGAAGCCATCGCTGGAAGATCCGTCATGTCCTTGTTCACCTTGGACCAAGCACGACAGCTGGCCCACCGTGAATCGTGCGGAATCAAGCGTTGCCTTTTGTTGGGCATTGAGGCCATCATCGTCGATTCGCCGTCATCATGCCTTCCCACGCCTCCTCGACCTCTCCATTGTCACCAGGGTGAGCTCCTGAATCTTCTAGTACTCTCCAATCCTTTCCTCTCGATGTATATCGTCGTCCCGCTGTGCACCGCCGTCGGCCACCACGGTTATTGGTCGCCGGAGTATCTCCGATGACCAAAAGTGGGCGGCGCCACCACTACTAGGTTCCTCATGTCGTCCTCTTTCCAACGATCCCAACAACATCCACGTGCATGCATCCAATCGAGGGATTCGGTTTCGATCTGAGAGGATCATTCCGTGTGACGTCATCTCGACGTCATGCTCACGTCATCCCACACCTAATAAACCTGTTTGACCATTCCATGCCTACGTGGCATGCCGACGTGTCTCTGACCCCACGGGTCAGTGACCTAGAGTAGGTTTTGACTATGTGTAAAAAGTAATTACTTATTTAGAATATAATTTAGGAAATGAATAAACTTTATAAATTCAATATCTATTGTTTTATAATTTAGAAAAATGTGCTTAATATATGAAAATTTACAGAAACAAAATATACAACTTAAAACTATTACCATATATTATTGTGTTAACTATTTAAATAATTATTATTTAATAAGGAATCTAAATAAATAAAACTTTGAAAATTCATATTTTAATAATGGTAAATGAGAAAATTATAAATAATATACTAAATATCTTAGAAAAATAAAAACTAAAGTGTAAAACTATAAGCATAAAATAGCATATCACTTAACTAAATATTTATTATTTATTAAGTGTTTATAAAGTAATAAATCTTATAAAAATCATATCTTAATATTTAAAAATCACAAAAATATTTTGAATATTCCAAAATGATCACAAAAATAACATCTACATGTTAAAATTATAACATTCCACTTAAGGTAAATAAACAAATTAACACTCTATTAACTTGAATTTAAACCTAATTCCTTAATTTATAATTCATATAAGGCATAAATAAAATTTGGTAATATTTCTATAATTAACCAGTTGAGGTCTAAAAATAGTATTAGTTTTAAGTATTGATAATATGCGGTCAAAATAGTTCAAAACATTTTAAATAGAATTTTATTGAATATAATTCACCTATAAGTGTATATTCTTTTCTAAAAGGATTCTTATAAAATTATAAAATCTTCAAGAATAATATTTTTAACTAAATAAAAAGTTTTACCATTGTTTCAGACACAAATTTTTAAAATATATTGTAAATCCAAAGATAATTTATAAGTAATTAAATAATATTGTTCCCTTTTTTACAAACCATAACCACTCATTTATAAAGATATAAATGATCCCATTCAATCATAAAATTAAGAAACCACTACTCAAATGGAAGTAATACATTCTTAATTAACATTAAAGAAAAATTATGAATTGAACAAATTATAAGACCATAGAATGACCAAGATAGATAAGTCCCAACTACTAGTAAGGTCCTTATTAAAATGAATTAATTGTTTCTTACTTAAGAACCATAACTTGTAAGAAAACCTAAGAATGTTAACTTAAAATTTAAATGATTTTGTTTGGTTAAGTAAGATTTTCTTCAATATTTATTCTTTTAAAACACATTATAAAGCAAGACATAAACATCCCTATAAAGGCCCTAAATGATAAAGAATCCTTATATAAATAGTCCTTGAGTAGCATTCCAACCTTGAGTGCTTTATTATTGTATGCTATTTATTATACTTACATGTTGTTTCACACACAACACTCACAAGACTTAATAAGAAGCATAAGTGTGAAACCTAATCTAAAAGAATAACACATCCTAAAGAAACCATATCCAATTTCCAAACCCTAGATTAACGCTTGTCCCGAGGATTCGAGTTTATCAAATTGCATTACATTACTTATGCATAATAGCATCTTGCTTCTTTAAACATTAGTCCTTACCGGACCAATGATGTTGTTTTCAGATATTGGATCTTATATTGTCTCGAAGACCATGTGTGCATAATCTTGCAATCACAAAAGGCAAGTTCACACTTGCTCATGTTATTTGGTTATTTTCTATAAAATATTTTGCAAATCCAGTGTTGTCATCACATGTATTTCAAAAAGGTCAGAAAACACTATTTTCATAATAATATGATTATAGGTTATTTACCAAGAGGTAATAACCTACTATGAAAGTTCCGGTGGTAAAGGAACATATTATCTAGGACTTAACAACCAATGTCGTCAGTGATTCTTGCATTGTATATTACGCATTAACCATGAGATTTGGAATGGGACGGAGAAGTCAGCTGTATCTTCTTCCTCTCGCATGTAGCCAGATGTGCGGGTCGTGCCTATTATCCTTGTAGCGTGCATTAATTGGTAATTCATACAAGATATGCAGCATATGGGTGGGAACCCTCAACGTCCCACGATAGTTCTAGCATCTGAATGGTTTGTACTAACCATTACCATAATTCAATATGTGGGCATGTCATACACCAAGGAGACACGCGGGGTCACGAAGGGAGCAGTGATTGGCTTGGATCATCTACTGGGCCCCACATCATGGAATTGTGGACGAGAAAGATTGCCTGGTTGTGCAATAAGGATTTGATCTCTCATGCGTAAAGTTACGCACCTATGTAGAGTGTAAGAACTGTAACTTGTTACTCCCTGTTCCAGGAAGGAGCTGCGAACTCTGCAGGAAAGGAACACCACGAAAGTTGTGGTAAACCTTTGAAGGCTGACGGATATAGCATTTCAGAATAAAAGAAACCTTTGAAGAAATGTTTATGAAAACCTGAATTGCCTATGACCTATGGTCTGAGGCTGTAGATATAGTGCATCATACACTCCTTTTTAGTGAACTTGCTGAGTACGCTCGTACTCAACGTATCTTCTCAACCCTTGCTAGATTCTGAAGCCAATACAGACGATGTCTACATCAAATTATGCTTATGTTATACAATGAAGTCAACAGAGTCAAGATAAATGTCAAATAAAGTGAATACAAAGTTGTTGATTAGACAGAAGTATAATCTCTAGCATAGAACCTACTTATGTAGAGTATTGCAATAGTAGCAATGCAAGCTCAATAGTCAGATATTAGTCTATCAGCATGATAAGTTAAGAGTTGTTATTTTTCAATCTTCTTTGTAAGAAGTTTCTTTCTCTCTCTTTAACCTAGAGTGTTCTCTGGATCTTTTGTAAAGAGTTGAGTTGTAACCTATAGTCATGTCTTGGACCTGATGTGATTCTATTGTACCACTCTGAGGGATGTAATACTAGTGAACGTTGTTTCATTGGTGTTATGTCAACAACTAAAGTGTACTACATCATGCAGTGGTATGCTGGGTCATCGCAGCTAGTATCAGAGCATATTCTTTGACCTTAGGATTAAAACCCTTTAGGAAGATCTATATGTTGGATAGTGACTATAGTAAGCCATATTATCTAAACGAGATATTCTTATGACTTGTGATGAGTATCAACTTGAGGATAACTTTTTCATTGGATGCTTAAATCATCTTTCTTAGGAGTAGTTATCCATCTTATCTCAGTGAAGTGCTATTTAGTGTCTTCCGAAGGAGATATAACCCACCTAGATACTTTAGGAAATCCAATTGGTCGCAGTAGAGTTGGATCCAGTTTAGTATGTTAACTGAAGTAATATGAATGGTGTAGTCTAACCATAGAATTGAAGGTACATAGTAAAATCGTGTTGTTAATTGATAACAATAGACTATATAATGAAGACCATAGAGCGTGAATAGATGTCATGGGTAGTAAATCATGTGGGATTCACTTTAGAATTCTCCGTGATGGAGTGGATTATGTTGAAGATCAATGATAGTAAAATGAGAAGTAAAGTCATCATAGTGAGGTTAATTCTTAAATCATGATAAATAGGTAAAACATAACAAGGTCATTGTGATATTAGCTCTAAAACAATGATGTAAGTGTAAGTATGTTAAGTACTTAGTAGTTAATCTTAAAATAAAGTAAGAAAAGAACAATGTAGAATCATGATAGAAGGAATAGCTGTTAAAAATTATTCGATAAGCTTTAGTTTTAGGTATTAAATTCATTGTTGTCAGTCTTTCCGAGATATCATGTAAGATTATTTAATAAATAAAGAAAGGTTGGTTATAGTTAGTCATTTTGAAAGTGAGACAAAAGGTTAGACGAAACCAAAGTAAGACCACTTTGCTTAAAATTATCCTTTTACGGTTGAGCAATTTGGGTAAATTATGAGACAAAGAATAGTTTGACCCTATGTGCTAAGTATCACGAGGTAAACCTATATGAGGAGGTGTCATATACTACACAACTAAGCCTGAATTCTAGAGATATTATACTCAATTACTATATTCCGGGCTTAGAATATTGTGTGTTATATGTACCACATTTGGATTTATTGGTTTTTCTTGGATGTTCTTGATTGAATAGATCTATACATGAAGTTTGACCTGATGTGCAAATGCATGTTGCATCCTCAAGTTATTACTTGATGTTATAGACCTAGATAGAAAAGAACAAGATGAAGACCTACATGAAGAGTGAAGCCAATAATAAGGAGTATTAACACAATTTGAAGGATGGTTCAAGTTCATATCATTATTAGTCAGCAACAAGAAGGAAGATTAGGATAGAAAATCTATGGAGCAACAAGAAGTGATAAACCTTAGTTCACACAAAGTTGGTGATGTTGCTAAGGAATTAATGAAGTAGTCATACCAGGTTCATGGAAGTATCCTGAATAAGTCCAAACAAGTAGTTTTGGAATAAAATAGTATTCAATCTCTGATAATTCAGAGAGAATGTCAGTAGTACATTGGAAACCTTAGGGTAATCCATCCACCTTAGGTTGGTCCGCAGCTGGTATTAGGTTCACTTAGTTAACCAGATCATCCTAGTATGTCCTAAAGAGCATAAAACTTGGCCTAAGGTAAGAAAGACATAAAAGAGTATGAAATTAAAACGGTCGTCTTTCGTGGCGCTTCATGAAAAAATACCTACCAAACAGAGAATGTCCAAATAGCAAGTAAGTCAAATAATGTTGGAACATTCACTTTGTAGATCCACAATTGTGCGAGTATGCCATAAGTTCTTTCATGATACCTTAAACAGGTAAAGTATAAGTTAGACAAAGACCAACATTCTAGTTATAAATCCAATGGTTACTATATAGGCACTTTAGAGACTATTAGAAATCCCCAAGGGGGAGAGTAAGCAGTAAATGGAAGTATTGTGTCACATCCCAAAATTTTCCAAATTTTGAAATGTGAAAAATAAATAAACAAATAATTAATTATTGAAATTTAGGGTGAAAAGAAACTTTTTGCATCTAAATGGAAACATCAAAACCCTTCTTGAACAAAATTTGAATGAAAAGGGAATCCAACAAAATTTCAATCAAGTGAAATGCATTCATCAGTGAATGTATCCTGAAATTTAAACACTTGGAAAAATAAACCAAAACACTAAAACCCCAATGGAAGAAAATCATTTCCAAGATCTCTCTAGGACTATGGATTTGATCCATATAAAAATCTATCAACAAACATTTATTAGCGATAAAAAATGATAAACAAAAATATTATAAAACCATAGAAATTGGTTTCACTCAATTTGGAAACATGGATAAAAACTTATGAATTTAATAGGATAAAGAAAATAAATTCCTAAGCTAATAAAGCTTCTAGCTAAAAATCTATACCAAATCTTGACAAAAATAATCCTAAAAGGATTTGAAAAGATAAAAAAATATTAAATAAAATTATACAAATTGGAATCACCAATTTTGGATCTATAAATATAAAGATATGGATTTTATAAGATAAATAAAGAAATAGTTAAATAAGGAATATTTAAAAGACAAATTTAATCTTTGCCAAATCCATAAACAAATGGAAAGAAAGTTTATTGAATAATAAAAAGGAATAAAAGGTTATTTAAATAAAATCATAAGGATTAAATCATAATAAATTTTATTTAAATAAAGACAAATTGCCTAAACTAAATAATAAATCCCAAGAAAATTATTTAGAAGACAATTTGAAACTTGAATTAAATCCAGAAGAAAATGGAACAAAGATAATCCAAATCCTGATAAAATAAAGGGATAAAGAATATTCAAATAAAAACATATGGGATTAAACCATATTCTAATTATGTTTAAATGGAGACAAATCCCTAATATAAATGATTAATTAAATCATGAGAAAATAATAAATTGGAATTTTCCCAAGTGGAATAAAAGTTATCTAATGGGAATAAAAGAATTATTTGAATAAAATTTATATGGTTTTAAAACCATATTTGATTTTATTTGAATAAAGAAAAATGCCCAATTTAAATGAATATTAAATCATATTAAAATGTTTGAAATAATTCAAAGTGAATTATTTAAACACACTGATGAATAAATAAAACCTACTGGAAAAGGTTTAAGAAACATTTGAATTTAAATAGATATTTCAATAAAATGAATTGGAACCATATTTAAAATCCAATTTAAATAAAGACAAATGTCTTTTTTAATTAACTAATAAACCATAAGAGAATATAAGAAAATATTCTAAAATGAATTATTTAAATACATTAATAAACAGATAATATCCTACTGAAAAGATTTAGAAAAAGTTTGATAAATAAATATGAATTCAAATGAGTGTTTGAATTTGAAAACAGAAAATAGAAACATAAAAAGAAAACAGAAGAAAAAAATAGAAATAGGTCGACCCAACTAAACCCTACCCAACTTCTAGCCCAACTAGGCCCATTATCAGCCCACCCGGGGAAACTTCCCTCTCGGTCGTTCTTTTCTCACCCCCAGCTCTACCCTCAACCCCGCTGACACCCCAGCCCCATGCCAACCTAGCATCGTCGTCTCTACCCCGCGACCCATTCCCCTCACCTCGCTTCCGCTTCCAGCGCCGATTACTCGCGTTCAATTCACCTAAATGTCGCGCGTGAATTCCTCCAGAGACCACGCACGTTAAATCGCCCCTCTCTTTCCCCTCACTCTCCACCTCCTCTCCGCCCCAGGGCTGCTCTAATTTTGAACCGCACCACCACTGCTCCGACGACACTCTGGCCACGATTCCGGCCAACCTAGACCCCCTCCTACATCCTAGCTTCTACGGGCCTGTTCACCAGCACCAGGCGCACCTTCCAGTAGCTGTAGCTCGCTCGCCCACGCCCTAGAACGTCGCCTTCGACGACGCCAACCCGTCATTGTTTTCTGCTGCAACTCCGGTGAGTCCTAGCCCTCAACCCCGTGCGTGCCTCGACCTGTGACTCATGCTATTTTGTTTGCCTATGTCCTGTGAGTCTCCAGGTGCTCTCCAATCATCTGCGCGTGACCTAAAAGCTTGTCTCCAACAACAACAGGACATGGCCGCCGCCAGGAACGACTCCTGCGAGCAATCGTCGTCGAACCCGTATGCCCCCCTTCCCTCCTGCGACCACCTCGAGCATCAACACGTCGTCACGAACCTAGTGAGACCTGTCCCCCTCTCCCTTGCTTCCTGGTTATGCCGGACCATCGCTGACAGAGTCGCTCCGCCGCTCGCCGTTACCCAGCGTCGCCAGTTCTTGGCAAAGTGCTGAGAGCTATCAGATCTAGATCGTAGGGATACAATAGAATGACTTAACGAAGAGGTACGAGCTAATATGTGCCGTGCATTGTTAGTTAAATCTAACGGTCGGTAATGTGCGATCCGTGCAAACCGGTATGCTCCAATAGAAACAAGACACGTGGCCTGAATCTGTCTGTTTAAAATCCAGAAAATGAATTAGATTGATTAAACTTATAAAATCTATAACTTTTAATCTACACGTCCAAATTTACAAATTTTATATCATTGGAATCAGGAAGAAGAAATCTTTGCAACCATGCCCTTAGTTTAGTATTTTGCTTCTGGAAAATTTATTGTTTTTGCACAAACATTATTAGGACTATTTTGTGTATAAAATTTATTCTAGAAAGGATTTTTGAGTAAAATCTTTTGCAAATGGTTTGTTTTGAACCTACTGAACATAAAAACCAACTTTTGGATTTAAAAGTATATTTTGTGACACTAAGGAAATATTCCTTGAATACAAGCATTTCTAGTAAAAAAATGTTGATTATGTTTTAAAAATAATTTTTGAGTAAAGCCATTTGCAAATGGTTTGATTTAAACTCTCTGACCCTAAACACTAACTTTTGGATTTATAATATATTTGATTAACATTAGAAAATTATTACTATGATTTAAAGGCATTTATAGTAAAACAAAATGATGCTTTGACTTAAAAATGATTTTTGGGTGAAACCTTTTGTAAGTGGATTTGTTTTAAACAATTTGACCATAAACACTAACAAATTGTGTTTAAAAAATATATTTGTCAAGCACTATAAATTATTACTTTGATTTAAATCATTTCTAGCAAAACAAAAATGATTTAAATGGCCCATTTTCACTAACTTGATTTTAAATGGTTTTGCCACTTTTATAAATGACCAATAGGTGTTTTAAAATGTTTATAGCTTACTAGAAAACACTTTTGCCAATAGAACAATCTTTTGCATGCTTGCATGCATTGCTTTGTTTTTATTATTTTATGTTACGAATTGTTTGAATGCTAGTTTTGAATTTGTGCCTTGATTGAATTGTAGTGAACTTTGAAGAGTTTGACATTTGCAAGATCAAGGATTGAACCTAGTTTCTCTACTAAAAAGGAAAGTGGTGCTTCATACTTTTTGTCCTATTATTTTCACTATGCATTAGTGATATTTTGAGTAGGAATTGCATGAAATTTTTACTAAGTATGCTATGGCATGGTAAATCATAATAGATGATGCCTTAGTAGAATTTCCCTAAGTTAAGATCCTTGCTACTATCATGCTTAGCATAGCTAGTAGAAAACAAGGGTGGATTATATTCATGATATGAAATATTTCTATGTCTATGACTTATGTTTTGTTTAATAAAACAACTATGTGAATGCATCACCTGGGTGGAATGGTGAGAATGGATTTATGTTGAGTGGTTACATAGGGCTAGTAAACTGGCAAAAACTTGTGTATCACACTTGTGGAAAGCCACCCAGGAACAAAGAGATTTGAGATGTCAAATGTTGAGAAGCTTCAAGTGCAGCCACATGGCATTATGGGCTCTGCCTAGATCATATAGGTTGCAATAACTTAGCCAGATGGACAGAAGGTGGTAGGGGTGATAGGATGGAGCACGTCCATTTGGTCTAAGGGAAGGCTTCTGAAAGATCTTGTCTCGATGCATGTGGAGTCTTGTGGGGAAAGTGCACCACCTCTCGAGAGAGTAAAATCTAAGTACTTAGCCGTGTCCCCGGCAATGGAAAATTTGAGCATAAAGACATGGAAGCTATCAAGGATCTCCTCATCCCAATTTCTAAGTTAAAAACTTGTGATTGAACAAGGGTTAAAGGATCACCAATATTTATTGGTAGATGCCTTGGCTGATTTTGACACACAAAAACTTAGTGTTTTCAAATCATAAGGAAAATCTATTTTGAGCAAAGCAAGCCTAAGCTCCACTTAGCCAAATGCATATAGATGATAGATACCACAATTCTACCATAATATAACTTGCCAATACAATTCAAATGTATTGATGTCACATCCCAAGATTTTGGAAATTGGGGCTAGAATTTTTTTTTGCATTTGCATGACATTTATCAGCCTTGCATTGCATATTTACATTAAGAAAAAAATTCTAAATAGAAATAAAGGACTAAAACCCTAAATAGTATATGCCACTTTGTTCCTAAAATGAATTAAATTGGCTTTATAAAAACCTACTATTGCTAAGGCAGTGATTATTGCTAAATTATAGCCTAAAAGGATCCAAAAAATATTACAAAATTTTAGAAACAAAATAGAGCTCATTTGGAGCTATTATAAAAAAGTTATGGAATAAATATATAGATAAAATGAAATATACAAGGATTTATAAATCCATTACTTGCAAACTAGTAAAAATATTACAAATATGATCCTACAATGATCTATTTGATTTTAGAAAAATTTAGAAACAAGAATCATATCATTTGGAGTTCGTATGCAAAAGATATAGAGTAAATACCAAAATAGAAAAAGAAAGGAAAAAAAACTAACTGGGCTGGCCGAGCCAGCCGGCGGCCCAGCAAGGACGGACCAGCCAGCCACGCGCGTACGTGATGTCTTGTTTGCTTTAATTTTCGTGCAAATCAGTTTTTTTCAAACCTATATCTATTCAAACTCTTATAACTTTTAATCTACAACTCCAAATCGACTTCCGTTTGTTTCTTCTAGTTTCCTACTCCAAGACCTATCTCTACACCATCCTAAATATTTATATAAACACGTGGAGCCACAGCTGTACGAGTTTCACTTCTCGAAATCCCGAATCTACACATGCCCGAATCTTATTTTGTTTATTCACCCATCTAGACTTCGTAGTTTGCCTTCGGCCAAAAAACGAAAGTTGTAGATCTCGTCGAAATCTTTCAATCCCGACAAACCTCACCTCTTTTCATCCACCACAGCCGGAGAATTTTTGCATCGCAATATTTCAGATATGACGGTGTAAATCGAAGATGTACTCGCGCTCGTTTCTTCAAATCCAAATTCATTTGGTGAGAAGGTAGGACTAATGATTCCCCATAACTTTCATGTTGTAAGTTTTTCAATTTGACCTATGATTTGTCTCTCTAATACAGATCTATTTCTTGTCTATTCTGAGCCAAAATCGGGTCAATCTCCTCTCCTAACCACTGGATCTCATTCCAACGTCTAGGATTAGATCGATTCCATGAAGAGGTACGAGCCAACCAGATCTCGCCACGTGTCAACGCCAGGTCGGCCCCGTGTCCCAGTCAGCATAGAATATTTCCAGGGAATATTCCCTGTATATTTGAAATTGAATTTAATTTGCAAAAAATTGTGCAAACTTGGAAAAATCATATAAAAAGATTCGTAGATCCAAAAATAGAAAATAATATATCAATGGATTAAGAGAAATGTGTAGAATATTAATATTGCATTAGATTCAACCTTTATAGTATGCGTTTACTGCAGTAACTTAATTAGTTTTAATGGTCTTTTAGGTTAATAAATTCATAGGAAATTATCTATAACTCCGAAAAATATGAACAATATATCCATTTGAAGCTACTATATGTAGATTAATAATATCTGGTTGGATCCAGCTTTTGCCGAATATTTACCCCGTAGAAATTTAATTAGTTTTAATGGCTTTATAAATCATTAAATTCATAGTAAATTAATTGCTTGTCACAAAAAAATAAATGATATACCGATGGAAATCTGGTTCCATGTAGATCATCAATATGTGAATGGTTCAGGCAAATACTATAAGGTTTCACAGCAATTAAATAAGTAGATTAATGGCTTATTTAGAGTATTAAAATCATAGAATTCGAATACTGCTCAGAAAGTTACAAATAATATGTCCCTGGAATCACAATTTCGTGGAGATTACAGATATAATTTTAGTTTGATTTGTAGGCAACAGAAACTATATGAATCATTCTAAACCTATTAAACACTATTTAAATCATACAAAAAGATCTGTAACTCCGATTAGGGTGAATCCAATGCCTACTGGTTCGTATTAACGTCCTCTATCCAGTAAACCCAAGAAACAAATTTAATTCGACAGTTAGAACAGGCGTTACAACAGAACTATTAAAAACCCTATATTGGTAAGTAATTATTAATAACAAGTACTCCATTGCATTAACTGGCCTCTTGCATGCATCATATACTTCAGTATTGTTTAGAGAACTAAAGTAACAACCATTGTGACTTATTAAATTGTCATGCATACATTTGTTGCATTTTTTGATCTCTATGTGCTATTGTTTATGATTGTATGCAATTGTTTGCTCGATAGACTGTGAGGAGTGCAACGTGTGTGATTGCAACTACTATGATTGCAAGTGTTGTGGTTATGACGAGTACAACCATTATATCTATGAGGATTGTGAGGATTATCTAATCGACTACATCTACAACAAAGGAAAGTAGAGCTATCATAAATGTCCTAATATTTTCCTATGTATGTAGTATGATTTTCAGTAGTGATGCATGTGTAGGTGTTTTACTACTATGCTATGCTATGACACCTAGGCATGATAGCCATATCTCCATGACTTGATTCCTTTGATCCATCGTATTGTAGTTGCTTAGCCATGCTTATTATATACGCAAAAGGGAATTCATGATTGATTATGTTATGGAAAAGTTATGTTTTTTTATAATGAAAACAACTGGAATTTAATGAATCTCCTGGGTGTGATGGATTGAAATTTTTGGATGGTTTATTGCGGAAAGCACAAATAGGTTTTAGAGATTGGACAGGTTTCTTGTGGAGTAGCTTCCAGTATAGCCGCATGTCATTATTTGTCATGACTAAGTAGGTTGTGGGAACCTGACCCAACGACTAGCAGATGTAGGGGATGTAGGTTGGTATGGGTCCGTCCTGAGGGCTCAAGGTTCTGCTTCTGAAAGGTTTTGTCTTGGTTTTCTCCCTACCATGGAACAAAATGAGTGTAATGGTAAAAGCGGGTTGACTTGGTCGTGCGGGTAAACTGTACAATCCCTGCAGGGTGTCTAAACTAAGTACTTAGCCGTGTCCCCGGTTATGGACAACTATGAGCAACTGGGTCTGGAACTGTTTGGAAGATCTCACTCATCCCAATTTCTTAATTACTAAAACTTGATGGTGAACATGGGTTTAGGAGCATACGAAAGCTGAACTGTCTTGTTTCTACATGGGTTTATGCTGGTATGTCCTTAGAAGATTGTTTTTTAAGAAAGAAAAGTATTTTGAAAGTAGGGAAAAGTTGTATTGCTTTTAGCAAATGAGCCTGAACTCCACCTAGCCAAATATGCATGTAGTTGATAGATCCTTTGTACTCATTAGTTCTACTTGTCAATACATTCAAAGTATTGACCATTCATGGCTCCAACTTTTCATGTTGCAGGTTATATCGTTTCTAAGAGATCGTTATAGGTCGCGAGACTCCACTCAACGATTGTTCGCCTGTGGCACATTTGAAGGATGGAGATTTACCTTGTATTTGTTTTCCGCTGCGTACTTGAATAAATAATGTAAATTCTAGATCATATTCGTTGTATTTATGATGCACAGTTATATTTGGTATCATTTTGTACTGTGTGTGCCAGTGAACCGATCCAGGGTTTGGCACTATACACATGAACTCAGCCTTATCAGGCGAGGATGTTACAAGATGGTATCATAGCTGTGTGTTGACCGTAGGATCGTGACCTTAGAAATGGATTAGTAATAGAAGACCTCTATTAGGAGAACTATCATATTTTCTACTTACTAGAGTTCTTATATTTCTTGTCTATCTTTTTCAGAACCTCTCCTTATTCAAAAAAAATTGCAGTTGTCCATTCGTTTGATACATGTATGAGTGTTGCCTACAAGTAAAATAAGAAATAGGATGTCACAAGTGAGCATCTCATCATGTTTGGTTAGATTTGGACCACCATACTATATCTCTTTAGGAGATCATCGTTATCGTGTTAGCATATTGATCTTATCAACTTATGTGGTATGACATTATAGGTTGTTTGCTTGGTTGTATTGAGCTATTTTGTCTGATGCTTTATTTAGGATCAGTTAGTTTTGAACTCTAACATTTCTGAAATTTTGATGAGGTTTTTAAATTAGTTTAATGGTGTGAATTGATTGAAATTCGTGATTTTACTGCTGCAGTTTTCTGCATGACCTGTTGTACCGCGCGATTTTTAATATTTTATTGGTAACTCATAAAAATCTAAAAACATATGATATGGAGCGCAATTACCTTTACTATATGCACAAAAATTGTCTAAAATTCCTGACGAGCTTAAGATGCCCAGAAAAATTCGTGAAACCTGTTGTACTGTTTTGACAGATTTTGTTTGTTGTTTATTTGTTGCTTTATTCTACTCTAGTATTGTACCCAACCTTTTCAAACCATTTTGTGGTTATATACTGGTAGTTTTAAACCACTGTAACGTTGTATTGAAAGTGTTTTCTTGTGTGTTGATTGGTTATGATTGTTTGCTTGTTTGTGATATTGATTGCTTCATATAGTTATGGGTAGAAATACTTCTCTTAGTCCTCTTCTATCTATACTCATCTATGCTATCCCAAATAGATGCCACCTCGTCGTCAACCCACTGGGATGGAGAGGTTGATAGCAGCACAGACACAACTATCACAAGTGGTGACTCAATTCCTAGCAAACAACAACAACCCAACCCAAGTGGATGCACTCACTAGGTTCCTGAAACTGAGGCCTGCAAAATTCTCAAGCGCACCTGAGCCTATGATAGCACTTGATTGACTTCGCTCAGTGAATAAGTACTTCGTAACAGTTGGATGCACTGATGAAGAGAAAGTGAGATTTGCTGCTCACTTATTTGAAGGACAAGCAGTTACATGGTGGGATATTTTCCAGATTACCCACCCCATTGATACAGTCACATGGGAGATGTTTGAGGAAGGATTCAAGACAAACCATGTCATGTCTGGAGCTATGAGCCTGAAGATAAAGGAATTCCGTGACCTGTGCCAGCACAGTCACACAGTGTCGGAGTACATAGAAGAATTCACCAATTTGTCTCGCTATGCCCCGGAGGATGTTGACACTGATGATAAAAGGAAAGAGAGATTTCTGGATGGACTGAGTGATGAGCTTTCCGTTCAGCTGTCAGTAGTTTACACTCCCACCTTCCAGGATCTGATGGACAAAGCAAGAATTCTTGAAGAGAAACAAAGTCAAGTTGAGAAGCGCAAGAGAAAGCACCAGAACAACAAGGACAACTCAAGACCACATCGGAAGTTTTGTGCTCTCCATGATGGGAATGTAGGTTCTGAACATCACATGCATGAAGGCAATGGATACGACGACCATGATGGTAATGGACATCAGCACCGTGAAGGAAATGGACGCCACCATAATGCCCACATGAGTCACAACCACAATTCTGAAGGAGGGAATGATCACAACCATGAAGACAACAATGTTGTGGCGCACAACACCAATCTCTTTAGGAAGGATATAATCAAGGTTGGATGTTTCAAATTCAAGCAAAAGGGACACTATTCAAGAGACTTCCCTGAGAAGAAGAAGAATAAGATTGATGGCTACAAGCCAAACCCATTTCAGAAGGGACATATTAATCATATTAGTGTGGAGGAAGTTCAAGGAGACCCTAATGCCATGATTGGTACGTTCCGGCTCAATACCTTTCCAGCACGCATTCTATTTGATGATGAAGCATCACATTCGTTCATATCAAGGTAATTTGTGTATACAAACAAAATTTCAACTGAAATCATTAACAAGCCCATCAAAATAAGCTCTCCTAGTGGAGAAGAGGTAGAAGCTTTTGGATGTCATCAACTGAACCTAAGGATTGGAGTACACAACTTTCCCAAAAGCTTGAATGTGTTGCAATCACAAGGCTTGGACGTCACTCTAGGCAAGGATTGGATGTCTAAGATGAAGGACACATAGATCATGCACGACGAGCAATTTCACTCACAACCCCAGAGGGAAGAAGAATTAGATATAGCACAATAACTGAAGTTGGAGAGGCCAGCTTGAATTCTCTTAAGGGGGTTAGCTCAGAAGGCTTATCCATGGTGAAGAAGAGCTACACCGGACAAGGGGATATCCTACGCCTATTTGCTAGCTATTCCGAATCTCGGGGACGAGATTCATATTAAGGGGGTTAGTCTGTCACATCCCAAGATTTTGGAAATTGGGACTAGAAAAAAAATTGCATGTGCATGACATTTATCAGCATTGCATTGCATATTTACATTAAAAAAAATTCTAAATAGAAATAAAGGACTAAAACCCTAAATAGTATATGCCACTTTGTTCCTAAAAGGAATTAAATTGGCTTTAGAAAAACCTACTATTGCTAAGGCAGTGATTATTGCTAAATTATAGCCTAAATGGATCCAATAAATATTACAAAATTTTAGAAACAAAATAGAGCTCATTTGGAACTATTATGAAAAAGTTATGGAATAAATACAAACAAATAAATATATAGATAAAATGAAATATACAAGGATTTATAAATCCATTACTTTCAAACTAGTAAAAATATTACAAATATGATCCTACAATGATCTATTCGATTTTAGAAAAATTTAGAAACAAGAATCATATCATTTGGAGTTCGTATGCAAAAGATATAGAGTAAATACCAAAATAGAAAAGGAAAAGAAAAAACTAACTGGGCTGACCGAGACAGCCGGCGGCCCAGCAAGGACGGACCAGCCAGCCACGCGCGTACCTGATGTCTTGTTTGCTTTAATTTTTGTGCAAATCAGTTTTGGTCAAACCTATCTCTATTCAAACTCTTATAACTTTTAATCTACAACTCCAAATCGACTTCTGTTTGTTTCTACTTGTTCCCTACTCCAAGACCTATATCTACACCATCCTAAATCTTCATATAAACTCGTGGAGCCACAGCTGTACGAGTTTCTCTTCTAGAAATCCCGAATCTACACATGCCCGAATCTTATTTCGTTTATTCACCCATCTAGACTTCGTCGTTTTCCTTTGGCCAAAAAATGAAAGTTGTAGATCTCGTCGAAATCTTTCAATCCCGACAAACCTCACCTCTTTTCATCCACCACAGCCGGAGAATTTTGCATCACAATATTTCAGATATGACGGTGTAAATCCAATATGTACTCGCACTCGTTTCTTCAAATCCAAATTCCTTTGGTGACTAGGAAGGACTAATGATTCCTCACAACTTTCATGTCGTAAGTTTTTCAATTTGACCTACGGATTTATCTCTCTAACACAAATCTATTTCTTGTCTATTCTGAGCCAAAATCGGGTCAATCTCCTCTCCTAACCACTGGATCCCATTCCAACGGCCAGGATTAGATCGATTCCGCGAAGGGGTACGAGCCAACCGTATCTCGCCACGTGTCAACGCCAGGTCAGCCACGCGTCCTAGTCAGCATAGAATATTCCTAACTTGCAAAAATCATATAAAAAGATTCGTAGATCCAAAAATAGCAAATAATATATCAATGGATTCAGAAAAATGTGTAGAATATTAATATTGCATTAGATTCTACCTTTACAGTATGCGTTTACTGCAGTAACTTAATTAATTTTAATGGTTTTTTAGGTTAATAAATTCATAGGAAATTATCTGTAACTCTGAAAAATATGAACAATATATCAAATTGAAGCTACTAAAATATAGACTAATAATATCTGGTTGGTCCAGCTTTTGCGGACTATTTACCCCTTAGAAATTTAATTAGTTTTAATGGCTTTATAAATCATTAAATTCATAGTAAATTAATTGCTTGTCACAAAAATATAAATGATATACCGCTGGAAAGATGGTTCCATGTAGATCATCAATATGCAAATGCTTCAGGCAAATACTGTAAGGTTTCGCAGCAATTAAATAAATAGATTAATGGCTTATTTAGAGTATTAAAATCATAGTAATTCGAATACTGCTCAGAAAATTACAAATAATATGTCCCTGGAATCAAAATTCCGTGGAGATTACAGATATAATTTTAGTTTGATTTGTAGGCAACAGAAACTATATGAATCATTTAAAACCTATTAAACACTATTTAAATCATACAAAAAGATCTATAACTCCGATTAGGTTGAATCCAACGCCTACTGGTTCGTATTAACGTCCTCTATCCAGTAAACCCAAGAAACAAATTTAATTCGACAGTTAGAACATGCGTTACAACAGAACTATTAAAAACTCTATATTGGCAAGTAATTATTAATAACAAGTACTCCATTGAATTAATTGGCCTCTTGCATGCATCATATACTTCAGTATTGTTTAGAGAACTAAAGTAACAACCATTGTGACTTATTAAATTGTCATGCATGCATTTGTTGCATTTGTTTGATCTCTATGTGCTATTGTTTATGATTGTATGCAATTGTTTGCTCGATAGATTGCGAGGAGTGCAACGTGTGTGATTGCAACTACTATGATTGCAAGTATTGTGGTTATGACGAGTGCAACCATTATATCTATGAGGATTGTGAGGATTATCTAATCGACTACATCTACAACAAAGGCAAGTAGAGCTATCATAAATGTCCTACTATTTTCCTATGCATGTAGTATGATTTTTAGTAGTGATGCATGTGTAGGTGTTTTACTACTATGCTATGCTGTGACACCCAGGCATGATTGCCATATCTCCATGACTTGATTCCTTTGAGCCATCATATTGTAGTTGCTTAGCCATGCTTATTAGATACGCAAAAGGGAATTCATGATTGATTATGTTATGGAAAAGTTATGTTTTGTTATAATGAAAACAACTGGAATTTAATGAATCTTCTGGGTGTGATGGATTGATGTTTTTGGATGGTTTATTGCGGAAAGCACACCTAGGTTTCAGATATTGGACAGGTTTCTTGTGTACTAGCTTCCAGTACAGCCGCATGTCATTATTTGTCTTGACTAAGTAGGTTGTGGGAACCTGACCCAACGTGACTAGAAGATGTAGGGGATGTAGGTTGGTATGGGTCTGTCCTGAGGGCTCAGGGTTCTGCTTCTGAAAGGTTTCGTCTTGGTTTTCTCCCTACCATGGCACAAAATGAGTGTAATGGTAAAAGCGGGTTGACTTGGTCGTGCGGGTAAAGTGTACAACCCCTGCAGGGTGTCTAAACTAAGTACTTATCCGTGTCCCCGGTTATGGAAAACTATGAGCAACTGGGTCTGGAACTGTTTGGAATATCTCACTCATCCCAATTTCATAATTACTAAAACTTGATGGTGAACATGGGTTTAGGAGCATAGGAAAGCTGAACTGTCTTGTTTCTACATGGGTTTATGCTGGTATGTCCTTAGAAGATTGTTTTTGAAGAAAGAAAAGTATTTGGAAAGTAGGGAAAAGTTGTATTTCTTTTAGCAAATGAGCCTGAACTCCACCTAGCCAAATATGCATGTAGTTGATAGATCCTTTGTACTCATTAGTTCTACTTGCCAATACATTCAAAGTATTGACCATTCGTGGCTGCAGCGTTTCATGTTGCAGGTTATATCGTTTCTAAGAGATCGTTATAGGTGGCAAGACTCCACTCAACGATTGTTCGCCTGTGGCACATTTGAAGGATGGAGATTTACCTTGTATTCGTTTTCTGCTGTGTACTTGAATAAATAATGTAAATTCTGGTTCATATTCGTTGTATTTATGATGCACAGTTATATTTGGTATCATTTTGTACTGTGTGTGCCAATGAACCGATCCAAGGATTGGCACTATAGAAATGAACTCAGCATTATCAGGCGAGGGTGTTACAATTGACCCTTGTGGCTGTAACTTATTATGTTGCAGGTTTGTTTGCTGTTAGTGAAGTGTGTTGAATAGGATTACAAGTCTACAACCAACATGATTGCCTGTGGCACTTTGAATATGAAGGACTCCATGCTATATAGATATTTCTGCTGCATTGTAATGAGATAGCCATATGAGCTATGTAAGATGTAATGAATTATTTTATTCCTGGTTATGAAGTTGTATTATGACCTTTGTTTCTTGATATTACATCTTAAACTGTGGATGCTAGCTATTGATCCAGGGACTAGCATTCTATACACAGGGATCTCTACCTTATAAAGGTTGGGACCTCTACATATTGTTATCTGAATCTCCGAGTAAAGGTTGGAGAAGAAGTACTAAACTATGACAACATTAAGATATATTTTCATAAGGTAAAAGAAGTCATCATTATAAAAGTACTTCCAGAAGTATGTCTGGATAAAAGATCGAAGTTTACTTCAAGAGTACTGCTTAGACTTTAAGGTAATTAATAATGAATTTTAATAAGTACTTAAGGTAATAACACAAGATTATCTAAAGCTTGCTAAGATAAAATCTTGAAGGAGATAAAATAGATTAATCCTAACAGACTAATTCTAAAGGAAACAACACATGAGTGATACTTAAGAGGGAATAAAGCACATCTAATTGGACATGATTAGAGAAACAAGAAATTCCAATGGGTATGGACTAAATGTGTTCAAAAACAACCTTCGCAAGGACTACCAGTATAAACCATACTATGACAAACCAAAAATTTAGTTTTTTGGCCACAACTATTGTCTAATAAAATTTAAAACCCTGTTTTAGTGATACTTTCTAGACTGTACATAGTATAGTAAGGAAGCTCGATGATCAAGTAAAGGAGTTAGATTAGGATACCTAATTAGGGAAATGAACTAAAGAAGAGACCCCAATTCAAGGATTTTATAGTAAGGACATATCCCTAGGGGACTATAGTAAAAGAAACTTTGGGATATTTGAGACAACAAGTTGGATTGCAAAGTATGATGAGAATTTAAGGAAAAGATCTGGATATGGGATACTACAATTATTCCCATTTGAGGTTACCATGGAGTTGAGAAATTTCGTAACCAATACAAGTCAATTCCTCATTCTGAAACGCAAGAGAGTACGAATTTCAAGGATGAAGTTTATTTTAAGGGGGGAGTTTGTAATATCCCAGCATTAGAGCTTAGAAATAAGCCGAACTCAGATGTGTGGATTGCATTCATGCATAGAAAAACCGAATAATTTTCGTGCTTTTGAACAAAACTTGTCAAAGTGATTGAAGCATCTCTCAACTTGATGGAATTTAAGTAGATCATCAAGATGACTACGATAAGTTTTAATTTGACCTTTGCTAAGACCTTATTTTTGGTAAAGATCATTTGGTCTAAGGGTAGATCTGTTGGAGATATGCCCAAGAGGCAATAATAAAGTGGTTATTATCATATCTTTAAGTTTATGATAAATGTTTACATCCGATGCTATAATTTTATTAAACGGAAACATTAATACTTGTGTGATTTGTAAACATGTAAGAGTCCCTAGTAAAGCCTCTTGTTAAAGTATCTTGTTGGTTAATATATGATATGTTGGTAATATACCCTAGAGGCTGTCATGTATGATGATGTTCCCATTGTATTCATAAAGATATTAAGTTGTCCTTGTATAAACATCTGATGTGTATCATTGAATATGTGATTCATTTGTGGAACTATGCGTTCATGTTGTTTTTACTAAATATCCTTTGTCATTGAGGTTGTGTTGGACACATAACTTAGACCAATGTGAAAGTCGGCTTGATGACTCGGTTCCACTTGTCATGGGCATGGAGATGCTATTCCTACTAACAGAGATTTGGCTAAAGAGTTTAGTGAGTCGGATTGACCCATATTGAGGTACAACAAAGAAGTTGTCATTTTCCATCTCAATCAATGTAATCCTTAGACCTGAGGTTGTTGCAAAGTTCGAGTTGAGGATCACCGACTTAGGTTCTGTCAAGCACTGATCTGTAACTCGGATGTTATAAAGGCAGAGTTTGGGTCGACTGAGAATCAAGATGCATGATGTGAATAACCAAGATGGGATTTTTCCCTCATACGTCCATTTTGCATCACTATTCTATATCATAATTTGCTGCTAATCATTGATATATTTATTATTAAGAGGTGATACTTATGTTATTTCATCTATTTTTGCATGTTGGATGATTCGTTGAGGATGAACTGCCGGAGTCAGGATTCTGATGGAAAAAGCGGTGTCTAGATGCAATTTTCGCGAAGATCAGAAAAATACAAAAAATATATGGAAAATCATATTTTTCCAGAAGACGAAGGAAGCCCGAAGGGGAGGCGGAGTTGGGCCACAGGGGGCCCACACCCCCCAGGCGCGGGCCACCCTGGGTCGCGCCACCAGGTGGTGTGGCCACCCTGGCCCACTTCCTGCTCCGCCCTGTGCCTATATCTTCCTCTCGAAACCCTAAAGTTCGGGGGGAGACCACCGAAAGATTTGGCCGCCTCTGTGGGGCGGAGACTATAGAGAGATAAAAAGCTCTCCGGCAGACAGATTTCTGCCGGGAAATTCCTTCCCGAAGAGGGGAGATCATCGCCATCAACACTGTCATCAAGCTATAATTCATCGGGATCATCATCATCATCCACACCATCATCTCCAATAGTACCATCATCACCACTCCATCCCGCTATGACAATTGTGTTGAATCTTGCATAGTTCTTAGGGGAAACTTTCCCGGTGTTGATTACTTTTGTAGTTGATGCTTGTGAGTGGAACCATTGAATTATTGTTTATGTTCAGATTGTTATTCATCATCGTATCACCTATGATCTTGATCCATATGATGTCTCGTGAGTAGTTCGTTTAGTTCTTGAGGACATGGGAGAAGTCATGTTGTTAGTAGTGGAATTGTGTTGAGGTATTATTCAATGGTTAATATTTAAGTTGTGGTGCTATTCTTCTAATGGTGTCATGTGAACGTCAACTACATGATACTTCACCATTTATGGGCCTAGGGGAATGCATTGTGTATTTGGCTACTAATCGTGGGGTTGCCGGAGTGACAGAAACCTGAACCCCCATTAGGAAACCTTTGCACAAGGGAGTGTAGGATCTCAGAGTTTAAGGTTGTGGTTAGGTTTTTATCTTAATTACTTTCTTGTAGTTGCGGATGCTTTCAAGGGGTTTAATCACAGGTATGTATTATTCCTAGTAAGGTTAGTACATTAGCACATGTTCACCCACACAACACATATCAAACCAGAGAAGATTAATCAACTATATGAAACGAAAGCACTTGTCATTATTCCCATGTGTCCTCGAGAACGTTTGGTCCTCATAAGTATTACAACTGGCTTGTCCTTTGCTAAGAAAGGATTGGGACACTTGCTGCAATTATTTGCTATATTTATTTACTTGCACTTTATTCCTTTGCATTATCAAAAAACCATAAAATCCATTTGCTAAGTATTTACAGAGATTTCCTGCTCCAAACCACTAGTCAACACCTTCCTCTCCTCGTTGGGATCGACACTCCTATTTATCGAAAGTACTACGATACACCCCCCTGTACTTGTGGGTCATCAGGCCCCTCCACTTAGAGAGATATTCTTTGGGCCCTCTCGCATGATATGATTTGGAAAGCATGGCCATGCAAAACTCGGTTAAGTGTTAACCGAGGCGATCGACTAAGAGTTAGTCAGATGAATCACTTATCTCGGATCGAGAAGAGAGTCAGACTATTTAAGGGATGACAAATATTCGCCTATAGTCTGACAAGTTATATCCTGAGGAAAAAGGGACTCGGACGCAAGTCGCATTGGAAAGGCAAGTCATCATTACTCTTTGGTACTTGGGAGTCGGCACGTTCTGCTAGGAGCCACTACCGACTGATCGATTGAGAGTCGGACTCCAATCATGTACAAGTTGCCATGAGCCTGCGGGGTCACACAGTTAAGAGATGGAGCATGTTCGGATTGGATCTGAACTGGAAATCTGGTTGGGTTGGACCCGAGCCAAATTTGGACTAAGTTAGTGTTGGGGATATGCTATATGGATATCCTCATAGCATTTCCTCTATCCGGATAACCCGAGTGGCCCACAGTTGGTAGCATGGCCCTTGGCCTGCTGGGTAGCCCAATTAGATGGATCCAGAAGGGAGGCCCATGTCGGATAAAGGAAGGCTATGGAGGAGTCACCGACGTACCCAGAGCCTTGGAGTGCAAGACACGCTAGACTAGTTATAGATAGTGTAGGACTCTGTAACCTGTCTGGCTAGGACTTTTCCCTATAACCCTAGGACCTGGCTACTATATAAGTCGGGCCTATGGGAGCCTTTAGGAAACAACTTCACATAACCTCGCACAGCGAATCGATCCCTGTAACTCGGCGTATTGCAATTATAATGATTTATACCAGGAGTAGGATTCCGCCACTGTCGTGGGATCTTAACCTGGGTAAGCTGTGTTACCTCGTACACGTGAACCGTCCTCCTTCCCTCACATCTCTAAACACGCACTATGCGGACCCCTCCATGGCGTACTCATTGGCAATACCACGACAGTTGGCGCCCACCGTGGGGCAAGAGGCGCTTCAGGATCTTCAGCGGGCGAGGACCAAGATCTTCACGAGAATCGCGAGACCGTAGCCATCGGTCATGTTCTCTTCTCCGGCAACATTCTGGTTTTCCCTCTCGACGAGTTCTAGATCCCGACGAAGACGAACCCTACACGATGCTCAATCGTCCCCATCAGAGACATCCACCTCTTCATCGACGAAACCGACTCGGGCACTAGTTCCCTAGGAGTCGGAGGAGCATCAAGACCCGCACGGACCGCCTACGGGCCGGATACGTTCACGGAAGGATCGATGTCGGATCTCTCCTTGGAGTTTGCCGGCAAAGATCGGAAAAATTCAAGGCCCACCCAAACCACCCCTGTGCAGGATATAACAGTGGAAGATCACTGCAAGTCCGCCGGCTTCGTCCGCGCGTCTGGAAAGTAGAGATCCAAGTTCATCGACATGGTAACCATCTTTGATCTGGCGCATTGCGTTCAGAGAGAGGGCGAAAACCCCCGCGATTACCTTTCTAGGTGGCTCCGTATACGGGCCGATCTGGCACACTACCCCAATGATGATGCTATGTATCACTTTGTGGAAGGACTGGACCAGGGAATGCTTCTCCGGCATTCTCTAAGGCGGCAGCAGGCTTCAGGACGTCTCACCTTTGAAAGCATGGTGAACACCGTCAACAACTACGCGGAGGATGAAGAGGCAGCTTAGGTATCTCCTGCGCTCATTGATGGAGCGCCACCGATTCAGGCACCACCACCACCTCCTGCCGCAATCGCCGTAGCTGCGCCACCACTTCCAGTCATCTTCGTGCCCGTTGCACCTCCACCCCCCGTCATCGAGGAAGCCCCGGCACCCTCCGACTCTATGATTGACGCGCTTTACGCCGACTTCAGTGCAGATTCAGAGGAGAAAGATATCATCCCGGAGGAGCTAGACTCTACTATGCAGGAGATGGAGGAGGATTACCAGCGCGACGAGCAGGCCAATAACACCGTCGCATCCCGAGAAGTGTTCTTCACCATCGGAACGGTGATGGATGAAGATCAACCCGGAAGAGCTCCGCCTACAGCGCCGGACATGGGGAAGGGACCACTTCCTGCCTCTGACAATGATCGCGCAAGGGACATGCCCCCTCCACCTAACCCAGTGCAACAGCCGCAGGAACTCGGCACCGGCCCGAGCAACAACAACACGGCAAACTTGCCGCCTCCAGCATCTACGTCTGCTGCTTCCCAAGTTACTCCAGCTGATAGAGTGATATACGGCAATCTCCTCGTCGAGCCCTTGACTGTAGCTCATATCCCGAACGTAACCCAGCTTGACGAGAAGTGCCAGCAGCTACTGGAGGAAGCACAGGCCATCACGGAGCAAGGCGCAAAGCTAGATCGAGATCTGGTAAACACGCAAAAATCCATAGAGAAAGCTAGAGCAATGGAGGCCGAGTACAAGACTCTGCTGCAGCAGCAGAAGGCAAATAAAGCTCCGGCTCGCGTCATCAACGATCCTGGTGTGCGGCGAAACGTAGGATGGGCTCCCCCGAAGCCGGCACAAGCCAAGCCATGACAGTGAAGGCAGGCCGGTGATGCCCACTCATCTCCTCAACCTCGCCGTTGCCAAGACCCTTCTGGAATAGGATAGATCGCCTGAGGCGGTGGACCAGGTCTATGACCTAGTGGCCAAGGCGGTTAAACAACAGGAAAAGGCCACCTCTCAGAGGCTTGAGTCCGGCCTAGCGTTTTGCCAGTCTAGCTAGCATAAGCCGCCAAGGGATAGATCTCCTCTTGATGTCGGGTCTCAGACGGGTTCATCAGAACGAAGACGGAGGGATGCACGCAACAGGAAGGATGTTATCCCCATATCCTCCGACCACGGAGGCAAAGCCCAACCTCTTCGCCCATCGCCACCGCCCCGATCCCCCTGACGTCGCGAAGAAACCAAGGCTCACCATCATACGGATATGCCTCCACCAAGGCAGAATGGCATCGTCATTCGCGAAAACGCGGAGCAGACCCGTCATGACGGAGACCGTAACCAGGGACACAAGGGCAGGTCGCGCCATGACCCTCCGCGTCCGACAAGGAACCGCGACAAGCGTGAAGTGTCGCAGGAGGGTAACAACAAGAAGGCTAACCCACCGCCACCTCCGCCTCCATCTCCACCATGGCGGAGGGGGTCCGCGTCGTTCATGCATCACATCCCATGTTGGCAAGAAGAAAAGAAGCCCGGAGCCATACAACGCACGTTCGCAGATAGACAATATCCACGAGGCCCGGGAAGGACCATACCTGGGACCACATTGCTTTGGACCTGTCATACGGTCCGCAACTTACCCCAAAGGTTTCCGGATTGACAAGACCATCAAACCCAATGACGGCACCGCCAAGCCAGCCACATGGTTGCAGGACTACGGTAACACGATGGAGATCTCCGGGGGTAGCCCCAACGTCGCCGTCAAGTACCTCCCATTAATGTTGGCGGGCACGGCCCGTCAATGGATCGATGACTTGCCGGAAATATCCATTTGCAATTGGTTGGACATGCAAGAAGCGTTCACCAAGAACTTCGAGGTTACGTATAAGCGTCCCTGCACTATTGGCGATCTACTGCGGTGCGTGCAAGAGAAAGACGAGACATCTCGCGCCTACCTCTCCCGCTCGCTGGATATGAAGAATTCCTGCGCAGGAGTGCATGCTTAGACCGCCATGGCCGCCTTCATCGATTGGTTGGAAAGTGCCACGTTGCTCCGACATAAGCTGAAGCGCTTGTAG
The DNA here is from genome assembly GCA_916181665.1 of Avena sativa. Taxonomy (NCBI): domain Eukaryota; kingdom Viridiplantae; phylum Streptophyta; class Magnoliopsida; order Poales; family Poaceae; genus Avena; species Avena sativa. Next base: position 260,345,685 of record OV702281.1, read on the forward strand.
GACAATCACCAGCTAGACTTGAACCAGATGATTCAGTTGGCCAGTGAGTTCGCAGCTGCCGTCTACGATGCTCGCGGCTCTCTGCGGGCAACGGCCGTTCCAACTCAAGCTCAGAGGAACAACACCACAAAATGGAAAACCGCACCAGAAGAAAAGAAAACTCCCGACATGGTCGCTATGACCTTCGCAGGACGAGGTGATGGCGGATAACGTGGCGATAGGGAGCTGGACATGGGCCGCATCAAGGAAGTGAAAATACCTCGGCAGCGCTTCGTGTTCCCCAAACCTACAAGGAGTACCGCAATATGTCGTGCCTCGTACACCTCGATGTCAACGGCAAGGCCACCAACACCAATCGCCACTGCAAGTTCGTCAACGACCTCAAGGAGGACCCGGAGTCCGGCTACCAGCAAAGTCGGAAGAATAGACCGCGAGGAAAGTGCAAGGGGAAGAACAAGGAGGAGGAGTCCAAGGATTCAAGTGATATGGACGAGGAAATTGACTCCAAGCACGCCGCCAAGAGCGACGGCAAAGGCAAGAACCCCTTCGAGAAGAAGGCGGAAGTTTTCCATACTTTCCTTGGCACCCCCACCATCCGACAACAGAAGACCTCCATGAGGATACTGATGGCTACTCTCCCCCCAGTCCCCCAGTTCCTGCGCTAGTCGGAGATTCCAATTACTTGGGACAGGAAGGATCACCCAAACCTCATCCCTACGGAGAACCAATACACCATGGTCATCAACCCCTTGATTCACGGCAATGAGTTCACCAAATGTATGGTGGATAGTAGAAGCAGCATCAACATCATGTACCTGGATACACTTCAGAAGATGAACTTGACGGAGGCAAACCTAAGGCGGACCAACACCATCTTCCACGGCGTAGTTCCTGGTCGGGAGGCTCAGTCCCTTGGGCGCATCACACTTCAGGTAGCCTTTGGCGATGTTAATAATTACCACCAAGAGTGCATGACCTTTGAGGTGGTCCCCTGCAAGAGCGTGTACCACGTCATATTCGGCCGCGACATATTCCACACCTTCATGGCCAAGCCATGCTTTGTCTACAACAAACTCAAGATACCCGGACCAAACGGTGTCATCACCGTATCCAGAAGCTTTACCAAAGCAAGGGACTGCGAGATTGGAGAAGCAGCCTACGCGGAAGCTATCCTCTACAACAAAGAATTCAAGGAGATCCAGAGCAAGGTCGATGCCTCGGAGATGCCTGCGTTGAAGAAAGAGATTTCTGACTCCGCCCCAGCATTCAAGGCCGCCATCGAGACCAAGACGGTGGAAGTTGTGGTAGGCGATGCCTCCAAGACCACCGCCATTGGGACGAACCTGGATCCCAAATAGGAAAGCGCGCTCATCGAGTTCCTCCATGATAATAGGGACATCTTTGCCTGGCAAACTGCCGACATGAAAGGTGTACCTAGGGAACTTGCCGAGCACAGCTAGAACATTGATCCAAAATGCAAACTAGTGAAGCAACCTCTACGAATCTTTGGAGATGAGAAGAGACGCGCCATAGGCAAAGAGATAGCTAGGTTACTTAAGGTTAGTTTTATCCGAGAAGTACTTCACACCCAATGGGTGGCCAATCCTGTACTTGTCCCCAAAAAGGGAACCAAAGAATTAAGAATGTGCCTTGATTACATCGGCTTGAACAAAGCATGTCCCAAAGATCCGATTCCTTTTGCCTCGCATTGACCAAGTCATTGACTCGATGGCTGGCTCAGAACTTTTGTGTTCTCTCGATGCATACTCACGATACCACCAGATCAAGATGAGGAAGTCGGAACAATTGGCCACTTCATTCACTACCCCCTACGACACGTTTTGCTATGTTACGATGCCCTTTGGGCTAAAAAACGCAGGTGCTACGTACCAGCGGATAATGCAACGTTGCCTACATAATCAAATTGGTCGGAACGTTCATGCTTATGTGGACGATATAGCGGTGATGTCTAAAAAATCAAATGACTTAATCTCCGACTTAAAAGAAACCTTTGATAATCTCCGGAAATACAACATGATGCTTAACCCTAAGAAGTGTGTCTTCAGGGTTCCAGCCGGCAAATTGTCGGGCTTCATCCTTTCCCAGAGTGGAATCGAGGTCAACCCGGAGAAAATCAAGGCCATATTAAATATAAACTGTCCGACATGACTAAAGGACATACAACAACTAACAGGTTGTGTTGCAGCAGTTAGTCGGTTCGTCAGCCGACTTGGAGAGAAGGCTCTGCCGCTGTACAAGTTGGTGAAGAAGGGGGACAAATTCACATGGACGGACGAAGCAGATGCAGCATTGAAGTAGCTCAAGGAGATTGTTTCTTCAGCGCCTATCCTTGCAACACCCGAGCCTGGAGAACCCATGTTAATTTACATGGAGGCCACCAACCGGGTAATCAGCATCATCGTCGTGGTAGAGCGGAAGGAACCAGGCTATGAGTACGGAGTTCAACGGTCAGTTTACTATGTAAGAGAGGTCTTGACGGAGTCCAAGCAGCATTACCCGCACTACCAAAAGATAGCTTATGGAGTATTCCTTGCTTCTCGGAAGATGAGGCACTATTTCCAGGAGCACCCTATCACATTGGTGAGCAAGACTCCACTGTCCGACATCATCAACAATAGCATTGCTACAGGAAGGGTCGCGAAGTGGGGCATTGAATTTCCTGCCTTCGAGATCACCTACAAGCGACGCGACACTATCAAATCACAAGCCTTGGAGGATTTTATTGCAGATTGGACGGAGATGCCAGAGGCTACCCCGTTGCCGGAGCCAGAATACTGGGTGATGCACTTTGACGGATCAAAGCTGCTCAATGGTTTGGGGGCTGGTGTACTGCTACAGTCACCAACTGGGGACAAGCTACACTACATTCTACAGATCCACTTCGAGGCTACGAACAACATGGCGGAGTATGAAGCACTCATTCACGGATTACGCGTAGCCAAGGATATTGGCATCAAGTGTATAGTTTGCTGTGGAGATCCCGACTTGGTTGCCCAGCAGGTGGCTGGCACCTGGAACGCGCGACACCCTATGATGGCGGCATATCGAGACAAAGTGGACGAGATAGCCAAGAGCTTCTTGGGCTACGAGGTCAAGTATATACCTAGGGAGCAAAACGAGGCGGCTGATCTGCTGTCTAAGGTTGGGTCAGGGCGCAAACAAATTCCGCCTGGAGTTTTCCTAGAGCCTTTATGGACACTATCCGTGAAGGGAGCAGACATCGACAACCCAGACAGAGTAGACTCTTTCGTCCACATGGTGGCAAAGGTCCCTCCGGCTTGGACAAAACCGTTCATGGAGTATCTCGAACACAGAACTTTGCCCGACGACAAAGTCGATAGACGGCAAATAGTACGTCGAGCAAAGAGCTATACCGTAATCAATGGACAGCTCTACAAAAGAAGCACTACTGGTGTATATCTTAAGTGTGTTTCCCAGCAAGAAGGTATTGAAATGCTACGCGAAATCCATCTCGGAGATGGCGGGCATCACGCCGCTCCTCGGTCGTTGGTCGTGAAAGCTTTCTGGCAAGGATTCTACTGGCTGACCGCGAAGGCAGACGCCGACAAGCTGGTTGAGACATGCATGGGATGCCAGTATTATGCCCGAAAACCACATGTTCCTGCTGAAGAATTGCGAACAATACCAATAACTTGGCCATTTGCAGTCTAGGAGCTAGACATGGTGGGTCCGTTACAAACGACACCATGTGGGTTTACGCATCTGCTGGTAGCAGTTGATAAATTCACTAAATGGATAGAAGCTAAACCCATTAGAAAGCTCGATGGGGCAACTTCCCTTAGGTTTGTCCGAGATCTAGTGGTGGGATTTGGTCTCCCATATAGCATAATCACCGACAATGGCAGCAACTTGTCACTCGAAGAAGTGGAGGCTTATTGTTGGGACAAAGGCATCCGACTTGACCTTGCATCTGTGGCACACCCACAATCCAATGGTCAGGTTGAGCGAGCCAATGGATTAATTCTGCAGGGAATCAAGCCACGTCTTGAGGCACCGCTACATAGAGCAGCTGGAGCCTGGGCGGAAGAATTTCCTTTTGTGTTGTGGAGTTTACGAACTACACCCAATAGATCCACCGGCTATACCCCTTACTTCATGGTATATGGAGCAGAAGCTATCCTGCCATCCGACATCCTTCACGATGCACCAAGAGTCGTCGCCTATGACGAAGATGATGCTGAAGAATCCAGACGCCTAGATGTGCACCTTCTCGAGGAGGAGCACCTTTTGGCATGCCAAAGATCCGCCATCTACCAGCAGAAGCTACACAGCTACCATAGTCGCTACATCTGCCATCGCTCGTTTAAATAGGGGGATCTGGTGCTCAGACTTAAGCAGAAGAAGTCACACAAATTATCCCCGCCATGGGAAGGACTGTTCATCATAAGCAAGGCTCTGCTCAATGGGTCTTACTACCTCTTTGACAATCGTGAACTAAAGGATAGACCCAAGGAGGATCATAAGCGTAAGCGACGTGACCCGGATGATGACTACCCGGAGCTTGATCGGCCATGGAATATAGCACAGCTACGTCCTTTCTACACTTAGCATTCTTTATCTATTATGTACCTCTTATATGATCAATGAAATAAATCTCTCTGGTTTACTCATATTTCTGAGTCTTTTACCTCCTTTAGTGTTCATTTTTGGATCGTATAAAACCTTTATACATAAGCTTTGCACTTGCACATGTGAAAATTCCGCCTACGGGCATTAGCTTAAGTTTTCTGGTCTACATATTTTTTGTCGTTTTTATGTGGATTCTGGAGTAGTGACTTTTGGCACTTATTGTCGGCGATTTTGTGCTTAGGTTATTGACGGTGCCATTGGGTATCATCGCTTGAGCGCATGGTTCCGACAACGAGTCTTATGACTCACGAAAATTCAAGCATAAAAACCAGAGTAATGGATAATCTAGCACTTGCTTAAAAAATATATACATGTTGGAACTAAATCTTGAGTAGCAGTAAATAACGACCATTGTTTTTCGCCTTAAGTTAACACATAGTTTTTCCGCATACACATTACAGAGGAAAGAAATATTACATAATTGTTTTTCATTCCTCCGGCGCAGGCGACTTGGATGCAGCATCGTCGGCAGTAGGAGAGTCACCTTCCTCAAAGTCGGCAGTGTTGAGGGACTCGGAGGAGCTCTGGTTGCCGCCATCGATGGTTTTCATGGGCACAAAGACATTAACATCGACCAACTAGACGACTCTGGTGTCAAAACCCGCGAGCGATGCCAAGATAGATTCATGATTTATCCTTTGGCTTTTGTCATCTACGTCGGGGATAGCGGAGGTCACCGTGTCGATGTCGGCATTTTCGTAGTGTGCCTTGACCATTGACAACGCCATCCTTGCACTGGCCCGTGCACACGAAGCTTTCCAGCTTGAGATACGCTCGGGGCTCGGCGCAGAAACTCTGAGAACTTCGTCACAGAGTTTTCCGCTTTGATGTTAATCTGGAGAGGCTTGGCTATCTCCTTGGTCTGCTTGATGGCGGTGTTGATAAAGTAGCCGGCAAGAACCATGCATTCCTTTGGCGAAGGAGGCCGGGTTAAACCTATAGGAGCTGCAAATTTCCGACAAAGGAGCACATGAGGTCCATAACACAAAAAGTTTAGAGTATCTAGCTTACAGAATTCCAAGACGGAGAATCACTTACTGAAGATGCTAATTTCAGCCTGCTGGAGAGTCTCCGCCATGGAGTCCCATTCTTGTCGGAGGATCCTGTACGCATCTAGATGGAGCTGATTTTGCTCATCAGCGGCTTTCTTTTGCTCTTTTAGGATAGCGATTTCCTCCTTCAAGCAGTTTATCTCCTTGCTAGCAGAGTCTTGCAGGGCTTTCATTGAGTCTTCATGCATCTTCAGCATGTCCTTCCTCTCCTGTTTAACGATCTTGTTTTCGCTATCCAGCTGCTAAATATGCTTGGATTGCTCAACAATGTCCTTAGCCTTGGAAATGGTTTCTGCAAGTCGGAGAAAGAACAGTACACAGTGAGTACTCGGAGAACGTTGGCACAAGACCAAGTCGGAATACGAAAAAGAAAGGAAAAACAGACGCTTTCTCTTGATGATCTGTTCCTTCAAGAAGGCAGTTTTACCCTTTTCAGCTTCCAAGTCCGCACGCATCTTCTGGTACTTATCGTTGGCCACGCCCCTCCGAGCATTCTCATTCTATGGAAAGAAGAAAGTTAAACGTTGTTTGGTCTGCTTGGAGCATCTAGCCGGAATATTTCCACCTATAAGCTCGGGGGCTACAACGAGAGTTTTTTAAACTTAGCACTATGCTTAGTCTTTCTTTAAGTGTCTAGTCGGAACTAATTCAGTTTTTGATTAGAAGCTTGGGGGATACAGTATAAAGTTTATAACTCAGTTATATGCTTAGCTTCTCTTTAAGCATCTAGTCGGAACTAATTCAGTTACAACTAGAGGCTTGGGGGCTACAGTTTTGAAATTTATAAACACTGCGTATGCTACTCTGAAAGCATCTTGTCGGAATAATTCATTCAAACTATATGCTTGTGGGATACAGTGAGAAGTTTTCTATCTTAGTCACTCTTAGAGCATTTAGATGCAAATACCTATGGTTTTCCGTCTAAATCCTCGGGGCTACAGTGGGATACTCCTATAAAATGCAAAAGGCAAATAGAACCTACAAGTGCGATGATCTTGAGGTTTGTAGCACTCTCAGCAAGCAACTTGCCAAAGGACAAACTTTTTCCTTGCAGGATTTCTTCTTCCGGAGAAGCTCCTCAAGGCCACACATTGGAGATGTGGGCGCCGCACCAGGAACTAGAGCAGTGCTACTAGGCGTAAGCACTGGATAGACTATCTTCGGGAACTCTATGGTCTTCTTGGGTGCGGAGGCGCCACCTTCGACAGACGTACCACCTTCCACCACCGCCTTACCGCTACCGATGGCATCCTTAGCCGGAGCTTCAGCCATTAGGTTTGTGGCACTTTCCTGCGTTGCCTGCTCGCCGATAACGGCAAGCTCCGTGGAGGCAGCCGAGTCCACTTCCATGGCGGAAGGGCCAAATACATCTTTGGCCTGTGAGCTTGTCGGAGCGGGCGTGGGCTGGACGGTGGGAGTGACAGGGGCGATGGCGGGAGATGCGTGAGAAGACATTTCACGATGCAACATATCCTTAATGTTTTTAGAAGCCCCCAAAGTCTTGGAGGTCTTCTTCAAGCTGGTTATGGCTTTCTTCCTGAAACGTACAAAAAGTATAAGTACAGAAATAAGACAAACAATGGACAATGTTGGAGAAAAAGAACCTTACACAAGAGGGGGTGCTTTGGCAACGGGGGTCCCTGTAACCTTTCTTTTCTCCGCCTCCAGGGCGGCAGTAGTCTTCTTGGAGGCTCCACCCTCCGTCTTATTTTTCTTGCCTCTGTCGACAGCGTCAGAGGTGGATCTCTTCCGCTTTTGCTCCAACGGGGCATCGTCGTTGGACACGACGGTGACTTCCTTCATCTTTGGATCATAGATTTGGGGAGCCATGCTATCCTCATCTATGTTGCTGAGCTGTTAAGTGAAGAACCACCGTGTTAGATGAGATGGTAATGGCTATATGGAAGAACTGGAGTATATGTCATACACGGAAAATAAACAGGTACCTTTGGGCACTTTCTCTCTACGAACATGTCGTAGGTGATGGTGAAGCCACGCTTCCTATCCTTCACCTTGACAATATCCTTGATGCGGAGCTTGACGGAGTCGCTCGAGAAGTTTTCCTTAGAGATGCGGAGGCTATCCTTCCTCTCGTTGGTATACTCGTGCATCAACTTCAAGCGGTGCTGCAGAGGCTGGATCTGCTTGACGAACCAGCACATGGCTAGGTCCAATCCGGTCAGACCCGTATCTACGAACCACTCTATACTCCTCATAGCGCGGGAAGCATCAATTTCGGAGGGAAGGGAGGCCTGGGATCTCCATGTCAAAGCTTCGGCAGCAACTCCATCGATAAAGTCCGGGTACGTTACTTCTCGGCGGGCTAGAGGGATATCTGGGCCGTAGAAGTATGTCAGTTGCTAGTTCTTGCAGGACTCATGGCCAACAATGTCGGGGAAGCGCCGGCCAGGCCGAATATTAAAACTAATGGTGCCACAATTCCTGAGCTCGTCCTTGCCGGCTCCGGCTTCGCGCTTGATGGTGAAGAAATAGATGAAGAGATATAGCCTAGGCCTAATCCCTAAATAACCCTCACAAAGCGCCACGTAGTTGCTAAGCGCTAAGATGCTATTGGGGGAGATGTTCTGAGGTTGTACTCAGTAATGGTTGAGGACAGCAAGGAAAAAGTTGGAGATGGGCAGGGAGACACCGCGTACCAGTTGGGCTTTGAGTTACACCTTCTCTCCGGCTTGGGGAGAAGGAGTGACCTCGACGGCCGGCTCCGCCAGCCATACGAGCCCCTCCGTCGCAGGGAGATAGCCCTCGTTGATCAGTTCTTTGATATCACGGTCCGTAATGTAAGATCCCTCCTTTATAAAGGAAAAGGATCCCTGTCATTGCAATTCTAGTCCCTGGATCAATGCTAGCATCCACAGTTTAAGATGAAGTACACAGAAATAAAGGTCATTATTACAGTCATTCCAGAGACAAACATAGTCTTTTACAACTCCATGGCCATAGGCCTAGTACAAGAGTTTAAATAAGTAATAAGATAAATAAGTCTTCATCTTCATGTGCCACAGGCAAGCATGTTGAGTGTAGACTCATGACTCCTAATCATCATCAGAATAACCTGCAACATCACAAGTTACAGCCACAGTGGGTCAATACATTGGAATAGTATTGGCAAGTGATACCTTAGTAGAATATTGGTGGACTAGATACTATATGCAATTTGGCTAAGTGTAGCTTAGGCTTTCTTTTCTCAAAATAGGTTTTCCCTATTAGTTGAAAACACTAAGTTTTTCTTTGTCAAAAACTTTTCCCAAGGAATCACCAATAGACATTGGGGTCCTTCACCCTTGTTCAACCACAAGTTTTACTTAGAAATTGGGATGAGGAGATTCTTGATAGCTTCCATGTCTTGATGCTCAAATTGTCCAATACCAGGGACATGGCTAAGTACTTAGATTCTTCCATCTGCAGAGGTTGTGCACTTTCCCCACAAGACTTGATTTTCACCAAGACAGGACCTTTCAGAAGCCTTCCCTTAGACCAAATGGACGCGCCCCAACCTATCATCCCACTACCACCAACTGTCCATATGGCTAAGTTATTGCAACCTATATGATCCAGGCAGAGCCCATATTGCCAAGTGGCTGCACTAGAAGCTTCTTAACATTTGTCCTCTCAAATCCCTTTGTTCCTGGGAGGCTTTCCACAAGTGAGATACACAAGGTAAACCATAGAAATGGGCCTTGTGTAACCACTCAACATAACCCATTCACAACCATTCCACCCAGGTGATTCATTCACTTAGTTGTTTTATTAAGCAAAAACATAGTCCAAAGACTTAGAAATATTTATTCATAGCATGAACATAGAACCACCCTTGGTTTCTACTAGCTAGGCTAAGCATGGCATAGATAAGCATCTTAACTTAGAAATTTCTAGCAATTCTACAACTACTAGGATTTCCCAAGCATAGCATATAAAGACCAAAATTTATCCATGCAATTCTAGAAAAATATTTCTAATGCATATTTGAAAAGCATAGGAATAAAATCATGAAGCACCACTTGCCTTGGTAGTTTGGAGAGTAGCTACAATCCTCACAATCACAATCACTATTTGCACCAAAATCTACACATAAAATGATAGCACCAAATCACATACAAAATAATTACAAGAAAAAATATATGGATGCATGCAACATGATATGTGATGATTTTCTAAACTCAACAAGACAAGTGCACACTACTGGTTCATAAACAAGTTCACAACTTGCCAAACAATCCTTATTTGATCATTAATACATTTCTCAAATAATTAAAATACACAAAATAGGTCTACACATGTTTCTGTAAATAAAACCATTTTAACAGAAACAAAACATTAAACACATTGCATATATGGAAAGGTCTTTCTCTCCTGATTCCATTGATATAAAATTCATCCAATTTGGACGTGGAAATCAAAAGTTATGAATTAAACAAGTTTTAATATCTAATAGATCTAATTCCAGCTTTTAAATTCAAATCGTAGCCACGCGGCATGTTCCTATTGGTTGATACCTTTTCGCACCGGATCACACACGTGAGCCGTTAGATCTAACTTAATCTGCACGGCCCAGATCTGTTCGTACCCCTTCGCGTAAGTGATCTATCTAGCCCATCGGATCTAGATCCAACGGTTTGCGATGAAGCAACCAAACTCTAGCGGCGCTAGCGGTGGCGAGTGGCGGCGGCGGCTCTGTCTACGGTGGCGCGGTGGCTACAGGGGGGTTTGGGGTCGTCGGAGATGCTTACCAGACTCGCGGCGATGTACTGAAGCTCAACGTGGCGATGGCTTGACAAGGGGCGCGCTGCAGTGGCCGTGGGAGCTCGTCGGAGTAGAGGACAGCATCGGGCTCGGGTGGACGGCGACGTTGGCGACGTTCTGATCCGCCCTAACACAAACGGAGGGCATCAGCGGGTGCGCATCGATCAGGAGAACAGGTTAGTGTCAAAGGGAAGGCACGGGGCGGTCGGCTTTTACCTTAATCGCTCGCCGGAGTTGGAGGCGGCGTCAGGAACTTGCAGTGCTCGTTGGAGTCAACGACCTGGGGCAGTACAGGACGAACTAAGGATGTCAGTAGGAGCGCAAGGAGGTTGCGAAGCATTTCGCGTGAACCAGAGAGGAAGGCGCGCACGGAGCTCACCAGGATTGGTCGCCGGAGTGGGTTCTGTCTGCGGCGAGGTATTGGCAAATACTGGCAGCCTGGAGGCGCTTCGGGCTGGCTTTGTTGGCGGAAATGGCCGCGAGGGGAAGAGTTTAAGTAGCTAGGAGGGGCGAGGAAATTACGCTGCAGATCAATGCCAATTAAGCGAGGATTCAATCGCGGCGTTTCTGGAGGAAACGGCGGTGGTGACAGGGTCTGCGCGCGCGGGGTGGAGAAGAAGGAGCTGACGTGGCTCGGGCCCAGTGGTAGTGGTAGCGGGGAAGAGCGGGTGCGGGTGAGAGAGGGAGAAGGGAAAAACGACCCAGGTGGTCTTAGTGGGCTGGTTTCTGTGCTGGGCTAAATAACTGGCGCCAGCCCTTTTCCTTTTCTCAATTCATTTTCTATTTCTGATTTGATTTTCTGAATCCATTTTCAAACAAATTCAAATGCTAATTGAATTCAAATTTGCTCTGGATTTTTGCAGAGTGTAACAATCATAATTCTGAGTGTACAAACACATGGACTCTCTATATTAGCTTGGTCCTATTGCTCAAACAAAATAAATAGTGATATGGCACTAGATTTGATCAAGTTTTGAAAATGGTTTTAAATTCACTTTTGTTTTGCAAATTTTTGGTTTAAGCAAATAACAAGCAAGCAAAAAAATCTGAGAGAACAAGGTTTGATTCATGAACAACAATCTCTCATTGGAGAGTAGCATTTGATTTAATGCTGATCACATAAAATAATAAGCTCATATGCTCCTGTTTTTGAATTGATTTTTGAAATGAAACCCTACATGATCATGGATGCATGGATGATATGCATGAGTTTTGAAACATGATTTTAGGGATGTTACACGTAATATCCGAACCGCTCCAACCGCCCTTGTAGGAGTCATACTCCTCCTCCAGCAGCTCCAGCGCCACTGGGTTATGGTCGCCACCGGTGGTTTCGACCATCGCGGATTTGGGAATAACCAATCCCTCTGGTGGCACGATGACGACGCTCGCCGGCTTCGCCGCGGCATCGTCTGACGCCGACATGGAGGGGGTGGAGCTGCTGCGTGCCATTGGGAGTTTTTTGGTGGTGACTGGGATAGATTAAGGGGTTTTTGCATAGGTGCGTGGAGAGCTCGAGGAGGCCCTCACTGGAGGAAGAAGATGATGCAGAGGAGAATGAGGTGAAAAAGTAAAATTTCCACCGCTGCTACTATTTATGACCTCTGGCATCGAGATTCGTGCAGCATGATCGAATGGTTGCCGCGTAGGCGACGTGTGCGGGGACATGCGCGGAAATTTCGCCACGTTGCCAATCGTCGCCGCCAACGGTTCGTATCGCTCGTGCGGGAAAAATGGACATGATTGCCTTCTCTGCATGTGTGAGTTACGAGGCGTTGCGGACCTATGTATACATCGTCCTAGCTGTCACTGTCAGGTGAACCATCACATCGGAATATTCCGGCATGGACGGATCCAATCCGGCTACGGAAGAGTATGATAGAAGATTCAGTAATTCTCCGACTTACATATTGAAGACGGAGAAAAACCTTGCAGGGTTCTTGGGAGAGGACTACAAGATGTTGTTTGACGATTTGCCGACATCCGTCTAGACGGAGCATTCAACGTGAAGAGGCAAGACGATGCAAGATCTCGGAGTTCTCCGGGGGCTACTGTTGGGGATATGCTATATGGGTATCCTCATAGCATGTCCTCTATCCGGATAACCCGGGTGGCCCACAGTTGGTAGCATGGCCCTTGGCCTACTGGGCGACCCAGTTAGATGGATCCAGAAGGGAGGCCCATGCCGGATAAAGGAAGGCTACAGAGGAGTCACCGATGTACCCGGACCCTTGGAGTGCAAGACACGCTAGACTAGTTATAGACAGTGTAGGACTCTGTAACCTGTCCGGCTAGGAATTTTCCCTGTAACCCTAGGAACTCGCAACTATATAAGTCCGGCCAATGGGAGCCTTTAGGACACAACTTCACATAACCTCGCATAGCGAATCGATCCCTCTAACTCGGTGTATTGTCATTATAGTGATTTATAGTAGGAGAAGGATTCCGCCACCATCGTGGGATCTGAACCTGGGTAAGCTATGTTACCTCGTCCTCGTCAACCGTCCGCCTTCCCCCACGTCTCTAAACACGCACTATGAGGACCCCTCCATGACAATACCACGACAGTTAGTGAGTGTGACTCACGGTGACTAATATTATATGGGCTTTAGTGAATGGGCCACGAGTAAGTGGATCCCACGTTCACTCCATATATATAGTGGGGCGCAGAAACCCAGGAGGGTTGATCGGTTAGGTCATTCCATGCATTGGAAACCCTAGCTCCATAGCAGTCGAGCCGTCATATCAATCCTAGCACTTCACTGTCGGCGCTCCTCCTTGTATGTGTGGATACCAGCAGCGGTGATGTACGATCAACACCAGGACGATTGGATCAGATCGTGAGGACTACACTGCATTCAACTAACTCGCTTCATCAGTAATCCACAACCACGCGTCTAGCGGTAATCCTCGTGGCCTTCTACCTCAGCTAGATCTTGGGATCACCGTGTTAGAGGAAAAAGTTGTGTTTTATCTCTAAGTGGCCCAATAGTGGTATCAGAGTGATAGCTTCTGGTTTAAGGCTCGAGATCTCACATATGTCATATGCGGTTGGCTGTAGATTGGATCTATGTGATGTTTTGGTGGTCGATCTATGAGATAGATCTGTTTTGTACGATGTTGATTGGATCAGCTGTACTCGGGGAATGGTAGATCTGATTTCCATGATCATACTGCTGAGGTCATGGAACGACATAACCCTACTGGTCGGTTTCCGCCATCGGGGTAGAATGTGACACATAAATCCAGAAGCGGTGATCGAAGATCAAAAGAGTTTGATCGAGTTGGAACGATGGACCGCCAGCTTTGCCCTGTCATAGCGCCTTAGATGTCATTGCGAGTTTCACAATGTCGGTAGATAGCGTATCTATGCATAACTTATTTTTGCAGGAAGTTGTGAATGGTATGGTTCATGTGCATGTGATGTATGTGTGTAGTACATATGTGATCTGCGAATCACGGTTTTGTCAGCCGGATGGAGCCTAGGTGCTGTCATTTTATTGTATAATGACCCGTGTGTCGGATTCTCTATGTATTTTACTTTACAAAGCTATTGTAGCTGTTTGGAGAACCCGGATGGCATGAAAGTAGATGTACATGTAGGCGACATGAAGTAAGATGACAAGTGACAAGAGTTGGCATGATTTGGATTACAGACTTTGTGGAGATGGAGATCGTCATGAAGAGAGCCATACCATTTCACATTATAATTGCTTTATTTTGTGTTGTTGATATGTCTCTATTTTACCTCTATTAGATAGTCGGTAAAATTTAATCCCTCAAAGAAGGTCTAGTTGGTTTTCTCGCCAGTGTTTGCATCATCACAAGTCGGACATTTTTGGTAGTGGGCTCATAAAATTGAGGTGCTGCCAATTATTTCCGACTAGGTGGGTTCGAGTCAGACTCTTACATCGGAAACACTCGGTAAGCTAGACGGGTCTATCACAACGGTTGTGGGACTCGGGGAAAAGTCGGATGGGAGCCGGGGCATGTGATGCCACCCGACCAACAGGATTCGTATGAGATACGATTGATAAGGAGTTGTCTACCTAGATCACTTGGCAGCTAGCGGTGATGCTAAAGCTCACTAGCTGACTTGCTTATTTAGGATCCTGAATCACTAAGTAACCATCGGAGGGGTGTTGGTTATAGTGAGAGCATAAATATTAAAGTGTTTAATATGCTTGCTCTTTTATGAATACATGTCTTAAATGTTTAGCGTATTTCTGTTGTAGATCATGGCACCAAGTAACAGTCACTCTATCCGGTTTTGCTTTGAGAACCATTCTTGATAAAGATAAACTGAATGACACTAATTTTACCAACTGGTGTCGAAATATGAGAATTGTTCTCAAAGAAGAAAAGAAGGACCATGTCCTAGACAACCCACTTCCAGATGAGCTGAATGAGAATGCAACTGTCATTGCCACCAATTCCTACCGTCGGGCTAAGGATGAGTCCACGGATATTAGCTGTCTTATGCCTTCTCACATGGAACCGGACTTCCAGAAGGAGTTCGAGAATGTTGAGGCCTACGATATGATCGAAAGCCTCAAAAGTATGTTCCAGTCTCAGGCCAAGACTGAGAGGTATCATGTCTCTCAGGCTTTCCTGAGTTGCAAGCTTAAGGATGGTGATCCACTGAGTCCTCATGTGATCAAAATGGTTAGTTACGTGCAGTCTCTCGAGAGGATTTGCTGCCCCATTAGCGAAGAGTTTGCTACGAACATAATTCTGAACTCTCTTCCTAGTGCGTATGGTCAGTTCATATTGAACTACTACATGCATGGTATGGATAAGAAGCTCACTGAATTGCATGGGATGCTCAAGCAGGCAGAGGCGGATCTCAAGAAGGGTGCCAGTCAAGTGTTGATGGTGCAGAATAAGGCTAAGTTCGAGAAGAGTTCTTAGACTAAGAAGAAGGATAAGTCAGGAGGAAAGAAGGCTTAGGACCCCGGTCCCAAGAGCTTCCTCAGGGACTAAGCCATCTCCTTCAGCCGGATCCACTTGCTTCTACTGCAAGGCGGATGACCACTAGAAGAGGAATTGTACCAAGTACTTGGAAGACAAAGCCAGGATTGGAGGTATGACTTCCGACTCAAGTACACTTGTCTGCAATGTTATAGACATTATCTTGCTGATGCACCTAATAGTTCTTCGGTATATGATACCGGATCAGTTATTCACATATGCAATTCTTTGTAGGAACTGGTAAGAACTAGGGGCATAGTAAGAGGCGAGGTTAATATTCAAGTCGGCAACAAAGCGAGAGTCACTACATTGGAAGTCGGCATAATGCAACTTCATTTACCTTCTGGATTCATTATGGAACTGAATAATTGTTATTATGTTCCAGTGCTCAGTTGAAACATTATTTCCGCCTCATGCTTGATGAGGCAAGGCTATGAGTCGAATATTATGAATAATGGTTGTTCTTTATATTTGAATGATATGTTTCACGGCTTTGCACCCGTCCAGGACGGGTTATTTATTTTGAATCTTGATGGTGAGTCGGTTTATAACATAAATGTTAAAAGGTTGAAGCCAAATGATCTAAATATGACTTACTTTTGGCACTGTCGGCTCGGTCATATAAGTTGGAAATGGATGAAGAAGCTCAATGATGATGGACTCCTAACTTCGTTCGACTTGGAGTCGTTCGAGACATGCGAATCTTGCCTACTCTATAAAATGACCAAGACACCTTTTGCAAAGAGTTGCGAAACGGCGCCCACCTTGTTGGGACTAGTACATAGTGATGTATGTGGACCAATTAGCGCGACAGCCAAGGGTGTTCATGAGTACTTCATTACCTTCACCGATTATTTGAATCGGTATGGATATATCTACTTGATGAAACATAAGTCGGAAGCCTTTGAAAAGTTCAAAGAATTCTAGAATGAAGTACAAAATCAACTCGGCAAGAAAATAAAGTTTCTTCAGTCAGATTGAGGAGGCGAGTACATGAGCCATGAGTTTGATGACCATCTGAAAGGTTGTGGAATAGTTCCTCAACTTACTCCGCCGGGAAAGCGGCAGAGGAACGTTGTCTCGGAAAGGCGGGAACGGACCTTGTTGGACATGGTATGATCGATGATGAGTCGGACAGATCTGCCTTTATCATTTTGGGGTTATTTTCTAGAAACAACAGGGTTCACACTAAATAGAGTACCATCAACGTTGGTAGAGAAGACACCGCATGAGATGTTGACAGGTAAAAAGCCAAGTTTGTCTTTTCTTAAGATTTGGGGTTGTGAAGCATTTGTCAAGCGACTTTAGTCGGACAAGCTTACGGCCAAGTCGGATAAATGTATTTTAGTGGGTTATCCGAGGGAAACCTTGGGTTACTACTTCTACAACCGAGAAGAGGGCAAAGTGTTTGTCGCTCGGAATGGTGTCTTCCTTGAGAAAGAGTTTCTCAGTCGGGGAGTCAGTGGGAGCACGGTGCAGCTCAAAGAAATTCGAGAGGAACCGGCTAGTAGCGAGTCGGCAAAAACTTGGAGGTTGAGCCGGTCGTGGTGGCTACGCAGGCAGCGGCATCTGTACTACGAAGATCGGCAAGATTACGAAGTGTTCGTGATGTGTTACTGTTAGACAGTGATGAGCTGACAAATTATCGGAAGCGATGGTGGGATCTGATTCCGAGGCATGGCTTGGAGCCATGAGATCCGAGTTAAAGTCCATGGAAGAAAATCAAGTTTGGAACTTGGTTGATCTGCCAGACGGTGCAAGACCCGTCGAGTGCAAATGGATCTTTAAGAAGAAAACATATATGGATGGAAATGTTTCCATCTATAAAGCACATCTTGTCGCGAAGGGGTTCCAACAAGTTCAACAAGTTGATTACGACGAGACTTTCTTGCCGTAGCAATGCTTAAATCAGTTCAGATCATGTTAGCTATAGCAGCCTATTTCGATGACGAGATATGGCAAATGGATGTCAAAACATCTTTCCTTAACGGAAATTTAATCGAGGACATGTATATGATAGAGTCCGAGGGTTTTGTCGATCCGGCTAATGTTGACAAAGTGTGCAAACTTCAGAAATCCATTTGTCGATTGAAGCAAGAATCTCGGAGTTGGAATATTCACTTTGATGAGGTAGTCAAATCATTTAGCTTCATGAAGAGTGATCATGATTCTTGTTTATACAAGAAGTTTAGTGGGAGCAAAGTAAACTTTCTAATCTTATATGTGGATGACATATTATTGATTGGAAATGATGTCCATATGTTGCAAGAAACCAAGGAATCATTGGAAAGGAGTTTCTCAATAAAAGACTTGGGTGAGGCAACATATATTCTAGGAATCCGAATCTATAGAGCTAGATCAAGAAGGCTCATTGGATTGAGTCAGAGTACTTATTTGGACAAAGTGTTGAAGAAGTTCAACATGGAATCGTCTAAGAAGGGGTTCATACCAATGTCCCATGGTGTAAAACTTAGCAAGACTCTGTGTCCTTCGACGACTGATGAGCGAAGTCGGGATGAGTGCGATTCCGTATGCTTCTATAATCGGAATCCGTCATGTATGCCATGATTTGTACTAGACCGGATGTTTTCTATGCTCTAAGTGTTGTGAGCATATACCAGGCTGATCCTGGAGAAATCCACTGGCGAGCAGCTAAAAATATCCTAAAGTACTTAAGAAGGACTAAGGATATGTTTTTGGTTTATGGAGGTGAAGATGAACTCAGTGTAAAGGGTTACACGGATGCGAGTTATCTTACTGACTCTGATGATTCTCATTTGCAATCCGTTTATGTGTTTGTTATAAATGGAGGGGATGCGAGCTGGAAGAGTTCCAAGCAAGAGACTGTGTCTGCATCTACAACAGAGGCTGAGTATATTGCTGCCTCAGAGGTAGCAAAGGAAGCTGTTTGGATGAGGAATTTCCTCATGGATCTTGGTGTGGTTCAGGGCTCGTCCAATCCGTTAGACGTGTATTGTGACAACAATGGTGCTATTGCACAAGCCAAGCAACCTAGACAACACCAGAAGAACAAGCATATACTCATGCAGTACCACCTGATTCGCTAGTTCGTGGATCAGGGTGATATCAAGTTATGCAAGGTACACACGGATGCAAATATTGCGGATCCGTTGACAAAGCCGTTACCACAGCCGAAGCATGAGGCGCACCTAAGTGCTATGGGCATTAGATGCCTAGACATGTGATGTTGGAAGATTGACTCTAGTGCAAGTGGGAGACTATTGGGAATATATCCTAGAGGCAATCATGTATGATGATGTTTCCCATTGTATTCATAAAGATATTAAGTTGTTCTTGTATAAACATCTGATGTGTATCATTGAATATGTGATTCAGTTGTGGAATTGTGCATTCATGTTGTTTGTACTAAATATCCTTGGTCATTGAGGTTGTTCTAGACACACAACTTAGACCAATGTGAAAGTCGGCTTGATTACTCGGTTCCACTTGTCATGGGAATGGAGATGCTATTCCGACTTACATAGATTTGGCTAAAGAGTTTAGCGAGTCGGATTGACCCATATTGAGGTACAACGAACAAGTTGTCATTTGCCCCTCCACTTGGAGAGATATTCTCTGGGCCCTCTCGGATGATATGATTCGGAAAGCATGGCCATGCACGACTCAGCTAAGTGTTAACCGAGGCGATCGACTAAGAGTTATTCGGATGAATCACTTATCTTGGATCGAGAAGAGAGACGAACTTTTTAAGGGATGACAAATATCCGCCTATAGTCTGACAAGGTATATCGTGAGGCAAAAGGGACTCGGACGCAAGTTGCATTGGAAAGGCAAGTCGGCATGACTCTTTGGTACTTGGGAGTCGGCATGTTCTGCTAGGAGCCACTACCGACTGATCAATTGAGAATCGGACTCCAATCATGTCTAAGTTGCCATGAGCCTG
This sequence comes from Avena sativa, assembly GCA_916181665.1. Lineage (NCBI taxonomy): Eukaryota > Viridiplantae > Streptophyta > Magnoliopsida > Poales > Poaceae > Avena > Avena sativa. The sequence continues at coordinate 260,365,065 of OV702281.1, forward strand.
CTGGGTCATACACTTAAGAGCGGGATAGAAATTTGGTTGGGTTGGACCCGAGCCGGATTTGGACTGAGTCAGTGAGTCGGACTCACGATGACTAATATTATATGGGCTTTAGTGAATGGGCCATGAGTGAGTGGATCCCAAGTTCACTCCCTATATATAGTGGGGCGCAGAAACCCAGGAGGGTTGATTGGTTAGGTCATTCCATGCGTTGGAAACTCTAGCTCCATAGCAGTCCAGCCGTCGTATCTAACCTAGCAGTTCACCGTCGGTGCTCCTCCTTGTACGTGTGGATACCTGCAGCGGTGTTGTACAATCAACACCAGGACGATCAGATCAGATCGTGAGGACTGCATTGCATTCAACTGACGCACTTCATCAATAATCCGCAACCGCGCGTCTAGTGGTAATCCTCGTGGCCTTCTACGTCAGCTAGATATTGGGATCACCGCATTAGAGGAAAAAGTTTTTTTATCTCTACGTGGCCCAACATGATCATGGTTTCCTGATCATGAACATTGATATTTTATTAACAACAAGGTCATATCATTAGGAGAATGATGTGATGGACATACTCCTATAGTTAAGTGTAGCATAAGGTCAAGTCATTCAAATAGTTCACTTGCTATAAGCTTTCAAATACATAGTAACCTAAATCCATCGACCATGAGATCATGTTAATCACCATTACTGGATGGATGTTTTGATGACATCAAACACCACTTCCGTAACTGGGTGGTTATAAAGGTGGCATTCGTTATTCTGAAAGTATATGTTGAAGCACATGGATGAAGAGTGGTATTTGTCCATCCATATGACGGAATTTTCTAGAAGGGTCTAGAAGGTCCATCACTCCGTAGTGGGAAGGGTACATGGATGTTTCATGACAAAGTGGAATGGTTGCGTCATGTACTAGGTCACTTGGCTGGGCAATGGGAAGAGAGAAATCAAACTCTAGTTTGAAAGTCAAATGCCAATTTGAAAAAGTCAAATCACAACATGGTTGCCTAGTGGAGGGAGGAAAGGAATCCTACCTAAGGGTGTATTCCTCCCTCTCCCTTGCCTCCGGCCACAAGGTGGAGTTTGGGGAGGACTCCCCTTCCCAAACCGCCCCTCCCTCTCATAAATAGAGGGGACGGGTGCCCCGCTTGCACCCCGCAAGAAACCCTAAAACTCTAGATCGGCCGACGCCCCCCTCTCTAGTTGCAGCCGCTCTAGATCTCCTCTAAATAGCCACTGTCTAGCTAGTTTCTAGCCTCCGACTACTTCCACCCTCGGCCCTCTAAAACCCTAGATCACCGAGGCTCTCTCTACTCCACCATACCTGCTTCTGCTTAGGCGAAACCCTGCGGGATTTCCCCTCTAATCCTGACACCATGCTGTCATGCTGCCGGAATCGCGAGGATATATCTACAACCTCCGCTACATGCTGGAACAAGGGAGAGGAAGGTCTTCACAGAGTACCATACGTGTGACTGACTGCGGAAGCGCTGCAGGAACACGGCGCTGGAAGGATCATCTACACGACCTTGAGATTAGCAAGTGAACGACTACATCACCCACGAGAATCCCATCTCGTTAACCGCTTTGGAATCTGAGAGGGTTAGTACTCTATCAAATTGTTGCTACAATCTAGTAGATAGATCTTGGCTTGTGTGTGTTCATGCGGTAGAATATTTTTCCATGCTACGAACCCCTACAAGATCAAATGTAATAAAACTTAAACCATAACACATTGGCTAAGTATTAATATCATTTCCTTAAGAGATCATACCATAGTATTCATTACAACAATTCTTGAATACCAAGTTAAGTACATAACTCGAGTAACGAGTGATACGTTGGAAATGTATCTATAATTTTTGATGCTCCATGCTTGTTTAGTATCTACTTTGCTTTGCTTTGTATATGCTTTGAGGTGTTTTTATATCTTTTCTGAAACTAACCTATTAACAAGTTGCCACATTGCCAGTTGCCTGTTTTCTTCTGTTTTTGGTTCCAGAAAGGCGGAAAATCAATATTCTCAGAATTGGACGGGACAAAAGCCAAAGTCAATATTTTACCGTGGGGGACATGAATCCAGAATACGAGACGGAGACGCGAACCAGGGCGGCCAAACCCCCCTAGGAGCAACTAGGGGTGGGCCCGCTCCTGGGCAGGGTGTGGCCCCTCCGGCCGCCTCCCAGCCTCGCATCTTCGCCTAAAAGAAGCCCCCGATGCAGAAACCCTAGATAATCCATCATACTTCCAAAAAAAGCTCTGTAGCGCCACCGCCACCGAAAGGGAGATTCGGGGGACAGAAAGTCTATGTTCTGGCACCCTGCCGGGATGAGGAAGTGCCCCCGGAGCCATGTCCATCGATCTCCATCGCCATCTTGGTCACTGTTGCGGATTCCCATGATGAGGAGGGAGTAGTTCTTCCTCGAGGCTAAGGGCTCTACCGGTAGCTATGTGTTCATCTCTCTCTCTATGCATGGTCATATTGTGATCATGAGCTTTGTAATCAAGTAGATCTACCTTGCTACTCAAGTACTTTAGATCTCTGCTCTCCCCATGTGTGTGAAAGTGACAGCATGCACGCCATGGTGGCACTTAGGTTTGAGTCTACATAAATACTCTTTGTTCTTTAATAGATCTATGCTTTTCCCCACGTGTGTGAAAGTGACAGCGTAAATACCGTGTGTGGCACTTTGGATAGATTGAATATTTGATATGAGTTATATCTGGAGTTGGATGTCTCTATGAAATTATGGTGTTTGTTAGAACCATCTAGAGCTCAAGGTGATAGTGTGGGGTTATCTAGATTGGGGAAGGCGGACTTTGAAGAGTGCTGTTATAGCCCTACCGATAATTAGAGTGTCCAATCGGAGAGTAGTTAAGAGTAGTATCATGAAGAGAGGATATTTATATGAGAGAGTATTTACTAGTGAAAGTATGATCCCTAGGCCTTGATTCTAAACATTGAAGTACCATTTGCATCTAGATCTGTTACATGTTTGTTTGTTGTAGTCTTTACCTCACCGTCAAGCTCTTTTCTGGCACCATTACCACTTGTATTTCACTATCTCATCGCCGAACTAGTGCACCTATACACCTGACAAGTGTATTGTGTGTGTTGGGGACACAAGAGACTTCTTGTATCTTGATTGCAGGGTTTCTTGAGAGGGAATACCTTTTACCACTTCCTCCCTGAGTTCGATAAACCTTCGATGATCCACTTAAGGGAAACTTGCTGCTGTTCTACAAACCTCTGCACTTGGAGGCCCATCAACTTTCTACAAGAATAGAAGTGCGTAGACATCAAGCTATTTTCTGGCGCCGCTGTTGGGGAGGAAAGGTAAAAGGAACTCACACACATTACCCCACGGCAACAGCAAGTCAGAAATCTATTTTCTGGCGCCGTTGCCGGGGAGGTAAGGTAAAAGGTACTCACATCCTCCGGTGTGAGTGCTCGAAGTTATTTCCTCTAGATTCTGCAATTTTGTCTTTTTGTTTCTTGTTTTCACTAGTTAGGCTTAATGGAAACCAACAACAAAATTAGAGCGCTTTATAGTGTTTATCTTGAGTTAGGACATGAAGTGTTTGAAGAGAAAATTAAAAAACCTATGGAACTTTATTTGCATGCTAATAGCAATGTTATTAATATGAATTTTTTGAACACCATTGTTGCTAATGCTATGGAAACGTCTAAGCTTGTGGAAGCTAGTTTTTATGAAAATGATCTTTTTAGTCCCCAGCTTTGGAAGATAGCTATTCTATTGCTTATGATGATACCAAACCTCCAATCTATGATGATTACTATGATGAATATGATATTTTCAGTCCACCTACTATTGAGGAGGAAATTAATTGTGATTACAATATGCCTCCTATATTTGATGATTATGGTGATGAGAATAACAATGATAGCTATTTTGTTGAATTTGCTCCCACTACAATTAATAAAAGTGATCATGCTTATGTGGAGAGTAATAATAATTTTATGCAAGTGGCTCATGATAAGAATGTTTTATGTGATAGTTATATTGTTAATTTTGTTGATGATGCTACTTGAAGTTATTATGAGAGAGGGAAACATGGTCTTATGTATCTCAAAAATATTAAGTTTCCCCTCTTTATGTTGAAAGTTTTAAGTTATACTTGTTTTGCTTTCCTATGCTTGTTGCTTTGTGCTTTGATGACTTGTTTATTTACAAGATTCCTATGCATAGGAAGTGGGGTAGACTTAAATGTGTTTTGAATTTGCTTATTGATGCTCTCTTTTACTTCAATTCATATTTCTTATCTGAGCATCTTCTCAATCTATCATCCTAACTTAAAGGCGTTAAAGAAAAGTACTTGTTGGGAGATAACCCAAGCGTTTTCTTGAGTCTTGGAAGTTATTACTTCAGTACTGACCTCTTCTTATCTTTTTTGTTTGCCTTTTGTGCCAAGAATGACCTCTAATGAGAGGGAAGTAAGATTTGGGAAGTTGCTGTCCCAAAACAGATTTCTGTCCTCCACCATAAAAATTCGTGAGGAGTCTCTGTAAGTTGGATTGATCTGAAAAGTTACGAATAAATCCCCCAGTATGTTAGCTAACTTTCGTTAGTTCAACACTCTTTGATTTGAGAAACAGAAGGTCTTCGAAAAAATCTGTTTCTACCTGCTGGTCTATTTTGACAGATTTCTGTCATTATTTGCATTTGCTTCTTATTGATTCCTTTTTGGGTTCTTTTTGGGAAATTGAGATTTTTAGGGAATTTCTATAGTAGATTGTTATTTTAGTGAAAGTTTTGCTGTCATAAAAACTAAACCCCAAGGGTCTATTATCTTTTGAATACACTAAAGTTGCTAATGAAGATTGTGTGAAGTTTTGTATGAAGGCAAATTTCAGGTGTAGAGAGAGAGAACCATGTAATGAGATGAAGAATGGAAAAAATCTCAACCTTGGGGACACACCCCGTGTCACCCCAAGAAATATTCAAGAGGTACAAGCGTCAAAGCTTGGGGATGCCCAAGGCATCCCCTTCTTCATCAATAAAAATCATAGGTCTTTCTAGACACTTCGTTTTTATTGTTTCATGCATTGTTTTGTTGTTCTTGGGGCGTCTTAGTTTTCATTTTTGGTTTTCGTTTGCTTATTTTTCTTGAGTAAGTTTGTTGGTCATAGCACACTTATTTTAGAGAGAGGCACACTCTGTTTTCATTGCCTAGAACACTCTAGTTTTCATTCTTATTGTTCTGTGAGTATTCACTTTTGCTAGCACCGTGTTGAGCCTTAGTTTTCTTATGCTTAGTGCTTTGAAATTTTTAGTTCTTCTTTGTGGATTTGTGAGACATGCTCACTGATATTTATTGATTATTATATCTATGAGTAGTTTCAAATAAGTTGATTGGTGTTGGAAAAGAGTAGGAAGTTTCATGCTTATAGTGGTACAAAACGGAGCTTGTTTTGACTGTGGCCTAGACTTTATCATGACATGCTAGATGTTGTTTTGATATTATGCTTAGTGATTATTGATGTAGCATGACTTGTTCCAAACAATTAGGATTGCTTAGTTTTCCTTGAAGGAATCATGCGTTGTTTTAGCATACAGAAGCATAGTATTGTGGTATTCTCCTTTGATGTTTTGTTTGGGTTGACATGGCACATGATCACACCATGTTATGACTATGAACAAGTCACCATAGCCTCTATGATCATTTAGTCCTTGACTTGTAGTACCACTTTATGCTTTGATTAGTAATGTTTTGTCGCTCTGCATGATTATGGCCATTATTGCTCTCTTAGTTGGTCGCTCCCAGTCTATTGCTAGCCTCCACTTGAATGAGTATGCTCTACTCATGCTTCCAACTTCCAAGAAACCAAGTTATTCCGAAGTGTCCACTATAAACTCCTATGCATGGTGTGTTACACCATTCCAAGTATATTCTTGTTTTCAGCTATCTTCCAATTAAAAACTATTTTGTTATGTGAAAACTTAGTGATTAAAGCCCTCACGAACTTGATGGCACAATTTATATTCTTTGCCCCTAATAAACTTGAACCATTGTGTCATCTATGTTGTATATGCTTGCACTTATATGTTGGAATTAGCAGAACCGTGCTGTCACAGGGAACGTTTTCAACATTGCACTTGTACTTTGTACTCAGTTGATATCATGCTCTTTTGTCTATGGATGTCACCGATGTGAAATAAAGAGGGAACTTGTAAGTCGATGGAGTATGTATTTTGTGTTATACAAACGCCTGGGCCGCTAGCCTAAGCCATGCCTAATCATGGTGGAAACTTGCAGCATCACCATAGTGAGATATCTATGAAGCATCCTCAATAAAAAGCTATGCACATAGTAAATAAAAAGATCACTGAGATGCTCATTGTCTGCTTGCCTTGTCATTTTGGTTCTGGGATAGCTCCTGTACCATGTGCAAGGGGTACCCCGTTGGCGGTTCTCTATGATATGCATGTACTTACAATGACAAGAACTTACAACTGACCTAAGTTGAGTAGCATGAGTTGTGGCCCTCGTATTCAAGGGACTTGAGACTGCCAACTTATATTTCATCAAGCATATACTCCATAGTTTGTTCACTTTAACCTTAATCACTTCAAGTTGCTTATGATAGGGGCAATGAGGGCTGAAAGCTAACAAGTACCATAATTTCTGGAAGCTCTTTTTGAAACATGAAATCCTTGCTTCCCTTTGTGAAGGGCCTTTCTTCCACCATTATTTGGGTCTCCACCTTCTACCTTTAGGCACCATTAAGAGAGCATAATTGTCATTCTGTGTGCAGTGTCCCAAAACTTATTGATTGATGCATATTGTGATATTACTTATTCTTGTGCTATTTGTTTCTAGTCACCCTTGTGAACTTTGAAGGTGTCCTATGCATCTATTTGCTACTCTTTGAGGGACAAGCTGAATGGTACTATGCCATGTTTTCTGTATGTGAAACAAACAAACGTTTTTCAATGCATGTTATTCATGATCTTTGTTTATAGCCTTTCATGTTGCATGCATAGTTACTATGTCCTATTGTTAGAACTCCATCTTTCATGCACATGTTAGAGTTCTTTGATCTCATCTTTCAATGTTTGCAAATGGTTTGATCTTGGTTTTGATGGTGCATGTCACCTCAAAAATTATTCTTTTTATCACTTACCTACTCGAGGACGAGCAGGAGTTAAGCTTGGGGATGCTTGATACGTCGGAAATGTATCTATAATTTTTGATGCTCCATGATTGTTTAGTATCTATTTTTCTTTGCTTTATCTACACTTTGCGGTGTTTTTATATATTTTCTGGAACTAACCTATTAACAAGTTGCCACAATGCCAGTTGCCTGTTTTCATCTGTTTTTGGTTCAAGAAAGGCAGAAAATCAATATTAGTGGAATTGGACGGGACAAAAGCCAAAGTCAATATTTTACCGTGGGGGACACGAATCTAGAAGAAGAGACGGAGATGCGAACCAGGGCGGCCAAACCCCCCTAGGCGTGGCCAGGGGTGGGCCCGCGCCTGGGCAGGTTGTGGCCCCTCCGGCCGCCTCCCAACCTCGCCTCTTCGCCTATAAGAAGCCCCCGATGCAGAAACCCTAGATAATCCATCATACTTCCAGAAAAAGCTCCGTAGCGCCGCCGCCACTGAAAGGGAGATTCGAGGGACAAAAAGTCTCTATTCAGGCACCCTACCAGGACGGGGAAGTGCCCCTGGATCCATCTGCATCGATCTCCATCGCCATCTTCATCACTGTTGCTGATTCCCATGATGAGGAGGGAGTAGTTCTTCCTCGAGGCTAAGGGCTCTACCGGTAGCTATGTGTTCATCTCTCTTTCTATGCATGGTCATATTGCAATCATGAGCTTTGTAAACAAGTAGATCTACCTTGCTACTCAAGTGCTTTAATAGATCTCTGCTCTCCCCATGTGTGTGAAAGTGACAGCGTGCATACCGTGTGTGGCACTTTGGCTAGACTGAATATTTGTTATGAGTTATATTTTGAGTTGGATGTCTCTATGAAATTGTGGTGTTTGTTGGAACCATCTAGCACTCAAGGTGATAGTGTGGGGTTATCTAGATTGGGGAAGGCGGACTTTGAGGAGTTCTGTTATAGCCCTACCGATGATTAGACTGTCCAACCGGAGAGTAGTTAAGAGTAGTATCATGAAGAGAGGATATTTATATGAGAGAGTGTTCACTAGTGAAAGTATGATCCCTAGGCCTTGTTTCTAAACATTGAAACACCGTTTGTATCTAGATCTGTTGCATGTTTGCTTGTTGTAGTCTTTACTTCACTGTCAAGCTCTTTTCTGGCACCGTTACCACTTGTATTTCACTATCTGATCATGGAACTAGTGCACCTATACACCTGACAAGTGTATTGGTTGTGTTGGGGACACGAGAGACTTCTTGCATCTTGATTGCAGGGTTGCTTGAGAGGGAATACCTTTGAGCACTTCCTCCCTGAGTTCGATAAAGCTTGGGTGATCCACTTAAGGGAAACTTGTTGTTGTTCTACAAACCTTGCACTTGGAGGACCAACAACTATCTACGAGAATAGAAGCGCGTAGACATCAACGAGAATTCAATAACTAAATCTTGCTCTATGTTATTCTTATCCATTTATACCATGAGGATCATGGTAATACTTAACCGTAACTCTTTAGTTATATTGAGTAGGAAGGAAATCAAGTCAAGACTATTTACTGTATATCTTTCTTTCCACACCAATCCTTATCATCTCTATTGAATCTTATCCTAATATCTATTGCTCATCAATATTCAGTAATCAACTATTGATCTATCAATTCTTAGCCTAGTAATTCTTAATCTATCGACTCTTTTCCTTGTTATAGCATTCACTCTAATGCCTTTAGAAAAAGAAGTAAGAAGAGGTAAGTGGTATGCTAGTTTTAGATATCATCTATAGGATGGGAGAGTTTGAAGAAAATCAAATCAATATGATAATTGATGGAGTTAACTCACTCTTGAATGGAATATAAGAGTTATCTGAAATAAAGATATATGTGGTAACAAAGAGGATCCTAAGGATTATTTTTGAAGATAGTTACCAAGGATTAATCCTATTGGAACAAGTGGGCATAAGCAATAAATAATATCTCTTAGTAAAATGGAAATACTAAGAAGATAATTATAATACAATTGTAATGTTGTATTGATGAAACCTTGATTAGCCATGAAACCTAATCCATAAATGATCGAAGGATTATAATGATCATGCATAAGTCATAATGATTGATTGACTCTATGATGTATAAGTGACATTGGTGGATACAACATGATTAAACCCTAGTATAATTATGTTATCCTAGGTGAATCATGACAAGTCACAATGATATGATGTGAAGTTGGAATATAAGATACTAGAGATAAGTAGAAATAAGATAGAATGATTAAGCTGATGTTAGATCAAGATTGAGTTATAGAAGTAGTGTTAGTACTCTTAAAGAATATTAAGCACCTGAGGAAAGTAGGATTTGATATATACATCTATTGGAGTAATATTAGTGATGAATGATAAAGGAAGAGTATGAATGGAGTTAAGAGTAACCACTTGTTGGATTGGAGATTATCATCAGTAGAGTAGTTTGATTTAATCAAGTGTAGATATGAGAAGATTGCGAAAAGATTTTGAGACAAGCTTCTGAGATTTATAAGTGATATTACAAAGTAATTGTGGAGTAATAGAGTAATCAATCAAGTGGACTTTAACTCATTAGAAGCAGTATAGAGATGAGAATTATCTCTATGAGGAGATCATATAGGCTCATTGGATTTACAAATGGATTTAGGAGGAGAAATTATTGGTAATATTATAATAGGTAAAGCTCATCATGTTAACACATGATGATAGATGAGAAGTAGTAGTATATCTAGGAAAGGAATTCCTCAAGTAGGAAACAAGAATTATGAAATAGGGAAAGTAGCAATTCCTAAGAAGCTATTAACGAAAACTATATCACTCCATATCAAAATCATTATGTATATTACTTTTCCAAAACCTAAACAACTGCTACAAGGTAAATGAATTACCTTTATCATATAAGTAATGCTCATTAGCAACCAATACATGTTAATTTATCAATAGGAACCAACCACACTAATAAGGAAGAAACTATTTAGAATAATAGGTAATCCTTGGTTGCTTGAGTAGATCAAGTGGAATTGCTCCTACTTCATATCATTGTGGAAAGGTATATAGATAAAACCAATACTTCTGGAGTATTAAAGATAGGAATTATTGGTAAATATTCTACCATAGTTCCATAGCAAATCACTTTATACAAATCTTTGTCACTTCCAAATATCTAAATCATATGTGCCACATAAATGGAAATTTCTATAAACCATTATAACCTAATATTATATCCATATATTAACCAAACTTAAGAAAGTAGTGAATAACTAGTTTAAGAAATTATCTATGCATATTTTAAAAATAAGTAGGGTGGTTAGGATTCACCTATTAATGGATTTTGAATAAGAAAATTTACCATTTTAAGAACCTTAATAATTAAATCATTTGATATAAGGATTGTTATATAATAATAAATATGGATATATTCTATGCATATCTTAGCTATCTTAAACCATTACCATTACATCCATTAAGAGGAAATAAAAAAATCATTTTTTGGAACGATTAAAAAATCATTTTATAATATCTTATTACAAAAGGTAAATCTCTAAAATACTAAGCGATAAATTGTTGCAATCAATAAAATTGTTTCCTATTAGTTTAAATTTATGATAAATCATGAAAGATACCAACACCACTTAGTTTCCAAGATTCTTATAGTATTTTATGTGTTCCATAAAATTCTGGATATTGAAATCCTTATAGAAATTCATATTTGAAAAGGTTTACTAAAACAGAATTAGAAAAGGCCAAAGAAAAAGAAAAACAAACCAGTAGCACCAGCCCACGGCCCAGTTCATCCTGGCAGCTATCCGTCGCTCGCATGCAGCCACAATAGCTTCTTCGCTCACTTCGCTGCATCCCATTCAGCCCAACAACCATCCTGACTCATCTTCATCTATGATTGACAAGTGGGACACCGCCAGGGACTATGGGTTTGTTCTGAAGAAATGCACGGGGTTTTCTGCAAAACTGCCATTGTCGTCATCCTCACGCACATAGGAACCCGCGTGTGTATCTTTGATGCCGTCCACGGTTCTCATCAAAATGCGACCACCGTGAAGCTTGCCGCCGCCCTGAGAGGTGTAAATAAGACCGCCGCGTCCTCCTCTATCCTCTCATACCAATCTTATCCTCTCTCGTTCTCTCTATCCCTATATCTCTTCCTCACCCCAAAACCTGGCTAGCCGGTGTTCGTAATTCCGGCCATGTCCGACCACCCCTTGCCTCTCCGAATCCATCGCTAGAAGCTTCGTCGTGCCCTTGTTCTCCTAGGACCAAGCACGACAGCTGGCGCGCCATGAATCGTGCGGAATCAAACGTTACCTTATGTCGGCCATTGAGGCCATCATCGTCAATTCGCTATCGTCAAGCCTCCCCATGCCTCCTCGACCTCTCCATTATCACCAGGGTGAGCTACTGAATCTTCCAGTACTCTCCAATCCTTTCCTCTCATGTATATTATCGTCCCGCCGTGCACCGTCGTTAGCCACCGCAGTTATTGTTCGCTGGACACTACTAGAAAAATGCCTATTCGTGGCGCACCTGAAAAGGCCTTCCGTGGCGCACTAGCAGTGCGCCACGGGCCTCGCGCTACAGCTATCTCGTAGCCGTGGCGCACTGCATGGTGCGCCACGGTTATATCGAGATAGGCGTGGCGCACTACCAGGTGCGCACTACCAGGTGCGCCACGGGTAGGGGTACAGGGTGCGCCACAGATGTGTTTTTCAAAAAACAAAAAAATGCAAAAAACACCCTCGTTTTGAATTGCAAAAGCAATCGGGTCCGTGCATTGCCGCCGCAGTCGTGTCACCTCGCTGGAGAATGGCCGTGGCAGGGAGGTGCGGGAGGGGTCGTGGCTGCTCTAGTCCTCACCGGCGTCGAGGTGGTAGGAAGGGTGTGGTTGGAGAAAGGAAGGTAGGAAGAGAGGGAGGAAGGAAGAGAGGGAGGAAGGAAGAGATGGAGGAAGAGAGGGAGGTAGGAAGAGAGGGAGGAAGGGAGGTCGGTGAGGAGAAGGATGCCGCCGTCGCCCGTTATCACTGCGAGAAGGAGGAGAAGGAGTCCACCGTTGCACCGCCGTCGCCAGTTGTCACTGCGAGGAGGAGGAGAAGGAGGTCGACGTCGCGCCGTCACTGCAAGGAGAGGAGAAGGGGAAGGAGGAGAAGGAAGAAGGGAGAAGGAATAAGGAAGAAGGAGAAGGTAAAGGGAGAGGAAGAGGGAAAATGGGAAGGGAAAAGGAGAAAGGAAAAGGGAGGAGGGTGGGGTGGGGATTCAAATTTGAATCCCGCCCAAGCTTATCCGTGGCGCACTAGGTGGTGGTGCGCTACGGGTAATTCGCCCTCTATTTTTTTTTCTGCAGGAAAAAACGGTCTTTTGACCATAAATTTTTACTCTTTTCGAATTTTTAAAATCTAAAAAATCGCTAAACGACCGTAGCAGATGCGAAATCTCGTTCTCGTCATTTTGGTATATTATACGATTTTTTCGATATCGTATGCAAAAGTTACGGCCTTTTTACCGTGGCATGACTTTTGTTTGCAAATAAAGTCAAAACTCATTTTTGTTAATTTTACTAGAAGCTATACCACATTACCTACCTAAATATGAAAGGATTTAATTTTTTGAAGTGTTTATCATTTTCTTTTATTTTTTGCAAACCCTAAAAAGGCGATCCACGGGGTGGGAGGGTGGGGGGGTGTGGAGTTGGTGCATGCCACTTAGCCGTAGGGCACTAGGACAGAGTGCCCTAAGGCTAAGTTGACCCAGCTGCAACAGCAAACATGCCCGTAGCGCACTATGTCAAGGTGCCCTACGGATAAGTGAAACATCCGTAGCGCACCTTGACCTAGTGCGCTACGGGTATGTGTGATGTGCAGTGGCCACATGTGCCCTGGCCCACACATAGCCGTGGCGCACCACCCCCATGTGCGCCACACTTATGACAGTTATCCGTAGGGCACCTGTGGGCAGTGCGCCACGCCTCTTTTAACCGTGGGGCACCACTAGCAAGTGCGCCACAGAAGTGTGGATTACCTATAGCCATTTTCCTAGTAGTGGGAGTAGCTCCGATGACCAAAAGTGGGTGGCGCCACCACTACTAGGTTCCTCTCGCCATCCTCTTTCCAACGAGCCCTATCACAGCTACATGAAAGCATCAAATCGAGGGATCCGATTTCGATCTAAGAGGATCATCTCGTGTGACGTCATCTCGACGTCATGCTCACGTCATCCCACGCTTAATCAACCTGTTTGACCAGTCCACGCCTACCATGGCATGCCGATGTGTCTCTGACCCCATGGGTCAGTGACCTGGAGTAGGTTTTGATTGTGTGTAAAAAGTAAGTCCTTATTTAGAATATAATTTAGGAAATGAATAAACTATAAACTCAATATCTCTTGTTTTATAATTCAAAAAAATGTGTTCAATATTTGAAAATTTACAGAAAAATAAAATCTACAACTTAAAACCATTACCATATATTAGTGTGTTAACTATTTAAATAATTATTGTTTAATAAATATTTTAACGAAATAAATCTGAAAATTCATATTTTAATAATGGCAAATGAGAAAATTTTAAATAATATACTAAAATTCTTAGAAAATAAAAATTAAAGTGTAAAACTATAAGAATAAAATATCATATCACTTAACTAAATATTTATTATTTATTAAGTGTTTATAAAGTAATAAATCTTATAAAAATCATATCTTAATATTAAAAATCACAAAAAAATATTTTTAATATACCAAAATGATCACAAAAATAATATCTACATGTTAAAATTATAACATTCCACTTTAAGGTAAATAAACAAATTAATACTCTAATAACTTGAATTTAAACCTAATTTCTTAATTGATAATTCATATAAGGCGTAAATAAAATTTGCTAATATTTCTAAAATTAACCATTTGAGGTCTAAAAATAGTATTAGTTTTAAGTATTGATAATATGAAATCAAAATAGTTAAAAACATTTAAAATACAATTTTATTGAATTATCATTCACATATAAGTGTATATTATTTTCTAAAAGGATTTTTATAAAATTATAAAATATTCAAGAATGATATTTTTAACTAAATAAAAAGTTTTACCGTTGTTTCACTCACAAATTTTTAAAATATATTATAAATCCAACGATAATTTAAAAGTAATTAAATAATATTGTTCCCTTGTTTACAAACCATAACCACTCATTTATAAAGAGATAAATGATTTTATTCAATCATAAAGTTAAGAAACCACTACTCTAATGGAAGTAATACATTCTTAATTAATCTTAAAGAAAAATTATGAAGTGAACAAATTATAAGACCATAGAATGACCAAGATAGATAAGTCTCAACTACTAGTAGGGTCCTTATTCAAATGAAGTAATTCTTTCTTACTTAAGAACCATAACTTATAAGAAAACCTAAGAATGTTAACTTAAATTTTAAACGCTTTTATTTGGTTAAGTAAGATTATCTTCAATGGTTATTCTTTTAAAATACATTATAAAGCAAGACATAAACATCCCTATAAAGGCCCTAAATGATAAACAATACTTATATAAGCGGTCCTTGAGTAGCATTCCACACTTGAGTGCTTTATTATTGTATGCTATTTATTATACTTACATGTTGTTTCACACACACACACTCACAAGCCTTAATAAGAAGCACAAGTGTGAAACTTAATCTAAAAGAACAACACATTCTAAAGAAACCATATCTAGTTTCTGAACCCTAGATCAATGCTTATTCCGGGGATTCGAGTTTATCAAATTGCATTACATCACTTATGCATAATAGCATATTGCTTCTTTAAACATTAGTCCATACCAGACCAATGATGTTGTTTTCAGATATTGGATCTTATATTGTGTCGAAGACCGTGAGTGCATAATCTTGCAATCACAAAAGGCAAGTTCACACTTGCTCATGTCCTTTGGTTATTTTCTATCAAATATTTTGCAAATCCAATATTCTCATCACCTGCATTTCAAAAAGTTCAGAAAACACTATTTTCATAATAATATGATTATAGGTTATTCACCAAGAGGTAATAACCTACTATGAAAGTTCCGGCGGTAAAGGAACATATTATCTAGGACTTAACAACTAATGTCCCCGATGATTATTGCGCCGTATATCATGCGTTAACCTTGATATTTGGAATGGGACAGAGAAGTCCACTTCTTCCTATCGCATGAAGCCAGATGTGCGGGTCGTGGTTGTTATCCCTGTAGCATGCATTAATTGGTAATTCGTAGATGATATGCAGCATATGGGTGGGAACCCTCAATATCCCACGATAGTTCTGGCATCTGAACGGTCTGTACTAACCATTGCCGTAATTCAATATGTGGGCATGGCATACACCAACAATACATGCAGGGTCCTGAAGGGGGTAGTGACTGGCTTGGATCATCTACTAGGCTCCACATCACGGAATTGTGGACGGGAAATATTTCCCCATTGTGCAACAAGGATTGTATCTCTCATGGGTAAAGTAACGCACCTCTAAGAGTGTAAGAACTGTAACTTGTTACTCCCTATTCCGGGAAGGAGATACGAACCTGTAGGAAAGGAACTCCACAAAAGTTCTGGTAAACCAGTGAAGGCTGACAGACATAGCTTTTCGGAATAAAAGAAACCTTTGAAGAAATGTTTATGAAAACCTGCATCTCCTACGACCTATGGTCTGAAACTGTAGATATAGTGCATCATACACTACTTTTTAGTGAACTTGTTGAGTACGCTCGTACTCAACATATCTTCTTAACCCTTGCTAGATTCTGAAGCCAATACAGACGACGTCTACATCAACTTATGCTCAAGGGAATCATCACCAAAAGCTCAAGTTATACAATGAACTCAAAGAGTCAAGATATACATCAACTAAAGTGAAGACGAAGTTGCTGATTAGATAGAGGTATAATATCTAGCCATAGAACCCAATTCTATAGAGTATTGCAATAGCAGCAATGCAAGCCCAATAGTCCGTTATTAGTCTATCAGCATGATAAGTTAAGAGTTGTTATTTTTGAATCTTATTTGTAAGAAGTTTCTTTCTCTCTCTTTAACCTAGAGTGTTCTCTGGATCTTTTGTAAAGAGTCGAGTTGTAACCTATAGTCATCTTATTAGTCTATCAGCGCTCAAAACAATCCCCATTACCTGGCCATTCGCTGTGTGGGGCATGGACTTGGTAGGCCCCTTCAAGAAGGCCCCCTCCGGCTACACCCACCTGCTGGTCGCGGTCGACAAATTCACAAAGTGGGTGGAGGCCAAGCCAGTTCGGAAATGCGACGGGAAGACCGCCACCAAATTCCTACGCGAGCTGATATATCGCTACGGGTTCCCAAACAGCATCATCACGGACAACGGCACTAACTTCGCCAAAGGAGCCATGGCCGAATTCTGCGAAGAGCATCACATTCGGCTCGACCTCGCGTCAGTCGCCCACCCGGAATCCAACGGCCAGGCGGAACGGGCCAACCAAAGCATCCTCCACGGCCTGAAGCCGCGACTCCAAGTACCACTCGAGCGCACCGCCGGGTGCTGGGTCGACGAGTTGCCCTCTGTCATCTGGAGGATCCGCACCTCAGTCAACAGGTCGACAGGGTTCACCCCCTTCTTCATGGTCTACGGCGCCGAGGCAGTCATGCCCACCGACCTCGAGCACGACTCGCCGCGGGTCGTCCACTACACGGAGGCTGCAAACGAGCTCGCCCGCCAAGACGGGGTCGACCAACTCGACGAAGCACGTGACCTCGCTCGGTCACGCACCACCATCTACCAGCAGGGACTCCGCCGCTATCACAGCCGGCGGGTGAAAACTCACACCTTCCAAGAAGGCGACCTGGTGTTACGCCTCATCCAGGACAAGAAGGGCATGCACAAGCTTTCCTCCCCGTGGGAGGGACCATTCGCCATCGGGCGAGTACTCGGCAATGACGCCTACTACCTCATCGACGTCCGTGGGGACGGCGAACTCGACGTCAAGCGACCATGGAATGTAAACCTCCTACGGAAGTTCTACTCCTAGAACCCCACACATGTACTCTCCAGTCGCTATGAAATAAAAAGAAACGGTCACCGCAAATTGCGCCTACTCTCCATGTCTTGTGCCACTCGCACTCGTAATAACAGCGTTACGCTAACTGCAGAAGTCAACCTTTGGTACAGCGACCAGCACGGCTAAGTAGTGCGGAGCAAGAGCACTGAGTCACCTCAGGTCTTGCATCGTCCATGAAAAACGCCTACCCGGAGCCCCATCGGAGTCGCCTAGCTCGACTGGTTCTACGAACCAAGACAACTGCCTTCGCTTCTTACAGCGACCATGGGCCTCCACATCCTTGGCATAGCGACTCGAACGGCTAAGTACCACGCTCGGGGACTGAAGACCAGTTCATCGCGAGCGGTCCGGGAAAACGCCAAGTAGGAGAGCATGCCCAGGACTCGCCACGCGACTGACCCCACGGGCTAGGCAGGAGTGACGCGCTCAAACTAACGCGCTAAGTCCTCAACCACCCTCGAGTCGCGCCTAGAACAACCAAGTACCACGCTCGGGGACTCGGCCACCCGACCTCGTTCGCGCAAGGGAAAACGGCAAAGTACAGAGCACTCAAGGGAGTCGCCTAGCGACTGGCTCTCCGAGCCTGGGCGAGTCGACCACAATGACAAAACACATAAAAACAACAAACATATCACATATGAGGTAAACCCCACCAAAGGGCGGACGCGCTCGGGGACTCGTTCAAACATCAATCACAAACACACAACAATTACCAAAACAGACACGACGTCTCATTCGATAGCATGTTGCATTGTCTCATATTACAAAATATGCCCACATGGCAGACCTGCTACTAACGCCACAAGGCAAACTATCCTATTCTGCAGGCTTAGACGACGACTCGCCAACACCCCGGCGATTGCGGATAAACGGCGTGTACGGGCTCGACGGATACGTCGTCAGTTCACCCGCCATCGCCGCACGGAAGGGTTGCTCGACCTTGAAATCACGATGCGGCGGCTCGGGGTCGTTCGGCACGACGACCGTCTCCTGGTACGGAAGGAGGTCGCCCATTGCCCAGACACGCTCCGAGTACGCGGCGGCACAATCCTGCAACTTCAGGACCTCGGAAAGCTCCACCGCGCTAGTCGACGATGGGTAGCCACTCGTCACATCGTCGATGTCGAAGTCCTCGGGGAAGTGGGCAAGTCCAAGACTCAGTGTCGTCGCCGCTCCGCGCTGAAACGCCGACCGCGTCATAAATTCAACGACCGCGGGCGCCTTCTCCAAATACCTCCACACCTCAACGAGGTCGCTGGTAATCACTTCCGTAGGCATGGATGCACGTCGCCGACAACGTTGCCGAGTCGACAAGCATGCTTACACACTGCCGCGCGTTGAATGAGCTCGCCTCTTCCGCGCTATCGATGATGCGACCTGCGAGTAGAAGACAATAATGAATACGACGAACACCACAAAAGGCACAACTACTGGAAGGGGTAGACGCACTTACCAATCAACGGGCGGGCGAGTTCCGTGATGAAGCTTTGAAGCGACGTATGGTCGTCCTGAAGCCCAGCAACAAGGCCATCCGACACTTTGCGATCCTCTTCGGCAGCGGCAATGGCGGCCTTGGCTCGCCCGTCAGCCGAGCTTGCTTCTTCCTTTGCCTCCCGCAGCTCGCGCTCGAGGTCGGCGATCCGCTGTTCAGCCGTACTCAAAGCCGATTGCGCCGCCGCCAACTCACCAGTGGGGACAAGCCCCTGGCGAGCTTCCTCTGCCTTCGCGGCAACAGCCTGAAGCCCTTTGTTCGCCTCTTGGACGATGGCCAGCTCCTTCTCCGCGCGCTGCTTCGCGGCCAATCGGTCAGCCGACTCAAGCTGCAGACCCTGCACATCACCAAAAAGGTTAATCAAAGCAAAATTCCTAAGTGCCCACCCGCTGAAATTCAGCGAGTGCGCACTCGGGGACTGGCAATCAAAAAATTCCTAAGTGCCCACCCGCTGAAATTCAGCGAGTGCGCACTCGGGGACTGGAAATCAAGAAATTCCTAAGTGCCCACCCGCTGAGATTCAGCGAGTGCGCACTCGGGGACTGGTACTCAAAGAAATTCCTAAATGCCCACCCGCTGAAATTCAGCGTGTGCGCACTCGGGGACTGGATGCGAAAATTAAAAATCAGGCCGCTGCAAAGCACCGACCTGATCCTCGGGGACTGGAGGTACCTGGATGGCTGCGCCAAGCATGCCGTGGAGTTGTATCGCGTCCACAGACGCGAGGAGAGCCGGCGTGTGCCCACGACGTTGGTCGACTTCAGCATCGGCGGTCCCAGGAGCGTGGCTTGAGGGCGAAGTCCCACTCGCCGCGGCTGCCTTGGTCATGAAGCGCGGGAAGGTGGCGATAGAGGCACCTGCCCCAAAGGAGGTCGGCTCGGACGTTCCAGGCAAGGGAGCGCCCTCCTTCGTAGACGCGGCCGCCTCCGTTACGGGTCCAGCTGGCGCGACCACCGTGTCATCAGAAATCGTGACGACGTCGTCGCCCTTGGCCTTCTTGCTGCCATCCGCAGAGACGACGACCTCGTCCGCCTTCCTCTTGCGGGAAGGATCCTCCTCGCTAACGACGGGTGGCACCTTAGCCACGGTCGGGTGGCCCATCCTCTTCACCCCGGTCCTTTTCAACAATCATGTAAGCAATATAATTCGAGCTGCTATGGAAGACAAAGGAGGGAGAGTGTACTCACTTGGCGACTGGAATGAAGCGCAGTCCCGTACGGAGGCCGGGTGGCTTCTCTAGTTCGGGGCCCAGTCGGCGGCTGAGTCCCATTTCCAGAACGTCGCGCGCCCAAGACACGGACGGTTTCTTTGTTGTTGAGGCCGCAACCGGAGCCTCCGGAACGTCTTCAACAGGAGCTTCCTTGGGAGGCAAAGCCGCTGCGTCTGAGGCGCCCCCCAGCCCGGAGACTGGGGCGAATGGCGGAGGCATCGACGCTAGGGGCACCTCGACGGTGGCCGTGTCCAACGCGGCTGTCGTTGGCAGCGCCTCGTCCTTGGCCGGGCTGGGGGCTTCAGAACTGCTCGCTGAATGCGGGGGCGAGGCCGGCCTCGTCGGTTTGGTCTTCGTCTTCCTCGGAGGCGCCTTCATGTCCTTTTCCTTCTTCTTTTTTGATGGAGTCGCCTGGCGGCGCGAGGTGGTTTCTGGAAGCTCGTCATCATCATCGTGACGCTCGAGGCTTTTACTTGCCTCAAGCTCTCGTTGACGCTGCCCACGGGTCTTGCGGAGCAGTGGGGCGACTTCCTCTGCAGATTCGTCGACGCTGTCGCCCTCGTCGCTCCCGGCATTGCCCTTGGCAGGAGGTGACTCACCCACGTCCTGGACGGACGAGCTCGAGTTCTCATCGTCCGAAGGTGGGAGCCATGCTTCCACCACTTGGAACAGCTGCAATGAATACAAGATGAAATTAGAATTACCGCGACTGCATAAACTACGACTGCGAGCGAAGTGAAGCGATTACCGTTGGGGCTGGACGCTTTGCGGTATAGGGGGCGACCCCAGCCTGTGCGTCCAGGTATACCGCCTGGGTGATTTTCTTCAGTGCTGGGATGTAGTCCTCCAGCTTCCATTCGTCGAGGCAGGCCTTTGTCGAGTCTTCCCGGCCCGTGTACTGGTACATGTAGTGCTCGCGTCGAGCGAGCGGGACGAGTCGCCGCCCGAGCCAGCAGTTGTACAGGTTTATCATCTGGAGGCCCTTCTTCTTCAGACCGCCAATGGTCTAGAGCATCTCGTCGACGACCATCCGCTGGTCGTTGGGGAGCTTGCCGACTTGGAGACGACGCGGCTCAGACCGATTGGCGGAGTACCGCGGGATCGCCGCCTCGCCCTCCGGGGTTGCTTCGGCTACGTAAAACCACGATTTCTTCCAGTCGCTCGGTACCTTGGCGGGCAGCATCAGGTTGAAGAATGAAGCCTTCGACTTGAGCTGGAAGGTTAGGCCGCCCGCGTCTAGCATTGGGCCGCCCGCTTCCTCGCGGTTGATCCGTCCGTGAAACAGATCTTGCCATAGGGGGAAGTAGGGCCGGCAGCCCAAGTAGCATTCGTAGAACGCCACAAAGATGGCGAGCTGCTCGATGCTGTGGGGACCCAGATCCGAAGGCTGGATCCCGTAGTAGGCGCAGAAGCGCCGGAAGAACGGGGACATGGGGAACCCTAGCCCCCGTTCAAGATGGCTGGTGAAGCAGATGAACTCCCTCTCTCGCGGATTCGGGGTCGTCTCTCCGGCTGCGGGAATGCGCCAACAGTTGGCTCACAAGATCCCGGCCTCCTCGAAGAAAGCCAGTTGCGCCCTCGTGCATTTAGATCTACCCCACGGCTCGGTGGAGAGGTCCATGGCAGAGAGATTTGCTGGGGTCGGGGGATTTCAGGTCGGCTGGATCGCGACGCGAAGGGAGGCGAAAGGTGCGCGCAGTCGGAGGAAATGGTGAGAAGGTGGTTCTTTGTTCGCCTGCCATTCCTCTTATATAGCGGTTGTTACCCGCCAAATCAGGGAGCCGTTACTACGCGGTGATTACGCCAAAAGTTACCGTTGGATTACCCCCAACGGCTAGTTTGACCACGGTTAACGGTCCAACTTCAGCCACTCGACTCGCCGACCCTCTCGCTATGACAGTGTTTGTCGATTCGACACGCCAAAGCGGCGACCTGGATGATTGGTTTCTCCTCTATAAGGGAGCTCGCCGACGATTCGACTGGATGTCCACTCTGAAGCCGTATGCTCCGACTGCCAGCCGCCACCTACGCCTAATCGACGGCGGCCTCGGGGGCTACTGATGGGGATATGCCTACCGGGGTATACCCAGCAGGACGTTTCCGACTGGCCCAAGAACTGGCGAGTGGGCCTGCAAGACGGCGACTGGATTGAAACCCAGCAAGGAACCAAGCGACTGGAAGCTGAAGGCCCAGGCGAGTAGATAGGCCCAGTCGGATTAGGTTAAACGAGTACCGAAGCTTTAACTGAATCGGTTGACATATGTAAACCCTAGGGGAGGTGAGCCTATATAAACCTCCCTATGGGGCGAGTAGAGATACGTTCCATCATACACCCAAGCGACTCGCCGCCTAGCCGCCGAGCTCGCCCATTGTACCACCTCCATAATACAATCTAGCAGGAGTAGGTCTTTACCCTCCGGGGGGCCGAACCTGGGTAAAACCCCGTGTCTTTGCCCTCATCTCGCACCGCAGATGGCTGGCCGCCCTTGCCCCTCGTTCTACTACTCGCTGCCGATTGCAGCATCTGCCGTGACCATTCCCACGACGCATGTCTTGGACCTGTTGCACTACAAGAAATGTGTCAAACTATGACCTTCTGATAGTGACCGTGAATAAAATCGTCATAGATCTATGACGATTTTGCACTAGATAGTCATAAGCCGTTCGAAGGGGTCAAAACCTTGAAAAATTAAGACGTTTTGACTCTAAAACGTCATATTTTCCCTAGCTAAAATCGTCATAATATGGCAGATGTAGCCTACGACATTTATTGTAGCTGATTACGACGATTTAAATTGGTCATAACGTCTAAAATAGAATAAAGTTGAAATGAGTAAGCATTTGCCTCACCATTTCCATCTATGTGGCATGTCTATGTGTCAGTTTTTGCATATGTGGCATACCTATGTGTCAATATTTGGTTCCAGGACACCCAACAAAGTTGAACTCACGCGTGTGGGAATAATAAGCAAAAAAGGGTTGCCAAGGGACTTGAACCAGAGACCTCCCCACAGATGGAAGGCACCTAACCACCAGACCAACTCAACTTAGTTGTCCCGTACACATGCTCAGACCTTTTGACTATCACCCTCAATCGCTTGTGCGGGAATAATAAGCAAAAAAGGGCTACAAGGGGACTCGAACCAGAGACCTCCCGGCAAATGGAAGGCACCTAACCACCAGACCAAGTCAACTTAGTTGTCCCATCCACGCGCTCAGCCCTTTTGACTATCACCCTCAATCGCTTGCGCGGGAATAATAAGCAAAAAAGGGCTGCAGGGGGACTCGAACCAGAGACCTCCCCCATAGTTGGAAGGCACCTAACCAATAGACCAACTCAACTTTGTTGTCCGATATACGCACTCAACCATTTTGACTATTACTCTCGATCGCAACTAGGCCTGGCGGCCAGGTTCCCACTAATGGGCCTTGCTGGGAACGTGTATTTTGGGAGGGCTTTGACCTTGGGCGCAGTAGATTAGGTCCAGTTATGTTTTTTTCATTTTTCTTTTTGTGTTTCCATAATTCTTGTGTATCTTTCTCATAAGAACTCCAAAATAATTGGTTTTTTGTCTCTAAATTTTTATAAATTTCATTAGATCATACTAGGATGTTAATTATTAATAGTATGATTACTTGAAATTGTGGATCTACTAATACCATGTTAGTCCATAGTAGGAACAATATCATCAGTCAAAATACTATGATTTTGAAACTAGGGTTTTGAAGGTTCTTAGCTCGGGGTTGACCTCACTAAAATTCCATTGGATCTCTAAAGAAATAGCATATTGCGAGTCTAAAAATGATTTATTCAAAAAATCATGGGCATCAGATAATGTACCTGTAGTTCAAATCGGACCCACTTCCTACCGATTAGGCAGGAATTTGTCTTTTTCGTCAGAGGTGGACGGAAAGATTTGAGGTACCTAGGTTGGGACATTTTTCCATGTAACGTGGTCTACTATTTTTGAAAAATGTGTTTGTAGCATTATAAAACTGTTATTTGGTGGTTGCTTCACAAAACGCCCCATTTTTTGCGCTCGGAAAATGGAAAATAGATTTTCCGTGCGACGAAAAGAAAAACTTCCTCCTGCAACATTGTTCGCCATCCCACGATACATATGGGTGCACAATATGGGCTCATTATCACAAATTATGTCGCGATTCGGGCCATAACATTGGTCGTTTGGCCCGAAAGCCATGAAACCTCAAACATGATAGGTCATTTCTGAGAAGGTTTTTTCGAGACACTTGCAATATACCAAGTTTGGTATTTTTCCTTGCAACTATGTCACATAATAAGACACCACGCGAAGGATTTGGATTGATCGGATCGTTTTTGAATTTTTTATGCCCGTTTCAAACTATCGTCAAAACGGCGGGCATGGAGGTTCTTAAATCATGGGCATCAGATAATGTACCTGTAGTTCAAATCGGACCCACTTCCTACCGATTTGGCAGGAATTTGTCTTTTTTGCTAGGGGTGAACGAAAAGGTTTGAGATACCCAGGTTGGGACATTTGTCCATGTAAGGTGGTCTACTATTTTTGAAAAATGTGTTTGTAGCATTATAAAACTGTCATTTGGTGGTTGCTTCACAAAACGCCCCGTTTTTTGCGCTCGGAAAATGTAAAATAGATTTTCCGTGCGACGAAAAGAAAAACTTCCTCCTGCAACATTGTTCGCCATCCTACGATACATATGGGTGCACAATATGGGCTCATTATCACAAACTATGCCGCGATTCGGGCCATAACATTGGTCGTTTGGCCCGAAAGCCATGAAACCTCGAACATGATAGGTCATTTCTGAGAGGTTTTTTCGAGACACTTGCAATATACCAAGTTTGGTATTTTTCCTTGCAACTATGTCACATAATAAGACACCACGCAAAGGATTTGCATTGATCGGACCGTTTTTGAATTTTTTTATGCCTGTTTCAAACTATGGTAAAAACGGCGGGCATGAAGGTTCTTAAATCATGGGCATCAGATAATGTACCTGTAGTTCAAATCGGACCTACTTCCTACCGATTCGGCAGGAATTTGTCTTTTTTGCCAGGGGTGAACAAAAAGGTTTGAGATAACCAGGTTGGGACATTTGTCCATGTAAGGTGGCATATTATTTTTGAAAAATGGTATGGTAGCATTTTAAAACTTTTATTTGGTGATTGCTTCACAAAACGACCCGTTTTTAACACTTAGAAAATGAAAAAAGGTGCAGCCAATCAGAATAGAGAATAAGAATGCCCACGGATTACCCCACCGAAGGTGATCTCATCCGTTTACATGCACTCCATCCAACGATCAAAATTTTATCCCGCGCCTCCTTGGCCCCTGTCTTTGTACGTGGAATGGCAGAAACGCCCTAGAGTCCCATAGAATTCACCACATAAGTGATCAGGGGTAATTTCGTGATATCAACATGGTCGAGAGGGACTGGCTCCCAAACCCTAATCCCATCGCTCCTCTTCACAGACCTCGCCGCCACTCCTTCCTCTCTCTCTGCTCGACAGCAACCCTAATCCCCTTGCTCCTCACTGCGTCGCTCGCCACCCGACCTGCCTCTCCTCTCTCTCTCAGTCATGGATGGCGGCCAGGCCGCCATGGCCGTGCGCCGTGGTTTCTTCCCACCGTTTCCACCACCTCCGTCCTCTCTTCTCTCCCCTTGTGTCAGATCCCGAGCCACCTCGCGCCTCCGTGTCGACCCGACCCACCCAGAGCCATATCCCCACCTTCACTGAGTATCACCTCCGCCTCCCAAGATCTAATCCATGCTGCCGCCGCCACCCCCACCCCACCCCTAATCAACGCCGTCTTCCATCCACATCCTCCCCGGTCCTCTCATGCCGCTGCTTCTCCATCCGCGTACGCGTTTCCCTTCTTCCTCCAAGCACTAGAACCACTGCCCGAACCTCCCTACTCGATCCTGTGCCCTCACACTCACCGTCGGCGGCCTCAACGACATCCTCTTCATTGCTGGCGAGCCCTACCACAAGTAACGCCCGTGCCCGAAGAGGAGGGGAGGTCCGTCGGAAGGATGCCTGGATCTTCCAGATGCGCCGCTACCGCGACCATGGAGACGTGGGTGGGCGTGGGTGGCCTGCCGCCAATGTAGATGGAGGCGTGGGTTGCACGTGCTGCTGGTGGGCTTCAGCAGGGACGACCACCGGGAGGGGCTACGCAGGACGCCCAAGCGCGTCGCCAAGGCCTTCTGGATCTATTCGTGATTCCACGAACCCGAGGTATATATCCGCCAACCCACCTTATCCTCCCATCTCCTCTGGATCTATTCGTGATTCCAAAATCATGGTTGCGTTCTTTCCATGGATTCTTGGCCCAAACTCTATCTAGAGACCAGAGAGTAGTACAGCTCCAGCACATCCGACCTTTTAGTAAGAGCGATGCCTTGAGAAATTTGGGTATGTTTAAGCTGGTACTATGTTGTGAATGGTTTGCTCGAGAGAGGCTATAAGGCAATGGACATATGATGTTTGTTACCAATTTCATATCTCTGGATATTGATCCTTGGTGTCCCCTAGTTCGGATAGATTGATGCTTTATGTCCCTTAGTCCAGACAAATTTCTATTACAAAATAGTAGAATTATAAATGCCTCATTAAACATGTATATAATTTCATGGCCAACTTCTTAGTTCTAATGGTAGTTGCCTCACTTATCTTATTACTGTGATTCATGTATTGCTTATTCTTATTTTTGACTGTTCTACTGTGATCACCGAAGTAGTTTACTTGATAGAGTTTGTATTCAGTTCTTGAAATTGACTGCTTACATGATATCACACAAAGATACTGTAGTAGTTTACTTTCATAGAGTTTGTTTAATGGAGTCACAGAAAACTTGCCTTTAATTCATACCGCACTCAGTAAACATAGCACATATTATTCTTTCTTACTGTTGCTCATATGTTTATATGTTAACAATAGCTCAGGTATGTAAAGTTGTAAACATATCTTAATACCTACAATGGAATATGTAAAGTTTGCTATCATATATAGTGTCATTTCCTAGAACTGAAACTGTCTGCATATCCTACTAGTTTGTTAATTCTACATTTTTGTAGTCCTGATCTTGACTTGGATACACGCAACATATGTAATCCTGATGTTGACTTGGTTTCCAATAAAACTGGAGTGTGGGGATAATGTCCTCAGCCTTTCTTTGTTTGATGGCAACATTTAGGTGAGGCTTTTACTTTCAACAGCTAAACTATGGCCTGCTGCTGGTATTCACAATTTGGCACAAATACTGTATACTTGTGTTGTATACTCCATACTTGTAGATAACCTAGAGTTAACTACTGAGTGATAGTGTTGGACAAGGGAACCATGTAATGCCATTAGACTCAAGTTATCTGTGCAGTGTGGTATTATTTTCTGTTGTTTCAACTTGATAATGTGGTACTAAAACGGCATGGTAATGTCTCCTGTTTTGCTGTGTACTACCTTTAGCTTCTTATAAAATCATCTGACAGTGACCGCTAGTGTGATTGTAGTCAAATGACAGTACAAGGTTGCTTCATTTATTTTGCATATTCTGTTTCACTCTCCCTAAACATTATATAATAGTATCTCCAGTAGTGTTGATGTAAAGATCTAAGAGATAACATCATAGTGTTATTTTAGAGAATTAGGAGTATTAAGGTTTAGTATGAAATGTTATTCCTTTGCATAGTGCTAGTTAAGACATCATTGAATGGAGTTTCCTACATGAAAGTATCCTTCTTACTTTTGCTACAAAGATATCATGTTCTTTTCTAACCTTACTATGTATGTTATTATGCGAACGGGCCACAAGAAATAGACAAGACTTCTTCCTATTTCAGCATACATGCTTGACAAGGCAATGATGTCTCTAGTGTGTGATTCCTGATTTTTACTTTATAGTTCTTTTCTTATAAGATGTGTATTGGTTGTGGAAACCAACTGGACAATGTATTTTGCTTCTTTATGGTTGTATGTAGAGCTAGCTGATGTAGGCTACACTGTTTTGCTCCTATTATAAATTCTTATACGTTGACATGACCTTGTTTTTAACTTTTGTGTAGTGACCGGACAAGTCCTGCAGTTGATGGCTTTTGTACCCTGGGCGGATGTCCTGCTGCTCGCCCCCGTGGCTTCTGGTTGGTGGCGGCGCACCACAAGTATCCTATGATGGTTTAGCATCGGCTGTGATAACCCTCTAGTGAGTTCCAATTTCCATCTCCTCTGTGTGCTCTATCTGTTGCGTCTCTCAAGCATCATGTGTGTTTGTAACATGTAAAATATATAGAAAAGCCATCCAAATTGCTTCATAAATTATGATAGAGGTTGTTGAGCTCAGGTTAAAGTCAATGCAATTTCTGTTTGAGAACCATTGGTCAATTTGTTTCATGCTTCTGCTGGAGGTTCATAGCATTAGTTTGATATGCATATTATTCCTTGGCTGGTATGTTTTCTTCTTGTTGAACATACTTGGATCTCTGTAGCTATGTTGTCTTATGCCACAATCGATGAATTATGTCCATTAGGTCATTAAAGGCTTCTGTTTTGAGTTTATAGACTAAAGCATGTACCGGATGCTCGAATTTGATATCTTTGGTCCCTCTTTTGTGCATTATCAATATCAATTACTATTGCCTAATATTTGTTTGTTTATTTCTAGGACAAATGCAACACCAACATTGCAAGAAAGGATGTCCTTCGGAGGAAGTTACATGGTGTCAGCTTGCTTGAGATACTTTTACTCGATGTAGACTTATTACTGGGAGATACATTTATGTAATAATATGGTTTTGTGTGAACCTATATCTGTCATGGTTCATTGTATCAACCTATGAACCTGTTTCATTGTACCTGTGAACCTGTCTTGTAATTAAAATGTAGTCATATATATTCTGTTATTTAGATTCTATATCAATCTGTGAAACCGTTTCATTGCATATTTATTGAAAAAACTACCTTATTTAATATAGTGTTTGATCTATATAATTGGGCAACTGAACCTAAAGAGTCCATGGCCCAAATAGTATTGCACTATTAAAAAGCCACATCTCTATTTTACAGTGGACCAAATAATACTTTTGTAATAAGGCCACGGCCCACAAAATTCTGGATAAATAATGTTGAAAATAGAAAATTCATGGACATACAAAGTACAAAGGCCCTCAATAATCGATACTAAAAAGGCCATGGCCTAGAAGAATAAAGGCTAAATTAATGGGCTTGGCCCATGTAAGCAACCAGAATGGATCAGGCTGAATTCACACTATGACGATTTCATTTCATCATAATTTTGCCACGTAGGATCGGCCACGTAGGATCTGAGCTGGCCTGGCTAGATGGCCTCATAGACTATTATGACGATTTTACCACAAATCGTCGTTATAGTTCATTTGTGACGCCCAGCTTTCGACGATCTCAAAATCGTCATAAAATCGTCATAAACAGACTACTATGACGATTCTGTGACGAAAATAGAGGGTCATATATTGCCAGATTCCTTGTAGTGTTGTACCACTCTGAGTATGTCAATGACTATAGTGTAATACATCATGTAGTGGTATGTTGGGTCACCGCATGAGGTAACTTCCTGCGGTCTAGGCCTCGAAGTTCAGAGATCAGACTCTAGGGCCTATGATGCTACCCGTTGGTGAGTGTATCTCCAGGGTCATCACGTAATATTCTCGAGGATACATGCCCAAGGCGAGGGCTAGATCCATATGCCCTTCCGAGAAGGGTCCAGCGGCCCGCACGAGAGTTTATTTTTGTTTTTGAATAGCCAGGAATCTAGGTGAGGTAACTTGTGACCGAGGGATGGGCCATAAGTTTAGAGCTCGACGCTTAGGTTCTAGGATAACTCGGAGGAAAATGGCCTCGCGAGCCATTTCTCAAAAGGGTTTTTAAGTATCAGGAATCATAGGTGAGGTAACTCGTAGACGGACCTAGTCCGTAAGTTCAGAGCTCATGCTTTAGGGCCAGAACAAGCTGGCAGAGGAACAGGCCTCGCGAGCCGTTTTCGCAAATATCAGGACCTATAGGTGAGGTTAATCAGCGCCGGACCCAATCCGTAAGTTCAGAGCTCACACTCTAGGGCCTGAACAAGCTAGAGGAGGATAGACCTCACGAACCATTTTTGTAAGAAGGTTTTTCTTTTGGGGGTCCAGGAGCGTGGGTGAGATAACTCGTAATCGGACCCAGTCCGTTAGTTCAGAGCTCACACTTCAGATCCTGGACGGAGAACAAAGGGGAATGATCCCTCACATGGCGCCCCGTTGACCATTCGCAGAGAGGGCCGTAGGGAAAAACACGCATACCATTGTGGATTGATACATACACTGTGCGAGGGACACAAGCACCAGAGAACGTGGGTGAGGTAACTTGCGCCCGAAGAACGGTCTGTAAGTTTAAAGACCGACATTTTAGGCTCTAGTGATGCTGGGGAGTAACCGATGTCAGGCACCATACCTAGCCCCCCTGCTCGCATAGTGTATGTGAGGGAACTCATGTTGGTATGGTTTTCAAAGGAAGCCTTTCCGAGGGAAAAACCAAACAGCAGGGTGTTCGCAAGACACAATATCCAAAAAAGCGGCTGAAAGTTCAAGATTATTACAGTACCAATGTGGCTCTCATGGGGTCTTACTGAATATAAGGCTGCGAAGGATGAGGATTTTTCGAGGATCAACTTAAAAAAAAATTGGAGTCTAGCGTGTTTCTTGGAGAGGTTTGTATGCCTTCCCTGCGCCTAGAGCTCGTGCTCGGCTGGTAGACTAGCTGGCCTCTGGAGGGCTGCCGATGTTGTCCACACGTTGAGTGCAATCCATCAAGAATTTGGGAGCCACCGGGTCGAGGCAGTCCTCCGGAGCCTCTATGGTGTTCATGAGGGTAGGCGGTGGCGAGGCGTAGCTGCTCTGGAGGGCTCGAGTACCGACTGTGGCCTGGCCCTCATGAGGTGGGAACAACACTGTTGCTGCCCTCTTGTCCGTGGTGCTCTCTTGAGCAGACATCTATTTCCTCCTCGAGGATCCCCCGATGTAATCCAACACGTCCATGTCCTTGCAGTAGGCAGGTGCTTCTTTTTAGGGGTGCACGAGGGAGCGTAGCGCCTCCACTTCGTCACAGCGGACCGTAATGATCCCACCGCTACCTTCGGGCATCTTGAGGACATTGTAGGTGTGATGTGTTGCCGCCATGAACTTAGCCAGCGCAGGGTAACCAAGGATGACATTGTACAGGATCTTGATGCTGGCCACATCGAAGTCTACGAGCTCAGTGCAGTAATTGTCGGGCATCCCGAACGTGATGGGGAGACGCACCTCCCCGATGGGGTTAGTGGGTCCGTCCGTTACCCCGGAGAATGGCATGGTCGGTGCTAGCCTCTCATAGGGCACCTGCAGCTGGGATAACGTCTCAGTGGAGATCATGCTCATTACTGTGCCACCGTCGATGAGGGTTTTCGTGACCACGATGTTGTTGATGGTGGGGGTGCATATCATGGGAAGCATGCCGACGGGCCTGGTGGAGATGGGGTGGTCGCGGTCGTCGAATGTGATGGGGCGCTGAGACCACTTGAGCTTATAGAACGGGACTCCAGGCCTGGCGACAGAGACCTCGCGAGCACGAAGCTTGAAGTGCCGGCCAAAGACTAGGACCCGGGAGGCACCTGAAGGGAATATGCCCGAGAGGCAATAATAAAGTTGTTATTCTCGTATTCCTTATTTATGATGAATGTTTATTTTGCATGCTATAATTGTATTAATATGGAAACGTTAATACATGTGTGTTTATTAAACAAATAGAAAGTTCCTAGTTATGCCTCTATCATAAACTAGCTCGTTGATTAACAAGATGATCAAAGGTTTCGTAATCATGGACATTGGATGTTGTTAATAGCGAGGTCACAACATTGTCCCCGGTCAGAAGGCGTACCCAATCGGCAAGGTGACACTGCTATTCACCTTTGGCACAGTAGCAAACTTCCACACCGAGCGGATCGTCTTCGAGATGGTGCCGTTCAACAGCCCCTACCACTACGTCCTGGGGCGCCAGGCATTCGCCAAATTCATGGCAGCGCCCCACTATGCATACAACGTGACGAAGCTCCCCGGGCCATGTGGCATCATCACTGTCCATGGCGATCCCGAGATGGCCGCAGAATGTGAGGCCAAAGGCGCCGAACCTGTTGACGCCGTCATCGCGGCGGAGGCCAACCACACCGAGGAGCTCGCCAAGTACGCGAGTGGGGTCAACAATGACGAGGGGTGGAAGCTCCACCGCCTTCGAGGCAACGACGCACACTCGCACTCTCGAGCTGGTCCCAGGCGACTCCAGCCAGACGGTGACGATCGGGACGGGCATGAGCCCAGCATAAGAAGGCACGCTCATCGAGTTCCTACGTGAGAACCGCGACATCTTCGCATGGAAGCCATCCGACATGCCTGGTGTCCCGAGGGAACTCGCTGAGCACAAACTCAACGCCGACCCCAAAGTGTGACCTGTCAAGCAGTCGTTGCGGCCCTTCAATGAAGAGCGACGCCAAGCAATCGCCGAGGAGGTGCAGCATCTAATCGAAGCAGGCTTCATCCGGCCAATCAAATACTCCAAGTGGCTGGCAAACCCAGTCCTGGTCGAGAAGAAAAAGAGACCTGGCGATTACACAAACCTAAACAGCGCCGTCCCAAAGGAGCAATTCGTCCTCCCGCGGTTCGACCAAATCATCGACTCAACCGCGGGTTCGGAGTCTCTATGCTTCCTCGACGCCTACTCTGGGTACAACCAGATCAAAATGGCAGTCGAGGACAAAGAGAAGATGACATTCATCACACCATTCAGAGCCTTCTGCTACACCGCCATGACCTTCGGCCTCAAGAACGCCGGGGCGACCTACCAGAGGTGCATGCAGGAGTGCTTTGCGAGCCAAATTGGCCGCAACATCCACGTCTACATCGATGAGGTGGTGGTAAAATCAAATCGCCAGGGCGATCTACTCGCCGACCTGGCGGAAACCTTTGCCAACCTGCGGAGGTACAAGATAAAGCTAAACCCAGGAAAGTGCACCTTCAGGGTACCTACTGGACAGCTGCTGGGATACGTCGTGTCCAAGCGCGGGATCGAGGCGAGCCTCGCCAAGATCAACACGATCGCCCCGCTCGGCAGACCCGAGTGCCTGCGCAATGTCCAGAAGTTGGCCGCATCGCCCGCGGGCTCCATCACCCAGGTGTCCAACGTGGGAAACTTCGAGGACCCCTCCATCCTTGGGATCTTCGACTTCGACTCCGGGTTGGAGAACTCCGCCGACCTCCACGACGGAACCGGTCGCCACGTCGCGACCTACATGGCGACTGGCGCCGACCCACCGCAAGACCCCTTATCCATGCCGATCCCACCGAACGCAACGGAAACGGAGGTCGAGGAACTCCGCCTGCGGCTGGAGGAGGCGGTCCACAAAGAATAAGCCGAGCGCGAATTTTTTTGCCTCGAGCAGGTGATAGCGCAGGAGCTCTCGTGCTACCACCAACTCCGAATAAGGGCGCTCCTGAACCCCACCATTCAGGGGCGCGCCCTGAACTTCGACGACGAGAACGACCCAGCTCGTGTGTCCGAGCGCGCGATCTGCGAGAACACGCCGCCAGGAGGGAGCTCCCGGCCCCGACCAGGCGCGATGGCCAACGGCGCCCCACCACCACCCAACCGCATGCCCCCCAGGGACGAACCAAGAATCATGGTCTCCTCGCGGGAGCGAGATGCAAACGGCCTCCCGCTATTCTCCACTCCGATGGACAATGTCGTCGCGAGCCGAGCAGCCGTCGACAACATAAACGTAACCGGGGAAGGCGCCCTGCAGATCCAGTACGCCAAGTCTCTGCTCGCCAAGGCAGTCGAGCAACAAAACGCGGGTGCCGACTCATAGGGTCAGATGTACTTGTGTTCTTAAGGCAGCAGGGCGGCCTCGAGTGGCCGCCCAATGGTGGCGAATACCCTCAACTACCCACCACCCGAGCCCCTGCATCTCCAACATCGACACGCAAACGCGACACTCTCCACCAATGACCCGCGGCCGGCGAACAACTTCGTCGCCGCCAACGGGCAGCTTGTCGACGTGCGCACCCACATCATCAACAACCAGAGCTGGCGGCATGCCAGCCCGACGACCTGAGGCATACTCTCACCAACCGCCGCGATGGCGAACCAAGGGGATCGCTGAGTCTAGTCGGACCCCAATGCTCCGGACCAATGATCCGAGGCGAAAGATACCCGGAGAACTGCAACACGCTGAAGGAGATCGAGAAGTACGACCCCTTGTACGACCCGTCCGTGTGGCTGTACACCTACCTCATGGCGATGGTAATTGCCGGACACACCGACCTACTCGCCGCCCGCTACCTTCCCTTGATGATGGAGAGAGCGTGCAGGCAATGGATTAACACCCTCCCCGCGGATAGCATCGACTCCTGGGAGGAAATGCGCGACGCCTTTGTCAGGCACCTTGAGGGTTCCTACACCCGTGCCACCACCATCGAGGACCTGGAGCGATGCGTCCAGGGACCCCGCGAGTCGATCCGCAGTTGGGTCCAAACAGTGGCAAGACGTGTGGTATAACGCGGCCGGAATCCACCCAGACACCGCGATCCACTGCTTCAAGACCTCGTGCCTCTACGCGCCCCTGTTCGCCAAGCTCAAGCGAGTGTATAGAACACTTGACAACATACCGAACCTCCTGGAGATCTCCAAGCGGTACGCGGAGGAGGACCCAAACCAAGAAACCGACGACGAGTCAGGAGGGAATCGCCGCACGAGCGGCCACGACAACGGGAGGCGACCCAAGCTACGCTACAACAACACTCGCCTCACCGGCAAGCTCCGCGGTGATGGGCTAGTCGACTTCGTCGCCAAATCCGGATACGCGCCGCGCGAACCCAAGAGCTTCCGCCGCGACGAAGGCCAGCGCCGCGACGGAGACAACTACAAGGCGAAGCCAAGGTTCGACCCCACGGCTCTCCTCAATCAACCCTGTGTGTTTCACATCAGGGAAGGGAAGCCCACCACGCACACGACCGCTGACTCCCACTACCTCAAGGAGATCGAGAAGGCACGACGCACACGGGAAGACCCCGACAACAACCCGCCAAATGGCAGAAAATTCGGCAGTGTCACCGGCTCGCTCCACACCTTCACAGGCTTCAACACGAAGCGCGAGAATAAGGTCATCGCCCGTGCCGTCGCCGTCAACGCGGTGTCCCAGATAGACATCCCCCAGTTCCTCAACTGGTCCGAGCAACCAATCACCTGGAGCCGCGAGGACCACTCGCCACGGATCGAATATCCGGGCCGAGTCTCCTTGGTGATCAAGACCAAGGTGGGGGACTATTGGCTCTCCAAGACGCTAATGGACGGCGGCAGCTCCATCAACATCTGATACTTGGACACATTCAGGCGACTGCGGCTCCCGCAGTCGATGATCGAGATGACCTAAACCACCTTCCACGGCATTATCCCCGGTCGGAAGGTGTACCCAATCGGCAAGGTGACGATGCCAGTCACCTTCGGCACACCAGCAAACTTCCGCACCGAGCGGATCGTCTTCGAGCTGGTGCCGTTTAATAGCCCCTACCACTGCGTCCTGGGGCGCCAGGCGTTCGCCAAATTCATGGCAGCGCCCAACTACGCATACAACGCGATGAAGCTCCTAGGGCCATGTGGCATCATCATTGTCCATGGCGATCCCGACATTGCCATAGAATGTGAGGCCAAAGGCGCCGAACTCGCTAACGCCATCATCGCGGCAGAGGCCAACCACGCCGAGGAGCTCGCCAAGTACGCGAGCGGGGTCAACAATGACGACCCCACCATACTCAAGAATCCCAACTTGGAGGGTGGCAGCTCCACCGCCTTCGAGGCAACGACGCACACTCGCACCGTCGAGCTGGTCCCAGGAGACTCCAGCCAGACGGTGACGATCGGGACGGGCATGAGCGCAGCATATGAAGGCGCGCTCATCGAGTTCCTATGTGAGAATCGCGACATCTTCGCATGGAAGCCATCCGACATGCCTAGTGTCCCGAGGGAACTCGCTGAGCACAAACTCAACGCCGACCCCAAAGTGCGACCTGTCAAGCAGTCGCTGCGGCCCTTCAATAAAGAGCACCCCCGAGCAATCCCCAAGGAGGGGCAGCGTCTACTCGCTGCAGGCTTCATCCGGCCAATCAAATACTCCAAGTAGCTGGCAAACCCAGTCCTGGTCGAGAAGAAAAATGGGACCTGGAGAATGTGTATCGATTACACAAACCTAAACAGCGCCTGCCCGAAGGAGCAATTCGTCCTCCCGCGGATCGACCAAATCATCAACTCAACCGCGGGTTCGAAGTCGCTATGCCTCCTCGACGCCTACTCTGGGTACAACCAGATCAAAATGGCAGTCGAGGACGAAGAGAAGACGGCGTTCATCATGCCATTCGGATCCTTCTGCTACACCGCCAAAACCTTCGGCCTCAAGAACATCGGGGTGACCTACCAGAGGTGCATGTAGGAGTGCCTTGCGAGCCAAATTGTCCGCAACATCCACGTCTACATCGACGACGTGGTTGTAAAATCAACTCGCCAGGGCGATCTACTCGCTGACCTGGCGGAAACCTTCGCCAATCTGCGGAGGTACAAGATAAAGCTAAACCCAGGAAAGTGCACCTTCGGTGTGCCTACTAGACAGCTGCTGGGATACGTCGTCTCCAAGCGAGGGATCGAGGCGAACCCCGCCAAGATCAACACGATCGCCCGACTCGGCAGACCCGAGTGCCTTCGCGACGTCCAGAAGTTGGCCGGGCAAGTCGCGACTCTCAGTCGCTTCATACCCCAGCTAGGCGACAAGGCGATGACCCTCTACTGCCTAATGCGCAAGAACCCCACCTTACAGTGAGACAAGGAGGCAGACGACGCGCTCCACGCTCTCAAGGAGGTGCTCCTCGCAGCACCGCTACTCGCCGCCCCCGTCAACAAGGAGCCCATGCTGGTCTACGTTGTGGCTTCCGAGCGTGTTGTCAGCAACGTCATGGTCATCGAACGACTAGAGGAAGGCAAGGAGCGCCTGGTGCAGCGACCCGTATACTACATCAGCGAAGTCCTCACCGAGTCGCGCCAACGCTACCCGCAGTACCAAAAATTGGTATATGCGGTCTTCAGAGCACAGCGGCGACTGCCGCACTACTTCTAGGAGCACCCAATAACGGTCATCTCCTCAGCACCGTTGCAGGACATCATCCGCAACCGCGAGGCGACCGGGCGAGTCGCCAAGTGGGTCGTCGAGATTGGCGTCCACAACATCAGGTACGAGCCGTGCAAAGCGATCAAATCGCAGGCTCTCGCAGACTTCCTCGCCGACTGGGAGGAGGCCCAGCATCCAGAGAAGCTGCCATACCTCCATTACTGGAGCCTACACTTCGATGGATCCAAGAACGCAGATGGCGCAGGAGCGGGGATCGTGCTAACATCTCCGAAGGGCGACAAGCTCCGCTACGTCCTCTACCTCGACTTCACCCCCTGCACCAACAACCTGGCCGAGTACGAGGCGCTACTCCATGGCATGCGGGCAGCCAAGGAGATGAACATCAATCGCCTGCGCTGCTACGGAGACTCTGACCTCATCGCCGGGAAAGTCGCCGGCACCTGCGACGCAGTCTCCCCCACCATGGCGGCATATCGTCAAGCAGTGGACTAGCTGGGAGGCCACTTTGCAGGCTACTCCGTTGAGTGGATCGACAGGCAGAAGAACGAGGAGGCCGATGCACTCTCTCGCATCGGCTCGGCTCGACTCGCACCACCCGCCGGCATCTTCCTCGACACCATCACCAAGCCCTCCGTCTCCCCCCCAAGGGAGATCGACATCTGAATTCTGCTGCTACCAGACGCAACCCTGGTCGCACTAATCGCCGAGCCAAGTGACTGGACCGCGCCAAACGTCGCTTACCTGGAGGGAGGCACCCTACTAGCAGACGAAACGGAGGCCCGGATGATAGCACGCCGCTGCAAATCCTTCGTCATCATCAACGGTGAGCTCCACAAGCGCAGCGTGACCGGCGTGTTCCAACGCTGCGTCCAACCCGCTAAAGGACGTAGATCCTCCAGGACATCCACTCCGGCAAATGCGGCCACCACGCCGGCGGCCGCTCTCTGGTCGCCAAGTCCATGCGACAAGGCTTCTACTGGCTCACCGCACACGCCAACGTGGTCGACATCGTCCAGCGATGCATTGGGTGCCAAAAGTACGCCAACCAGACTCACGTACCTAGCTCGGCGCTCGAGACAATCCCCATCACCTGGCCAATTCCTCGTATGGGGCATGGATATGGTAGGCCCCTTCAAGAAGGCCCCTCTGGCTTCACCCACCTCCTAGTCGCAGTCGACAAATTCACAAAATGGGTGGAGGCCAAGCCAGTCCGCAAGTGCGACGGGAAGACCGCTACAAAATTCCTAAGCGAGCTCAACTATCGCTACAGGTTCCCAAACAGCATCATCACGGACAACGGCACCAACTTTGCCAAGGGAGCCATGGCCGAGTTCTGCAAGGAGCACAACATCTTACTTGACCTTGCCTCAGTCGCCCACCCGGAGTCCCACGGCCAGGCGGAACGCGCCAACCAGAGCATCCTCCATGGCCTGAAGCCACGGCTACAAGTCCCACTCGAGCGCACCGCCGGGTGCTGGGTCGAAGAACTCCCCTCTGTCATCTGGGGCATCCGCACCTCCGTCAACAAGTCGACGGGGTTCACCCCCTTCTTCATGGTGTACGGTGCCGAGGCAGTCATGCCAACCGACCTCGAGCACAACTCACCTAGGGTGGTCAACTACATGAAGGCTAACAATGAGCTCGCACACCAAGACGGAGTCGACCAGCGCGACGAAACACGCGACCTAGCTCGCTCCCGCACCGCCATCTACCAGCAAGGGCTTCGCCGCTACCACAGCCGACGAGTACGGACTCGCACTTTCCAGGAAGGCGACTTGGTACTACGTCTAATCCAGGACAAGAAAAGCATGCACAAGCTCTCACCCCGTGGGAGGGACTATTCGCCATCGGGTGGGCAACGATGCCTACTACCTCACCGACGTCCGAGGCGATGGAAAACTCAACGTCAAGCGACCATGGAATGTAAACCTCCTACGGAAGTTCTACTCTTAGAACTCCAGACGTGTACCCCCTACCCGCTATGAAATAAAGTAGATTGATTCCCGCAAATTGCGTCTACTCTCCATGCCTTGTGCCACTCGCACTCATAATAACAGCGTTACACTATTCGCAGAAGTCAACCTTTGGTAACGCGACCGGCATGGCCAAGTAGTGCGGTATGAGGGCACTGGAAAAATTCAGGCCTCGTATCGTCCACGAAAAAAGCTAACCCGAAGCCCCATTGGAGTCGCCTAGATCGACTGGCTCCCGGAGCCAAGACGACTGCACTATCTTCCCACAGCGACCAAGTCCTCCACATCCTCGGCCCAGCGACTCAAACAGCAAAGTACCACGCTCGGGGACTAACACCAGACCAAAGAATAGCGGCTAGGGAAAAATGCCAAGTAAGAGAGTGCGCCCAGGACTCACCATGTGACTGATCTTACGGATCAGGCAGAGTGACGCGCCTAACACAACGCGCTTAGTCCTCATCTACCTTGGTCATGCGACTAGAACGGCCAAGTACCATGCTGGGGACTCAGAGACCCGACGCTGTTTGCGCTCGGGAAAACGGCCAAGTAAAGAGCACCCCTAGGAGTCGCCACGCGACTGGCTTCCCGAGCCATGGCGAGTCGACCCTAACTCACTAACAATTCACACAACATATAAAAACGAGGTTAACCCCATAAAAAGGGCGGACGCGCTCGGGGACTCGTACAACCAACATTCAAATCACAAAAGCAATGACACAATAACCCGAGCATTCCTTCATGGGAGCAAAATTTGTTTCGCGTACAAGGAGAATTACATGGTTATCTTATACTAACTCCGAATGGCACAACATCCTATTCCGCAGGCTTTGATGAAGAAGCGCCACCATCCTTGTGGCTACGGATAAAGGGCACCCAGGGATTCGACGGGTATGTCGTGAGCTCGCCCGCCATCGCTGCACGAAATGGTTGCTCCACCTTGAAGTCACGGTGTTTCGGCTCAGGGTCATTGGGGGCAACGACCATTTTCTGATAGGGAATAAGGTCGCCCATCGCCCAAACACGGTCGGAGTACACCGCGGCTCGGTCCGTCAGCTTCAACACCTTGGTAATCTCGACCGAGACTGTTGATGAGGGCTACCCGCTCGTGACATCGTCAAGGTCGAAATCGTCGGGAAAATGTGCGAGCCCAAGGCTCAGCGCAGTAGCCGCTCCACGACGGAAGTCCGACCACGTCATGAACTCCATGACCGACGGGGCCTTCTCCAAATAGCGCCATACCTCGACGAGGTCGCTGGGGATCACCTCCGTGAGCGAGATTTCCTGAAGATATGCCCGGAGACAAGTCGCTGACAGCACGGCTGAGTCGACCAGGGTGGTCACGCATTGCCGCGTGTCGTACGACTACGCCTCTTCGGCGTTATCAGTGATCCGTCCTACAGCACACAAGTAAACAGTGAGCAAAGCACCAAAACCACAATGTGGTACACGCACTCAGAAAATGGCTGAAGGAAGACTCACCAATCAGCGGGCGGTAGAGGTCCGTGATGAAATTCTGAAGAGCCGAGAGGTCATTCTGCAACCCGGCGACGAGTGCGTCCGACACCTTCCTCTCCTCAGCAGAAGAAGTGACAGCTGCCTTGGCTCGTCCTTCCGCCGAGCTCGCTTCCGCCTTGGCCTCCTTGAGCTCACGCTCCAGTTCGGCGATTCTCTTCTCCGCTATGCTCAAGGCAGACTGAGTGACCGTCAATTCACCCTCCAGGACAAGGCCCTGGCGAGCCTCCTTCACTGCAGCCGCACTACTCTCTATTTCCAAAACAAAACGATCAACACCGCAACAAGTTCGCGACAAGCGCCAAACAAGACAAACACTCACCCGCAGTCGCTCGAAGCTCCTCGTTCGTCTCTTGGACAGCGATAAGCTCCTTTTCCATGCGGCACTTGGCAGCAAGCCGCTCGGCCGATTCACGCTGCAAGCCCTATGCAACAATCACAGCGTTAACAATCAAAAAATCCTAAGTGCCCAGCCGCTGAAATTCAGCGACTAGGCACTCAGGGACTGGATGACAAAATTCCTAAGAGCCCAGCCAGTGAAATTCAGCAACTAGGCACTCCGGGACTGGATGAAAAAATTCCTAAGTGCCCAGCCGCTGAAATTCAGTGACTAGGCACTCGGGGACTGGATGACAAAAAATAGTAAGAATCCGACAACTGAAATTCAGTGGCCAGATCCTCGGGGACTGGACATACCTGGATGCCAGCAACTAGCATGCCATGAAGCTCTATCGCATCCACCGACGCAAGCATGAGTGGAGTGTGACCGCGACGTTGTTCGACCTTCATGCCGGCGGCCCCAGGGAGTTGGCTCGATGGCACCGAGGCACTCGCCGTGGCGGATTTTGCCACAAAGCGAGGGAATGTCATCACCACGGTCCCTGCGCCACTCGAAGGCGGCCCGGTCGCCTCGGTCGAAACCACGGGCATTGCATGCTGCGACCCCTCGTCCTCCTTGGCCTTTGGAGCTACGTCCACTATGGTTGGGGGTTCGCTCGAGGCAGCCGCCGGCTCATCAGAGATCGTGATGACGTCATCGCCCTTTGTATTTTGGTGCCTTCAGTAGGAGCAACGACTTCGGCTCCCTTCCGCTTCTTCGAGGGATCGGCCTGCGCCTCCGTGGCGACTGGTGGAACCTTGGCCACCGAAGGGTGACCTATCTTCTGAACTCCAGTCCTGCAAAACAACTATGTCAAAAACACTCGCCGATCGATACACGAAGCAAGCAGGCGGATGAAAGGTCAAGGAACACTCACTTGCCGACTGGAATAAATTGCAGGCCGGTACGGATGCTGGCTGGCTTTTCCAGTTCTAGCCCAGTTTCTGACTGAGGCCCGTCTCGAACACACTGTGTGCCCAAGACACTGACGGTTTCTTTGAGGATGAGGCTGTGGCAGGAGCCTCAGTGGCAATCACTTTGGGAGCTCCTCTCGGCGGCGAGGCCCCTACGGCTGGAGAGGCCACCAACCCGGTGACTGGGGCGAATGGCGGCGACAATGATGCCAGTGGTGCCTCGTCCTCTACGACAGTCGCGCCAGTCGCTGCAGCCGCATTCCCCGCTGTTTCTTCGGCCGCGCTGGTAGCGTCGGAGCTACTCGCGGACCGAGGCAGAGACGCCCGCTTGGCCGGCTTCTCCTTCTTCTTGGGTGGCGGCTTCTTCTTCTTCTTCGATGGCGTAGCGTCACGCTGTGAGGTATGCTCAGGGAGCTCGTCAGCGTTGTCGTCGTCGTGGGCCTCGAGGCTTTTGCTGGCCTCGAGCTCGCGCTAGTTCTTCCCGCGAGTCTTGCGGACCGTAGGGCAGCAACCTCCACGGCTTCGTCTCCGTCGTCACTATCGCCACCCCCGTCACTCCTGACATCGCCCTTGTCGGGCAGTGACTCTCTCCCGTCCTCAGCGGACGAGTTCGAGTTCTCGTCATCTATGGGTGGAAGACAACCTTCCACCACTTGAAATAACTGCAACAATCAAACAACATTAGCATAACCACGAATGCACAAACTACGACTGCGAATGCAAAGGAAATAACAACTCACCATTGGAGCTAGGAGCCTTGCGGTGTAAGGTCCGACCCTAGCCTTCGCGTCAAGATACACTGCCTGGGTGATCTTCTTCAGGGCCTGGGTGTAGTCGTTGAGTCTCCACTCGTCGTGACAGGACTTCGTCGGGTCGTCCTTGCCCGTGTACTCGTATAGTGGGCACGGCTGGCCAGGGGCCCGAGCCAGCAATTGTAGAGGTTGATGGTTTGGAGGCCTTTCTTCTTCAAGTTGCGGATGGTCTGCAGCATCTCGTCGATGACCATCTGCTGCTCTAGCGGAAGCTTAGTGACCTGGGGCCGACACGGCTCGAGCTGGTCGGCGGAGTACCTTGGAAGCGCCACCTCGTCGCCCGGAGTCGAATCAGTCATGTAGAACTAGCTTTTCTTCCACTCGTTCGCTGCTTTGGTGGGCAGCATTAGGTCGAAGAATAATGCCTTCGACTTCAGCTGGAAAGTCAAGCCGCCCACAGCTAGCATTGGGCCGCCTGCCTCTTCGTGGCTGATCCTCCCATGGAATAGATCTTGCCATAGGGGAAAGTAGGGCCTGTAGCCCAGGTAGCACTCACAAAACGCCACAAAAATGGCGAGCTGCTCGATGCTGTGCGGTCCCAAATCCGACGGCTGGATGTCGTAGAAGGCGCAAAAGCGCCGGAAGAAGAGGGAAGTGGGGAATCCGAGCCCCCGCTCCAAATGACTGGTGAAGAGGACGAATTCGCCTCGGCGCGGATCTAGAATCACTTCTCCGGCCGTGGGGATGCGTCATCTCCCAGCGCGGAGGATCCCTGCCTCCTCGAATGATCTTCGCAGTGCCTTCGTGCACTTGGATCTGCCCCATGGTTCCGCAGCAGGGGCCATCGGCTGCGGGATGCAAATCGCTCAGAGTCGTTCTGGTCGCTGTGCGGAATGGAGGAATGAGAATGCGCAAATTCGGAGGAAATGAGGGAAGCACTTTCCCCTCACTCGTCACTCTCCTTATATAGTGGTTGTTACCCGCCATTTTCCGGGAACCGTTACCACACGATAATTACGCCGATATTACCGTTGGATTACCCAACGGCTAGTTTGACCAGCGCTGACGGTCCAACTTCATCCACTCGACTCGCTGTTTTCAGCGACTTGAGGATTCGCCGACCTGATCACTATAATAGTGACTTGACTATTCGCCGACCCGTTCGCCAAGCTGCAATCTAATTGGTCGCCGTTATTGCGACTAAAATGACTAGTTCTTTCCTTTGTTCAGGAGTCCACCGCCGATTCGACAGGGCGTCCGCATTGGACCCGCATACTTCGACTGCCAACAAACACCTGCGACAAATCAACGATGGCCTCGGGGACTACTGATGGGGATATGCCTACCGGGGTATGCCCAGCAGAACTTTTCCTTTTGGCCCAAGATGCCAGCGAGTGGGTCTGTGGGACGGCGACTGGATAGAGACATGGCGAGGACTCAGGCGACTGGGAGCTGGAGGCCAAGAAGTGTAGCAAGGCCCAATCGGACTAGGTCAAGGACCCTCCGAATCCTTAACCAATTCAGTTGTAGATCTGTAAACCCTAGCAAGGTGAGCCTATATAAACCTCCCTAGGGTACGCATAGAGGATACATTCCATCATACACCCAAGCGACTCGCCGCCTAGTTGTCGAGCTCGCCCTTGTACTCTCACCATAATACAATCTAGCAGGAGTAGGTCTTTACGCTACGGGGGCCGAACCTGGGTAAACCCTTGTGTCTCCGCCCTCATCTCGCACCGCAGATGGCTGGCCGCCCTTGCCCCATGTTCTACTACTCGCTGTCGATTGCAGCATCTGCCGTGGCCATTCCCACGACATCTAATAAGTTTAACTAACCTTAGCTATATGTGTTCAGTCACGCAGCGCCGGAAAATGTTCCGGAGGCAGCCAGAATGCTCATGGATCACATGCCTCAAAGGTT
Organism: Avena sativa; assembly: GCA_916181665.1. Taxonomy (NCBI): domain Eukaryota; kingdom Viridiplantae; phylum Streptophyta; class Magnoliopsida; order Poales; family Poaceae; genus Avena; species Avena sativa. The sequence goes on from OV702281.1 coordinate 260,409,637, forward strand.
GTGGTCACGGAGGTCTAAGTTCCTATTGAACCAAGTAGGTCAGATAAAAATCAAATACTGAGATTTTAATCATTATTGTTTGACAATGATGAACCGACTACATGCAAAGAAGCGATGATGGGTCCTGACTCCGTCAAATGGCTTGAAGCCATAAAATCCGTGATAGTTCCATACACGAGAAATCAAGTTTTTTGAACTTGGAAGACCCTCCGGAAAGGTGTAAAAACCTATCGGTCGTATTTGGATCTATAAAGAAACATACATGGATGTTTCACATCTATGACATAGTCGACATGTCGTAAAGTGTTTTATGACAATGTTCAAGGAGTTGACTATGACAAGATCTGATCTTTAATAGCGATATTTAGTCTAGAGGATTAAAGTAGCAACCACTACATATAATTTGGTATATGGTAGATGAATAAACAAAACAAAGTTCTTCTAAAAGAATGGTTCCCTAGGGCGTGTGCATGACACGATCCAAAGGGTTTTGTTAATTCAAAGGATGCTAAAAAAAGCATGCAAACTTCAATGGTTGAAGTAATCATCGTGGAGTTGGAATCTTCACCATGATGAAACTGTTAAAGGAATTTTCATCAGAAGACGATGAAGATGCTTGCATTTGCAAGAAATTAAGTGGGAGCGCTGAGACATATTTCTAATACATTATGTGGAGGACATCTTGTTGATTAGAAATGATGTATCTTTTATTGACAAAGGTTAAGAATTTCATTTCGATGAAAGACTTAGGCAAAACCCAAATATTTAGCATGAATGTCTACATGGATAGACTGTGATGCTAATATGGTTATGCCAAATGTACATATATGAGATATTGAAGGGGTTGACGAGAAAAGGATCTTGTCGTATGGAAAATAATAGAATCAAGATTCAAGTGTATCGACACTTGATAACTGAAACAAGATTCAAGTGCTTTTGACACTTGATGAGTGAAATCACAAGAATGTTTTGATCAAGCATACCAAGATATGTACACATCCAGGTATGTCCTATGCTCTGAGTGTTATGAGCATATACTAGGATGAATCATAAAATGATCATTGGATGATAGTAAGGAAATTCTTATGATCTTTTGGAAGAACTAAGAATATATTTGTGTAGAGGTGACAAACAATTACAAATAGTTCATTGTAAAGCGTTACATTGATACTAGTTTTGTCATAATACGCAAATTAAGATTATCTCAGTTTAAACTATGGGTGGCACAATGAAATGGAAAGGAGTTTCCATGACGGATTTGGATGAATTCCAAAATTAATACATTATGACGGATACAACAACAAAAGGCTAAGTATATGACTACTACAGTAGCAGCAAAGGAGGGAATTTGTGTCAAGTAGTTTGTTATAAAAATAAGGTGTAGTTCGCAATGGGCTAACACTAAAGATATATTGTACGACAATAGTATCGACATGATTTAACCCCAAGGAACTAACGGTCTCACCACAATACCAAATTTATACAATGCCATCTCATTGGAGAATGAGTGATGCGTGAAGACGTAAAGACATGCAAATACACACGGACCTAAAAGCGTCAGATCCATAGATTATGTTAACCACTTGCAATCGCGTATATGGAACACCAGAAGGCTATAGGTGTTCAATAAGCTAAGTTTTCTAACTATATTATTGTGTCTAGTGCAAGTGGGAGACTGAAGGGGATATGCCCGAGAGGCAATAATAAAGTGGTTATTATCGTATTCCTTATTTACGATAAATGTTTATTTTGCATGCTATAATTTTATTAATACGGAAACATTAATACATGTGTGTTTAATAAACAAATAAAAAATTACTAGTTATGCCTCTCTCATAAACTAGCTCATTGATTAACAAGATGATCAAAGGTTTCCTGATCATGGACATTGGATGTTCTTAATAACGAGGTCACAACATTGTTGGAATGATGTGATGAACATTCATCCGAAGTATAGAATTACGATCAAGGTCATCGTGTTTATATTGCTATAACATCATACGAAGTAATCTTAGTCCTTAGACCATGAGATCATGTCAATCACTAACATCGGAAGAGTATCTTGATAACATCAAACGTCACACCGTAATAGGGTGACTATAAAGATGGGTTCAGTTCTACAAAGGTGTTATGTTGAGTCTCATGGATCAAGAGTGGAATTTGTGCATCCCGATGACGGAGAGATATAATCTAGGTCCTCTCGGTGATATCACATTAGTTAGCTTGCAAGCAAGTGATTTGATCACTAGAATGTTATATCACGGGAACAAGAAAAGAGTACATGTTGGTAACGAGATCAAACTAGGTATGGAGATACCGATGATCGAATCTCGTACATGTAATATATCGCAAGACAAAAGGATTGAGTTACATGCGCATAAGGTTCACACGATCACAGAAGTCATCGTTGAATATGTGGGAGTCAGTATGGATCTCCAGGTCCCGCTGCTGATTATTGATCGGAGAGGGATCTCAATCATGTCTACATTATTCATGAACCGTAGGGTGACACACTTAAGGGATACCGACACCATTTCGAGCATATAATATGCCAAAGAAAGAAAAAGGAAAGCGCGGGAATTTATTTCACTAGACACCGAAACTGTTTAGGTTGAAATTGCTGAAACTGGTTCTGCATGTGAAATTGAATACTAGCAAGGGGTTTTATGTGAATGTTTGTTAATTAAAGTAATTAACAAAATTATGAATAAACAGATAAAAGAGTTTTATTTAAATGAGAGCTTGCATTAAATTTGGTGGAAACTTAATGCATGTGAATGGATTTTTGAGTGGAGGCTCTTTTATGGGAGTGTAGGCTTTTCATTTTGAGTGGGAGCTCCACCCACATGAATGTGGAAAAGGTGGGGGAACCCACCATGGCTGGGCACCAAGCCCCTTGGGGTGCCCCCCTCTCCCTATAAAAGGCCCCCTCTCCTCCTCTCAAAGCACCCCTCCTCGTGAAGGATCTCTCTACCCCCTTTAGAATTTCCATGGTCTCGGATCAGCGAGATACATGTTCTCGGTGGATTTTTCTGGAAGGATTTGTTGCTTCCACTGCTTCGCTGGAGCGATGGCGTGGAGGTTGTCGGGGTACCCGGACGTGTGTGCGATCACGGATGCACCACTGCTTTGCGGTGCTGGACTTGATGGTGCTGGACCGGCTGGACCAGATGGACACCATCACGATCTTGAGATCGGCAAGCGTTCGTCTACATCATCCACGAGTACAACCTCGTTAACGCTATTCGGTCTTCAAGGTTATGTATTCTATGGATGTATATCCACCCGTTGCTTGTATCTAGTAGATAGATCTTGGTACTTAGTTGTTCCCATCGTAGGAAATTTTTTTTTCTATGCTGCAAACCCAACAACACCAAGGATGCAAGCGAGAGCTCCTTGCGGCACTTGATAGCCCCCAGCGTCCTCCGGCATGACCCTTTTCTACATGCAGACGGTGCTTCATGGCGTTGGCTTGCTTCCCCATCTGCGGGGCGTCACGGCCTCTGGAGTTGGTGTTCCACTCATGTCCGCGTGGTGGCCACCCCTAGCCCCACCACGCTCTCCACCAGGTTTACCCTTGTGTTAGTTGTTGCGCGTGTCACGGAGCTTCTGGAACTCATAGAAGTCGTCAGTTGGATGTCCATTCCTCTTGTGGAAGTGGCAGTATGCGTTATTATCCCTTTCTCCTTCGATGCGCTCCTCGCGAGGGCTCTTCCAGTCTGGCTCGATGGCGAGAACGACGGCGGTTTTGCGCTTGGAGTCTTTGACCTTGCTCTTGGACGAGCCCGAGGACTTCAGGGTGGTCTCCGCCTTGGCGAGGCCGAACATTCGCCTAGCCTCTGCCTTGGAGCACTTCTCAGCCATGAGGAAGAGCTCGGCGGCCGAGGTGAGTCCCTCACCCCGGATTTCGATATTCTCCCTCATCTTGATGTCCTTGACGCCCTCGGAGAAGGCGGTGATGACGTTGGAGTCTGAGATCTTCGGGATCTTGTTGCGGACTCAGCTAAACCTTTGCAGGAACTTGAAGAGGGTCTCTCTAGGCCCCTGGCGCACCTGGTGGAGGTCGAAGTACGCGAGAGGGCGCTCGTAGCTTCCATTGAAGTTTGCAATGAAGAGGGAGTGGAGCTCGTCCTACGAGTTGATGGACTCCTCAGGGAGGTTCATTAGCCAAATGTTGGCCATGTCCTTTAGGCACAAGGGGAGCCAGTTCTCCATGATGCGGTCATCTCCCCCCGCAGCCTCAATGCCCGTGGTGTAGAGTTGCAGGAACTCGCACGGGTTGGTCGTTTCGTCTTAGCGCACGGGCGTCTCCGAGCGGAACTTGTGTGGCTAGACCACATGGCGAAGGGCCTTTGTGAGGGCTAGGCAGCCTATGGCATGCACCACTTTTCCGCTAGCGAAAGCCACGCGGTTCTGCTGTAGGGTTCGTAGCCTGGAAAACAAAAAAAATTCTATCACATGAACACACAAAACCAAGATCTAATCTACGAGATCGGTGCAACGAGATTGTAGAGAACTAACCCTCATTGATCCAAAGCGTTTAACAAGATCAGACTGTTGTGGTTGATGTAGTTGAACACTTGCCGATCTCAAGATCATATAGACGATCCTTCTGGCGCTGCGTTCCGGCAGTGCTTCCGCAGTCGGTCACACCTATGGTAGTCGATGAAGACATTCCTCTCCCTGTTCCAGCGGGCAGCGGAGGTAGTAGATCCCCTCGGAATCCCAGCAGCACGATGGCGTGGTGGTGATGGTGGTGGAAGATAAATCCCTTTAGGGCTTCGCCTAAGCCGTAGTAGGGCGATGGAGGAGGGAGGAGGGAGGCGCCTAGGGTTAGGTGGCGCCAGGGTTTAGAGGTGAAGGGGCAAGGGACAAGAGGGGGGAGTGCCCCCACCCCTCCTTATATGGAGGGGGTGGTATGACCAAGAGGTTCCCATCCCTTGGTTGAAATCTTGCCCAACTCGGCCAAGATGGAGTGTTGGAAACTTCCCCCAAAAGCTTCCACTTCCTTTCCAAACTAGGGTTTGACTTTTCAAACTAGGGTTTAACCCCAATTCTTTGGTAGCCAGATTTCCCCATTTGGGGTTTGGTGCGGCTGGACCTAGTTTTCCCCCGTGGCATTGATGAGTGCGTGAACACTTCATTGGGAGACCCCAAGAGGAACGTATGATGAGCATAGTAGCAAGTTTTCCCTCAGTAAGAAACCAAGGTTATCGAACTAATAGGAGGAAGGAAACGACTCAAAGGTGTTGCTAGCAACTTGGAGACCTGCACAACACAAACTCAAGACTTTGCACCAATGAACAGTCAGGTTGTCAATCTCACCGGTTTGCTGTAACAAAGGATTAACTGTATGGTGTGGAAGGTAGTGGTGGTTTGTAACAAGTAAACAGTAACAGTGGAAGATGTATCAATGGTAAAGATTGGACCCGGGTCCATAGTTCACTAGAGGTGTTCTCCTTAGATAAACAAATATGGCATGTTGGGTAAACAAATCACAGTAGGGCAATTGACAGGACTGAGCAAGGCATAACAAAGCAATAATAAACATTCATGATCCTATGAGATTCGATTGGGCAATACAAGAAGATACATAGACCGCCATCCAACTGCATCTATGACTAGAAATGCACCTTCGGGTTATCATCCGAACCCCCTCCAGTATTAAGTTGCAACGAACATACAACTTCTTTAAGAAAAGTGTGTAAGGTAAACAATCCACTTGTTCCATGAACAAGAGACTGTTGTTTTCTCCCTAGTGGCAACAACACATCTACAACCTTAGAGATTTTTGTCACTTCCCTTAGATTAAATAGAGGCATGAACCCACTATCGAGCTTAAATACCCCCTCTTGGAGTCACTAGCAACTACTTGGACAAGATAGCTATTAACAACGGAGAGCATGCAAGATCACAAAACACCCAACATGATAGAATTAATAAGATAAAACCATTAATCAATCTGACATAGTAATCTCAATATCCATCGGATCCCCGCAAACACAACATGCATGATTATAAATAGATGAGATCTTGATCATGAACGGATCTCACAAGGTCTAGATATGAAAGCAGAAAGGAGGAGATACAACCATCTACCTACTACATGGACCTATAGTCCAAGGTGGAACTACTCACGCTTCATACCGGAGGCTGGCATGATGAAGAAGAAGGCCTCCGGGATGATCTCCCCTCCAGCAGGGTGCCGGAAAGAGCTTTAGATCCCCCGATCTAGGGACGATGGTGGCGGCGGCTATAGACGTTTTCGTGGAATATTGATCGGGTACTTAGGGTTTAGGCATCGGGGGGTCTTTATAGGCGAAGAGGCGAGGCAGGGGGGTCGCCAGGGCGGCGGCACCCCCCAGGCACAGGCCCACCTTGGTCGCGCGGCCAGGGGTGTGGCCCCCTGGTGGCCCTCCTCCGTCGTATTCAGGCTTCGTGTTCCCCACAGTAAAATATTGACTTTGGCTTTTGTCCCGTCCAATTTCGATAATATTGATTTTCTGCCTTTCTCGAACCAAAAACAGAAGAAAACAGGCAACTAGCACTGCGGCATCTTGTTAATAGTTTAGTACTAGAAAACATATAAAAACACCTCAAAGTGTAGACAAAGCAAAGCAAAGTAGATACTAAACAAGCATGGAACATAAAAAAATATAGATACGTTTCCGACATATCAAGCATCCCCAAGCTTAACTCCTTCTCGTCCTCGAGTAGGTAAGTGATAAAAAGAATAATTTTTTAGGTGACACGCACCATCAAAATCAAGATCAAACCATTTTCAAGCATTGAAAGCTAGGATCAAAGAAGTCTAAACATGAGCATGAAACATGGAGTTCTAACAGTAAGACAAAGTAACTATGCATACAACATGAAAGGCTACAAACAAGGATCATGAATAACATGCATTGAGAAACGTTTGTTTGTTTCACATACAGAAAACACGGCATAGTGACATTCAGCTTGTCCCTCATGGAGTAGAAAATAGATGCATAGGACACCTTCAAAGTTCATAAGAGTGACTAGATACAAATAGCACAAGAACAAGTAATATCAACAATATGCATCAATCAATAAGTTTTGGGACAATGCACATAGAACTAAAAACAACAACTATGCTCTCTTAACTGGTGTCTAAGGATAGAAGGTGGAGACTCAATATAAAGGTGGAAGAAAGGCCCTTCATAAAGGGAAGTAGGTATTTCAAGTCTCAAAAAGAGCTTCCAAAAATTATGGTACTTGTTAGCTTTTAGCTCTCATTGCCCCTATCATAAGCATCTTGAAGTTATTAAGGTTAAAGTGAACAAACTATGGAGTATATGCTTGAAAAGGTATAAGTTGGCAATCGCATGTCCCTTGAATATGAGGGCCGCTCCTCATGCTACTCAAGTTTAGTTACTTGCAAGTTCTTGTCATAGTAAGTACATGTATATCATAGAGAACGGCCAACGGGGTACCCCTTCCACATGGTACAGGAGCTATCCCATAACCAAAATGACAAGGCAAGCAGACAATGAGCATCTCAGCATTATTCTTATTTACCATGGGAATATGGTTCTTTTTTCTCTCTTTCCTATTTTCTCATATATCTTTTTCTTTTTCTCAATCTCTTTTTTATAAGAAGAATGCTTCATAGATGTCACTATGGTGATGCTGCAAGTTTCCACCATGATTAGGCATGGCTTAGGCTAGCGGCCCAGGCGTTTCTCTAAGACACATACATAACTCCATGGACTTACAAGTTCCACTTTCATTTCACACCGACGACATCCATAGACAAAATAGCATGATATCAACTATGTACAAAGTACAAGTGCAATGTTGAAAGCGTTCCCATGACAGCATGGTTCTGCTAATTCCAACGTATAAGTGCAAGCATATACAACACAGATGACACAATTGTTCAAGTTTATTAGGGGTAAGAAAAATAAAGTGTGCCATCAAGTTCGTGGGAGCTTTAATCACTAAGTTTTCACATAAAAATACTTTTTAATTAGAAGATAGATGAAGACAAGAATATAATTGGAATGGTGTAACACACCATGCATAGGTGTTTATAGTGGACACTTTGAAATAACTTGGTTTCTTGGGAGTTGGATGCATGAGTAGAACTTACTCATACAAGTGGAGGCTAGCAAAATACTGGGAGCGACCAACTAAGAGAGCAATAATGGCCATAATCATGCAGAGCAACAAAAAATTACTAATCAAAGCATAAAACGGCACTACAAGTCAAGGAATAAATGATCATAGAGGCTATGGTGACTTGTTCATAGTCATAACATGGTGTGAGCATGTGCCAAGTCAACCCAACAAAGCATCACAGGAGAATGCCACAATACTATGCTTTTGTATGCTAAAACAACACATGATTCTTTCAAGGCACACTAATCAATCCAAATTGTTTGGAACAAGTCATGCTACATCAAAAATCACTAAGCATAAGGTCAAAACAACACCTAGCATGACATGTTAAAGTCTAAGTCACAGTCAAAGCAAGCTCATTCTTGTACTATTCAAGCAAGGACTTTCTACTCCTCTCCAACACCAATCAACTTATTTGAAACAACACAGTGATAACGGGGGTCCAAACAACTTTTATTCAAGCAAACTAAGCAAACCAAACGAAAACTAAGATGCTCCAAGAACAACACAACAGTGCATGAAACAATAAAAACGAAGTGTCTAAAAAGACCTGAGCTTTTTATTGATGAAAAAGGGGATGCCTTGGGCATCCCCAAGATTTGACGCTTGTACCTCTTGAATATTTCTTGGGTGACACGGGGTGGAATCCCCAAGCTTGAGCTTTTGTCCATTGTTCATATCATTACATGATTCTCTCTCTACAACTGAAATTTTTTCCTTCATACAAAACTTACACAATCTTCATTAGCAACATTAGTGTATTCACAAGATAATAGACCTTTAGGTTTAGCTTTGGAACAGAAAAACTTTCAAAAAACAAGCTACTATAGCAATTCCCTCAAAAATCTTAATTTCACAAAAAGAACCCAAAAAGGATTCAATAAGAAGCAAATGCAAATAATAGACCTTCTGTTTCTCAAAAAAAAGTGTTGAACTAACAAAAGTTATCTCACATATTGGGTGATTTATTCGAAAAATATAAGCTCAATCCGACTTACAAAGATTCCTCACGAATTTTTATGGTGCAGCACAAAAATCTGTTTCGGGACAACAACTCCACAAATCTTACTTCCCTCTCATTAGAGGTCATTCTTGGCACAAAAAGGAAACAAAAAGGATAAGTATAGGTTATTAATGAATTAATAACTTCCAAGACTCAAGAAAACTCTTGGGTTATCCCCCAACAAGTACCTTTCTTTAATGCCTTTAAGTTAGGAACAAGAAGCAAGAATCAAGTATTTTCAAATGAAGAAGCGTTAACATCAAACCTTGCTTTCAAAGGAGGAGAAAAAAGAATCTTCTCTCCTTATAGGGAAGTGTTCAATACCTTTCCTGAATGGAAATTGATATTTAATGGTGCCTTCTTTCATATCAATGATGGCACCCACAGTTCTAAGAAAAGGTCTTCCCAAATTAATAGGACAAGAAGCATTGAATTCAACATCCAAAACATAGAAATCAACAGGGACATAAGCATTTTTAACCATAATAAGAACATCATTAACACTCCCTGTGAGTTTCTTTTTAGCATTATCATTAAGTGGGACATCCAAATAGCAATCTTCCAAATGCGGGAAATCAAGCATTTCATAAATCTTTCTAGGCATAATAGAGACACTGGAACCAAGGTCACATGAAGCTTTGAGATCAAAGTCATTCACTTGCATATTAATAATGGGTTCCCAACTATCTTCTACTTTCCGAGGAATAGAATCTTTGTGTTTTAACTTCTCTTTCTTAATTTAAATAAGAGCATTTGTAATGTGTTTGGTGAAAGCCACATGCATATCACTAGCATCAGGACTTCTAGCAAGCTTTTGTAGGAACATAATTACTTTAGAAATATTGCAACCACCAAGATCAAAATCAAACTTAGGGCTTAGGCATTGTGGTGGGAGAAATAGGGACTTCTTGTGGTTTAGTAGCATCCATATTGGTGGTGGTGATAGTGTACACACTATTGTTTCAAGCAATTTCAGCTTCTCTTTCCCACTTAGCATGAAGTTGGGCTAACAGTCTAACATTTTCATCAATAGTAACTTGTCTGGCATGAGTAGCAGCAAATGTACTTTCCAAAGTTTCAGGTTTAGCAGCCATTTTATTAATCAAAGAGGACTATGCTTCAGAAAAAGAGGAAATATTTTTCTCAACATTCAAAAGCTTTTCCTCCACAGTCTTGTTGAAAGTGGTTTATTTACTAATAAAGTATTTGAGCATGACTTCAAGTTCATAGGGGGCACTTCTAGTATTGTTGTATGAGTTTCCATAGGTATTGCCAGTATTAGGAGGATAAGGCCTATAATTGTTGTTACTACCAAAATTATTCCTATAGGCATTATTGTTGAAATTGTTGTTTCTAATGAAGTTCACATTAACTTGCTCTTCTTGAGCAACCAAAGAGGATAAGGGGACATTATTTGGATCTAAAGGAGCTTATCCATTAACAAGTATAGCCATGATAACATCAATCTTATCACTCAAAGAGGAGGTTTCTTCGATAGAATTTACCTTCATACCATGTGGATCTCTCTCTGTGTGCCATTCAGAATAATTAACCATGATATTATCAAGGAGTTTTGTTGCAGCACCCAAGGTGATGGTCATAAAGGTACCTCCAGCAGCTGAATCCAACAGGTTTCTTTAAGAAAAGTTCAAACCTGCATAAAAAGTCTGGATTATCATCCAAGCAGTAAGTCCATGAGTGGGACAATTCTTAACCAAAGATCTCATTCTTTCCCATGCTTTAGCAACATGTTCATTATCAAGTTGTTTAAATTTCATAATATCACTTCTCATAGATATAATCTTAGCATGAGGGTAGTACTTTCCAATAAAAGCATATTTGCACTTAATCCAAGAATCATTACTATTTATAGGCAATGATAGCAACCATTCTTTAGCTTTTCCTCTAAAGGAGAAAGGAAACAACTTGAGCTTAATAATATCTCCATTTACATCCTTATATTTTTGCATCTCACAAGGTCAACAAAGCTATTGAGGTGGGAAGCAGCATCATCAGAACTAGCACCAGAAAATTGCTCTCTCATCACAAGATTCAACAAAGCAGGCTTAATTTCATAAAAGGTAGCATCAGGAGAAGGTGGAGCAATATGAGTAATTCAGACATCATTGTTGTTTGTGCTAGTGAAGACACACAACTTGGTGTTCTCAGCAGAGTTCATTTTGGCAAAAGTGGAGAAAGCCAACAATAGCAGCAACTAGAGAAGGAACTAATTTTTTTATGTTTTTGATAAGAGAAAGCAAACCATAATAAACTAATTTTTTGGAGTTTTTGATAAAAAGAGCCATGTCAATATGTAGATATGTTGCACGAGTAGAACACAATGGTCATTGTGGGAAGTGGTGCTTTTATTATCAATTGCTTTTTTTTGTACCTTCCATCTTGTGGTATGATGGGATGAAGCGGCCCGGGCTAATCTTACATGACATCATTCATGAGACTTGCTCCACGCTTAACATGCAACTTGTATTACATAAGTGGCTTTGCGGGTGTCTGTCTTTCCCATCATAGTATAGATTCAATTTACAATGGGAACTTGATAGTTCAAGCATCAACATTGTGGTTCTTGTTCATAAGTTAGAACGACACTTATTGAAAGCCTCAAACCACGTAAAATATGCAAAGAAACTTAGAGGCGTCTAACTTTGTTTCGCAGGGGTGTGTTGTGATGTGATATGGCCATGATTGTGATTATATATGATGTATGCAATGTTCCTTATTGTAATTCGGCAACCGGCGGGAGCCATATGGTTGTCTTTTAATTTTTTTAAGACCTGTGTGTCTATTATTCAAAGTAGTTGTAATAGTTGATGCTGGTGGACGACAAACATGGAGCGGCGCCATTGACCTTGACGCAATGCCGGTGATGATGGATATCATGTTCGTGTTTGAAGATGGAGATCGGAAGCACAAGAAGAAAGGCCATATCATATCACATATTATGAATTGCATGTGATGTTAATCCTTTTATGCATCTTGTATTGCTTAGTTCACGACGGTAGCATTATAAGATGATCCCTCTCACAAAATTTCAAGTTATAAAGTGTTCATCCTTAGTAAGCACCGTTGCTAAAGCTCGTTGTTTCGAAGCACCACGTGATTATCGGGTGTGCTATATTCTGCGAGTGTATACAACGGGAGCAAGCCATATTTTCTCATGCGGAAGTTAAGGTTTGATCTTGAAGAGCCTATCATGTACAAACATGGTATTGGAACACGGATCACCAAAAGGTAAAGCATGAGTCATATAGTAGATATGATGAACATGTTGATTGTTCGCCATTGAAGCTGCATCAACTCTCGTGATGATCGGTTTTGATGTGGTGGATTTGGTTCGTGTGATCACTAAAACAATGTGAGGGATATTTTTTTGAGTGGGAGTTCACCTAGATTAATTTAACTATTAATTAGAACTCAAGTTGTCATAAACTTAGTCTAAACTATTGCAAATATGTTGTAGATCAATGGCGGCCCCTACCATTAATTTGAATGCGTTCCTAGAGAAAGAAAAGTTGAAAAACAATGGAAGAAACTTCGCGGATTGGCTCCGCAACTTGAGGATTGTCCTCAGTGCTGGTAATTTGACCTGTGTGCTGGATGCACTGCTGTGTGACCCACCTGCAGCTGATGCTACCGATGAGGTAAAGAATGTTTTCCTCAATCAGAAGAATCAGTACTCCACAGTTCAGTGTGCTATCTTGTATTTTTTGGAATCGGAGCTTCAGAAAAGGTTTGAGAAGACCCACATGATATTGTCCGTGAACTCAAAATGATATTTGAGGCTCACGCGGTAGTTGAGAGTTATGAGGCTTCTAAAAATTTCTTTAACTGGAAGATGGAAGAGGGCAACTCCGTTAGTGAGCATGTGCTTAAGATGTCTGGCCACACAAGCAATCTTCAAAGCTTGGGTATAGTGATTCCTAACTCTTTGGGGATTCACCGTGTCCTCCAATCACTACCACCAAGTTACAAGAACTTTGTGATGAACTACAATATGCAAAACATGGACAAGTCGTTGCCCGAACTCTTCTCCATGTTAAAATCTGCGGAAGTGGAGATCAAGAAAGAGCACCAAGTGTTGATGGTCAATAAGACCACCAAATTCAAGAAGCAAAGCAAGTCTAAGAAAAAAGGAAACTTCAAGAAGGGCGGTAAGAAAGTTACCGTGCCAGCGAAGAAGACCAAGGCTGGGCCTAAGCCTGATACTCAGTGCTTTTACTGCAAGGGAGAAGGTCACTGGAAGCGGAATTGCCCAAAGTACTTGGCAGATTTGAAGAACGGCAATATCAAGAAGAAAGGTATATCTGATATACATGTTATTGATGTGTATCTCACTAGTACTCGTAATAGTGCATGGGTATTTGATACTGGTTCGGTTGCTCATATTTGTAACTCGAAACAGGTGCTGCAGAATAGACGGAAACTAGCGAAGAACGAGGTGATGATGCGCATTGGAAATGGATCAAAGGTTGATGTGATCGCGGTCGGCACGCTACCTCTTCATCTACCATCGGGATTAGTTTTATACTTAAATAATTGTTATTTGGTGCCTGCGTTGAGCATGAACATTATATCTAGATCATGTTTATTGCGAGACAGTTTCTTGTTTAAGTCCGAGAATAATGGTTGTTCGATTTATATGAGTAATATGTTTTATGCACATGCACCTTTTATAGATGGTCTATTTTTGTTAAATCTCGATTGTAGTAATACACATATTAATAACATTGAAGCTAAACATTTGAAATTGAGTGATAACTCAACCTATATGTGGCACTTTCGTCTTGGTCACATTGGAGTGAAGCGTATGAAGAAACTCCATTCCGATGGAATTCTTGAATCACTTGATTTCGAATCACTTGAAAGATGCGAAGCATGTCTGATGGGTAAAATGACTAAGACTCCATTTTCTGGTATGATGGACCGAGCTACGGACTTATTGGAAATCATACATACCGATATGTGTGGCCCAATGAGTGTAGCATCGCGCGGTGGTTATTGTTATGTTCTTACCTTCACGGATGACTTGAGTAGATATGGGTATATCTATTTCATGAAACATAAGTCCGAACCTTTTTAGAAGTTTAAGGAATTTCAAAGTTAGGTAGAGAATCAACGTAACAAGAAGATTAAATTTCTACGATCTAATCATGGAGATGAGTATCTAAGTTACGAGTTTGGCGAGCATTTGAAGAAATGCGGAATACTTTCACAATTGATACCGCCGGGAACACCACAACATAATGGTGTGTCCGAACATCGTAATCAAACTCTCTTAGATATGGTTCGTTCTATGATGTCACTTTCATATTTACCGCTATCGTTTTGGGTTTATGCATTAGAAACAACCGCATTCACTTTAAATAGGGCACCATCTAAATCCGTTGAAACGACACTGTATGAATTATGGTTTTGGAAGAAACCTAAATTTCCGTTCCTTGAAGTTTGGTGTTGCGAAGCTTATGTAAAGAAGTTACATCCTGACAAGATTGAACCCAAAGCAGAAAAATGCATCTTCATAGGATACCCGAAGGAAACTATTAGGTATACCTTCTATCATAGATCCTGTAACATCCCAGGATTAGCACCTTGAAATAGACATGACACGTGTTTGTGCATTGCATTCATGCATCAGAAAATCCGTAGAATTTTCGTGCAAAACTAAAGAAGCTATAGATGGATCGATATCTCTCTTGTTTTGATGGAAACATTAGGGCAGGTGCGATAGTTTTCGACATGACATCTATTATGCTTTTGTGTTTTAGGGAAAGACAATTCAAATTTGAAGTATTTAATTGATAGATTTGAATACTATAAGAATTTGAAATAGAATAGTAATTGGAAATTAAATTGTAATAAGAATCAAGAGGTGAGCTCTTAATTCTGAAAAGATACACTAATGATAAGTCTCAATTAATTAAAAAAACACAAAATTGAAAGAAATGAATTATAATAAAAAATAAGAATGTTATTCTTATTTATAAGTAAAATATAAATATTTATTTTGTTCCAAGAAAAATGGAACACTTTATTATATAATACAATGTTACATTGTTGTTACAATAAAAGAATAACAATATATTACTATAAAACAAAATAAATAAAAAAATGAATTGCATAAATAAATAACTAAAAACATTTTTATTACAAGCAGATATAAATATTACATTGTCTTTGCAAATGATTTATAAAAGAAAAATAAAACTAGTACACTTTATTCAATAAAATAAACAATACATTATTTCTTTACTAAAGAAGAATGAATAAATAAAAAGAATTCCTTTATTACAATGCTTTATATCTCACAAAAGAAGAAGTGGAATACAAAATAATAAAGAAAAACTTATGTCACATCCCAAGATTTTCCAAATCTTGTAATGTGAAAATAAATGAATAAAATAAAACTATGTTTGATTTTCAGAGCCAGAAGAAACTTTTTGAATTAAAATGGAACCTCAAACCCTTCTGAATTAAATAAAAATCCTAAAAAGATTTAAAAGGATAAACATTTCATAAAAGGAAACAATTGGAAATTATTTTAAAACAATCAAATGAAAAGATTTGTTTTCAAATGAAATAGAAGTTTATAAATAAAGATTTTGTTATAAAGCCAAATTAATCCTTGGCCAAGCTTTGAGAATTAAAAACATTTTATTTCAAATAAAGTAGCAAAGGTTATTTAAAAATAATAAAGATTTGCTTAAATAAAATAATAAGGATTTAATATCCAAGTTTTATTATATAAAAGTTTTGTTCAAAGACTTATTAAATTGTTTAAAATAAGTTTTCCAAATGTTTGATATTCACAAATAAAACCTACTAATGTGTTTTAGTTTATTTTAGAGTTCAAAATAAATATCTCAATAAAACAAATATTGATTTAATAATGAAAGTCTATTATTATTTAATTAATAATGAACCCTAAAACAAAATGTTATTTTATTTATAACAAATCTCCAATTATTCTATGTTTCCCAAATAAAACCCACTGATTGGTTTTGAAATATTTAGGTTTCAAATAAAGATTTTGTTAATAAAATCAAATCCTATTTGATTAATAAACCTTGGCCCATTTTATTTTAATATTGGACCCTAAAGTAAAATAATATTTTGTTTTAAACAAGTATCCAAGTATTATTTACTTCCAAATGATACCTACTGATTTGGTTTTGAAAATATTTGGATTTCAAATGGAGATTTTATTAAAATAAATCAAACCCAAATTGGTTAAATAACTATGGTCTATTTTATTTAATTATTAAATAGATCCTAAAAATAAATAAAAATATTATTTTATTTTGAGATTGGTTATTGATAAACAGAACTAAAAACTCCTTACAATTGTTTGAATTATTTGAATGCTTGAATAGTTGGATAAAATTCAAATCAGAAAATAGAATTAGAAAAGGAAAAAGGAATCAGACAGAAAAAAATAAGAAAACTGACCCAACCCACTACCGTTTTCTTTTCCACTCAGAACCGCACCCACCCAGCAACTGACATGTGGACCCTCTTCTTCCCCTCACTCAAACGCTGACAAGCCGACCCCACCCCCTCCTATTCATCGTCTTCAACATGACCTCGTCGTCCTGGCTGTTACTGCCGATTGATTGCCTCGTCAATTCGCTTCAATGCCGTGCGATTAACGCCCCCTGACCACACACGCTTAAACGCCAGTGACTCCTCTCTCGTTCCCCTCTGTTTCCTCCCCCGAGCACGCCTCCAGTCCATCCCAATTTATCCTCGACTGCCTCGGCTCCGACCACCGTCTCCGGCCGATTCCGGCTGCCACACGCCGCCCCTTGCCTCGTCGACCTAGCACACATACTCCACGCGTCCAGACGCATCCGTCCATACCAACCATTCACCTGCGGGAGCTCCAAAACGTCGGCAACAGCTCCACTTATACGCCGTCGTCGTCTGCTACTTTTCCGGCGAGTCCTCCAGGTGATATTTGACCACCCCCTTCTGTCTCGTTGATGCACACACGATCACCGACCCCGTATGCATCTAACTCAACGGTTATCTTGCTTTTCCGTGGCTTGTGTCGTCGCCTCCGACGAAGAACAGAGAAGCCCGACGCGGACACGAACTCCGGCGAGAGATTCAAGCCAGCATAGTGCACCCCTTCATCAACCAGTGGCAGGTTGAGCATCCCCGTTCCACGACGATCACTGTGAGCATTTCCCCACCTTCCTTTGCCTCCTGCTTCGCTAGCACCGCCGCCGTCTGCCCGTCGCCGCCGCGCACAGCCACGCAGCGCCGCCGGTTAATGGCCATCTGTTTAGGGTCGTTAGATCTAGATCAGACGAACAGGATTAGGTCACTTAAACGCCGAAGATGTATGCGCTCAGTACCGCACGATTAGACTTAATCCAACGCTCCCCAGCGACTGATCCGTGCGAACCGGTACTGGCGAATAGGAGCAAGCCGCGTGGCAGGATCTGTTTTAAAACAGGATTTGAAAAACAGATTTAAGTAGCAATTTGAAAACCATATAACTTTCAAACCACACGTCCAAATTTGGCAAATTTTATATCAATGGATTCAGGAGAACAAGCCCTATCCAACTGTGGAGTTAGTTTAGCAAATAGTATTTGTTATCTTGTTTGAATTTGCAGAAACTTATGTATGCTTGTTTAGAGTATAAAAAATTGTTTAAAAATGATTTTTGAATTAAAACTTTTGCAAATTGGATTGTTGTGATCTTACTGACCCTAGGAACCAACCCTTGGTATTAAAAATGATTTTTGAAAGATTTAGGTTAGATTAATTGACTTAGCCATTTTCTAGCCAAATAAAAAGAATGGTTTTTGTTATAAAAATGTTTATGAAAAGAAAACTTCAAGGAAATGTTTTGGACCAAACCTACTGACCTAAAAACACCAAGTTTTGCAATAGCAACTCATTTGGTGAACAACTTAAGAGTTTTGCCTTAATAAAAACATTTTTCACCACATGAAATGATGAATGGATTTAAAAATAGTTTTTGGGCAAAACCCTCTAACTAATGACTTTGCCACCTTGGTAAAAGATCAATTTGGATCTTACAAAGTTTACAAACCCCATAGAGACCCCTTTGCAAAATAAAACTATCTTGTGCATGCTCCCATGCATGAATTAGTTTCCATTGTTTTGTGTGTGTGAAATTGTTGAGTGACTTTGGTTTGGAATGTGAATTGAATTTGTGTTTGCTTGATTGATTTGTAGTGAAGTGTGAGACTAGCAAGATCAAGGAGTGAACCACCATTCCCTACCAAAAAGGCAAGTGATGCTTCATACTTTCTATCCCAATACTTTCACTATGCATTAGTTATTTTGCTAAGTAAAACTTGCATGGATTTTGCTAAGTATAGACCTTGCTATAAGAAAACCTAGTAGATGAATCCTTAGTAGGATTTTCCTAAGTTAGAGATTCCTACTACTACCAAGCTTAGCCTAGCTAATAGAAAACATGGGTGGAATATATATTCACACTATGGAAAATATTCTAAGTCTGAGGACTTAAGTTTTGTTTAATAAAACAACTAAGTTAATGAATCACCTGGGTGGAATGGGCTTGCTTGGTGGAGAATGGTTGAGTGGTTCACAATGCCATGGACTTGGATTGTGTATCTCACTTGTGGTATGCCACCCAGGAAACAAAGAGATTTGAGATGTCAAATGTTGAGAAGCTTCAAGTGCAACCACTTGGCAATATGGGCTCTGCCATGATCATATAGGTTGCAAGAACTTAGCCATATGGACAGTGGGTGGTAGTGTTTGATAGGTTGGAGCGCGTCCATATTGGTCTAAGGGAAAGCTTCTGAAAGATCTTGTCTTGGGAAACCAAGTCTTGTGGGGAAAGTGCACCACCTCTGCAGAGTGTAAAATCTAAGTACTTAGCCATGTCCCTGGTAAAGGACAATTTGAGCATCAAGACATGGAAGCAATCAAGAATCTCATCACTCCAATTTCTAAATTAAAATCTTGTGGTTTGAACAAGGGTTGTTTGAATTCTTCAATCATTGATGGAGAGATGGCTTGGTACAAGGATCTTGAAATCTTGATTGAGGAAAAAATGATTTTGTCAAACAAAAACTTAGTATTTTAAAAATGATAAGAAAAATCTATTTTGAGCAATGCAAGCCTCAACTCCACTTAGCCAAATGCATTTAGATGATAGACACCACTATACAAATATAGTATCATTTGCCAATACAATTCAAATGTATTGACCCTTTGTGGCTGTAACTTGTATGTTGCAGGTTTGATTGATTTTAGTGGAGATTGATTGTTTAGGATTACAAAGTCTACAACCAACATCTGCCTGTGGCACTTTGAAGATGAAGGACCCATGACTATATTTATTCCGCTGCAATGTAATGTAATAGCCTAATGAGCTATGTTTGATGTAATAAAATTATGTTATTCCTGGTTATAAAGTTATATTATGACCCTTGTTTCTTGATATTACATCTAAACTGTGTTTGCTAGCTATTGATCCAGGGACTAGCATTGTAAAACACAGGAGGGATCAATCTTATCTAAGATTGGGACCCCTACAACTTAAAACTAAATTCAACTTCATTTTCTTCATCTTCTAAATCCTCTTTGTATATTCCTCATCTTATACCTGCAAAACACATAGAAATAAACTAGTAGAAAGACAAGTAGGAATGGGGTTAGTGGTTAAATTTTGCTCCCAGATTTGACATAGAATTGCTATGTCTAACTCATCATTAAGATTAAATCAGAAGGGGAAAATTTCACCATATCTATAGTATCTGCTCTCATCAGATGTGTAGCCTCAGACTAGTGCATCACAGGCTGATGTAGGGGCAAGTTTCACCTTGGTTTAAAAATAGTAAACAGATAAGGAGTAAAAAACCATCAAGAAATATCAAGGAAGTACTCGATCTGATCCATGAGTCACAGCAAGCAAGCAAGCTGCTCACACAACCATGCATATGGGTGTGCTGTCAACACAGCAGCAGCCCAGGAAGTTGACAAGAAAGCAAATTTATGTACACAAAGGGGTGAATCAGTCGTAGCAACAAGCTACCATTTCACCTCCACACTTTAGAGCACATTCCCCATCTTATCATCTTATCATCAAACCAAGAATACTTAGATCATCCCACCAAATCCACCACCTAATCAGTATCTGGTTGCTTACTTAAGCCATCCAAGAAAAGATCAAGCATCACAAGGAGGAGTAGATCAAGATAAGCAGCATCACAAGGAGGAGTAGATCAAGATCAGCAGCATCACAAGGAGGAGTAGATCAATATCAATAGCATCACAAGTAGTAGTATACCATGATCCCCAATAGGCCACCAACAACAGGTACAAGTTCAGAATATAAATTAGATCATGCAGCACTTATTCTTATTAGCTTGCATCATCAGATTGAAAAGAAATAATGGCTATGTCACAAATCATCCAAATCCATCTACCCTTCAACTAGAGGTTGTCTAGGAGGATTAGAAGGAGACTTCTCTCAGTTTGCATAGGGATTCTATGCCAGCTCATCACAGAGAATGAAAGCCACCAAAACTAAATATTTTTTTATTATCCAATGGTGCCTCAGTCTTTGCATCATAGGCTGGGTCAAGAACTTCCTCCTCGGGAGTCAATCATAGTATCTGATCTCAATCATGTATCTAGGAGGAGATTTAGGAAAGAGAAAACTCTCAGATCCACATAGAAGATTATGTAAGTACCATCCCTGAGATATTTGGCTTCAAACCAACATCATGATCCTATTATCTAGTTTTGCTAGAAAAACATAACCACAACTGCTAGGTTACAGGGCACATTCCCAGAGGGTAGCACCTCTATACCTAGAAGATTCATAGTTTCTTGAGTACAATCTCAAGATCATTTTTTATGGAAACCCACAAATCATTTTCCCAGACAAAGTATCTAGGAATCATTTATTAGATCACCTTATCATTAAATAGATCAAGCAATACTTCAGCCTTTGCATCATTGGCATTCAAGAACTAATTGTAATCAGCTACTACACCAACACATCATGCAACAAGAAGGATTGTTGTGCACACTCTAATAAGAGGCACCACAGCAACAACCTCCAGATGGCAGGAGCCACCATAAAAAGGATCTAATACATCGTCCCAATATATTCTATCATGTTAACGGAGAAAATTAAGCAGACCAGATGAATTCAGTCATTGTTCCAGATAGACCACTAGAACTCATATAATTCAACAAGTATTCCAGCAATATAAAATCCAAACCAATGGTTTGAATTTTCATATCTCCTGTAATCATCCAGGAGTGGTTCCCAGATCAGTTTTTTTGCACGACAATTAAGAAGCATTCTAACACTCTGAGGGTTTTTACCAGCCAAACCAAAATTCAATTAAGCCATTCAATGAATATTATCTACAAACCCAAAATAAGAAATTGATTCATCTCCAACAAAACCAAGCCACCAATATTCAAGCACATATCCTGAATTAATGACCTCAAGCTCACAAGCAGAAGGTTCCCATTCCCATAGCTTCACAACCCCAGAACCACTAACCTAAATTAGTACCCCTGGATCACTTGCTCATCCAACTTCAAGGATTTTGGATAGCAATAGATCATCAACAAACAATCATAGTAGCACCATGGATCAGAGCCATCAGCACTAAGGCTGGTCACATGGAATCAAAACTCACCGAGGTTGCCGAGCACCTGGAGCGTAGGCTTGATGAATCCATGGAATAGATCCTGCTCAACACCACAATCGAATCAGAGGGGGCACCCACTACCTGGGTTGCATTGATAGTGTCGTCCCATAGGCATCAGGAGAAGGAGACGCCGGGGTTACGCCTTCGCACCTTTTCACTGGTGTCGAGCTGAGGAGGAGGAGGTCCAGGCCTACGAAGAGCACCACAGGACCACCGGCACACGGCGACTCCAACACCGAACCCTAGCGCCAGGAGATGAGAGGGGGCGAGCTCGGTAAGGCTTCGGGGCCAAATCAAATCGGAGGACCCGATTGGCTAGGCGGCGATGCAGCTTCAATGGCCGGCAGCGGCAGCCGAAATGGCCGGCGTTCGCCGGAATCGAGCCAGAGTGGGAAGGCAACATCTACATCGCCTGGGAGAGTACGAGCAGCAAGGGAGAAGATAGGGTCGGGGTCGGGGTCAACCGACCCGAAGAACCAGACACAGTGGTCTAGCCCATCCCTATGGGCTGGGCCGCCTAATAGGCCCAGATTTATGAAATAAAAGAGATCTTGCAAATAAATAATAAGGGGTAAAATGGAAAATTACCAAAATATCATCTAAACCTTTTGATCTCTAGAAAATTATAACAAATACTAACAGTATATAAATAATATATTTAAATCATCATAAAAATAAGATCTACTAAATAAAAATATAAATTTACCTGTTAAAGAAAAATATAATGCAAAAAAATATTAACACCATTAAATCCTAAGTGAAATCTCATAAAATGAGGAAAAATCCTAAAAATAAATAAAAATCATTTTTGTGTATAAAAATAAATCCATTATTTAAAAAAATACTAACTCAACTCTTTTATAAATAAAATTTGAACTAAATATTTAAATAAATTTAATTTTTTATGGAATTTTATAAATATTAAAATAATACTTAAAAATAAATAAAAATCATTTTTAAGATCATGAATAAATATATTACACTATAAAAATATTAAATAGATTATTAGAAACGTTTTTAATATTTTAAAGTAATAAATCCTTATCTATTACCTATTTTGAAAATTCTTTAAAAACATTTCTTAAATAAGAAATAAATATAATTCTCTAGAGATATTAAAATTTTAAAATCTAATTACTAAAGTTCTAAACCATAACTAAGATTTATAATAAAACTTAAACATTAATAATTAACTTTATAAGATACTTTGAAACCTTAAATAAAAACTTAAAACCACAACCTTCAAAATAACTTTATTCATCATTCACTCATATTAAAGGGGAATAATCTCAATGTCTAAATAATAGTTAACATGACTTTAAATCTAATACATTAATAATATCATCCAAATTATAATTTCATTTAATAATTCTATATTTTTTTCATAATAACAAAACAAATTCAATCTAGTCATTCACTTAAATATAAAGTGAATAATTCCACACCTTAATCATATTTATCATAAATCCAAAACTTAAGTAAGAATAGTTAAAACAAATTACACCTTAAGTTTATTTATCATTGTAAAGTTAACTTTAGTCTCAATACTTATAAACATCCTGTCTAATAAACTACTTATGTTTTTATAGTTAACTTTGGTCTAGTTCAATTAAGACATAAAGCATCTCAAGTCCATACTAATCAATCAAACACCAAAAGACATTGATCACGTTCTATTAACAATAAATATTGTTTAAACCATAGAAAAGAAATCTTTTCTTCTTCAAATGTTATTCCTTTTGACGCTTCAAACAATAATCTTATAATAAGTTCTTCCATTCTTAACAGCTCAATCCCAAGGATGTTTATCAATAGTTACCAAATGACAAAGAACCATCAATCACATTATTTTATACTTAATTTGTATATTTTGAATGGTTAACACTTAAGCTCCTTCAGAAAGGTCATTACTTATAAAGTAAAAATTTGAAGATAAATCAAAGAATTACCTAAAACTCACTTCACTTAAAGTATCGAGGATTCACTTTGGGAGTTTTACAAAAAGCATAGCATTACTTATGCACAAAAGAATATTGCCTCTTTAAACATTATTCCTTACCGGACCAATGATGCAGATTTCAAATATTGGATCTTATGTCGTCTCATAGACCGTGAGTGCATAATATTGCAATCACAAAAGGCAAGGTCACACTTGCGCATGTCCTTTTATTATTTTCAGTAAAGTATTTTGCAAATCCAGTGTTGTCATCACCTACATTTGAAAAGGTCAGAAAACACTATTTTTGATAATAATGTGAACTTGGTTACTGATCTAGAGTGATCAGCTAATCTATTAAATCTGGCAGTTGGAATACCACTATTCAGGACTATATCACCTAGGATTTAACAACCAATGTCGCCAGTGATTCTTGCGCCGTATATTACGCGTTGACCATGAGATTTGGAATGGGACAGATAAGTCAGTTATATCTTCTTCTCTCGCATGTAGCCGGATGTGCATGTCGTGGCTGTTGTCACTCGTAGCGTGCATATTAATTGGTAATTCGTAGATGATATGCAGCATATGGGTGGGAACCCTCAACGTCCCACGATAGTTCTGGCATCTAACGGTATGTACAAACCATTGTTGTAATTCAATATGTGGGTATGGTGTACACCAAGGAGGCATGCGAGGTCGTGAAGGGGGCAGTGATTGGCTTGGATCTTAGGTTGGGCCTCAAACCAAGGAAGTTTGAACGAGAACATACTTCCGGTCGTGCAATAAAGCCTAAGGTCTCTCATGGGTAAAGTGACGCACCTCTGCAGAGTGTAAGAACTGTAACTTGTTACTCCCTGTTCCGGGAAGGAGCTACGAACGCGACGGGAAAGGAACTCCATGAAAGTTCTGGTAAACCCATGAAGGCTGACGGACATAGCTTTTCAGAATAAAAGCAACCTTTGAAGAAATGTTTACGAAAACCTGCATTTCCTACGACCTATGGTTTGTGGCTGTAGATATAGTGCATCAAACACTCCCTTTCTTGTGAACTTGCTGAGTACGCTCGTACTCAACGTATCCTCTTAACCCTTGCTAGGTTCTAAAGCCAGTACAAACGATGTCTACATCAAGTTATGATCCAGGAATCATCACCAAAAGCTAAAGTTCTTCAATGAAGTCAAGAAAGTGAACATATACATCAACTAAAGTGAAAATGAAGTTACTGATTAGATAGGAATATAATCTCTAGCCATAAAACCTATTTCTTTAGTGTATTGCAATAGCAGCAATGCCAGATCAGTAATTCAGATACTAGTCTTATTAGTATGATAGTTTTTGGGTTGTTTATTTTTGATTCTTCTTTGTAAGAAGTTTCTTTCTCTCTCTTTAACCTAGAGTGTTCTCTGGATCTTGTGTAAAGAGTTGAGTTGTAACCTATAGTCATGTCTTGGACCTGCTGTGTTTCTGTTGTACCAATCTGAGGGATGTAATACTAGTGCACGGTGTTTCATTGGTGTTATATCAACAACTATAGTGTACTACATCATGCAGTGGTATGCTGGGTCACCGCAGATCCGAGGGAAAAATCTTCGTTGCCAAGAATGGATCCTTTCTAGAGAAGGAGTTTCTCTCGAAAGAAGTGACTGGAAGGAAGTAGAACTCGATGAGGTTATCGAACCTTCTCTCGAGATTGAGAGTAGCGTAGCATCGGAAAGTAGTTCCTGTGGCGCCTACACCAATAAGAGAGGAAGCTAATGATGTTGATCATGAAATTTCGGTTGAAGTTATTACAAAACCTCACAGGTCAACGAGAACTCGTACCATTCATGATTGGTATGATCTCGTTATGAGTGTCATGTTGGTGGACAACACCGATGACCCTACGACATATGAGGAAGCGATGATGAGCCCAGATTCCAATAAATGGAAAGAAGCCATGAAATTCGAGATTGGATCCATGTATGAAAACCAATATGGAATTTGGTGGACTTACCGGATGGCCGGAAGGCTGTCGAGAACAAATGGATTTTCAAGAAGAAAACAGATGCTGATGATAATGTTACTGTTGATAAAGCTCGACTTGTCGCAAAATGGTTTCGACAAATTCACGGAGTTGACTAAGATGAGACTTTCTCACCGGTAGCGAAGCTAAAATCTGTGAGGATTTTGTTAGCAATTGCCGCATATTATGATTATGAGATATGGCTGATGGATGTCAAAACGGCGTTCCTCAATGGATACATTGATGAAGAGTCGTATATGGTATAACCCATTATTTAAAAAATCGTCCGATATGCCGATTTATCAGCCGATTTATCGCTTATCACTAGGTGACCGATAAGACGATTAATCAATTTATCGCCCGATAAATCGATTTATCACCCGACAAATCTGCCAATACACCTAGAAATTACTAATTTTGGACTGACCGGGAAGTTCACGATAAACGATATCCTCAACAATGGTACAACCCAAAGGTTTTGTCGATCCTAAGGATGCTAACAAGGTATGCAAACTTCAACGGTCCATTTATGGATTGAAGTAAGCATCCCGGAGTTAGAATCAATGTTTTGATAAGGTAATCAAAAGCTTTGGTTTTATACAAACTTATGGAGAAGCTTGTATTTACAAGAAAGTGAGTGGGAGCTCTGTAGCATTCCTAATACTATATGTAGACGACATATTATTGATTGGGAATGATGTATACCTTCTTAATATTGTCAAGGATTATTTGAATAATATTTTTTCAATGAAAGATCTTGGCGAAGAAGCTTACATATTAGGCATAAAGATTTATAGAGATAGATCAAGACGCCTAGTATCATTGTCACAAAGTACATATTTGGACAAAGTTCTAAAGAGGTTTGGAATGTAAGATAGCAAGAAAGGGTTCTTTCCCATGTTTCCCAATACGACCTTGAGTAAAACTCAAAGTCCAGCGATGGCAGAAGATAGAGAAAGGATGAGTAAAAATCCCTATGCCTCAGCCATATGATCTCTAATGTATGCCATGCTATGTACTAGACCCGACATTGCATATGTTGTTAGTTTGACTAGCAGATATCAAAGTGATTCAAGAGTGGATCATTGGACAGCGGTCAAAAACATCCTTAAGTACTTGAGAAGAAATAAGGATATGGTTCTTTCTTATGGAGGTGATGAACAGCTTGTTGTTAAAGGTTACACCGATGCTAGTTGGAACACCGATCCGGATGATTCTAAATCTCAATCTGGATACGTATTTACTTTGAATGGTGCAGCAGTTAGCTGGAGGAGTGCAAAGCAAAGCATTGTGGCGAGATCTTCAACTAAATTGGAATACATGGCTGCTTCAGAGGCTTCACAAGAGGCGATATGGATGAAGGAGTTCATTACAAAGCTCGGTGTGGTTCAAAGTGCGCTAGACCGAATGTCTATCTACTGTAATAACATGGGCGCCATAGCCAATGCGCAAGAACCAAGGTCACACAAGTAGCTAAAGCATATCAAGCTGCGTTTTCATGCTATTCGAGAGCATGTCCAAGATGGTGACATAAAGATTTGCGAAGTACACACAGATATGAATGTGGCGGATCCGTTGACTAAACCTCTCCCGAGGGCAAAACATGACCAGCACCAAACCGCCATGGGTGTTCGGTATATTACCATGTAATCTAGATTAGTCGACTCTAGTGCAAGTGGGAGACTGTTGGAGATATGCCCTAGAGGCAATAATAAAAGTGGTTATTATTATATCTTTGTGTTTATGATACATGTTTACATTCATGCTATAATAGTATTAACCGGAAACATTAATACTTGTGTGATTTGTAAACTAAATTAGAGTCCCCGGTAAAGCCTCGTTATAATACTAGCTTGTTGGTTAATAGATGATCGTGGTTTCTCGATCATGAACATTGAGATGTTATTAACAACAAGATCATATCATTAGGAGAATGGTGTGATGGACATACTCCTATAGATAAGCGTAGCATAAAGATCAAGTCATTTCAATAGTTTGTTTGCTATAAGCTTTCTGATACATAGTAACATAATTCCTTCGAACACTGGAAGGATGCTTTGATGACATCAAACACCACACCGTAACTGGGTGTCTATAAAGGTGGCATTGAGTGTTCATAAAGTATGTGTTGAGGCACATGGATCAAGAGTGGGATTTGTCCATCCATATGATGGATAGATATACTCTGGGCCCTCTCGGTGGAATGTCATCGAATTAGATTGAAAGCATGTGACTCACTCACAAGGGATCACATATCACGGGAACGAGAAAAGAGTACTTATCGGTAACGAGGTTGAACTAGGTATGAAGAGATACCGACGATCAAACCTCGGATAAGTAAGCTATCGCGAGACAAAGGGAAATTGGTATCGTATGTAAGTGGTTGATTCGATCGCAAAGTAATCATAGAAATATATGGGAACCGTATGAATTTCTATATTCCTCTATTGGTTATTGATCGGAGAAGTGTCTCGATCATGTCCGCATAATTCACGAACTGTAGGGAGACACACTTAAGGATTCTATGTTGTTTAGTAGATATAGAATGTAAGTAGGGAGACCGAATGTTGTTCGGAGTCTCGGATGGGATCCGGGATATCACGAGGAGATCCTTCCGGAGTTCGGGAATGATTCTGATGTTTTCATTGGAGAGGGTCTAGAAGGTTCACCGGACCGGAAGGGGAATGGATCATGAATATGTCATGGTTAAGTGGAATGATTGGATCATGTCCTAGGTCACTTGGTTGGGCATTTGCAAGAGAGAAATAAAACTCTAAATTGAAAGTCAAAAGGGAGATTTGAAAAGTCAAACTGGAACAATGGTTTCCTAGTGGAAAAAGGAAAGAGTCCTTCTTTGTCTCCATCTTGGGTTTGGGGAAGGCTTCAAACTCCCCTTTCCCAAGCTGCCCTCCCTCTCATAAATAGAGGGGAGGGGCTGCCCCAAAGCACCACAACCAGCCCTCCCCCACCTCCAAGCCACGCCGTCGCCACCGCCAGACGCCGCCCAAGCCATGCCGCCGCACAGCGCGGCTGCGCCACCGCCGCCTTGCGCCACCGCTGGCCCATCGCCGTCGCCGACATCTCCTCCTCTCCGGCCTTCTAAATCTAGATCGCCGGAAACCCTAGATCCACCATAACCCGCACCGGCTTAGGAGAAGCCCTGTGGGATGTTCCCTCTACTTCTGACACCACGCCGTCGTGCTGCCAGAATCGCGAGGGGAGAACTACAACCTCCATTGCCTGTTGGAACAACGGAGAGGAAGGTCTTCATCGAGTACAGAACGTGACCGACTGCGGAAACACAGCGCTGTAAGGATCGTCTATGCGATCTTGAGATCGGAAAGTGTACGACTACATCATCCATGAGAATCTGCTATCGTTAACCGCTTTGGAATCTTCGAGGGTGAGTACTCTAATCGACTCGTTGCTACAATCTAGTATATAGATCTTGGCTTGTTTGGGTGCATGCGGTAGAAATTTTTTGTTTTCCATGCTACGAACCCCTACAAAGTCATGCTACAGCAATAATCACTAAGTATACGGTCAAAACAAAACCTAGCAATACATGCTAAAGTCTAAGTCATAGTCAAAGCAAGCTCCTTCTTGTACTATTCAAGCAAGGACTTTCTTCTCCTCTCCAACACCAATTAACTTATTTGAAACAACACAGCGAGAACGGGGGTGCAGACTACTTTTATTCAAACAAACTAAGAAAACTAAGCAAACCAAACAAAAACTAAGACTCTCCAAGAACAACACAACAATGCATGAAACAATAAAAATGAAGTGTCTAGAAAGACCTGAGCTTTTTATTGATGAAGAAGGGGATGCCTTGGGCATCCCCAAGCTTTGACGCTTGTACCTCTTGAATATTTCTTGGGGTGACACAGGGTGGCATCCTGAAGCTTGAGATTTTGTCCATTCTTCATCTCATTACATCATTCTCTCTCTACACCTGAAATTTTTTTCCTTCATACAAAACTTCACACAATATTCATTAGCAACATTAGTGTATTCAAAAGATAATAGACCTTTGGGTTTAGCTTTGGAATAGAAAAACTTTCATTAAAAACACAAGCTAATGTAGCAATTCCCTCAAAAAGCTCAATTTTCCAAAAAGAACCCAAAAAGTAATCAATAAGAAGCAAATGCAAATAATGGCAGAAATCTATCAAAATAGACCAGTAGGTAGATACCTATTTTTTCAAAGACATTCTGTTGCTCAAATAAAAAAGTGTTGAACTAACAAAAGTTAGCTAACATACTGGGTGATTTATTCGAAAAATATAAGCTCAATCCAACTTACAAAGATTCCTCACGATTTTTTATGGTGTAGCACAAAAATCTGTTTCGGGACAGCAACTTCCCAAATCTTACTTTCCTCTCATTAGAGGTCATTCTTGGCACAAAAGCAAACAAAAAGGATAAGGAGAGGTCATTACTTAATTATTAACTTCCAAGACTCAAGAAAACTCCTGGGTTATATCCCAACAAGTACTTTTCTTTAATGCCTTTAAGTTAGGCACAAGAAGCAAGAATCAAGTATATTCAAACGAAGAAGCATTAACATCAAATCTTGCTTTCAAAGGAGGAGAAAAAAGAAACTTCTCTCTCCTTATAGGGAAGTGTTCAATAACTTTATTGAATGGAAATTGATATTTAATGGTGCCTTCTTTCATATCAATGATGGCACCCACGGTTCTAAGATAAGGTCTCCCAAATTAATAGGACAAGAAGCATTGAATTCAACATCCAAAACATAGAAATCAACAGGGACATAAGAATTTTTAACCATAATAAGAACATCATTAACACTCCCCATGAGTTTCTTTTTAGCATTATCATTAAGTGGGACATCCAAATAACAATCTTCCAAATGTGGCAAATCAAGCATTTCATAAATCTTTCTAGGCATAATAGAGACACTGGAACCAAGGTCACATGAAGCTTTGAGATCAAATTCATTCACTTGCATATTAATAATGGGTTCCCAACTATCTTCTACGTTCCTAGAAATAGAAGCTTTGTGTTTCAACTTCCCTTCCTTAATTTTAATAAGAGAATTTGTAATGTGTTTGGTGAAAGCCACATGCATATCACTAGCGTCGGGACTTCTAGCAAGCTTTTGTAGGATCATAATTACTTCAGAAATATTGCAACCATCGAGATCAAAATAAAATTTAGGGCTTAGGCATTGTGGTAGGAGGAATAGGGACTTCTTGTGGTTTAGTGGCATCCATATTGGTGGTGGTGATAGTGCACACACTATTGTTTCTAGCAATTTCAACTTCTCTTTCCCACTTAGCATGAAGTTGGGCTAACAGTCTAACATTTTAATCAATAGTAACTTGTCTGGCATGAGTAGCAGCAAACGTACTTTCCAAAGTTTTAGGTTTAGCAGCCATTTTATTAATCAAAGAGGGATATGCTTCAAACAAAGAGGAAATATTTTTCTCAACATTCAAAAGCTTTTCCTCCACAGTCTTGTTGAAAGTGGTTTGTTTACTAATAAAGTCTTTGAGCATGACTTCAAGTTCATCGGGGGCACTTCTAGTATTGTTGTATGAGTTTCGATAGGTATTGCCATTATTAGGAGGATAAGGCCTATAATTGTTGTTACTACCAAAATTATTCCTATAGGCATTACTGTTGAAATTGTTGTTTCTAATGAAGTTCACATCAACTTGCTCTTCTTAAGCAACCAAAGAGGATAAGGGAACATTATTTGGATCTAAAGGAGCTTTCCCATTAACAAGCATAGCCATGATAACATCAATCTTATCACTCAAAGAGGAGGTTTCTTCAACAGAATTTACCTTCTTACCATGTGGAGCTCTCTCTGTGTGCCATTCAGAATAATGAACCATCATATTATCAAGGAGTTTTGTTGCAGAACCCAAGGTGATGGTCATAAAGGTACCTCCAGTAGCTGAATCCCACAGGTTTCTTGAAGAGAAGTTCAAACCTGCATAAAAAGTCTAGATTATCATCCAAGGAGTAAGTCCATGAGTGGGACAATTCTTAACCAAAGATCTCATTCTTTCCCAAGCTTGAGCAACATGTTCATTATCAAGTTATTTAAATTTCATAATATCACTTCTCATAGATATAATCTTAGAAGGAGGATAGTACTTTCCAATAAAAGCATCTTTGCACTTAATCCAAGAATTAATGCTATTTCTAGGAAAATATAGCAACCATTCTTTAGCTTTTCCTCTCAAGGAGAAAGGAAAATTTTAGCAACCATTCATAAAAGGTAGCATCAGGAGCAGGTGGAGCAATAGGAGTACTTAGGAAATCATTGTTGTTTGTGCTAGTGAAGTCACACAACTTGGTGTTCTCAGCGGAGTTCACTTTGGAAAATGTGGAGCAAGCCAACAGCAACAGCAACTAGAGCAAGAACTAATTTTTTGTGTTTTTGATAAGAGAAAGCAAACCAAACTAAACTATTTTTTTTAGATTTTTTGATAAAAAAGAGGCAAAAAAACCAAGAAAAAGAAACTAAGAAAAACAAAAACAAAGTAAAGAGAAAGGTTGAGAAGGACTCCCCTTGTGAAGACGTCCTTAGCCTCCCCGGCAACGGCGCCAGAAAAAAGCTTGATGAGTGTGTGAACACTTCGTTGGGAGACCCCAAGAGAAAGGTATGATGAGCACATCAGCAAGTTTTCCCTCAGTAAGAAACCAAGGTTATCGAACAAGTAGGAGGAAGGAAACGACTCAAAGATGTTGCTAGCAACTTGGAGACCTGCACAACACAAACTCAAGACTTTACCCCAACAAACAGTGAGGTTGTCAATCTCATAAGTTTGCTGTAACAAAGGATTAACTGTATGGTGTGGAAGGTAATGGTGGTTTGCAACAAGTAAACAGTAAAATTGGACGATGTATCAATGGTAAAGATTGGACCGGGGTCCATAGTTCACTAGAGGTGTTCTCCTTAGATAAACAAACATGGCATGCTGGGTAAACAAATTACAATAGGGCAATTGATAGGACTGAGCAAGGTAGAACAATGAAATACTAGACATTCATGTCCTATGAGATTCGATTGGGCAATACAACAAGATACATAGGCCGCCATCCAACTGCATCTATGACTAGAAATCCACCTTCGGGTTATCATCCGAACCCCCTCTAGTATTAAGTTACAAGCAACAGACAACTACTTTAAGCAAACTGTGTAAGGTAAATAATCGACTTGTTCCATGAACAAGAGACCGTTGTTTTCTCCCTAGTGGCAACAACACATCTACAACCTTAGAGATTTATGTCACTTCCCTTAGACTAAATAGAGGCATGAACCCACTATTGAGCATAAATACCCCCTCTTGGAGTCACTAGCAACTACTTGGCCAAGATAGCTACTAACAATGAAGAGCATGCAATATCACAAACAACATAGACATGATAGAATCAATAAGACAAAACCATTAATAAATCTGACATAGTAATCTGAATATCCATCGGATCCCCCAAAACACAACATGCATGATTACAAATAGATTAGATCTTGATCATGAACGGAGCTCACAAGATCTAGACATGAAATCACGAAGGAGGAGATACAACCATCTAGCTACTACATGGACCCGTAGTCTAAGGTGGAACTACTCACGCTTCATACCGGAGGCTGGCATGATGAAGAAGAAGGCCTCCGAGATGATCTCCCCTTCGACAGGGTGCCGGGAAGAGCTTCAGATCCCCCTGATCTAGGGACAATAGTGGCGGTAGCTACAGACAGTTTCATGGAATATTGATCGGGTACTTAGGGTTTAGGAATCGAGTTGTATTTATAGGCGAAGAGGCGAGGCAGTGGGTCGGCAGGGCGGCTGCACCCCCCGGGCGTGGGCCCAACTTGGCCGCACGGCCATGGGGTGTGGCCCCCTGGTGGCCCTCCTCCGTCTTGTATTCAGGCTTCATGTTCCCCATGGTAAAATATTGATTTTGGCTTTTGTCCCGTCCAATTCTGAGAATATTGATTTTTTGCCTTTCTAGAACCAAAATCAGAAGAAAACAGGCAACTGGCACTACAGCATCTTGTTAATAGGTTAGTACCAGAAAACATATAAAAACACCTCAAAGTGTAGACAAAGCAAAACAAAGTAGATACTAGACAAGCATGGAACATCGAAAATTATAGATATGTTTCTGACGTATCAGGCATGCCTCAGTCCAAGTGTCCCCTCCCAGGGTGGTGGACCGACCAGAACATTCTAGAAACTCCTGGTCAAAACACCGAAAACATTTCTGAACCACGAAAACTGACTTTCCTTATATCAATCTTATTCTCCGGATCTCCTCGTGATGTCATGGATCCAATCTGAGACTCCAAACAACATTCGGTCTCCAACTCACATTCCATATCTACTCAAACAACATTGAATCCTTAAGTGTGTCTCCCTACGGTTCGTGAACTATGCAGACATGATCAAGACACCTCTTTGATCAATAAACAATATAGGAATATAGAAATCCATACATCTCCCACATATTTATATGATGACTTTGTGATAGAATGAACCATATACATATGATACTGACTCCCTTTGTTGCACAATACTTTACTTATCCACGGTTTGATCGTCGGTATCTCTATACCTAGTTTAACCTCATTACCAATAAGTACTCTCTACTCGTTCCGTGATATGACATCCCTTGTGACCTAGTCACATTCTTGCAAGCCAATTGGATGACATTCCATCGAGAGGGCCCAGAGTATATCTATTCATCATATGGATGGACAAATACCACTCTTGATCCATGTGCTTCAACACATACTTTCAGAATACCTAATGCCACCTTTATAACCACCCAATTATGGAAGTGGTGTTTCATGTCATCAAAGCATCCATCCGGTGATGGTGATTAACATGATCTCATGGTCGAAGGATTACGTTACTATGTATTTGAAAGCTTATAGAAAATGAACTCAAAATGACTTGATCTTATGCTATGCTAACTATAGGAGTGTGTCCATCACATCATTCTCCTAATGACATGATCTTGTTATTAATAACATCTAATGTCCATGATCAGGAAACCATGGTCATCTAATAATTAACAAGCTAGTTTAACAAGAGGCTTACTAGGGACTCTTTTATGTTTACAAAACACACAAGTGTTAATGTTTCCGGTTAATACAATTATAGCATGTTATGTAAACATTCATCATAAACACAAAGATATAATAATAAACACTTTTATTATTGCCTCTTGGTCATATCTCCACCAGTCTTCCACTTGCACTAGAGTCAATAATCTAGTTTGTAAAAACTTATGCATTCAACACCTATGGCTTTCTGGTGTTGTATATACATGATTTCTAGTGGTAAACATAATCTTTGGATCTGACACTTCCATGTCTGTGTGTATATGCATGTCTTTGCATCTCTATGCATCACTCATCCTCTAATGAGATGGCATTGTATAACTTTGGTCCTTTGGTGACACCTTTAGTTCCTTGGGGTTAAAACATGTCGATACAATTGTCGTATAATATATCTTCATAGTACTAGCCCGCTGTGAACCACACATAGTTTGATAACAAACTACTTAACACAAATGCCCTCTTTTGTTCCTACAATAACAGTCATATACTTAGGCTTTTGTTATATTATCCGTCACAATGTCTTAACTTTGGAACTCATCCAAATCCATTATGGAACTTCCTTTCCATTACATTGTGCCACCCATAGTTTAAATTTAGATAAACTTAATTTGTATCTTGTGAAAAAACTAGTATCAATGTAACACTTTACAATGAACTATCTATCTATTTGTCACCTCAACATAAATAACATATTCTTAGTTCTTCCAAAAGATCATAAGAATATCCTTATATTGTCCAATGATTATTTTATGAATCATTCTGGTATATGCTCATAACATTTAGACCATAGGACATATCTGGATGTGTACATATCACAGTATGATTGATCAAAATATTCTTGTGATCGCAATCACCAAGTGTCAATACACTTGAATATTGATTCACTTACCAAGTGTCAAAACACTTGAATATTTATTCAATTCTTCATGTACGATAAGAACCTTTCTTGTTATTTCTATATTGATTTCATTCAATATCTCATCTATGTACATTTGGCACAACCATATTAGCGTCTCAATCTATCCATATAGACATTGATACCTAATACTTGGGTTTTGCCTAAGTCTTTCATCGAAATGAAATTCTTAATATGTGTCAATAAAAGATACATCATATCCAATCAACAATATGTCTTTCACATAATGTATTAGAAATATGTCTTAGCGCTCCCACTTAATTTCTTTCAAATTCAAGCATCTTCATCATCTCTAATGAAATTAAACTATTTTAACAGTTTCATCACGGTGAAGATTCCAACTCCGCGATTGTGGCATCCCGCAAAACCACTACTAGAAAAAAACGCGTTGTTTTTGTGCATTGCATCATCATGACATCACCATGCAACTATTTGCCTAAACCAATTTTTGCTAAAAGCCATATTTTTGTTTTCTACAAATACCCCTCTCTATTTTAAAACCATAAAATCCTCGGTCCGCCCGGATCTTCTATTGGTCTAAAATATTTTACAAAACAATATTTAAAAACTAAATAAAAATTAAATGTCTTAGTGGGGGAGGCAGCCACCGGCCAGGCCCAAAAGGCCCAACCGGCAGCCACCTACCACCCCACTACAAACCCTAAACCTAACTACCCCATCTAACCCTAATTCCCCCCCCCCCCTCTCCCTACCACCCGCCGCCGCCCCCTGGACACACACACGCCACGCACGCAGTGCACACACACACCGACCCCCACACCAAACCCACCCGTCACGCCACACACCCCCTCCTCTCCGCACGTCGCACAAGCTCACATACACGCAGAAGCACGCACGCACGCGATGGAGAGGACCCCACCACGTTCCAGACCCCACCCCGACCCACCGTCCTCCCCACGCGAGTCACGCCGCCCGCTCCTCCCCTCTTGGCTCCATCCGCCGCCGCCGAGCACCTCCCACCTCGCCCGCGTCCCCCACGCGACCTTCCTCCCTCGTCTGCCTCGCGCGGCCGCCCTCGCCTCCGTCGGCGCCCCCTCCTTCCTCCTCCTCCGGCGAGCCGCGCCGCCGACCGCCTGCGCGACCACCGCGCGCCCCGCCGCCGACCTGGGCGACCCCGCCTCGCCGGGCCGCATCCGCCGCCAGGAGCTCCCCTCATCCCCGCCTCCGGCCAGCGCCCCTCGCGAGGTCGGCTCTGTCCCCCTCCTCCGCAGGCCGCTGCGGGCCCTCCCTTGCCGCCGTC
This sequence comes from Avena sativa, assembly GCA_916181665.1. NCBI lineage: Eukaryota > Viridiplantae > Streptophyta > Magnoliopsida > Poales > Poaceae > Avena > Avena sativa. Next base: position 260,446,713 of record OV702281.1, read on the forward strand.
TCCTCTCCAGCGGGCATGCTTCTCCTCCGCGCACCCCCATCGCCGCCGACCCGTCTGCGCGGACGTCCCCATTCGTGCAGGTCCCTCCCCTCTGCTCTGCTGCGACCACCGGTTGGAGGCATTAGTCCTGTGTTGTTGCTGTAGTGATGCCGATGACCTGCAGGCAGACTGAGCTTCAAGTTTCCCTCGCCTAGGTCCTTTGCCTATGAGACAACACCGTTCGCAGGAACTTAACTATACTGATAGCGAGACGGACGAGAACCGCCGTGGTACCACATGAAGACTGTACCAACTTCGACCCAAGTCCGACACCGACATCTAAGGCCAAAATGCAAGCCCTCCATCATGGAACCCGGAAGACCCCGGTGTCGAGCCCCAAGTTCGCCTCCGATGATCAAGATGGTACCCCAAGATCTCCACCGTATGTGTCGAGTCCAACACCAAGCGATGACAAGATATACCGATGACCGAGAACCCGGACGCCAAGATCGCCACCGGAACGACAAGCACTTCACCGTAGAACGCCAAGTCCTTCTTCCTGGAACGCCAAGCTCTTCATCTTGTATTCGACCTTCGAAGACCGATCCCGTCGAACCCTGAACCCTGAGACCGAACCCCGAACCCCCGGAACCAAGATCGCCGAACCCAATGTGTGACCCCTTTTCCGAGCCACTATTTTATAAATTGCCAACTATATAAATTGTTGCATATTAAATTGATCATGCATGCACATTTGTCATGTGGTTTGGGGGCCTCGATTCACCTCATAATTAAATATGGGGCCCATATGCGGGCAAATCTAGTCTTATATTGGTCCTATTTCAATGTGTGTAGCGAACCGATGCCATGTTTTGTCCTGTTAAGACAACAATTAAAATGCGGGGTATCTAAACAACTAGAACCATATATTTAATTGTCGGGACCCCCGGTTCCGCTTAATATGATCTAATTGCATCGCATCCTTGCCATGTCATACATCATATATGCATCATGCCCGATCTTTTGCCGTAGTATTAAATAGTGCATCCGGTGTTTCTTCTAGTGTTTTGGTTCTTCGCGGATAAGGCCGTTGAGTTGATGCGAGTGACGACCCGATCGTCGGTTGAACCTTCGGCAATGTTTTCAGGCGAGCATCTCCCCCTTTCTACCTATCTTACTTTTATAGTATTTATTCCCTCCTGTTGATCTATTGCTATCTGTGTTGCGATGCTCTAGTTTTCGTACCCGTGATATCCCTTGCAGCCTTATATTGCCTTGGACACATCCTATTACCTGTTGATTGGTAGATAGTTGGACTTACGTGTCGTAGTCGCTTGCTCAAGTGCTGTTGCGTGTCGTCAAGTACCACAGTTGTTGGAGTATTGCCGCATGTTTAGTGTTGGAGAGGATCATGGCTTTAATTACCGTTTACTTTAATTACTGTTTAACAACTAAAATTGAAGTAGGTAAGAAGAGGCACAAGTGGGCAATAGATGTTATTTGGTTGTTAACCGTCCACTTGTGTCCCGTAGGACCCCGAGTTCTTGACACCTGTTCCGAGATCGAGCGCGCTAACCACATGTGGGATGTATGGGCACCCCATCGATTTAGTACCTGATTTCAAAGTACTGTACTGGGGGCCACAAGTAGTTTGGGGCTTTATTACTATTATGTACTTATGCCCTGCTTTACTGCTTTATTTAAATTGTGCGATGGATAGCACCTGTACTGTTTAGGATCGGGACACGTTTTCGCGGTGTCGACAAGCCCGAGTTTTCGGGTTCCCAGTCGTTCACAGCCGTCCACCCAAACCCTGAGTCCGTCTCGGAGACCGGCCGACTTCGTTGCGGGTAGACTTAGTGGGGTGGCCCCCCGTGCTTACTTTGGGTCTGGGAAACGTCATGACTTAGGCCCCGCCGACATACCGATGGGTGTATGTTAATTGATCTGGCAAAAAGGGTCGAAGTGCGTGTGGATACTTTGGTGCACCCCTGCAGGGTTAAATATTTTCGAGAAGCCGTGTCCGCGGTTATGGACGACTTGGAGCACAGTGCTTGATCATAGACAACTATAACTAAAGTTTACTGCTAGAATTTGACTTGTACCCGATATGACTAGTAATCAGCTTCACTACAACGGAATGGCTAAATGGAAGTACCAACAACTGCTGGGTTTTGGGATATCTCATGCTATTTGTTTCTGACTAGTAAGTGTTGCAACTACAACGGAATGGTTAACTAAAATTGCCCACTGCTTATTATATCAGGATGATTATTTATACTTGACTAGTAATTGCTACAACGATAACTGAATAAATAAAACTGCCAACTGTGTGAGTTCCTCGGTTGACTTCCTCGTTGGGTCTCGAGGGGGAAACACCAGGATGGGTTTGTATGATGGTAGCATCAGGTTGGTTCCGAATAGATCTTTCTTATCCCTCTCTGATAGCCGACAGTTATATCGAGTCTCTATAGGTTGTTTAGTGCATGCTGCCGCTGCCGCTTCATTCCACCATACCTATGTAGGCGAGGACCGCCGAATTCTAGTCTCGCCGTGTACTGGCCTCAGTACTGACGCTCTTCTTTTTCCTTTGCCCTTTGTCGGCACCCCTTTTGTTTTAGCAGGTTTTGACGTCGTTAGCAGGGTTACCCTTCCGGCTTGGCCTGGGCAGGGTTATGGACGCCATTGGTTATTCTTCAGGGCTCTTAGACCCATTTGCATCTTGTCCGTAGTCGGACGCTCTATCATTTTCAAGGTGATTTGGATCTGTTGTATATTATATCTGTATTCTTGACTCATTGAGTCGCTATTGTATATATATCTGTTCTGTGGGTCCCATCGAGGACTGTTGTGTAATGTTATTACTTCGTTTTCCACCCACACGAAAGTGCCTGGTGGGCACCTTTGAATCGTTTCTATGCGGGTTTGGCGGGAATCGCTGAAACTTGCATAGGATCGATTCTGAGGGTGTTACAGAGTGGTATCAGAGCTCAGCAGTTGCGATACCCCACAAGTCCAGCGTGTAGGATAACCTAGCTAACGGCCGAAGTAGAGTGTCAAAACTATTTTTGAAAAATCGGTTGGATAGTTCTGATTAGGTCTGATTTTACTCCTTACCCCTCTGCTGCTCTCCTCTCACCTCTACGTGTTTTGAATCCGCTCTCTTCTCTCTCTTCGAGTCCAGGATTTCTCGTGGTTGGGTTCCGTCGTACCTTCAGGGTTTCGCTTCCTCCTTTGGTAACGGCGTTGCTACATCCGGTCTTCATGCTATCCGAGGAACCCTTCGTCTGGTGGACTTCTCTTTGTTCCTTCTCGTGCCTTCCGGTGTTTCCGACGCGACGACATCATCTACGCTAGATCTGATGCAGAGTCTGCATCACTCCTTTGTTTCCGAACCTCGCTTGTCGAGATCTTCAGTCTGAATTTTGAGAGTTGGTTGCATAATCTGTTATTCGTGTACATAGTAATGCTTTGAGTGCGGGATGGAGTCGCGACCATACCACTACTCTTATCATTTGCTTTTGTATATTGAATGGTGGATCGATGCAATTCTTACTCTTTCCATGGAAGTTAGAGGTGGCCTTACCTTTAACTTCGTCCGTGTTTATCCGGAGTGCTCTCTTGACGAACGTGGACAACCACCCTTTGTTGGTGGTGTCGCCGATTTCAAGATGGAGAATGGACCATTGTTAGTGGTGTCGCGAGGATCTACACGAAGCGAGAAGATTCAGGTCGTCGGCCTTCTTTTCGGTACCATGAGGCGGATCTCGAGGGCGAGATCCATTGTTAGTGGTGTCGAATTGTGGCATCCCGCAAAACCACTACTAGAAAAAAAACGCGTTGTTTTTGTGCATTGCATCATCATGACATCACCATGCATCTATTTGCCTAAACCAATTTTTGCTAAAAGCCATATTTTTGTTTTCTACAAATACCCCTCTCTATTTTAAAACCATAAAATCCTCGGTCCGCCCGGATCTTCTATTGGTCTAAAATATTTTACAAAACAATATTTAAAAACTAAATAAAAATTAAATGTCTTAGTGGGGGAGGCAGCCACCGGCCAGGCCCAAAAGGCCCAACCGGCAGCCACCTACCACCCCACTACAAACCCTAAACCTAACTACCCCATCTAACCCTAATTCCCCCCCCCCCTCTCCCTACCACCCGCCGCCGCCCCCTGGACACACACACGCCACGCACGCAGTGCACACACACACCGACCCCCACACCAAACCCACCCGTCACGCCACACACCCCCTCCTCTCCGCACGTCGCACAAGCACACATACACGCAGAAGCACGCACGCACGCGATGGAGAGGACCCCACCACGTTCCCGACCCCACCCCGACCCACCGTCCTCCCCACGCGAGTCACGCCGCCCGCTCCTCCCCTCTTGGCTCGATCCACCGCCACCGAGCGCCTCCCACCTCGCCCGCGTCCCCCCACGCGACCTTCCTCCCTCGTCTACCTCGCGCGGCCGCCCTCGCCTCCGTCGGCGCCCCCTCCTTCCTCCTCCTCCGGCGAGCCGCGCCGCCGACCGCCTGCGCGACCACCGCGCGCCCCGCCACCGACCTGGGCGACCCCGCCTCGCCGGGCCGCGTCCGCCGCCAGGAGCTCCCCTCATCCCCGCCTCCGGCCGGCGCCCCTCGCGAGGTCGGCTTTGTCCCCCTCCTCCGTAGGCCGCTGCGGGCCCTCCCTTGCCGCCGTCTCCTCTCCAGCGGGCATGCTTCTCCTCCGCGCACCCCCATCGCCGCCGACCCGTCCGCGCGGACGTCCCCGTTCGTGCAGGTCCCTCCCCTCTCCTCTGCTGCGACCACCGGTTGGAGGCATCAGTCCTGTGTTGTTGCTGTAGTGATGCCGATGACCTGCAGGCAGACTGAGCTTCAAGTTTCCCTCGCCTAGGTCCTTTGCCTATGAGACAACACCGTTCGCAGGAACTTAACTATACTGATAGCGAGACGGACGAGAACCGCCGTGGTACCACATGAAGACTGTACCAACTTCGACCCAAGTCCGACACCGACATCTAAGGCCAAAATGCAAGCCCTCCATCATGGAACCCGGAAGACCCCGGTGTCGAGCCCCAAGTTCGCCTCCGATGATCAAGATGGTACCCCAAGATCTCCACCGTATGTGTCGAGTCCAACACCAAGCGATGACAAGATCTACCGATGACCGAGAACCCGGACGCCAAGATCGCCACCGGAACGACAAGCACTTCACCGCGGAACGCCAAGTCCTTCTTCCCGGAACGCCAAGCTCTTCATCTTGTATTCGACCTTCGAAGACCGGTCCCGTCGAACCCTGAACCCTGAGACCGAACCCCGAACCCCCGGAACCAAGATCGCCGAACCCAATGTGTGACCCCTTTTCCGAGCCACTATTTTATAAATTGCCAACTATATAAATTGTTGCATATTAAATTGATCATGCATGCACATTTGTCATGTGGTTTGGGGGCATTATGCCGATTCACCTCATAATTAAATATGGGGCCCATATGCGGGCAAATCTAGTCTTATATTGGTCCTATTTCAATGTGTGTAGCGAACCGATGCCATGTTTTGTCCTGTTAAGACAACAATTAAAATGCGGGGTATCTAAACAACTAGAACCATATATTTAATTGTCGGGACCCCCGGTTCCGCTTAATATGATCTAATTGCATCGCATCCTTTCCATGTCATACATCATACATGCATCATGCCCGATCTTTTGCCGTAGTATTAAATAGTTCATCCGGTGTTTCTTCTAGTGTTTTGGTTCTTCGCGGATAAGGCCGTTGAGTTGATGCGAGTGTCGACCCGATCGTCGGTTGAACCTTCGGCAATGTTTTCAGGCGAGCATCTCCCCCCTTCTACCTATCTTACTTTTATAGTATTTATTCCCTCCTGTTGATCTATTGCTATCTGTGTTGCGATGCTCTAGTTTTCGTACCCGTGATATCCCTTGCAGCCTTATATTACCTTGGACACATCCTATTACCTGTTGATTGGTAGATAGTTGGACTTGCGTGTCGTAGTCGCTTTCTCAAGTGCTGTTGCGTGTCGTCAAGTACCACAGTTGTTGGAGTATTGCCGCATGTTTAGTGTTGGAGAGGATCATGGCTTTAATTACCGTTTACTTTAATTACTGTTTAACAACTAAAATTGAAGTAGGTAAGAAGAGGCACAGGTGGGCAATAGATGTTATTTGGTTGTTAACCGTCCACTTGTGTCCCGTAGGACCCCGAGTTCTTGACACCTGTTCCGAGATCGAGCGCGCTAACCACATGTGGGATGTATGGGCACCCCATCGATTTAGTACCTGATTTCAAAGTACTGTACTGGGGGCCACAAGTAGTTTGGGGCTTTATTACTATTCTGTACTTATGCCCTGCTTTACGGCTTTATTTAAATTGTGCGATGGATAGCACCTGTACTGTTTAGGATCAGGACACGTTTTCGCGGTGTCGACAAGCCCGAGTTTTCGGGTTCCCAGTCGTTCACAGCCGTCCACCCAAACCCTGAGTCCGTCTCGGAGACCGGTCGACTTCGTTGCGGGTAGACTTAGTGGGGTGGCCCCCCGTGCTTACTTTTGGTCTGGGAAACGTCATGACTTAGGCCCCGCCGACATACCGATGGGTGTATGTTAATTGATCTGGCAAAAAGGGTCGAAGTGCATGTGGATACTTTGGTGCACCCTTGCAGGGTTAAATATTTTCGAGAAGCCGTGTCCGCGGTTATGGACGACTTGGAGCATAGTGCTTGATCATAGACAACTATAACTAAAGTTTACTGCTATAATTTGACTTGTACCCGATATGACTAGTAATCAGCTTCACTACAACGGAATGGCTAAATGGAAGTACCAACAATTGCTGGGTTTTGGGATATCTCATGCTATTTGTTTCTGACTAGTAAGTGTTGCAACTACAACGGAATGGTTAACTAAAATTGCCCACTGCTTATTATATCAGGATGATTATTTATACTTGACTAGTAATTGCTGCAACGATAACTGAATAAATAAAACTGCCAACTGTGTGAGTTCCTCGGTTGACTTCCTCGTTGGGTCTCGAGGGGGAAACACCAGGATGGGTTTGTATGATGGTAGCATCAGGTTGGTTCCGAATAGATCTTTCTTATCCCTCTCTGATAGCCGACAGTTATATCGAGTCTCTATAGGTTGTTTAGTGCATGCTGCCGCTGCCGCTTCAGTCCACCATACCTATGTAGGCGAGGACCGCCGAATTCTAGTCTCGCCGTGTACTGGCCTCAGTACTGACGCTCTTCTTTTTCCTTTGCCCTTTGTCGGCACCCCTTTTGTTTTAGCAGGTTTCGACGTCGTTAGCAGGGTTACCCTTCCGGCTTGGCCTGGGCAGGGTTATGGACGCCATTGGTTATTCTTCAGGGCTCTTAGCCCCATTTGCATCTTGTCCGTAGTCGGACGCTCTATCATTTTCAAGGTGATTTGGATTTGTTGTATATTATATCTATATTCTTGACTCATTGAGTCGCTGTTGTATATATATCTGTTCTGTGGGTCCCATCGAGGACTGTTGTGTAATGTTATTACTTCGTTTTCCACCCGCACGAAAGTGCCTGGTGGGCACCTTTGAATCGGTTCTATGCGGGTTTGGCGGGAATCGCTGAAACTTGCATAGGATCGATTCTGAGGGTCTTACAGCGATGCTTACTTCAACCATCGAAGTTTTCATGCATTTTTAGCATCCTTTGAATTAAAAAAAACCCTTTGGATCGTGCATGTACATGTCCTAGGTAACCATTCTATTATAAGTAGTGGTTGCTACATTAATCCGTCCAGACTAAATACCCTGCTATGAAACATTAAATCTTGTCATAATAAACTCCTTGAACATTGTCGTAAACTCTTTCCTGACATGTCGACTATTTCATAGATGTGAAACATCCATGTATATTTCTTTATAGATCCAAATATGACTATAAGGTCTTACACCTTTCTAGAGGGTCTTCCAAGTTTAAAGCTTGATTTCTCGTGTATGGAACTATCACGGATTTTATGTCTTGAAGCCATTTGACGGAGTCAGGGCCCATCATCGCTTCTTTGCATATAGTCGGTTCATCATTGTCAAACAACAATGATCTACTCTCAAATCTTAGTATTTGATTGTTTACTCGATGGTTAAATAGGAACTTAGACCTCTAAGACCACAACCTTTGAGGCACATGATCCATGAGCATTTTTGCTTCCTCCGGGACACTTTCTTGTCGGCACAACTTAGCACATATTATCTAAGGTCCAATAACCTTATCAAAGTTCTATTGTCCGCCCACTTAACTTTTCTCGAAAAATTCCTTCTAAAGAAACTTGACGTTTTAAGCGACAATGTAACACCCCGGTTCTGAAAAGACCGAGGCTTCTATGTGACATGCCAATCCCTGGATCGGTTCATTGGCCCACAATAGAATAAGATGAATAACATAGGAAAATATCCGTGTATCATGAATAACAAAGATCCAGATTATCATTATTACAATAAAAGCTTAGCTCAAAGCTAGCTCAAATTATTCAGGTAGCAACATAAATAAGGTAAATCCTCCATTCTTCAAATTGCCCACAAGTGAACAAGTGCCGAGTGGAGTACCGTGTCCTATATCGATTACTCAGAATCGGAATAACCTGCAACATGAAACGTAGCAGCCCCGAAGGGTCAATACATGGAATGTATGGCAAGTAGAGCTAGTAATGGAGACAATAGTACTAACATCTACATGCATATTTGGCAAGTGGAGCTGTGTCTGGCTTGCATTTGCAAACACTTTTGTCCTACTTTCATAAACAGTTTTTGATTTTCTTTGAAAAGATCCCAATTAAGTTAACCCAACAATATTAAAACAATTATGAAATTAGAATGAGCGAGAAACATGTCATGGAATCAATATCAAGCAACTCATATGTCCATAACCGGGGACACGACTAATCGATTAGATTATACACCCTGCAGGGGTTAGTACACTTTACCCATGTGACTTGGCCAGCCCAGCTTGTACCATCACTCTCATTTTGAGTGGTGATAGGGAGAAGTCCAAGAAGAGACTGTTCGGGAAGTAGCTCCTCAATCCCGACGCGCACCGGTCCAACCTACCAAAATTCTACATCTCTGGATACGCGGGTTCGAGTTACCACAACCTACTAAGTCCAACCAACCGCCCATTCCATTATTGGCACATGGTTGTACACGTAAGCTACACAATAAAGAAGCCAATCATTCTCTCTTGATACCTGGGTGCCTTTCCGCAATGAAACCACCAAAAATTATCAATACCATCACACCCAGATGATCCATTGATTAAGTTGTTTTAGTTTTCACAAACCAATACTTTTAGAAACAAGTCTCGATGATGTAACCCAGCCCTCGTTCAACATAGCATGGCTAAGCACATCTACCAACGGTGGTTCATCTACAAGGAAAGCCCTACCACATAATAGGACATAGCATAGCGATATTATCATCCTACACATGCATCTACAAAATACACGACAATGCAATGAAAATAGTAGGACGATATCATGAACAAAGTAGCATCTACTTGCCTTGGTTGTAGCGGTCGGAAGAACAATCCACACACGAGCAAGCGTTGCACTCGTCACAATCTACACGATACAATTGCAATCATAAACAAACAATCCACAAGCATATGTGACAAAGATGATGCATGAATGCATGCATGACAAGTGGGGTGATGCTACAACAACACCAATTAGTAATGGTACTGATTGCATGCATGGAAAATAGTTTTAGCGCAAGGAAAACTATTATGCAAAATATAATGCTCAAAACTAGAGCTAGTACTCAATTAATTCACTACCGGTAGTATACTATTTGTAAAATCTTGGGAAAATACTATTGCATAGGCATTGCTATTTAGGAACAGTACCAATTGGAATTACTCAAAAAGGAATTATAAAACTCCTTGAGTAATTAAAATACTGCAGAAAGCCATTAAATAGTTTCTGCAGAAGTTTTTACTGTAAGCCTAACTTTTTAATTCACTTTGAGATTCCCCTTGTTCTACTGAATCCAGGGACATATTATTTGCAATTTTTGGAGTTACATAACTTATCTTATGAATTTATTAACCTAAAAGGCCATTAAAACTAATTAAATTATTACAGTAAACACGTACTGTAAAAGTTAAATCCAACTCGATGTTATTATTCTATTCAAATTTCTGAATCTATTGATATATTATACGCTATTTTTGGACCTACCAATCTTTTACTATGAATTTTACAAGTTTATACAATTTTCTGAAATTTTAATTCAATTTTAAACCACAGGGAATATTCCCTGGGAATATTCCTGCTGACTGGGCTGCTAACTAAGCAGGCACGTGGCAATGACGCAGCGCGCTGACGAGGCGTGTGCCACGCGGCAGACGGTGACTGGACGGTACCTCTTCGCGGATGCTTCTAATCTGGGGCGTTCAAAATCGATCTGACGGCGGGGACGCGAGCTTCAACGTTGGCCGGCTTGGGTGACGACGAGAAGCGGCGGATGTCTCGGCGGTGATCTTGGGCGGCCCTCCGACGAGTCCTAGGCGAGGGGAGGTGGCGGACGGGGACCGGGAGAGGACGACGAGTTATCTGGCATGGACGGCGTCGTGAATTGCTTCCCGAAGCGGCGTCGACGTGCGGATGGAGACGTGCGGCAGAGAGGGTGCTCCGGCGAGCAATCGCGGCCTCCCCTGTGGTCCTGTGATGGGGAAAACAGCGTGAGGCGACGGAGTTGAGTACTGGCAAGAGGATAAGGGGAGAAAGAGGCGGCGGGGTGCTCGGCAACCTCCTGTACCGAGCTCGTCAGCGAGCTCCGACGGCAGCGGGATCAGGGAACTATGGGGCGGCGCTAGGGCTTGGGAAAAGAGGAAAAATCGGAGGATATCGAAGCAGGGGTCTTATATGGGGAGTCTTACATGCAGGGCGGTCGGATTGGAACCGAATCGGAGCAGATTTTGCGGGGTTTGTTCGGTGGAGATGAACTCGTGTTCATCGTGGACCCTGGCTGGGGGAAGGGGACGACGCGCGGGCCCCACGCGTCAGTGGCAGCGAGAGTGGAGGCGGGCTGCGCGGCTGCTGCTGGCTGCGCTTGCTGGGCCGGCCTGCTGCTTGCTGCGGCGCTGCGCGCTGCTCGCGGGGAGGGTGCGCGGCAGATAGTCTAGGCGGGGCAGGTGGGCTGGGTCGGGTTGGCTAGTTAGTTTTTTTTTGTTCTTTCTTTTATTCCTTTTTGCTTTTCTTTATTCTTTCATAACTTTTGCAATACAACTCCAAAAGGATTGGTTTTAGTCTTCAAATTTTTCTAAAAATCTGAGGATCAACATAGGATCATATTTGCAATCTTTTTACTATTTTGCAAGTAGTGGATTTATAAATCCTTGCACATTCATTTGTAGGTGCATTTTGGTGATTCAAAATAGGGCTTCAAAATAGTGTTTTGCAACTCAAACTTCCATGAACATAATGCAATGCTTATGAATGACATGCAAAACCAATCTAAAATTTGGGATGTGACAAGACTAACCCCCTTAAGATGAATCTCGTCCCCGAGATTCGGCGCAGCTAGCAAATAGGTGTGGGTAGTCCTCTCGGATGTCATCCTCACGCTCCCAAGTAGCTTCCTCTTCGGTGTGGTGGCTCCACTGCACCTTGCAAAACCTGATCGTCTTGGTACGGGTAGTCCTCTCCGCTGTCTCCAGAATCTTGACCGGTTTCTCCTCATAGGTCAAGTCGTTCTCAAGCTGAACCTCCTCTAGCGGTACAGTGTCTCTCAATGGTGTATCCACCATCTCTGGATGGCACTTCTTCAGCTGGGACACGTGGAACACGTTGTGAACAGCGGACAGAGCCTCTGGCAACTCCAATTGATAAGCAACTTCTCCTTTGCGTGCTAAGACCCGATACGGTCCAATAAACCGAGGTGCCAGCTTACCCTTAATTCCAAATCTCTTGATTCCACAAAGTGGCGACACTCTGAGGTATGCTCTATCACCTATCTCATATACCACTTCCTTGCGCTTGGCGTCAGCGTAGCTCTTCTGCCTTGATTGTGCTACCTTCAGCCTGTCCCTAATCAAGGCGACCTTCTCCTCAGCGTCCTTGATCAAATCAGGCCCAAACAACTGACGTTCTCCTACTCCATCCCATAGCAATGGTGTTCGGCACCGTTTCCCATACAGCACATCAAACGGTGACGTCTTGATGCTGGTTTGATAGCTGTTGTTGTAGGAAAACTCGGCATACGGCAAATTCGTATCCCAACTAGAACCATGAGCCAAAGCGCAAGCTCTCAGCATGTCCTCCAAAATCTGATTCACCCTCTCGGTCTATCCATCGGTCTGTGGGTGAAACGTTGTGCTAAACTCCAATCTAGTCCCAAGTGACTCGTGCAGCTGGCGCCAGAAGTGTGAGGTAAATTGGGTGCCTCTATCAGATACGATACTCTTGGGAACTCCGTGTAGGCACACAATTCTGTCCATGTAAATCTTGGCCAACTTTGCACTCGTATAAGTCGTCTTTACCGGAATAAAGTGGGCTACCTTGGTCAAATGGTCGACCACTACCCAAATAGAGTCATATCCTGCCCTGGTCCTGGGCAATCCTGTGATAAAGTCCATTCCCACTCTATCCCACTTCCAATACGGCACAGGCAATGGCTGTAGCAGTCCTGCCGGCTTCTGGTGTTCTGCCTTCACTCGGCTACATACATCACATAGGGCAATATGCTTGGCAATATCTCCCTTCATGTTGTTCCACCAAAATCTGCTCTTCAAATCCATATACATCTTTGTGTTGCCCGGATGTATGGAGTATGGCGAGTTATGAGCCTCCTGAAGAATCAACTCCCTTATCTCCGGGTCGCTGGGCACACACAAACGATCTCCGTACCATAAGGTACCATGCTCATCCTCGCGAATATCTTTTTCCCGATTCTCCTTCATCTTTTCCTTTATCTCCTCTATTTCCTTGTCTCCCACTTGAGCCTTTTTGATTCTGTCCTGTAGCGTTGGTCGGACTTCCATTGTTGCCAAGTATCCTTCAGATACTACCTCCAGTCTAAGGTCCTTGAATTGCTTGCACAAATCCTCAGGCAATTCCCCAATTGTCAAACCATTGGCATAAACCTTCCGGCTCAGAGCATCTGCTACTACATTGGCCTTTCCTGGGTGGTATTGCAAATTCATATCGTAGTCCTTGATAAGTTCCAACCATCTCCTTTGCCTCATGTTCAGTTCCTTCTGTGTAAATATGTACTTCAGGCTCTTGTGGTCGGTGTACACATCACAGTGTTTTCCCATTAAGTAATGCCTCCATACTTTGAGCGCATGAACCACTGACGCTAACTCCAAGTCGTGTGTGGGGTAATTCCGCTCATGGTGCTTTAGTTGTCGCGAGGCATACGACACTACTCTCCCATCTTGCATCAGCACACTCCCAAGTTCCTTTCGAGAAGCATCACAGTACACTTGGAAATCCTTCTGAAGATCTGGTAAACACAGAACAGGCACGGTCACTAGTCGACGCTTCAGTTCCTGAAAGCTGGCTTCACATACGTCTGACCATTCAAATTTCCTCTCCTTCTTCAGAAGTTCAGTCATCGGCTTAGCAATCTTGGAAAAGTTTTCAATGAACCTCCTGTAATATCCAACAAGTCCCAAAAAGCTTCGTATCTCTCCTGCATTCTTGGGTGCTTCCCACTCAGTTACTGCAGTCACTTTGCTTGGATCAACAGCGACTCCTTCTCCTGACACTACATGTCCAAGAAATCCAACAGTGTTAAGCCAGAATTCACACTTGCTGAATTTGGCATACAGCTTGTGTTCCCTCAGCTTCTCCATAATCAGTCGCAGATGCTTCTCATGCTCAGCATCATCCTTGGAATATATCAGTATGTCATCAATAAACACCACCACGAACTTGTCCAAATACTCCATAAATACCTTGTTCATCATGGTCATGAAACACGCCGGGGCATTCGTTAGTCCAAAAGACATAACCGTATATTCATATAAACCATACCTAGTGGTGAAGGCGGTTTTTTGTTACGTCCTGCTCCCGGATCTTCAATTGAAAGTAGCCTGATCGCAGATCAATCTTGCTGAACACCTTTGCTCCTTCCAGTTGATCAAACAGATCATTTATGTTCGGCAGAGGGTACTTGTTCTCGATGGTTACTTCATTCAGCGAGCGATAGTCCACTACTAATCTCTTGCTGCTGTCTTTATTCTCCACAAACAGAACAGGTGCTCCCCATGACGACGAACTAGGCTGAATGAATCCCTTTTCCAGCTGCTCTTTCAACTGCTTCTTCAATTCCTTCAGCTCATCCACATCCATCTTATATGGTTTCTTTGCTATAGGTCCTGTTCCCGGCATCAGGTCGATGAGAAACTCTACATCCCTGTCAGGTGGCATTCCTTGCAGCTCTTCCGGAAACACGTCGGGGTAATCCCTAATCACTGGCACAGTATCCATGCTAACCCCCTTAAGAGAATTCAACTTACACCTTCCTGGTCGTACAGCTGACTTGAATCTAGTCCTCTTACCATCCGGGGTTTTGAGTGAAACAGCTCGCTGTGCACAATCTATGTGTCCCCCATGCATAGACATCCAATCCATACCTATAATAACGTCTAATCCGTGTGAATCCAACACTACCAAATGTGCAATGAAGTTGTGTGTTCCAATCCTCACAGTTAAATCGCGGCATCCCGCGCTAGCTATCATATCTCCTCCAGGTGAACTCACTCTAATAGACCTTTTCATAGACTCAGTAGGTAACTTATACTTATCCACAAATGCCCTTGATATGAATGAATGCGATGCACCAGTATCGAAAAGTATAAGTGCAGGGTAAGTGTTGATTGGGAACTTACCAATCACAAGGTCAGGCTCATCTGGAATCTCCTCCACATTCATGTGGTTCACTGTGGCCTTCTCGTTTTTGGTTGACTTCAGTCCTTTCCTCTCCGGACAGTTGTCAGCATAGTGTCCCTTCTGTTTACACTTGAAGCACGTCACCTCACTCAGATCCTTCTTCACAAAGCTGCGATCACGGTTGCGGTCATGTCCACCGTGTCCTCCAGCATGGTGAGAGTGTCCTCCCTTGTGGTTGTGGTGGGTGCTCCTATGGTTGTCATGACGATGCCCATCGCCTCCATGGTGGTGGCGGTCATGGATCCCATGGTCACTCCCTCCATGCTTGGAGTATCCATCATATGATGTGCGAGACTTGTGATGTGAACCAGAGTGGTGATTATTGTTCTTTCTCTTGCGGCTTTCTACTTGCTTGTGCTTACCTTCCAAGATCCTGGCCTTGTCCATAAGCTCCTGGAAAGTGGGGCAGTAAACCACCAGTAGCTGTACTGAAAGCTCATCACTGAGGCCATCCAGGAATCTCTCCCTCCTTTTTGCATCAGTGTCAACATCCTCAGGTGCATAACGGGACATGTTGTTGAACTCCTCAATGTACTCGGCCACGGAGCGATTGGTTTGGCGCAAGTTGCGGAACTCCTTCCTCTTCAGGCTCAGAACTCCTGAAGACACGTGGTTGGTCCTGAAACCTTCCTCAAACATTGCCCAAGTCACAGTATCCAGCGGGTGGGTGATCTGAAAAGTGTCCCACCAAGAAGCGGCTGGTCCCTCCAGTAGGTGAGCGGCAAACCTCACCTTCTCAGCATCAGTGCATCCGACAGTTACTAGATCCTTGTTGACTGAACGCAACCAGTTGAGAGAAACCATTGGTTCCGTTGCAGTAGAGAACTTAGCTGGCCTTAACCTCAGAAATCTGGTGAGAGCATCTCCCTGAGGCTGATTGTTTCCATTGTTGTTGTTCTGATTTGCCATGAACTGAATCATCACTTGGGTCAGCTGTGCCTGAGCTTCCATGAGCTGCTCCAACTCAGTGGGGTGACGGCGGGGAGGCATCTACGGTTCAGCACAGGTAAGTTTAGAAAGAATCAACTACGACAATAGGATTCTACCCATGCATATGATCAAACAACAACAAACAATAGCAGACAATCACAAGCAAGCAACACATCAACAAACAAGTGATTCAGCAACATCCCAGGGGTTATCCTAGCAGTATATACCTACTGAAATAGTTTTACAAGAGTTGGCAATGGTTAACTAAACAGTTGATCAACTAAACAACAAAAACAGCAATCTGCCAGAACAGTCCAGCAGCATTCGCGAATTTTTCCGCCTGACTTAAACTCGTCAGCAAATTTAGCTGATTTTTTCACATATAGTAAAGAGAATTTCGCATCAGCCCAATTTTTTTCAGATTTTTCCGAGTTACCAGAAAAATATGAAAAATCGCGCAGTACTGCTGTATCAGCAGAAAACTGCAGCGAAAATAACACAGATGGTAACCAAAATTGCCATAACTCTTTCATAAAATTCGCACAAATAATTCCTGGGATATTGGAGTACACAAATAAGCAACTAAACACTCTTAAACTAACACGAACTAAGTTTCACAACGATCGAGACTAATCATAACTAATTTGCCTAACGTGGACTAATTGGTGGACTTCTATCTACTTCTTGAAGAGGTTGAGGTAGGTCCTTGCTGTCATGCGTTGGCGCTTCGGTTCGCGGTACAACCATGGCGGCGGAGTGTACACCTCTCCTGAATCATCACTTGAGATCTCAAACTCCACCTCTTCTGGATCCTCCTCTTCTTCTTTACTCTCAGCTGCAACCGCAACAGCTTCATCTCCTCCACCATCATCGTCTCCATCATCATCATCCTCGTCCTCATCATCATCGTCTCCACTGTCATCATCATCCCCATTGTTGCCATCATCTCCATTGTCATCATCAGAGGGTGGATTCAGCTGTGCTTGGAGAGCGGCAATCTGGGCTGTCATAGCTTCAATAGTTTGATCCCTTTCCTGGACGGTCCCTTGCAACTGTTGTATGTTCTGGGTGTTCTCCTGCACCGTACCATGTAGATGAGCTATGGTTGCATCTCTGGCTATCAGGGAATTCTCCAGAACTCCCACGGCTTCATGCAGGGTGTCAATCTCCTGTCCTTGGACCACCATACCATTGCTAGCAAAGTCTGCGATCTCCTTTATCATCATCACTTTCTCAGCTAGAGCTCCATTCTCCCATTCCATGTCCTCTATGTGCCTCCGACGGGGCGGCATGTTGTTCCTGTCGCCCGGGGTAACCACAATGTTCCCATCTTCATCACGCCTCCCATAGTCACGGTAGGGTGAATCTGCTGGCAGTAGGTGTCGGACATTATGGCACTGGCGAGACAGGGCTTCATGTATGGCCAAGTTGATTCCAAGTCCCCAGTTGCAGTATGTCTTGGTGTAGATCAAGTGCACGGGATTTGGCAAGGCGGCATCCCTGAATATGAAGGTAGTGATCTCCCATGCATCCTCTCCATATCCATAGGTGTACAACCTTCTTCCCTTGAACATGGGTAGTGGCAATCCCAATGACTGCGAGAGCTGAGCTAACTGCCTTGCAAAGGGCCTTGGTGACTCCATGGTGGCATACTCAGTCCTGACTTCTCCCATCTATCAAGTAAAAGAGGAAAGTGTGAGAATAGCATATGGTAAGAATTTACGAGGGTGAAAGGCATAATATGAAAGACAGAGTTAATATAGGCTTTAATAATTCTATGGCTTCCTAATCCAATCCTAGGTCACGATCCTACAGTCGACACACGGGCTCTGATACCATCCTGTAACACCCCGGTTCTGAAAAGACCGAGGCTTCTATGTGACATGCCAATCCCTGGATCGGTTCATTGGCCCACAATAGAATAAGATGAATAACATAGCAAAATATCTGTGTATCATGAATAACAAAGATCCAGAGTACCATTATTACAATAAAAGCTTAGCTCAAAGCTAGCTCAAATTATTCAGGTAGCAACATAAATAAGGTAAATCCTCCATTCTTCAAATTGCCCACAAGTGAACAAGTGCCGAGTGGAGTACCATGGCCTATATCGATTACTCAGAATCGGAATAACCTGCAACATGAAACGTAGCAGCCCCGAAGGGTCAATACATGGAATGTATGGAAAGTAGAGCTAGTAATGGAGACAATAGTACTAACATCTACATGCATATTTGGCAAGTGGAGCTGTGTCTGGCTTGCATTTGCAAACACTTTTGTCCTACTTTCATAAACAGTTTTTGATTTTCTTTGAAAAGATCCCAATTAAGTTAACCCAACAATATTAAAACAATTATGAAATTAGAATGAGCGAGAAACATGTCATGGAATCAATATCAAGCAACTCAGATGTCCATAACCGGGGACACGGCTAATCGATTAGATTATACACCCTGCAGGGGTTAGTACACTTTACCCATATGACTTGGCCAGCCCAGCTCGTACCATCACTGTCATTTTGAGTGGTGATAGGGAGAAGTCCAAGAAGAGACTGTTCGGGAAGTAGCTCCTCAATCCCGACGCGCACCGGTCCAACCTACCAAAATTCTACATCTCTGGATACGCGGGTTCGAGTTACCACAACCTACTAAGTCCAACCAACCGCCCATTCCATTATTGGCACATGGTTGTACACGTAAGCTACACAATAAAGAAGCCAATCATTCTCTCTTGATACCTGGGTGCCTTTCCGCAATGAAACCACCAAAAATTATCAATACCATCACACCCAGATGATCCATTGATTAAGTTGTTTTAGTTTTCACAAACCAATACTTTTAGAAACAAGTCTCGATGATGTAACCTAGCCCTCGTTCAACATAGCATGGCTAAGCACATCTACCAACGGTGGTTCATCTACAAGGAAAGCCCTACCACATAATAGGACATAGCATAGCGATATTATCATCCTACACATGCATCTACAAAATACACGACAATGCAATGAAAATAGTAGGACGATATCATGAACAAAGTAGCATCTACTTGCCTTGGTTGTAGCGGTCGGAAGAACAATCCACACACGAGCAAGCGTTGCACTCGTCACAATCTACACGATACAATTGCAATCATAAACAAACAATCCACAAGCATATGTGACAAAGATGATGCATGAATGCATGCATGACAAGTGGGGTGATGCTACAACAACACCAATTAGTAATGGTACTGATTGCATGCATGGAAAATAGTTTTAGCGCAAGGAAAACTATTATGCAAAATATAATGCTCAAAACTAGAGCTAGTACTCAATTAATTCACTACTGGTAGTATACTATTTGTAAAATCTTGGGAAAATACTATTGCATAGGCATTGCTATTTAGGAACAGTACCAATTGGAATTACTCAAAAAGGAATTATAAAACTCCTTGAGTAATTAAAATACTGCAGAAAGCCATTAAATAGTTTCTGCAGAAGTTTTTACTGTAAGCCTAACTTTTTAATTCACTTTGAGATTCCCCTTGTTCTACTGAATCCAGGGACATATTATTTGCAATTTTTGGAGTTACATAACTTATCTTATGAATTTATTAACCTAAAAGGCCATTAAAACTAATTAAATTATTACAGTAAACACGTACTGTAAAAGTTAAATCCAACTCGATATTATTATTCTATTCAAATTTCTGAATCTATTGATATATTATACGCTATTTTTGGACCTACCAATCTTTTACTATGAATTTTACAAGTTTATACAATTTTCTGAAATTTTAATTCAATTTTAAACCACAGGGAATATTCCCTGGGAATATTCCTGCTGACTGGGCTGCTAACTAAGCAGGCACGTGGCAATGACGCAGCGCGCTGACGAGGCGTGTGCCACGCGGCAGACGGTGACTGGACGGTACCTCTTCGCGGATGCTTCTAATCTGGGGCGTTCAAAATCGATCTGACGGCGGGGACGCGAGCTTCAACGTTGGCCGGCCTGGGTGACGACGAGCAGCGGCGGATGTCTCGGCGGTGATCTTGGGCGGCGCTCCGACGAGTCCTAGGCGAGGGAAGGTGGCGGACGGGGACCGGGCGAGGACGACGAGTTATCTGGCGTGGACGGCGTCGTGAATTGCTTCCCGAAGTGGCGTCGGCGTGCGGATGGAGACGTGCGGCAGAGAGGGTGCTCCGGCGAGCAATCGCGGCCTCCCTCATGGTCCTGTGATGGGGAAAACGGTGTGAGGCGACGGAGTGGAGTACTGGCAAGAGGATAAGGGGAGAAAGAGGCGGCGGGGTGCTCGGCAACCTCCTGTACCGAGCTCGTCAGCGAGCTCCGACGGCAGCGGGATCAGGGAACTATGGGGCGGCGCTAGGGCTTTGCAAAAGAGGAAAAATCGGAGGAGATCGAAGCAGGGGTCTTATATGGGGAGTCTTACGTGCAGGGGGGGTTGGATTGGAACCGAATCGGAGCAGATTTTGCGGGGTTTGTTCGGTGGAGATGAACTCGTGTTCATCGTGGACCCTGGCTGGGGGAAGGGGACGACGTGCGGGCCCCACGCGTCAGTGGCAGCGAGAGTGGAGACGGGCTGCGCGGCTGCTGCTGGCTGCGCTTGCTGGGCCGGCCTGCTGCTTGCTGCGGCGCTGCGCGCTGCTCGCGGGGAGGGTGCGCGGCAGATAGGCTAGGCGGGGCAGGTGGGCTGGGTCGGGTTGGCTAGTTAGTTTTTTTTTTGTTCTTTCTTTTATTCCTTTTTGCTTTTCTTTATTCTTTCATAACTTTTGCAATACAACTCCAAAAGGATTGGTTTTAGTCTTCAATTTTTTCTAAAAATCTGAGGATCAACATAGGATCATATTTGCAATCTTTTTACTATTTTGCAAGTAGTGGATTTATAAATCCTTGCACATTCATTTGTAGGTGCATTTTGGTGATTCAAAATAGGGCTTCAAAATAGTGTTTTGCAACTCAAACTTCCATGAACATAATGCAATGCTTATGAATGACATGCAAAACCAATCTAAAATTTGGGATGTGACACACAAACAATTTTGTCTTCGATGTTATGGAGGAATACCCAACGGTTATTTGAAATAACATATAAACATTCTCATCCAACTTTGGTTGTAAATATTTATTTATGCCTAGCATACAAAATTTCAGAAAGGACAACTTGGGTTTTATCCCGAACCATAACTTATATGGTGTCATTTCAACGGATCACGGTGGAGCTCTTTTTAGTGTAAAAGCGGTAGTCACTAAAGCTTTAATCTTTAAAATACTATGATAGTTTTATAACTAACACCTTTGATTTCACCATGTCAAACAAGGTTTCATTACGTTTCTCGAACACTCCATATTCCTATGGTGTTTTTGGAAATGCAAATCCTTGGAACGATTCCTCAAATCTTAGGTGTTATGCTAAACTTGTAACTCAAATATCTTCCTTTATGATCCAATCATAAACTCCTTATTTTCTTTGTTACAATTATTTTCCACTTCATCTTGAAAGACTTTGAACATTTTCAAATATTTCACACTTCTTCCTCATTAAGTAAATATATATGTATTCACTCAAATTTCCGTAGAAAGCATATGAAGTTGAAATCCATCGCTCACGACTACACTTAATGGACTACATACATCAATATGTACAAATTCCAATTAGTTATTAGTTCATTCTTCTTTGGCCTTTGAACAAAGTTTTAATTATCTTCAGGAAAGTCTCACAAGCGTCACTTGATCAAAATCAAAAGACTCCAAAATTCCATCAACATGAAGTTTCTACATGTTTTCTTTCCAATATAATTTAAACGG
The DNA here is from genome assembly GCA_916181665.1 of Avena sativa. Taxonomy (NCBI): domain Eukaryota; kingdom Viridiplantae; phylum Streptophyta; class Magnoliopsida; order Poales; family Poaceae; genus Avena; species Avena sativa. The sequence goes on from OV702281.1 coordinate 260,468,386, forward strand.
CGATGTCACTTCTTAAGTGATCTTTCAATCATTTGTCTTTCAACATTTTTAGCATTTGTTTTATGGACGTGATTTCTCCAACCAGACTTGTAAATCATCCATCTTTTATGGAATACGGTAATTATTTCAACAACCCTTTTGTTCTCATAATACCTGATCAAAATAACAATTATTGAAACAAATCTTGAAGGAAATCTTTTATGTCAACTAGAAACACAACAACACCTTGTTTGTTTTCAATGAACATCATCACATATTCTCTTGATGGTTACTTAGGCCATTGAAGTTCATGAATTGTGTTGTCTTGCATGACATTTCACACCAACCAATTCAGTATCCAATACCCAAGAACCACATTGTTTAACAAGCAAAGAATACAACCATAACATGTAAATCATCTATATACCTAAGCTGGACAATTCCAGTATTTTCCTTTTTCTGCCAAATATTTCTGAGATTCTCTTTTAGCATTTCCTTTTAAAAGAATCTATCAACATCAACAGTGGCGTCATACACATGACACATAGTCCAAAGTGTGTTTAGTCAAATACTAATACCTTTGGACTTGCACTCTGAATTAGATAACCATCATCAAATGTTTGGCGTTCTTTCAAAATCCATTCTTTAGTAATCTTTTAGTGTAGTAAATTTACCTACATCTTCTATTCATCCTTATCATGACAACTTTCATGATAAAGCTACCATAGCTTATAAAGGAGAATCGCGAGTATAATCTTGCTTTCCAAAAACTTTTTGGAGGATTAGGATGTCTAGCATCTCCAACCCTCGCAAATTCTCATCAAATATGAGAACATATATTTTGCCAAATTATACTCTATCATGTTGCAACCAAAACATTGTCTTAGATATCACGATATCTTCCACACATGACGGTTTCCGAAACAATTTTTTCAGCTCCTAGATAACCTTGATATTAAAACAATATGTTGAATATCAGGAATCATGGAGGAAAACATGATACTTTAGATACTAACACTGGATTTGTTACTCTTGATTTAATACCAATTGTTAAACTTCACGGAGTAAATGGAGTTTGCCGAAAGTTTGCAGTAGTACTTTTAAACTTTAGATTGACACCAGTTCGTAAAGTAACTATCCAGGATTCTATAGGTCTATTATCCCAATTATAACTAAGCGTAAGGTGGTGAATGGATGCGAATGACTACCACAATTATGCAAATTCACTTTGATTTAATTTATGATAAATTTTGTGCAACATTAATCATATTACTATTTGAACTCCCACTCAAAACAAAATCCCTCGAGTTGTTTTGCTGATTACACGAACCAAATCCACTACATGAAGTCCGATCATCACGAGAGATTATGTAGCTTCAAAGGCGAACAATCGACATGTTCATCATATCATCCATATGAATCATGATTTACCTTTCGGTCTTCCATGTTCCGAGGCCATGCCTGTACATGCTAGTCTCATCAAGGTTAACCTTAGTATCGGCTTGTGCAAATCTGGCTTGCACCCGTTGTATGCACACGTAGAATATATCACACCCAATCATCACGTGATGCTTCGAAACGATGATTCTTAGCAATGGTGCCTACTAAGGACGAACACTTTTATTACATGATATTTGGTGAGAGGGATCATCTTATAATGCTACCGTCGCGATCTAAGCAATACAAGATGCATAAAAAGGATTAACATCACATGCAATTCATAATATGTAATATGATATGGCCTTTCTTCTTGTGCCTTTGATCTCCATCTTCAAAGTACGAACATGATCTCCATCATCACCAGCGTGGCGTCAAGGTCAATGGTGCCGCTTTAGGGTTGTCCATCAACAATAACAACTATTACAACTACCTGGAATAAAGCGATTACATGATGAATAGACACACGGGTCCTAACAAGTTTAAACACAACCATAACGCTCCTGCCGGTTGCCAACTTACAATAAGGATCATTGCATACATCATATATAATCACAATCACATCACGGCCATATCACATCTCAACACATGCCCTACAAAAAAAAGTTAGACGCCTATAATTTTCTTTGCATGTTTTCCATGGCTTTGGGATTTCGAATAAGAACTGTTCTTACCTACAAACATGAACCACATCGTTGATACAAGTATTGTCAAGTTCCCGTTGTAAATTGAATCTTCACTATGGTGGGACAGATAGATACCCGCTGTAACACCCTCAGAATCGGCCCTATGCAAGTTTTAGCGAAACCCGCCAAACCCGCATAGAAACGATTCAAAGGTGCCCACCAGGCACTTTCGTGCGGGTGGAAAACGAAGTAATAACATTACACAACAGTCCTCGATGGGACCCACAGAACAGATATATATACAACACGACTCCATGAGTCAAGAATACAGATATACAGAATAAAGATCCAAAACACCTTGAAAACGATAGAGCGTCCGGCTACGGACAAGATGCAAATGGGGCTAAGAGCCCTGAAGAATAACCAATGGCGTCCATAACCCTGCCCAGGCCAAGCCGGAAGGGTTACCCTGCTAACGACGTCGATCTCAAAACCTGCTTAAACAAAAGGGGTGCCGACGAAGGGCAAAGGAAAAAGAGGAGCGGTCAGTACTGAGGCCAGTACACGGCGAGACTAGAATTCGGCGGTCCTCGCCTACATAGGTATGGTGGACTGCAGCGGCAGCGCAGCATGCACTAAACAACCTATAGAGACTCGATATAACTAACGGCCATCAGAGAGGGGTAAGAAAGACCTATCCGGAACCAACCTGATACTACCACCAAACATACCCATCCTGGTGTTTTCCCCCTCGAGACCAATCGAGGAAGTCAACCGAGGAACTCACACCGTTGGCAGTTTTATTTATTCAGTTATCGTTGCAGCAATTACTAGTCAGGTATAGATGATCATCCTGATATAATAAGCAGTGGGCAATTTTAGTTAACCATTCCGTTGTAGTTGCAACACTTACTAGTCAGATACAATTAGCATGAGATATCCCAAAACCCAGCAGTTGTTGGTACTTTTATTTAGCCATTCCGTTGTAGTTAGAATAATTACTAGTCAGATACAATGGTCGCAAGCGACAACCCAAACAAGCAATTGTTGGCAGTTTTATTTAGCCATTCCATTATAGTGAAGCTGATTACTAGTCATTATAAAGTCAAATTTATAGCACTACTTTAGTTATAGTTGTCTATGATCGAGATACTGTGCTCCAAGTCGTCCATAACCGCGGACACGGCTTTCAGAAAGTTTTACCCTGCAGGGGTGCACAAATAGCAACACACACTCGATCAACCTCGGAAAAACCAAATCAAAACCCAACGAGGCTTTCACGACAAAGCAATCACAGGATTCAGAAATATTTCAGGGGGCCACCCCATTGAGTACACCTGCAACGAAGTTAGCTGACTCCGAGACGGACTCAAGGTTTGCATCAATGGCTGTAAACGACTGGGAACCCAAAACTGGGCTTGTCGATACCGCGAAAACACTCCGCTTAACTAAACAGTACAGGTGCTCCTCGCACAATCGTAATAAAGCAGTAAAGCATGGCATAAGTACAGGATAGTAAATAAAACCTCAAACCCCAAGAAATAAGACTGAATCAAGCTCTGGCTCAGGGGGGTCCCATAATCCTCCCGGATGTGGATAGCACGAATATTCAAGGAACAGGTATCAAGTACTCGGGGTCCTACGGGACACAAGTGGACGGTTAACAACCAAATAACATCTATTTCCCACCTGTGCCTCTGCTTACCTACTTCAATTTTAGTTGTTAAATAGTAATTAAAGTTATGATCATCTCCAACAATAAACATGCGGCAAATACTCCAAAAACTGTGGTACTTGGCGACACGCAACAGCACTTGAGCAAGCGACTACGACGCGCAAGTCCAACTATCTACCAAACAACAAGTAATAGGATGTGTCCAAGGAAATATAAGGCTGCAAGGGATATCACGGGTACGAAAACTAGAGCATCACAACACAGATAGCAATAGATCAACAGGAGAGAATAAATACTATAAAAGTAAGATAGGTAGAAAAGGGGGAGATGCTCGCCTGAAAAACATTGTCGAAGGTTCATCCAAGATCGGGTCGACACTCGCATCAACTCAACGGCCTTATCCGCGAAGAACCAAAACACTAGAATAAACACCGGATGCAATATTTAATACTACGGCAGAAGATCGGGCATGATGCATGTATGATGCATGGAATGGCAAAGGTGCGATGCGATTAGGCAAGATTAAGTGGAACCGGGGTCCCGACAATTAATTATGAGGTTCATGTTATTTAGATACCCCGCAATTTAGATGTTGTCTTAACATGGCAAAATATAGTACCGGTTCGATGCACAGATTTAAATGAGACCAATATACGGCTAGATTTGCCCGCATATGGGCCCCATATTTAATTATGAGGTGAATCGGCATAAGGCCCCCAAACCACATGATATGAATGCGAGATGAACAATTAATATGCAACAATTTATATAGATAGCATTTATAAAATAGAGGCTCGGATCAGGGTCACACATTAGGGTTCGGCAGATCTTGGTTCCGGGGTTCGGGGTTCGGTCTCAGGGTTCAGGGTTCGACGGGATCGGATACAAGATGGAGAACTTGTCGTGACGTGCCGGAGATCTTGGTTCCAAGCGGTCGATCTTGTCGTCGAGAAGATCTTGTCGGGTCCGCGTATCGGGTCGGCGTTCAAGGTGGCGAACTTGGCGTTCTGATTGGAGATCTTGGCGTTTTCGACCGGTCTTATGCTCGTGTGGCAGTACTTGTCGCACCAGGTCGGAGTCCTAGAATCCGGGAAGGAGAACTTGACGCGCCAGGGTTCGGCCTTCGGGGTCCGGTCATCTGATCCATGACGGAGCACTTGGTGGTCTTCGGGTCCGTGAAGGAGAGCTTGGCGTTCCGAGGGATCGGGTTCTGTGTGGAGGTCTTGGTGTCCAGGGATACTCCGGGTCCGAGTAGCAATTCTTTCGCCACGACGAAGATCTTGAATTGGCAACAATTACTCAAGTGGCATCTCGATGGTCCATGTAACTTGCCGCAGGAGACAAGAGAACAAGTTGAAGGCCTGCTCGCTTCACTGAACTCCAGGGGGTGTCAACTCTTCCAGACCAAAACACAAACACCTGCGAGGCACAGCGCACGCGAGGTGGGTGCTGGCGATTCAGGGCTGCGAGACAGCGATTGTCTGCCCTGCGAGGTGGCCCGGCGTGGAGGTATCGTAGGAGCACGAGGAGCATGGGCCGGCACGGGGTGGAGCTCGGGGCGGCGCAGGGCGCGGTCGACGACGGCGCACGGGAAGAGGCCGGGGAGGCGGAGGAGGTGGCCGACGACGGGGAGGCGGACGGAGCCGGGGCGGCACGCAGACGGGCCGGAGCAGGCGGTGGGGAGCACCCGCGGAGGCGGACGAGGCCAGGCGAGGTGGGGGGCCGGGGTGGCCGGAGGGCAGCGGTGGAGGAGGTGCGGGCCAGCGCGGGAGACGGCGAGCGCCGGGCGCGGCCGGAGCCGAGGAGGCCGGAGGCAGCGAGGAGAGGAGGTCGTCCGGGCGGAGGCCGGCGGGAGGTGCTCGGGGACGGCGGAGACCGAGCAGGGCGGAGGAGCAGCTCGGCGGCCCGGGAGAGAGGGCGCGCGGAGAGGAGCCTGGGGAGGAGAGGGAGGCGGTCGGGCGAGGGCGAAGGAGGGAGAAGGGGGGCGCTGGCCGGAGAGGAGGAAGAAGGCAGGGCCGGGGTCGCGTTGGGGAGGAGGGAGACGCGGGGACGGGGATGGGTGCGGGAGCGTGGGGGAGAGGAGGGAGTGGTGGGGCCAGGCGGGGTCGGCGCGTGGGGCCCGCGTGAGTGGCGTGTGGGTCGGGGAGGGGTGGACTCAGTCTGGGGGGACGAGGCCGGGGCGGACGGGTGGCTGGGTGGTGGGTCCAGGGCGTGGGGACGCGCCCAGGTGGGGGCTGCCGGTGGGATGGAGTTGTATGGGTGTGAGTTGGCAGGTAGGGACACGGACGGTGGGACCGGGGTGTAAGGGAGAGGGGGTAGGTGGGGCTAGGTGAGAGAGAGAGAGGGGTGTAGGTGGGGCTGTGGATTGGTGAGGTGGCTGGGCTAAGGGTGAGGTAGAGGGACGGTGAGGTGGCGAGCTGGGGTTGGTTGGTAGACTAGGATTGAGTGGGAACAGATTTAGGTGGACCGTTTTATTCTGAGGGTGGTCGACTGGGTCGGATCGGCCCGTTCGACTGCCCCCTAAAAATAATTTAGGTTTTTATTTAATTTAAAATAACTTCTGTAATTAGTTTTAGACAAACAAAATATCCGGAAACATCCGGGGGTTTAATTTGAAATAGAAGGAGGGCTAGTTTTCAGAAAACAATAGACTTTCGCAACATAGTTTCAAGTAAAATAATATACATGATGATGACGATGCTCAAATGCAATGTGGCATGATGACATGAGCATGCGGTCACGATGATGCAATGCACAAAATCAACGTGATTTTCTAGTAGTGGTTTTGCAGGATGCCACAATTCGACACCACTAACAATGGATCTCGCCCTCGAGATCCGCCTCATGGTACCGGAAGAAGGGTCGGCGATCTGCGTCTTCTCGCTTCGTGTAGATCCTCGCGACACCACTAACAAGAGATCGTTGTCCGTGACCGTCGAGAGAACACTCCGGAAACGAAAGGTCGAAGGTAGAGGTATCAACAAATAAAGCCACCTCTAGCTTCCGTGGACGGAGTAAAATTGCTGGATCCACTGATTCGATGTACAAGAGCGAATGACAAGAGTAGTCGGATGGTGATCAGTCCATCGTGCACCCAAACCATTACTCTGCACACGAATAGGTGAATTGTGCAACCAACTCTCGGAATTCAGATTGTAGATCTCGACAAGCGAGGTACGGAAACAGAGGAGTGATGCAGACTCTGCATCGGATCTGGCGTAGATGATGTCGTCGCGTCGGAAAACACCGGAAGGCACGAGAAGGAACAAAGAGAAGTCCACCAGACGAAGGGTTCCTCGGATAGCATGAAGACCAGATGTAGCAACACCGTTACCGAAGGAGGAAGCGAAACCCTGAAGGTACGACGGAACCCAACCACGAGAAATCCTGGACTCGAAGAAAAGATAAGAGAGCAGATTCAAAACACGTCGAGATAAGAGGAGAATAGCAGAGGGGGAAGAAGTAAAATCAGACCTAATCAGAACTATCCAACCGATTTTTCAAAAATAGTTTTGACACTCTACTTCGGCCGTTAGCTAGGTTATCCTACAGGCTGGACTTGTGGGGTATCGCAACTGCTGAGCTCTGATACCACTCTGTAACACCCTCAGAATCGGCCCTATGCAAGTTTTAGCGAAACCCGCCAAACCCGCATAGAAACGATTCAAAGGTGCCCACCAGGCACTTTCGTGCGGGTGGAAAACGAAGTAATAACATTACACAACAGTCCTCGATGGGACCCACAGAACATATATATATATACAACACGACTCCATGAGTCAACAATACAGATATACAGAATAAAGATCCAAAACACCTTGAAAACAATAGAGCGTCCGGCTACGAACAAGATGCAAATGGGGCTAAGAGCCCTGAAGAATAACCAATGGCGTCCATAACCCTGCCCAGGCCAAGCCGGAAGGGTAACCCTGCTAATGACGTCGATCTCAAAACCTGCTTAAACAAAAGGGGTGCCGACGAAGGGCAAAGGAAAAAGAGGAGCGGTCAGTACTGAGGCCAGTACACGGCGAGACTAGAATTCGGCGGTCCTCGCCTACATAGGTATGGTGGACTGCAGCGGCAGCACAGCATGCACTAAACAACCTATAGAGACTCGATATAACTGACGGCCATCAGAGAGGGGTAAGAAAGACCTATCCGGAACCAACCTGATACTACCACCAAACATACCCATCCTGGTGTTTTCCCCCTCGAGACCAATCGAGGAAGTCAACCGAGGAACTCACACCGTTGGCAGTTTTATTTATTCAGTTATCGTTGCAGCAATTACTAGTCAGGTATAGATGATCATCCTGATATAATAAGCAGTGGGCAATTTTAGTTAACCATTCCGCTGTAGTTGCAACACTTACTAGTCAGATACAATTAGCATGAGATATCCCAAAACCCAGCAGTTGTTGGTACTTTTATTTAGCCATTCCGTTGTAGTTGCAATAATTACTAGTCAGATACAATGGTCGCAAGCGACAACCCAAACAAGCAATTGTTGGCAGTTTTATTTAGCCATTCCATTATAGTGAAGCTGATTACTAGTCATTATAAAGTCAAATTTATAGCACTACTTTAGTTATAGTTGTCTATGATCGAGATACTGTGCTCCAAGTCGTCCATAACCGCGGACACGGCTTTCAGAAAGTTTTACCCTGCAGGGGTGCACAAATAGCAACACACACTCGATCAACCTCGGAAAAACCAAATCAAAACCCAACGAGGCTTTCACGACAAAGCAATCACAGGATTCAGAAATATTTCAGGGGGCCACCCCATTGAGTACACCCGCAACGAAGTTAGCTGACTCCGAGACGGACTCAAGGTTTGCGTCAATGGCTGTAAACGACTGGGAACCCAAAACTGGGCTTGTCGATACCGCGAAAACACTCCGCTTACCTAAACAGTACAGGTGCTCCTCGCACAATCGTAATAAAGCTGTAAAGCATGGCATAAGTACAGGATAGTAAATAAAACCTCAAACCCCAAGAAATAAGACTGAATCAAGCTCTGGCTCAGGGGGGTCCCATAATCCTCCCGGATGTGGATAGCGCGAATATTCAAGGAACAGGTATCAAGTACTCGGGGTCCTACGGGACACAAGTGGACGGTTAACAACCAAATAACATCTATTGCCCACCTGTGCCTCTGCTTACCTACTTCAATTTTAGTTGTTAAACAGTAATTAAAGTTATGATCATCTCCAACAATAAACATGCGGCAAATACTCCAACAACTGTGGTACTTGGCGACACGCAACAGCACTTGAGCAAGCGACTACGACGCGCAAGTCCAACTATCTACCAAACAACAAGTAATAGGATGTGTCCAAGGCAATATAAGGCTGCAAGGGATATCACGGGTACAAAAACTAGAGCATCGCAACACAGATAGCAATAGATCAACAGGAGAGAATAAATACTATAAAAGTAAGATAGGTAGAAAAGGGGGAGATGCTCGCCTGAAAAACATTGTCGAAGGTTCATCCAAGATCGGGTCGACACTCGCATCAACTCAACGGCCTTATCCGCGAAGAACCAAAACACTAGAATAAACACCGGATGCAATATTTAATACTACGGCAGAAGATCGGGCATGATGCATGTATGATGCATGGAATGGCAAAGGTGCGATGCGATTAGGCAAGATTAAGTGGAACCGGGGTCCCGACAATTAATTATGAGGTTCATGTTATTTAGATACCCCGCAATTTAGATGTTGTCTTAACATGGCAAAATATAGTACCGGTTCGATGCACAGATTTAAATGAGACCAATATACGGCTAGATTTTCCCGCATATGGGCCCCATATTTAATTATGAGGTGAATCGGCATAAGGCTCCCAAACCACATGATATGAATGCGAGATGAACAATTAATATGCAACAATTTATATAGATAGCATTTAGAAAATAGAGGCTCGGATCAGGGTCACACATTAGGGTTCGGCAGATCTTGGTTCCGGGGTTCGGGGTTCGGTCTCAGGGTTCAGGGTTCGACGGGATCGGATACAAGATGGAGAACTTGTCGTGACGTGCCGGAGATCTTGGTTCCAAGCGGTGGATCTTGTCGTCTAGAAGATCTTGTCGGGTCCGCGTATCGGGTCGGCGTTCAAGGTGGCGAACTTGGCGTTCCGATTGGAGATCTTGGCGTTTTCGACCGGTCTTATGCTCGTGTGGCAGTACTTGTCGCACCAGGTCGGAGTCCTAGAATCCGGGAAGGAGAACTTGACGCGCCAGGGTTCGGCCTTCGGGGTCCGGTCATCTGATCCATGACGGAGCACTTGGTGGTCTTCGGGTTCGTGAAGGAGAGCTTGGCGTTCCGAGGGATCGGGTTCTGTGTGGAGGTCTTGGTGTCCAGGGATACTCCGGGTCCGAGTAGAAATTCTTTCGCCATGACGAAGATCTTGAATTGGCAACAATTACTCAAGTGGCATCTCGATGGTCCATGTAACTTGCCGCAGGAGACAAGAGAACAAGTTGAAGGCCTGCTCGCTTCACTGAACTCCAGGGGGTGTCAACTCTTCCAGACCAAAACACAAACACCTTCGAGGCACAGCGCACGCGAGGTGGGTGCTGGCGATTCAGGGTTGCGAGACAGCGATTGTCCGCCCTGCGAGGTGGCCCGGCGTGGAGGTATCGCAGGAGCACGAGGAGCACGGGCCGGCACGGGGTGGAGCTCGGGGCGGCGCAGGGCGCGATCGACGGCGGCGCACGGGAAGAGGTCGGGGAGGCGGAGGAGGTGGCCGACGACGGGGAGGCGGACGGAGCCGGGGCGGCACGCAGACGGGCCGGAGCAGGCGGTGGGGAGCACCCGCGGAGGCGGACGAGGCCAGGCGAGGTGGGGGCCGGGGTGGCCGGAGGGCAGCGGTGGAGGAGGTGCGGGCCGGCGCGGGAGACGGCGAGCGCCGGGCGCGGCCGGAGCCGAGGAGGCCGGAGGCAGCGAGGAGAGGAGGTCGTCCGGGCGGAGGCCGGCGGGAGGTGCTCGGGGACGGCGGAGACCGAGCAGGGCGGAGGAGCAGCTCGGCGGCCCGGGAGAGAGGGCGCGCGGAGAGGAGCCTGGGGAGGAGAGGGAGGCGGTCGGGCGAGGGGGAAGGAGGGAGAAGGGGGGCGCTGGCCGGAGAGGAGGAAGAAGGCGGGGCCGGGGTCGCGTTGGGGAGGAGGGAGACGCGGGGACGGGGATGGGTGCGGGAGCGTGGGGGAGAGGAGGGAGTGGTGGGGCCAGGCGGGGTCGGCGCGTGGGGCCCGCGTGAGTGGCGTGTGGGTCGGGGAGGGGGTGGACTCGGTCTGGGGGGACGAGGCCGGGGCGGACGGGTGGCTGGGTGGTGGGTCCAGGGCGTGGGGACGCGCCCAGGTGGGGGGCTGCCGGTGGGATGGAGTTGTATGGGTGTGAGTTGGCAGGTAGGGACAGGGACGGTGGGACCGGGGTGTAAGGGAGAGGGGGTAGGTGGGGCTAGGTGAGAGAGAGAGAGGGGTGTAGGTGGGGCTGTGGATTGGTGAGGTGGCTGGGCTGAGGGTGAGGTGGAGGGACGGTGAGGTGGCGAGCTGGGGTTGGTGGGTAGACTAGGATTGGGTGGGAATAGATTTAGGTGGACCATTTTATTCTGGGGGTGGTCGACTGGGTCGGATCGGCCCGTTCGACTGCCCCCTAAAAATAATTTAGGTTTTTATTTAATTTAAAATAACTTCTGTAATTAGTTTTAGACAAACAAAATATCCGGAAACATCCGGGGGTTTAATTTGAAATAGAAGGAGGGCTAGTTTTCAGAAAACAATAGACTTTCGCAACATAGTTTCAAGTAAAATAATATGCATGATGATGACAATGCTCAAATGCAATGTGGCATGATGACATGAGCATGCGGTCACGATGATGCAATGCACAAAATCAACGCGATTTTCTAGTAGTGGTTTTGCGGGATGCCACACCCGTAAAGCCACTTGTGCAATGCAAGTTGAACGTTGAGCATGGATCAAGTCTCATGTATGATGACATGTAAGTTTAGCCCAGGCCGCTTCATCCCACCATCCCGCAAGATGCAAAGTACACAAAAATAAAACGACAACAAAAGCATCAATGCCACAAAAACGTTGTGGTCTACTCGTGCAACACACCTACGCATAGATTCGGCTTTGATACCACTGTAGGGTTCGTAGCATGGAAAATAAAAAAAATTCTATTGCATGAACACAGAAAACCAAGATCTAATATATGGCAAAGCCAAGATCTAATCTACGAGATCGACGCAATGAGATTGTAGAGTACTAACCCTCATAGATCCAAAGAGTTTAACAATATCGGATTCTCATGGTTGATATAGTCGATCACTTGCTGATCTCAAGATCATGTAGACAATCCTTCTGGCGATGCGTTCCCGCTGCGCTTCTGCAGTCGTTCACACGTACGGTACTCGATGAAGACCTTCCTCTCCCTGTTCCAGCGGGCAGCGGGGGTAGTAGATCCCATCGGAATCCCAGCAGCACGATAACATGGTGGTGGTGGAGGATAAATCCCTGCAGGTCTTTGCCTAAGCTGGATCAGGGCGATGGAGGAGGGAGGAGGGAGGCGCCTAGGGTTAGGTGGCGCCAGGGTTTAGAGGTGAAGGGGCAAGGGACAAGAGGGGGTGCGCCACCACCCCTCCTTATATGAAGGGGTGGTGCAGCCAAGAGGTTCCTAGTCCTTTTCTGAAACCTTCCCCAACTCGGCCAAGAGGGAGAGTTGGGAACTTCCCCCAAAAGCTTTCCCTTCCTTTCCAAACTAGGGTTTGACCCTGACTCTTTGGTAGCTAGATTTTACCCTTTTGAGCTTTGGTGTGGCTCGACCTAGTGTTCCCTCGCGACATGCCTCAGCCCAAGTGTCCCCTCCTTGGGTGGTGGACCCACCAGAACATTCTAGAAGCTTCTGGTAAAAACACCGAAAACATTTCCGAACCCAGAAATTGACTTTCCTGATATGAAGCTTATTCTCCGGACCATTTCGGATCTCCTCATAATGTCCTGGATCCAATTCGAGACACTGAACAACATTCGATCTCCAACTCGCATTCCATATATACTCAAACAAAATTGAATCCTTAAGTGTGTCTCCCTACTGCTCGTGAACTATGTAGACATGATCGAGACAGATCTCCGGTCAATAACCATTAGAGGGATCTAGAAATCCATACGACTCCCACATATTTCTACGAAGACATCATGATCGAATGAACCATCTACATACGATATTGATCCCTTTGTCGTGCGATACTTTACTTATCCGAGGTTTTATCATCGGTATCTTTATACCTAGTTCAACCTCATTACCGGTAAGTACTCTTTACTCATTTGGTGATATGACATCCCTTGTGACCTAGTCACATGCTTGCAAGACAATTGGATGACATTCCACTGAGAGGTCCCAGAGTATATCTATGCGTCATATGGATGGACAAATCCCACTCTTGATACATGTGTTTCAACACAGACTTTCAGAATACCTAATGCCACCTTTATAACCACCCAGTTACGGAAGTGGTGTTTGATGTCATCAAAGCATCCATCCGATGATGGTGATTAACATGATCTCATGATCAAAGGATTAGGATACTATGTATTTGAAAGCTTATAGTAAACAAACTCTAAATGACTTGATCTTAAGCTATGCTAACTATAGGAGTGTGTCCATCACATAATTCTCCTAATGTCATGGTCTTGTTATTCATAACATCAATGTCCATGATCAGGAAACCATAATCATCTATTAATCAACAAGCTAGTTTAACAAGAAGCTTACTAGGGACTCTTTTATGATTACAAAACACACAAGTATTAATGTTTATGGTTAATACAATTATATCATGTTATGCAAAGGTTCATCATAAACACAAAGATATAAGAATAATCACTTTTATTATTGCCTCTTGGGCATATCTCCAACATCTGCTAGCCAGCCACTGCGATTTCCTTAGTGATTCAGTCTCCGCACCCATGCGACGGGGATGCGACCGGGGGGAGGGGAGAGGCGATCTGGAAGTTGTTGGTCACTAGCGGGGGCGCTTGGCCAGACTTGGGGGCGCCGTCGCGGTGTTGGGCCTGTGGCGAGCCCCTAGCGTCGGGTCTTCTCCTTGGTCCCTCTGCTCCTGAGGGGAGAGCATGGCGATGTGAAGGATCTCGGTGATCCTTTCCCATAGCTTCTCCTCGTAAGGGTCGTCCCGTGAGTGGTCTAGGAGTTCATGCACCATGCGCCGGGCCACCTCAGGCATGAGGCACTCGGGGTTGCCACGCGTGGACGTGGTGTGGGAGAGCGAGATGGTGCCGTGCGAGGAGGATGGGGACCCACATGATGGGAGGTAGGTGGAACCTTCGTCGTCCTTGGTCTGCTGGTCATGCTCGCAGTGGGCGTGTCATGGAGCCGGCTCGGTCTGGTCCTTGGTCACCGCGCGGCGGAGCACGCTCTCGGTGCGGGTATTGGTGCGAGCCGACATGTGTTTGAGGTTGGTGGAGAGCTTGAAAGCGTGCCTCAACCCCTACCTGGAGCGCCAAATGTCGGAGATTTGTCCCATGAAGGAACTAGGGTCCAACGATCCATAGGGGCGAGAGGGGGCTGAACACGCGTTCTCAAGAAGCCTCGACAACGGTGACGATGGTGAAACAAGGATCACGGAAGAGAGTGACACAGTGTTTTTACCCAGGTTTGGGACCCCGTGAGGAGGCAAAGCCCCTACTCTTGCTTTGTTGTATTGCTCGCTTGGCTTCGCGAGGGTACAATGGAGATGAGATATCTAGGGTTTAGATCTCTAAGGATCGATCCCTTCTAAGGTAGGGGAGGAGCCTTTATATAGGGCAGCATCGGGCCTCTTCCCTGGCTTTTGGGCGGGAAGGGCGTCCATAATGCCGCCCATGGAGGACTTGGTCTAGAAGACTACTTTTCGTAGACTTGGTCTAGCTCGCCTTGTTCAGCTTCATCCTCCTATAAAGAGTCCTTTGCAGGCGAATCTTGTCTCTATCTGGCGCTCTCTGCTTTATACCTTCTATCACCAGAACAGCAACAAAGGCGTCTTCCATCATGAGGTTGATCGTCCTTTCCCTGCAAAAAGGAGTGGTGGACCAAGTCTTCTCTCTACAATGGCAACTAGCGTCACAGGGACGCAGCCCTTCCTGTCGGGACCGTAGTTTCCACCACGCAGAATTACAGTCCTGCCCTGGAAGTGCTCCACAGTATCCAAGGGTCGTAGTTGATGTGCCAGATCGTGATAGTCTTTCCCTGCAAGATCTACCTCCTCGCGAAGTAGAACCCTCGTGAAGTTCGCGTGGGCGAGTCTCTTCAAGAGGCGCACGGCCCCTGGTGGACGGGGATTCCCCTAGCGTGGGGCCCTCTCAGCACAGGGACTTATCATCGTGGGGACATGGAACCCTGGTTGCTAGGGCTCTGACAGTGCCTGATTCGCTACCCAATGGTGGAGCGATCACCGGCGTCGAAAGTGGAGAAGGTGGTGATGGTGGTTCAAACAGCAGGGGAGATGGGACCCGCCACTACTCGGGATCTATGCAGCTCTCGACTAACGTGGCGGGTCAACCGACATGGTGCCAGAGGAGAGCGAGAAGGCCCGATCATAAAGTGGGGGCTGGTGTAACAAGCGGTGGACTGGAGAGCGCCAAGGACGCGTTGGTTCTCGCCAAGGCAGGCCAATCTCCTCCTGCTAGTGAAGCTGCGGTGGAGGCCCATCCTCTGTCCAGATTACAAAAGCGAAAGCATTGGAAACAAAAATGCAGAAGGGGGATGCACAAAGCCAAGGCTATCGCTATGTTGGGGGGATGACCCCAGGTAGGGTCAATCTAAGGAAAAAGGGGAAGCCCTTAAAGATGTTGGCAGAGTCAGGGAGTGACTCTGCTCGGTCAGACAAGTACTGGTCGAGTGACAACTGAGTCAACTCGAGTCAAGGAGGGATAAGCTTGGATCGACCGACATATAAGGTATGTCGGCACATGATCTACTATGCATTGAACTTACATGTGATGGTTTGGCCTATTGATACAGGGCGAGGCCGAGTCATAGGAAAACTTGCTCGAGAAGGAGAGAGTGAACCACAAAGTCAACACTGCACACTGTCTCTCTCACAGGAATTTACATAGTGCCAAGCGCTACGGACAAGGGTCAGAGGGGCAGAAGATGCATCACGGAGGTGAAAGTCCGAGAGCCCAATGCTCACATGCCGTGGACTCTGGGTCATTGCCATCGATATAAGGGAGACACATAAAGGCTCCCACCGAATTACCTCTTTGGGACAAGCATATTCGAGGAATATACTGTCCATGTCAGCCCCAGATGTAACCTTGCCACCCCTTTATAAGGTTAGACAGGGGCTCCTAGTAGAGGGATCGATTTATTTTACATTGAGAGCATATCAGAGAGCTTCTTATTCCTCTCGCTTATACAACTCGAGGAGTAAGTATAGCCATTGTGGATATGAATAAAGATAGAGTTCTGTGTGTAGAAACCACTACATATCCCTCCCTGGATCCCTCTAGTACACATTGGCCCCAACTTTAGCCTAACCATGGCATCTGTCGTGCCACCACCATGAAAGTTGGTGCCCACCATGGGGCCAGCAGTGGTGCTAGCTGGAGTCAAGATCCGGACTGAAACCTTCATCGCCACCGGCGAGCGCATCGTCTACGGGCTCGTTCAGCGCTTCGACTGTGGGACTATGTTAGCGACAATGTGCACCAATTATCCAGGCGCTCTCCTCCGCGCAATGGAGTCTTCATCAACCTAGGCGCCCACAAGGTGTATGTCGGCATTGATGTTTCCTGCGTCTACCCGCAGTGAGTCATTCTCGTGGGAACGCCTCCCCTTAGCACTGCTAGTGGTCTGCGTAACACTCGCCCCTCAGGGAGCATTGAGGTGATGATGACCAAGCCCGCACCAGCAGCAGGCGCAGGAGCCGAGCCAAGCAAGAACCCGGCAGCACCAAATGCGGCCGCAGCAAAGCTGGCGGTCGTGGATGCTCCCGAGGTTCGTGATGTAACACCTAAGGCAACTCAAATCAGAGGGCTATCCTTAGAAAGGCCAGAGAACATCTTGCAGGAAGCAATAGATAACTTAACCACTCATGTAGCTCCTATTGTAAACCCGGCTCGTGCACATGCCGAGTTAGAGGAAACTCGGTTAATAATGTTAGAGGAGGCTAGGAGGGTAGCAGCACTGCAACAGTCACTAAACATCACTCTGCGCGAGTATGCTTGGGAAAATAAGCTCGGCACTAGCCCAACTCAGCTAGATAGTGTTAGAATAAGGGTAAAGAACCTCCTTAGTGATATCAACAAGGAACATGAGTCTAGGCAAGGTGATTAGGCTAACCTAGGGATACCGAGATATAGCACTCCGGCAAAGAACCTTAGGGCAGAATATGCAGCAGCATCCGAGATAGATGGCCTAACGGGTGAAGCCCGATAGAGGCAACAGGAAAGAGTCATCGAGCTAGTGCGAATCACAAACCAGCAGAATGAGGAGCTGCTCAATAACCACCCGGAGAGACCCGGGGGATCACGTGTGGTTCATTCGGCTAGAGCAGCCCCGTCACTCTCAGCTGTCGCGGCATCTTCATCCGGTAGAGGATCGAGGAAAGACAAGTCAAAAACCTCGGGAAGAAGGGATAAACATATGGTCCCGTATGACCTAGCAGTGGCTGGGAAAGCAAATGTAAACCATGGAAATGCAAGCCGAGGTAACAATGGAAATATAAACCCAGATCATGGCAATGGTGGTCAAGGAAACCACGGGCGTGATAACACCATCCAAAATCATTCAGCTGGAGGGAGGCAACATCCTCCACCAGATCGCCAGCCGAGGTATGAACCTCAGAAAGGAAGGGATGCAGGACCAGCTCTGCATAACCCGACGCAGAAAAGATACAATGATGGTTATTCAGAAATGGAGAATGCCAGATTTGCTAGGCCGAATCACCATGGGATGGAATAAATAGCAGCAAACAAAAACTTGCAGCAGGATGATGCAAGGTTGAAGCTTGGCAAAATATACAGATCTGAGTTATTGGAAGAACAAGGTCCTCCGGGTCCGGCATGTTTTGGACCTCGGATCATGAGGGAGCCACCCGTGCCGAACTTTTAGTTGCCAAGAGGGACAAAAACATACAACGGAAGCACAAAGCCACAAGATTGGTTGATTGACTATGCAACTGCTGTGAAAACCGAAGAAGGTGATTTTGTACGGTTACTTACCTCGAACACTACACTCATCAAATATGAGACCACAAGTGAAGGTGTACCTCACTTCCCATCTAAGATTTCCTTCCAATAGGTTGCTAGCAAGCAGAAAGAATCATCAAAGTCCGCGCCTAGGGTTTACATAACAATAGCAAGTGATACAACAACAAGTTTGCTCTCGTGCATGCATAGAATAGATGAACGCGTCGTGCCTACGACACTCCTAACACCCGTGCGATGTGCACGATCATTCATACCACGCACATTACACACCAGAACCATTGATTTGTATAACATCGGAACAGTGGTACACCCAGGGCAGGACTACAGGGTCAATCCACCATGAGGCGACCACATATCACGTCTAGGGAGGGAACAACACTTCCTATGATCGTGAAAAGAGTTCAACCGTACAGCTCACCAACTGCCTCGATCATGTCGTCTCTGTGTGGCGTTTCAAACATGTAGTGGTAAGCTTCCATGGCAGCCTTTAACAGCGCCTCATCTCCTTTAATGATCCCTAGTGTAATACCTCGGACACTACACTCTAAGAAACAAGCCAGTAATGAACCCAAAGTGCGTATGGTGTACTACCGAAGAGGCCCAAGGACCACCCACGTGTAGGTCCCGTCTGAGTAGAACAGGGTACGGTACCGGCCAACCACCCTATCCACTTTGCAAGAATATGATGACAAGATCGAGTGGCGTAGTCGACATGTATGCGAGATACAAACATACACAAGTGTGTATGTCCTCGACATACAACAGTACATCAGAGACAAACCATCTAAAATAAATATAAATATTGAACATCATACTGCATGATTCAGAATACTAGATAGTTATAATAGTTTAGGATACATCCCCATACATCACACATCAGAGTATCAAGTGGAAGCGGAAAACAATATCCAAGTACGGATAAGAAGTGAATTGGCATAAGATGACATCACCACCGACCCAGAGTAAGGTCCGGGTCCCTAGTCCACCTCGATATGATCCTCCTCCTGCGCCGACTAATAGTCCACCTCGGCAGGAGGAGGTAGAGGCTAGAGCTGATGGCGACACCGACACCGCTATGTCGGATGAACCAGCTGATTCGGATGCACCCAAGGATATTTCCAAGGATCAACATGCCGAATCAACGCCCGCTGAAGCGCCGGCTATCTCGGACACTGTTCAAGATCCATCTCCCTTGGCTCCTGTATCTGCGCCAGTGCCTTCTGATTCTTCCAAGACTGGGCAAAATGACCAAGCTCAGCAGAAGGCACGCTCGCAGTCGGCCTATCCTTATGTAGCTCCAACGCCCGCTCCAACCGTAGCTCGGCCGACTAAATCTCATCCACCTACCGAGGCATCTGCTAAGGCCAATAAAGGTGGAGCTGCTAAGCCCGTTCAGAAGAAGACTAGGCCAATTCCTTCTCAGCCCAGCATTGTTGAGATACTCCAGAAGGCTGCACCCACTTCTGCCTCTGCCTCCGCTGCCGACACTCGAATGGTGCTTCACAAGAGCCCAGTAGCCGAATCATGTACCCAACATGCACGAGAGGCTAAGGTAAAGGTACCACTATGCACTTTGAGTGGTGGGAGCCTTGGCTCCTTGGAGGAGTATGCTATAAACTGGAATGTTGCCGATCAGGTCGAAGTTAGCTCGGCCAATCTAGGGACCAAGCCTTTTCGTCTCTCGGACATCAGCAACCGCTTGCACCTTGCCACCAAAGTTATTTTGAAGATGATAGCATGAATGAGGTAAACACTTCGACCTACACTCGTACCTTTTCGCATAAAGTAGTTTATGCCCATTAGTCCCCAAGCCTCCGACCGAATGATTTATCATTCGGTCGGATGCTCTCTTCATTTAGTGTGGCCGGGATGCGAAAAATGATTCATTTTAACTTAGACAAGATTTGTCTTAACTTCGAATATCCAGCCACCTAGATCCGGATCAAGTTTTACGTGGTTCGTATCTTATATTTTATCTCCGAATATCCAGCCTCCTAGATACAAATCAAGTTTTACTTGGTTAAGATCTTACAGTTTAGCTTCGAATATCTAACCACCTAGATCCTAATCAAGCTTTACTTGGTTCAGATCTTATAATTTAGCTTCAAATATCCAGCCACCTAGATCTAGATCAAGTTTTACTTGGTTTGGATATTATGATTTAGCTTCGAATATCCAGCCATCTTGATCCAGATCAAATTTTACTTGGTTCAGATCTTACGGTTTAGCTTTGAATATCTAGCCACCTCGATACGGATCAAGCTTTACTTGGTTCGGATCTTACAGTTCAACTTCGAACATCCAGCCACCTAGATCCAGTCAAGTTTTACTTGGTTCAGATCTTATGGTTTAGCTTCGAATATCCAGCCACCTAGATACGTATCAAGGTTTACTTGGTTCGGATATTACAGTTTAACTTTGAATATCCAGCCACCTAGATCAGGATCAAGTTTTACTTGGTTCGGATCTTATGGTTTAGCTTTGAATATCTAGCCACCTAGATCTAGATCAAGTTTTACTTGGTTCGGATCTTACAGTTTAGCTTCGAATATCCAGTCACCTAGATCCGGATCAATTTTACTTGGTTCGGAACTTATAGTTTAGCTTCGAATATCTAGCCACCTAGATCCGAATCAAGTTTTACTTGGTTCAGGTCTTAGGTTTAGCTTCGAATATCCAACCATCTAGATCCGGATCAAGTTTTACTTGGTTCGGATCTTATCGTTTGGCTTCGGATATCCCTCTGAACTAAAAAGGTTTGTTCTTGTAGATTGCACACAATCGACGAACAACCGAGTTACAGAGGCTTCTCGTCTCTCACAGGAAGCTGCAGATGAAGTATACGAGAATGGTGCCCATTTTGCAGAAAACTGGTGAGCTCGCTAATCTTTTACTCTAGATTCTCTACAAAAAAATTATCTTCTTACGATTTTCCCTCTGATTTGTACATACGAGCTAACTTTTCTCCTGCCTTTTGCTCAGCCAAACTTGATAAGTGGAACAAGGTGCTTACTAAACAAGTCGCCAAGCTTGAAGGTAATTTGGATGATTTTACTTCAACGTTTTCTTCCCACATCTTTGTTGCTGTGAAGTATCTCATGACTTTTCCCTTGGCTCAGCCGAATTAAAAGGCCTTGCAGCATCACATCAAGAGTGCATTTCTGTGCCTGATATGATGCTGCACTTTCTTGAACAAGCAGGGGACCACTTGGCAAAGCTGAAGGAGAAGGACGACGAAATATCTCGGCTTCGTGCCGAGGTTGAGTCCTTGAAGAAAACCCATCAGTATGACCAAGAGTTCTCCCGGGTAAAGGATAAACAGATTCTTCAGGTTCAGAAAGGGAAAGAACTCCTCAGCACTACCGAGGCTACTGCCAGTTCTTGCAAGGACGAGCTTGCTCAGCTGGAGAAGAAACAAGTTGGCTAGAAATCTGACCTTGCGAAGATCATTCAGTTCATTCACAGTAAGTTTTCTATCATTTTTTCGAATTGTTATCTATCATTTTTTGCTGAAAGTGTCCTGATCGGTCTTCAGACAACTTTCCGTAGTGTAAAGTTCAGAGCGCTGAATACATGGAGAGTGCTCAGGCTCGCCGAGGTGAAACTCACGACCCAGAGCATGAGTACTCAATGGAGGATTTCTTAATCAGTATTGGTGCTGCCACCAAACCCATGAGGACCTTTGGGAAGGATTTGGTGGATGCGACCATCCGAGTGTTCCATGTACTCTGGCCGAATGAGCTAAAATTAACTCGGTTGGCCGCGCTTGCAGACAAGTTGATGGACTCTGAGACGCAACTCAGCCTCTGGAGAGAATCTGCAGCGCGAGCCGGGGCTGATATGGCACTTACCATAGAAGTTTCATGTTACGAAAATAAAGCTACATTATGAGAGTTCGAGATACAATTCACTTCTCCTAAGTGTAAAATGGACGAAGTAAAGCTATATTCCATGGCCTTTTTTATTCGTCTCCTGACCTGTCTGCCTTATTTTTTTCTTGTGCTTGAGCATCTATAAGATAGTATGCATCATTGTGCAGTGATTTTCTCACAATAAATGGACCCTCCTATGGAGGTGATATTTTATGTATGACGGTCGTACGCTGCATAAGCCGAAGCACCAGATCTCCCTCTCGAAAGACTTAGGGATTCACCTTTTTGCTGTGGTATTGTCTTAGCTTTTGTTGATACATAACGGATCTGTACAAATCCAACTCTCTAGCTTCTTCTAGTAAATCAACATCGTTTTGCCGAGATATCTCATTTACTTCGGCTTTCGTGTATTGGGTGACTCTAGGCGAATCATCCACTATGTCGGCTAGTAATACAGCTTCTTCTCCATATACCAGGAAGAATGACGTATAGCCTCTTGATCGATTCGGAGTTATCCTTAAGCTCCATAACATGGCCGAGAGCTCCTCGATCCAACACCCTGCTGATCTTTGCAGCGGCTCAATGGGTTTTATCCCAGACAATACTAGTCCATTAGCTCTTTCTACTTGCCCGTTCGAAGCGGGATGTGCGACTGATGCAACATCGAGTCTTATCATATTTTCTCGGCAGAATCAAGCAAATGCTCCTTCAGCAAAATTTGTGCCATTATCTGTTATAACGCTATGCGGGTACCCATATATCAAGATAACATCTTTGAGGAATCTTACTACTGTGGGTCCATCACACTTCCTTATAGGTTTCTCCTCAATCCACTTTGTGAATTTATCAACCATGACCAAGATATGGGTCATGCCACCACGAGCCGGCTTAAATGGTCCGACCATATCGAAACGCCATACATCAAATGGCTAAGTGATTGGTATGGTTTTTAACTTGGATGACGGCATATGGCATTTGCTTGCATATATTTGGAAACCATTATACTTCTTCACTAGGTCCTCTGCCTCTCATAGGGCACTAGGCCAATAAAATCCATGTCTGCATATTTTGGCTACTAAGGCCCGAGATGAAGCATGATGCCCACATTCTCCTTGATGAATATCAAGAAAGATCTCTCGGCCTTCTGCCGGATCAACGCACCTTTGCAGAACATTTTTTGTGCTTATTTTGTATTTCTCATAGTTTATTATGGTGTATGCCTTAGCTCTTCTTACGATTTGTCTAGCGAGGACTTCATCACTCGGCAAAACTTCATCTTTTAAGAATATAAAGATTGGTCGTGCACATTCGGGTGTTTCATGTGTCGGGGTACTTATCTCATCAATTTCCATTACATCTGCCAACATAACCTCTGTCGGGTTAATCTAATCAATCCTCGAGTCTTGAAAGGCAGTCTTGGGTTGTGCCGAGTCAGTCCCCGAGTTATTCTGATGAATCCTCCATCTATGTCCATTGGATCAAATTCGGATACCGAACTAGCCGGGATATGAATTGATTCGGATTCAAGCGATGTTATAATTGATGGTTTTCGGAGGTGCTCAAGAGCTATACCGGGTGGGTTGGCTTTCCTGGATGGGACGAGTTTCGACAATACGTCTGCTGCATCATTTTCTGACCTAGGTACATGATGGAATTCACATCCGTCAAAGTACCCGCTTATTTTTTGAACATGGAATCTGTATAATGCCATATTGGCATCCAGTGCATTCCAATTTCCTGATACCTATTGAACTACCAGGTCCGAGTCACCAAAACATTGTATCCTACATATACAAATGTCTTTTGCTACTTTTAAGCCATGGACCAATGCCTCATGTGCGGCTACATTGTTTGATGCAGCAAATTGTATTTGTAACACATATTTTAGCTGATCTTTTTTAGGAGAGGTGAGGACTATGCCGACACCTAGTCCATCTTTTAACTTTGAACCATCAAAGTGCATTTTCCAATAATTCGGATCCGGTAAAGGAGGTTCATATTGCATTTCAGCCGAATCAACAAGAAAGTGGGCCACTTCTTAAGACTTAATTGCGTCTCTTCTATCAAATTGTGGAGCATAAGGGGCTATCTCAATTGCACATTTGGCTATTCGTCCACTCGCATCTTTGTTTCTCATTATCTCGGCAATTGGTGCCTCACATATCACCTTTATAGGGTGTTCCTCAAAGTAATGATTCAGCTTTTTTGGTAATGGGGATAGTTTTGTTTTGAGGATGAGAGTACCCTGCTTAGGTAATATACCGGCCTCTGCACCGACTTAGCTTCCTCGTCGCATTCCATTACCACCACAGCACTCACGACTCGGGTGGTCACTGCTATATAGAGCAACATTGGATCTTTTGATACTGGTGAAGCCAGAATGGGTGCAGAGGCTAGCATTTTCTTTAATTCATGGAATGCATTATCTTCCTATGATGTCGAAGTGAATTTGTCTGACTTTTTCATCAATTTATATAAGGGCAGTGCCTTTTCTCCAAGCCGACATATAAGCCGACTCAAAGATGCCAAGCAACCCATGAACTTTGGGACATCGTTGAGGCACTTCAGAAGCTCCATGCGCTCTATCGCCCAAATTTTTGTAGGATTTTATTCGATACCTCGGCTTGAAACAAGGAAACCGAGTAATTTTTTGGCTGGTACACCAAAGGTACATTTTTCCGGGTTAAGCTTCATTCAGAATCTCCTTAGATTCGCAAATGTTTGCCAGATATCATCTAGTAATGTGTGACTTTCCTTGGTTTTTATTACCACGTCATCAACATATACTTAGAATTTTTTTCCAATTTGATCATGTAAGCATTTTTGCATGCATCTTTGATATGTCGCCCCTGCATTACATAAGACGAATGGCATGATACGGTAGAATAAGCCCCATACGGGGTAATGAATGCAGTCTTTATCTGATCGACCAGATTTAATGGTATCTGGTGGAAACTAGAGTAGGCATCTACAAATAATAGTAACTCACAACCAGCGGTCGAATCAATAACCTGATCTATCCTCGACAAAGGAAATGGATCCTTTGGACATGCTTTGTTCAGGTTGGTGTAGTCGATACACATACGCCACACCACTACTACATTCGGATCATCTTTTTTCTTCTCTACTAGCACCGGATTAGAGATCCAATCCGGTGAAGTACTTCCATAATAAGCCCGACTGCAAGGATCCGAGCTATCTCATCTCCGATTATTTTTCTCCTATCTTCGGTGAAGCGGCAGAGAGGTTGCTTCACCGGCCTTTTATTTGGTCTCACATGTAAATAGTGCTCTGCCAACTCCCTCGGCACAGCTTGCAGATCCTGAGTGGACCATGCAAAGATATCCCAATTCTCATGGAGGAAGTTGACGATCTCGCTTTCCTATTTAGCATTTAGGCCGGCACCAATAGTGACAATGCGCTCTGGGAACTGGTCATCAGTTTGAATCTTCTTTGTGTCCTTAGTCTGCTGAAAACAGACACTGCCATGTGGGTTCGAAAGTGTCGGCATGATCAGCTATGCCGACCGAGCCAAGGTTGCCACTTCTTGAATCCTCCTTTTCCCCTTGCAATCAACAATGACATGGATAGGTTTAACCCAGCCGAGGCACACTCCATCGATCTCCTGTAATCTCTAGTGATGGTGATCACTCCACTAGGTCCTGGCATGTTCATCTTCAAGTAATTGATGTGAGAACTAGCCATGAACTTTGATAATGACGACATTCCCAGCAGTGCATGGTAACATCTCTCCAAATCCACAACCTCGAACTCCAAATTCTCAGTTCTGCAGTTTTCCTTGGGCCGAATAACACATCAATCCGAACTTTGCCAATTGGCTCACAAGATAACCCCGGCACAATGCCATGAAAAGTAGTCTTGGTCGCCTGTAACATGTTCTCTTTGATCCCGAGCATGTGCATTGTGTCCTTGTACAGCATGTTTATGCTGTTGCCATTGTCAATCGAGACCTTAGAGAACTTAACATTGATGTTTGGTCCAATGAATGTTCGATCTAGCACTAGGGCATATGATCCGGGGTTTGGCATGATCTTGGGGTGATCCCTCATACTCTAGGTGATTTACTGATCTGACCAGTTTATGTATCTAGGCACAGTCGATATGACTGCGTTTACTTCCATATGTCGCTTATACATGCTTTTCTTATCCGTCAACTCGGTTGTGAACATGCAGTATGCATGATGATGCTCTCAGTAATCATTTCTGCCCCCTTGACCGGGGTCTCCACAGTTCTCTTGATTCTGATTCGCCACTTGGTGTACTGCTTCCCTCCTATCATGATTCTCATACCTCAGTGGCAGCTGGTTCTCGTATCTCGGCGGTGGAGGAGGCAGAGCCAGTTGCTGTTGTGCATTGCCTACTATGAGCTCTAGTAGGAATTATCAATTGTTTCAGTGATCTCTAGTATCAGCAAGAAAGTATATACACAATTATCAATTGTTTCAGTGATCTCTAGTAGGAATTCTTCTTGTAATATACTTTCTTGCAGATACATCGGGTTTTATATCACTGAAACAATTGAGAATTGTTTCTAGGTACAAGTTTTCTGCAAGATTGCCTAAATTAGCATAGAGTACGAGTGTTAGACTGATGTAAAAACTAAATAATATGTAGCATTTCATGTTGATTTTTCTGGAAATAATGTGTGTAGCATCTCCACGGACTTCTCTTCGAAATAATGTGCAGCACCTTGTGTGTTTTTGTCTCAGAGTAATGTGCATCATCTTTAATATTTTTCTGCAAATAAGCTTATGCCACTCTGCACTCAGCTAACAACTTCCAGTTTCTTGCAGGTATTTTCTAAATTGAAAACAGATTCTTAGGTCCAGCTCAAGTTTTTCCCGTGTTAACCTTATTGATTTTCTCTTCAATGCATGATTCACTATTAGAAGAACTAAGCTAACAAAATTGGTGACCTGTTGTTGGCAGTGCGAATAACCCATGTACTTTATCATGCTACTTGTATGTGTCCCTTTTGCTTATACCATGAAGTGTAATTCAATTTCTTTTAATAATTTTGTGTTTGTCAATTGGATAACTCATTTTTGTTACTATGCCGTGCTTCCCATTGCAATTCCCATGTAATACTTAAACCTTTTAAGTAAGTGTCCTTTATTGAAAAAAAATGTTGTGCTTCCCATTGCAATGCATATGAGTACCCATATGGCTTATACTTATGCACATGAGTGACTTCTAACCAAAATTCTAGTTGGTACATGCAGTTATGTTCTTGTTCTTCTGAGCTGATCATGCTGAGATACTTTTTGGTCAGGTTTGCTTTCTTCTCTCAGCATATTTTATTGGTAGGGTAAGTTTGGTAAATGCCAATATAAATAGTGGAATCATGTCTCTTAAACAATGTTGTTTCATTGGGACATGGGAGTGCTGATTGCTTGGCAATGATGCCGAATTGTTGCTAATACACATATGAATCTGTTCTATATGTATACAATTTTTTTTACTTTTCTATACAGTAGAGTCATTATATTGTCAATACCTTTTGCTTTGCAGGTTGTTTAAAGCAAGCGGACAAAACTCTTCATAGGAATTAACGGTGTGAGTTTAAGTAGAGTGACGATGTTTCAACGGCAGTTTAGCAACAGTAATTCGCCATGGGTCAAATACTTTGACTTGCTGGACTTTGAGCTGTAATTAGTATTTCCACTTTTGAAATGTAAATAGCCATTTTTATCGATCCTTGGTGCTATGCTATCTGTATGACAGCGTAATTACATGTATGATATATTGTATGCATGTTTTCAGATAATATTTTGTTAATTTCTTACCTTTTATGTATTTTAGTTTCCTGAAATTTCTGAATTACTTTATTTTTCTGGAATTTTGCAAATAATTGGGAATCATTTTTATTTGAAATTCTATGGTATGTGTGAAAATACAGAGTAAGCTGTGATAACTTTCTAGTATTATGATCTATTTTTTAATTTATTGTCAAGTTCCCTTCCGTTTCCCTTGTGACCAAATGGCAGAGAGGGTTTTCCCCATGCCGGGAGATCTTCCCCAAGGTGGACGTGGATCCCATGTGCACAAGGAAGTCCTCTCCGAGGGGTTTAGTACCCAGGGTGTTATACCCCTGACAACCAAATGAGCCCTGACTAGTGGCGAGATATCCTGGGGAAGGGCGTGGAGAGGCCCGATTTTCCTTCCCTCGTGGACAACCAAATGATCAGGTGGGCTCACCCAGGGGATATCCGGCCCGCGGTTTACTCGGCCGGGGAAAACGCACGGATCCGCTCAGGATCCCCCGCATCCAAACGAGCCCTCAAGCTCTCTGAAAACCCTGCACCTTGCCCTGAAAACCCTAGCTACTTGTCCCTCACAGCGTTGCCACCCTCCTGTGTATCCCCTAAGGTACTTTCTCCCACGAACTACCAGATCCACCACTAAGAATCGATGGGTTGCGCCACCACCTCAAGCTCCCTCGCGACACGCAGAGCACCAGAATGGAACCACCTTGACCTCTTCTTCCTCCTGACTAAAGAACTCTACCGCGCGAGCTCGGAGCATGGAGCAGCGCAGGCATGTCTGTGTCCATGTCGCCGTCTTCGTCAGCCCGTCCATGTCTCGGCCATGGCCGTTTACCTCACATCCTGGCCGTCTCCATCATCCTCATGCCCCGCCAGTGCCTCCAAAACCCTCTCGGTGAGCTCCTCTGTTGTTTCCCTCCTCCACCTGCCGTGGTTCTCCATCTCCACCCGAGCATGTACCTTCGACCTGGATACGGTATGCCAGCTTACTGGTGAAGGTGCAGCTGCTCTGTCCTGTTAAGTTTCTGCCCACCACGCACACACCCCCGCCTCACTTTCGCGTACCTGAACCCACACGAAAGCCCCTTTCATGCCGCTTCTCAAGCACGCAGTCGTGCCTATGTTGCCAAATCCTCGACTGGGGTTGCTTGGAAAGAGGACACTACTTTTGTTTCAATGAACACAAGCTTAGCTCAGCTCGCTAGCTCTGTGTGTTCCACTACCCAACATATTCTAGGTTCAAATCTCTTCGGTAGCATCAAATGCCTTTGTTTTGTTTTCTATTTTTTTATCCATGCAAATTCCTACTTCATCACTGGTGAAAAACAAGTAGCGCCTCAATCTTGGACAATCGGAAGTGTAGCCTAGTGGCACGACCGCTTTGATTTAATCACAATATTTTTTTGTTTTTGTCTCCAAATTGTTGGTTTAGTTAAACTTTGCTCTCACATTGGACATGAACAGAGAAATAGCTTAGTGGTCACAGGCGACCTGCTATAATTTTTACCAACTCCTTTTTTTTTAATTCCTCACCATAGTTTACCCACTAAAATCATCTGTCGTGTACTTAATGTAAAATATGAACAACAATCTTAAATTCTTGTGGGTCTTGTTAATCTCAAATCCGAACTCTAGTAAAAAGGATATGGTGCCTCTGTCCTATTGATCGGAAGATTGAATCGCATAGCCTCCTATTTATTCCACCCCTTCTATTTTATTTCTGGTTACCAATCTGTTAAATACATATCTTCTAATCCATGGCTCATTTGATAAAAATCACATATCAATTTTGGTCAAACAATTCAAGGAATCTTAATGTGCACCATCTATATGCAATTTTTTGGGTCAAATTTATCCTGCGGTATAATTAAGTTCACCTAACAACTAATTGTGGAATGTGTGGAATTAATATAAATATTATCCCTATTCCATTTAATTTTGTGTACATCATGTTATGCTATGTTTCCATGCTAATAACATCTAATATTGATGGTTATAAAAATAACTTGAATCATATCTTAATTGTTAGGATTCTGATTCTTCTTAATATTTTTAAGTTGCATCACACCTCGCCATGTCATGCATCGTATCATGATCATGCTAGTTCTTTTGCATTAGTTGTAATTGTTGCATCGTTTGTCCCTTTTAGTGTTTTTCTTTTTCCCGGATAGGACGATGAGATGTTACGAGCTTCAACAAGTTCTTCGGATATATCTTCAACAATGTTTACCAGGCGAGCATTCTCTCCCTTTAAACCTAATTTGCATTTATAGAATTTAATTCCTCCTATTGATCTATTGCTATCCGTGTTGTGATGATTTAGTTTCCGTGCACCATTTATATTCCTTGCAACCTCTATATTTCCTTGGACACCTCCTTTTACCTGTTGTTTGGTAGTCAGTCGTCCTTGCGAGTCATAGTTGCTTGCTCAGGTGTCTCTTTGCGTCGTCGATGTTCCACCATTGTTAAGGGTTGGCACATGCTTAATGGTGGAGATGATCATGGATTTAATTACAACTTGTTAAATTAAATGTTGGGAGTAGATATAATTAATGCAGAGGCACAGGAGGATAATAGTTGAGATCTGGTTATTATTCCGTGCCCTGTGTCCATCTAGGACCCGAGTTGCTGACACCTGTTCCGAGACTGAGCGCGCTAACCACATGTGGGGTGTATGGGCACCTCTATAGGCTTATTACCTGATTTTAAAGTACTATGCTGGGGGACACAAACTAGTTTGGGGTTTTAATGCCATGTTATGCCATGATTATTATTTGTTGCTCGATGAGCATTTAATACTGTACTATTTAGTATGTGGGTCGTTATGTTGATTATTATACCTATGACCTCTGATCTCTTGGCTGATCTTGCAACCTTTGAGTCCGTCTTAGGAGCTTGGACGACTTTGTTACGGGTAGCTTAGTTGGATGGCCACCAGATACTTGCTTTGGGTCTGGGAACACGTCGTGTCCGAGGCCTCGCCGTCATACCGATGGGTGTATGATAATTGATCTGGCAACAAGGGTTGAATTCCATGTGGAAACTTTGGTGTAGCCCTGCAGGGTTAAATATTTTTGGAAAGCCATGTCTGTGGTTAGGGTTAAATCTTTATAAAGGTAAAGGTCCCTGTGATTGCAATGCTAGTCCCTGGATCAATTGCTAGCATCCACAGTTTAAGATGAAGTACACAGAAACAAAGGTCATTATTACATCGTCATTCCAGAGATAATATAGTCTTTTACAACTCCATAGCCATAGGATAGTAAAAAGTTTAACTTAACCATATAAATAAAAGTCTTCAACTTTATGTGCCACAGGCAAGCATGTTGAGTGTAGACTCATAACCCTAATCCTCATCAGAGTAACCTGCAACATCACAAGTTACAGCCACAGTGGGTCAATACATTGGAATAGTATTGGCAAATGATACCTTAGTAGAATAATACTACCTCCGTTTCAAGGCTTAAGGCGCACACGCTTTTCAAAGCAAAGTTTGACCAAAAGAATTGAGCAACAAAATCTTAATTATATTGTACATAATTAGTACCGTTGGATTCGTATTAAAAAATACTTTCCAGTGATACTAGTTTTATACCAAAACTCTTTACGTATTTAGAGTAATTCTTGGTCAAAGAAAAAACACGCAAAACGAGGACGCCTTAAGACCTGAAATGGAGGGAATAGTAACTAGCTTCTACAGGAATTTGGCTAAGTGTAGCTTAGGCTTGCTTTGCTCAAAATAGGTTTTACCTATCAGTTGAAAACACTAAGTTTTTATTTGGCAAAAACTCCCAAGAAACCACCAATAGACATTGGTAAACCTCGCCCTTGTTCAACCACAAGTTTTAACTTAGAAATTGGGATGAGGAGATTCTTAATATCTTCCATGTCTTGATGCTCAAATTGTCCATTACCGGGGACACGGCTAAGTACTTAGTTTCTTCCTTCTGCAGAGGTGGTGCACTTTCCCCACAAGACTTGATTTTCACCAAGACAGGACCTTTCAAAAGCCTTCCCTTAGACCAAATGGACGCGTTCCAAACCTATCACCCACTACCACCAACTGTCCAAATGGCTAAGTTATTGCAACCTATATGATTCAAGCAAAGCCCATAATGCCATGTGGTTGCACTAGAAGCTTCTTAACATATGGAATCTCAAATCCCTTTGTTCCTGGGTGGCAATCCACAAGTGAGATACACAGGGTAGACCATTGGAAAATGGGCCCTGGTAACCACTCAACCAAAACCCACCAAGCAATTACCATTCCACCCAGTTGTTTCATTCACTTAGTTGTTTTATTAAGCAAAACATAAGTCCAAGACTTAGAAATATTTTCCATAGCATGTGTATATAAACCACCCTTGGTTGCTACTAGCTAGGCTAAGCATGGGAATTGCAAGTATCTTAACTTAGAGAAAATTCTAATAATTCTACAACTACTAGGATTTCCCAAGCATAGCATATAGATACTTAGCAAAAATTATCATGCAAGTCCTATACAAAATATTTCTAATGCATAGTCAAAATACTGGGACAAAAGTATGAAGCACCACTTTCCTTGGTAGTTGGGGGAGAAACACCAATCCTCATAGACACAATCACCACTAGCACCAAAATCTACACATAAAATGATAGCACCAATTTCACATATCAAAATAGACAAGCAAAAATATATGAATGCATGCAAATGCCATGTGATGATTTTTATAAACAAAAAAGACAACTGAAACATTACTGGTCAACAAACTAAAGATTTATACTTTATTTGGCCTTTAAAATATTTTCCAAATAATTTTTATACACAAAATAAGCCTACAAATGTCTCTGCAAAAACAACTAATTTTACAAAATCAATTCATTAAAAAAAGTACATGGTTGGATAGAATTCTTCTTCCTGATTCCATTGATATAAAATTTGCAAAATTTGGACGTGTGGATCAAAAGTTATGAATTTTGTAAGTTTGAACATCTAATAGAAATGATTCTGTTTTTAAATCAAACTACAGGCCATGCGTCATGTTCTGATTCACTGATACCGATTATCATGGATCGATCGATAAGGGCCGTTGGATTTAAGTGATAGTGCACGGCCAGATCTGCTCATACCGGTTCGTTTAAGTGATCTAATCTGAAGCGTTAGATCTAGATCCAACGCTGCTGAGCGCACGACCAAAGAAGGGCGGCGCTAGCGACGGCGATGCGGCGGAGGCGCTACTGGCGGTGGTGGAACGGTGATTCTAGCGAGGCCTAGGGTGGTTATGATGCTTGTCATACTCGTACGCGCACGAGGGAGCTCAACGTGGTCGCGGTTGGGCAGGGGGCATGCTGTAGCGGGGCTTAGAGCTCGTCGGAGTTGCCGGCGGCGTCGGGTCCTTGCAGACGAGGTCGTTGTCGAGGTTCTGGGTCATCCTAGCACAAGCCAGAGGTATCAGTAGCTGCGCAAGGACAAGACGAACCTGGTCGTATGCAAGCGAGGTCAAAGGGCGCTCAGTAATTACCGTAATCGATCGCCGGAGTTGAGCGGCGGCTCTGTCGCTTGCAGGCGTGAACGTGGACGGCAGCCTGCGTCATGTGCGGACAAACGAACGATGTCAGAGGATGCACAAGGTCACAAGGAACACGCCCGTATGAACTAGAAGGATAGGGTGATCAGGCTCACCGGAATTTCGTCGTCGGAGTTCGTCGGTTCTGCGGCGGTGTTCTGTGAAATATGGGCAACCTGGTGGCGGAGTGAGGGTGCTGAGTGAGGGGAAATGATCGCAGAGGGGTGGGGGGTAAGTAGCCGGAGTAGGGGCGAGAATCAAGTGCTGCATAAATGGAATTTAAATGCATTTGCGTCGGGGAGGAAACGGCCGCGGCGAGCAGGTCTTCGGCACGACATTGACGACGAGGTTGACGTGGCTGGTGGGTCTGAGGTGTTAGTGAGGGGGTGTGTGCGGGCTGGGTGAGAAACAGAGGGAGAGGGGAAAACCCGGGTGGGCTGGCTACTGGGCTAGGTCTGCTGCTGGGCCGAATAAGTGGTGCCGGCCCTTTCTGTTTTCTTTTATACTTTTCCATTTCTATTTTGATTTTCTGAATTCATTTTCAAATGCTTTTCATATGGGTTTGAATTCAAACTTGTTCTGAATTTTTATAAAGTGGACCATACACATATTTTACTACAGAACAATGTTGTTCACTCAAAAGTACATTGGTCCATTGGATTTTAGAAATAAACCATGCTTTAATTTATTCATTTATATTAGGCATATGAATGGTTTTAAATTCATATTTTGTTTTGAAAACTTTGACCAAGCTTTGGAAATACAAATCAAACCTATGTTCAAATCTTTTCAGGTTAAAACAAGTTTTCTCATATTAGAGAGTAGCAATAAGGCCATTGCCTTGCTTACATAAAATAATAGACAACAAATGCTTCTGTTTTTGAAATCTTATTTGAAAATGATCCTAAAATGATGATGAATGCATGAATGATATGCAAACTTTGAAATCATGATTTTTGGGATGTTACAAATCTAACCCCCTTAAGGTGAATCTCGCCCTCGAGATTCGGATTGGCTAGCAAATAGGTGAGGGTGGTCTTTCCGAAGATCATCTTATCTTTCCCATGTTGCTTCTTCCTCGAAATGATGGTTCCACTGAACTTTGCAGAATTTGATAGTCTTTGTCCGAGTTACTCTTTCTGCAGTCTCGAGAATCTTGATAGGTTTTTCTTCATAACTCCAAATCTCTTCACTCCACGAAGTGGTGATACTCTAAGGTATGCTCTATCACCCACCTCATAGGTGACTTCTCTATGCTTTGGATCTGCGTAGCTCTTTTGTCGGGACTGTGCTATCTTCAATCTGTCTTTTACTAACTTGACTTTCTCTTCAGCTTTCTTGATTAGTTCTAGCCCGAACAAGTTTCTTTCTCCAACACCATTCCATAGCAATGGTGTAGTACACTTTCTCCCATAGAGAAACTCAAACAGTGCCATCTCAATACTGGCTTGATAGCTGTTGTTATAAGAGAATTCTACGTAAGGCAGACTTTCATCCCAACTAGCTCCATAGTCTAGGGCACATGCCCTCAACATATCCTCTAAGATCTGGTTGGTCATTTCTGTCTGTCCATCAGTCTAGGGATGAAAAGCAGTACTGAATTCCAATCTCGTTCCCAATGACTCATGTAGTTGCCTCCAAAAATAGGAAGTGAATTGAGTTCCCCTATCAGACACAATACTCTTGGGTACTCCATACAGACACACAATCCTATTCATATAGATCCTGGCTAACTTAGCACTTGTATAGGTTGTCTTCGCGGGTATGAAATGAGCCACTTTAGTTAGGCGATCCACTACGACCCAAATAGAATCATATCCCGATCTAGTCCTTGGCAGTCCAGTGATTAAATCCATGCCAATCTTGTCCCACTTACAATCAGGGATAGGTAGTGGTTGTAACAATCCTGCTGGTTTCTGATGTTCCGCTTTCACTCTACTACATACATCACACAAAGCAATATGTTCGGCGATGTCCTTCTTGAGATTATTCCACCAAAATCTTTCCTTCACATCCATGTACATTTTGGTGTTACCCGGATGAATGGAATATGGTGAGTTGTGTGCTTCTTGTAAAATCAGTTTCCGAAGCTCCGGATCTTGCGGAACGCAGATACGTTTTCCATACCATAAGGTATCATGTTCGTCTTCATGGAATCCTTTGGCTTTTACCTTACCAATATTTTCCTTAATCTCTTCTATTTCCTTGTCCCTCTTTTGGGCTTCCTTGATCTTGTCCAACAAGGTGGGTTGAACATCCAATGACATGAGATGTCCTTCAGGCACAATCTCCAATCTGAGATCTTTGAATTGGGCACACAGATCATCTGTCAATTCTCCCTTTGTAAGGCCATTCACATAGACCTTACGGCTTAATGCACCCGCTACAACATTTGCTTTACCAAGGTGGTATTGCAAACTCAAGTCATAGTCCTTGATGATTTCTAGCCATCTTCTTTATCTCATTGTAAGATCCCTCCTTTGTAAAGGAAAAGGATCCCTGTGATTGCAATGCTAGTCCCTGGATCATTGCTAGCATCCACAGTTTAAGATGAAGTACACAGATACAAAGGTCAATTATTACATCCATTCCAGAGATAAAACATAGTCTTTTACAACTCAAGGCCACAGGCCTAATACAAGAGTTTTGGAATAAGTAAATAAACATAAGTCTTCATCTTCATGTGCCACAGGCAAGCATGTTGAGTGTAGACTCATGACACCTAATCATCATCGGAGTAACCTGCAACATCACAAGTTACAGCCACAGTGGGTCAATACTTTGGAATAGTATTGGCAAGTGATACCTTAGTAAATTTTAAGTGGTCTATATTACTATATGCATTTTGGCTAAGTGTAGCTTGGCTTGCTTTGCTCAAAATAGGTTTTTCCTATTAGTTGAAATCACTAAGTTTTTCTTTGTCAAAACATTTCCCAAGAAACCACCAATAGACATTGGGGTCCTTTACCCTTGTTCACCCACAAATTTTTACTTAGAAGTTGGAGTGATGAGATTCTTGATAGCTTCCATGTCTTGATGCTCAAGTTGTCCATTTCCATGGACTTGGCTAAGTACTTAGATTTTCCATCTGCAGAGGCTGTGCACTTTCCCCACCAGACTTGGTTTCCCAAGGCAGGACCTTTCAGAAGCCTTCCCTTAGCCAAATGGACGCGTTCCAACCTATCATCCCACTACCACCAACTGTCCAAATGACTAAGTTCTAGCAACCTATATGATCAAGGCAGAGCCCATATTGCCAAGTGGCTGCACTGTAAGCTTCTCAACACTTGGCCTCCAAAATCCCTTTGTGCCTGGGTGGCATACCACAAGTGAGATACACAAGGTAAACCATGTCCATGGGCCTTGTGTAACCACTCAACCAAAGACCACCATTCAAGTCCCATTCCACCCAGGAGGTTCATTGACTTAGTTGTTTTATTAAGAAAAACTTAAGTCCAAAGACTTAGAAATATTTTCATCATAGCATGTAGATACTTTACCAACCCTTGTTTGCTACTAGCTAGGCTAAGCATGGCATAGTAACTTAACTTAGGAAATTTCCTAGCAATTATACTACTACCTAGGATTTCCCAACATAGCATTTGGTAAAAAGCAACATGCAAGACTTAGCAAAATATTTCTAATGCTTATACAAAATATAGGGATGAAAATATTCATGAAGTACCACTTGCCTTGGTAATGGGGAGAGTAGCACTCTTCACAATCACAGTCACTAGCACCAAAGTCTACACAAAAATGGTAGTACACATTTTACACATAATTCATATACAAACATAAATATATGCATGAATGCAAAAGAAAATTCTAAGTGATGATTTTGAAACCCAACCATGCAAGTGCATAGCATTGATCTATAAACAAGACAAAAACTTGCTAAACCAAGTTTATTTTACACTTAAACAATTTTCCAAACATATTCTACACTCAAAATAGCCTTAAACAAGTTACTGCAATTAAAGTCATTTTAACAGAAACTTTTTACTAAACACATTGCAGATTCAGAAAGGGCTTGTCTCCCTGATTCCAACGGTATAAAATTTGCAAAAATCTAACGTGGGAATCAAAAGTTATAGCTATTTCAATTTTGGATCAAAATCTGATTTCAAATCTGTTTTTGAATCTAACCCTAGCCACGTGTCTTAACCCTACTGGCGCGTACCGGTTCGGGCGGATCGAGCTCTGCGGGCCATAGGATCTAAGTTAGATCTGGCGGCTCAGATGCGCGCTTACCTCTTCGCTTAAGTTCTAATCTCAGCCGCAGGATCTGCATCTAACGCTCGTAATCGCTTTGACCAAATACAAGCGGCGCTAGCGGCGGCGACTGGCGGCGGCGCGTCTGACAGCGGCGGCGCTGGCGTTCTAGGTCGTGCGAGTGTGGGGGAAGTGGCTTACCAGAACCGCAGGAGGATGCTGATGCTCAAGGTGGCGTTGGCTCGGGAAGGGGCGCACGGGCACGGTCACTAGGGCTCGTCGGAGTTGCGGGCGGCGTCTGTCGCTTGCAGTCGAGGTTGTTGCCGAGGTTTGGCGTCGCCCTAGCACGAACCAGAGGGATCAGGAGATGCACAAGACGCAGGCGAACACTCTCGTATGAAAGAGGGGGCAAGGGGCGCTCAGGTTTTACCTCAATTGGTCGCCGGAGTCTAGCGGCGACGCAGGTGGTTGCGGGCACGAACGGGGATGACGGCCTGGTTCACAAGAATGCACACGGAGGGTATCAGGGGGTGCGCGAGATCAAGCTGGTTGCAATGGTTTGAACGAGAGAGAGGGGGCGGTCGAGGCTCACCGGAATTAGTCGCCGGAGTCGTCGGTACTGCGGGGCTTCGAGGGCAAATGCGCGCAGCCTGGTGGCGGAGTGAGCGAGGAGAGTGGGGGGAAATGACCGCGGCGGGGTGTGGTTTATATAGGCTCAAGCGCGACAGGAAACGCTTGCGGCATCAAGGCTAATTACGCCGCGCCATTACCGGCATTGACAGCAGCGACGACGTGGTCTGCGGGCGCGTTTTGGGGAAGACGAGGGTGATGTGGAGAGGGCCCGCTCGTCAGCGAAACGCGCAGAGAGAAGGTGGGGTCTGGTTGTCAGCGACTGCTTGGGTGCGCTTGCGCGTGTGAGAGAGAGAGGAAGGCCGGGTGGGCTAGTTGGGACAGTTCTGTTGCTGGGCTAGAATAGTGGCGCCTGGCCCTTTTCTTTTCTTTTGTCCTTTTCTTTTTCTGTTTTGATTTTTAGAAATGATTTTCAAATGAATTCAAACTCCTTTTGAATTCAAATCTTTCTGGGGTTTTTGCAGTGTGCAAAAGTCTCAAATATAGGCCTAAAGCCATGTGGCTACTTTGCAAAGGCTTGGTCACTCTTGGAGAAACAAAATATCAGGAGCTTGGCACAAGATTTGCAAATGTTTGAAAAATGGTTTTTGAACCATTTCCATTTTGTAAAACTTGGTTTAAATTTTCACACTCAATCCATTCAA
Source organism: Avena sativa (assembly GCA_916181665.1). Taxonomy (NCBI): domain Eukaryota; kingdom Viridiplantae; phylum Streptophyta; class Magnoliopsida; order Poales; family Poaceae; genus Avena; species Avena sativa. The sequence continues at coordinate 260,507,009 of OV702281.1, forward strand.
CAAAGGAGACAAGCAATCTAGGTTTAAAACATTCAAACTCTCAAATGGGGATGGCCATTTGATTTTTGCTTGCTCACATAAACTGATAGCACTATGTGCTTTGTTTTTCTGAAATGAGTTTTGAAATTGACCTCAATTCTATATTCATGCATGAATGAAATGCAAACTTTGAAATCATGATTTTAGGGATGTTACACTCATGTTGATTTCTTTCTGAGTGAAGATATACTTCAAACTTTTGTGATCTGTGAACACTTCACATCGCTTTCCCAAAAGATAATGTCTCCATGTTTTGAGTGCATGCACAACAGAGGCTAACTCTAAATCATGAGTAGGATAGTTCACTTCATGAGTTTTGAGTTGTCTCGAGGCATAAGCCACAACTTTCCCTTCTTGCATCAGAACTTCACCTAATCCTTGATGAGATGCATCACAATACACTTGGAAATCCTTCTCCAAGTCTGGCAGACATAAGACTGGTGTTGTCACTAGTCTCTTCTTCAACTCTTGGAAACTGAGTTCACATCCTTCAGTCCAATCAAACTTCTTGTCTTTCTTAAGTAACTCCTTCATTGGCTTACCTACCTTGGAGAAATTATCAATGAATCTTCTATAGTATCCTGCCAAACCAAGGAAACTACGAACTTCTTTCACTGACTTAGGAGATTCCCATTCAGTTACAGCTGACACTTTTGCGGGATCAACTACTACACCATCTCCTGACACAATGTGTCCAAGAAATCCAACTTCATTCAACCAGAATTCACACTTGCTGAATTTGGCATACAGATTATGCTCTCTAAGCTTCTCAAGTATCAAACGCAAATGTCCTTCATGCTCTTCATTGCTCTCGGAGTAGATCAAAATGTCATCAATGAAAACGACAACAAACTTGTCAAGAAACTCCATGAACACCTTGTTCATCATATTCATGAAGTAAGCTGGTGCATTGGTCAAACCAAATGGCATCAGGTGTATTCATACAATCCATACCTAGTGGTGAAAGCAGTCTTAGGTATGTCTTGTTCCCTTATCTTAAGCTGAAAATAACCTGACCGGAGATCAATCTTTGAGAACACACGGGCTCCTTCTAACTGATCAAACAAGTCATTGATTCTGGGCAAAGGATATTTGTTCTTGATAGTCACCTCATTGAGTGAACCATAATTTATGCGTAACCTTTGAATTCTATCTTTCTTTTCAACAAACAAGATTGGTGCTCCCCAAGATGAAGAACTTGGTTGAATAAATCCTTTCTGCAACTGCTCTCCAAGTTGTTTCTTGAGTTCCTTCAACTCATCAACTGACATTTTGTAAGGTCTCTTTGCTATTGGTCCAGATCCTGGCAGCAAGTCAATCAGAAACTCCACATCTCTATCTGGTGGCATTCCCGGCAATTCTTCCGGAAACACATCTGGATATTCTCTCACAATTAGCACACTGTCTATGCTAACCCCCTTAAGGGAATTTAGCTTACTCCCTTTTGACTCAAAGTTAGTCTTGAATCTAATCCTTTTATTATCCGAAGTTGTGAGTGTGACAGTATGATTGGCACAATCTAGCACTCCCTTGTACTTAGTCATCCAATCCATTCCCAAAATGACATCCAATCCTTGGGAATTTAGGATTATCAAATTAACGGGAAACTTATACTTCCCAAATTCTATGACTAGATCATGACATCCTGAGTTCAAAAATTTCTCCACCAGGAGAACTTACTTTTATAGGACACCCAATAGTTTCAACTAGAAGTCCATTTCTATCAACAAATGCTCTTGATATGAATGAATGCGATGCGCCAATATCAAAAAGAACAAGTGCTGGAACAAAATTGAGTTTGAACTTACCATCCACACCATCAGGTTCCTCATATATCTCTTCCACATTGATGTAGTTCACTTGTCCCTTCTGGAAAGGGTTGGGCTTGGTGGTTCCTTCAACCTTCTTCTCTGGGCACTCATTAGCATAGTGCCCCATCTTATTACACTTGAAGCATTCAACCTGACTGATATCTCTCTTTGCAGGTTGCCTTCCACTTCCATTTCCACCTCCACTGTGGTGACTCTTGTGTCCACTCTTGTGGTTCTTGTACTTGTCATTATCATGACTATGGTGATGCTTGTTGTCATGATGGCGGTTGTGGCTATGGTGGTTGTTGTACTTTCCATTTTTGTCGGATCCAGAACTCCCACTATCATCATGATGGGAACACTTGTGAGACGATCCTGAGCTGTGCTTATCAAAGCTGTGTTTTCTCTTCCTGCTCTCAACCTGTTTCATCTTGTTCTCCAAGATGGCATCTTTGTCACAAAGTGATTGGTAGGTTGGGACATAGGCAATAGACAGTTGCAGATTCAGTTCATCATTCAGTCCTTCGAGGAATTTCTCCTTCCTCTTGGCATCTGTATCAACTTCATCTGGTGCATAACACGCCACATTGTTGAACTCCTCAATGTACTCGGCCATGTTGCGGTGACACTGTTTCAGGTTGTGGAACTCCTTCTTCAAATTCATCACTCCGGATGAGATGTGAGTTGTACGGAATACATCTTCAAAGATAGCTCAAGTCACGTCCTCAATGGGAGTGGTGATCTGAAAGTTGTCCCACCAGGTTGCTGCTGGCCCTTCCAGTAGATGTGCTACAAACCTGACCTTCTCTTCGTCGGTGCAGCCGACAGTCACTAAATCCTTGTTCACTGAAAGTAGCCAATCATTGGCCACCATTGGATTAGTGGTTCCTGAGAACTTTGCAGGCCTCAGTCTTAGAAATCTGGTGAGCATGTCAAATCCTGGCGGATTATTCTGGTTGTTGTTGTTGTTGTTATTGTTGTTGTTATTATTATGATTCTGGTTCTGCATGAAAGTGGTCATCATCTGCATCAGTTGTGCCTGTGATGTCATCAACTGTTGCATCTCGGGAGTGACATTGTTGTTGTTGTTGTTTGGGTTGGGGTTGGCACGTCGAGGAGTCATCTGTGGTTTTCATAAGGATAAGAATGAGATACACATGGATGCTTAACATGCACAATACATCACATACTCAATCACAATAACCAAACATAAAAATAACATAGAGTTTGAACGACATAAACAAGTTTGGAAATGCAAACATACCATAGCAATCCACCCACATGTTGGATGGTCATTGCGACTCAATAATCAAAAGTACGGTAGATGAGAGATAAACAAGTAGTCTACACTACTCCTCCGCATCAATCTCCACATCAACAAGGGTAAGACCTGCATTCTCCATAGCGGTCTTGTACTCCTCAACACTAGTAGTCAAGGCCTCTATCTTGGCCCTAAGAGCCCTCTTCTGTGAGCGAAGCCTCTCGATCACTCCCTGCTGATGCTCAAGCTCGAAGTCCTTGGCCTCTAGCTCTTCCTTCATCTCCCGGATCTTCTTGTCCCTGTCTTGGACTCTTTTCTCCTGGCTCTTGAATTTCTTGTCCTGGCTTTCAAACTTGGCCTCCATTTCCTTGAATATCTCGTCTTGCTCCGCGAAGAGCTTGTACTTCTCATGTAGCTGAACCTAGAGCTCGTCATTGCTAAGCATGACGTTGGTCCTATCAGTATCTAGGTGTCTAATAAAACCCTCTAGGTCCTGTAGGTACAAACGAATCGGCTCCATCGTCTCTCTAGTAGCATCCTCGTACTCCGTAGCTTCACCCTCCTCATTGCGTCTCCCGAAGGGGTGAAAGTAAAGACCTCTAAGCTCTGTGGAGTGTCTCCCTACCAGGCGCCCAAGTAACTCCTGCATGACCACATCTAGTCCTTTCTCCTTGTCATCATGCATCAGCTTGAAAGTGATGGTCTCTGTGGTTGGCTCTGTCTGGCTTCCTAGCTGAGTGACTCTGAAGCCCCAAAGGTCCTTCCTCTCAAACTTGGTGAGTGGAAGTGTCATGATGCTAGGTAGTGGAAGGTTGAGCACATTAGTGAGCTCAATGAGACGAGTACCAAAACGAGTTCCCTTGAACTCCTCGGCCATGTTGATAATAACATTAGGCATCTATTTTTATAAGATAGAGAAAAGTTAGAATCAACGTCAAATAGAGAAAAATCACAAGACAAAAATATCACAAGCATATCTTTTGCAACAAACACACAAGTCATGGCATACCCAAATCCATTACAAGCATCAAAGGTTCAACATAACTTAGACAATTTTTTGAAGTAAAACGATAAGTGTGGTGGTCCAACTAACGAAATACGTTACAACTCTCACTCACTAGAAAAAATAGCTATCAGGGCATCCTTAGTAGCCATCTATCTATCTTGTTCACAAGACTCCCATATGAAATCTATGATGTCTTCCCTTAGCTATTGGTTGGTAGCCTCTAACTCTTGGGTATGGTTCTTTTCTTCTCTAAGGTCATTTTGTGTGTTGAGCATTCTGCACTTAAGTCTATCACCAAGCTCCTTGATAGCATTCCAAGATGCATTTCTTGCAGAGTCAAAGAATGTTGTGTGCATTTCTGAGTTGGTGACCATGCATAATCCTGACTCCTTGTGGTTGTCTTCCTTGTTTTTGTACAAGTGAAGTTGCACCCACCAATACTCCTCTCCTTCATCAATCACAAGGAATCCTTTGTACACAGCTGCACCATATATCCCCATGGTAACCATAAGGTTCTTGAGGGCCTTGGGAAATTCAGTCTCACACTCCAAAGTCATGGTCATGAGTGGTCCCTTCCTTACGGCTTCGTTGATGGAGTTCATCTACAAATAGAGATGAGAAAGAAGATTAGAAAAGTTTACGAGAAGAAAAAGACAAGTGTGGAAATTTTTCAAAGTGTTGAATTTTTTTTCCTTAGTGGTTTCTAATCCAATCCTAGGGTCATAATCCTACAGGCAACACAATGCTCTGATACCATCTGTAAGACCCCACCTTTATAAAGGTAAAGATCCTTGTGATTGCAATTCTAGTCCCTGGATCAATTGCTAGTATCCATAGTTTAAGATGAAGTACACAGAAACAAAGGTCATTATTACATCGTCATTCCAGAGATAACATAGTATTTTACAACTCCATAGCCATAGGCTAGTACAAGAGTTTAACTTAACAATATAAATAAAATTCTTCATCTTCATGTGCCACAGGCAAGCATGTTGAGTGTAGACTCATAACCCTAATCCTCATCAGAGTAAACTTCAACATCACAAGTTACAGCCAAAGTGGGTCAATACATAGTATTGGCAAGTGATACCTTAGTAGAATAATAGTAACTAGCTTCTACATGGATTTGGCTGAGTGTAGCTTAGGCTTGATTTGCTCAAAATAGGTTTTACCTATCAGTTGAAAACACTAAGTTTTTATTTGGCAAAAACTCCCAAGGAACCACCAATAGACATTGGTAAACCTCGCCCTTGTTCAACCACAAGTTTTAACTTAGAAATTGGTACGAGGAGATTCTTGATAGCTTCCATGTCTTGATGCTCAAATTGTCCATTACCGGGGACACGGCTAAGTACTTAGTTTCTTCCTTCTGCAGAGGTGGTGCACTTTCCCCACAAGACTTGATTTTCACCAAGACAGGACCTTTCAGAAGCCTTCCCTTACACCAAATGGGCGTGTTCCGAACCTATCACCCACTACCACCAACTGTCCAAATGGCTAAGTTATTGCAACCGATATGATTCAAGCAGAGCCCATAATGCCATGTGGTTGCACTAGAAGCTTCTGAACATATGGCATCTCAAATCCCTTTGTTCCTGGGTGGCAATCCACAAGTGAGATACACAGGGTAGACCATTGGAAAATGGGCCCCGGTAACCACTCAACCAAAACCCACCAAGCAATTACAATTCCACCCAGATGTTTCATTCACTTAGTTGTTTTATTAAGCAAAACATAAGTCCAAGACTTAGAAATATTTTCCATAGCATGTGTATATAAACCACCCTTGGTTGCTACTAGCTAGGCTAATCATGGGAATTGCAAGTATCTTAACTTAGAGAAAATTCTAATAATTCTACAACTACTAGGATTTCCCAAGCATAGCATATACATACTTAGCAAAAATTATCATGCAAGTCCTATACAAAATATTTCTAATGCATAGTAAAAATATTGGGACAAAAGTATGAAGCACCACTTTCCTTGGTAGTTGTGGGAGAAACAACAATCCTCACAGTCACAATCACCACTAGCACCAAAATCTACACATAAAATAATAGCACCAAATTCACATATCAAAATAGACAAGCAAAAATATATGAATGCATGCAAATGCCATGTGATGATTTTTCCAAACCAAAAAAGACAAGTAAAACAGTACTGATCAATAAACTAAACATTTATACATCAAATAAACTTTATTTGGCCTTTAAAATATTTTCCAAATAATTTTTATACACAAAATAAGGCTACAAATGTCTCTGCAAAAACAACTAATTTTACAAAATCAATTCATTAAACAAAGTACATGGTTGGATATAATTCTTCTTCCTGATTCCATTGATATAAAATTTGCAAAATTTGGACATGTGGATCAAAAGTTATGAATTTTGCAAGTTTGAACATCTAATAGAAATGATTATGTTTTTAAATCAAACTACAGGCCACGTGTCATGTTCTGATTCGCTGATACCGATTCGCATGGATCGATCGATGAGGGCCGTTGGATTTAAGTGACTGTGCACGGCCAGATCTGCTCGTACCAGTTCATTTAAGTGATCTAATCTGAAACGTTAGATCTAGATCCAACGCTGCTGAGCACACGACCAAAGATGGGCGACGCTAGCGATGGCGATGTGGCAGCGGCGCTACTGGCGGTGGTGGAATGGCGATTCTAGCGAGGCCTGGGGGTGGTGATGATGCTTACCAGACTCTCACGCGCACGAGGGAGCTCAACGTGGTCGCTGTTGGGCAGGGGGCGTGCTGTAGCGGGGCTTAGAGCTCGTCGGAGTTGCTGGCGGCGTTGGGTCCTTGTAGACGAGGTCGTTGACGAGGTTTTGGGTCATCCTAGCACAAGCCATAGGTATCAGTATCTCCGCAAGGACAAGGCGAACCTGGTCATATGCAAGCAAGGTCAAGGGGCGCTCAGTAATTACCGTAATCGATCGCCGGAGTTGAGCGGCGGCTCTATCGCTTGCAGGCGTGAACGGAGATGACAGCCTGGGTCATGTGCGGACAAACGAACAATGTCAGAGGATGCACAAGGTCACAAGGAACACGCTCGTATGAACTAGAAGGATAGGGGCAGTCAGGCTCAGCGGAATTTCGTCGTCGGAGTTCGTCGGTTCTGCGGCGGTGTTCTGCGAAATATGGGCAGAGTGGGGGTGCTGAGTGAGGGGAAATGGTCGCAGAGGGGTGGGGGTTAAGTAGCCTGAGCAGGGGAGAGAATCACATGCTGCATCAATGGAATTTAAGTGCATTTGCGTCGGGGAGGAAACGGCCGCGACGAGCAGGTCTTCGGCTCGAGATTGACGACGAGGTTGACGTGGCTGGTGGGTCCGAGGTGTCAGTGAGGGGGTGTGTGCGGGCTGGGTGAGAAACATAGGGAGAGGGGAAAACCCGGGTGGGCTGGCTACTGGTCTAGGTCTGCTGCTGGGCCGAATAAGTGGCGCCGGCCCTTTCTGTTTTCTTTTATTCTTTTCCATTTCTATTTTGATTTTCTGAATTCATTTTCAAATGCTTTTCATATGGGTTTGAATTCAAACTTGTTCTGAATTTTTGTAAAGTGGACCATACACATATTTGACTCCAGAACAATGTTATTCACTCAAAAGTACATTGGTCACTGGATTTTAGAAATAAACCATGCTTTAATTTATTCATTTATATTAGGCATATGAATGGTTTTGAATTCATATTTTGTTTTGAAAACTTTGACCAAGCTTTGGAAATATAAATCAAACCTATGTTCAAATATTTTCTGGTTAGGGAGAGGGGAAAACCGGGTGGGCTGGCTACTAGGCTAGGTCTGCTGCTGGGCCGAATAAGTGGCGCCAGCCCTTTCTGTTTTCTTTTATTCTTTTCCATTTCTATTTTGATTTTCTGAATTCATTTTCAAATGCTTTTCATATGGGTTTGAATTCAAACTTGTTCTGAATTTTTGTAAAGTGGACCATACACATATTTGACTATAGAACAATGTTGTTCACTCAAAAGTACATTGGTCCATTGGATTTTAGAAATAAACCATGCTTTAATTTATTCATTTATATTAGGCATATGAATGGTTTTGAATTCATATTTTGTTTTGAAAACTTTGACCAAGCTTTGGAAATATAAATCAAACCTATGTTCAAATCTTTTCTGGTTAAAACAAGTGTTTTCATATTAGAGAGTATCAATAAGTCCATTGCCTTGCTTACATAAAATAATAGACAACAAATGCTTTTGTTTTTGAAATCTTATTTGAAAATGATCTTAAAATGATTATGAATGCATGAATGATATGCAAACTTTGAAATCATGATTTTGAGATGTTACACGTTCACAGACACTTTTTATGTCTATTTTAACCAGGATCAGATCAGATGATGGATCCAAAGGACACAATTCGCTTATTTGGAAAAGGAGCCAAAACCTACGTAAATCGCTTATTTGGAAAATATTAATAATACAAGTAGAAAGCCTGAAGAGTTGACGACCAACTATACGGCAGTCCACCGTATAGTTGTCGCCGCCTCCGCCTCCTCAAATAGTTTCACCCCATGCAACTGGTTCGGGGAGACAACATACAGAACACCCAGAAATTGCCAAAACCTAACCTCCCGAAGGCATCTGGAGGGGGAACTTTCCCTAGGGATCCATCTTCGCCCTACGAAGATCTGGGAGGCCAAGGAATCGATCTCCATCTTCATCAACCACTGCATCTTGATCACCACCATCATCTCCATCCATCCATCTAGATCTTGTTGTAATTCTTGCACTAGTTGTATATTTATACAAGTACTATTGATCGATAATCGTTTCCATTACCATTACCATGATGTTGTTTGCCTCCATGTTTGAGTAGATCATTAGTTCTTGGGGAGATGGAGAAATCCTAGCATGAGATGGAAATAATATAAAGTTTATTATGATATTCATTGCTGTTACCATGTGTTAGATTGTCTACATCTTGATGTTGGGATAATTCGACCTCTCCAATATTTGCATCTTGTGGGGATTTGATGTAGGGAACTAATTGCTAGTAGACGGAGGAATGTTAGCACTTACAGTGACTATAAAGTTGTTGGCACCCCTTACGTATCAACATGGGAATCAAGGAAACTCACTAAACACTATCCATGCCATGGGATACGTCCTACGGGACTATGTTTCTTAATAGCGAAGTAATTCAATTGATGTTGATTGTTGTCTGCTATGGTTATAAGGATGATTTGAGCAGTGGTTGCTGCCTTTTTGTCCAAATACGGAGTTCCTCCCACACATACATAGTTGAGAATGTTCACGATAATAATATTTACTTTAGTCCTTTATAATCCTAGTGGTGTATCCGCTAATCCCTGAGAACGCCTTTTTCCCACTGAAGTTTCAAATCTCTTTTACATACGCAATACTTATTTTCTGTATTCAGTTTTATTTACTTTACTCATTGTTCTCTTATACCAAAAACCCAAAAACACCTTTTACACAATACTCTCATTTTATCTTGTCACTTAGAACTTTATTTAGCCATTCTATTTTCAGTATTTATTTCAAGAATTCCTAGACTTCAGACTCCTGCTCCCTGTGGGATCGATATCTTTATTTCGAAACTAGCTACATCCGATATGTGCACCTGCAGTTATCAAGCTATTTTCTGGCATCATTGTCAGGGAGGTAAGCGCTGTAGTCTTTTAGTTTTTGCTTATTTAATTTAGTTTTGTTAACTTTTGTTTTGAGTTACAGGTTTCCACCAACATGATGGAGTTTGAGCATATTACTAGTGCTAACCCACTCAACCACTTTGGAAAGCCCTATGATATTTATAAAAGAGACAACTCTAACGAGAAGACAAGGGGGTTTGAAATAAATCCTCCACTACTTGGTATTTTAAACAAGAAGCAATTTACTGTAGATGAAGAAGATCCTGATCCAGATGAACATACTGCATGTTTTAAAGATATATGAGGCACGTTCCAATTAACGGGGTATATTGCCGATGAGGTACGGGTTAAACTTCTTAGTCAAACTTTGACAAGTACAGCTCTCTCATGGTATATATCTCTACCCTCATAAGCCACTACTTCTTGGGATAATTTAGCTTGTGAATTCCTATCTAAATATTACCCATTATCAAAATCTTTTGGAATCAGGCATCTTATATTGACTTGGAAGAACCGTCCCAATGAAGGACTAGTAAGAGCTTATATAAGATTTAAATATTTTCTTAGACAATGTCCTCATCATGATTTACCCGAATGGTATTTATTGCATATCTTTTATGGCGGTTTAATTGAACCTAATAAAATTGAACTAGACTCTTGTGCGAGAGGAGATTTTATGGATTTACCTATAACTAAAGCTTAGGATTTACTTAATAGAATTCGCGATCATAGAGTTTCATGGAATTTTGGTCTAGGAAGTGAAGGAGGAACAAAAATAGATCATGAATATTCATGATTATAATAAAAGGGGCCATGTTAACTAATTATCTTAAGAGCTTTATTTAGATTCAGATATTGTGTTGCAACTTGTTAAAGCTTTTACAGAACACATCGAAGCTCCAAAGGAAGGTTCGGTCAAGTTTGATACACCACCTGAACCTGAGAAGAAAAGAGAAGTTAAAACAACATTGGCTTCCCTAGAACCAATGTATGAGATACCTTTCCCTAACACTGCACAAAAGCATATTTTGGAATATGAACATGTCAAAGAAGTACAAGAGGTGAAAGAAGAGGAAAGTGTGCAAATAATTGAAGAACATCTAGATGAAACCAAAGATGAAGAGGTAACCAAGGAAGCAATCATGGCTATGTATGCACATTGTAACATAGTTGAACTTGATGAAGAGACTTCCATATTGGTTGAAGGTAAAATTAAGGTAAAAGATGTGGGTAAGCATATTCTTCCGTGCATATTTAAAAAAACCTCGAATTACGGTTTATGTGATCTTCGCACAAAAGTTAATGTTATATATTATGGTTTTTATCTAGAAATAAAAGAAGAGATAGCACCGGCTACAATAGAAAATACTAATATGAAAATCATGTTAGCCAATAAAAATCTTATAATTCCAATGGGAGTAGTTGAAGATGCAGTCAACACAATTAACAATGAAAATTTCCTTATTGATTTTGTAGTTGTTGATATGCCAATTGATACTCTTTGCCCAATTATATTTGGAAGAAACTTTTTGAGTGAAATAGGTGCCACAGTTGATTTCAAAAAGGAGATTGTATCCCTTAAGCTTGGGAAAGCGGAAAAATAATTCCCCTTTTCCAAATTTAAAGACAAATCTCTATTCATAAAAGAAGAAGAGAAGGAGAAAACTATTGAAGAAATGGCAGCTCTTTTCTTAAATAATCAAGATGAAGAAAGAAATGAAGACCCAAATTGTGGAGAAATAATTATGGAGGATAGAACTCCAGAAGAATTAGAAAATGAATTTGATTCATTTCCCAATGAAGAACCTCCAACTGATGAAGCCTTTGAAGAGCCAGAAAAGAGAGGGGATGAAGAATTACCACCCCCAGAATTAAAAACTCTACCAGATAATCTTAAGTATAGATTCTTAGATGATACTAATAAATTCCCTGTTATTATTAGTGCTAAACTTTCAGGGGAAGAAGAAGAAGAAGAACTCATGAAGGTACTAATGGAGCACCGCAAGGCCTTTGGGTACTCAATGGATGACTTAAAGGGTATCAGCCCCATGATAGCCTTCCATCGGATATTCATGGAGGAAGGTGCTAAACCAGTTGCATAATTTAATAGAAGACTAAAGCCTCAATTGAAGGAAGTGGTAAGAAAGGAAATAGTATGCCTACTTGACGCGGGTATAATTTATCCTGTAAAATAAATTGAATGGGTAAGTCATGTTTATTGTGTTCCTAAGAAAGGCGGCTTTACTGTTGTTCCAAATGAAAACAATGAATTGATACCTACTAGAATGGTTGTTGGACATAGGATGCGCATAGATTTCAGGAAATTGAATAAGGAGACTAGGAAAGATCACTATCATTTACCATTCATAGATCAAACTTTAGAGAGGTTAGCAAACCACACTCATTTTTTTTACTTGGACGGATACTCTGGTTTTTCCCAAATAATTGTTCATCCTGAAGACCAACTTAAAACAACTTTCATTAGTCCTTATGTTTTACATGCTTACCGACGTATGCCTTTTGTTCTATGTAATTCTCCAGCTACTTTTCAAAGATGCATGACTTCTATATTTGCAGATTTTATAGAACTAATAATGGAAGTATTTATGGATGATTTTTTTCTCTATAGAACTTCGTTTACTAGTTGCTTGGATAATCTCAATAGAATCTTGCAGCATTGCTAAGCAACTAATCTTGTCTTGAATTGGGAGAAGTGCCATTTTATGGTCAAAGAAGGCATAATCCTTGGACATAAAGTATCAGGTAAGGGTATTGAAGTAGATAGGGCTAAACTTGAAGCAATAGAAAGAATGCCACAACCACTGGACGTAAAATGTATAAGAAGTTTTCTTGGTCATGTAGGATTTTATAGATGGTTCATTAGGAATTTTTCTAGAATTTCTAAACCTTTGACTAATCTGTTGCAAAAAGGAGTGAGATTCAATTTTGATGATAAGTGCCTTATTTCCTTTGATAAACTTAAATATGCTTTATCTCGTGCTCCCATCATTAAACCACCTATATGGGATATGAATTTTGATTTAATATGTGAAGCTAGTGATGATGCTGTAGGAGTAACTTTGGGACAACACATAGGTCGCAGATTTAATATTATACATCATGCTAGTAGAACTCTCAATGGTGCTCAAAGGAATTATCATAAGGAACAAAGAGAACTCTTTGCTGTATTTTCTCTTGTGACAAGTTTCGTTCTTATATTGTTGATGAAAAAGTAAGAGTTCATACGGATCATTATGGTTTAAAAGAATTCCTCAAGAGGAAGTTTCATAAGCCAAGACTGATCTGTTGAATCCTTTTACTTCAAGAATTTGAGTTATAGATTATGTAGAGACAGGAAGCAAAGGTAGTAGATGCATCATCTATATTTACCCAACAAGACATCGATCTTATTGAGAGGAGCTTTAGTCTTGATGATTTTTTTTCCAAGAATTATTATATGAACTAAGGTCAAATCCTCCCAAGACGAAGAAGTCCCTGTTGTTGGAGGAGCTTCTCACTCTCGACTAACTAAACGGTAAGTGCAAGGTAAGTTTTCTAACTCTAATAAGTGCTTTGTTTTCATAGTTTCTACTATTAAAATGTTTTCCTTTGAATTCCTCTTGCTTTCCTAAAGTTTTTGAGGGGTTTCTATAACTATACGGCCGCAACTATACAGCCAGAGAAAACTCTCCCGTTGTATATTTGGTCGTCAAACATTTTGTATCCCCCTCACGAAACGATTTTTCGGGTGATGTAACTATACGGGCGCAACTATACGGTCAGAGAAAACTCTCCCGTCGTATAGTTGGTCGTTAAACATTCTGTATCCTTTTAAAATAAAATTTTGAGGTGCCGTATCTATATGGCCGCAACTATACAGCCAAAGAAAATTCTCCCGCCGTAGAGTTGGTCGTTACAGCTTCAGTACCCTCGACCCGTTCTTCTTTTTTATGATAAAAAAACGTTTTTGTCGGTTCTTAGTCTCTAATCTAACCGGCTTGGGCTAGAAATATTTGGAAGTACCTGCCCAGAACCAACTATACGGCTGGAACTATACGGGCCGTGACCGTATAGTTGGTCGTTACGGAGCAGGACTCCTCCAAATCCGTGATTTGTTTTTCTAGTCGGTTTGCATTGTTTTCTTTGACGACAATTTTGTGTTTCTCGTGAGTTTTACTGACCTCTGACCCCTCTTATATACTGCCCTATTATACCTATCTCTAATCACAAATCACCAGGAACAAATCTACCGATTGTTCATACAAGAGAAGACACAACATAGAGCCATCGAGATCCAGGAGGCCAAGGTGAGGAGTTCCTATGGAGATCGGAAGAAATAGTGAGCAAGGCAAGGAGATCAAGACTACCTATTTAGAGTTCTTTGACGAGGACAAGGAACACCGGAAGAGGGAGTTGAAGGCCCTCGAGTTAAAGATTGAAGAAATAAACAAGGAGGCGCCGGGGACGCCTAGGCATCTTCGGTGTCTACGTGTTTATCTTGATAAACTTGATGAAGATATCAAGCAAACCACTGAAGAATGTTTAACTATGAGTCTCAAGGAAATACAAACCCTCCAACGAAACAATTAGATCATTAAAGAACAAGTGAAAGTGATGGAGAAGAATAACCTTCTCTACAAGCTGTCCATTAAATAACTAGAGGCCATCAATCAATCCCTTCGTCTCAGGCTGGCCCATGAGGAGAAGATACCACGTGCCATGGCACCACAGTGACCTTCAAATAAAGCATGGTATCAAATAATCTCAAAGGATTATTTGATACCGCCTGGCTTGATTCCAAGCTTGGGGAGATCTTTAAGACCATGTAATCTATCTTACAAGTTTTTATTTCTATTCTAGTTTTGCATTAGTTCGAGCCCATAAATAAAGTTTGCATCATTAGGTTCCCTCCATGAATAGTTGATCCCTCCTATGAAATTCTGAGTTTGTTATAATATATGGAGCATTATTGAGTTTGAGTTTGTCCTATTGGATATATGAATGATTTGATTATGATTTTACTTGCACTTGATGATAACAATAGTAGTCTTCCACACCATTGGTATTAATGGAATATTTAAAAGATAATTTGATCAATATATTGTAGGTCAATGGTTTGATTTACAAAAAGGAGAGATGATCTAATTAATTAAGAAAAAAACCTTGAACAAAGGAGAAATTATAAGTGCTATCAAATAGAGTGAGAACAAGTTTGAGGTAGCATACTCAAGTTATAATGATTGCTTCATATATATTTGGAATTTGGTAATTGAGATCGTTAAACTTTGAAATTCCTACATGAAGTGGATTATATGACTAGCTTCTTTGCCCAGCACTTAAACAAAAGTGTGAGCACAAATATATAATTATATATAGAAAAATAAGAAAAGGAAAGATGAAGAAAAAGAGCAAATGTGCAAAGAGCAAATAGGCATATACCACTATATTGTAGTAAGACAAAGAAACATTTGAGATTTTGAATCCTAAGTGAATATGGTAATCCTAAAAACACTTGGCACTAACTCACTAACTCATTCGGTTGAACCGAATACTTTTATATCATGCTGAGAATAATATTTTGTGAACTATTAATTGCCAAAGGTTTGGAAGTCTGCTAATATTATTCGGAAGGTTAGAGTAAGGTACTATTTATGAACTTATATATATGTATCCTTTATGATCAACACATGCTGCAACTGCTTCATTTATTTTATCGACTCAGCTTCATGAATATGAAGACCACATCCATTAAGATAAACTTGCTCGGGACGAGCAAGAGTCTAAGCTTGGGAAAGTTGATGAGTGCATATTTGCATCATGTTTTACATTATTATTTTGCATTATAGATGTAGGATTTTTTTATTTTATGGTGTTCGCACGCACTTTTATGTTTATTTTCACCAAGATCATATCATATGATGGATCCAATGGACATAATTCTTGGAGAAGTTTTACTGGAGATAAAAGGATCCAAAAACTACGTAAATCACTTATTTGGGAAAATATTAATAATACCAGAAGAAAACCCGAAGAGAGCAAAGGAGGCAGAAGGGTTGACGACCAACTATAGGGGCCGCCGCCGTATAGTTGGTGTCGCCTCCGCCTCCTCAAATAGTTTCACCCCATGCAACTGGTTCGGGGAGACGACATACAGAACACCCGGAAATCACCGAAACCTAACCTCCGGAAGGCATCTAGAGGGGGAACTTTCCCTAGGGATCCAACTTTACCCTACGCATATCTGGGAGGCCAAGGCATCGATCTCCATCTTCATCAACCGCTGCATCTTCATCACCACCATCACCTCCATCCAGCCCATCTAGATCTTGTTGTAATTCTTGCACTAGTTGTAGATTTATACAAGTACTATTCATTGATAATCGTTTCCATTACCATGATGCTGTTTGCATCTATGTTTGAGTAGATCATTAGTTCTTGGTGAGATGGAGAAACCCTAGCATGAGATTGAAATAAGATAAAGTTTATTATGATATTCATCGCTGTGATCGTGTGTTATATTGTCTATATCTTGATGTTGGGATAAGTCGACCTCTCCAATATTTTCCTCTTGTGGGGACTTGATGTAGGGAACTACTTGTTGCTAGACGGAGGGATGTTAGCACTTACAATGACTATAAAGCTGTTTGCACCCCTTACGTATCAACTTGGGAATCGAGGAAACTCACTAAACACTATCCATGCCATGGGATACGTCCTACGGGACTACGTTTCTTAATAGCGAAGTAATTCAATTGACGTTGATTGTTGTCTGCTATGGTTATAAGGATGATTTGAGCAGTGGTTGCTGCCTTTTTGTCCAAATACGGAGTTCCTCCCACACATACATAGTTGAGAATGTTCATGATAATAATATTTACCTTAGTCCTTTATAATGCTAGTGGTGTATCCTCTAATCCCTGAGAACGCCTTTTTCCCACTAAAGTTTCAAATCTCTTTTACATATGCGATACTTATTTTCTGTATTCAATTTTATTTACTTTACTCATTGTTCTCTTATACCAAAAACCCAAGACACATTTTTACAAAATATTCGCATTTTATCTTGTCAGTTAGAACTTTATTTAGCAATTCTATTTTCAGTATTTATTTCAAGAATTCCGAGACTTCAGACTCCTACTCCCTGTGGGATCGATATCTTTATTTTGAAACTAGCTACATCCGATCTGTGCACTTGTAGTCATCAGTTACTTGTTTTTTCTCGAAGGTTTAGTGCGAGATTATGCATCCCCTCCATAGTCCCTCCAAGTTTGTGGAAGTCTTGATATGTAGCAAACCGGTTTAGTGGCTGCTCCTCTTGATAAGGAACTTCTTGCTCCTCTTCTTGGTCCTCATCCTCATCCGGAATCTACTCCTCGGGTTGATGTTGTTCAACCTACACATCATATAGAAAACGTCCCTCCTTGATAGAGAAGAGACCATTGGGCAAAGCAGCAGGGTAGAGACACTCATCTCCTACAATATGCAAGTAATAAACACCACCTCTCCTAGTGAGCATTCCACAAGCTATTAAAGTAGAGAAACCAACATGTCGCTCACCTATCACTGGTTGCAACTCACCTAGGTCGATGCCTAGGGAAATGGCAAGCACGGTGATGACGCCTCCACCTGTAATTGGTCCTGGGCTTTGGGAGGACTGGTGCTCCAGGTAGCGCACAAGAATTGCGCCCAAGTTGAGTGACAAGTTGATTGTAGCTCAGATCACTTTAGAGCTTCGTTGGGAGACCCCAAGAGGAAGGTGTGATGAGTACAGCAATAAGTTCTTACCTTAGTAGAAACCAAGATTATAGAACCAGTAGGAGGAAGGAAACAACTCAAAGGTGTTGCTAGCAACTTGGAAACTTGCACAACACAAATTGAAGACTTTTCCCCAACGGATAGTGATGTTGTCCATCTCACCGGTTTGCTGAAAACAGAGGATTAACTGTATGGTGTGGAAGGTGATGGTGGCTTGTAGAAAGTAAACAGTAAAAGTGGAAAATGTATCAATGGTAAAGATTGGACCGGAGTCCACAGTTCCCTAGAGGTTTTCTCCTTAAGATAAACAACATAACATGCTGGGTAAACAAATTACAGCGGGGCAATTGACAGGACAGAGCAAGGCATAACAATGCAATACTAGACATTCATGATCCAATGAGATTTGATTGGGCATTACAACAATATACATAGACCGCCATCCAACTGCATCTATGACTAGTAATCCACCTTCAGGTTATCTTCCGACCCCCCTCCAGTATTAAGTTGCAAGCAACAGATAACTGCTTTAAGCAAGGTGTGTAAAGTAAACAATACAATTGTTCCATGAACAAGAGATTGTTGTTTTCTACCTACTATCAATGGCACATCTACAACCTTAGAGATTTCTGTCACTTCCCCAGCTTCAATAGAGGCATGAACCCACTATTGAGCATAAATACCCCCTCTTCGAGTCACTAGCATCTACTTGGACTAGATAGCTAATAGAAACGGAGAGCATGTAAGATCTCAAACAACACAGACATGATAGAATCAATAAGATATAATCATTAACCAATCTGACATAGTAATCTCAATATCCATCGGATCCCCGCAAACACAACATGCATGATTACAAATATGATCTTGATCATGAACGGAGCTCACAAGATATAAACATGGTAGCACAAAGGAGAATAAACAACCATCTAGCTACTTTATGGACCCATGATACATGGTGGAACTACTCACGCATCGTATCGGAGGCTGGCATGGTGATGAAGAAGTCCCCTGAGATGATCTCTCCCCTCCGGCAGGGTTTCGGGAAGAGCTTCATATCCCCCCCGATCTAGGGACGATGTTGGTGGCGGCTACGGACTATTTCATGGAAGATTGATTGGGTACTTAGGGTTTAGGTATTGAGGGCTTCTGATAGGCGAAGGGGGATTCCGAGGGGGTGCCCGAGGTGGCTGCACCCCCCAGGAGCGGGCCTGGCCTGGCCGCGCAACCAGGGGGTGTGCCCCCCTCAAGGCCCTCCTCCGTCTCGTCTTCTGGCTCCGTGTTCTCCTCGGTGAAATATTGACTTTGGCTTTTGTCCCGTACAATTCCGAGAAAATTCATTTTCTAACTTTTTTGGAACCAAAAACAACAGAAAACAGGGAACTGGCACTATGGCATCTTGTTAATAGGTTAGTCCTAGAAAACATATAAAAATACCTCAAAGTCTAGATAAATCAAAGCAAAGTAGATACTAAACAAGCATGGAACATCAAAAATTATAGATACGTTTATGACGTATCAAGCATCCCCAAGCTTAACTCCTTCTCGTCCTCGAGTAGGTAAGTGATAAAAACAATAATTTTTGAGGTGGCACGCACCATCACAATCAAGATCAAACCATTTGCAAGAATTGAATCTGGGATCAAAGTACTCTAAGCATGGGCATGAAAGAAGAAGTTTTAACAATAGGACAAAGAAACTATGCTGCAACAAGAAAGGATACAAACAAATATTCATGAATAACAATGCATTAAAAGACGTCTGTTTGTTTCACATATAGAAAACATAGCATAGTGGTATTAAGCTTGTCCCTCATAGAGTAGCATAAATGCATACGACACCTTCAAATTTCATAAGAATGACAAGATGCAAATAGTTCATGAGCAAGTAATATCAACAATATGAATCAATCAATAAGTTTTGGGACAATGCACATAGAACTAAGAATGGCAACTATGCTCTCTTAATTGGTGCCTAAGGATAGAAGGTGGAGACTCAATATATTAGTGGAAGAAAGGACATTCATAAAGGGAAGCAGGGATTTCAAGTATCATAAAGAGCTTCCAAAAATTATGGTACTTGTTAGCTTTCAGCTCTCATTGCCCCTATCATAAGAATAATGAAGTGAATAAGGTTAAAGTGAACAAACTATGGAGTATATGCTTGATAAAGTATAAGTTGGAAATCTCATGTCCCTTGAGTACGAGGGCTGCTCCTCATGCTACTCAACTTTAGTCACTGGTAAGTTCTTGTCATAGTAAGTACATGTGTATCATAGGGAACCGCCAATGGGGTACCCCTTGATGACCCACAAGTATAGGGGGTGTATCGTAGTACTTTCGATAAATAGGAGTGTCGATCCCAACGAGGAGTAGAAGGTGTTGACTAGTGGTATGGAGTAGGAAATCTCTGTAAATACTTAGCAAACAGATTTTTAGGGGTTTTCTAAAAAAGCAAATAAATAAAGTGCAAGTAATTAAGACAGCGAACAATTGCAGCAAGTGGCCCAATCATTTCTTAGCAAAGGACAAGCCGGTGGAAATACTTATAAGGACCAAATGTTCCCAAGGACACATGGGAATTCTGTCAAGTGCTTTTGCTTCAAATTGCTGAGAAGTCTTCTTTGGTGTTGTAAGTGTTGTGTGGGTGTACCAGTGCTAATGTACCGACCTTACTTGGACTAATACATACTTGTGATTAAACCCCCTGCAAGCATCCGCAACTATAGGAAAGCAATTAAGATATAACCCTAACCACAGCCTTAAACTCTGAGATCCTATGCTCCCTTGTGCAATGGTGTCCTAACGGGGGTTCAGGTTTCTGTCACTCCAGCAACCCCACAATTAGTAGCCAAATACACAATGCATTCCCCTATGCCCATAAATGGTGAAGTATCATGTAGTCGACGTTCACATGACACCACTTGAAGAATAGCACCACAACTTAAATACTAAACCATTTAATAATATCTCAACACAAATCCACTACTAACAAGATGAATTCTCCCATGTCCTTAAGAACTAAATGAACTACTCACGAGACATCATATGGATCAAGATCAAAGATGATATGGTGATGGATAACAATCTGAACATAAACAATAATCCAATGGTTCCACTCACAAGCATCAATTATAATAGTAATCAACACCGGGAAAGTTTCCCCTAAGAACTATGCAAGTATTCAGCACAATTGTTACACCGGGATGGAGTGGTGATGTTGGTGCTAGTGGAGATGATGGTGTGATTTATGATGATGATCCTGATGAAGCCTAGCTTGATGATGGTGTTGATGGCGATGATCTCCCCTCTCCGGGAAGGAATTTCCCTGGCAGAAATCTATCTGTCGGAGAGCTCTTTCTCTCTTGGTGTTTTCCGCCACGGAGAGGCGGCGGAATCTTTCTGTGGTCCTTCCCTGTGTTTTAGGGTTTCGAGGAGAAGATATAGGCGAGAGGGTAGATCCAAAGGTGGGCCACACCCCCTGTAGGTGCGACCTAGGGGTGGCCCGCACCTGGGGGGATGTGGGCCCCATGTGGCCCATCTCCGCCTCCCCTTCTGGCTTTCTTCGTCTTCTGGGAAAATATGATTTTCCGTAGTTTTTCTGGTATTTTTCTGATCTTCGCGAAATTGCATCAAAACACCTATTTTTCCATCAGAATCCTGACTCCGGCAGTTCATCCTCCAAGAATCATCCAACATGCAAAAACAGATGAAAATACATAAGTAACACCTCTTAATAACAAACATATCAATGAATAGAGGCAAATAATGATATAGAATGGTGATGCAAATTACACGTATCAACTCCCCCCATGCTTAGACCTTCGCTTGTCCCCAAGCAAAAACTGAGCTCAGTAAAAATGCCCACGGGTTTATGTTGTGAAGTGTCAATAAAACAATACGGACAAAAAGCATCACGCTTACCATTACACAACTCATAGAAGAAAATAACTCACCATTATATAACTTAGCTTGCAACAAGTACATGAGTCACAATAGAGATGCATAAAGATAGATCATAATTGGAATTGGCAAACTTTGTTCTTGGTCAGAGAACATTTGGCAAATAGTTTCACAAATAAAGCTTTTGTAGAAGTCTTCAAAACAGGAGTACTCTTTGCTCAAACAAAAAAAGATTTTTCACAATGATGGCTTTCAAAGTAATATTCAATAGATAAGAGTCTTGTGCAAACAAGAAGATAAAGAACATGATTGAATAAATCATCATATGAATGCTTGAAACACAAGAACTCAAATGCTTGCTGGAGATAGAGAGAAAATAGGTTTACTGACTCAACTTAGAAAATAGAAGAAAGTCCCTTCATAGAGGGAAACAGGGATTTGAATTCATAAAGAGCTTCCAAAAGATTATGGTACTTACTAGATTTGAGCCCTCATTGCCCCTATCATAAGCATCTTTAGGTGATTAAGGTTAGAGTGAACAAAGATGGAGTATATGCTTGACGAAATATAAGTTGGCAATCTCATGTCCCTTGAGTACGAGGGCCGCTCCTCATGCTACTAAACTTTAGTTACCGGTAAGTTCTTGTCATTGTAAGTACATGTGTATCATAAAGAACAACCAACGGGGTACCCCTTGCACATGATACAGGAGCTATACCATAATCAAAATGACAAGGCAAGAAGACAGTGAGCATCTCAGCGATCTTTTTATTTTCTATTTGCATAGCTTTTTATTGAGGATGTTTCACAGATTGCTCACTATGGTTATGCTGCAAGTTTCCACCATGATTAGGCATAGCTTAGGCTAGTGGCCCAGGAGTTTCTCTAACACACATACATAACTCCATGGACTTACAAGCTCCCCTTTTATTTCACACCGAAGACATCCGCAAACAAAAGAGTATGATTTCAACTGGATATGTATCCACAATTGTTGAAAACGTTCCCCATGATAGCACGGTTCTGCTAATTCCAACATATAGATGCAATTATATACAACTTTGATGACACAATGATTCAAGTTTATTAGGGGAAAGAAAATAAGGTGTGCCATCAAGTTCGTGAGAGCTTTACTAGATATTTTTCACATAACAAAATAATTTTTAATTTGAAATATAGATGAAGCATGAGAATTTGCTTGGAATAGCAATAATGCTAATAGGTAGATATAATGGACACAAATGGCACATGTTTGGTTCAAAGGGGTTGGATGCATGAGAAGTATGCCTTCTCAAAACATGTTTTTGGCTAGCAAGGCTGGGTAGCTGCAAGATCCCTCCTTTATAAAGGAAAAGGATCCCTGTGATTGCAATGCTAGTCCCTGGATCATTGCTAGCATCCACAGTTTGAGATGAAGTACAAAGATACAAAGGTCATTATTACAGGCATTCCAGAGACAAAACATAGTCTTTACAACTCCAAGGCCACAGGCCTAGTACAAAAGTTTGAATAAGTAAATAAATAGAAGTCTTCATCTTCATGTGCCACAGGCAAACATGTTGAGTGTAGACTCATGACTCCTAATCCTCACCAGAGTAACCTGCAACATCACAAGTTACAGCCACAGTGGGTCAATACATTGGAATAGTATTGGCAAGTGATACCTTAGTATAATTTAGGTGGACTATATTACTATATGCAATTTGGCTAAGTGTAGCTTGGCTTGCTTTGCTCAAAATAGGTTTTGCCTATTAGTTGAAATCACTAAGTTTTTCTTTTGTCAAAACTTTTCCCAAGGAACCACCAATAGACATTGAGGTCCTTCACCCTTATTCACCCACAAGTTTTTACTTAGAAATTGGGATGAGGAGATTCTTGATAGCTTCCATGTCTTGATGCTCAAGTTGTCCTTTTCCAGGGACATGGCTAAGTACTTAGATTTTTCCATCTACAGAGGTTGTGCACTTTCCCCACCAGACTTGATTTTCACCAAGACATGACCTTTCAGAAGCCTTCCCTTAGACCAAATGGACGCGCTCCAACCTATCATTCCCACTACCACCAACTGTCCAAATGGCTAAGTTCTAGCAACCTATGTGATCCAGGCAGAGCCCATATTGCCAAGTGGCTGCACTAGAAGCTTCTCAACACTTGGCCTCTAAAATCTCTTTGTTCCTGGGTGGCTTACCACAAGTGAGATACACAAGGTAAACCATAGAAATGGGCCTTGTGTAACCATTCAACATAAACCATTCCTTCCATTCCACCCAGGTGTTTCATTAACTTAGTTGTTTTATTAGGCAAAACACAAGTCCAATGACTTAGAAATATTTTCATCATAGCATGTATATTTCACCAACCCTTTTTTGCTACTAGCTAGGCTAAGCATGGCATAGATAGTAACTTAACTTAGAGATTCCCTAGCAATTCTACAACTACTAGGATTTCCCAACATGGCATATAAGCAAAATAATAACATGCAAGACTTAGCAAATTATTTCTAATGCTTAGTATAAAACATGGGGATAGAAATATTCATTAAGTACCACTTGCCTTGGTAGTTTGGAGAGTAGCTACACTCCTCACAATCACAATCACTAGCACCAAAATCTACACAAAGAATCATAGCCACAATCACATACAAAACATATACAATCAAAAATATATGCATGCATGCAAAATGATATGTGATGATTTTTAAAACTCAACAAAGCAAGTATACAGTACTGATTCATAAACAAGTTAAAAACTTGCCAAACAACATTTATTTTAAACCTAAATCATTTCCTAAACATTTCATATACTCAAATTAGCCCTACACAAGTTTCTGCCAATAAAGTCATTTTAACAGAAGAAAAACATTAAACACATTGCAATTTAGAAATAGCTTGCTCTACTGATTCCAACGGTATAAAATTTGTCAAATTCTAACGTGTGGATCAAAAGTTATAGCCAAAACAAATTTGAACATCTAATAGATTCAAATTCTGTCTTTTAAATCTAACTGCTGCCACGCGTCTTGTTCTAATTGGCCCGTACCGGTTCGGGCGGATCGATCAACGAGAGCCACACGATTTAAATGAATATGCACGGCCAGATCTAATGCGTACCTCTTCGACACAGATCTAATCTTACTCATCAGATCTAAATCCTACGGCCCTGATCTAATCGACCATAGACGGGCGGCGCTAGCGGCGGCGACTGGCGGCGGCGCGCTCTGACAGTGGCGGTGCCGGCGAACTAGGGCGCCCGGAGAGGTGGGAAGATGCTCACCAGAACCGCAGTGACGAGGAGAAGCTCGACGTGTCCTTGGTTGGCGAAGGGGCGCTCGGAGTCGTCGCGGATTGCTCGTTGGAGTAGTCCCTGGCGGCTGTGGCTTCGGCTCGTCGACGTTGGCGATGTTCTGAGCCGCGCTAAGACAAGGGGAGGGTACCGTTAGATGCGCACTACACTGGGGATCTTACGCGTATCAAACAGAGGGAAAGGGGAGGCTGGAACTTACGGGGAAAGGTTGCCGGAGTTCGAGAACAGAGCGGCGACGCTCAGTTGTTGACGTTGCCGGGGCTACAGGCCATGCGCGAGCAAATGGAAAGTGTCAGTAGATGCACACGGAGATGCAGAGCAAGCCAGCGTGAACCACGGGCAGAGGGGAGTGCGGTACTCACCGGAATTCGTCGGCGAGGTCGTCGGAGCAGCGGGGTTGCGGCGAGGAATTCTCGTAGCCTGGGGGCATTCTGTGCTTGGGGTCTGGGGGAAAAGGGAGAGGGGGCAGAGGGGGTTTAAGTAGGCGAGGTGGGGGCGTGAATCACTCCAGAATTGATCAGGAATTGACGACGCGAATCAAATAGGAAACGCCCGCGTGATTTGGGGATGAACCAGTCGCTGGGTGGAGACGACGATGGTCGTGTGGGCCGTGGCTGTCAGCGAGAGGAAGGGAGAGGGAGTGGGTCCAGACTGTCAGCGAGCTAGTGGGTGCAGGGGCGAGTGAAGAAAACGGTTCGCGGGGTGGGGTGTTGGGCTTAGCTGGGCTGGTTGGGCCAGATTCGGCTGAGGCTTATTTTTTCCCCTTTTAAGCTTTTTCTTTTTCTGTTTGCTTTTCTAAAATGGTTTTCAAACCTCAATTCAAATCTGTTTGAATCCAACACTTTTCAGGATTTTTGTACAATAAATCTTGTACTCAAATAAGTGTCAAACACATCTGTTCACTCAAACACACTTGGGTCTTTTGAAAATAAAGTAAAACCATGCCTTTATGAGGTGTGATAATAGGCATAGAATTGGTTTTATTTCATATCTTGCTTTGAGACTTTGCTCAAATTTTTGAAGTCACTTGGGTTTGGATTCTAAACAATACTGAATGGTTAACAGCACCTTTCTCAAAAACAAGTAGCACAAGGGCTTGAGTAAACTTACATAAAATATTGAGCAACAATGCTCCTGTTTTTGAAATGATTTTTGAAATGAAATTCTAAATGATCATGGATGCATGGATGATATGCATGAGTCTGAAACATGATTTTAGGGATGTTACAGTAGCAAGCAAAAGAGGTGAAGGAAACAAGCAAACCTACAAGTGATAAAGCCAAACATGCAATCTTCCTTGAAGATACAAAAGATCTTAAATAAATAATACTAAGCTTATGAGCCAATCAAGAAAGAAAATAAATGATACAAAATACATGTAAGCTTTTTCTCTTTTCCTTCAAAAAGTGTTGGTACTGACCAGAGCTCGGTTTGCCAAAACCAATTTAGATCTACTTGATGCTCCCAAAGTGATACCAATTGTCACATCCCAAGATTTTCCAAATCTTGTTATGTGAAAAGTAAATGATTAAAATAAAACTTTGTTGATTTTCACGGTGAGAAGAAACTTTTTGAATCCAATTGGAAACTTGCAAAACCTATTTGGATCAAATAAAATCCTAAAGGGGTTTAAAAAGATAAATAAACAATAAAGTTAAAATATTTGGAAATACTATTTTGGTTCTTTTAATAAAAGATTTGGTTTTCAAAAGAAAAGGATAGAATTATAAATAAGGATTATTTTATAAGCCAAATTAAAACTTGGCCAAGCCTTTGAATTAAAATATTTTCTATTTGATAAAAATAGTAAAGGTTTATTTAAATAAAATAATAAGAATTTAATATCCAAGTTTATTGAAAATAAAAGTTTTACTATTTTAATTAAACATCAAAACTTATTTATTTATTTTAAACAAGTTTTCCAAGTATTCTTTATTTCCAAATGAAACCTACTGATTTGGTTTTGAAAATATTTAAATTTCAAATGGAGATGTTAAATAAATCAAATTCTATTTTGATTTAATAAACAAGGTCTATTTATTTAATTAATAATGGACCCTAAAATAAAAATGTTATTTTGTTTTTTTGGGACTTTGGTTTATGTTGCTAAACAGAACCAAAAACTCAATACAAAGTTTGGTGAAAGTTTGATGTGAATTGAATGTTTGATTTGTTGATTGAATTTCAAAACATAAAATAGAAATAGAAAAAGGAAAAGATTACTGTACAAAAAAAAAGATCAGACAGCAGCCCAACCCACCTGGCCCAGGAAGCCCACTCGCAGCCTAGTCTCTCTCCCCCTCTGCGAAACGTTTTCCACTTAAACTCGCACCCGCAGAGCAACTGACTGGTGGACCCTCTTCCCTAACTCTCTCACTCACTGACGCCAGGACCCCACCTCTCATGTTCATCGTTTTCCCCCTGACCGCGTCGCCTCGCTGTTTCCTGTCCTTTACTCCGGCGATCAATTCGCGTTGTTAACGACCATTACTCCCCCGGCGACCATGCTCCTTTAAGCACCAGCACCTCCTCTCTCGTTCCCCTCACTCGCCTCCCTCTCTCTGCCCCCAGGCCGTCGTAATTTCGAGCCGCACTCCCACTGCTCCGACGAGCATCTCTAGTATATTCCGGCGAACCACTGCCGCCCCTCACCTCCCCAACCACACGAGCTTACTCCCCAGCCTCTGACGCTTCTCTCTGTGCCATCCGTTCAACCGCGGGCGCCCCAGAACATCGGCAACCACCTCGACTGAGCGCTGCCGCGTCTGCTACTATCTCCGGCGACGTTTCCTGGTGAGAACCGACCACCCCGAGCCCTATCCTTCACGCACGCGTCATCACCTTGGCCTTGCGCATCTAACCATGCTCTCTGTTTGCCCCCTCGTGATCTGTAGCGTCGACCCCGACCACAAACAGGACCATCTGACGCCGATGACGACTCCGGCGAACGATTATTCTCGCTCCAGTGCGCCCCTCGCCAGGCCAACACCACCTCGAGCTTCACCGTGACCTCCTGAACCCGGTGAGCACCTCCCCCTCTCTCTTTGCTTCCTAGAACCGCCGCTAGCCCACCGTCTGAGCGTGCGCCGCCATCTGCCGCCGCCAGCGCCACCACTAGTTGGCAAGCGTGCTGTGCATCGCTGGATCTTAATCGTACGCACGCGATAGATTCTTAGCCGAAGGGGTACCGATCTATCTGTGCCGTGCGTTGTTAGTTTAATCCTACGGCCAGCATCACTCGATCCACCCGAAACGGTACCGACGAATAGGAAAACGCCGCGTGTCACCAGTTCTGTTTAAAAACAAAGTTTGAATCAGAATTGTTTGCAAATTTGAAACCCTTATCACTTTTGATCCACCCAAAATTTGCAAACTTTATATCAATGGAATCAGTGGAACAAGCCCTAGCCAACCATGCAATGTGTTTAGTAAAAAGCTTCTGGTAAAATGTTTGTTTTTGCAGAAACATTTGTATGCTTATTTAGGTTATAAAAAATATTCCAAAATGTTTTTGAGAATGAAATCTTTGCAAAATGGTTTGTTGTGAATCTACTGACCCTAGGAACCAACCTATGGATTTAAAAATGGATTTTGTGAAGTTTAGGAATAAAAACTTGAATTAGCCCATTTCTAGTCAAATAAAAATATTGATTTTTGCTATGAAAATGATTTTGGAGTAAAATCTTTGGAAAATGTGTTGATTCAAACCTACTGACCCTAAACACCAAGTTTTGAGAATTAACAACCTATTTGGTGAACAACATAAAGTTTTTGCTTTGATAAAAACATTTTCCACCACATAAATAATGATTGGATTTAAAAATGGTTTATAGATAAAACCCTTTTGCAAATGACTTTGCCACTTTGGAAAATGACCACTTTGAACCTTACAAGTTTAGAGCCTAGTAGAAACCACCTTTTCAAATAAAACTATCTTTTGCATGCTTGCATGCATGACTTAGTTTCTATTATTTTATGTGTGTTTGATTGTTTGATTATGGTTTGGAATGCTAGTTGAATTTGTGTTTGCTTGATTGACTTGTAGTGAAGTTAGAAGAGTGTGATATTAGCAAGATCAAGAAGTGAACCATCATTCCCTACTAAAAAGGCAAGTGACACTATCATCTAAAGTCCTACTATTTTCATTGTACTTAGTGGATTTTGAAACATGCATGAAAAGATTTTCTATACTTATGCTATGCTAAATCCTAATAGGATACCCCTATATATTCCTTAGTGAATACAATGTAGTTGTAGTATGCTTAGCCCAGCTATATATTGGGATGGGATACATGTTATGATTATATGAAGTATTGAAAAGACTTATGTTTTATATAATAAAACAAGTACTCAATGAACCACCTAGGTGGACAAGGATACTCAAACTTTTGGACAAGGTGGCAACAAAAGGAACCATGTTTATATGGCAATCTCTTTTTGTTGTGCACTAAAAGAAAACCACCCAGGGACTTAGAGATTGAACATGTTTCTCGTACAGTGGCTTCCGTGTACAGCCACATGCTAAATGGGCTCTGGCTTAGTCAACTACATAGTGGAAGACCCATGCATTGGCATCTTCAGGTTAACTAGATTTGTGTAAGGGAACTTGAACCCTACATTGGTGCCTGGTAGACAAGCTAGCATTTTGTATTGGGAGGACTCCTATGGAAAGACTTTGTCACATTCTCAATCTGCCAGTACTCCATCTTGGTGAGTACTTATCCAGTGGCCCCT
This sequence comes from Avena sativa, assembly GCA_916181665.1. Classification (NCBI taxonomy): domain Eukaryota; kingdom Viridiplantae; phylum Streptophyta; class Magnoliopsida; order Poales; family Poaceae; genus Avena; species Avena sativa. The sequence goes on from OV702281.1 coordinate 260,536,465, forward strand.
GGTGGCATCAAGATGAGATTGTGTCATGTGGGTAAAGTGTACAACTTCTGCGGAAGATCAAATTCGAAGTACTTAGCCGTGTCCCCGGTTATGGACAACACTGAGCAACTAAGGCCTGAAGCTATGGAAGATCTCGACATTCCAATTTCTCAAAGTAAAACTCGATGGTGACAACGAGGGATTTGAAGCACTTGGAGTTTTCCAAGAAGTTCAGAAAGATTTGACAAAAGATCAAAAACTATTTTGAAAAGATAGGATAAAACTATATTGCTTTCTGCAAATGAGCCTAAACCCTACTTATCCAAATATGCATGTAATGATAGGATCAACTTATTTCTACATAGTAGTGAAACTTGCCAATACAATTCAAATGTATTGACCCTTGTGGCTGTAACTTATAATGTTGCAGGTTTGTTTGATGTTAGTGAAGTGTGTTGATTAGGATTACAAGTCTACAACCAACATGATTGCCTGTGGCACTTTGAAGATGAAGGACTCCATGCTATAATTATTTCTGCTGTATTGTAATGAGATAGCCAAATGAGCTATGTAAGATGTAATGAATTATTTTATTCCTGGTTATAAAGTTGTATTATGACCTTTGTTTCTTGATATTACATCTTAACTGTGGATGCTAGCTATTGATCTAGGGACTAGCATTGTAAACACAGGGATCTCTACCTTATTAAAGGTTGGGACCTCTACACCAATACTGATCAACAATATCAATCATATATTAGAGATTGCAAACTAAAATAAGAAGTGCAAAAAGTAAAAGATGAAACTTCTCATTAATATTCCATAAAGGCACTCACACCAAGGGATACATAGATAATCAACTAAAGGAGAGATACTTCCACATGCAAACCAACCTATCAAATAACTTCTCTACCAAAGATACGAATCTACTAAAAAGGTAAAAGATAAAAGATAAAAGATGATGATGTGATACCGCGACACTCCCCCAAGCTTGGTACAAGCCAAGGGGATGCCAAACCTGATGACGAATTACTTCTTCGATGGTGGTGGTGTTTCCTTGTTTAGGGTGAGAAAATCCTCCAGCATCTTACGAAGCTGATTATTCTCCTCTTGAAGTATATCCACCTTCAACCTTATAGCACGGTACTTATCATAAAACTCATTAGTGGTTCGAAGAGCTTCCACTTCCTCAGGGTAGGATCTGAAGTCTGGAACGGAGGTCATGATACCCTACATATTATGAGAAAAAGCACGTCTAATGTTAATTGCCCCTACAAAAGTAGGTTTCCTTGCCATTGATCATGTGGCAGCTTGTCCCTTCATGCCTGCTGACATGTCCTTTACTTTCTCCTCGATGCTCCACCCCATGTCTTCGTGCCTAGAAGCGATCCTTTCTTATTTCACGGTCTCTTTGCCTTTGTCATTGGCGGATACCATCGTGCTCTAAACTTGAGAAGATTTCCTGACAGAAACAGATCGAAACGAAAACACGACGAGAACACGATATTCGAACCTCGGGGGATCCGGGGGGGTTATATATTACGAAGTTTCAATGCATAAGGAAAGTACTGGTGTGAAAATGAGGCGGGGATGGAGCTCAGGGGGCTCACACCCCTCCAGGCACAGCCAGCTAGGGCCTGCGCCTAGGGTGGGTGTGGCCACCCTGGCCTCCGTTTCCTCCTCTGTTTCGTTTCATAACCTTCCATATGTAATAAAAACATCAAAAATATAAAAATATATGGTTTTCACGAACCTTATGTTTTCACCACTTTTATCTATTCAAAGACAAACTCGGCAGATTATGGTGTTTGGTTTCTGATAAATTCTTCTGGAGTCACCATTTGAATAATATCAACCTCTTTTTTATAAGAATCTCCAGAAATATAATGTTTTAGTCTTTGACCATTCACCACCTTTGTTGTGTCGTCCTTCAAAGAATATATTTTGATAGCACCTGAACGATATACTTCCTTAATAACAAAATGCCCTTCCCATTTTGAGAGTAGTTTCCCTGCAAAAAATATGAGACGAGACCTATACAAAAGAACTTTCTCACCAACATGGAACCCCCTTTTCAGAATTCTCCTATCATGCCATCTTTTTACTTTTTCCTTAAAGAGTCTAGCATTTTCATAAGCTTCACTTCTACACTCATCTAAGGTACTCAGGTCAAGCAATATTTTCTCACCAGCAAGTTTAAAATCTATATTCAATTCTTTCACTACCCAATAAGCTTTGTGTTATAATTCTAAAGGCAAGTGACTAGTTTTCCTGTAGACCATTTTGTAAGGAGACATCCCCATAGGATTTTTATAAGCAGTTCTATAAGCCCATAAAGCGTCATTCAACTTTTTAGCCCAATTTTTCCTAGATCTATTAATAGTCTTCTTGAAGATAGATTTAATTTCCCTACTGGAAAGTTCTACTTGCCCACTGGTTTGGGGGTGATAAGCTGAAGCAATTCTATGGTTAACATCATATTTAGCAAGAGTTTTCCTAAAACCACAATGAATAAAATGAGAGCCTCCATCAGTCATGAGATATCTAGGAACACCAAACCTACGAAAAATAACATCTTTAAGCATTTTTAAAGAGGTCTTACCATCAGCACTATTTGTAGGTATGGCCTCTACCCACTTTGTAACATAGTCAACATCAACGAGAATATGAGTATACCCTTTTGAAGGAGGAAAAGGACCCATAAAGTCAAATCCCCAACAATCAAAAGGTTCAATAACAAGAGAATAATTCATAGGCATTTCATACCATCTAGAAATGTTACCAACTCTTTGACATTCATCACATGATAACACAAACTTCCTCGCATCCTTGAAAATGGTAGGCCAATAAAATCCAGATTGTAAAACCTTTTGTGCAGTCTTATCCCTAGCGTGATGTCCTCCATAATCACTGCCATGACACTTTCTCAACATCTCTTGTTGTTGAAATTCTGGAACACATCTTCGCATAATACCATCTACTCCTTCTTTATATAAATGTGGGTCATCCTAAAAGTAATGCCTTATATCATAAAAGAATTTTCTTCTTTGCTGGGTTGTAAAGGTTGGAGGCAAATACTTGGAAATAGTAAAGTTAGCATAATCAGCATACCAAGGACTCTCAAGCGGGCTTACCCTTATTGCAGCCAACTGCTCATTTGGAAAACTATCATTAAGAGGTAAAGGGTCAAAAGAAATGTTTTCCAAACGAGATAAATTGTCAGCAATAGGATTTTCAGCACCTTTCCAATCTACAATATACAGATCAAACTCTTGTAAAAGCAACACCCGTCTAATAAGCCTAGGCTTAGCGTCCTTCTTTGTCATAAGGTACTTAATAGAAGCATGATCAGTATGAATAGTGACATTTGAATCAACAATATAGGGACTAAACTTATCACAGGCAAAGATTATAGCTAAGAACTCTTTTTCAGTAGTAGAGTAATTCTTTTGAGCAGCATCTAGAGTCTTGCTAGCATAATGAATAACATTCAATTTCTTACCAACACGTTGCCCAAGGACAGCACCCACAGCAAAATCACTAGCGTCACACATAATTTCAAAAGGTAAACTCCAATCAGGTGGTTGAACAATAGGAGCAGTAGTCAAAGCTTTCTTTAAAGTTTCAAAAGCTTCCTTACAATCATCATCAAAAACAAAAGGTACATATTTTTGAATAAGATTGGTAAGGGGCTTTGAAATTTTGGAGAAATCTTTAATAAACCTCCTATAGACACCGGCATGACCAAGGATACTACGAATACCTTTTATATCCCTAGGGCAAGGCATCTTCTCAATTGCTTCAGTTTTGGCTATGTCAACTTCAATGCCTCTTTCAGAAATTTTGTGTCCAAGAACAATCCCTCCATTAACCATGAAATGGCATTTATCCCAATTAAGAACAAGGTTAGTTTCTTCACATCTCTGCAAAACTTTATCAAGGTTGTGCAAACAATTATCAAAATAAGTTCCATAGACGGAGAAATCGTCCATGAAAACCTCCACAATTTCTTCGCAAAAACCATGAAAGATAGCGGACATACATCTCTGAAAGGTAGCAGGAGCATTGCATAAACCAAAAGGCATACGCCTATAAGCATAAGTGCCATAAGGACAAGAGAAAGTGGTTTTCTCTTGGTCTTGCGCTTTCACAGCGATTTGAAAGAACCTAGAATAACCATCAAGAAATCAGAAGTGGGTATTTTTAGACAGCCTTTCTAGCATTTGATCAATAAAGGGCAAAGGATAATGATCTTTCTTAGTAACTTTATTAACCTTTCTAAAATCAATGCACATCCTATACCCAACCACTACTCTTTGGGGTATAAGCTCATTATTTTCATTAGGCACAACAGTAATTCCCCCTTTCTTTGGAACACAATGAACGGGGCTAACCCATTGGCTATCAGCAATAGGGTAAATAATACCAGCATCAAGGAGTTTTAATACCTCATTTCTTACCACATCCTTCATCTTAGGATTTAGACGGCGTTGGTGCTCAACAACTGGTGTTGCATCATGTTCTATATTAATAGCATGCTGACATATAGTAGGAGGAATCCCTTTTAAATCATCAAGAGTATATCCCATAGATCCTCGGTGTTTCTTCAGTATTTCCAATAACCTCTCTTCTTCCTTTCCTGAAAGTTTAGAACTAACAATAACAGGATATACTTTCTTATCATTAAGATAAGCATATTTAAGATCATCAGGTAAAGTTTTTAATTCGAAAATAGGGTCCCCTTTAGGTGGTAGTGTGGTACCCAAATCTTCCACAGGTAGATTATGCTTCAGTAACTCAAGACGACGAAGGAAAACCTCGTCAATCTCATTTCTTTCCTTCATGAAGACATCGCTTTCACAATCTTCCATAAACTGCTGCAAGGCATTGTTAGGGGCAAGAGAAATAGAAGAAAGTTGCTCAACCCTGAAATCCTCATTTGGCAGTTCATTTTCATAAGGAGTTTTAGCAAATTTGGAAAAATTAAACTCATAAGATTCTCCATCAAACTTAGTCAAAACTTTTTCCTTCCTACAATCTATGATAGCCCCACAAGTATTCAAGAAGGATCCAGCAAAGATAATAGGATAGGCTTTACTAGATTTAGAACCAAGTACTAGAAAATCAGCAGGATATTTAATCTAACCACAAAGAACCTCCACATCTCTTACAATGCCAATGGGACAGACTGTCTCTCTATTAGCAAGGTGAATAACCACATCAATGTCCTCAAGCTCACAAGGACCAATTTCATGCATAATTTCCCTGTAAAGCTCATAAGGTATAGCACTAGAACTAGAACCAATATCACATAAACCATAATAGCAATGATCACCAATTCTAACAGAAAGCACAGGGACACTATCTTTTCTATATTTTCTAGGATGAGAGACAATATTAGAAGTGTCTTCACATAAGACAATGTGCTTATGCTCTATATTTTTAGTGACAAGATCTTTCACAAAATCTACCACTGGTTCAATATTTATTTGATCATCGGGTTCCATTGTTTTCTTTGTACTTTTGCTAACCACATTAGCTATGATAGAATGTTCCTTTACCTTAGCAGGAAAAGGGATTTTCTCAACATAAGGTTCAGGAAAAATAGGATCAACAGTACAAACTTCTATGCTAGCAGGGACATGGATAACAATGTCCTTATAAGGAGCATGGTACTTGTCCCACTCTTTTTTGGGAATTTCAATATAAGAGGCAAAGGACTTAAAAAATTTTGCAGGAACTTGACAATCAAGACCATACTCATTACTAATATCACGGAAGTCATCAGTTCCCATAAAAGATTTTATGCATTCATAATCATAATTTATACCTGACTTTCTCCCTTTGTCATTCTCCCCAAGCTTTAGTGTTCTCTTGTATACAGTCTAGGAGATCCCATTTAGCTTCTTCCTTCATACGTGTGAATGATCCAGCACAAGAAGCATCTAGTAAATCTTTATCATGAAGATAAAGCCTAGCATAAAAGTTATTCATAATAATATTGTTAGGGAGTTCATGAATAGGACATTTTAGCATTAGTAACTTCAATCTCCCCAAGTTTGAGCTATACTCTCTCCATCACGAGGCCAAAAGTTATATATCATATTCCTATCCTTATGAATTTCACTGGGAGGATAAAATTTAGAATAAAAGAGAGGTACTATTTCCTCCAATTCCATGGATTGCCAATTCTATAGAAACTTATACCATTCTTCAGCTCTCCCTTTGAAGGATATAGAGAGTAACTTCTTCTTCACATGTTCAGTTGTGATACCTGCACACTTAAACATCCCGCATAATTCATGGATAAAAAGCAAATGATCACCAGGATGGACAGTTCCATCCCCTAAATAATAATTATCCATAACACGATCAATAATACTTGTAGGTATCTTAAAAGGATCTATCTCAACAGGTAGTGGTTCATCTACTACCCTAACAGTGGTAGTAGTTTTCCCAAACAGAAAACTAAGTGGGTTATCCATATTGGAAACAAAGTAGCAAACAGAAATAAAAAGCAATACTCACAATAGAAGATTCCTTTACCAGTTCCACTCTTCAATAGCGCTTCACTCCCCGAAAACGGCGCCAGAAAATAGTCTTGATAACCCACAAGTATAGGGGGTGTATCATAGTACTTTAAATAAATAGGAGTGTCGATCCCAATGAGGAGCAGAAGGTTTTGACTAGTGGTATGGAGCAGGAAATCTCTATAAATACTTAGCAAACGGATTTTTAGGGGTTTTCTGAAAAAGCAAAGAAATAAAGTGCAAGTAATAAAAACAACGAACAATTACAACAAGTGTCGCAATCCTTTCTTAGCAAAGGACAAGCCGGTGGAAATACTTATAAGGACCAAACGTTCTCGAGGACACATGGGAATTCTGTCAAGTGCTTTCTCTTCATATAGCTGAGTAGTCTTCTTTGGTGTTGTAAGTGTTGTGTGGGTGAATCTGTGCTAATGTACCGACCTTACTTGTACTAATACATACTTGTGATTAAACCCCCTGCAAGCATCCGCAACTATAGGAAAGCAATTAAGATATAAACCTAACCACAGCCTTAAACTCTGAGATCCTACGCTCCCTAGTGCAATGGTGTCCTAACGGGGGTTCAGGTTTCTGTCACTCTGGCAACCCCACAATTAGAAGCCAAATACACAATTCATTCCCCTAGGCCCATAAATGGTGAAGTATCATCTAGTCATCGTTCACATGACACCACTAGAAGAATAACACCACAACTTAAATACTAAAACAATGAATAATATCTCAACACAAATCCACTACTAACAACATGACTTCTCCCATGTCCTCAAGAACTAAACGAACTACTCACGAGACATCATATGGATCAAGATCAAATATGATATGGTGATGGATAACAATCTGAACATAAACAATAATCCAATGGTTCCACTCACAAGCATCAACTACAATAGTAATCAACACCGGGAAAGTTTCCCCTAAGAACTATGCAAGTATTCAACACAATTGTTATAGCGGGGTGGAGTGGTGATGATGGTGCTGGTGGAGATGATGGTGTGGATGATGATGATGATCTCTATGAAGTCTAGATTGATGATGGTGTTGATGGCAACAATCTTCCCTCTCTAGAAAAGAATTTCCCCGGCAGAAATCTGTCTCCGGAGAGCTCTTTCTCTCTCGGTGTTTCCGCCCCGCAGAGGTTGCGGAATCTTTCTGTGGTTGCTTTTCGTGTTTTAGGGTTTTGAGGAGAAGATATAGCCAAGAGGGCGGAGCCAGAGGTGGGCCACACCTCCTGTAGGCGCGACCTAGGGGTGGCCCGCGCCTGAGGGGGTGTGGGCCCCCTGTGGCCCATCTCCGCCTCCCCTTCTGGCTTTCTTCGTCTTCTGGGAAAATATGATTTTCCGTAGTTTTCTGCTATTTTCTGATCTTCGCGAAATTGCATCAAAACACCTCTTTTTCCATCAGAATCCTGACTCTGGCAGTTCATCCTCCAAGAATCATCCAACATGCAAAAACAAATGAAAAGACATAAGTAACACCTCTTATTAAGAAATATATCAATGAATAGAGGCAAATTGTGATATAGAATGGTGATGCAAATTGGACGTATCACCCCTTGCACATGATACAGGAGCTATTCCATGTCAAAATGACAAGGCAAGCAGACAATGAGCATCTCAGCAATCATCTTATTTACCAGGGGAAAATGGTGCTTTTTTCTCTCTTTCCTCTTTTCAATATGTCTCTCTTTTTTTATAAGAAGATAGCTTCATAGATTTCTCACTATGGTGATGCTGCAAGTTTCTACCATGAATAGGCATGGCTTAGGCTAGCGGCCCAAGCGTTTCTCTAACACACATACATAACTCCATAGACTTACAAGATCCCCCTTTATTTCACAACGACGGCATCCGCAAACAAAATTGCATGATATCAATTGGGTACAATGTACAAGTGCAATGTTGAAAGCATTCCCCATGACAGCATGGTTCTGCTAATTCCAACATATAAGTGCAAGCATATACAACATAGATGACACAATGGTTCAAGTTTATTAGGGGAAAGAAACTAAAGTGTGCCATCAAGTTTGTGAGAGATTTAATCAATAAGTTTTCACATAACAAGTTTAATTTTAAAGATAGATAAAACAAGAATATTCTTGGAATGGTGTAACACACCATGCATAGGAATTTATAGTGGACACTTTGGAATAACTTGGTTTATTGGGAGTTGCATGCATGAGTAGAGCTTACTCATACAAGTGGAGGCTAGCAAAAGACTGGGAGCGACCAACTAAGAGAGCAATAATGGCCATAATCATGCAGAGCGACAAAACATTACTAATCAAAGCATAAAGTGGTACCACAAGTCAAAAACTAAATGATCATAGAGGCTAAGATGACTTGTTCATAGTCATAGCATGGTGTGAGCATGTGCCAAGTCAACCCAAACAAAGCATCAAGGGAGAATACCACAATACTATGCTTTTGTATGCTAAAACAACGGATGATTCTTTTAAGTCACATTAATGAATCCTAGTTGTTTGGAACAATTCATGCTACCGCAATAATCACTAAACATAAGGTCAAAACAACATCTAGCATGACATGCTAGAGTCTAAGTGTAGAGGTCCTAACCTTTAATAAGGCAGAGATCCCTGTGTTTACAATGCTAGTCCTTGGATCAATAGCTAGCATCCACAGTTAAGATGTAATATCAAGAAACAAAGGTCATATACAACTTTATAACCAGGAATAAAATAATTCATTACATCTTACATAGCTCATTTGGCTATATTATTACAATGCAACAGAAATAACTATATAGCATGGAGTCCTTCATCTTTAGAGTGCCACAGGCAATCATGTTGGTTCTAGACTTGTAATCCTATTAAACACACTTCACTAACATCAAACAACCCTGCAACATAATAAGTTACAGCCACAAGGTTCAATACATTTGAATTGTATTGGCAAGTGATACTATGGTAGAATAGTGGTATCTATCATCTATATGCATTTGGCTAAGTGGAGCTTAGGCTTGCTTTGCTCAAAATAGATTTTCCTTATAAGTTGAAAACACTAAGTTTTCCTTTGTCAAAATCACCAAAGGCATCTACCAATCATTGATTGAAGATCCTTTAACCCCTGTTCAACCACAAGTTTTTAACTTAGAAATTGGGTTGAGGAGATTCTTGATAGCTTCCATGTCTTGATGCTCAAATTTGTCCATTTCCGGGGACACGGCTAAGTACTTAGATTTTACTCTCTCGAGAGGTGGTGCACTTTCCCCACAAGACTCGACATGCATCGAGACAAGATCTTTCAGAAGCCTTCCCTTAGACCAAAATGGACGCGCTCCAAACCTATCATCCCCTACCACCAACTATCCATTTGGCTAAGTTATTGCAACTTATATGATCCAGGCAGAGCACTCAATGCCAAGTGGCTGCACTTGAAGCTTCTCAACAGTTGACATCTCAAATCTCTTTGTTCCTAGCTGGCTTTCCACAAGTGAGATACACTAGGGTAGTCCATAAATATGGTCCCTGTGTAACCACTCAACATAACCCATTCACAACCATTCCACCCAGGTGATTCATTCATATAGTTGTTTTATTAAAAAAAACACAAGTCATTGACTTAGAAATATTTCATAGCGTGAATATAATCCACCCTTGTTTTCTACTAGCTAAGCTAAGCATGATAGTAGTTGGAATCTTAACTTAGGAAAATTCTACTAAGGTTTCATCTACTAGGATTTCCCATGGCATAGTTAACACTTAGAAAATTCCATGCAAGTCCTACTTAGAAATATCACTAATGCATAGTGAAAATAATGGGACAAAAGTATGAAGTACCACTTGCCTTTTTGGTAGATAATATAAGTTCACTACTTGACCTTGCAATAGTCACACTCTTCAAATTTCACTACAATTCAATCAAGGCAAAAATTCAATCTACCATTCAAGCAATTCATCACATAGAATAATAAAAACAAAGCAATGCATGCAAGCATGCCAAAAATTGTTTTATTTGTAAAAGTGCTTTATAATAGGTTATAAACATTTTAAAACACCTATTGGTCACTTATAAAAGTGGCAAAACCATTTGATATTAAGTTAGTGAAAATGGCCACTTTAAATCATTTTTGTTTTGCTAGAAATGATTTAAATCAAAGTAATAGTTTATAGTATTTGACAAATATATTTTTAAACAGAACATGTTAGTGTTTATGGTCAAAAGTGTTTTAAAAAAATTCCATTTGTCAAGGGTTTCATCCAAAATCCATTTTTAAATCTAAGCAACAATTTATTTTGTTGCAAATGCCTTTAAGCAAAGTAATAATTTTATAGGGTTCACCAAGTATATTTTTAAATCCTAAAACTTGGTGTTTAGGGTCAGAGAGTTTAATTCAAACCATTTTCAAAAGATTTTACTCAAAAAGCATTTTTAAAACATATTCAACATTTTGATTTAACTATAAATGTTTTTATTCAAAGATTTATTCCTAAGTGTCACAAAATATATTTTTAAATCCAAAAGTTGGTTTGTATGGTCAGTAGGTTCAAAACAAACCATTTACAAAAGATTTTATTATAAAAACATTTCTAGAATAATTTTTATATTCAAAATATGCCTAAACAAGTTTCTGCAAAAACAACCAATTTTTATAGAAGCAATTCATTAAACAAATGGCATGGTTGGATAGGATTATTTTTCCTTATTCCATTGATATAATGTTTGCAAAATTTGGACGTGTAGATTTAAAGTTATGAATTGTTCAAATCTAACCATCTAATAGAAATGTTTCTGTCTATTTAATCAAAATAGTGCCACGTGTCTTATTTCTATTGGCTGAAAACATTTCGTGCGGATCGATCAACCACAACCGTCAGATCTAACTAACAACGCACATCACAGATGATCTCGTACCCCTTCGTTCAGTGGATCTAACGTGTTCTTACGATTTAAATCTAACGGGCTGAATTGCTTTGACCATACTCTGGAGGCGCTCGACGGTTGATGGCGGCGGCGCTCAGGCGATGGCGTAACGGCGAAACCAGGAAGCATGGGAGAGAGAGAGGAGTAGCTCACTGAGTTCGCCGAAGCTTGCTGATGCTCAACGTATCCTTGGTTGGCGAAGGGGCGCACGGTCGCGTCGGCAATTGCTCGCCGGAGATGCTACTGACGACGGGCGTGCTCGGGCGTCGACGTTGGCGAAGCTGTGGTGTGCGCTAAGGCAAAGGAGTGATGATGTTAGATGCGCGCAAGTATTCTGAACACGTGACTAACAACCAGAGAGGAGGGGACGGTCGGGTCTCACCGGTAGTGATCGTCGGAGCGGAGGCAGACGGTGGCGATGTGTTGTCGTCGAGGTTGCCGACGATGCGGAGTGCGCGCGGACGAGTGGAGGCTACGGGCAGATGCGTAGGGAGGTGGGGATCACGCTCGTGTGATTCAGGGGGAAAGGCGGTGGCTGGGTTCGCCGGAATTGGCACGTTGGCTCGTCGGAGACAGTGGTGGCGCAAGTGCGATTCGAGGCAGCCTAGGGGCTCCGGTGGGGTGATGTCTGGGGGAAAGGAAGAGGGGATTGATTTCTGGTGTTTTAATCGCGGCGTTAAGATGAATTAAGCGGTGGAATCAAAGCCAGAAATGGCTACGAGGTTTTGGGAGAAATGGTCGCGGGTGGGAACGACCGTCTGCAGGTGGGGTCGGGTCGCCAGCGAGAGAGAGGGAGAACCGGTGGGGTCTGGTTGTCAGCGAGTGTGTGGGTAACTGCTGCGGTGTGAAACGTTTTCCTACGGGGAGAGAGAGATGGGCTAGCTGGGCCGGACTGGGCTTGCTGGGCTGGTCTGTTGGGTTGGGTTGTTTCATCATTTTTTTATTTTGATTTCTTTTTCTTTTTCTGTTTTATTTTTTTGTTTTGAATTTTTTCAAATGATTTCCATCCTCTTTTTAATTCAAACCTTTTCCAAACATTCAATATACTTTACTACTGTTATAAATGTGTTTTTAAAGACCATTTTGGAATATTTCCTTCATTCAATTATGGTTTATTCTTTATTTAAATTAGGCACTTGTTTTTATTCAAATAAGATTTTGATTATATTTTCAAACCCTTATTTGCATTCTATTTTTCACCAAACCTTTTCCAGTAGGTTTTATTTATTCAATAGGGTGTTAAATAATTCACTTTGAATTATTTGAAATATTTTTAATATGATTTATTAATCATTTGAATTGAGCAATTGTCTTTATTCAAATAAAATCCAATATGGTTTTAAATCCATATAAACTTTATTCAAATATTGATTTTAATTTAATTAGATAACTTTTTAATCCACTTTGGTAAATTCCAATTGATTATTTTCTCATGATTTAATTAATCATTTATCTAAGGGATTTTTTCTTTATTAAATATAATTTGAATATGGTTAATGCTATAATTTTATTTGAATATTCTTTATCCCTTATTCTATTGGAATATCTTTATTCCATTTGCTCATGGATTTGACAAAGATTTAATTTTGTTTTTAGATATTCCTTATTTATTTATTTATTTCTTTCTTTATCTTATAAAATCCATATCTTTTTATTTATAGATCCAAAATTGGTGATTCCAATTTGTAGAATTTTATTTATTATTTGTTTATCCTTTTAAATCCTTTAAGGATTATTTTACTCACAATTTGGTATGGATTTTAGATAGGAGCTTTATTAGCTTTGGAAATTATTTCCTTTAATCTTATTAAATTCAAATGTTTTTATCCATGGCTCCAAATTAAGTGAAATCAATTTCTATGGTTTTATAATAATTTTATTTATCATTTTGATCACTTATAAATGTTTGTTGTCAAATTTTTATATGGATAAAATCCATAGTCTTAGAGAGATCTTGGAAATAATTTTCTTCCATTAGGGTTTTAGGGTTTTGGTTTAACTTTCTAAGTGTTTGAATTTCAAGATTCATTCATTGATGAATGCATTTCACTTGATTTGAATTTTGTTGGATTCCTTTTTATTCAAGGTTTGTTCAAGTAGGATTTTGATGTTTCGATTTGAAATCAAAAACTTTCTTTTCACCCTAAATTTCAACAATTATTTCTTTTGTTTATTTAATTTTTTTACATTTCAAAATTTGGAAAATTTTGGGATGTGACAGGCTACGACCTTTAAAAGAAATCTTTTCCCGAGATTTTGGGAGGCTAGAGGTTACAAGTTGGCTTCAAGGCAACTAGGGTACTACCACCCTTAAAAAGGTTTTCAACTAGATTACATCTTGGCTTACTTGGGATCTTGATGTATCTTCTCTAGCACTTGCTTGCATAATGGCCTAGTTCTTTGCATTTGAAACACATCACTTGGCTAATATCCTTCTTTTCCTTTGGTATCATTGCCTCTTGTTTCTTCTTCTTTTCTGGGCAATCACTGGCATAGTGTCCCATTTCTTTGCAATTGTAAAATTACAACTGGCTTATGTCCTTCTTCTTCTTTTTGGGTCTATCCAAAGCTAGGAGTTATTCTAGTTCATGCTCTTCATATCTCACCTCAAAGGTGGGAAATCTTTATCTCTTCTTGGGGCAGTTACTAGAGATATGACCTTCTTCTCCACAAAAGTAGCAACACTTGGTGGTCACTTTGGATTTGGCATTATGAGGCATGGTTCTGACTTTGCCTTCATCCTTATTGGTAGAAGTTGTTCCTCTATGGAGGTTTCCAAACATTTGATGCATTCCATCTTGTTTCATTTGTTGAACTATAGGATAGATAGGGCATTGGATAGGAACATGATTATTTCCTTCACATAGGAAACAAGTCACTTGAGATGTGGGGCATTGTTTAGTTGGATGTTTCTCTTCACAATTAGGGCATTGATCCATATGTTCTTTGGAAGTGTGTTCCATGTCTCCAAAAATATTGCAAGCTTGAGTTCCTTCTATAATATCATCCTTGTTATCATTGTTGTCACAATCTCCTTGGGAAGAGTTGCTTATCATGTTGATCATTTGATTGGTCATCCTTTGCAACAATTGAGATTCGGTTTCCAAACACTTTTGTAGGGTTGGGTCTAACTTATTGTTGTTGGATAAAAATTGAGTTGTCACTGGATTCAACTGGGCTTGAGTTGCTAGAATTATCTCTTGGTTGTTGTTGTCACCATTCTTGATGTTGGAGTTTCTTGGAGAAGTCATCTGTTTGGTTTGGATTGGGATTAGAATAGGCAAAAGATTTCTAAGGAAGAAGTCTATCTCACACAACAATTCACACAAGCAATGTGCAAGCAATCACAAACAACATTCCACTCAAACAACAAGTTCAAACACATTTTTAGGCAACAAAATATTTTGCTACAGCATATAAGTTGGTGTGATTGATTTAAACTAAACACTAATATGGTGGTCCATCTATATGGTTTTCTTGAGATCATTCCAGTCTTCTTAGTTGTTTCTTCTTGAACAAGATCATTGTATCCTTGGAAAAATTCTTGTATCTTGGTCATTAAGCTTCAAAGGTGATGATGGTTCCTTCTAAGTTGGGTTTCCTTAGTCTTCAAGTCTTGAGTATTCTTCTTGTCTCACTTGTAGTCCTTAGTGATGTCCAAGTTGAAGTCCTTGGTGAAACTAAAGTTGAAGTCATTGGTGATGTTGAAGTTGAAGTCATTTGAGTTGGTGAAGTCCTTTGCACATGTTGAATTCTTTGCTCATGGTGGAGGCTTTGTCCATCAAGTTGAAATAGAAGAGATGTAGAATCAAAACCAAAAAGGTTGAGGAAAGAGTTTACAAGATTGTTTGTAAATAAGTTTTGGAACAAATACAACTCCTATTTTTCTAAGGGGTTTTGTCCAATCATAGGGTTACAATCCTACAGGCAAAACTGTGCTCTCATACCATCTGTAGAGGTCCCAAACTTTAATAAGGCAGAGATCCCTGTGTTTACAATGCTAGTCCCTGGATCAATAGCTAGCATCCATAGTTAAGATGTAATATCAAGAAACAAAGGTCATATACAACTTTATAACCAGGAATAAAATAATTCATTACATCTTACATAGCTCATTTGGCTATCTCATTACAATACAGCAGAAATAACTATATAGCATGGAGTCCTTCATCTTCAAAGTGCCACATGCAATCATGTTGGTTGTAGAATTGTAATCCTATTCAACACACTTCACTAACATCAAACAAACCTGCAACATAATAAGTTACAGCCACAAGGGTCAATACATTTGAATTGTATTGGCAAGCGATATTATGGTAGAATAGTGGTATCTATCATCTATATGCATTTGGCTAAGTGGAGCTTAGGTTTTCTTTGCTCAAAATAGATTTTCCTTATAAGTTGAAAACACTAAGTTT
Organism: Avena sativa; assembly: GCA_916181665.1. Taxonomy (NCBI): domain Eukaryota; kingdom Viridiplantae; phylum Streptophyta; class Magnoliopsida; order Poales; family Poaceae; genus Avena; species Avena sativa. The sequence goes on from OV702281.1 coordinate 260,552,293, forward strand.
TTGTTAGTCAAAATCACCCAAGGCATCTACCAATCATTGATTGAAGATACTTTAACCCTTGTTCAACCACAAGTTTTTAACTTAGAAATTGGGATGAGGAGATTCTTGATAGCTTCCATGTCTTGATGCTCAAATTGTCAATTTCCGGGGACACTGCTAAGTACTTAGATTTTACTCTCTTGAAAGGTGGTGCACTTTCCCCACAAGACTCGACATGCATCAAGACAAGATATTTTAGAAGCCTTCCCTTAGACCAAAATGGACGCGCTCCAAACCTATCATCCCCTACCACCAACTATCCATTTGGCTAAGTTACTGCAACTTATATGATCCAGGCAGAGCCCTCAATGCCAAGTGGCTGCACTTTAAGCTTCTCAACATTTGACATCTCAAATCTCTTTGTTCCTAGGTGGCTTTCCAGAACTGAGATACACTAGGGTAGTCCATAAATATGGTCCCTGTGTAACCACTCAACATAACCCATTCACAACCATTCCACCCAGGTGATTCATTCATATAGTTGTTTTATTAAAGAAAACACAAGTCATTGACTTAGAAATATTTCATAGCGTGAATATAATCCACCCTTGTTTTCTACTAGCTAAGCTAAGCATGATAGTAGTTGGAATCTTAACTTAGGAAAATTCTACTAAGGTTTCATCTACTAGGATTTCCCATGGCATAGTTAACACTTAGAAAATTCCATGCAAGTCCTACTTAGAAATATCACTAATGCATAGTGAAAATAAGGGGAAAAAAGTATGAAGTACCACTTGCCTATTGGTCACTTATAAAAGTGGCAAAACCATTTGATATTAAGTTAGTGAAAATGGCCACTTTAAATCATTTTTGTTTTGCTAGAAATGATTTAAATCAAAGTAATAGTTTCTAGTATTTGACAAATATATTTTTAAACACAACATGTTAGTGTTTATGGTCAAAAGTGTTTTAAAACAATTCCATTTGCAAAGGGTTTCATCCAAAATCCATTTTTAAATCTAAGCAACAATTTATTTTGTTGGAAATGCCTTTAAGCAAAGTAATAATTTTATAGGGTTCACCAAGTATATTTTTAAATCCTAAAACTTGGTGTTTAGGGTCAGAGAGTTTAATTCAAACCATTTTCAAAAGGTTTTACTCAAAAATCATTTTTAAAACATATTCAACATTTTTATTTAACTAGAAATGCTTTTATTCAAAGATTTATTCCTAAGTGTCACATAATATATTTTTAAATCCAAAAGTCGGTTTCTATGGTTAGTAGGTTCGAAACAAACCATTTACAAAATATTTTATTATAAAAACATTTCTACAATAATTTTTATATTCAAAATATACCTAAAGAAGTTTCTGCAAAAAGAACCAATTTTACAGAAGCAATTCAGTAAACAAATGGTATGGTTGGATAGGATTCTTTTTCTGATTCCATTGATATAAAGTTTGCAAAATTTCGACGTGTAGATTTAAAGTTATGAATTTTTCAAATCTAACCATCTAATAGAAATGTTTCTGTCTATTGAATCAAAACAGTGCCACGCATCTTATTTCTATTGGCTGAAAATGTTTCGTGCAGATCTGTAACATCCCAAAAATACTAAACTTGGATCATCAAACTCTAATCATCAAAATTAGGGTTAACAAAAACTTTTCTAAAGTAAAAATATGAAAGCATGCATGGTGTATGCATTTCATTTGGAATTCTTTTGAACCACCTTGTTTGTGTGTTCCTTTGCTTGTAAATGGATTCTTAGGTGAAATAAACATCATCTAAACAATTCCCAAACTTTTCCCAAAGACAAATAAATCAAAACAAATAAAATAAGGGAGTGGTCATTTTGACCAATTTAACTCCCATGCCTACTTTGGCTGTCCCAAACTTTCATAACTTAACAGAAACTTTTCTGGATCTTTGCACCCCTTGATTGTACTCATAACAAAGTATCAAGGCCCACTTTGTGATCATCCAGAAACTTTCAAATGCATAGTTTAAATGACAGTTCAAAATTGAATCTTTATCATATGAGAAGATCCCACTTTTTCAAAAACCACTCAAACAAGCTCAACTTTCAAAACCCAAGCATCTGCAGACTCACCAGCACCAACCTAGCACACCCACCAAAAATCTTTTCAAAATTAAAAACTTGAATTCTTGCGGCCATTTCATCAAACACTTTGCAGACACAAATCATCAAAATCTTAAACACTATTGTGAGCAGTGATTGAAGCCTAACTTGTCCCCTCTCTAGCTCACAACCATCTTAGTAGATCATCTAGCAAGTTAAACCAAGCACTAGCCTCACTATAAGCTGGGCAACGACATCAATGGTGAACAGCCGAAGCTCACCATGCCACCCCAGTGGAGACAGCAAGCTAGAAGGAGATTTAGTCGTGCCAACCTTGTCTGGGAGGCAGCCCACCGTCCACCGCCACTCCCTGTCCAAGCCGCGAGCGTTGCCAAACTCTGGACCACACGCACGGACCGCGCCCAGCTCGCCAGCAACCATGTCGAGCATGCGCCGGAGCGCCACGCTCGACACACGCCCACAGACCGCGCGCCGCCCTTGCCGCGTGCATACATGATCGCCACCAACCCAGGAGATCGCCAGACATCCCCGTTCGCCGCCCCATGCCGCACAGCCACCGCTCGCCGTTGAAGACGCCGCATCTGCCGTGCAGAGCATCGCGCGTTCCAGACCAAACCGCACCGCCCCTACATGCGCATTAAAGCCGTAGAGCATCGCCAGGAGACCACCAAACGATCGCCACCGCCGGCCATGCCTCTAGCCGCCCGTAGCCATGTCGCCATCGTCGCCTGCCCATGCCGTTCGGTCTCACCGTCGCGACTATAAATTGAGGCCACCCCCAGCCGAATTGAGCACACCGTCTCACTCCCCTCTCCTCACTGATCGTCCCACCCCGTTCCCGAAGCAAGGCGAGCAGCACTTCGCCGGAATTTCACCGGAGCCTGCCGCTGCTGGAGAAGAAGTGGGCCAGAGATTGGAGCCGCCCCAGGAGAAGCTGCCGGTACCAGGAGGTTCGCCGTTGTCGACTTCGTCGTTCGCCCGCCTCTCCGACCCTCGCCTGTGCCCCGGTGAGCCCCCAACGACCCCCACCTGCCGCGCTAGGTTTCTGTCTCGCCGGCGTTTCCCAACGTCGACGATGACCCTCAGACGTTAGATTAGAACAAGATCCCACGGCTCACATCGCCCCATACCGCTTTGCACCCCCCTGTCTCACTGACGCGTGGGGACATCGACTTAACCAGCCCACGTAAGCGCTGTGCTTAGCAGGCCGGCCCAGTATCGCTTCCCACGTAGCCCAGTTATTTGAATTTAACCTTTTTCATTTTATTTCAAACACACTTCTATACCCAGTTTCAAAAATCAACCTAGGTCAATTCATTGAACCAAATTGAATGAAACAAATTTTGTTAGAAAGGTCTGGGAATGCTGAATCCAAGCCCGTTGGATCCAAGTCATTTGGATCTGTAGATCATCCATGGTAAAAATAACAAGGCATAAGCTTTTCTGCATTCAAACATTTTTCAAATTTAAACCATAATAGCTTTTGAGTTGATTCCAACTCTCAAAAATCACATTTAGCCATACCTTTCAGAATATATAAAAATATATAGGTTTACTTACAGAAATAGTGACCAAGTAATAAAAGAATGCCACATAGGCATTTCTAGCCACTTTAATTAATTAAAATAAAAAAGAAAAACCTTACTATATTGTGACACCACTTTAAATCACATTCCCATGGACTAAAATATGTGGTGATGACATGTGTCAACATGATCCCATGTTTTGTTTGGAGAATATTAAATCTTAAGTAGTTTTTCAATGAGTAGAAATTACTTTTCTAAAAATAAAAGGAATTAAACCAAGCTTGAATCTTGTAATGTTAGTGATGATGCTAGATCATCTATAGGACCCTTGTGTGTGATGAATGCAAGTAGTTAAGTATTTTTTGGTGATTGTGTACCTCGTATTTATTCATAGACGCTAGTACCGACCAAGGATATGAGGAGGAAGGAGGATACTACGAAGAAGAAGCCGAGGAGAACTTCAACCAATGCTCTGCACAAGGCAAGCCAATACTTGCAAGCTATTAATCTTGCAAGCTAACACTTGCAATTTAGCAAGCTTATACTGATACCTATGCAAGCCAATACTTGCTTATTACCATGCCCACTATATGTCTTAAAGCATATATGATCATAACCACTTGATAAACCAATCCTAGTTTTACTTACAAGCTTTATACTTTATTTCTTTATCAAAGCTTTAACTTAGAGTTTACTTAAGTGACTTGTAGATTCTATAAAGATATATTGAAGGATGCATAAAGAGCATAAAAGTTGGCCTAAGCTAGAAAATCTTGATGTCATCCTAAGGCATAAGATTGAACTTAGTGGAAACTCCACTAGTTTACTATCCCTCATTAGTGATACCCCCACTTGTAGATGCTAGTGCTAAGCATAAAACTTGATCAACTTTAGATGGGAATACTTGGTGGAAAAATAGTTATGAAAACCTTGGAATGATGGATCATTCTATTGAAATGTTTTGACAAGTGTTTCCAAGCACCAGATGATTTTGGTGATGAAAATGTTGAGGCATGAGCCTTAGCCCTTTATAAAACTGATGGTTGTCTGGATGCGATACCATTCCAATTTTATCGTACAACCACAATACCCGAAGATTGGCCAAGGTCCTAGATGAGGCTACCTTGTGAAGATTGTCCACCTGTGCAGTACCCAAGATGACAGTTGGTCATGGTTGGGAGGCCAAACTCACAGGAGAGGTGCTTATGCTAGGGCATGTAATTGAAAGGTTAGGATTGATTATCCGCATACTGAGTATGGTAAATTCAGGATTTGTTCCTGACAGATGTATCAAATATTGTGGTGAAAGTGTACAATCTCTGCAGAGTGTCAAACTATTCGAATATCCGCGTCCGCGGTTATGGAAAGTTGGAGTGGCCATACTGTTCCCCCGTCAGATGTTTTCAAAATGACTTGTGTAATGATTTGAGACTTCGACTTGACCACAACAGAGTTGTGATATGAAATACAAGTGCCCACTTAGGTGTTATAAAACTTCAACTAGCATTCGTTGCTTCTAAACTTAGTAGAGATAAATCTGGCTTTTGCAAAACAACCCTAGAGCCTAGTGTCCTCTTATCAAAAACCCCTTTCACTTGTTAGTATTAGTTTGCGAGTACTTAAAGAGTACTCATGGCTTTGTCCCTGGCTATTCCCATGGCCAGACTATGAAGAGGAGTACCTGGAGGATGGACCCCAGGAAGGTTACGACAACTAGGATCATCTCCCATCGGCAGCATTGCCTGTGACCCCGAAGATGGAGCTTCGCCTACGCTACCGTTATTATTACGTATTCCGCTGCTTGAAGTTGTATTAAGAACTGGATCATGAGATCCCTATTTGTGTAAGACCTTATGTATGGTTTGTAATGGATGATGTACTGTGGTATCCAATTCTGTTATGTCTCGCAAAAATGGTAATCCTGGGATTGCGATGTATGGCATAACAGGCATCTGGGATTAAAAATCCGGGTGTTGACAAGATCGATCAACCACAACCGTCAGATCTAACTAACAACGCACGACACAGATGATCTCGTACCCCTTCGTTAAGTGGACCTAATGTGTCTTTACTATTTAAATCTAACGGCCTGAATTGCTTTGACCATACTCTGGCGGCGTTCGACGGTGGCTGGCGGCGGCAGCACTCAGGCGATGGCATAACTGCGAAACCAGGAAGTGCGGGAGAGAGGAGAGTACCTCACCGAGTTTGCCGAAGCTTGCTGATGCTCAATGTATCCTTGGTTGGCGAAAGGGCGCACGGTCGCGTCAGCAATTGCTCGCCGGAGATGCTACTGATGACGGGCGTGCTCGGGCGTGCTCGGGCGTCAACGTTGGCGAAGTTGTGGTGCACGCTAAGGAAAAAGCGTGATGTTGTTATATGCGCGCAAGTATTCTGAACACGTGACTAACAACCAGAGAGGAGGGGACTATCGGGTCTCACCGGTAGTGCTCGTCGGAGCGAAGGCAGACGACGGCGAAGTGTTGTCGTCGAGGTTGCCGACGATGTGGAGAGCGCGCCGACGAGTGGAGGCTACGGGCAAATGCGTAGGGAGGTGGGGATCACGCTCATGTGGTTGAGGGGGCAAGGCGGTGGCTGGGTTCGCCGGAATTGGCACGTTGGCTCGTCGGAGACAGTGGTGGCGCAAGTGCGATTCGAGGCAGCCTGGGGGCTCTGGTGGGGTGATGTCTGGGGGAAAGGAAGAGGGTATCGGGGCGCTTAAGAGGACAGTGATTGCTGGTGTTTTAATCGCGGCGTTAAGACGAATTAAGCGGTGGACTCAAAGCCATAAATGGCGACGAGGTTTGGGGAGAAATGGTCGCGGGTGGGTTAGATGGTCTGGCAGGTGGGGTCGGGTCGCCAGCGAGAGAGAGGGAGAACCGGTGGGGTCTGGTCGTCAGTGAGTGTGCGGGTACGTGCTGCGGTGCAAAACATTTTCCTGCGGGGAGAGAGAGATGGGCTAGCTGGGCCGAACTGGGCTTGCTGGGCCTGGTCTGTTGGGTTGGGTTGTTTCATCATTTTTTTATTCTGATTCCTTTTTTTTTAATTTGTTCAAATGATTTCAAACCTCTTTTTAATTCAAAACTTTTCCAAACTTTCAATATACTTTAGTACTATTATAAATGTGTAATATTTCCTTTATTCAATTATGGTTTATTCTTTATTTGAATTAGGCACTTGTTTTTATTCAAATAAGATTTTGATTATATTTTGAAACCCTTATTTGAATTCTAATTTTCACCAAACCTTTTTCAGTTATATTATTTTTAAGTGAAATCAATTTTTATGGTTTTATATTATTTTTATTTGTCATTTTGATCACTTATAAATGTTTGTTGTCAAATTTTTATATGGATCAAATCCATAATCTTAGAGAGATCTTGGAAATGATTTTCTTCCATTAGGGTTTTAGGGTTTTGGTTTAACTTTCTAAGTGTTTGAATTTCAAGATTCATTCATTGATGAATGCATTTCACTTGATTTGAATTTTGTTGGATTCCTTTTTATTCAAGGTTTTTTCAAGTAGTGTTTTGATGTTTCCATTTGAAATCAAAAAATGTCTTTTCACCCTAAATTTCAACAATTATTTCTTTTGTTTATTTTTTCACATTTGAAAATTTGGAAAATTTTGGGATGTGACACTAGGTCACAGTCAAAGCAAACTCCTCTTTGTACTACTAAAGCAAGAACTTTCTACTCCTCTCCAACACCAATCAACTTATTTGAAATAACACAGCGAAAGAGGGGATCCAAACTACTTTATTCAAGCAAACTAAGCAAATGAAAACCAAAACAAAACTAAGACGCTCCAAGAACAACACAACAGTGCATGAAACGATAAAAACGAAGTGTCTAGAAAGACCTGAGATTTTTATTGATGAAGAAGGGGATGCCTTGGGCATCCCCAAGCTTTGATGCTTGTGTCTCTTGAATATTTCTTGGGATGACACGGGGTGGCATCCCCAAGCTTGAGATTTTTTCCATTCTTCATCTCATTACATCATTCTTTCCCTACACCTAAAAATTTTCCTTCATACAAAACTTCACACAATCTTCATTAGCAACATTTCTGCATTCAAAAGATAGTAGACCTTTGGGGTTTAAATTTAAAACAGCAAAAATTTCACTAAATACACAAGCTACTGTAGCCATTCCCTCAAAAAGCTCAATTTCCCAAAAAGAACCGAAAAAGGAATCAATAAGAAGCAAATGCAAATAATGGCAGAAATCTGTCAAAACAGACTAGTAGGTAAAAACCATTTTTTCGAAGACCTTCTGTTGCTCAAATAAAAAAGTCTTGAACTAACGAAAGTTATCTAACAACCTTCGGATTTATTCAGAAATTTACAGCTCAATCTGGCTTACAGAGATTTTACATGAATTTTTACAGTGGAGCACAAAAATATGTTTTAGGACAACAACTACCCAAATCTTACTTCCCTCTCATTAGAGGTTATTCTTGGCACAAGAATCAAAGAAAAAGGATAAGGAGAGGTTATTACAGAAGTAATAACTTCCAAGACTCAAGAAAACTATTGGGTTATCTCCAAAGAAGTACTTTTCTTTAACGCCTTTAAGTTAGGCACAGAAAGAAGAATCAAGTATTTTCAAATGAATAAGCATTAACATCAAACCTTGCTTTCAAAGGAGGAGCAAAAGGAAACTTCTCTGTCATAGGGAAGTGTTAAATACCTTTCTTGAATGGAAATTGATATTTAATGCTGCCTTCTTTCATACCAATGATGGCACCAACAGTTCTAAGAAAATGTCTTCCCAAAGTACTAGGACAAGAAGCATTGTATTCAACATCCAAAACATAGAAATCAACAGGGACATAAGCATTGTTAACCATAATAAGAACATCATTAACACTCCCCATGAGTTTCTTTTTAGCATTATCATCAATTGGGACATCCAAATAACAATCTTCCAAAGGTGGCAAGTCAAGCATTTCATAAATATTTCTATGCATAATAGAGACACTAGAACCAAGGTCGCATGAATCTTTGAGATCAAAGTCATTCACTTGCATATTAATGATGGGTTCCCATCTATCTTCTACTTTCCTAGGAATAGAGGCTTTGTGTTTCAATTTTTCTTCCTTAATTTTAATGAGAGCATCTGTAATGTGTTTGGTGAAAGCCACATTCATATCACTAGCATTAGGACTTCTATCAAGCTTTTGTAGGCACATAATCACTTTAGAAATATTGCAACCATCAATAGTAACTTGTATGGCATGAGTAGCAGCAAACAGTCTAACATTTTCACACTTAGCATGTAGTTGAGCTAACAGTCTAACATTTTCATCAATAGTAACTTGTATGGCATGAGTAGCAGCAAAGATACTTTCCAAGGTATCAGGTTTAGCATCCATTTTATTAATCAAAGAGGATTGTGCTTCAAACAAAGTGGAAATATTTTTTTCAGCACTCAAAATTTTAGACTATAAACTAGGAATCTCCCTATTCAAATTCTCAAGTTGATGACTAATATTTTTCAAGATAGTAGATTGTTCTTCCATAGTTTTAATGAATATTTTGTTCTGCTCATATTGCATTTGCATGAAGTTTTTAGTGGATCTTTCAACTTCTAGGGTCCTATCTTCACTAGGAATTCCAGATCTACCATGATAATTATTGCCATTATTAGGAGGATAATGCCTATAGTTATTATCATAAGCATTGTTGCCAAAATTATTATTTCTAATGAAGTTCACATCAACTTGCTCTTGTTGAGAAACCAAAGAGGCTAAGGGAATATTATTTGGATCTATATGAGCTTTTCCATTAACAAGCATAGCCATGATAACATCAATTTTATCACTCAAAGAGGAGGTTTCTTCAATAGAATTTACCTTCTTACCATGTGGAGCTGTCTCAATGTGCATTCAGAATAGTTGACCATCATATTATCAAGGAGTTTTGTCGCAAAACCCAAAGTAATGGTCATAAAGGTACCTCCAGCAACATAATCCAACAGATTTCTTGAAGCAAAGTTTAGTCCTGCATAAAAAGTCTAGATAATCATCCAAGCAGTCAGTCCATGAGTGGGACAATTATTAACCAAAGATTTCATTCTTTCCCAAGCTTGAGCAACATGTTCATTATCAAGTTGTTTAAATATCATTATTTCATTTATCATAGATATAATATTAGCAGGAGGATAGTATTTTCCAATAAAAGCATATTTGCACTTAATCCAAGAATCAATAATATTTTTAGGCAAGGATAGCAACCATTCTTTAGTTTTTCCTCTCAAGGAAAAAGGAAACGATTTGAGATTAATAATATCTCTATCTACATCCTTATATTTTTGCATCTCACAAAGATCAACAAAGTTATTGAGGTGGACAGCAGCATCATCAGAACTAGCACCATAAAATTGCTCTTTCATGACAAAATTCAACAAAGCATGCTTAATTTCCTAAAAGGTAGCATCAGGAGCAGGTGGAGAAATAGGTGTACTCAGGAAATCATTGTTATTTGTGCTAGAGAAGTCACACAACTTGGTGTTCTCAGCAGAGTTCATTTTTGCAACTAGAGTAGGAACTATTTTTTTGTGTTTTTTGATAGGAAAAAAGCAAACCAAACGAAACTATTTTTTGGAATTTTTGATAAAAAGAAGCAAACAAAACAAGGCAAAAGAAACTAAACAAAACAAAAACAAAGTAAAGAGAAAAGTTGTGAAGGACTCCCCTTGTGAAACCGTCCTTAGCCTCCACGGCAACGGCTCTAGAAAAAGCTTGATTGCAGCTCAGATCACTATAGAGCTTCGTTGGGAGACCCCAAGAGGAAGGTCTGATGAGTACAGCAATAAGTTCTTACCTCAGTAGAAACCAAGATTATCGAACCAGTAGGAAGGAGGAAATGACTCAAAGGTGTTGCTAGCAACTTGGAAACCTAAACAACACAAACTCAAGACTTTGCCCCAACTAAAGTGAGGTTGTCAATCTCACCGGTTTGCTAAAAATAAAGGATTAACTATATGGTGTGGAAGGTGATGGTTGCTTGTAGAAAGTAAACAGTAACAGTGGAAGTTGTATCAATGGTAAAGATTGGACCGGGGTCCATAGTTCACTAGAGGTGTTCTCCTTAAGATAAACAACATAACATGCTGGGTAAACAAATTACATTGGGGAAATTGACAGAAAAGAGCAAGGCATAACAATGCAATACTAGACATTCAGGATCCTATGAGATTTGATTGGGCATTACAACAATATACATAGACCGCCATCCAACTGCATCTATGACTAGTAATCCACCTTTAGGTTATCATCCGAACCACCTCCAGTATTAAGTTGCAAGCAACGGATAACTGCTTTAAGAAAGGTGTGTAAAGTAAACAATATAATTGTTCCATGAACAAGCGATTGTTGTTTTATCCCTAGTATCAACAACACATCTACAACCTTAGAGATTTCTGTCACTTCCCCAGATTCAATAGAGGCACGAACCCACTATCGAGCATAAATACCCCCGCTTGGAGCCACTAGCATCTACTTGGCCAAGATAGCTACTAGAAACGGAGAGCATGAAATATCTCAAACAACACAGACATGATAGAATCAATAAGATAGAATCATTACCCAATCTAACATAGTAATCTCAATATCCATCGGATCCCCGCAAACACAACATGCATGATTACAAATATGATCTTGATCATGAACGGAGCTCACAAGATCTAAACATGGTAGCACAGAGGAGGAGAAACAACCATCTAGCTACTGTATGGACCCATAGTCCAAGGTGGAACTACCCACGCATCATACCGGAGGCTAGCATGGTGATGAAGAAGGCCTCGGGGATGATCTCTCCCCTCCAGCAGGGTGCCGGGAAGAGCTTCAGATCCCCCCGATCTAGGGACGATGGTGGTGGTGGCTACAGACTGTTTCATGGAAGATTGATCAGGTAATTAGGGTTTAGGTATCGTGGGCTTCTTATAGGTGAAGGGGGAGTCCGAGGGGGTGCCCGAGGCGGCTGCACCCTCCTAGGTGTGAGCTAGGCCTGGCTGCGCGGCCAGGGGGTGTGGTCCCCTCGAGGCCCTCCTCCGTCTCGTCTTCTGGCTCCATGTTCTCCTCGGTGAAATATTGACTTTGGCTTTTCTCCCGTCCAATTTTGAGAATATTCATTTTATGACTTTTCTAGAAAAAAATAGAAAACAAGCAACTGGCACTGTAGCATCTTGTTAATAGGTTAGTCCCAGAAAACATATAAAAATACCTCAAAGTGTTGACAAAGCAAAGCAACGTAGATACAAAACAAGCATGGAACATCGAAAATTATAGATACGTTTACGATGTATGACAAGTAGATGTTGTTGAAAGAAGCTTTTGCGAGGACTAAGATGTACTCCTCATTGAGTCTTGTAAACTCATTTTGTGCCTGCAAGGTGTTAGCAATAACATAGAACAAATAGCGAATAGCAGGATGCTGAATATTCTTCCCCTTATTAACTCTAGAAGTGAAACTCATTCCATGATAATAATGATCTGGGGAAGGATGCATGTCGGTAAAATATGCATGTAAAGCATTAACATCATTGTTTGGTAAACTAAGACAACTACACCATTCATCAAGTGTTAATGTATAATTGTTGTTCATAAGTAGGAAAGAAGTCGTGTCCTCTCCTTGCAATGTTTTAACGGTGCTTGTCAAAGAACTTAAGAATTCAAGAGTTAACCGGCGATAAGTAGGCACATAATCGAATACAAATTTTTGTAGGCCAACCCTATTACAAAGTAAATTAAAGTCATCAAAAATACCGAGTTGGTTCAATATAACAGGGAAAGCCCACTTGGTTTCCTTCACTTCTTGGTTCTTGATCTTGTTGAAGCGATCACGTTGGAGCTCCTGAACCATATCCCCATGAGGTCTCGAGTTGCAGTAGTAGCGGCAGCCTGAGAAGAACTCCCAGCGGCACGAGTGTTGGGAATATGCCCTAGAGGCAATCATGTATGATGATGTTTTCCCATTGTATTCATAAAGTTGTTAAGTTGTCCTTGTATGAGAATCTGATGTATATGATTGAATATGTGATTCGGTTGTGGAACTATACATTCATGTTGTTTGTACTAAATGTCCTTGCTCATTGAGGTTGTGCTAGACACACAACTTAGACCAATGTGAAAGTCGGATTGATGACTCAGTTCCACTTGTAATGGGCATGGAGATGCCATTCCGACTTACATAGATTCGGCTAAAGAGTTGAGATAGTCGGATTGACACGTATTGAGGTACAACAAACAAGTTGTCATTTGTATATCTCAATCAATGTAATCCTTAGACCTAAGGTTGTTGCACTGTCCGAGTTGAGGATCAGCGACTTAGGTTCTGTCAAACGCTAATCCGTAACTGGGCAGTTATTAAAGGCAGAGTTCAGGTTGACTGAGAATCAAGCTATGTGATGTGAATAACCAAGATGGGATTTTGCCCCTCCAGATGGAGAGATATTCTCTGGGCCCTCTCGGATGATATGATTCGGAAAGCATGGCCATGCACGACTCGGTTAAGTGTTAACCGAGGCGATCGACTAAGAGTTAGTCGGATGAATCACTTATCTCGGATCGAGAATAGAGTTGGACTATTTAAGGGATAAAAAATATTCGCCTATAGTCTGACAAGGTATATCGTGAGGCAAAAGGGACTCAGACGTAAGTCTCGTTGGAAAGGCAAGTCGTCATTACTCTTTGGTACTTGGGAGTCGGCACGCTCTCATAGGAGCCGCTACTGACTGATCAATTAAGAGTTGAAATCCAATCGTGTCCAAGTAGCCATGAGCCTGTGGGGTCACACACTTAAGAACGGGAGCAAGTTCGGATTGGATCTGAACCGGAAATCTGGTTGGGTTGGACCCGAGCCGGATTTGGACTGAGTCAGTGAGTCAAACTCACGGTGAATAATATTAGATGGACTTTAGTGAATGTGCCACGAGTGAGTGGAGCCCACATTCACTCCCTATATATAGTGGGGCGCAGAAACCCAGGAGGATTGATCGGTTGGGTCATTCCATGTGTTGGAAACCCCAGCTCCACAATAGTCCTGCCATCGTAACGAACCTAGCAGTTTGCCTCCGGTGCTCCTCCTTGTACGTGTGGATACCAGTAGAGGTGTTGTACGATCAGCATCATGACGATCGTTGATTGGATGGGGATCGCAAGGACTGCACTACATTAATTGACGCGCTTCATCAATAATCTGCAACCGCGCGTCTAGTGGTAAACCTCATGGCCTTCTCCCTCAGCTAGATCTTGGGATCACCACGTTAGTGGGAAAAAGTTTTGTTTTATCTATACATGGCCCAATAGTGGTAACAGAGCGATAGCTTCTGGTTTTAGGCTCGAGATCTAGCATATGTGATATGCGGTTGGCTGTAGATTGGATCTATGTGCTATTTTGGTGGTCGATCTATAAGATAGATCATTTTTGTACGAGGTTGATTGGATCAACAGTACTCGAGGAATGGTAGATTTGATTTCCATGATCATATTGCTGAGTTCGTGGAACGACATACCCCTATCGGTCGGTTTCCGCCATCGGGGTAGACTGTGACATGTAAATCTAGAAGCGGTGATCGAAGATCAAAGAGTTTGATCGAATCGGGACCGCCGGCTTCGCCCTATCGTAGCGCCTTAGATGTCGTTGTGAGTTTCACAACACCGGTAGATAGCGTATCCATGCATAACTTGTTTTTGCGGGAAGTTGTGAATGGTATGGTTCATGTGCATGTGATGTATGTGTGTAATCCATACGTGATCTGCGGATCATAGTTTTATCACCCGGCTGGAGCCTAGGTGTTGTCATTTTATTGTATAACGACCTGCATGTCGGATTCTGCATGTAATTTACTTTACTAAGCTAGTGTATCTGTATGGAGAACCCGGATGGCATGCAAGGCGATGTACATGTCGGCGACATGGAGTAAGACGGCAAGTGACAAGAATTGGCATGATTTGTATTACAGGCTTTGTGGAGATGGAGATCGCCATGAAGAGAGTCATACCATTTCACATTATAATTGCTTTATTTTGTGTTGTTGATATGTCTCTTTTTTACCTCTATTAGATAGTCGGTAAAATTTAACCCCTCAAAGAAGGTCTAGTCGGTTTTCTCGCCAGTGTTTGCACCATCAAAAGTCGGACATTTTTGGTAGTGGGCTCATAAAATTGAGGTGCTGCCAATTCTTTCCGATTAGGTGGATTCGAGTCGGAATCTTACTGTGGAAACACTTGGTAAGCTAGACGGGTCTATCACAACCATTGTGGGGCTCAGGGAAAATTCGAACGGGAGCCGGGGAACGTGATGCCATCCATCCAATAGGAGTCGTATAAGATACGATTAACAAGGAGTTGTCTACCTAGATCACTTGGTGGCTAGCGGTGATGTTAAAGCTCACTAGCCGAGTTGCTTATTTAGGATCCTGAATCACTAAGTAACCATCATAGGGGTGTTGGTTCTAGTGGGAGTATAAATATTAAAGTGTTTAATATGCTTGCTCTTTTATGAATACATGTCTTAAGTGTTTTGTATATTTTTGTTGTAGATCATGGAACCATGTAGCAGTCACTCTCAGGTATCCGGTTTTGCTTTGAGAACCATTCTTGAGAAAGATAAACTGAACGACATTAATTTTACCAACTGGTATCAAAATATGAGAATTATTCTCTAACAAAAAAAGAAAGACCATCTCCTAGGCAACCCACTTCCAGATGAGCCAAATGAGAATGCGATTGTCGCAGCCACCAATGCCTACTGTCGGGCTAAGTATGGGTCCATGGATATTAGCTGTCTTGTGCTTGCTCACATGGAACCGGACTTGCAAAAGCAATTCGATAATGTTGAGGCCTACGATATGATCGAAAGCCTCAAAAGTATGTTCCAAGCTCAGGCAAATACTGAGAGGTATCAAGTCTCTAAGGCTTTGCTGTGTTTCAAGCTTAAAGATGGTGATCCACTAAGTCCACATGTGATCAAAATGGTTGGTTACGTGCAGTCTCTGGAGAGGCTTGGCTACCCCATTAGCGAAGAGTTCGCTATGGATATAATTCTGAACTCTCTTCCTAGTGCATATGGGCAGTTCATTTTGAACTACCACATGCATGGTATGGATAAGAATCTCACTGAATTACATGGGATGCTCAAGCAGGCAGAGGGGATCTCAAAAAGGACGCCAGTCAAGTGTTGATGGTGCAGAATAAGGCTAAGTTCAAGAAGAGTTCTTGGACTAATAAGAAGGCTAAGTCAGGAGGAAAGCAGGCTCAGGACCCGGTCCCAAGCTCTTCCTCAGGGACTAAGCCATCTCCTTCAGTCGGATCCACTTGCTTCTACTACAAGGCGGATGGCCACTAGAAGAGGAACTGCAGCAAGTATTTGGCTGACAAAGACAAGAGTGGAGGTATGACTTCTGACTCAGGTACACTTGTTTGCTATGTTATAGACATATATCTTGCTGATGCACCTAATAGTTCTTGGGTATATGGTACCGGATCAGTCATTCACATCTGCAACTCATTGCAGGGACTGGTAAGAACTAGGAGCGTAGCAAGAGGAGAGGTAGATATTCGGGTCGGTAACAAAGCAAGAGTCGCTGCGTTGGAAGTCGGCACGATGCAGCTTCATTTAACTTTAGAAATCATTATGGAACTGAATAATTATTATTATGTTCCAATGCTCAGTCGAAACATTATTTTTGCTTCATGTTTGATGAGGCAAGGCTATGATTCGAATATCAAGAATAATGGTTGTTCTTTATATTTGAATGATATGTTTCATGGCTTTGAACCCATCCAGGACGGGTTATTTATTTTGAATCTTGATGGTGAGTCGGTTTATAACATAAATGTTAAAAGGTTGAAACCAAATGATCTGAATATGACTTAATTTTGGCACTGTTGGCTTGGTCATATAAGTTGGAAACGCATGAAGAAGCTCCATGATGATGGACTCCTAACTTCGTTTGACTTGGAGTCGTTCGAGACATGCGAATATTGCCTACTCGGCAAAATGACCAAGACACATTTTGCAAAGAGTTCTAAAAGGGAGTCCGACTTGTTGGGACTAGTACATAGTGATGTATGTGGACCAATGAGCACGACAGCCAGGGGTGGTTATGAGTACTTCATTACCTTCATTGATGATTTTAGTAGGTATGGATATATCTACTTCATGAAACATAAGTTGGAAGCCTTTGAAAAGTTCAAAGAATTCCAGAATGAAGCATAGAATCAACTCAGCAAGAAAATAAAGTTTCTTCGGTCGGACCGAGGAGGCGAGTACATGAGCCATGAGTTTGATGACCATTTGAAAAGTTGCAGAATAGTTCCTCAACTTAATCCGCCAGGAACGCCACAAAGTAATGGTGTTTTGGAAAGGCGGAATCGGACCTTGTTAGACATGGTACGATCAATGATGAGTCGGACAGATCTGCCTTTATCATTTTGGGGTTATTGTCTAGAAACAGCCGCGTTCACACTAAACAGAGTACCATCAAAGTCGGTAGAGAAAGCACTGCATGAGATGCGGATAGGCAAAAGGCTGAGTTTGTCTTTTCTTAAGATTTGGGGTTGTGAAGTATTTGTCAAGCTCTTCAGTCGGACAAGCTTACATCCAAGTCGGATAAGTGTATTTTCGTGGGGTATCCGAGGGAAACCTTGGTTTAATACTTCTCTAACCGAGAAGAGGGCAAAGTGTTTGTCGCTCAGAACGGTGTCATCTTTGAGAAAGAGTTTCTCATTCGGGGAGTCAGTGGGAGCACAGTGTAGCTCGAAGAAATTTGAGAGGAACCGGCTAGTAGAGAGTCGGCAAAAACCTTGGAGGTTGAGCCTGTCGTGCTAGCTCAGCCAGCAGCAGCACCTGTACTACGAAGATTGGCAAGATTATGAAGTGTTCATGATGTGTTACTGTTAGACGATGATGAGCCGGCAAATTATTCGAAAGCGATGGTGGGATCTGATTCTGAGTCATGGCTTGGAGACATGAGATCTGAGTTAAAGTCCATGGATGAAAATCAAGTTTGGAACTTGGTTGACACACGGGATAATACTCGCAAGCCTCACGTTTTTCCCGATCATGTGCCAGACGGTGCAAGACCCGTCGAGTGCAAATGGGTCTTTAAGAAGAAAACTGATATGGATGGAAATGTTTCCATCTATAAAGCATGACTTGTCGCGAAGGGGTTCCGAAAAGTTCAAGGAGTTGATTACGACGAGACTTTCTCGCCCGTAGCGATGCTTAAATCAGTTCGGATCATGTTAGCTATAGCAGCCTATTTTGACTATGAGATATGGCAGATGGATGTCAAAACGGCTTTCCTTAACAGAAATTTAACCGAGGTCATGTATATGATACAACCTGAGGGTTTTCTCGATCCGGCTAACGCTGACATGGTGTGCAAACTTCAGAAATCCATTTATGGGTTGAAGCAAGCATCTCGGAGTTGGAATATTCGCTTTGATGAGGTAGTCAAATCGTTTGGCTTCATCAAGAGTGATCATGATTTTTGTTTATACAAGAAGTTTAGTGGGAGCAAAGTAAACTTTGTAATCTTATATGTGGATGACATCTTATTGATTGAAAATGATGTTTAGATGTTGCAAGAAACCAAGGAATCATTGGAAAGGAGTTTCTCAATGAAAGACTTGGGTGAGGCAGCATATATTCTCGGAATCTGGATCTATAGAGATAGATCAAGACGGCTCATTGGATTGAGTCCGGGTACTTATTTGGACAAAGTTTTGAAGAAGTTAAACATGGAATCGTCTAAGAAGGGGTTCTTTCTGATGTCCCATGGTGTAAACATAGCAAGACTCAGTGTCCTTCGACGACTGATGAGCAAAGTCGCATGAGTGTGATTCCGTATGCTTCTGCAGTCGGATCCATCATGTATGCCATGATTTGTACTAGGCCGGATGTTTCCTATGCTCTAAGTGTTATGAGTAGATATCAGGCTGGTCCTGGAGAAATCCACTAGACAACGTCTAAAAATATCCTAAAGTACTTGAGAAGGACTAAGGATATGTTTTTGGTTTATGGAGGTGAAGATGAACTCAGTGTAAAGGGTTACACAGATGCGAGTTATCTTACCGACTCTGATGATTCTCGTTCGCAATCTGGATACATGTTTATCATAAACGGAGGTGCTGTGAGCTGGAAGAGTTCCAAGCAAGAGATTATGTCTGTATCTACAACAAAGGCTGAGTATATTGCCGCCTCGGAGGAAACAAAGGAAGATGTTTGGATGAGGAATTTCCTCATGGATCTTGGTGTGGTTCAAGGCTCGTCCAATCTGTTAGACATGTATTGTGACAACAATGGTGCTATTGCACAAGCCAAGGAACCTAGACAACACCAGAAGAACAAGCACATACTCATGTGGTACCACCTGATTCGCCAGTTCGTGGATCAGGGTGATATCAAGTTATGCAAGCTACACACGGATGAAAATATTGCGGATCCGTTGACAAAGCCGATACCACAACCGAAGCATGAGGCGCACCTAAGAGCTATGGGAATTAGATGCCTAGAAATGTGATGTCGGAAGATTGACTATAGTGCAAGTGGGAGACTATTGGGAATATGCCCTAGAGGCAATCATGTATGATGATGTTTTCCCATTGTATTCATAAAGTTGTTAAGTTGTCCTTGTATGAGCATCTGATGTATATCATTGAATATGTGATTCGGTTGTGGAACTATACATTCATGTTGTTTGTAGTAAATGTCCTTGGTCATTGAGGTTGTGATGGACACACAACTTAGACCAATGTGAAAGTGGTCTTGATGACTCGGTTCCACTTGTCATGGGCATGGAGATGCCAATACGACGTACAAAGATTCGGCTAAAGAGTTTAGCGAGTCGGATTGACCCATATTGAGGTACAACGAACAAGTTGTCATTTATATATCTCAATCAATATAATCCTTAGAACTGAGGTTGTTGCATAGTCCGAGTTGATGATCACCGACTTAGGTTCTGTTAAATTCTGATCCGTAACTTGGCAGTTATAAAGGCTGAGTTCGGGTCGACTGAGAATCAAGTTGCGTGATGTGAATGACCAGATGGGATTTTGCTCCTCCAAATGGAGAGATATTCTCTAGGCCCTCTCAGATGATATGATTTTGAAATCATGGACATGCACGACTCGGTTAAATGTTAACCGAGGCGATCGACTAAGAGTTAGTCGGATGAATCACTTATCTCGGATCGAGAAGAGAGTCAGACTATTTAAGGGATGACAAATATTCGCCTATAGTCTGACAAGGTATATCGTGAGGCAAAAGGGACTCGGACGTAAGTCGCATTGGAAAGGCAAGTCGTCATGACTCTTTGGTACTTGGGAGTCGGCACGTTTTGCTAGGAGCCGCTACTGACTGATCGATTAAGAGTTGGACTCCAATCGTGTCCAAGTAGCCATGAGCCTACGGGGTCACACACTTAAGAGCGGGAGCAAGTTCGGATTGGATCTGAACAGGAAATCTGGTTAGGTTGGACCCAAGCCGGATTTAGACTGAGTCAGTGAGTCGGACTCACTATGACTAATATTATATGGGCTTTAGTTAATGGGCCATGAGTGAGTGGAGCCCACATTCACTCCCTATATATAGTGGGGCATAGAAACCCTGGAGGGATGATCGGTTAGGTCATTTCATGTGTTGGAAACCCCAGCTCCACAGCAGTCCTATCATCGTAATGAACCTAGCAGTTCACCGCCGATGCTCCTCCTTGTACGTGTGGATACCACCAGAGGTGTTGTACGATCAGCATCACAACGATCGTTGATTGGATCAGGATCGCAAGGACTTCACTACATTAACTAACGCGCTTCATCAATAATCCGCAACCGCGCGTCTAGTGGTAAATCTCGTGGCCTTCTCCCTCATCTAGATCTTGGGATCACCAAGTTAGAGAGAAGAAGTTTTGTTTTATCTCTACATGGCCCAACAATGAGCATGTGTTTGGCTCCTTGTATTCATCTTCTAAAAATAAATAAGAAAGACAAAAATAAAACTTTTTTATCCAACAATAATAAGGATAACATATTCCTCATTATAGCACACTAAAGAATATCTTCAACATAATAATCTAGGCAAGAGAAACATGGCAATTGGTTCTAAATAAGTCTCACCCTAGAATGATAATGACAATAGATCAGAGATGAATTTGCAAAAAGTAGTTGGAGGATTAGAGGAGAAACATACCGTAGATCACTTGTGTGCGATGAAATCAAACGAAATTGAGTAGAGATGAAGATCCCTTGAGGTTTTGAGAGAGTTTGGAGGTAGAAGAGACAAAAAGGATTGATTTTTTGGTGTTTTGGGTACCTTCCCATGCCTTTAAGTTGTCAGATGCAACTATACGGTTGCAACTATACGGCCGGAACATTTTGTTCCCGCCGTATAGTTGGTATGACGGCAAAAATTAGGTTTTCTAGGGTTTCTTTTGTGGAGGCTATATGTATACGGGCACAACTATACGGTCGGGACCAAAATGGTCCCGTCGTATAGTTGGTCATTAAACCTTTTATATCCGGAGATGAAAATTTGTCGATGGCTCAAATAACTATACGCCCGGAACTATACAATTAGAATTTGAATTCCCACCATATAGTTCGTCGTTAAAGGTACTATAGTCGTAAAAAAATTCAATTTCTTCAAGAATTACTTTTTAGACTAAAACTTAGCGAAACACCATATTTTGACAGAAAAATGACATACTAAATTGTCGACCAACATTAGCATGTATAAAGCAGGAATTTTAGTACCACTGAATCTCTCCTCCTCAACTGGAGTTTTCTAGCACTCTTTATTCAACATAAAACTTAAACTAAAACTTAAAAACTTTACTCAAACCTTTATCTCACATGGTTTGTCTCCCATGCAGTGCTCTTTTATGGTCAATAGCTTGAACTTAATGTTGCTCACTGATACCTTCGATCTAGATTACAGATGTAGTATAGCTCTTTTTCCCTAGTAGACCTAGGTTTATTGAATCATCGGGAAGCAGAAAGCAAAGTGAGATTACTTAAACGGACCTTCAAGAGTTTTAGAATTACTTTTGCGTTTTCATCGGACCAAGAGTTTGCGAGCTTTTTTTTGTTGTTGACGATGGAGAGAGAGGGCCTAGGGTCTTCGGTTTTCACCAGTAGCTATGCAAAAACATCTAATGGGAATAATCGATAATAATAAATTATGCATGTAATCGTTAGAGCAAGATAATTATATGTGGGTAGTGCATTCATAATTGCTATCTCCTCCGCAACCGCTTATAGCAATAGCCTACTAGTCTCATCCATAGAAGAAAGAGAACTAATGATATGCATAGTGATGTCACCGTTAATCCCAAGTAAATCCCTCACATACAACCATACTACCCCTTCTGTCACTGGGTTCCCATCCTGCAGATCAGTCATTACTCACACTCCCTTTACCTAGATCAATCCTTGGGGTCTTGGTTACCTGACAAGTTCTTAGATTGAGGCAAGAGAGGGTACTACAATCATCATGTCATACAAACTAATACATGATCCCATCTATGATAAATAACATGCACAAAAAGCTACATGTCTAGGCCGAAGCCCTTAGCCCAAGGAGAATTACTCACACATAGAGATGAAATCAATAATGATAAACATTGTAATAGATATCATAAGGTTGATAGCAAATAGTCTTACAATGTCGCCAATTGGAGAAGAGATCTACTATTACAAGTGGTGGAATATGGCTATGCTGGTGGAGAAAGGTTTAGAGATTTAGATCTAGATCTATTCCTCTGGCGTGGCGGCTTCTGGTGGCAGGGATAGTTGAGGTCGAAAAGAAGCGTTGTTTCTCATCGCTCGAACCCTCTTTATGTAGGGGTCCCTTCATGAAAGTTGTTCTGTTTGACCTAATGGAGTCGATGCCAACTATACGGCCGGAACTGTACAGCCAAAATAAAATTCCCATCGTATAGTTGGTCGTTAAAGTTTCAACATTCACTTCACAGCTCCTGGTTTCTTTGACGTGTTGGAAATCTCGTATCTTTGGCATTTATGTAGTGATTACCATCATCATACGTCATTATCTATACAGGGAAACATAGAAAGAAAGGATTGCATACCCATTTGATCATTAGGATGAGTGGCATGTTTTAGAGCGATATTTCAAATATATGAATAATATCTAGTTTAAATGCGGATGTGGATGGCTATATTTCACAGCCATCAACCTCCCCAAGCTTAAACTTGATTGTCCTCGAGCAAGACAACCAAAATCAAAAGGGAACTCAGCATTTAAACTAAAATAATGAGATGATGATCTTACTCATGATTGGTAGTCTCATGTTTCCTCCACTTTATTAATCTGAAAAATTTCAGCATAGATAGAGTAATGGCAAGCATATCATACGGGTTTCATGAATCCTTATAGCGCAGAAAAATAATTGTAAGTATGGATGATTCAGAAGAGTAAACTTTATTCCATGTCATGTAATCAACTCATAAGCTTGACTTTGAACAATAAAGTATAATCATGTAAAATTAAGAGTCTGAGAGTTTGTCATGAAAAGCATATGCACTAAAGTATCTCAATTCTCCCACATCAATAAATCAAGACTTTTCAAGCACTATTTTTCTATTCATTGTCCTTCAAGAATTTCAGTTCTAAAGTAATTGAGAGCATGCACAAAATTTCATTAGTTTATCGGGTTGTGATGGACACTCGTGGCATCACTAAGGTTTTTTTCCTTTTGCATAATGATTACTCATATTAGCCAGAGGAGTGATTCCATCATGTTTACAGCTACCCAGGAGTGCCAAGAATCTTACCCATTATAGCATTGGTACCAAGAATCTTACCCATCATGTCAAATCATAGCCAAAATCTAGGAGTTTCCTCCATGAAGATCGTTCGTAGGCTAGCGGAGTTGTTGGCATCCCATGAAGTTTGACACGCATAAAGCTATATCATTCTTATGATTCACAAGTCAAACTTTGGGATGCTCACAAAAACTGCTAAACATTAACTCAATTGAACAAATATTTTCAAAGAGAGCTATCAAGTCATCATTATTTTCTGTGGTGTTGAGTGTCTCTAGGAATAAGTTTTCAATACTAAACACTACAACACCCAAGTCTTCAATTTGTGATAATTTTTCTTATTTCAATTTGTTTAGCAAATTTTTAGGCAAGACTTGGTTAACTACAAGAGCTGGAACAAAACCTACCCAATTAAAGACCCATGCAAAAAAAATTTACTATAATATAGAGACTCACTCCACCGATATAACATCTCAACATTACTACTAACTAGCATGGGTTTCTCAAACTTCAAAAGTGGGGAGTCATAAGGCATACCTCTCATGTTTGGTTCCACTTGTCTCTTCCCGTTTTATTTGTTTCTTGGAAACTCCAAGTCAATCACTCTCCTGCAAACACATGAGAACTTCTAGGTTAAAAGAAAAAGAAAGAGGGAAAAATAAAGATAAACGGAGAAATATTTTTGTAGTTTTTGAGAAGGGGGATTAATGAATAGAAAATTTGCGACAAATCTCGGCTTGTAAATCTCAAGCAAAATAAAATAACTAAAATAAAGTGTTGGGGAAACCAACATGAGTGCTTATAAACTCAAATAAAAGCATAACCTCGAAAATAAAGTAAAGCAAATGAACGCCAAATAAAAATAGATAGAAAACATCCCCAAACTTAGGATTTTGCAAGCCCTTCAAATCACTAAGGTGGGGGGTGAAGTTTAAACTCTAGTCTGCAAATTGAGTTGATAAGTTACTTGTTGTTTCTCGGAGGTTCAGGGCAAGATTATGCATCCCCTCCACAGTTCCTCCAAGTTTTTGGAAATCTTGATATGTAGCGAACCGGCTTGGTGGCTGCTGCTCCTGATGAGGGACTTCTTGCTCCTCCTCTTGGTCCGCATCCTCTTCTGAAATCTCTTCCTCAGTTTGGTTTTGCTCAACCTGCAAGTCATAAAGCACACGCCCTTCCTCGACAGAGAAAATACCATTAGGCAAAGGAGCGGCTTAGAGATGCCCAGCTCCAGCAATATGCAGATAATAAACACCACCTCTCCTAGTGAGCATTCCACAAGCCCTCAAAGTAGAGAAACCAACACGTCGCTCACCTAGTACCGGTTGTAACTCACCTAAGTCTATGCCTAGGGAATTTGCGAGCACGGTGATGATG
Organism: Avena sativa; assembly: GCA_916181665.1. Classification (NCBI taxonomy): domain Eukaryota; kingdom Viridiplantae; phylum Streptophyta; class Magnoliopsida; order Poales; family Poaceae; genus Avena; species Avena sativa. Next base: position 260,577,075 of record OV702281.1, read on the forward strand.
CCTCCACAAGTGAAAGGTCCTTGGATTTGGGAGGATTGGTACTCCAAGTAGCGCACAAGAACTGCGCCCAAGTGAAGTGACAAGTTGTCATAGTTGAAAGTAGCTTTTGCGAGGACTAAGATTTCCTCCTCATTGAGTCTTGTAAACTCATTACACGCCGAGTTGGTTCAATGTGACGGGGCAAGCCCACTTGGTTTCCTTGACTTCTCGGTTTTTGATCCTGCTGAAACGATCATGGTGGGACTCGTCTTTGAATTGAATCCCCATGCGTTCCTAAGCTGCAGCCCGAGAAGAACTAGCGGCGGCAAGAGCACATTTCTGGCTCCTCGTTTTCATATTATAAAAATAAATAAGGAAGATAAAACATAAAAACTTTTTTATCCAACAGTAATAGTCATAGCATAATCCTCATCATAGCACACTAAAGAATCTCCTGAACATAATAATCTAGGCAAGATAATCATGGAAATTATTTCAAAATAAGTCTCACCCTATATTCATAATGACAATAGATCAGAGATGAATTCATGAAAAGTAATTGGAGGATCGGAGGATAAACATACCATAGATCACTTGTATGCAAGGAAATCGAACGAAATTGAGTAGAGGTGAAGATACCTTGAGGCTTTGAGAGAGTTTGGAGGTAGAAGAGAGAAAAAGGATTGATGTTTTGATGTTTTGGGTACCTCCCCGTGCATTTAAGTGGTCGGACGCAACTATACGGCCACAACTACATAGTTGGAACACTTGTTCCCACCATATAGTTGGTCCGACAGCAAAATTTTAGGGTTTCGAGGGTTTATTTTCTGGCGGCTATAACTATATGACCAGAACTATACGGCCGGAACTTTTGTTCCCGCCATATAGTTGGTCGTCAAACCTTCTGTATCCTAAGATGAAAAATTTTCGATGTCTCAAATAACTATACGGCCAGAGCTATACGGGGGGAATTTTTATTCCCGGTGTATAGTTGGTCGTTAAAGCTTCTGTACACATCAAAAAATTTCTATTTCTTCAAAAAGTTACTTTTTAGACTTAAACTTAGCAAAACACCTTGTTTTGACAGAAAAATGATAAAATAAATTGCCGACCAACTTTGGCATTTAAAAAACAGGAATTTTTAGTACCACTGAATCTCTCCTTCTCACTAGAGTTTTCTAGCACTCTTTATTCTATATAAAACTTAAACTAATACTTATAAACTTTACTCAAACCTTTATTTCACATGGGTTGCCTCCCATGCAGCGCTCTTTTATGGTCAATAGGTTCACCTTGATGTTGCTCACTTAGGCCATATGAGTGAAACACCCACTCCAAAATAGTTGGCCTTCAAACTGATGGCCTCCGTCTCATCTTGCTTGGCTTTCTTTTTCCTGGGGAAATGAATAACAAAAGGATCCCCCAAAGGCAATTGGAGCTTCACATTCCCTTCATGAAAATTAATCAAAGCCTTAATAGTTCTTAAGAAAGGACGGCCTAATATAACAGGATCAGTAGCATCTTCAGGCATGTCAACAATAACAAAATCAATAAGAGAAGGACATCCTTTAATGTATACTAAGGTATTCTCTTTAATGCCCACTGCTTGTTTATAAGTAGAATCTTCTAGATGTAATTTTAGTTCAGTGATTTAAAAATATCCAAGGTTTAACTTATTAAAAAGACTCTTTGGAATTTTTGAAACACTTACACCTAGATCACACAATGCAGCTATTTCATTAGTCCCAATTTTAATCTTAATAGTTGGCTCAAATATATCATCTAGCTTAACCGGCAATTTTTTAGCAATTTTCTTAGATTCTTCCTTAATCCCATGTACCTTTATTGGTACCTGATTAACGAAGTGTTGATACATGGCTTCCTCATTTCCTTCACTTACCAGAATCTTGACATTGATCCTTTTTACAAGATCTTCAACTATGTAGTTCAGTGAAGGAGCATTGCTATAATCAAGTTCTTCGGGCTCCTCCCTTTGGATTCTTATCATCTTGAGGTCTTCTACTGGATTGGGCTCAGCTTTACCTGCAAATTTAGCTAGAATGAGAGTTTGTCTCTCGGTTATCTTACCTAGCTATGCCTCAACAATCCTTTTCCTTTCTTAGAGAGCCTACAAATCATTCCTCAAACTAACAGCTTGGTCAGACAATTTACCAAGAATAGCATCATGATTCTATATAATTTTGACTAGAATATTGTTTTGCTCATTTTGTGAGTCCATAAAAGATTTAAGAGTTTCTTGGAGAGTAGTATTACTTGATGCCATATTATTATTAGAGCTACCTGCAGGATTAGAATAATGTTTCTGAAAATTTGGATTATTATTCTTTTTCCAAGCAGGGTTATAATCATTACGAGCTATGAAGTCTATTTCTTCAATAGTTGGTTCTGGAGTAGCTCTTACCGGGGTTTCCTTACCTTTAAAGGCTAAAATGAGCTCATCCAACTTAGCATTGAGTTCTTCCTTTTCTTGAGGTGTGACCGAGTTCACCTTCTTCATGTTTGATCTTTCCACATGCCATTGGGCATGGTTGTCTTGCATATTGTCTAGCAGCTGCTTTGCTTCGGTAATTTTTTTACCCATAAATGTTCCTCCATCTGCAGTATCTAGCATACACTTAGACACAGGGTTAAGAGCATTATCAAATAAAAGGAGAATTAACCAATCTTCCATCCCATGGCTGGGACAGTTTCTCATGCATTCTTTCATTCTCTCCCATGCAAGCTCTAGTGGCTCATGCTCTTCCTGTCTAAAACCAATAATATTGGATCTGAGTTGCATAGTCTTTGCAGGTGGAAAGAATTTAGTCATAAATAAAGAAGTACATTCCACCCATGATGCAATAGTATTTCTAGGCAAAGGTAGTAACCATTCTTTTGCTCTTCCTCTAAGAGAGAAAGGAAATAAGCGCAACTTGACTGCGTCGGCGTCAACATATTTAATGCGCATCATATCACATATTTCAGTGAAAGTATTTAAGTGCATACATGCATCTTCTATAGTAGAGCCTCCAAATTAATTCTGTTGAACCAAACTTAAAATGTGGGGCTTAATTTCATAATCTTCAGCATCAATTGCTAGCTGAGTAATAGGAGTATGCAAATAATCATTATTGGGAGTTGCAAACTCCCCAAGCTTCTTTTCAGCCATACATCCTATTTTTTGTATTTTCTTAAACAAGTACTAATGGTGATAAAACAAGAATTAAAAGACTAACTTTTTTTGTTTTTTAAATAAAGGATGAAAGCAAAGTAACAAAATTAAAAACGAGAATTGAAACTAGCAAGGTTCCTACTAACCTGACCATGGTAGCTATTGCTTCCCTGGCAACAGCGCTAGAAAAGGGTCGATACCTTTGATCCGGATTACGGATGTAGTATAGCTCTTTTTCCCTAGTAGACCTAGGTTTATCAAATCCTTGGGAAGCAGAAAGCAAAGTGAGATTACTTAAGCGGACCTTTGAGAGTTTTCCAATTAATTTTGCGTTTTCACCGGACCAAGAGTTTGCGATCTTTTTGTTGTTGTTGATGATGGAGAGAGAGAGAGAGAGGGCCTAGGGTCTTCGATTTGAAGGGAATATGCCCTGAGAGGCAATAATAAAGTGGTTATTATGTATATTCCAAGTATATGATAGATGTTTATTTTGCATGCTATAATTGTATTAATACGGAAATGTTAATACATGTGTGTTTAGTAAACAAGCAGAAAGTTCCTAGATATGCCTATCTCATAAACTAGCTCGTTGATTAACAAGATGATCAAGGTTTCCTGATCATGCACACTGGATGTTGTTAATAACGAGGTCACAACATTATTGGAATGGTGTGATGAACATTCATCTGAAGTATAGAATTACGATCAAAGTCATTGAGTTTATATTGCTATAATAACATACGAAGTGATCCTAATCCTTAGACCATGAGATCATGTCAATCACTAACACTGGAAGATTATCTTGATAACATCAAACGTCACACCGTAACAGGGAGATTATAAATATGGGTTCAGTACTATTAAAGTTTATGTTGAGGCCCATGGATCGAGAGTGGAATTTGTTCATCCCGATGACAGATAGATATGCTCTGGGCCCTCTCGGTGATATCACATTGATTAGCTTGCAAGCAAGTGATTTGATCACTAGAATGTTATATCACGGGAACGAGAAAAGAGTACATGTCAGTAACGAGATCAAACTAGGTATGGAGATACCGATGATCGAATCTCGGACATGTAATATATCGCGAAACAAAAGGATTAAGATACTAGCGTAAAAGGTTCTCACGATCACAAGAAAGTCATCGTTGAATGTGTGGGAGTCAGTATGGATCTCCAGGTCCCGCTTCTGATTATTGATCTGAGAGGGGTATCAATCATGTCCGCATTATTCGCGAACCATAGAGTGACACACTTAAGATACACCGACACCATTTGGAGCAAATAGTTTCATGCTGAAAAGAATAAGAAAGCGCAGGAATTTATTTCACTAGATATCGAAACTGGTTTCGGGTGAAATTGCAGAAAGTGTTTTTGCATGTGAAATTAAATACTAGCAAGGGGTTATATGTGAATGTTTGTCATTAAAGTAATTGACAAAATTCTTAATAAATAAAAGGAGTTTTATTTAATGAGAGTTTGCATTAAATTTGGTGGAAATTTAATGGGAATTTGAGTGGGTTTTTAGTGGAGAAAATTGAAGGGGAATTTTGTGAGTGGATCTTCCACCCACATGAATGGAGGGAGGGCAAGGGGCAGCCCCCATGCATCGGCCACCCCCTTGGGGTTCCCCCTTCCTCCTATAAAAGGAGCCCCTCCCTCTCTCTCACTTACACCTCCTCGTGAAGGATCTCTCTCCTCCTCTAGTATTTATCCCCCATGGTCTCGGACTAGCGAGATAAAGATCCCGGTGGCTATTCGGCAAGAAAGAGTTGTGCTTCCGCTGCATCGCTGGAGCGAGGAGGCGGAGGTTTCTCGGTGCCTCGGACGTGTGTGCGAGAATGGATGCGCCGTTGATTTGTGGCGCTAGGACTTCCTCTTGATCTTGAGATCGACAAGAGATCGTCTACATCAACCACAAGTTCAATCTCGTTAAGCTTTGTCGGTCTTCAAGGGTATGTTCTCTACGGATGTATATCCGTCTGTTGCTTGTATCTAGTAGATAGATCTTGGTACATAGTTGTTCCCATCGTAGGAAATTTTTTGTTTTCTATGCTGCGAACCCTACAGTGGTATTAGATCCGGATCTATGTGTAGATGCTTTGCATGGGTAGTAAACATATGAGTATGTGGGCGATGATGATCATGTTATTGCTTCTTAGTTGTACTTTGGATATTGGTGGCATAGTGGGATGAAGCGGCCCGGACAAACTTTACATGTCCTCGTACATGAGACCTGTTCCACGCTTGACATGCAACTAGTTTTGCATAAGTGGCTAGAGGGTGTCCGTCTCTCCTACTATAGTCAATATATAATTTGCAACGAGTTTTCAACAATTTGGTTATCCTCGTTGTGGTTCATGTTCGTAGGTAAGAACGGTTCTATCTTCGAAAGCCCTAAGCCACGTAAAACTTGCAATGGATAAATTAGAGGTGTCTATTTTAGATTGTTCCTGGGCTAGTGTCATGATATGGTGATGTTGTAAGTAGAAGTATAAGTCGATACTCTTACAACACACATAACGTGTAAGTTCCATAGACCTTGGCCTTACACATAAAGGTATGATGATGATCATACCACGATGTACATGATGAAGATCAAGTGCAAGAACCATATCATTTCACTTATTAACATGTGATGTTTGTTGCATCTTATATTGCTTGTTTGGCGTTTTATTAGCATAATAAGATGATCCCTCATTTAGATATCAAGATAAAAATGTGTTCTCCCTTAAGTATGCACCGATTATGTTTTTTCGCTCCAAGACATCACGTGATGATCGGTGTTCTTGGATCCACGATCATATTTCGGGTGTAAGACGGTTACACACACGAATACTAAGGTTCTTACTTGGAGAGCCTAGAATGTAAAGACATGGCCTCGCAACACGGACCGAAAGGCTAAGCATGAGTCAAATGGAAGATATGGTGCCCATTTGATGCTCGCCTTTGAAGCTACACCGACTCACGTGATGATCGGACTTGGTGTAGTGGATTTGGTTCATGTAATCACCAAAAAGGCACGAGGGATGTCGTTTTTGAGTGGGAGTTCATTCTTAATTTGGATTAGTTGAACTCAATCTATCATAAACTTAGTCTACGCTTTACAAATTCTGTTGTAGATGGCACCACCTGCTTTTAATTTCAATGTGTTCATGGAGAAAGAGAAACTTGCAACGAACGGTAGCAACTTTACCAACTGGGCCATGAATTTGAGGATTCTCCTCACTGCTGCACAAAATCAATATGTGCTAGAAGCGTCGCTAGGCCCCCCACCACTTGATGATTCCCCTGACGAGGAAAAAATGTCTATCAGACTCGTCAGGAGGACCACAACTTAGTTCATTGCGGCATATTGAATGCTAGAGACAGAACTTCGAAAAGTGTTTCGAAAACGGCAATGGTTTTGATACAATGGGTGAGTTCAAAATGATTTTCGACACCCATGCTATTGTAGAGAGTTACAATGCTTCAGAAAAGTTCTTTAGCTGCATGATGGAAGAGAACAGCTCCGTAAGTGAGCATGCACTCAAGATGTCGGGTTACGCCGATAAGCTTGTGTCCTTGGGAATAACGATTGCCATTTACTTAGGCATCCATCGTGTTCTCCAGTCTCTTCCACCTAGCTATAAGAGCTTCGTGATGAACTATAACATGCAAGGCATGAAGAAGTCTCTCCCCAAGCTTCTGTCAATGCTTAAAACTGCAGAAGTGGAGATCAAGAAATAACATCAAGTGTTGATGATCAATAAGACCACTGGTTTCAAGAAAGACAAGAAGGGTAAACAGAAGGGAAATAAGGGCGTCAAGCCGGTTGCCGTGCCTGAAAAGAAACCTCGAGTTGGCCCTAAGTCTGATACCGAGTGCTATTATTGAAAGGGGACTGGCCATTGGAAGCGCAACTACCCCAAGTATTTGGCAGACAAGAAGGCCGGCAAGGCAAATAAAAGTATATGTGATATACATGTTATTGATGTGTACTTGAATATTACTCGTAGTATCACCTGGATATTTGATACCGGTTCAGTTGCTAATATTTGTAACTCGAATCAGGGGCTGCGGAACAAGCGACCGCTAGCAAGGGGTGGGGTCAAGATGCATGTCGGCAATGGATTAAGCGTTGATGTGATCGCCATCGGAACGCTAACTCTCCACTTACCATCAGGATTAGTTATAAACTTGAATAATTGTTATCTAGTGCCAGCACTGAGCATGAACGTTGTATCCGGATCATGTTTGATGCGCAGTGGTTATTCATTTAAATCTGAGAACAATGGTTGTTCAATTTATACGAATGAAATCTTTTATGGTCATGCATCGATGATGAATGGTTTATTTTAGTTGGAACTCAATAATAATGTTACACATATTCATAATGTTGATGCTAAAAGGATTAAACTTAATGATGATATATCCACATATATGTGGCACTGCTGTCTAGGTCATATTGGCGTTAAACGCATGAAGAAGCTCCATTTGATGGACTTTTGGAATCACTTCATTTTCAATCATTTGATACATGTGAGCCATGTCTTATGGGCAAGATGACTAGAACGCCGTTTTAATGGAATGGGCGATAGATTTATTGGAAATCATACATTCTGATGTGTGTGGTCCAATGAGTGTGTCGGCTCGAGGTGGATATCATTATTTTGTTACTTTCACGGATGATTTGAGTAGATACGGTTATATCTACTTGATGAAACACAAGTCTAAAACATTTGAAAAGTTCAAGGAATTTCAGAATGAAGTGGAAAATCATCGTAATAGAAAGATCAAATTTCTACGGTCCGACCATGGAGGTGAGTATCTAAGTAACGAGTTCGGCACTCGTATGAAAGAGTGTGGAATAGTTTCACAACTCACACCTACAGGAACACCACAGCGAAATGGTGTGTTAGAATGTCGAAATCATACTTTATTAGATATGGTTCGATCTATGATGTCTCTGACGGAATTGCCACTGTCATTTTGGGGTTATGCACTAGAAACTGTTGCATTCACTTTAAATCGGGCACCATCTAAATCCGTTGAAAAGACACCATATGAATTATGGTTTGGAAACAAACCTAAGCTGCCATTTCTTAAAGTTTGGGGATGCGATGTTTATGTGAAGAAACTTCAACAAGGATAAACTCGAACCCAAAGCGGAAAAACGCGTCTTCATAGGATACCCTAAGGAAAATATTGGGTATTCCTTCTATCACAGATCCGAGGGCAAGGTTTCTGTTGCCAAGAATGGATCCTTTCTAGAGAAAGAGTTTCTTGTGAAAGGTGTGAGTAGTCGGAAGGTAGAACTCGAAGATGTTGTAGAACCTTCTCTTCATAGTATGGCGAGTAGCGCAGTGCCGGAAGTCGTTCTGGAGTTGGCTTCACCAATTGAAGAGGGAACTAATGATAACGATCATGAAGCTCTGAAAGAGAATACTACCGAACCTTGCAGGTCTAGCAGGACGCGTGCAGCTCCCGAGCTGTACGGAAATCCTGTTATGAATTTCATGGTCGATGAAGTTGATGACCCTGCAACGTATGAAGAAGCGATGATGAGCCCTGAAAGGATACGGATGTCGCCTAGAGGGGGGTGAATAGGCGATTAAAACTTTTCCTAGAGTGGCTCAACAAAGGCGGAATAAAACTAGTGTTTAATTTGTTAAGCACAACATAGAACAACTAGGGTTCACCTATGTGCACCAACAACTTATGCTAAGCAATACAAGCAACCATGTGATAGCAAGATATAGATTACTTCAAGCGCGAAGGCTATCACAATGTAAAGTGCATAAGTAAAGAGCTCGGGTATACAGATAAACGAGGGACGCGGGGACGATGATATTTTACCGAGTTCCTCCCAACATGGAGTATATCTCGTTTGGAGAGGGGGTGGTATCAAACCACCAACGCCACAAAAGGCCTCCCTTATTCTCCAGTGAATCTCACCCCAACGGGATCAATCCACGCGTCCACTATCGGTGCACTTGTAGGTGGCAACCGGAACCTCTCACAAGGTTGGGGCACTTCTCCACAACTTGATTGGAGGCTCCCAACAAATGCCACCAAGGCCACAATGCCACCAAGGCCACAAAACCGTCTAGGGATCCAAGAACCCAAGTGGGACAAGCTCCAATGAGTAACACAAACCAAATCCTCCAAGGAGAACTCAAACCGATGCACCAAATGCAATGGCAAGAACAAAAGTAGTGCTAAAATACTTCTCTCCCAAATTCCACCAAAGCTACAAAACCTTGTGGGAGAATAAGAGAGGAAGAACAATGGAGGAAATCCACACAAGACTCCAAGATCTAGATCCCAAGATGTTCCCCTCACTTAGAGGAGAGATGGATTGGTGGGATTGTATATCTAGATCTCCTCTTTCAAATCCCTAAAGTATATGCAAGAATCAAGTGAGGGATTGAAGGGGGAGCAAGATCAAGAGGGTCAAGAATGGAGGAGAAAGCCTGTAAAACTCGAGCTAAGACATTGGGGAAGAAGTGCCCCTTTTTATAGGCCCACAGATTTCTGACCGTTTTCTGCCTGTTGGGGACTTGCTAGACCGGAGACTCCAGTGTATAGACCGAAGACTCCGGTCTACACCGGAGATTCCGGCCCAACCTCCGGACAAGCCTCCCGACCACCTATCAGACTGTCCCAGGCTGAATTCTGGAGCCCCCTCCTAGGAATCCTACGGAAACTCCGGTCCACACCGAAGACTCCGGTCCACGCAGACCAGAGACTCCGGTCTGGACCAAATAAGAGGCAAACTTCAAACGGCGATATCTAGAGTTTGGAAACTCCGATTGACCTGAAACCAATTTTGTTGGAAAGAGATACCCAACAAAAAGTGTAAATATTGCATACCACCAAGAGAGAACATTTCATGTATTATAAAGTGAGATACCTCTCTTGGTGAGAGACCGAAAAACCTCAAAGATCAAAAACGCAATATGATATAAAAGGGAAATCTGTTTTTGATGAACTAGAGCTTGTTATGAATATTACCACAAGCTCTAGAACCTCACATGGATAAGATCCAAAAATAACAACCAAGAAAGGATGATGCTAAGTATGCAAAGGTTTGAGCTCTTCTTGGAAAGATATGATCGAGTTACTCACTTGAGAGCCCCTCTTGATACTATGGTTATCTATCCTATAAACCGGTCTCCCCAACTAACACCACGAGACCGGTAAGAAGGAAACCCTATAAAAATCATACCTTTGCCTTGCGCATATTCCACTTGATTATGATGTAGACGGTCTTGTCCTTCTCAAGATGGAACACCTTTCTTGATTTCTCTTGTACGCACTTTCTTGATGAAGACTTGCAAGTTACTCCCCCATACAACATGGGGAAACCTTTACTTTGACCTTGTCTTCATCGATACATGATCACCGAGGATGGCAAGCTTTAATCATGAGATCTTCTAGATATTGCACATCTTTAGCTTGTACATCATTTCTTCTTTTCTTCATTATGTTGATGCCTTGAAGGTACACCAGAGATATTACTCCATCTTATTCTTAAAGACATACTTGCCATAGCTTTAACTCTCATATGACCAATATGTGGAACATTCTTTGAACACCTTGGTCACCACATGATCCTCTTCACTTCTTCTCCAAACCTTGAATCCAACATATGGTTTAAGCATTGCCTATGGACATTTCCTACAAGTACAACTCGATACAAGCATTAGTCCATAGAGATTGTCATTAATTACCAAAACCACACATGGGGGCCCACATGTTCTTTCAAGCCCGGATTCCAACAAATGGTTACAAGCCATGAAATCCAAGATGGAATCCATGTACGAAAACCAGGTTTGGACCTTGGTGGACTTACCTCACGACCGAAAGGCCGTGGAGAATAAATGGATTTTCAAAAGGAAAACTGATGTTGATGGTAATGTCACCGTCTATAAAGATCAACTTGTCGCAAAGGGGTTTCGACAAATTCAAGGAGTTGACTACGATGAGACATTCTCTCCCGTAGCGATGCTAAAGTCAGTTAGGATTATGTTAGCAATTGCTGCATATTTCGACTATGAGATATGGCAGATGGATGTCAAAAATGCGTTCCTCAATGGCAACATTGAAGAAGAGTTGTATATGATACAACCAAAGGGTTTTGTCGATCCTAAGGATGCTAACAAGGTATGCATGCTTCAGCAATCCATCTATGGACTGAAGCAAGCATCTTGGAGTTGGAATCTCCGCTTTGATGAGGTGATCAAAGAGTTTGGATTTGTCCAAACTTATGGAGAGGCTTGTATCTACAAGAAAGTGAGTGGGAGCAATGTGGCATTTCTGATATTATATGTGGATGACATATTATTGATCGGAAATGATATAGATCTTTTAAACAGTGTTAAAAGTTATCTAAACAAAAAAATTCAATGAAGGACCTAGGTGAAGAATCATACATATTAGGCATAAAGAACTATAGGGATAGATCTAGGCACCTAATAGGGCTATCGCAAAGTACATACCTTGATAAGATTTTAAAGAAGTTTAAAATGGACAGAAGTAAGAAGGGGTTCTTACCTATGTTGCAAGGTAAGACATTGAGTAAGACTCAAAGTCCAGCTACGGCTGAAGAAAGAGAGGTAATGGACAAGGTCCCCTATGCTTCAACCATAGGCTCTATAATGTACACCATGCTATGTACAAGACCGGATGTGGCACATGATATTAGTTTGACTAGTAGATAGCAATCTGATCCAGGATCGGAACACTGGATAGCAATCAAGAATATCCTTAAGTACTTAAGAATAAGTAAGGAAATGTTTCTCGTGTACGGAGGTGAAGAAGAGCTCGTCGCTAAGTGTTAAGTCGATGCTAGCTTCGACACCGATATGGATGACTCTAAGTTTCAATCCGGATATGTATTTCTCATGAATGGTGGAGCCGTTAGATGGAATAGTTCCAAACAACCCGTGGTGGCGGGATCAACAATGGAGGCCGAATATATTGCTACTTTGGAAGCGGCTCAGGAAGCAGTTTGGATGAAGGAGTTCATAACGGAAATAGGTGTGGTTGCTAGCGTGTTGGACCCAATGGTGATCTATTGTGACAACAATGGAGCCATAGCCAATGCTAAAGAACCAAGGTCTCACAAGAATTCCAGGCATATTAAGCACTAGTTTCGCTCCATCCACGAGCATGCGAAGGATGGAGATATAAAGATTTGTAAAGTACACACGGATCTCAATGTAGTACATACATTGACTAAAATTCTCCCTAGAGCAAAACATGATCAACACCAGAACTCCATGGGTGTTAGATTTATCACTATGTAACAAGATTATTGTCTCTAGTGCAAGTGGGAAACTGAAGGGAATATGCCCTGAGAGGCAATAATAAAGTGGTTATTATGTATATTCCAAGTATATGATATATTTTTATTTTGCATACTATAATTGTATTAATACGGAAACGTTAATACATGTGTGTTTAATAAACAAACAGAAAGTTCCTAGTTATGCCTATCTCATAAACTAGCTCATTTATTAACAAGATGATCAAGGTTTCCTGATCATGGACATTGGATGTTGTTAATAACAAGGTCACAACATTATTGGAATGGTGTGATGAACATTCATCCAAAGTATAGCATTACGATCAAAGTCATTGAGTTTATATTGCTATAACAACATACGAAGTGATCCTAATCCTTAGACCATGAGATCATGTCAATCACTAACACTAGAAGAGTATCCTGATAACATCAAATTTCACACCATAACAGGGTGATTATAAAGATGGGTTCAGTACTACTAAAGTGTTATGTTGAGGCCCATGGATAGAGAGTGGAATTTGTTCATCCCGATGATGGATAGATATGCTCTGGGCCCTCTCAGTCATATCACATTGATTATCTTTCAAGCAAGTGATTTGATCACTAGAATGTTATATCACGGGAACGAGCAAAGAGTACATGTCAGTAACGAGATCAAACTAGGTATGGAGATACCGATGATCGAATCTCGGACATGTAATATATCGCGAAACAAAAGGATTAAGATACTAGCGCAAAAGGTTCTCACGATCACAAGAAAGTCATCGTTGAATGTGTAGGAGTCAGTATGGATCTCCAGGTCCTACTGATACGCCCAATTTGCATCACCTTTCTGTATCATAATTTACCTCTATTCATTGATATTTGTCTTATTATGAGGTATTACTTATGGATTTTAATCTGTTTATGCATGTTGGATGATTCCTGGAGGATGGACTGCCGGAGTCTGGATTCTGATGGAAAAGAAGGCGTTTCGGTGCAATTTCGCGAAGATCAGAAAAATACCAGAAAAATATGGAAACATATTATTTTACCAGAAGACGAAGGAGGCAGGAAGGAGGAGCGAAAGGGGGCCCACACCACCCTAGGCGCGGGCCCACCTGACCCGCGCCTAGGGTGGGTTTGGCCCACCTGCTCGGCCTCCGACTCCGCCCCTTCGCCTATATCTTCCCAATGGAACCCTAACACCGGCGGGGCGACCACAGATAGATTTCTGCCGCCTCTGGGAGGCGGAAAACACCGAGAGAGAAAGATCTCTCCGGCAGTCAGACTTCTTCTGGGGGAATTCCTTCCAGGAGAGGGGAGACCATCGCCATCAATACCATCATCAAGCTAGGCTTCATCGGGATCACCATCATCCACATCATCATCTCCACCAGCACCATCACTCTGTTCCGCTATAACAATTGTGTTGGATATTGCTTTAGTTTGTTAGGGGAAACTTTACCGGTGTTGATTACTATTGTAGTTGATGCTTGTGAGTGGAATCATTGGATTATTGTTTATGTTCAGATTGTTATCCATTACCATATCATCTTTGATCTTGATCCATATGATGTCTTGTGAGTAATTCGTTTAGTTCTTGAGGACATGGGAGAAGTCATATTGTTAGTAGTGAATCTGTGATGAGTTATTATTCAATGGTTTAGTATTTAAGTTGTGGTGCTATTCTTCTAGTGGTGTCATGTGAACGTCGACTACATGATACTTCACCATTTATGGGCCTAGGGGAATGCATTGTGTATTTGTCTACTAATCGCGGGGTTGCCGGAGTGACAGAAACCTGAACCCCCGTTAGGACACCTTTGCACAAGGGAGTGTAGGATCTCAGAGTTTAAGGTTGTGGTTAGATTTATATCTTAATGTCACATCCCAAAATTTTCCAAATTTTGAAATGTGAAAAATAAATAAACAAAATAAATAATTGTTGACATATAGGGTGAAAATAAACTTTTTGATTCCAATTGGAAACATCAAAAACCTATTTTGATTAAATAGAATCCTAGAGGGATTTAAAAGGATAAACAAATAATTAAAGTTATAAAAGTTGGAATCACCATTTTTGGATCTTTAAATAAAAAGGTATGGTTTTTGAATAAGGACTATTTTAAAAAGCCAAATTAAATCTTGGTCAAGCAATGGAAATAAAAAAAAATTAATAAAAGAGTAAAGGATTATTTAAATAAAATCATGAGGATTTATTAATATCCAATTTTATTTAAGTAAAGACATTTTCCTATTTTGAATGAACATTAAACTTAATAATGTATTTTAAATAAAAAAATTCAAAGTGTTTTATTTTTCAAATAAAACCTACTGAAAAGATTTTTGTAGAAATTTAGATTTCAAATAGAGTTTTAAAACATATTAAATCCTATTTGAAATAAATACTAATGTCTATTTATTTTTAATAATTAATAAACCCTAAAATTAATTATTCTAAATTTGACTTTAGAATATGTTAAATAACAGTATTAAAATCTACACAAAGTTTGGTGGAGCTTTGAATTCAAATGGAGTTTGAATTGTTTGAATAAAAATCAAAATAGAAAAATAAAAAGGTCCTGTATAAAAAAAGAAATGAACCCAGCCCAGAACCAGGCCCAGCAGCGCAGCCCAACTAAACCCCCTCTGAATCGTTTTTCTTTATCCGCAAACGAATCGCCCCGTCGCCGACGCCTTGCCCCCACACGCACACTCTCTCTCACACAGACAACGTGGCCCCGCGCTGTCAGTCTTCTCTTCCACCACGCGACGACCGTTCCCCACACGACCTCGTCGTTTATGCCGCGAGTAACTCCGGTAAATTCGCATCAATGCGGGATTTAATCTCTCCAGAGACGACGCGCCTTTAAACGCCTCCCTTCCCTCTTCCATTTTCCCCAGACACTGCCTCCCCTCTGCCTCCAGGCTGCACGAATTGCAAGCCCGAACACCACTGCCCCGACGAGCCTCTCCGGCCGATTCCGGCGCCGTCCGACCATCCCTCGCCTCCCAGTGCACACGAGCCTGCTCCCCCTATTCTTGCGCATCTCCCAGCACCAACCCCACACCCGCGCGAGCACCGTAGCCTCGGCAACCTCAACATCAGAGCGTCGCCGCCTCCTGCCTCGACTCCGGCGAGATACCCCGGTGAGTACAGACCGCCCCAAACCCTCTCGTTGATGCTCTCGCACTCGCCTCTCTCGTGCGCATATAAAGCCACTCTTTGTTTGCCTTAGCACGCCCGCAATCTTCACCTTCGTCACCGACTAAGCGTTACCGACGACGACGCCGTCTTCGGCGAGCAATCATCAACGTGTCCGTGCTCCCCTTGGCCAACTGAGGCAACGACGAGAATCAGTGCTTCATGGCGAGTCTGGTGAGCATCCTCACTCCCTCCCGCGCTTCCTGGTTCATCGCCAACGCCACCGTCTGAGCATGCGCCGCCGTTAGCCACCGCCAGCGCCGCCAGTTCTTGGCAGGAAGCTGTGAGCCGTCTGATCTTGATCCAAGCGCTACGAAAGAAACTTAAGCGAAGGGGTATGCATCGATCTGTGTCGCACGATCTAAGTTAAATCCAACGGCCCGCAGAGCGTGATCCACCCGAACCGGTACCGTCCAGTAAGAAAGCGCCACGTGGTCAGTTCTTTGTTTTAAAAACAGAAATGTGTCTATTAGTTATTCAAACTTGCAAAATTCATAACTTTTAATCTACGCGTCCAAATTTTGCAAATTTTATATCATTGGAATCAGGAGAACAAAACCTTTCCAACCATGCACTTTGTTTAATGTTTTGCTTCTGGAAAATTGGTTGAATTTGCAGAAACATGTGTAGGCATAATTTGAATATAAAAATTGTTCTAGAAATATTTTTAAGCTGAAATCTTTGCTAAGTGGTTTGTTTTGAATTTACTGACCATAGAAACCAAATTATGGATTTATAAATGTATTTTGTGAAGATAAGGAATAAATATTTGAATTAGAACATTACTAGCCAAATAAAAATATTGTTTGTGTGTTAAAAATAATTTTTGGGTAAAATCTTTGGAAAATGATTTGAATTAAACTCCCTGGCCCTAAACACTAAGTTTTGAGATTTAAAAAAAATATTTGATGAACCCTATAAAATTATTACTTTGCTAAAAGGCATTTCCAACAACATAAAATATCACTTTGGTGTATAATTGGTTTATGGAGTGAAACCTTTTGCAAATGGTTTTAATATTAAACACTTGACCTTAAAACACTAACATGATGTGTTTAAAAATATTTTACAAACTCTAGGGATTATCATTTTGAATTAAACTATTCCTAGCAAAGCAAAATGACTTAAAGTGGCCATTTTCACCAACTAAAATTTAAATGGTTTTGCCACTTTTGTAAATGACCAATATGAACTTTAAAATGTTTAGAGCCTACTAGAAACCACTATTCCAAACAAAACCATCTCTTGCATGCTTGCATGCATTGCCATGTTTTTGTCATTTTATGTGATGAATTGTTTTAATGCTAGTTGAATATATGTTTGCTTGATTGAATTGTAGTGAAGTTAGAAGGGTGTGATATTTGCAAGATCAAGGAGTGAACCAATATTATCTACCAAAAAGGCAAGTGACACCTAGTGGATTTTTGTTACATGCATGATAAGACTACTATATTTCTATGCTATGCTATATCCTATTAGGATATCTTTATATCCTCCTTAGTGAAAACATTGTAGTTGTAGTATGCTTAGCCCTGCTATATATTTGGAATGGGATACATGATATGATTATATAAAGTGTTGGAAAAATATATGTTTTATATAATAAAACAAGTACTCAATGAACCACCTGGGTGGAAAGAGGATACTCAAGTTTTGGACAAGGTGGCAACAAAGGGAACCATGTTTATATGGCTATATTTTTGTATGTGCACTAGAAGAAAACCACCCAGGGACTTAGAGATTTAACATGTTTCTCGTACAGTGGCTTCCGTGTACAGCCACATGCTAAATGGGATATGGCTTAGTCAACTACATAGTAGAAGACCCATGCATTGGCATCTTCAGGTTAACTAGAATTGTGTATGGAAATATATCCATACATTGGTGCCTGATAGACAAGCTAGCATTGTGTATTGGGAGGACTTCTATGGAAAGACTTTGTCACATTCTTGATCTGCCGGTACTCCATTTGGTGAGTACTTATCCAACGGCCACTAGTGGCATCAAGACGAGATTGTGTCATGTGGGTAAAGTGTACAACTTCTACAGAAGATCAAATTCTAAGTACTTACCCATGTCCCCGGTTATAGACAATTCTGAGCAACTAAGGCCTGAAGCTATGGAAGATCTCGACATTCCAATTTCTCAAAGTAAAACTTGATGGTGACAACAAGGGATTTGAAGCACTTGGAGTTTTCAAAGGAGTTCAAAAAGATTTGTCAAAAGATCAAAACTATTTTGAAAAGATAGGATAAAACTATATTGCTTTCTGCAAATGAGCCTAAACCCTACTTAGACAAATATGCATGTAATGATAGGATCCACTTATTTCTACATAGTAGTGAAACTTGCCAATACAATTCAAATGTATTGACCCTTGTGGCTGCAACTTATTATGTTGCAGGTTTGTTTAATGTTAGTGAAGTGTGTGGATTAGGATTACAAGTCTACAACCAACATGTTTGCCTGTGGCACTTTGAAGATGAAGGACTCCATGCTATAGTTATTTATGCTGCATTGTAATGAGATAGACAGATGAGCTATGTAAGATGTAATGAATTATTTTATTCCTGGTTATATAGTTGTATTATGACCTTTGTTTCTTGATATTACATCTTAACTGTGGATGCTAGCTATTGATCCAGGGACTAGCATTGTAAACACAAGGATCTCTACCTTATTAAAGGTTGGGACCTCTACAGATGGTATTAGAGCGTTGTGTTGCCTGTAGGATTGTAACCCTAGGATTGTACAAAACCCCTTAGAAAAATAGGAGTTGTATTTGTTCCAAGAACTTATTTACAAACAATCTTGTAAACTCTTTCCTCAACCTTTTTGGTTTTGATTCTACATCTTTTCCTTTTCAACTTGATGGATAAAGCCTTCACCGTGACCAATGACTTCAACTTTAGTTTCACCAAGGACTTCAACTTAGACATCACTAAGGACTACAAGTGAGAACCAAGAGACATTAGATTGCCTACCAACTATCTAAGACATGGATATCATGTTGGAGTATGGATCATATTGACCTATGAGGTATGACTATACTAAGTTAATTATTTCGAGAAAACTTGTTGTTTCTTTCAACTCATGAGTTAAGCTCATAAGTTGTTAAGTGAATAGTTGCTTGTTGATTGCTTGATTGTTTGATTGAACTGGATTGTTTTGGGTAGTGTGTTAGAACTTCTTTAGATCTATCTATCATTACTTATCCCTATCAAACCAACAGATGCCTCCTCGACGTGCCAATCCCAACCAAAACAACAACCATAACGTCACTCCCGAGATGCAGCAGTTGGCGATAGATCAAGCTTAACTGATGCAGATGATGACGCAGTTTATGCAAAATCAGAATCAAAATAACAATAACAACAACCACAACAACAATCAGAATGATCCTCCAGCACATGACATGCTCACCAGGTTTCTGAAGCTAAGACCTGCAAGGTTCTCTGGAACAACTGACCCAATGGTAGCCAATGATTGGTTACGTTCGGTGAATAAGGACTTAGTGACTGTTGGTTGCACCGACGAGGAAAAAGTTAGGTTTGCAGCATTTCTGCTTGAAGGTCCAGCAGCAACATGGTGGGACAACTTTCAGATCACCACTCCCCTTGAGGATGTGACTTGGGCTATTTTTGAGGATGGTTTCCGTACAGCTCACATCTCATCTGGAGTGATGAACTTGAAGAAAAAGGAGTTTCACAATCTGAAACAGCGTCATCTCAGTGTGGCTGAGTACATTGAAGAATTCAACAATCTGGCACGCTATGCACCGGATGAAGTTGATACAGATGCTAAGAGGAAGGAGAAATTCCTCGAAGGACTTAATGATGAGTTGAACCTGCAGCTGTCAGTTGCCTATGTCCCAACATATCAATCACTCTGTGACAAAGACACCATTTTGGAAAACAAGATGAATCAAGTTGAGAACAGAAATAGGAAGCATAAACTCAAGTATCACTCAGGATCATCACAAAAGAAGCGTTCATTCAAAAAGAGCAATGAAGATTCTGAACCACATCAGTATCACCACAACAACAATGGAAGTGATAATAATGGAAATGATACTGACAATGGAGATGACCTTGGTCAGAACCAACATGACACTTTCAGGAGGAAAGACATTAGCCAGTTGCAGTGCTATAATTGTAAGGAACTTGGACACTATGCATCAGACTGTCCTGAGAAGGAAAAGAAAAAGGATGCTAGAAACTCCAATGGGAATGACTGCAATGTGACCCAAGAAGGTCATGTGAACCACATTGACATGGATGGGAACCTTGAAGAAATAGAAGAAGTGGATGTCAGGAATTAGTTAACTCAGAAGAGTCAAATAAGGATTCCTTGTCTAGATATCAAGTATTGAACCCATAGTCAAGTGAACCATCAATGTAACCCTATGAGACTTTCTTTTAAGGGTGGTAGTACCCTAATTGTCTTGAAGCGAACATGTAACCCTAGCCTTCCCAAATCTCGGGACGAGATTTCTTTTAAGGGTGGTAGCCTGTCACATCCCAAACTTTTCCAAATTTTGAAATGTGAAAAATAAATAAACAAAATAAATAATTGTTGAAATATAGGGTGAAAAGAAACTTTTTGATTCCAATTGGAAACATCAAAAACCTATTTTGATCAAATAGAATCCTAGAGGGATTTAAAAGGATAAACAAATAATTAATAAAGTTATAAAAGTTGGAATCACCATTTTTGGATCTTTAAATAAAAAGGTATGGTTTTTGAATAAGGAATATTTTAAAAAGCCAAATTAAATCTTGGCCAAGCAATGGAAATAAAATATTTTTGTTTAATAAAAAGAGTAAAGGATTATTTAAATAAAATCATGAGGATTTATTAATATCCAATTTTATTTAAATAAAGACATTTTCCTATTTTGAATGAACATTAAACTTAATAAAGTATTTTAAATAAAAAAATTCAAAGTGTTTTATTTTTCAAATAAAACCTACTGAAAAGATTTTTGTAGAAATTTAGATTTCAAATAGAGTTTTAAAACATATTAAATCCTATTTGAAATAAATACTAATGTCTATTTATTTTTAATAATTAACAAACCCTAAAATTAATTATTCTAAATTTGACTTTAGAATATGTTAAATAACAGTATTAAAATCTACACAAAGTTTGGTGGAGGTTTGAATTCAAATGGAGTTTGAATTGTTTGAATAAAAATCAAAACAGAAATTCAAAATAGAAAAAAAAGGTTCTATATAAAAAAGAAATGAACCCAGCCCAGAACCAGGCCCAGCAGCGCAGCCCAACTAAACCCTCTCCGAATCGTTTTTCTTTACCCGCAAACGAACCCGCCCCGTCACTGACGCCTGGCCCCCACACGCACACTCTCTCTCACGCAGACAACGCGGCCCCGCGCTGTCAGTCTTCTCTTCCACCCCGCAACGACCGTTCCCCACACGACCTCGCCGTTTCTGCCGCGAGTAACTCCGATAAATTCGCATCAATGCGGGATTTAATATCTCCAGAGACGACGCGTCTTTAAACGCCTCCCTTCCCTCTTCCATTTCCCATGGACACCGCCTCCCCTCTGCCTCCAGGCTGCACTAATTGCAAGCCCGAACACCACTGCCCCTACGAGCCTCTCCGGCCAATTCCGGCGCCGTATGACCACCCCTCGCCTCCCAGTGCACACGATCCTGCTCCCCCTCTTCTTGCGCATCTCCCAGCACCAACCCCACACCCGCGCGAGCACCGTAGCCTCGGCAATCTCAACATCAGAGCGTCGCCGCCTCCTGCCTTGACTCCGGCGAGACCCCCCGGTGAGTACAGACCGCCCCGGACCCTCTCGTTGATGCTCTCGCACTCGCCTTTCTCTCATGCATCTAACGCCACTCTCTGTTTGCCTTAGCACGCCCGCAATCTTCACCTTCGTCATCGATTGAGCGTGCCCGACGCCAATGCCGTCTCCAGCGAGCAATCGTCAACGTGTCTGTGCTCCCCTTGGCCAACTGAGCCAATGACGAGAATCAGTGCTTCACGGCGAGTCTGGTGAGCATCCTCACTCCCTACCGCGCTTCCTGGTTCATCACCAACGTCATCGTCTGAGCGCGCGCCGCTGTTAGCCACCGCCAGCGCCGCCAGTTCTTGGCAGGAAGCTGTGAGCCCTCCGATCTTGATCCAAGCGCTACGAAAGAAACTTAAGTGAAGGGGTATGCATTGATCTGTGCCACACGATCTAAGTTAAATCCAACAGCCCACAGAGCGCGATCCACCCAAACCGGTACCGTCCAGTAAGAAAGCGCCACGTGGTCAGTTCTTTGTTTTAAAAACAGAAATGTGTCTATTAGTTATTCAAACTTGCAAAATTCATAACTTTTAATCTATACGTCCAAATTTTGAAAATTTTATATCATTGGAATCAGGAGAACAAAACCTTTCCAACCATGCACTTTGTTTAATGTTTTTCTTCTGGAAAATTGGTTGAATTTGCATAAAATTGTGTAGGCATAATTTGAATATAAAAATTGTTCTAGCAATATTTTTAAGGTGAAATCTTTGCTAAGTGGTTTGTTTTGAACTTACTGACCATAGAAACCAACTTATGGATTTAGAAATGTATTTTGTGAAGTTAAGGAATAAATATTTGAATTAGAACATTACTAGTCAAATAAAAATATTGTTTGTGTGTTAAAAATAATTTTTGGGTAAAATCTTTGGAAAATGATTTGAATTAAACTCCCTGTCCCTAAACACGAAGTTTTGAGATTTAAAAAAATATTTGATGAACCCTATAAAATTATTACTTTGCTAAAAGGAATTTCCAACAACATAAAATATCACTTTGGTGTAAAATTGGTTTATGGAGTGAAACCTTTTGCAAATGGTTTTAATATTAAACACTTGACCTTAAAACACTAACATGATGTGTTTAAAAATATTTTACAAACTCTAGGGATTATCATTTTGAATTAAACCATTCCTAGCAAAGCAAAGTGACTTAAAGTGGCCATTTTCACCTACTAAAATTTAAATGGTTTTGCCACTTTTGTAAATGAGCAATATGAGCTTTAAAATGTTTAGAGCCTACTAGAAACCACTTTTCCAAACAAAACCATCTCTTGCATGCTTGCATGCATTGCCATGTTTTTGTCATTTTATGTGATGAATTGTTTGAATGCTAGTTGAATATATGTTTGCTTGATTGAATTGTAGTGAAGTTAGAAGGGTGTGATATTTGCAAGATCAAGGAGTGAACCAATATTCTCTACTAAAAAGGCAAGTGACACTATCATCCATGTCTTACTATTTTCATTACACTTAGTGGATTTTTGTTACACGCATGATAAGACTACTATATTTCTATGCTATGCTATATCATATTAGGATATCCTTATATCCTCGAGTTAATAGCATAGAACTACCAGTTTCTGGGATAAAATTCCGGAAATCTACCAGTTTACGATTTCGCAGCAAAAATCTGCCACATTTTGCGTCCGTTTTCGCAAATAGCACTAAACGTCCGCTGAACGCGAATTGACACTAGAACTGACAGGGTTGGCCCACCGTAATCGATGACGTGGCAGGACTGGACGGCGAGAGGCATGGCCGTTAACGCCCGTTACTTGGCGTTCTCCTAAGGCGGTAGGTTTCAGTTACTAGCTCGTGTCTGAAGCATGCGTCTGACCTTGGGCGATGGCGACGACTCCCAGCGGCGCCGCCGGCGGCGGCAATGGTGGCGGCGGCAGAACAAGCTACGGCGGTGGAAGTGCTGGTTCATTCACGGGCGGCGCCGAATCTATCCGCGGTGGCGTGGGGTCTGTCCGTGGTGGTGTGGGCTCAATTGATTCTCCGCCGCCGCCGGTGCTGAACCAGGAGGCAAGGTCAGCGGCTGCACTAGCGCGGGCGGTGATCTCGTCTCCATCGAAAAGCAGCCATCGATGGGCTTCCCCACTCGGTGGAGTCGAGTAAGTCATTTTTTCTCTCCCCATTCTTCCCCTCTGTCTAGTTATGATCTGTTAATTCGCCACTCAATGGGCTTCCATGGTATTAAATCTGTTGAATGTGGCTGTCACCCTCTCCAATTGTGTTCAATGTGGCTGTCATCATCTAGTACTGATCTGTTAATTGTGGCTGTCATCATCTGTTACTGAATATGCCATCTGGTTTTGTTTATAATTTTTGTAGCCTAGATGATGACATTTGGGAGATCAGGTTTCATTTTCATGGGGAAGACAATCTGGAGAGGACACTTAGTAGATCTGACATAACAGTGTCGAATCTGGCAGCTTTAGTAGAGTGTCATGGGTATGGACATAGGGACAGCATGTATTTTGTGAGGGAAAAGGGGAAAGGACAGGATGGGATGATGGAAATTGAAAGCATGGCCAATGTAAGCGAGATGCTGGCCATTTATGAAGCTGACAGTGTTTTGAATATCACTGTTCTCAGGAAAAATGTAGAATGGCCAGCTGACCTTAACATTGGAGAAGAAGAACCAGAGATGATACAAGAACCAGTGAAACTATCAGTTGATTCAGATGGTGTGAGCTACAACTTAATATCAGATGATGATGAGCAAGAAATTGTGCCAGTGGCAATTGATTTTTCTGATGTGT
The DNA here is from genome assembly GCA_916181665.1 of Avena sativa. NCBI lineage: Eukaryota > Viridiplantae > Streptophyta > Magnoliopsida > Poales > Poaceae > Avena > Avena sativa. The sequence goes on from OV702281.1 coordinate 260,601,299, forward strand.
TGTTCATGGGCACTCAAGAAAGCTGTAATTTTTATGAACCAGAGATGATACATAATGAAAAATAGAGTGTTGTTGTACAAGTTATCCATGAAGATTCAGAGAATGGTGATTCAGAGAATGCTGATTCAGAGAATGAGGAGTGGGGGAATGCTGATTCAGATAATGAGGAGTGGATGTATCCTGGCCAGGTTAACTTTGAAGAGCACAAGAGAGAGCACAACAGACAGGTTGCTGCTGAGTTAGAACTAATTAAGAAATTAAGGAGTGAGAAAAGGGAGAAAGCCATGGACCATGAAGCTGTTGCAATAATGGAGAAGATGGAACAAATGAAGAAGCAGAGAGAGGACCCTTGTCTGCATTTTTAAGGGGACATAGATGTGGAGGAGTTCTTTGATGATGTAGAAACTGAAAATGACATAGAAACAAATGAGGAGGCTGTTGAGGATGACTATTTTTCCAAGAAAAAGGTAGCTAGGCCAGGCCCAACTAGCAACTGTCACCATGAGGCAGAGGAATCACCATTCCCTTCTTTCATTCCTTCCAGTGATGAGGACCTCAGTCCAGAAGATATAGGGGATAGTGATGATGATGGGGCAGTTCAGAAGTACACACTAGCAAGTGGCAAGAAGAGAAAGTTAAAGAAGATGAAGAAGAGGATGTGGTATGATCCCAGCAGAGTAGACCCACACTTACAATTCTGCATCAAGCTTTGCTTCCAAGATGTTTACCAGTTCAGAGTAGCTCTCAGAAACTACCACATAGCCTAGCTCAGGAACTTCCACTTTCACAGGAACACTCCTTCCAGGATCATTGTGTGGTGCACTGATGAAGGCAAAAAACAGGGGTGTGAGTTCTACTTGACAGACTCCAAGATTGCAAATGAGCAAACTTTTTGCATTAGGAAATTCAAGTCTGAGCACACTTGCATAGCTCATGGTGAGAACACAAGAGTCACCATTGATTGGCTAGCATCTCAATCTGTGCAGGCAATAAGGACAGACCCAAATACTTCTGTTGACACTTTGATAGACAATGCTAAGTTGAAGTATGGAGTTGAAGTGCCAAAGAGCAAAGCCTACAGAGCAAGAATGAAGGCATTTGCTTCTGTTATTGGAGATCAAAAGAAACAATATACTAGGCTGAGGGATTATTTGAATGCTATACTAGAGACCAACCCCGGAAGCAGGTGTGTAGTGACAACTAAGGAGCTTGTGGAACATCCTAGCCCTAACCCAAGATTCTATGGGTTATTCATATGCTTCAATGCTTCACACCAAGGTTTTCTCAATGGATGCAGACCATTCATAGGAGTAGATGGGTGTATCAAATTGAACACTGGGCAGCAAATTTTAGCTGCAACTGGGAGAGATGGAAACAACAACATCTTTCCAATTGCTTTTGATGTAGTTGACAAGGAAGATCAAGCTAGCTGGCTTTGGTTCCTATCTCAACTTAGGTACTATATTGGAGAATCTGGCAAATTTGTTAACTACACCATTATCTCTGACAGGCAGAAGGGACTATTAAAAGCAATTTCACAAGTTTTTCCAAATTCTCCACAGAGATTTTGTCTCAGGCATATTTATGCCAACTTCCAGGCAGCGGGTTTTAGGGGACCAGAACTAAAAAAATATATGGATGCAGCTAGCTACTCTTACACAAAGAATGGGTTTGATTTGTCAATGGAATCAATGAAGAGGGACTGTGTAGAGGCATATGAGTGGCTAGTGAAAATTCCAGCTGGTACATGGGCAGGACACCTGTTTGACACTAACTGTAAGACAGACCTAGTTGTGAAAAATATCAGTGAAGTATTCAATAGGATGATCCTGAATGTGAGAAACAAACCAATTAGGACAATGCTTGAAGGAATAAGAAACAAACTCATGGTGAAGTACAGTGGAACTAGGGTGAAAGCAGCAACATCAAGGTGGGATATAACTCCATTCTACACAGAGAAACTTGCAGAGGCCAAGAGGTGGTCCAGGGATTGCAATGCTCAAAACTGTGAGATTGGTCTATGGCAAGTTACAAGTTCAAATGGTAGAGTTGTTGCTGTAAATTTGATTAACAAGACATGTGGCTGTAGGAAATGGGATCTTACAGGGATTCCTTGCAATCATGCAGTTGCAGCTATCATGAAAGTACAGCAACATCCAGAGGATTATGTAAATGATTTATTCAAAAAGCCCATGTACATTGAGACATTCAGGCATACAATCTACCCTATTCCTGGCCCTGAACATTGGACAAGGACCAACACACCAGACATAGATCCACCTGTATTCAGGGAGAAAACTGGTAGGAAACGGTACAAGAGAAGGAAAGGAAAATTTGAGGTGCCTGCCCCTAGGGATACATCTAGAATGGGATCTATCACTTCCAGTAATTGCAAGCTAGTAGGTCATAGGTATACTAGCTGTCAGGTAGCTTTGAGGCCAAGCCTGCAAGTAAGAAAAAATGATCACCAGTTTAGTAGCTAGTACTTATTCTTGTTCTTGTTTATTTGGTAACTAGTAATTATATATTAATTGTTAGTGCAATTGTATCAGGCTAGCAGGCAGGACTATACTGAATCATCTGGTTCAGCAAGAAGGCCTCCAAGAGCAGGTCCTAGTGCTCGTAGTGCTTCATCAAGCAGGCATCCAATTCCAGCTCATAGTGCTCCAGCACCTACTGCTTCATCTACTCCAGTTCCTAGTGCTCCAGCAAGAAGTGCACCAAGGCTAGTTTCTGCTAATAGTGCACCAAGTACCAGGGCTTTCACAGCACCAAGACCAGTTTCTGCAACAACAAATGCTACCAGCACTAGGGTATCTTCCAGGGCATTCAAGCCTACACATAAGATGCAAGGTTACCTTACTACTGGTAAATATGGCAGCTACAGGAAGAAGGGTCAGAAGCCTGTTGCTGACAGTTCAAATGCTGGAAAATAATTCATGTTTCTTAGTTAATTTGATGGACCTATGTATTTGTGCTGCTAAATGTGTGTTGGACCTATCTATTTGTGCTGGACCTATCTATTTGTGCTGAACCTATCTACCTATGTTGCAAAACTATGTAAGACATATCCAGTTGATATGTAAGACATATCCAGTTTCTGCTATTTTGTTGATCATTGTGTACTTTATTTCATATGTAGTTTTCATCATGCACTGGTATTTTTCATCTTAGCTTGAACCCTTTGAAAATGGTGCACTTTATTTGAAATCCAAGGCACATGCAGCTGAACAAAAAGAAAAAAAGGGACTTTATTTCAAATCCAAGACACACACAGCTGAACCAAGAGATTCAAGGTTCCATTACATAGCTAAGATTACATAGATAGTTCCATAACATATAATAAAAGGATCACATAGATAGTTCCATTACATAGCTAAGATTACATAGATAGTTCCATAATAAAAGGATTACATAGATAGTTCCACAACAAACATTATAGTAATAGAAGGATCACTCATCACAGATAGCTTTGATTTTCTTCAGCTTTACTTTGTTCTCATGACTTTCCTGGAACATTTCATAGATGGTATACTCCAGCTTCTTCTTCTCTTCCTTCAGGACAGCTTTTTCTGCCTCCCACTTCTTCTTCTCTTCTATCAGAACAGCTCTTTCTGCCTCCCACTTCTTCTTCTCTTCCAGTAGGTCATCTCTTCTAGCCTCTACCTTGTTTTGTTTGACCCTAAACACATCAGCCTGGGATTTTAACACATTCTTCAGTTCTTATTTTGCATTTTTCAGCACCTCAACCTCATTCTTCAAAGCTTATATGTGCTTCTGCTCCTGAAGCTCCCTGCTCCTTCTCTCAACTCTCTCAAACATCATAGTGCTACTGCAGTCATCATACATTGACCACAACTTGCTTAGTGCATTATTGAGAGTGTCAGGCCACTCTTTATCTATCCAAGACTGGAAACCACAGTGGATTGCTTGCTGCAAATTAAACATAGCATGGGTATAAGCATTTCATTCAAATTATGGTAGTGGCAGCAATCAAAAACTAAGCTTGACAGTGGTTTAAGTAGGATGGGCATGCTTAAGCTTGAGTAAACTAAACTATGTCAGTGGCAGTAACTAAACTATGTCTGTGGTTTAAGTTTGATTAAACTATGTGAGTAACTAAACTATGGCAGTGGTTTAAGCTTGAGTAAACTATGCCAGTGGCAGCAATCAAAAACTAAGCTTGACAGTAACAAGGATGGAGTAAATAACTTACATTTTCAATCTGGCACATGTAGAATCTCCTCCCTGTGTATGTCCCATCAAAGGCTACGCATCTGCGTGGCTCCAGCTTGTGCATGTCACACCGCTCGGCGCCCACGGCTATCCCGCAAAATAGCGGGTCATCAATCACATTAGGAGCATAGTCTAGGCATGAGAGGTCCTAATCAAAGAAGAAATCAACTTTAATCGACCTAATTTGACGACAAATCAACAAATCCCAATTTCGGAAGAACCCTAATTTGACAATGGGGGAGGGAGATGGACTGGAGCTTACCCCTACCTAGGAGTTGCTCGACTCAGAACCGTCGTGCCAGCTAGGCATGGCGAGGGCTGCGCTCGACTGGGACGGCGGCGGCAATGGCGGGGCGATCGGCGGTGGCGCTCTGTCGCAGGAGCGTGGGCGGCGGGGAAGAAAACGGTCGGGAGGAAGACCCAGCGCGTTAGGACAGCGCCAAGTAGTAGGCCCCACTCCTGCCATGAACGGGCGTTAACTGTCGTGCCGCTCGCCGTCCAGTCCTGCCACGTCATCCATTACGGTGGGCCAACCCTGTCAGTTCTGGTGTCAATTCGCGTTCAGCGAACGCAAAATGTGGCAGATTTTTGCTGCGAAATCGTAAACTGGTAGATTTCCGGAATTTTGCCCAGAAACTAGTAGTTCTATGCTATTAACTCTTATATCCTCCTTAGTGAAAACATTGTAGTTGTAGTATGCTTAGCCCTGCTATATATTTGGAATGGGATACATGATATGATTATATAAAGTGTTGGAAAAATATATGTTTTATATAATAAAACAAGTACTCAATGAACCACCTAGGTGGAAAGAGGATACTCAAGTTTTGGACAAGGTGGCAACAAAGGGAACCATGTTTATATGGCTATCTTTTTGTATGTGCACTAGAAGAAAACCACCCAGGGACTTCGAGATTGAACATGTTTCTCGTACAATGGCTTTCGTGTACAGCCATATGCTAAATGGGCTCTGGCTTAGTCAACTACATAGTGGAAGATCCATGCATTGGCATCTTCAGGTTAACTAGAATTGTGTATGGAAATATATCCATACATTGGTGCCTGGTAGACAAGCTAGCATTATGTATTGGGAGGACTTCTATGGAAAGACTTTGTCACATTCTCGATCTGCCGGTACTCCATTTGGTGAGTACTTATCCAGCGGCCACTGGTGGCATCAAGACGAGATTGTGTCATGTGGGTAAAGTGTACAACTTCTACAGAAGATCAAATTCTAAGTACTTAGTCGTGTCCCCGATTATGGACAATTCTGAGCAACTAAGGCCTGAAGCTATGGAAGATCTCGACATTCCAATTTCTCAAAGTAAAACTTGATGGTGACAACAAGGGATTTGAAGCACTTGGAGTTTTCCAAGGAGTTCAGAAAGATTTGTCAAAAGATCAAAACTATTTTGAAATAATAGGATAAAACTATATTGCTTTCTGCAAATGAGCCTAAACCCTACTTAGCCAAATATGCATGTAATGATAGGATCCACTTATTTATACATAGTAGTGAAACTTGCCAATACAATTCAAATGTATTGACCCTTGTGGCTGCAACTTATTATGTTGCAGGTTTGTTTGATGTTAGTGAAGTGTGTTGATTAGGATTACAAGTCTACAACCAACATGTTTTCCTGTGGCACTTTGAAGATGAAGGACTCCATGCTATAGTTATTTCTGCTGCATTGTAACGAGATAGCCAGATGAGCTATGTAAGATGTAATGAATTATTTTATTCCTGGTTATAAAGTTGTATTATGACCTTTGTTTCTTGATATTACATCTTAACTGTGGATGCTAGCTATTGATCCAGGGACTAGCATTGTAAACACAGGGATCTCTACCTTATTAAAGGTTGGGACCTCTACACTTAATTACTTTCCTGTAGTTACAAATGTTTGCAGGGGGTTTAATCACAAGTATGTATTAGTCCTAGGAAGGGCGGTATCTTAGCACAGGTTCACCCACAGAACACTTACAACACCAAAGAAGAGTACTCAGCTATTTGAAGCGAAAGCACTTGACAGAATTCCCATGTGTCCTCGAGAACGTTTGGTCCTTAGAAGTATTTCCACCGGCTTGTCCTTTGCTAAGAAAGGATTGGGCCACTTGCTGCGTTTGTTCTTTATTACTTGCACTTTGTTTTGTTGCCTTATCAGAAAATCACTAAAAATCCGTTTGTTAAGTATTCACAGGGATTTCCTGCTCCATACTACTGTTCAGCACCTTCTGCTCCTCGTTGGGATTGACACTTCTATTTATCAAAAGTACTACGATACACCCCCTATACTTGTGGGTCATCAAGACTATTTTCTGGCGCCGTTGCCGGGGAGTGAAGGGCTATTGAAGAGTGAAACTGGTAAAGGAAACTTTTACTGTGAGTATTGCTTTTGTTACTGTTTGTTACTTTGTTTCCAATATGAATAACCCACTTGGTTTTCTGTTTGGGAAAACACTACCACTTCTATGGTAGTAGATGAACCGCCACCTGTTGAGATAGATCCTTTTAAGATACCTGCGAGTTTTTAATCGTGTCATGGATAATTATTATTTTGGGGATGGAACTGTCCATCTTGGTGATCACTTGCTTTATATCCATGAATTATGTGGGTTGTTTAAGTGTGCAGGTATCACAACTGAATAGGTGAAGAAGAAGTTACTCTCCATATCCTTGAAAGGGAGAGCTGAGGCATGGAATAAGCTGCTAAAGAATGGACAATCCATGGAATGGGAGGAGATAGCATCTCTCTTTTACTCAAAATTTTATCCTCCCAGTGAAATCCAAAAGGATAGAAGTCTTATATATAACTTTTGGCCTCTTGATGGAGAAAGTACAGCTCAAGCTTGGGGTATATTGACGCTGCTAATGCTTAAATGTCATATTCATGAACTCCCTAACAACATTATTCTCAATAACTTTTATGCTCGGCTTTCTCTTCTTGATAAAGCGTTATTGGATGCTTCTTGTGTTGGATCATTCACAAGTATGAAGGAAGAAGCTAAATGGGATCTTTTAGACCATATTCAAGATAATACCGAGGCTTGGGAGAATGACAAAGGAAGAAAGTCAGGTATAAACTTTGATTATGAGTGCATTAAATCTTTTATGGGAACTAATAACTTTCATGATATTAGCATTAAGTTTGGCCTTGATCCTCAAGTTCTTGCGGAACGTTTTAATGCTTTTGCCTCTTATATTGAGATTCCCAAGAAAGAGTGGGACAAGTACCATGCTCCTTATAAAGACATTGTTACCCACGTTCCTGCCAGTATAGAGGTTTGTACTATTGATCCTATTTTGCCTGAACCTTATGTTCAGAAGATCCCTTTTCCCTCCAAGGTAAGGGAACACTCTATTTTGGCTAATGTGGTTAGTAAAAGCGCAAAGAAAACCGTAGGTCCCGATGAGCTTGTTGATATAGAGCCTGTGGTAGCTATTGTGAAAGATCTTGTTACTAGAAATATAGAGGATGAGTATATTGTTTTCTATGAAGACACTTCTAATATTATCTCTCATCCTAGTAAGGCTAGAAAAGCTAGTGTTCCTGTGCTCTCTGTTAAAATTGGTGATCATTGCTACTATGGTTTATGTGATATTGGTGCTAGTTCTAGTGCTATTCCTTATGATCTTTACAGGGAAATTATGCATGAGATTGGTCCTTGTGAGCTTGAAGACATTGATGTGGTTATTCACCTTGCCAATAGAGAGCAAGTGTGCCTCATTGGTATTGTAAGAGATGTGGAGGTCCTTTGTGGTAAGGTTAAATATCCTGCTGATTTCGAGTACTCGGTAAAGAAGCTAGTAAAACCTATCGTATCATATTTGGTAGACCCTTCCTTAATACTTGTGGGGCTATCTTAGATTTTAGGAAGGAAATTTTTTTGACTAAGTTTGCTGGAGAATCTTATGAGTTTAATTTTTCCAAATTTGCCAAAACCCCTTATGAAAATGAATTACCTGATGAGGATTTCAAGGTTGAACAACTGTCTGCTATTTCTCTTGCTCCTAACAATGATTTGTATAAGTTCATGGAAGATCATGAAAGTGATGCCTTCATGAAGGAAAGAAATGAGATTGATGAGGTTTTCCTTCGTCAGCCTGAGGTACTTAAGCATAATTTACCTGTGGAAGATTTGGGTACCACACTACCACCCAAAGGGGATCCTGTTTTCGAATTAAAACCTCTACTATTGATCTTAAATATGTTTATCTTGATGATAAGAAGATATATCCTGTTATTATTAGTTCTAAACGTTCAGGGAATGAAGAAGAAAGGCTATTGGAGGTATTGAAGAAGCACCGAGGAGCTATGGGTTATACTCTTGTTGATTTAAAAGGAATTTCTCCCACTATATGTTAGCATGCTATTAATATTGAGCCTGATGCAAAACCAGTTGTTGAGCACCAGCGCCGTCTGAATCCTAAAATGAAGGAAGTGGTAAGAAATGAAGTATTAAAACTCCTTGATGGTGGTATTATTTATCCTATTGCTGATAGTCAATGGGTTAGCCCTATTCATTGTGTTCCCAAGAAAGGGGGAATTATTGTTGTGCCTAATGAGGATAATGAGCTTATACCCCAGAGAGTAGTGGTTGGGTATAGAATGTGCATTGATTTTAGAAAGATTAATAAAGTTACTAAGAAATATCATTATCATTTGCCCTTTATTGATCAAATGCTTGTGAGGCTATCCAAAAAGACTCACTTTTGCTTTCTTGATGGTTATTCTGGGTTTTCTCAAATTGTTGTGAAAGCATAGGACCAGGAGAAAACCACTTTCACTTGTCCTTATGGTACTTATGCTTATAGGCGTATGCCTTTTGGTTTATGTAATGCTCCTGCTACCTTTCAGAGATGTATGTCTACTATCTTTCATGGTTTTTGTAAAGAAATTTTGGAGGTTTTCATGGATGATTTTTCCGTCTATGGAACTTCTTTTGATAACTTTTTTTCCATACAATCCCCCAGAATGAGGGATCGGGTTCCATTATCATCAGACAACGGAACAACAACCACAAACACATAAACGTAGTACTGACCCACCTAGGGGGTCAAAATGACTTAAGAGATCCATATTACAAACCAAGCAAATTAAACAGACAAAAGGAAGAAGGCTGGAGACGCAAGAACACCGCCCTCAGGCTAGTGGGGAACAGTATTATCAAACACAACGAGGAGCTATCAGACCAAGCGAAGAAAGCCACATGAGACGCCAACACAATCTTCTCACAAACCAGTTCTTCAGGTTCTCCTTCTTTTCTCCCGCCCCCTTTCCAGTTCCGGAGCTTCATGAGTACGGTCTCCAGGGATTGCTGGTAGTCCCAGAAAAGGAACAGGAGCCACATCCATAGCTGTCGCATCAGCCAGCGCATTCTGTTGCAAAGTATCAGCTCCAGCTTGCAACACCGCCCGGTCATCCTCCCCATGCAGCCCTGCCCAATAACGAATGAACACACAAGCATATATAACCAAATCAACAGGCGAGTTAATAAGTTTTTTTTCAAAACAAGCCCTATTCCTGAGCTTCTAAAATAGCCCAACAAAATGCCGCCACCACCGTAATCTGCACATTTCTGCTAACACCCACACACTGCGAAGCCCACCAAAAGTATTGAGAAAAGGACCCAGGCCTATTCACGGCACCAATAGCTCTGGCAACCACCCCCCAAACGTATCTAGCTGCCACACAAGAAAAGAACAAATGCCCAATGTTCTCATCCTCACTACAAAACCTACAAGTAAAATCTCCTACCCAATTTTTCCTCCTCATGTTGTCTTTGGTGAGAATAGCATTGTTCCAGATAAGCCACAACCAAATTTTAATCTTCAGGGGAATTTTAGCTTTCCACTGATGTTTGAAACTTCTATCAATCCCTACATTCGACAGATGTGTGTACATCGACTTAACAGAAAACTTGCCAGATTTATTCCACATCCACACTGGCCTGTCTTTTTCCTGATTCAAACTCACCCCAGATAACAACTTTCTCAATTGTTCCTGATGATTCAACCCATCGATATCCAACCATCTTCTAAAAGAGCATCTCCACCTCTTTCTTGCCATATCAGCCACAGTGATCGTTTGATTCTGGCAAATATCAAACAAATCAGGGAACTTATCCTTCAAAGGCATATCCAGACACCAAGCATCATGCCAGAAATCAGTCAACTCCCCATTACCAATCTTCATTCTCCTACCAGCCAAATAAAGATCCCTAATCTTAATCAAATCAATCCAACATGGGGAGTCATTCTGTCTGTGTTTCACAGTACTGATCCCACCTCTTTTCAAATGCTTCTTTCTCACAAAAACTTGCCATGGACCTTCCTCAGCTTCAAGGCGCCACCACCACTTACAAAGCAAGAAAATGTTAAAAAGTCTAATATTTTTAATCCCCAGTCCACCTTTTTTCCTGGGTCTACACACATATTTCCATTTAACCAGATGATATTTTATTTTCCCCACCTTTCCATACCAAAAGAAAGCTCTAGTCTGTTTCTCAATTTCTTCCACATTTGATTTATGTAGAAGAAACATAGTCATGGGATAAACAGCCACACTGGAAACACAAGCAGTGATTTTAACATGCCTCCCTCCCAGAGATAAAGCACCCCCCATCCAACCATCTAACTTTTTCTTCAACATGTCACCAATAAAACTCATCTCAGCCACTGTGCATCTCCTGCTACAAACCGGCAACCCCAAATATTTGATTGGCCAACTACCCTTCTGACAGTTGAACATTTCAGCATAATTGGAAAGTTTCTCCTCATCATCCAACACCATCATCACCTCACTCTTCTCAAAGTTAATATTGAGACTAGACATGGATTCAAACAAATACAGCAACAATTTCAAGTTTCTAGCCCCCTCAGGATCATCTTTAATAAACAGGATGGTATCATCAGCATATTGCAAAATAGCAATCCCTTTATCAAACAAATTATCAACCAACCCTGTAAACAACCCACCAGCCTGTCCATTAAGCACCATCTTAGCCAAACACTCCCCAGCCAAATTGAACAAAAATGGAGAAAAATGATCTCCTTGTCTGACCCCTTTATAACTGCCAAAGTAAGGACCAGTTTCCCCATTCACTTTAACACTGAGAGTACCCTGAGTCACAGCACTTTTTAACCAAATCATCGAATCCTCACTAAAACCTTTCTGCCTACAACAGTAAAACAAAAAATCCCAATTGACCTTGTCATAAGCTTTCTCAAAGTCAATTTTCAACACCACACCCTGCTGCTTCTGGCTTTTTGATTCTTTCAAGATCTCATGTAACAAAGTCACCCCATCTGCAATAAACCTCCCTTTAATAAAAGCAGTCTGACACGTGTCAATTAATTTTCCCATTACAGGCTCAGTTCTAACCATCAGAGTCTTAGTAAAAATCTTAAACAACACTTGGAGCAGACAAATAGGTCTATATTTCTGGATTCTATCAGCATCATCACCTTTGGGCAACAGAGTAATCACCCCATTGTTAATGCTCCTCAAATCAATATTATGAGAAAAAAAATCTTCAAACACAGCCATAACATCAGTTTTTATAATCATCCAACAATGTTGATAGAATTCAATAGGCCCATCAGGACCAGCAGCTTTATTTTTCTCCATCTGATCAATAATCTCCTTAACCTCTTTCTCAGTAAAAGGTACTCTCATCTTTTCCCTATCCTCATCATTAAGCTTCTCCCAATCTTTCCAATTGTCATCTGCAAGCCTAATAGAGAACCCACCAGCAGGACCAAACAAAGTTTTATAATAATTAGTGGCATGCTGCAGCAGATCATGAGTCCCCTGAATCTCATTCTCCCCATCTTTCATCGAAAAGATCATTTTCTTTCTCCTCACCCCATTAGCAATCCTGTGAAAATATTCAGTGTTATTATCACCTCTTAGCAACCAATTATCCCTCGATCTCTGCTGCCAAAATCTCTCCTCATTCTCATACACCTCTAGCAACTCTTTCTGAATAACTGCTTTTCTTTTAAGTTGTTCAGCAGTAAGCAAAATCAACTCCTCAATACTTTCCAATTCCTGAAGCTCCTCCACCAATCTCTTCTTTTTTTTATCCTCACCCCTTATATGAGCACCCCATCCTTTCAAATCATTCCTGACATTCTTAAGTTTCTTCTGCAGCCTATCAAGACTGTTCTTACCATTCACACGTTTTTTTCCAAACTTTCTCCACCCTGGTCAAAAAATCATCACACTGTAACCAACTTTTTTCAAATCTGAATTCCCTGCCACCCTTTTCCTGCCCTTCCATAGTATCCATAATCAAAGGACTATGATCAGAAACTTCTCTAGACAACTTGTGCACTGTAGTAAGAGGAAACAACTTCTCCCATTCCTTACAAACTAATATTCTATCCAACTTCTCCAAAGTAGGATTTTTCTGGTTATTGGACCATGTAAACTGCCCTCCAGACATGAGAATCTCCCTTAAGCCATATGCATTAATAATCAAATTAAACATGTGCCCCCACCTATTCAAATAATGACCCTTGTTTTTCTCAGAAGCACACGTGATCACATTAAAATCGCCACCCACCAACAAAGGAATAGATTGATCCTGACAAACATCAGCTAACTCTAATAAAAACTCCTCTTTATTCTCCTCTTGAGCAGCCCCATATACTACTACCAAATGCCACTGAATTTGTTTCAAAACATCAAACACCTTCATCTTAACATGGAAATTGCCCACAGACACATCGAGCTGAGTCAGTTTAGAGGAACGTAGGCCCCCCAAAATGCCCCCAGATCTTCCCACAGAAGGCAGCCAACTCCAAGAGAATTGATTCATAGGATCAATTCTCCTGAAAAAATCATCAGAATAATCCTTCTTAATAGTTTCTTGCAAACCAATAAAATCCACTCTCTCTTGTCTCAACAAATTATTCAAATAAGCACTTACACCCTTCTTCCCCACACCTCTAATATTCAAAATAACACCTATCATAATACAGATTTTCTCTCCCTTGTTCCAGTCACAACACCACTCATAGGGTGATAGTTGTGAACCTTCACAGCAGTAGCTTTTAACTTTCTCTCCTTCATAACAGAACCATCTTTTTTTTCCTAGACACCACAGGAGTAAAATCTTCCTCATCATTACTATCACCCTTCCAGTCCAGAAACAAGACCTTCTCATTCAAATCAACCTCAACTTCATTCTCTACATGTCTCCTATCCTGTAAACGATGCCTAGCAATTTCTAATTCTTTCAGAGAATTAATATGATCCAAAGATATAGAAGAAGCATCTACCCCCATCTCCAAAGCTCTATGCATAATGATATCATCATCCAAAGAAGCAAAAGAATTATGTAAAGTTAAATTTGTACCTGATAAATCTCTAGGAGGTTGTTGAGACAAATGCCTTTCATCCATGTTTCTAGCACCACCTTGATCAGCCACCCTTGAACTCATTCTTATAACTTGTTCCTCTACACCAGCCACATGCTCAGACTGAGAACCCACACTTTCCTGAGTAGAACCATCAGGTTGAGACAGGTCAACAGCCACCACTTCCTGGTCTTGATTGACAACCTCCATATCTTGAGCTCCCTCCATCACAGACCCCCCATCAATCCCTTTTTTTCCACTATCAGAGGAAGATCCAAAGGATTCATCAGTAGATACACTGTCATCTTTTACCTGGGCACTCTCATCCTGTTCTTCCCCCTCTTCCAACAAATGACCATATTGCTTCTTAAGCTCATAATATTTGTCACTGCTCCTATCCTTCAACAAACCCCTGATAAAGTCATCAAACCTCTGAGGGCCAGCAACAACCTCAGTACTGGGTTCTTTAACCAAAGTAGATGATAAATTCTCGATGACTTCCATGTGAACATCACCCAACCCACCACTATCTGACACAGCCTCCTGAGCGCCAACTTGCAGTCCCACATCAGCTGTTTTGGTTTGAGTAACTGTCCCACCACCACCATTGTCACCTTCCACATTTTCTCTGATAACTATCCCTCTTGAACGACCATCACCTCCAGATCTAGCCCAAATGTTAGTCATTTTGGTCCCAAAAGAAACCTCCCCAGAATCCTCCTGCTCCACCACAACCTGTTTACCCTTGTGCAACCCAGCTTCACTAGCATCATTACCACCATGTTGACGACCACCAGCAACCCCACCACTACCTGCACCAGGTCCAGTCCTTTGCCCACCATTTCCATCAGGCCTCCTATGCTCAGCTTCCTCCTCAGTCCCCTTATCCAGCACATTATCACCATCCTGTCCATCAATCCCCATATAAGAAGGCAAGGTGGGCACAGCACCAGGAGCAAAAATCTCCCTAGTGTATTTGAATTCATAAATTCCCCCTGCATCTCCCCCCTTCTGGTGTTAGGAACCACAGATACATCCAGACAAGCAATCTTCACCCTTACACAAGCCAAGTTCCTCAAACTGTTCCTGTCCAGGGCCACAGGCTTACCCACCAAAGAAGCAACATAGAAAATAGTTGATTTCTCCCTGTATTTCATAGGGATACCAACAATCCTAAACCAGGCCTCCTCCAACCATTCAACAGGTTCCAGGTCCCCATTCCACTTAGACAATTGGATAACAGCATCAGGAATTGTTTTCATAAACACCTTACCAAAGTGGAAATCATCAATGGATCTGGCAGAAGGAAATCTCATCAAAAATTCCACATCATTAATAGACCTAGCATTAAATCTCCATCCAGACCCCAAAGCATCAGCCCACACTTGAAATTCCTTCTCCAAATCTTTCCCAGTAACATCACCTCTGACCACACTTATATGAGCATAATGAAGCTGCTCCATAGACTGAACATTAGATTCTACAACAGGAATAGAATGAAAGCCCTGCTCAAAATCAGTACTGCCAAAGAAAAGAGGAACATATTCCCAAGGTTTCCTCTCTTGACAGACCAAAATTCTAAGATCCTTCCCATAGTTCTCACACACCACTTCCTCCTGAATCACATCCAACAACTGTAAATCACCAGAACCTCCAGCCACATTACCATCTCTCGGCACACTTGCTACTGGTGGTGGTACAGAGGACCCCAACAGAGTAGTGGCAACAGCATCAGATTGATTAATTGACAGGATCGGAGACAAATTCACAGGGCGAGTCCCCCCAGCAGGCACATTAACAGAAGTTGACGTCGAGGTGTTCAAGCCAGAAACAGAGCGAGTCACAGGGACAGATGTGTTCATCACAACCCTAGGAATAGTAACCTGCTCCACTGTACGAGAAAAAACCGGCTCTCCTCTCCTAGGATTCGTATCAGAATTACCTGATCTGCCTGGGAACGACGAAGCAGTAGCATCCGACCCTGATCCTTGCTGCATCTCCGGACGGTGACTCCAACGGCCCCGATTGCGAGCTTGTTCTGCTTCACGATGGCGATCCTTAGACAGAGCCCTCTCCCACGCCATGGCTTCCCTGCGCTGATCCTCCAATCTGGCCTCAGTCTCCGCCTGCCTCAACTCATCCCTGTGCCTCACATCCCGACGCCGTGCTTCATCGTGACGCCGCTCCTGCTCGCGGATCCAACCACTTTCCCTATGATCCTCATCCAGCCCCCTATGATCAACAGGGAAACGACCTTGTCCATACCCAGATCCAAATCTGCTCGCATAGGGACCAGATCGGACTGGAGGACGAGACGGGGAACCACGCCCACCACGAAACCGCCGATCCATGGTAGACTCCGCAGCCACAACCTGAGCGAAAGATCTGCTATCTCCCAAAACAACCCCACTCCACCTCACCGGAGAAACAGCACGCGGCGACGAGGGATGGAGAATTGGAGGCTCCCGGACGAAAACCACTCTACACACACCACGAGATCTGGAAATTGCGATAGGAGAAACGGCTCCCGATCTAGGGTTAGAGAAAACAAAATGCGGAGATGGAACTGACTGGGGATCGTGCTCCGGCGTACTAGTACCCCTCACCTCACCTAGCAGGTGGCCCTCCTCCATCGACGTCCCACCGTCAGCGCCCGCACCTCTCCTGAAACCACCGAGCCATATCACCCGGCACGTACGCGCATAGGGCGACGCACCGGCAAAACCACGAGGAACTGCCCCCTGCACCACCAACGCTGGACCCACGAGAACGTGCCAACCCTCATGTACCAAACGCGTCCCGTACGAAATCTCCACCATCGTACACCAGCTCGCCAGGATCTGCCCCGAGACATCCCGTAGCGACACCTGTCCCGAATCCTCCCTCAAGATCGAGCCCTGTCGACAAGGACTGATCGCTGCCCTAGCTACCTCTCTGATTATGGCCCTCCAACTCCCGAGCAAACCAAGGTGATCACCGGAGGAAACCGCCGCCCGGGATATAAAGAGGAGAGGAAACCCCAGCTACTTCTTTTGATAACTGTTTGCACAACCTTGATAAAGTTTTGCAGAGATGTGAAGAGACAAACCTTGTTCTTAACTGGGATAAATGTCATTTCATGGTTAATAAAGGAATTGTTCTTGGACATAAGATCTCTGAAAGAGGTATTGAAGTTGACAGAGCCAAATTGAAGCAATTGAGAAGTTGCCTTGTCCTAGGGATATCAAAGGTATTTGTAGTATCCTTAGTCATGCTGGTTTCTATAGGATATTTATTAAAGATTTCTCCAAAATTTCAAAGCCCCTTACTAATCTTCTTCAAAAATATGTACCTTTTGTTTTTGATGATGATTGTAAGGAAGCTTTTGAAACTTTGAAGAAAGCTTTAACAACTACTCCTATAGTCCAACCACCTGATTGGAGTTTACCTTTTGAAATCATGCGTGATGCTAGTGACTTTGCTGTGGGTGCTGTCCTTGGACAACGTGTTGACAAGAAGCTGAATGTTATTCATTATGCTAACAAGACTCTAGATGCTGCTCAAAAGAATTATGCTACTACTAAAAAAGAGTTCTTAGTTGTAATCTTTGCTTGTGATAAGTTTAGACCTTATATTGTTGATTCTAAGGTTACTATTCATACTTACCATGCAGCTATTAAGTACCTTATGACAAAGAAGGACGCTAAGCCTAGGCTTATAAGGTGGGTGTTGCTTTTGCAAGAGTTTGATCTGCATATTGTGGATAGGAAAGGTGCTGATAATCCTGTTGCTGATAATTTATCTTGTTTGGAAAACATTTCTTTTGACCCTTTCCATGTTAATGATAATTTTCCAAATGAGCAGTTAGCTGCAATAAGGGTAAGTCCACATGACAATCCTTGGTATGCTGATTATGCTAACTTTATTGTTTCCAAGTATTTGCCTCCAACCTTTACAGCCCAGCAAAGAAGGAAATTCTTCTATGATATAAGGCATTACTTTTGGGATGACCCACACCTATATAAGGAGTAGATGGCATTATGAGAAGATGTGTAAGAATTTGAACAACAATAGATATTAAGAAAATGTCATGGCAGTGATTATGGAGGACATCATGTTGGGGATAGGACTGCACAGAAGGTTTTACAATCTGGATTTTATTGGCCTACTCTTTTTAAAGATGCAAGGAAGTTTATCTTATCCTGTGATGAAGGCCAACGAGTAGGTAACATCTCTAGACGCAATGAAATGCCTATGAATTATTCTCTTGTTATTGAACCTTTTGATTGTTGGGGATTCGACTTTATGGGTCCTTTTCCTCCTTCAAAAGGGTATACTCATATTCTTGTTGCTGTTGACTATGTTACAAAGTGGGTAGAAGCCATACCTACGAGGAGTGCTGATGGTAAGACCTCTTTGACAATGCTCAAAGATGTCATTTTTCCTAGGTTCAGTGTACCTAGATATCTCATGACTGATGGAGGCTCCCATTTTATTCATGGGGGCTTTAGAAAAACTCTCGCTAAGTATGATATAAACCATAGAATAGCTTCAGCTTATCACCCCCAAACTAGTGGGCAAGTAGAACTTTCCAATAGGGAAATTAAATCTATCTTGCAGAAGACTGTCAATAGGTCTAGAAAAA
Source organism: Avena sativa (assembly GCA_916181665.1). Classification (NCBI taxonomy): domain Eukaryota; kingdom Viridiplantae; phylum Streptophyta; class Magnoliopsida; order Poales; family Poaceae; genus Avena; species Avena sativa. The sequence goes on from OV702281.1 coordinate 260,619,526, forward strand.
ATTGGGCTAAAAAGTTGAATGACACTTTGTGGGCTTATAGAACTCCTTATAAAAATCCTATGGGGATGTCTCCTCACAAAATGGTCTATGGAAAAGCTTGTCACTTTCCTCTAGAGTTAGAACACAAAGCTTATTGTGCAATGAAAGAGTGAAATAGAGATTTTAGACTTGCTGGTGAGAAAAGACTGCTCGATTTAAGTAATCTAGATGAGTGGAAAAGGGAAGCTTACAGAAATGCTAGGCTCTTTAAGGAAAAAAGTAAAAAGATGGCATGAGAGGAGAATTCTCAAAAGGGAGTTCCATGTTGGTGAGAAAGTTCTTTTGTATAGGTCTCGTCTCTGATTTTTTGCAGGGAAACTACTCTCCAAATGGGAGGGACCTTTTGTTATCCAGGAAGTATACCGTTCATGTGCCATCAAAATCTTTTCTCTGAAGGATGACACAACACAGGTGGTTAATGGTCAAATACTAAAACATTACATTTCTGGAGATTCTTACAATGAAGAAGCGGATGTCATTCAAATGGTGACTCCAGAAGAATTTATCAAGAACCAAACACCAGAAACTGCAGAGTTCGTCTTTGAATAGGTAAAAGTGGTGAAAACAGAAGGTTCGTGAAACTCCAATCTTTTTATATTTTTGATGTTCTTAATACATAAGGGAAGTTACGAGACGAATCTGAAGAGGAGACGGATCCCGGGGTGGAAAAACCCACCCCAGGCGCGGCCAGGCTAACTGAAGAGGAAACGGAGTCCGGGGTGGACAAACCCACCCCAGGCGCGGGCCCAGCCTGGCCACGCCTGAGGGGGGTGTTCCACCCTCAGACTCCGTCTCCGCTTCGTTTCCGTGTCAAAACCTTCCTTATGAATTGAAACTTCGTAATATATAAACCCCCGGACCCCCCGAGGTTCGTGCATCGTGTTCTTGTTGTGTTTTCGTTTCGATCTGTCTTTGTTAGGAAATCTTCTCAAGTTTAGAGCAAAACTCGGAGATAATCCGTACTCTTACTTTTGAGTTCGAGGAACTAAAGAAGTTGATTGAGGAGTTTATCAAGAGAGCGTCACCACCACCGAAGGAATAATTTGTCATCAGGTTTGGCATCCCCTTGGCTTGTTCCAAGCTTGGGGGAGTGCCACGGTATCACCACCATTATCTTCCATATTTTACCTTTTTAGTGGATTCATATCTATGGTAGAGAGGTTATCTTATAGTTTGGTTTGCATGTGGAAGTATCTCTCCTTTAGTTGATTATCTATGTATCCCTAGGTGTGAGTGCCTTTATTGGATTATTAATGAGAAGTCTCATCTTTTACTTTTTGCACTTCTTATTTTTAGTTTCCAATCTCGATTATATGATGGATCTTGTTGTTCAGTATTGGCACCACTTTGGGATCATCAAGTGGATCTAAATTGGTTTTGGCAAACCAAGTTCTGGTCAGTGGCATTAATTTGAAAGAAAAAGAAAGAAAGAAAAAGCTTACAGGTATTTGGTATCATTTGTTTTCTTTCTTGCTGGCTCATAAGCTTAGTATTCTTTATTTAAGATTCTTTTTTGTCTTCAAGGAAGATTGCATGTTTGGCTTTATTACTTGTATGTTTACTTGTTTCTTTCAACTCTCTTGCTTGCTACCCAGCCTTGCTAGCCCAAAACCTGTTTTGAGAAGACTTACTTCACATTTTTCCAAAATCCTTTGAACCCAAAAATTTTGCCACTTGTGTCCACCATATCTACCTAGTAGCTTTTTCTATTCCTAGCAAATTCTCAAGCTTCATCTACCTTTCGAATTAAAAAGTATTTTTTTTATGTGAAAACTAGTTAGTAAAGCTCTCACGAACTTGATGGCACACTTTATTTACTTGCCCCTAATAAACTTGAACCAATGTGGACAACGAAGTTGTATATGCTTGCATCCATACGTTGGGATTACCAGAACCGTGCTGCACGGGGAATGTTTTCAACATTGCACTTGTACCTTATCGTACATAGTTGATATCGTGCTCTTTTGTCTATGGATGTCAACGGTGTGAAATAAAGAGGAAACTTGTAAGTCCATGGAGTTTGTGTTCTGTGTTAGAGAAACTCCTGGGCCGCTAGCCTAAGCCATGTTTAATCATGGTGGAAACTTGCAACATCACCATAGTGAGCTATCTATGAAGCATCCACAATAAAAAGCTATATGCATAGTAAATAAAAAGATTGCTGAGATGCTCATTGTCTGCTTGCCTTGTCATTTTGGTTATGGGAAAGCTCATGTACCATGTGCAAGGGGTACCCCGTTGGCCATTCTCAATGATATGCAAATACTTACAATGATAAGAACTTACCTGGACCCAAAGTTGATTATGCATGAGGAGTGGCCCTCATATTCAAGGGACATGAGATTGCCAACTTATATTTTGTCAAGTATATACTCCACCTTTGTTCACTTTAACTTAATCATCTCAAGATGCTTATGATAGGGGCAATGAGGTCTCAAAGCTAGTAAGTACCATAATATTTTGGAAGATCTTTATGACTTGTAATCCCTGCTACCCTCTAAGAAGGGACCTTTCTACCAGTTACAAGTTGAGTCAGTAAACCTACTTCCTCTCTATCTCTAGCAAGCTTTTGAGTTGTTGTGTTTCAAGCATTCATATGGTGATTTATTCAATCATGTTCTTCATCTCCCTTGTTTGCACAAAACTCTTATCTATTGAGTATTACTTTGAAAGCCTTCACTTGTGAAAAACCTTTTTGAGCAAAGAGTACTCCTGTTTTGAAACCTCTATAAAAAAAGCCTTTGTGAAACTGTTTGCCAGGTGTTCTTTGACCAAGAACAAGTTTGCCAATTCCAATTATGATTTATTTTTATGCATCTCTATTGTGACTGTTGTACTTGGCTGCAAGCTAAGTTACATAATGGTGAGTGCTTTCTTCTATGAGTTGTGCAATGGTAAGTGTGATGCTTCTTGTGTGTATTCTTTTATCGACACTTCACTCCATAAACCTGTGGACATGTTTACTGAGCTCAGTATTCTCTCGGGGACAAGCGAAGTCTAAGCTTGGGGGAGTTGATACGCCCAATTTGCATCACCTTTCTATATCATAATTTACCTCTATTCATTGATATTTGTCTTATTCTGAGGTATTACTTATGGATTTTCGTTTGTCTATGCATGTTGGATGATTCCTAGAGGATGGACTGCCGGGGTCTGGATTCTGATGGAAAAGAAGGCGTTTCGGTGCAATTTCGCGAAGATCAGAAAAATACCAGAAAAATATGGAAACATATTATTTTACCAGAAGACGAAGCAAGCCAGAAGGAGGAGCGAAGGGGGGCTCAGGGGGCCCACACCCCCTAGGCGCGGGCCCACCTGCTCGGCCTCTGACTCCGCCCCTTCGCCTATATCTTCCCTATGTAACCCTAACACCGGGGGGGCGACCACATATAGATTTCCGCCGCCTCTGGGAGGCGGAAAACACCGAGAGAGAAAGATTTCTCCGGCAGACAGATTTCTGCCAGGGGAATTCCTTCCGGGAGAGGGGAGACCATCGCCATCAATACCATCATCAAGCTAGGCTTCATCGGGATCATCATCATCTCCACCAGCACCATCACTTTGTTCCGCTATAACAATTGTGTTGGATATTGCTTTAGTTTGTTAGGGGAAACTTTCCCGGTGTTGATTACTATTGTAGTTGATGCTTGTGAGTGGAATCATTGGATTATTGTTTATGTTCAGATTGTTATCCATTACCATATCATCTTTGATATTGATCCATATGACGTCTTGTGAGTAGTTCGTTTAGTTCTTGAGGACATGGGAGAAGTCATGTTGTTAGTAGTGAATCTGTGATGAGTTATTATTCAATGGTTTAGTATTTAAGTTGTGGTGCTATTCTTCTAGTGGTGTCATGTGAACGTCGACTGTATGATACTTCACCATTTATGGGCCTAGGGGAATGCATTGTGTATTTGGCTACTAATCGCGGGGTTGCCGGAGTGACAGAAACCTGCACCCCCGTTAGGACACCTTTGCACAAGGGAGTGTAGGAACTCAGAGTTTAAGGCTGTGGTTAGATTTATATCTTAATTACTTTCATGTAGTTACAGATGTTTGCAGGGGGTTTAATCACAAGTATGTATTAGTCCTAGGAAGGGCGGTATGTTATCACACGTTCACCCACACAACACTTACAACACCAAAGAAGAGTACTCAGCTATTTGAAGCGAAAGCACTTGACAGAATTCCCATGTGTCCTCGAGAACTTTTGGTCCTTATAAGTATTTCCACCGGCTTGTCCTTTGCTAAGAAAGGATTGGGCCACTTTTTGCGTTTGTTCTTTATTACTTGCACTTCATTTTGTTGCCTTATCAGAAAACCACTAAAAATCTGTTTGCTAAGTATTCACAGGGATTTCCTGCTCCATACCACTGTTCAGCACCTTCTGCTTCTCGTTGGGATCGACACTCCTATTTATCGAAAGTACTGCGATACACCCCCTATACTTGTGGGTCATCACCCGCTTCTGATTATTGATCTGAGAGGGGTCTCGATCATGTCCGCATTATTCGTGAACCGTAGGGTGACACACTTAAGAGACACCGACGCCATTTGGAGCAAATAGTTTCATGCTAAAAATAATAAGAAAGCGTGGGAATTTTTTTCACTAGATACCGAAACTGGTTTCGGGTGAAATTGCAGAAAGTGTTTTTGCATGTGAAATGAAATACTAGCAAGGGGTTATATGTGAATGTTTGTCATTAAAGTAATTGACAAAATTCTGAATAAATAAAAGGAGTTTTATTTAATGAGAGTTTGCATTAAATTTGGTGGAAATTTAATGAGAATTTGAGTGGGTTTTTTAGTGGAGAAAATTGAAGGGGCATTTTGTGAGTGGAGATTCCACCCACATGAATGGAGGGAGGGCAAGGGGAAGCCCCCATGCGCCGGACACCCCCTTGGGGTTCCCCCCTCCTCCTATTAAAGGAGCCTCCTCCCTCCCTCTCTCACTTATACCTCCTCGTGAAAGATCTCTCTTCCCCTCTAGTATTTATCCCCCATGGTCTCGGACTAACGAGATATATGTTCCCCATGGCTATTCGGCAAGAAAGAGTTGTGCTTCCGCTGCATCGCTGGAACGAGGAGGCGGAGGTTGGTCGGTGCCTCGGACATGTGTGCGAGCACGGATGCGCAGCTAATTTGCGGCGCTAGGACTTCCTCTCGATCTTGAGATCAGCAAGAGATCATCTACATCAACCACGAGTTCAACCTCGTTAAGATTTGTCGGTCTTCAAGGGTATGTTCTCTACGGATGTATATCCGCCCGTTGCTTGTATCTAGTAGATAGATCTTGGTACATAGTTGTTCCCATCATAGGAAATTTTTTGTTTTCTATGATGCGAACCCTACACGGTTTTCACTAGTAGCTATGCAAAAACATCTGATGGGAATAATAGATAATAATAAAATATGCATGTAATCGTTAGAGCAAGATAATTATATGTGGGCAATGCATCCATAATTGCTATCGTCTCCGCAACCACTTATAGCAATAGCCTACTAGTCTCATCCATAAAGAAACAGAACTAGTGATATGCATAGTGGTGTCACCATTAATCCCAAGTAAATCCGTCATATACAACCATACTATCCCTTCTATAACTGGAGTTCCCATCCTACAGATCAGTCATTATTCACACTCCCTTTACCTGGATCAATCCTTGGGGTCTTAGGTACCTAACAAGTCCTTAGATTGAGGAAAGAGAGGGTACTACAATCATCATGTCATAAAAACTAATACATGATCCCATATATGATAAATAACATGCACAAAAAGCTACATGGATAGGCCGAAGCCCTTAGCCCAAGGAGAATTACTCACACATAGAGATGAAATCAACAATCATAAAAATTGTAATAGAGATCATAAGGTTGGTAGAAAATAGTCTTACAATGTTGCCAATTGGAGATGAGATCTACTGAATATGGCTATGGTGGTGGAGAAGGGTTTGGAGATTATATCTATATCTATTCCTCCGGCGTGGTGTCTTCTGGTGGCAGGGACGTCAAAAATAAGCGATGTTTCCCATCGCCCAAAGCCTCTTTATATAGGGATCCCTTCACAAAAGTTATTTTGTTTGACCTAATGTAGTTGATGCCAACTTTATGGCCAGAAATATATGGTCGGAATAAAATTCCCGCCGTATAGTTGGTCGTTAAAGGTTCAACATTCACTTCACGGCTCCTGGTTTCTTTGACGTGTTGGAAATATCATATCTTTGGCTTTTATGTAGTGATGTCCCATCATCATACATCATTACCTTCGCATGGAAAAATAGCAAGAAAGGATTGCATACCCCTTTGATCATTAGGCATTAGTGGCAGGTTTTAGGGAGATATTTCATCAAATATATGAATAATATCTAGTTTAATGCGGACGTGGATGGCTATATTTCACAGCCATCACTCACTTAGGCCAGATGAGTGGAACACCCACTCCAAAATAGTTGGCCTTTAAAGTGATGGCCTCCTTATCATCATGCTTGGCTTTCTTCTTCCTGGGAAAATGAATAACAAAAGGATCCCATGAAGGCAATTGAAGCTTCATGTTCCCTTCATGCAGATTAATCATAGCCTTAATAGTTCTTAAGAATGGACGGCCTAATGTGATAGGAGCAGTAGCATCTTCAGGCATGTCAACAATAACAAAATCAATAAGAGCAGGACAACCTTTAATGTATACTAAAGTATTCTCTTTAATTCCTACTGCTTGTTTATAGGTAGAATCTGCTAGATGTAACTTTAACTCGGTGATTTCAAAAGAGCAAAGATTTAACTTATTAAAAAGACTCTTTGGTATTGTTGAAACACTTGCACCTAAATCATAAAGTTCTGCTATCTTATTAGTCCCAATTTTAATCTTAATAGTAGGCTCAAATATATCATCAAGCTTAACAGGTAATTTTTCAGTAATTTTCTTATATTCTTCCTCGATCTCACATACCTTTATTTCTACCTGATTAACGAAGTGTTGATACATGGCTTCCTCATTTCCTTCACTTACCGGAATCTTGATATTGATCCTTTTCATAAGATCTTCAACTGTGTAATTCGGTGAAGGAGCATTGCTATAGTCATGTTCTTCAGGCTCCTCCCTTTGGATTCTTATCATCCTTGAGGTCTTCAACCGGATTGGGCTCAGCTTTACCTACAAATTTAGCTAGACTGAGAGTTTGACTCTCGGTTATCTTACCTAGCTGTGCCTCAACAATCCTTGTTCTTTTCTGGAGGGCCTGCAAATCATGCCTCAAACTTACATCTTGGTTATATAATTTACTAAGCATAGCATCATGGTTCTCCGTTATTTTAACTAGGATATTGTTTTGCTCATTTTGCGAATCCATAAAAGACTTGAGAGTTTCTTGGATACTACCATTACTTGATTCCATATTATTATTAGAGTTACCTACAGGACTAGAATAGTGTTTGTGAAATTTTGGATATAATTCTTTTTCCAAGCAGGGTTATAATCATTACGAGTTATGAAGTTTATTTCTTCCATATTTGGTTCTGGGATAGCTCTTACCTGGATTTCCTTACCTTTGACGGCTAATATGAGCTCATCCAACTTAGCATTGAGTTATTCATTTTCATGAGGTGTGAGGAGTTCACCTTTTTTGTATTCGATCTTTCCACATGCCATTGGGCATGGTGTCTTGCATATTGTCTAGCAGTTGCTTTGCTTCAGTAATTTATTTACCCATAAATGTTCCTCCAGCTGCAGTATCAAGCATAGACTTAGACATAGGGTTAAGAGCATTATAAAATAAATGGAGAATTAACCAATCTTCCATCCCGTGGCTGGGACAGTTTCTCATGCATGCTTTCATTCTCTCCTATGCAAGCGCTAGTAGATCACACTCTTCCTGTCTAAAACCAGTAATATTAGATCTTAGTTGCATAGTCTTTGCAGGCGGAAATAATTTAGTCATAAATAAAGAAGTACATTACACCCATGATGTAATAGTATTTTTAGGCAAAGATAACAACCATTCTTTTGCTCTTCCTCTAAGAAAGAAAGGAAATAAGCGCAAATTGACCGCATCGGGGTCAATATCTTTAATGTGCATCATATCACATATTTTAGTACAAGTATTTAAGTGCATACCTGCATCCTCAACAGCAGAGCCTCTAAATTGATTCAGTTGAACCAAACTTAAATAGTGCAGCTTAATTTCATAATATTCAGTAGTAATTGCTGGTTGTGTAATAGGATTACGCAAATAATCATTATTGGAAGTTGCAAACTCCCTAAGCTTATTTTCGGCTATATTTACTATGTTTTTGTATTTTCTTAAATAAATTCTAATGATAGTAAAAACAAGAATTTAAAGGACTAACTAATTTTTTTGGTTTTTCAAATAAAGACTGAAAGCAAACTAAGAAAATTAAAAATAAGAATTAAAACTAGCAAGGTTCCTACTAACCTCACCAGGGTAGCTATTGCTTCCCCGGCAGCGGCGCGAGAAAAAGGGTTGATACCTTCGATCCGGATTATAGATGTAGTATAGTTATTTTTCCCTAGTAGACCTAGGTTTATCGAATCCTCGGGAAGCATAAATCGTAGTAAGGTTACTTAAACGGACCTGCGGGAGTTTTAAAATTCCTTTTGTGTTTTCACCGGACCAAGAGTTTGCGATCTTTTGTTGTTGATGATGATGATGGAGAGAGAGGGGGCATGGGGCTTTCGGTTTCACCAGTAGCTGTGCAAAACATCTAATGGGAATAAAATATAATAATAAAGTATACATGTAACTGTTAGAGCAAGATAATTATATGTGGGCAGTGCATCCATAATTATTATTGCCTCCGCAACCGCTTATAGCAATAACCTACTAGTCTCATCCATAGAAGAAAGAGAACTAATGATATGCATAGTGATGTCACCGTTAATTCCAAGTAAATCCCTGACATATTACCATACTACCCCTTCTATCACTGGGGTTCCCAACCTGCAGATCAGTCCTCACTCACACTCCCTATACCTGGATCAATCCTTGGGGTCTTGGGGTACCTGACAAGTCCTTGGATATAGGCAAGAGAGAGTACAATAATCATCATGTCATATAAACTAATACATGATCCCATCTATGATAAATAACATGTATAAAAGCTACATGGATAGGCCAAAGCCCTTAGCCCAAGGAGAATTACTCACACATAGAGATGAAATCAACAACCAAAAACATTGTAATAGAAATCATGTGATTGATAGCTCGCCAATTGGAGATGAGATATACTATTATAAGTGGTGGAATATGGCTATGGTGGTGGAGAAGGGTTTGGAGATTAGATCTAGATCTATTCCTCCAGCATGGTTGCCTTGTGGTGGCAGGGAGAGTTGAGATCGAAAAGAAGAGGTCGAGGAGCCTTTTCTCATCGCCTGAGGCATCTTTATATAGGGGTCCCTTCACGAAAGTTGTTCTGTTTGACCTAGTGATGTCAATGCCAACTATACGGCCGGAATAAAATTCCCGCAGTATAGTTGGTCGTTAAAGGCACTGCCTTCAATTCACGACTCCAGGTTTCTTTGAGTTGTTGGAAATCTCGTATCTTTGACTTTAATGTAGTGATTCCCATCATCAAACGTCATTATATGCGCAGGGAAAATAGAAAGAAAGGATTGCATACCCCTTTTATCATTAGGCATTAGTGGAAACATTTTTTTCTGAAGCATAAGGGATTGTGAGGCAACTGCCCCACAACATTTATTAAAAACAAAAATAATCTAGCAAGTAGTACGGAGCTTTACAAAATTACAACAAAAATATAGACAAAGTGAAGGGAGAACTACCCAATACCAAGAAATAGAACAAGAAATACAAGCCCAGCAAGACAAAGCTATATACAGAGCTATATACAATATGTACACTAATGGAGAGCAGCAATCCATGAAAACAAATTGTTTTTGTGCTTAGAGTTGATCCTATATTGAAGCAGGCTGATATCATGAATGAACCTGGCTCTCCATCTAGCAAAGGTTATCCGTTCATGATTAAATATCTTATCATAATTAGAACCTCCATGAAAAAAGGATGACCAAACGATCTCTTAGCTTCAGCAATGATCTGTTGAATCTCATCCAACGGCTGCCAAAAAATTTGCAAGTAGTTCCATATACGAGCACTAAAATTATAGTTGAAGAAAAGATGAATGTGATCCTCCTAAGCATGAGCGGGACAGATTTCACAGTGGGTATCATCAGTAACGTGCCAATGTTGTCGCTGAAGAAGATCCCTTGTATTTAACCGATCGATTAACAACAACCAAGCAAAGACTTTTGTTTTCATCGTACAGCTAGATTTCCAAATCCAGGAATAGACCTTGGGGACTTTTATATGAGAATGTATAAATCTATAAAATTCACTTGGAGAGTAAGAATCTCCCCACTTGTAGCTCCACACATCTCGCTGATCGGTCAATGGGTTGTTGAGCATAAGATGTTTTACTTCCTCTAATTCTTCTATGATCATTCAATGGCAGGATTTGGAGAGATATTTCATCAAATATATGAATAATATCCAGTTTAAATGTGAGTGTGGATAGCTATATTTCAAAGCCATCAGTTGTATAGTGCATGCTTCGTTGCCGCTTTAGCCCACCATACCTATGTAGGCGACAGCCGCCGAATTCTAAGACTCGCCATGTACTAGACTTAGTACTGACCGCTCTCTTTTTTCTTTGCCCTCTGTCGGCACCCATTTTCTCTTAGCAGGTTTGATATCGACGTCGTTAGTAGGCTTACCCTTCTGGCTTGGCCTGGGCAGGGTTATGGACGCCATTTGTTATTCTCCAGGGCTCTTAGCCCCATTTACATCTTATCTGTACTCGGATGTTGTAACGTTTTTAAGGTGATTTGGGACTTTGTATTGTATATTTGTATTCTTGACTCATGGAGTTGTTGTTCTATATATATGTTCTGTGGGTTCCATCATGGACTATTGTGTAATGATATTACTTTGTTTCCCACCTGCACGCAAGTGCCTAGTGGGCATCCTTGAATTGTTTCTATGCGGGTTTGGCGGACATCGCTAAACTTGCATGGGGCCGATTTGAGGGTGTTACACTAAAGCAGATCCAGAAGATTTGTAGGGGCTTCCTTTGGGTCGGTAGGATAGACGCAGAAGGAGGACACTGCCATGTCAACTGGGACAGGGTTTATAGACCCCTCAAGCATGGTGGCTTGGGAGTCCAGACCTAGGGCGCATGGCCATTAGCCTCAGGTGTTATGCTCGATATTATCTCTATTCAATTCTCACTCAGATCTAGAATAAGTAGCATTATTGAGGTACAAATTGAGAGGAGGAAGTAGTTGGGAGAGATAAGAGTACAGTTTCAGAGAGAGTACAATTTCAGAGAAGAGATGAGTAAGTTCAGGAATGTCATCTTCATCGCGGCTCCCTTCGATGTTGCCTCTACTTATAGCGCCCACACGGCAGGGTCAAGCAACCGACTGGGTCGACGCAAGCGCTTTGGTCGTCCCGCTGATGCGACGACAGTTGATGTAGACGCACCCGGCTCAAGTAAGTCCCGTCGTGCAATCGGTGTAGGTGCAATAGACTCTTTATTTGTAGACTTGGTGCTCCGTGCTGTTACAAGCGTAACATTGTCCTCTCCTTCAATACCGGCTTGCCCCCAAGACGGTGATGTGGGATACCTTGCTTTGAGCTGGGTCGCATCCTCCCAAGTAGCAAGTGATGCAGGAAGTGCCGACCACTGAACGAGGATTTGAGGACGCACCGTCGATACACGCAAGTATTGGCGTCGTTGTAGCATTTGTAGGGGCTCATCCGGTTCATGATCTTCCTCCTCAGTTACTGGCGGTGGTAGCCGAACTTGCTCAGCGTCAGAGGGCGGCGTGGCTTGTCGTAGAAGTCAGACATGCACCACCGGATGAATCAGCGTCTTCGGCGGCAACTGAAGTTTGTATGACACCTCTCCAACATGCACCACAACATGAAAAGGACCAAAATATCGAAAGGCCGGTTTGTGGTTAGCTCTATCAGTAACTGAGTTCTACACATATGGCTGCACCTTTAAGAACACCCAATCACCAACAATGAAGCTGCGATCAGTATGATGCTTATCAGCCTTGTCTTTCATGATTTTCCTGGCACGTTCTAGGTGTTGTTTTAACAAACTTTGCATCAAGCCCCTTTCTTTTAGCCATGACACTAGATCGTCAGAACGACACACTGTAGTATCGACCACTCCAAAGTGACGAGGATGGTGCCCGTACAGTGCATGGAAGGGCGTCATCTGAATAGCTGAATGGTATGAAGTATTGTACCAAAATTCCGCCAAAGGCAACCAGTGACGCCATTTGTGCAGGCATGCCTGAGCAAAGCATCTCAGATATGTCTCCAAGCACTGATTGACTTGCTCTGTCTGTCCATCAGTCGGTGGATGCCTAGATGAACCCATAGCTAGTTCGGTTTCTGTCAGTTTGAAAAGTTCAGACCACAGTTTGCTAGTAAATATTAGACCCCGATCAGAAACAATCACCTTTGGTAAGCCATGCAATTTATACACATTGTCCACAAATGCAATTGCCACCTGATGTGCTGAAAAAGGATGTTTGAGAGGCACAAAGTGTGCATACCTTGTTAGTTTATCCACCACCACAAGGATGCAGTTGACATTTTTCGAGCGCGGAAGTCCTTCCACAAAATCCATCGTTACTGTGTCCTTGAGTGGTTGGACCATCCCTAGGTACCGCACTCACTCAGGTTTTGCTTGCTTGCAGACATTGCACTGAGCCACATAATCCTCGACAGATTTCTGCATCCCCTTCCAAGCAAACTCCTGAGTGACACGGTGATAAGTGGCCCGAACTCCTGACTGACCGCCTACAACACTGTAGTGCAGAGATTGCAGCACCATTCGACGAATTTCCGAGTCAACTCCAAGCCAAATACGACCTCCTATCCGTATCAGATCATCCTGGATGGAGAACTCACGAACAGTATCATCTTGTGCATGGATTTTCTTTAGCAGCAACTGAATTTCTGTGTCATCATTGTAGCTGCGAATGATTTTAGAAATCCAGCTAGGCACTAACTCTGATACTGTGGCCAACTCCATTACTCCAGATCGGCGTGACAGAGCGTCTGCGGCTCCATTTTCTCGACCAGGTTTGTAGACAATTTTGTAGCGCAATCCGAGCAATTTGGTAAGTGCTTTACGTTGCCATGGAGTTTGTAAGTGTTGCTCATCGAGGCAGGCCAAACTACGATGATCAGACTGAATGATACTACCTCCGTTTCAAGGTTTAAGGCCTATTTTTTTTGAAAAGTCAAACTATGTCAAGTTTGACCAAGTTTTTATCAAAAACTATTAATATGCAAAATACATAATCAATATCATTAGATAGATAATGAAATATATTTTCATATGATGTCTACAAAATATCATGTTTATTGATAGTTTTTTCTAAAAGTTTGGTCAAAGTTTAGTTGGTTTGACTTTTTAAAAAAATTATAGGCCTTAAGCCTTGGAATGGAGGGAGTAAACTCTTGCACCTGAAGGGGGCGCTAGTGATCGACCGCCAATAGGATTTCTAAGAATTCCTTTTCATATGCTAACAATCCAAGATTCTTTGGACCAAGAGCTCGACTGAGATAAGATATTGGATGTCCATCCTGGGATAATATGGCACCCACTCCCCCGTCGGATGCATCTGTGACACCCCCGGGATCTGGGCTAAATAAATCCCAGACCTCCGTCTGAAATAAGCTTAACCTTGAGCTCGAGAATATCCAGTGAAGAATCGGTAACACGGCAATGACCCTACGACACAAAAATTTATTACAGCAAGCTCATAACTGAGCAGAGAACCAAATTATTACAAGCAGAGGTCACTGACCACAAACATCAATCAACAGAAGGCAAATTATGCTATTAAGTATAGCAAACTTAACAAATGGCCTAAGAGGCCTGAAGCATAACGATGACGTCCCAGCCCATAGATTCCAGGCTGCCGGCCGGGAACCCAAAGCTACTCGTCGGTGTCGATGTAGTGCGGAACTCTCGTCTTCAGGGGAACACTTACTCTGCCAAAAGTATCAACAAAGCAAGGGTGGGTACAGGGTGCAGACCACAAGACTTATGGCTGGTGGAGTTGTTTTGCATAAAGCCACTTTTGTTTTATAAAACAAGAGGGAGGAGAAGAAGCTCGTCTAGTCAGAGTATTTTAAAAGGGGACAAGAGAGCGACATCTTTGAAATATTGATTATCATCTTCTAATATCCACCAAGTCATCATCATCTCAACCCTAACTAGGATCACCCCCTCGTACCCATGAGGAAGCATCCTTAAGCACATGTTGATCTGCCAAGTTTTATGATTAGGTTATAGTTCTCTATGATCTTGAGTCCGGTCTCCAAGTCGTTCATAACCGTGAACACGGATTTTTGAAAAGATTTAACTCTGCAGGGGTGTACAACTTTATCCACACGTACTAACCTTCTCTTAATGCCACTAGTAATAGCCCTCTTCCTTGGAAGGCCGACAGAGGGTGGTTAGACACGACCTTTACCTTGCTTTCGCCGAGACCATGAGTCACACAATAAGTATGGTTCCGTCGTAACAGGTCAAATCCCGAAGCCGGTACTTAAAGATGTGAGGCGAGGTTAGTTAACAGGGGCTCCATCGACCCCAAGCAACCCGGTCCACGCTTACCTACCTGTTATGAATGCACCTGCACCCGGCAAATCTTTCAAAAGGTTTCTATGCATATATCGAATGGAACGCCCGAACTATGTGACTCATGGAATCTACTAGGCAAGTTAGTTAGTCATGAGGTTGTCTGGGCCTCGTGTGGTTGTACGCTCGTCTCGGTTCCAAAGGCAAGAACTCAGTTCCTAGTGGTGGCGAGCATGGGACTAGAAAAACCACATCCCACCGTGGCCTCCCATACAAGCCTTAGCATGTTTAATCTCATATCACTGATCACATATCATCACGTTCTCCTGTCATACTAGATTCTCTGCATCTGATACAACATCTGGATGAACCAGCACTGACAACTATGCATGGCTAAGCAGAACACAGATGATAGCTCTAGCAGTGCACACAAGCCAAACCTAGTTATGCTAGGAGCAGTGGATCAGGTAATATAAGCTCAAAGGGAGTATGCATTAGATAGGATACTCTATCTATCGATAAAATACCACAGTAGAATCATATGCATCATGGCAGAATTGAAATGCTTTCGAAATCATAGGATTATATCATGGTGGGGATATGCTTGCCTTTGCCTGTTGATAACCGATAAGCAGATCTTCAGAAGCTTGTACTTGACTTGGTTACAGTTCGACGGTGTTGATCTCTGGCTTCGATCTCGATCTCGATCTCGTATTCTACCGAGAAGAACCAAACACCGGAAAGAGAGGGGAAACAATCAACACATGGCATCGATGCAATCCTCAAACAATAATGATGATATGACAAGTTGAATTGTAGTGAATTGAAACCCTAAAACATGCTCGACCGTTTAATCGGGGTTCTGAGGGGTGGAAACCCTAACTCGGAGAAACTCCAGAAGCATATGAAAGGGGTTGATTTTGTTCTCTAATTAAACTTGTCATTTTAGTTGTTGATCTATGCATGATGATAGCTTAAATAGCTAGGTTTCATTTTTCTGAACATTTTGATATATTATTTATATTTTTCTGACTTATAAATAATAAGATATAAATTTTACAAGTTTTATTCAATTTCTGGATTTATTAAACTATTTTAAATTGAATTATTGCATCAATGTGACGCAGGGCTGACATCAGCACAGGGGGACATTTCGTACCGGGGCTAAGGTTAGCCCCAGACACTGACTGCAGGGACCCCTTTAACCAAAATTCAAAACTATTTTGAATTGATTTGCAAATAGAGGAGGATGATTATGGTTTAGGGTTTTCTTTATTTTCCTCAATGCAAATTTTAAGGCATGATGCACAAAACAAACCATAATATAGATTAACTAAAACTGGGGTGTTACCGCATCAGTCTCAACGACAAATAATTTTTCAAAGTTTGGAATAGCTAAAACTGGAGCTGTTATCAATGCATGTTGCCACGCTCTCAACGCATTTTCAGTTGCTTTAGTCCAAACAAAAGCTTTGTCTTTCTTTAGTAATTCTGTCGATGGCCTACTGATTTGTCCAAAATTTCTGACAAATTTACGTGTAATATCCAGCTAGGCCGAGAAAACCACACACTTCCTTGACGTTACCCGAGGTTTCCCACTTTATTACTGCTGCAATGTTCTTAGGATCTGTTGACACTCCATCAACGCTGATCACATGTCCTAGATACAGCAGCTGTGAGCGTGCAAAAATGCACTTTCTTTCTGTGACCTTAAATTGGTGTGTCTGAAGGAGCTCAAACACTTGTTTCAGCAGACTTGCATGATCTGATAGCGTCGCACTGTAGATGAGGATGTCATCGATGAATACTAGCACCCCTTTGCGCAAGACTGGTGCTAGAACTGTATTCATGGTGTTCTGAAATGTGGCCAGTGCTCCTGTGATCCCAAAGGACATGACTCAGAACTCGTAGTGTCCATGGTGAGTCTTGAATGCAGTCTTGCACTCGTCTCCTGGTCGCATGCGCATCTGGTGATATCCGGCTCACAGATCCAAGCTCGAAAACCACTTTGCTCCAGCCAATTCATCAATCAGTTCCTCTATGATTGGTAGCGATAAGCGGTTCTTGATTGTAATGGCATTGAGGTGTCGATAGTCGTCACAGAATCGCCATGTGCGATCTTTCTTGAGCACTAGCAGCACCGGTGAAGCAAATGGACTCATGCTTGGTTGAATGATGCCCTGTTTTAACATCTGCTCCACTTGTTTCTCAATCTCGTCCTTTTGCTCTGGACTGTATCGATATGGACGAATATTTATGGCTTCGCCCCTGGCCAGTGGTATAGTATGATCAAATTACCGAGTAGGTGGCAAATCCGTGGGATCAAACAATTCACCAAAGCTATCCAGAATTTTCCCCACTTCTTCAGGAACTTGGTATGCTTCTTCCACCCTCTTCCATGCACTGTATCTGCACCATATCTGTAACTCCAGCTTGCTGTAACAGTAACAACAACTCTCCTGGTTCCACTTCCTTGCACTCCACTGGTTGTGCTTGTAAGCCCTTCAGTTGCACTAACTTGCCGTGATCCCAAAACACCAGTCTTTTTCCTACCCAATCAATTCCCATGGGATTGTGTGATTGCAGCCAATCCATACTTATAATAACATCATATCCACCGAGTGGCAACACCTTGAGGTCAGTTTTAAATGTGGCACCTTGGCACCACCACTCACAGCCAACCAACTCTCTATTGCATGTCATCACGACGCCATCAGCAATCTTCACTTGTATGGGATTTACTTCTCTCTCTACCCCTTTCAGTTGAGTAGCAATTGTCTCATTCATGAAGCAATGAGAGCTGCCCGAGTCAATCAACATGAGTACTTGTTGTTTCTGAATCTGCCCAAGCAACCTAAAAGTATTTGGTGCGTCAGTTCCTGCCACAACAGCCTGAGAAATTACAAGCAATTCTCCCCCTTCACCGGCACCGGTTGTTGCTTGTTCCATTGGATTTAGGCCCGGGGCATCGAGCATTTCTTGTACCACATGTATTTGTACTATGGTGAAGCACTTGTGTCCGGGCGCCCATTTTTCGCCGCACACAAAACAGAGGCCACGTGACCTTCGGTAGGACTTGAGCGAGGCCACTCTATCTTCAGAAGTAGCCGGAATCGCGTTGCGGACTGATTCCTGGCCGCGCTTGTCCTCTGACGGTATTGGGGTACGCGGAGCAGAGTGGATTGTGGCCGGCTTGTCAACACTCGTCGCCTGAATTGCCAGCGGACGGAAGTTGTTCTTATTGTACAGGAACGACCCATCTGTCCTCCGGGGCTCCCGATTCCTCCGAATCTCCATAGCTTCTTCGTGTAACAAAGCCAACGAGACAGCAGCGTCCAAGTTTTTTGGTTGATGTACAAGAACTACTACTGTAATTTCTTCCTTAATCCCATCTACAAAGAGTGAAGGAAAAAGTTCAGGATCCCAAGCAGAGGTATGCGCCTTGAGTGCGTGCATCACCTCAGTAAATTTCTGGATGTACTCTACTACACTCCCATTTTGCTTCTGGTGAAATAGTTGATGCAAGAATTTCTAAAACTCGTCCCGTCCAAACTGCTCACAAACAAACCCACACAACTCCAACCAACTCCATAATTCTCTAGCCAAAGTTGAGCGCCTCCGGAAAAATGCATCGTTGCAGTGTCTACCCAAAATTCAGGCTGAATATCAAACACTCTGAAATAAGACTCACACTATCTCCTCCATGATTTCGGTCGTTCACCAGTGAACGCCGGAAAATCCATCTTAGGGCGAGGTACACGAACACCCCCCAAACTCGACCCACCCCTATGCAGGCAATTAGAATTGTAATTCTGTGTTTGGTGCTCGAGAGTGAGGCACATACCCTTGGTCGGAGGTGTCGTCAAGGATAAATCCCCAATCGACGGCCCCCGATTCTGTGGTAGTGCGCCGTGGCCAATTTGCCCGCGACTTCCGTCGCTGATCTCCGTAGCAGCGAATCCGCCGCCATCCAGGGCCACCGGAATTGCACGCGCTTGAAGGGTGCTCGAGTCCAGCCCAAGGATAGGATTGAGCGCCACGCGCCCGAGGTGCTGTCGCAGCGTGGTGATGTCGTTGCGGAGATCTTGTATCGCGCCGTCCACCTGCGGCTTCCACGTCCCCATCTCACAGCGTTCAACGACTCCGCCATCGCCCTCACCGCCGCCGCCAAATCCTCCATCGCCCTCAGATCGATCTGGCTCTAGATATCAAATGTTATGCTCGATATTCTCTCTATTCATTTCTCACTCAGATCTGGAATAAGTAGCAGTATTGAGGTACAAATTGAGAGGAGGAAGTAGTTGGGAGAGATAAGAGTACAGTTCCACAGAGAGTACAATTTCAGAGAAGAGAGGAGTAAGTTCAGGAATTTCATCTTCGTGGCGGCTCCCTTCGACATTGCCTCTACTTAGGCCTTCCACAGTGTACGATTTTTCGGTGGCCAAATCGTTTTTTAGATCGGGCACCGATGCCCAACGCTGCAGAGCCGATGCCACAGAAAAATTTTAGGGAATCGGAGCAACTAGGTGCTTCGATGCCTGAACTCGTTGGCCAATAAAATACTGCTATTGAATCGGAGCAACGAACGCAGTCATCTTCCTCATTGGCAAGCACGAGCAGAAGGTCAACCAAAACAAGGAAGATGGAGGTTGTAGACGGTGAGAAACCCAGAAGACCCCGCAGCCTTGTGCCCAGCCCGTGATGCCTTGCCCCGCAGTCCAGCCTGCCGCCAACCGCCGGCACAAGCTACGTGCGCCGCCCCGAGATTTCCATGTCTCTTCCTCCGTCCGCCGTATTTCCTCTCTGATCTATACAGAATCGGGAAGAAAAGATGGGGAATTAGACGGATTTGATGTGAGGAGAAAGACGGTTTTCTCTAATCTTGCGAATCAGGAAGAAGAGCAGGGGAATTAGACGGATTTGTTGTGAGGAGAAAGGGGATTTTCTCTGTTCTTCCAACGAGGAAGGCGAGGAACAGGGGTCGGTCAAGTTTTCTATGCTAATATGGGCCCCACTTCTTTTTTCAGGCATCGACCGCTTTCAGAAACGCTGTGAGACCGGATCCTAGAATTTTTCTCGGGACATCGCTGATGCGGTGGCAAACTTTTCAGACTTTGGGCAACCACCACGCTGTGGAAGGCCTTATAGCGCCCACACAGCAGGGTCAAGCAACCGGCTGGGTCGACGCAAGCGCTTTGATCGTCCCGCTGATGCGATGACAGTTGATGTAGACACCCCGGCTCAAGTAAGTCCCATAACATGTCGTAGGTGCAATAGACTCTTTAGTTGTAGACTTGGTGCTCCGGGCTGTTACAGGCATAACATCAGGACACAGCTGGATTTGGATGATACGCACCGACCCGCTGCGGCCTTGGCGCGGGCTCGATATGCGTTTCTCCAACACGGAGATTCAGGTCTTCGACGTCTCCGCTACGATGGTGGTGGGGTGATGGCTCGTTGGCTCTACTCTGGACGGATAGATAGCTCGACAATGACAAAATCGAGGAGATAGCGCCGGACTTCATGGCGCTAATCCTGAATTGCGCCCGTAAGAGCCGCATGGTGAGAGAGGCGCTTCTGAGCCGCATGGTGATGAGGTTCCATTGCGCAAGTCATGCTGACGACGCCTCCCTCCAAGGGAACCTCGACACTAATCATGCTGACGACGTGATGGATTTAGAAACAACACAATGCGGTCGTCTTCAATAACGTCTATCCAAACCTAGGAGGGCTTCTGGACACGATTCGATCCAAGGCTGGATCTTGGGCTGATGCTAGAGCGAGGGGGCTGCATGCCCTGATTCCGGTCGCCTAAGTTCAGCAGTTGAGTTGTACGGAATGTACACTTGTAATAAACATATAAATATTTGTACAAACTCTTTTTTTCTATCAATGCATCGAAACGCAAGCTTTGCGTTTTTGCAAAAAGAACTAACCACCCCAGTTGTGTGCTATGCTGCTGCTGCTTGCTAGCTTGCAAATGTAATTGTTACTGATAAATATTCTGATTTCAGTGATTATGTGAGATAAATAGTGAGACATCCAAATATTTTGTAGATTTTTGTTAAAGACTTGATTCTTCACATCCACATACAAGCACATCTCTGATCACGTGGTTTTCTATTGATCTTCTAATTACAACATTGACTAATAGAGAAACATTGAATACAATATCGATAAATCAGATTGTAAGACCATTGGGACTAGAAACCGACTCCACTTTTTTGTTCACATGGTTTGTCTATCTGGAGTAAGCCATTTTTCATATGGCCAATCTCGATTGAATCGGCTATTATCTTACAAAAATTAACCCATAACAATGCACGGGCATCTGTGCTAGTTCTTATAGAAAAATAATTTTCGAGGATAGCACCAAGCTGATGTGATGCGAGCTCAAGTTTGATTTTGAATTTGCGTTGGGCTTGATATTTGTTCAAAAAAATTGTACACAACACCAATGTTTGGTGATAAAGTTATATAGAACACATAATCAAAAATACTTTTACAGCTGACCTCAACTTTTGGTGTAATGTGTTGCAGTTAGCCCAAATACATGTTTTAGGGCCATTAATAGTGTACTAGATGGGACATGCGCGCTCTACTGCGCCGTCTTCCGTGAATTTGTGTTTAAGTTTTATGTCAGCGATAGTAGTTTTTTTTGTTTCTGGTCATTGTCGTTTCTGTTCCATTTGGTGTGTGGCTTGCGACAGTAAGTAGCCGGTTTTTCATAAGTGTGATCCTAAATTTTATTGGATTCTTTTTTATTACCGGGGTCGACTGGTTCTCTAACTCCAAAGAATGTGAAACGTAAAAAAATTATATATTTGCGCCTGCCGAAACAATACAAAAGACTAAAAAGATAAACAACAATCCGAATACAAAAAACACAGAACCACCAAACACAAACCATATTCAGTAGCAGCTAGTTCAGCATCATGTTTAAGGGATCATGGAGTAACCGAAGCTGGCGCAGCAGGCCGACAAGAATACGTACACACAGAAGGCGCACTCGAAGCTGCAGACGCTGACCATGCCAACCCGCATCCCAGACAGCACAGTCGGAGACACAACACAAGCAGGGGCGGAGCCAAGAGGGGGCTAGCAGGGGTCAGACCCCCCCCTAACCGCTCGTCCCCCCAAGGATCTAAATCACCTAGTTAGCAGTACATGCATGTAGTACTTGTATAGAAGTAGTATCCAGTAGGTATTAATGGCCACGTAATTTTAATCCAAAGCCCGTAGTAATCCATGCATGTAACTCTGCATGTACCGTAGCCCAACAAGCCACAAAAACTGCTCACCAGCCCAGCTGCCCAGGTTCAGCATTATTGCTAGGATCTCCTGCCGCCGCCCACTGCTCCGCTCGCCGCCGACCGTCGACTTGATTGGCGTTTGTCTAGGCAGCTAAGTAGCGGCCGCAGTGCGGAGGTCGCCGCCGATCATCGTTCAGTTTGTTGGCGGCTTGCTGCACCCACGTGTCTATCCTGTCGATTTATCGACCACCAGCTATTTGTCAAGGTACATGATGCATAGTGCTAATCTGGATTAAATTCCCTTTTGTTTAGCTATACATTTTTAATTAAAACAGAAAAGAATAGGACAGATTACTTTCGCAGGCAATTGCATCAATCTTGCTTCCGGTTTAGTGCCAAATTTCGATCAAATAGTTGGTAATATTAGAGCTATACTCAAACCTAGGAAAATGGTTTTCTTATGTTGGCAAGCATATATTGGTTTACTTATCAATCCAAGGGTTTTAACAATTTCTATCTATAATCCATAAAATTGATATTGAATCTACAAATTTGTGATGGGTTGAATTGATATGACAAGGTTATCTAAGAGAAAATAATCTCTGGTAGCTTACTTGGGCATCAAATTTTTTCGACTCTCCTCGTGCCTCGTCCTCGTCCTCGCCCCCCCTATACCTAAATCCTGGCTCCGCCCCTGAACACAAGCAACAGTAGCCAGCTGAGCAAAAACACGTCGCCGCATACGCTGACCTGCTTCCAACACCCCCAACTGTGCAAACTAATCACCAACAAAAAAATAAGGCTACCACACAACAAATACATAACTGTAAACACACACAATAGCCACGCAATGAAACAAAACAGGAACATAGTGACGAAGAAATGACCAGCACGCCTCCGTCCGCAACGCTCCTGTGCCACGCACCACTTTCATCCATCGCAAGAGAAAACTTACCAACAACACTACATACCACTTACGCGGACTTGTCGTACCATAGCCAGCGCGAAAGCTCAGAGCGTCCCAATCCACCCCCAAAAGATCGAACAAAAATCCCAACGCCCACCACAACCTCACTGCACCCAAACCTTGGCCGAAATCAGAAGGCTGAAGCAAAGCACACACCAATCTCAATTCTCCTAAAACTAACAAACAACACTAGCACACACAAAGCACCAACAATCCGCCAGGAACCCCTCAACAACTGTAACGATGAACGGGATGAAATATCTACACCACCGCAAATCGGTCATGAACTGTAGTAGCGACGAAACCAACACAACCAAAAAAAGAAAAAGGAAAATGCAGAGCAGAAGAGGGAGAGACTAACCAGGACGGGGAACGGCGACCCCTAGATACGCACGCGACCACAACGTCCGCGCCTAACACCCTCCTCCCACCAAACAAACCCGCGGCAACTGAAAGAAAACCGAGAACGCAAGGTAATCTAGTGGCAAAGGGGAGACCCGACGGTCAAAGAATCAAAGGGACCCCAAACCGACCCGTCCACAACACTGCTCCACGTAACACACGGCCACATCGACACGCATGAAAACAACCGAGCAGGACAAGCCCACAAGCAAAATAAACACCACCGTAAGGTAGGGCCAAACAAAGGCCATGACTGAATCAAAGACGGTTCCTAATCCCACTGGCAAGGAAGCAAATGAACTGGCCTAATAAAACACATGTCACTGTTCTAACCAGCAGCAACAAACCATCTCACTTCAGACAAATAGGTCTCACCTAGCACTAAGCGGTCAAAGCAAGGACATGCCTCTAAAACAAGGGAGCTTAGATCTCTTTAGGATTTGACATGTGGTCCTAAATTTTTATACCGTGTACCATAGTTACATTAATTTTTTTTAAAGGGCAACATGACCATAGAAAAGATAAAAAATATGCATATACAAAATATTGTTGTATACAATTTTCTATTGTTATGCCGATGTTATGCTATCAATTTTAATATAGTCCCTCTCGTACATATTAATGGCTCAACTTTATATAGATTTATATGTATCTAGTTCACTATTTAAACTAGATGCATTCATATCTTGAGAAAGTTGAGACCAATTATATGGACCGAACAGAGTATTAAAAATAATATGAAGATGTTTTTCCAAGACACAACGTTACACATTAGGATGATAATATACGGGTTCTACTTAATTAGGGAATAGCATAATTACGAGACACCAAACTTCAAAACTATTACTTTTACATTTATTTTATTTATTAACATAAATACATACAAAACAAAAGATTATTTCTTGTCTACATATCAAAACAATGTCTTCGAATTTGCGAGGACCACCTTGCTACTATTGAAGGGGTTCGTAGCATGGAAAACAAAAAAATTCTACCGCATACAAACAAACAAGCCAAGATCTATCTACTAGATTGTAGCAACGAGTCAATAGAATAACTCACCCTCGAAGATTCCAAAGTGTTTAACGAAAGCGGATTCTCGTGGGTGATGTAGTCGTACTCTTCCCGATCTCAAGATCGCGTAGACGATCCTTCCGGCGCTGCGTTCCGGTAGCGCTTCCGCAGTCGGTCACACGTTTGGTACTCGACGAAGACCTTCCTCTCCCTTGTTCCAGCAGGCAGCGGAAGTTGTAGCACTCTCCTCGCGATTCCGGCAGCACGACGGCGTGGTACCGGAAGTAGAGGGGAGATCTCGCAGGACTTCGCCTTAAGCCGGAGCGAGTATGGTGGACTATGAGAGAGCCTTGGTGATCTAGGGTTTAGACACAGCAAGTAGAAGGGGCTAGGCCGGCGGCTAGGGAAACTAGAAGCCCCAAATCGGCGGCTTGGGAGAAACCCTAGGGCGGCGGTGGCTATGGTGGGCGGCGGCTAGGGTTAGAATTTAGAGGGGCTAGGTGTGTGTCTTGGAGGGGCAGCCCTGCCCCTCCTTATATAGGTGGAGGGGGCGCGCCAAGGGGAGGAGAGTCCCTTCCCAACTCGGCTTCCAAGGCCGGCGGTGGAGGGAGAGGGACTTCCTCCCCAAGTAGGTTTCCTACTCTCCCTCCACCAAACAAAAATAGCCGTTTGACTTTTCAAATTGGCGTTTGACTTTTCAAACTAGGATTTGATTTAACCCTTTATTTTGTTCAGCGATGACACCTAGTACATGATGCAACCATTCCAACTTGTTATAACACATTCATGTACCCTTCCTCTCCGGAGTGCCGGACATTCCGAAACCTTCTAGAACATTCCCGATGAAAAACACCGGAACCATTCTCCAACCCCGAAACAGGACTTTTCTTATATGAATCTTATTCTCCGGACCATTCCGGATCTCCTCGTGATATCCCGGATCCCATCCGAGACTCCGAACAACATTCGGTCTCTTACTCATCATTCCATAACTACTCAACAATGTCGAATCCTTAAGTGTGTCTCCCTACGGTTCGTGAATTATGCGGACATGATCGAGACACTTCTCCGAACAATAACCAATAGAGGAATCTGGAAATTCATATGGCTCCCACATATTTCTACGATTACTTTGCGATCGAATGAACCACTTACATATGATACCAATTTCCCTTTGTCTCACGATAGTTTACTTATCCGAGGTTTTGATCGTCGGTATCTCTGCATACCTAGTTCAACCTCGTTACTGATAAGTACTCTTTTCTCGTTCCCGTGATATGTGATCCCTTGTGAGCCAGTCACATGCTTGCAAGCTAATTGGATGACATTCCACCGAGAGGGCCCGGAGTATATCTATCCGTCATATGGATGTACAAATCCCACTCTTGATCCATGTGTCTCAACCAATACTTTCCGAACACTCAATGCCACCTTTATAGCCACCCAGTTACAGTGTGTTGTTTGATGTCATCAAAGCATCCTTCCGGTGATGGGGATATGCATGATCTCATGGTCGAAGGAATTAGATTATTACGTATCAGAAAGAATATAGCAATTGAACTATTAAAATGACTTGATCTTTATGCTACGCTTATCTATAGGAGTATGTCCATCATACCATTCTCCTAACGATATGATCTTGTTGTTAATAACATCTCAATGTTCATGATAGGGAAACCACAATCATTTATTAACCAACAAGCTAGTATTATAAAGAGGCTTTACTAGGGACTCTAATTTAGTTTACAAATCACACAAGTATTAATGTTTCCTTGTTAATACTATTATAGCATGAATGTAAACATTTATCATAAACACAAAGATATAATAATAACTATATTTTTTATTGCCTCTAGGGCATATCTCCAACAGTCTCCCACTTGCACTAGAGTCAACTAATCTAGATTATATGGTAATATACCGAACACCCATGGCAGTTTGGTGTTGGTCATGTTTTGCCCTCGGGAGAGGTTTAGTCAACGGATCCGCCACATTCAGATCTGTGTACTTTGCAAATCTTTATGTCACCATCTTGTACATGTTCTCGAATAGCGTGAAAACGTAGCTTGATGTGCTTCAGCTTCTTGTGTGACCTTGGTTCTTGCGCATTGGCTATGACGCCCATGTTATCACAGTAGATAGACATTGGGTCCAGCGCACTTGGAACCACACCGAGCTCTGTAATGAACTTTTTCATCCATATCGCTTCTTGTGAAGCCTCCAAAGAAGCCATGTATTCCGATTCAGTTGAAGATCTCGCCACAACGCTTTGCTTTGCACTCCTCCAGCTAACTGCTGCACCATTCAAAGTAAATACGTATCTAGATTGTGATTTAGAATCATCCGGATCTGTGTTCCAACTAGCATCGGTGTAACCATTAACAACGAGTTGTTCATCACCTCCATAAGAAAGAACCATATCCTTAGTTCTTCTCAAGTACTTAAGGATGTTTTTGACCGCTGTCCAATGATCCACTCCTGGATCACTTCGATATTTGCTAGTTAAACTAACAGCATATGCAATGTCGGGTCTAGTACATAGCATGGCATACATTAGAGATCCTATGGCTGAGGCATAGGGAGTTTTACTCATCCTTTCTCTATCTTCTGCCGTTGTCGGACTTTGAGTTTTACTCAAGGGCGTATTGTGCAACATGGGCAAGAACCCTTTCTTGCTATCTTCCATTCCAAAGCTCTTTAGAACTTTGTCCAAATATCTACTTTGTGACAATGATATTAGGCGTCTCGATCTATCTCTATAAATCTTTATGCCTAATATGTAAGCTGCTTCGCCAAGGTCTTTCATTGAAAAACTATTATTCAAATATTCTTTGACACTATTAAGAAGGTCTACATCATTCCCAATCAACAATATGTCATCTACATATAGTATTAAGAATGCTACAAAGCTCCCACTCACTTTCTTGTAAATACAAGCTTCTCCATAAGTTTGTATAAAACCAAAACTTTTGATTACTTTATCAAAACGTTGATTCCAACTTCGGGATGGTTGCTTCAATCCATAAATGGACCGTTGAAGTTTGCATACCTTGTTAGCATCTTTAGGATCGACAAAACCTTTGGGTTGCATCATATATAACTCTTCATCAATGTCTCCATTGAGGAACGCTGTTTTGACATCCATCTGCCATATCTCATAATTGTAATATGCAGCGATTGCTAACATAATCCTCATAGACTTTAGCTTCGCTACTGGTGAGAAAGTCTCATCGTAGTCAACTCCTTGAATTTGTCGAAACCCTTTTGTGACAAGTCGAGATTTATAGACAGTAACATTACCATCAGCATCTGTTTTCTTCTTGAAAATCCATTTGTTCTCGACAACCTTCCGGCCATCCGGTAAGTCCACCAAAGTCCATACTTGGTTTTCGTACATGGATCCAATCTCGGATTTCATGGCTTCTTGCCATTTATTGGAATCTGGGCTCATCATCGCTTCCTCATACGTCGCAGGATCATCGATGTTGTCCACCAACATGACACTCATAACGGGATCATACCAATCAGGAGTGGTACGAGTTCTCGTTGACCTACGAGGTTCTGTAGCAACTACAACCGAAGTTTCATGATCATCATCATTAGCTTCCTCCCTTATTGGTGCAGGCACCACAGGAACTTCTTCCAGTGCTACGCTAATCGCAAGTTCGAGAGAAGGTTCGACAACCTCGTCGAGTTCTACTTTCCTTCCAGTCACCTCTTTCGAGAGAAATTCCTTCTCTAGAAAGGATCCATTCTTGGCAACGAAGATTTTGCCTTCGGATCTATGATAGAAGGTATACCCAATAGTTTCCTTTGGGTATCCTATGAAGATGCATTTTTCCGCTTTGGGTTCAAGCTTGTCCGGCTGTAACTTCTTTACATAGGCTTCGCAACCCCAAACTTTAAGGAACGACAATTTAGGTTTCTTCCCAAACCATAATTCATACGGTGTCGTTTCAACGGATTTAGATGGTGCCCTATTTAAAGTGAATGCGGCTATTTCTAATGCATAACCCCAAAATGATAGCGGTAAATCTGTAAGTGACATCATAGAACGAACCATATCTAAGAGAGTTCGATTACGACGTTCGGACACACCATTACGCTGTGGTGTTCCCGGCGGTGTCAATTGTGAAAGTATTCCGCATTTCTTCAAATGCTCGCCAAACTCGTAACTTAGATATTCACCTCCACGATCAGAACGTAGAAATTTAATCTTCTTGTTACGTTGATTCTCAACCTCACTTTGAAATTCCTCAAACTTCTCGAAAGTTTCGGACTTATGTTTCATGAAATAGATATACCCATATCTACTCAAGTCATCCGTGAAGGTAAGAACATAACGATAACCACCGCGCGATGCTACACTCATTGGACCACACACATCGGTATGTATGATTTCCAATAAGTCCATAGCTCGCTCCATCATACCAGAAAATGGAGTCTTAGTCATTTTACCCATCAGACATGCTTCGCATCTTTCAAGTGATTCGGAATCAAGTGATTCAAGAAGTCCATCGGAATGGAGTTTCTTCATACGCTTCACTCCAATGTGACCAAGACGACAGTGCCACATATAGGTCGAGTTATCACTCGATTTCAAACGTTTAGCTTCAATGTTATTAATATGTGTATTTCCACTATCGAGATTCAATAAGAATAGACCATCTACCAAAGGTGCATGTGCATAAAACATATTACTCATATAAATCAAACAACCATTATTC
Organism: Avena sativa; assembly: GCA_916181665.1. Taxonomy (NCBI): domain Eukaryota; kingdom Viridiplantae; phylum Streptophyta; class Magnoliopsida; order Poales; family Poaceae; genus Avena; species Avena sativa. The sequence goes on from OV702281.1 coordinate 260,648,577, forward strand.
TCGGATTTAAACAAGTAACCGTCTCGCAATAAACAAGATCCTGATATAATGTTCATGCTTAACGCAGGCACCAAATAACAATTATTTAAGTATAAAACTAATCCCGATGGTAGATGAAGAGGTAGCGTGCCGACCGCGATCACATCAACCTTTGATCCATTTCCCACGCGCATCGTCACCTCGTTCTTCGCTAGCTTCCGTTTATTCTGCAGCACCTGTTTCAAGTTACAAATATGAGCAACCGAACCAGTATCAAATACCTAGGCACTACTACGAGTACTAGTGAGATATACATCAATAACATGTATATCGGATATACCTTTCTTCTTGATGTTGCCGTTCTTCAAATCCGCCAAGTACTTTGGGCAATTCCGCTTCCAGTGACCTTCTCCCTTGCAGTAAAAGCACTCAGTATCAGGCTTAGGTCCAGCCTTGGTCTTCTTCATCGGTGCAGTAACTTTCTTACCACCCTTCTTGAAGTGTCCCTTTTGCTTAGACTTGCCTTTCTTGAATTTGGTGTCTTATTGACCATCAACACTTGGTGCTCTTTCTTGATCTCCACTTCTGCAGATTTTCACATGGAGAAGAGTTCTGGCAACTGCTTGTTCATGTTTGGCATATTGTAGTTCATCACAAAATTCTTGTAACTTGGTGGTAGTGATTGGAGGACACGGTAAATCCAAAAATCATTAGGAATCACTATACCCAAGCTTTGAAGTTTGTTTGCGTGCCCAGACATCTTAAGCACATGCTCACTGACGGAGCTGCCCTTTTCCATCTTGCAGTTAAAGAAATTTTCAGAAGCCTCATAGCTCTCAACTGCCGTGTGAGTCTCAAAGGTTAATTTGAGTTCACGGACAATTTCATGTGGGTCTGAATTCTCAAACCTTTTCTGAAGCTCTGATTCTAAACCATACAAGACAGCACACTGAACTGTGGAGTACTGAATCTTCCGAGCGAGGTAAACATTCTTTACTTCATTGGTAGCATCAGCTGCAGGTGGGTCACCCAGCGGTGCATCCAACACATAGGTCAAATTACCAGCATTGAGGACAATCCTCAAATTGCGGAACCAATCCGCGAAGTTGCTTCCATTGTTTTTCAACTTTTCTTTCTCTAGGAACGCATTAAAATTGATGGTAGGGGCCGCCATTGATCTACAAAATATTTGCAATAGTTTAGACTAAGTTTATGACAAATTGAGTTCTTATTAATAGTTAAATTAATCTAGGTGAACTCCCACTCAAAACAATATCCCTCACATTGTTTTAGTGATCACACGAACCAAATCCACCACATCAACACCGATCATCACGAGAGTTGATGTAGATTCAATGGCGAACAATCGACATGTTCATCATATCTACTATGTGATTCATGCTTTACCTTTCGGTGATCCATGTTCCGAGACCATGTCTGTACATGCTAGGCTCGTCAAGATCAAACCTTAGCTTCCGCATGAGCAAATCTGGCTTGCTCACGTTGTATACACTTGCAGAATCTAACACACCCGATCATCACGTGGTGCTTCGAAACAACAAGCTTTAGCAACGGTGCTTACTAAGGATGAACACTTTCGAACTTGAAATTTATGTGCATGAGGGATCATCTTATAATGCTACCGTCGTTAACTAAGCAATACAAGATGCATAAAGGATTAACATCACATGCAATTCATAATATGCGATATGATATGGCCTTTCTTCTTTGTGCTTCCGATCTCCATCTTCAAGCACGAACATGATCTCCATCATCACCGACATTGCATCAAGGTCAATGACGCCGCTCCATGGTTGTCGTCCACCAGCTTCAACTATTACAAGTACTTTGAATAGACACGCGGGTCTTAACAGAATTTAAAGACAACCATATGGCTCCTGCCGGTTGCCAACTTACAATAAGGAACATTGCATACATCAAATATAATCACAATCATGGCCATATCACATCACAGCACACCCCTGCAAAACAAAGTTAGACGCCTCTAATTTCTTTGCATATTTTACGTGGTTTGGGGCTTTCAATAAGTGTCGCTCTAACTTACGAACAAGAACCACAACGTTGATGTTTAAACTATCAAGTGCCCATTGTAAATTGGATCTATACTATGATGGGAGAGTCAGGCACCCGCAAAGCCACTTATGCAATACAAGTTGCATGTTGAGCGTGGAGCAAGTCTCATGAACGCTTTCATGTAAGGTTAGCCCGGGCCGCTTCATCCCATCATATCGCAAGATGCAAAGTACACAAAAAGCAATTGATAATAAAAGCACCACCGCCCACAATGACCATTGTGTTCTACTCGTGCAACAGATCTACATATAGACACGGCTCTGATACCACTGAAGGGGTTCGTACCATGGAAAACAAAAAATTTCTACCGCATACAAACAAACAAGCCAAGATATATCTACTAGATTGTAGCAACGAGTCGATAGAATAACTCACCCTCGAAGATTCCAAAGTGTTTAACGAGAACGGATTCTCGTGGGTGATGTAGTCGTACTCTTCCTGATCTCAAGATCGCGTAGACGATCCTTCCGGCGCTGCGTTCCGGCAGCGCTTCCGCAGTCGGTCACACGTTCGGTACTCGATGAAGACCTTCCTCTCCCTTGTTCCAGCAGGCAGCGGAGGTTGTAGCACTCTCCTCGCGATTCCGGCAGCACGACGGCGTGGTACCGGAAGTAGACGGGAGATCTCGCAGGGCTTTGCCTTAAGCCGGAGCGAGTATGGTGGACTATGAGAGAGCCTTGGTGATCTAGGGTTTAGACACAGCAAGTAGAAGGGGCTAGGCCGGCGACTAGGGCAACTAGAAGCCCCAACTCGACGGCTTGGGAGAAACCCTAGGGTGGCGGCGGCTATGGTGGGCGGCGGCGGCTAGGGTTAGGGTTTAGAGGGGATAGGTGTGTGTCTTGGAGGGGCAGCCCTGCCCCTCCTTATATAGGTGGAGGGGGCGCGCCAAGGGGAGGGGAGTCCCTTCCCAACTCGGCTTCCAAGGCCGGCGGTGGAGGGAGAGGGACTTCCTCCCCAAGTAGGTTTCCTACTCTCCCTCCACCAAACAAAAATAGCCGTTTGACTTTTCAAATTGGCGTTTGAATTTTCAAACTAGGATTTGATTTAACCCTTTATTTTGTTCAGCGATGACACCTAGTACATGATGCAACCATTCCAACTTGTTATGACACATTCATGTACCCTTCCTCTCCGGAGTGCCGGACATTCCGGAACCTTCTAGAACATTCCCGATGAAAAACAACGGAACCATTCTCCAACCTCGAAACAGGACTTTCCTTATATGAATCTTATTCTCCGGATCATTCCGGATCTCCTCATGATATCCCGGATCCCATCCGAGACTCCGAACAACATTCGGTCTCTTACTCATCATTCCATAACTACTCAACAACGTCGAATCCTTAAGTGTGTCTCCCTACGGTTCGTGAATTATGCGGACATGATCGAGACACTTCTCCGAACAATAACCAATAGAGGAATCTGGAAATTCATATGGCTCCCACATAATTCTACGATTACTTTGAGATCGAATGAACCGCTTACATATGATACCAATTTCTCTTTGTCTCACTATAGTTTACTTATCCGAGGTTTTGATCGTCGGTATCTCTGCATACCTAGTTCAACCTCGTTACTGATAAGTACTCTTTTCTCGTTCCCGTGATATGTGATCCCTTGTGAGCCAGTCACATGCTTGCAAGCTAATTGGGTGACATTCCACCGAGAGGGCCCAGAGTATATCTATCCGTCATATGGATGGACAAATCCCACTCTTGATCCATGTGTCTCAACCAATACTTTCCAAACACTCAATGCCCCCTTTATAGCCACCCAGTTACGGTGTGGTGTTTGATGTCATCAAAGATTCCTTCCGGTGATGGTGATATGCATGATCTCATGGTCGAAGGAATTAGGTTACTACGTATTAGAAAGCATATAGCAATTGAACTATTAAAATGACTTGATCTTTATGCTACGCTTATCTATAGGAGTATGTCTATCATACCATTCTACTAACGATATGATCTTGTTGTTAATAACATCTCAATGTTCATGATGGGGAAACCACAATCATTTATTAACCAACAAGCTAGTATTATAAAGAGGCTTTACTAGGGATTAGTTTACAAATCACACAAGTATTAATGTTTCCTTGTTAATACTATTATAGCATGAATGTAAACATTTATCATAAACACAAAGATATAATAATAACTATATTTATTATTGCCTCTAGGGCATATCTCCAACAACTATTGCGGTATACTCCCTCCGTCTCGGTTTATAAGACTTACGCGTATTTCTAGGTTAACAAATTAACCAACTTAGCATGAGATATATAAGATAAAAACTATATTATTAGAAACTTCAAATGTTATATTTTCTAATGATATAATTTTTATATTATATAATTCATATTATATACCTCATGCGGACGACCTAGGTATACGCGTAAGTCTTATAAACTGGGATACAGGGAGTATTGTTTTTCTAAAACATATAATTAATGAATACTAATGGGATATGTCGAATGGGGTATGCCCAGCAGGACGTTTTCTACTGGATCAAGCTCCTAGCGAGTGGGCCTGTAGGACGGCGACTGGATCACGACTCAGGAAGGGACCTGGCGAATGGAAGTTGGAGGCCTAGAAGCATAGTTAATCCCAGTCGGATTAGGTCAAGTCCTCCGAGTCTTCAACTAACTCGGTCGTATATTTGTAAACCCTAGTGAGGTACCCCTATATAAACCTCCCTAGGGTACTCTCTGTACTCACATTCCATCGTACACACCATCGACTCATTGCCTAGCCGCCGACCTCGCCACCATTGTAATCACTCGATAATACAATGTGGCATCCCGCAAAACCACTACTAGAAAATCGCGTTGTTTTTGTGCATTGCATCATCATGACCGCATGCTCATGTCATCATGCCACATTGCATTTGAGCATCGTCATGTCATCATGCATTTGTTTGTCGAAACCTATTTTCTAAAAGCCTAGTTTGGTTCTCTAAATAGTCCCCGTCTCAATTTCAAATTAAAGCGCCGGGCTTTTCCGGGTCTTTTATTTGTCTAAAAACTATTTACAAAAGTTTATTTTAAATTAAATAAAAAATTATATTATTTTAGGGGGCAGCCAAACCGGGCCGATCCGACCCAGTCGGCCACCCCCAGTACAAAATCGGACCACCTAAATCTTTTCTACCGAGACCTAATCTACTCAGCCCCCCTCCACCTCACCCCAACCTATCCCTTTGCGACACGTCACCCTGCCCCAATCCCCATCCAACCAAACACTGCCACCTCACCAGAAATCCCCTCCCTCACACCCACATAGTCACCAACCCCACCCACACGCCCAACACACAAACACACAACACACGCACACCCACCTCCCGACCGAACCCCCCGTTCCCCTCACCCCGTCTCATCCTGGTCAAACCCACCCAGCACCAGGGCCCACCTCCTAACCGCCCCATGCCACCACCCCGACGCCCCTGGCCCACCTGCCCCGCGGGTCCCTCTCTCTCTCCCCTGTCCCTGCCCACACCCCACCTTCCTCCCCACCCAACGCGCTCGCCCTGCCGCTCGAGCTCATCGCCCCGCGCGCCGCTCCCCCTCCCTCTCTCTCCTCCGTTCGCCTCCTCCTCGCCCGCGTCAACCCCCACCTCCGGCCTCCGCCGCCCGGAGCCGGCCCGTCGTCCACGCCACCGTGGCCGTTCCCGGCGACATCTCCGCGCGCCTGCCCCGGCTCCGTCACCGCGGCCGTCCTCCTCCTCCTCTCCACCGACGTCGAGGTTGTCCGCCTCCTCTCCGCCTTGGTGCGCCGCCGCCGAACAGCCTCGTCTCCGTCGGCATCCTCCTCCCCACCTCTCCGCCCTCTCGCGTGCCCCCGTCAGCGACCGCCTCCCCGGCACCGTCGGCCCGCGACCCTCCTGCGGTCACGAGCTCCTCGAGCCGGCCTGCCGGCCTCCCTCCTCCTCGAGCTCGGCTGCGCACCGCCGCCGCCGCCGCCTGGCTCTCCTCCCCGCCGTATCCTCTTCCCCCAGGTGCCGCCGCCGACCGCTGCACCTTCCGCGCCCGGTCACCGACCTCTGCCGTGAGTGCGCCGTCGCCACCTACGTCCTGTCCTCGGCCTCTGCTCCCACCACCACCGCCATGGACGCACCCTTGCCTCCTCTTCGCCAGACGCCCTCCTGCCAGACGGCGCTTGTGGCCTCCACCTCGCCAGATCTGCTCGAGCTCTGGCCTCCTCTTCCCCGCCAAGCCCAGGAACGTCACCGGTCGCCGCCTCTGATCTCTGTAGCTTCGACCGGCCTCCTCCTTGCCTCTGGTTGACCTGACCGTGCGTCCTCGAGGAGTACCGGCTTCTAGCCTCCGATGTCCCAAGTGTGACCATGTTTTACCGCAGGAAAAAAAACCAGTACAAGAGCCGCCTACTACCAAGCTTCGATGCCATTTTTCTCGTGTGCCTGGATGTGGTAGCAGTGTGGTGAGGTGGGCTACCCCTGCTAATTCAATCAGAAGAATCACCGTGACTATCCGAAGACCATGAGGCCCATGTATGCATTGATCCCTTTTTCCAAGATCTACTTCGTTCACGTCAACCGGTGCCACTCGAGACCGACAACGACAACGGTCATCGGAACCCCAAGATCTCCTTCCCGGAATTCGACGCCTCAATCCTGCGGATCCGAAGACCACATGTGCGACAAGTACTCCTTCCCGGATGCGATGCTCGAGAACCCGGATGGTAAGGACACCGACGCAGAATGCCAAGTTCTTCATCCCGGACGCCAAGACCGACTCGATGGCGCGGACCCGACAAGATCTTCGTGACGACAAGATCGGCACCGACCAAGGCGGATCCGATGCGCCCCGACGCCGAACCAAGTCCTCCTTCCCGGAATGCCAAGATCTACCTCCGTTATCTGAGAACGATCCCGCCGAGGCCGAACCCTAGATCCGGACCCTGAGACCGAACCCCGAACCCCGGAACCAAGATCTGCCGAACCCTAATGTGTGACCCCTTTCTCGAGCCCTTTTTTTATAAATGTAATATCAAATTGTTGCATATTAAATTGTTCATGCATGCATACTTGTCTGTGGTTTGGGGGCCTTATGCCGATTCATCTCATAATTAAATATGGAGTCTATATGCGGGATATCTTTGTCTTATTCCGGACTCCATTTAAATTGGCATAGCGAACCGAAGCCATGTTTTGTCTTGCTAATCCAACATTTAATTTGCGGGGTAGATAAACAACATGAACCTAGTAAATAATTATCGGGACCCCGGTTCCGCTTAATATGACCTAATTGCATCGCAGCTTTGCCATGTCATACATCATACATGCATCATGCCCGATCTTTTGCCGTAGTATTAAATAGTGCATCCGGTGTTTATTCTAGTGTTTTGCTTCTTCGCGGATAAGGCCGTTGAGTTGATGCGAGTGTCGACCCGATCTTGGATGAACCTTCGGCAATGTTTTCAGGCGAGCACCTTCCCCTTTCTACCTATCTTACTTTTATAGTATTTATTCCCTCCTGTTGATCTATTGCTATCTGTGTTGCGATGCTCTAGTTTTCGTACCCGTGATATCCCTTGCAGCCATATATTGCCTCAGACACATCCTATTACCTGTTGTTTGGTAGATAGTTGGACCTGCGCGTCGTAGTCGCTTGCTCAAGTGTTGTTGCGTGTCGTCAAGTACCACAGTTGTTGGAGTATTGCCGCTTGTTTAATGTTGGAGATGATCATAACTTTAATCACTGTTTAACAACTAAAATTGAAGTAGGTAAATGCAGAGGCACAGGTGGGCAATAGATGTTATTTGGTTTTTAACCATCCACTTGTCTCCCGTAGGACCCCGAGTACTTGATACCTGTTCCTTGAATATTCGCGCTATCCACATCCGGGAGGATTATGGGACCCCCCTGAGCCAGAGCTTGATTCATTCTTATTTCTTGGGGCCACAAACTAGTTTGAGGTTTTATTTACTATCCTGAACTTATGCCATGCTTTACTGCTTTATTTACGATTGTGCGAGGAGCACATGTACTGTTTAGGTCAGCGGAGTGTTTTCGCGGTATCGACAAGCCCAGTCACATTTTCGGGTTCCCAGTCGTTTACAGCCACTGGCGCAAACCTTGAGTCCGTCTCGGAGTCGGCTAACTTTGTTGCGGGTGTACTCAATGGGGTGGCCCCCTGAAATATTTCTGAATCCTGTGATTGCTTTGTCGTGAAGGCCTCGTTGGGTTTTGATTTGGTTTTTCCGAGGTTGATCGAGTGTGTGTTGCTATTTGTGCACCCCTGCAGGGTAAAACTTTCTGAAAGCCGTGTCCGCGGTTATGGACGACTTGGAGCACAGTATCTCGATCATAGACAACTATAACTAAAGTAGTGCTATAAATTTGACTTTATAATGACTAGTAATCAGCTTCACCATAATGGAATGGCTAAATAAAACTGCCAACAATTGCTTGTTTGGGTTGTCGCTTGCTACCATTGTACCTGACTAGTAAGTATTGCAACTACAACGGAATGGCTAAATAAAAGTACCAACAACTGCTGGGTTTGGGATATCTCATGCTAATTGTATCTGACTAGTAAGTGTTGCAATTACAACGGAATGGTTAACTAAAAGTGCCACTGCTTATTCTATCAGGATGATTATCTATACTTGACTAGTAATAGCTGCAACGATAACTGAATAAATAAAACTGCCAACTGTGTGAGTTCCTCGGTTGACTTCCTCGTTTGGTCTCGAGGGGGAAACACCAGGATGGGTTTGTTTGATGGTAGCATCAGGTTGGTTCCGAATAGGTCTTTCTTATCCCTCTCTGATCGCCGACAGTTATATCGAGTCTCTATAGGTTGTTTAGTGCATGCTGCGCTGCCGCTCAGTCCACCATACCTATGTAGGCGAGGACCGCCGAATTCTAGTCTCGCCGTGTACTGGCCTCAGTACTGACCGCTCTCTCTTTTTCCTTTTCCCTTTGTCGGCACCCCTTTTGTTTAAGCAGGTTTTGAGATCGACGTCGCTAGCAGGGTTACCTTTCCGGCTTGGCCTGGGCAGGGTTATGGACGCCATTGGTTATTCTTCAGGGCTCTTAGCCCCATTTGCATCTTGTCCGTAGTCGGACGCTCTATCATTTTCAAGGTGATTTGGATCTTTGTATATTATATCTGTTCTGTGGGTCCCATCGAGGACTGTTGTGTAATGTTATTACTTCGTTTTCCACCCGCACGAAAGTGCCTGGTGGGCACCTTTGAATCGTTTATATGCGGGTTTGGCGGGAATCGCTGAAACTTGCATAGGGCCGATTATGAGGGTGTTACAGAGTGGTATCAGAGCCCAGCAGTTGCGATACCCCACAAGTCCAGCCTGTAGGATAACCTAGCTAACGGCCGAAGTAGAGTGTCAAAACTATTTTTGAAAAATCGGTTGGATAGTTCTGATTAGGTCTGATTTTACTCCTTCCCCCTCTGCTGCTCTCCTCTCACCTCTGCGTGTTTTGAATCCGCTCTCTTCTCTCTCTTCGAGTCCAGGATTTCTCGTGGTTGGGTTCCGTCGTACCTTCAGGGTTTCGCTTCCTCCTTTGATAACGGTGTTCTAACATCCGGTGTTCATGCTGTCTGAGGAATCCGTCTACTGTGGTACCATTCTTTGTTCCTTGTTTGTGCCTTCCGGTGTTTTCCGACGCAACGACATCATCTACGCCAGATCCGATGCAGAGTCTGCATCACTCCTTTGTTTCCGAACCTCGTTTGTCGAGTTCTTCAGTCTAATTCTGAGAGTTGGTTGCATAATTTCCTATTCATGAGCAGAGTAATGCTTTGGGTGCGCGATGGACTGATCACCATCCGACTACTCTTATCATTCGCTCTTGCACATTGAATGGTGAATCATTGCAGTTATACTCCTTCCGCGGAAGTTAGAGGTGGCTATACCCTTTTGATACCTCTACCTTCGCCCTTTGTTTCTCCGGAGTGTTCTCTCGACGATCAGGGACAACGACCTCTTGTTAGTGGTGTCGCGAGGATCTACACGATGCGAGAAGATTCAGATCGCCGCCCTTCTTCCCGGTACCATGAGGCGGATCTCGAGGGCGAGATCCATTGTTAGTGGTGTCGAATTGTGGCATCCCGCAAAACCACTACTAGAAAATCGCGTTGTTTTTGTGCATTGCATCATCATGACCGCATGCTCATGTCATCATGCCACATTGCATTTGAGCATCGTCATGTCATCATGCATTTGTTTGTCGAAACCTATTTTCTAAAAGCCTAGTTTGGTTCTCTAAATAGTCCCCGTCTCAATTTCAAATTAAAGCGCCGGGCTTTTCCGGGTCTTTTATTTGTCTAAAAACTATTTACAAAAGTTTATTTTAAATTAAATAAAAATTTATATTATTTTAGGGGGCAGCCAAACCGGGCCGATCCGACCCAGTCGGCCACCCCCAGTACAAAATCGGACCACCTAAATCTTTTCTATCCAGACCTAATCTACCCAGCCCCCCTCCACCTCACCCCAACCTATCCCTTTGCGACACGTCACCCTGCCCCAATCCCCATCCAACCAAACACTGCCACCTCACCAGAAATCCCCTCCCTCACACCCACACAGTCACCAACCCCACCCACACGCCCAACACACAAACACACAACACACGCACACCCACCTCCCGACCGAACCCCCCGTTCCCCTCACCCCGTCTCATCCTGGTCAAACCCACCCAGCACCAGGGCCCACCTCCTAACCGCCCCATGCCACCACCCCGACGCCCCTGGCCCACCTACCCCGCGGGTCCCTCTCTCTCTCCCCTGTCCCTGCCCACACCCCACCTTCCTCCCCACCCAACGCGCTCGCCCTGCCGCTCGAGCTCATCGCCCCGCGCGCCGCTCCCCCTCCCTCTCTCTCCTCCGCTCGCCGCCTCCTCGCCCGCGTCAACCCCCACCTCCGGCCTCCGCCGCCCGGAGCCGGCCCGTCGTCCACGCCACCGTGGCCGTTCCCGGCGACATCTCCGCGCGCCCGCCCCGGCTCCGTCACCGCGGCCGTCCTCCTCCTCCTCTCCACCGGCGTCGAGGTTGTCCGCCTCCTCTCCGCCTTGGTGCGCCGCCGCCGAACAGCCTCGTCTCCGCCGGCATCCTCCTCCCCACCTCTCCGCCCTCTCGCGTGCCCCCGTCAGCGACCGCCGCCCCGGCACCGTCGGCCCGCGACCCTCCTGCGGTCACGAGCTCCTCGAGCCGGCCTGCCGGCCTCCCTCCTCCTCGAGCTCGGCTGCGCACCGCCGCCGCCGCCGCCTGGCTCTCCTCCCCGCCGTCTCCTCTTCCCCCAGGTGCCGCCGCCGACCGCTGCACCTTCCGCGCCCGGTCACCGACCTCTGCCGTGAGTGCGCCGTCGCCACCTACGTCCTGTCCTCGGCCTCTGCTCCCACCACCACCGCCATGGACGCACCCTTGACTCCTCTTCGCCAGACGCCCTCCTGCCAGACGGCGCTCGTGGCCTCCACCTCGCCGGATCTGCTCGAGCTCCGGCCTCCTCTTCCCCGCCAAGCCCAGGAACGTCACCGGTCGCCGCCTCTGATCTCTGTAGCTCCGACCGGCCTCCTCCTTGCCTCTGGTTGACCTGACCGTGCGTCCTCGAGGAGTACCGGCTTCTAGCCTCCGATGTCCCAAGTGTGACCATGTTTTACCGCAGGAAAAAAAACCAGTACAAGAGCCGCCTACTGCCAAGCTTCGATGCAATTTTTCTCGTGTGCCTGGATGTGGTAGCAGTGTGGTGAGGTGGGCTACCCCTGCTAATTCAATCAGAAGAATCACCGTGACTATCCGAAGACCATGAGGCCCATGTATGCATTGATCCCTTTTTCCAAGATCTACTTCGTTCACGTCAACCGGTGCCACTCGAGACCGACAACGACAACGGTCGTCGGAACCCCGAGATCTCCTTCCCGGAATTCGACGCCTCAATCCTGCGGATCCGAAGACCACATGTGCGACAAGTACTCCTTCCCGGATGCGATGCTCGAGAACCCAGATGGTAAGGACACCGACGCAGAACGCCAAGTTCTTCATCCCGGACGCCAAGACCGACTCGATGGCGCGGACCCGACAAGATCTTCGTGACGACAAGATCGGCACCGACCAAGGCGGATCCGATGCGCCCCGACGCCGAACCAAGTCCTCCTTCCCGGAATGCCAAGATCTACCTCCGTTATCCGAGAACGATCCCGCCGAGGCCGAACCCTAGATCCGGACCCTGAGACCGAACCCCGAACCCCGGAACCAAGATCTGCCGAACCCTAATGTGTGACCCCTTTCTCGAGCCCTATTTTTATAAATGTAATATCAGATTGTTGCATATTAAATTGTTCATGCATGCATACTTGTCTGTGGTTTGGGGGCCTTATGCCGATTCATCTCATAATTAAATATGGAGTCTATATGCGGGATATCTTTGTCTTATTCTGGACTCCGTTTAAATTGGCATAGCGAACCGAAGCCATGTTTTGTCTTGCTAATCCAACATTTAATTTGCGGGGTAGATAAACAACATGAACCTAGTAAATAATTATCGGGACCCCGGTTCCGCTTAATATGACCTAATTGCATCGCAGCTTTGCCATGTCATACATCATACATGCATCATGCCCGATCTTTTGCCGTAGTATTAAATAGTGCATCCGGTGTTTATTCTAGTGTTTTGCTTCTTCGCGGATAAGGCCGTTGAGTTGATGCGAGTGTCGACCCGATCTTGGATGAACCTTCGGCAATGTTTTCAGGCGAGCACCTTCCCCTTTCTACCTATCTTACTTTTCTAGTATTTATTCCCTCCTGTTGATCTATTGCTATCTGTGTTGCGATGCTCTAGTTTTCGTACCCGTGATATCCCTTGCAGCCATATATTGCCTCGGACACATCCTATTACCTGTTGTTTGGTAGATAGTTGGACCTGCGCGTCGTAGTCGCTTGCTCAAGTGCTGTTGCGTGTCGTCAAGTACCACAGTTGTTGGAGTATTGCCGCTTGTTTAATGTTGGAGATGATCATAACTTTAATCACTGTTTAACAACTAAAATTGAAGTAGGTAAATGCAGAGGCACAGGTGGGCAATAGATGTTATTTGGTTTTTAACCATCCACTTGTCTCCCGTAGGACCCCGAGTACTTGATACCTGTTCCTTGAATATTCGCGCTATCCACATCCGGGAGGATTATGGGACCCCCCTGAGCCAGAGCTTGATTCATTCTTATTTCTTGGGGCCACAAACTAGTTTGAGGTTTTATTTACTATCCTGAACTTATGCCATGCTTTACTGCTTTATTTACGATTGTGCGAGGAGCACCTGTACTGTTTAGGTCAGCGGAGTGTTTTCGCGGTATCGACAAGCCCAGTCACATTTTCGGGTTCCCAGTCATTTACAGGCACTGGTGCAAACCTTGAGTCCATCTCAGAGTCGGCTAACTTCGTTGCGGGTGTACTCAATGGGGTGGCCCCCTGAAATATTTCTGAATCCTGTGATTGCTTTGTCGTGAAGGCCTCGTTGGGTTTTGATTTGGTTTTTCCGAGGTTGATCGAGTGTGTGTTGCTATTTGTGCACCCATGCAGGGTAAAACTTTCTGAAAGCCGTGTCCGCGGTTATGGACGACTTGGAGCACAGTATCTCGATCATAGACAACTATAACTAAAGTAGTGCTATAAATTTGACTTTATAATGACTAGTAATCAGCTTCACCATAATGGAATGGCTAAATAAAACTGCCAACAATTGCTTGTTTGGGTTGTCGCTTGCTACCATTGTACCTGACTAGTAAGTATTGCAACTACAAAGGAATGGCTAAATAAAAGTACCAACAACTGCTGGGTTTGGGATATCTCATGCTAATTGTATCTGACTAGTAAGTGTTGCAATTACAACGGAATGGTTAACTAAAAGTGCCACTGCTTATTCTATCAGGATGATTATCTATACTTGACTAGTAATTGCTGCAACGATAACTGAATAAATAAAACTGCCAACTATGTGAGTTCCTCGGTTGACTTCCTCGTTTGGTCTCGAGGGGGAAACACCAGGATGGGTTTGTTTGATGGTAGCATCAGGTTGGTTCCGAATAGGTCTTTCTTATCCCTCTCTGATCGCCGACAGTTATATCGAGTCTCTATAGGTTGTTTAGTGCATGCTGCGCTGCCGCTCAGTCCACCATACCTATGTAGGCGAGGACCGCCGAATTCTAGTCTCGCCGTGTACTGGCCTCAGTACTGACCGCTCTCTCTTTTTCCTTTGCCCTTTGTCGGCACCCCTTTTGTTTAAGCAGGTTTTGAGATCGACGTCGCTAGCAGGGTTACCCTTCCGGCTTGGCCTGGGCAGGGTTATGGACGCCATTGGTTATTCTTCAGGGCTCTTAGCCCCATTTGCATCTTGTCCGTAGTCGGACGCTCTATCATTTTCAAGGTGATTTGGATCTTTGTATATTATATCTGTTCTATGGGTCCCATCGAGGACTGTTGTGTGATGTTATTACTTCGTTTTCCACCCGCACAAAAGTGCCTGGTGGGCACCTTTGAATCGTTTCTATGCGGGTTTGGCAGGAATCGCTGAAACTTGCATAGGGCCGATTATGAGGGTGTTACATACAATCTAGTAGGAGTAGGTCTTTACCCTCCCGGGGGTAAACCCTTGTGTTCTTGCCCTCATCTCGCACCGCAGATGGCTGGCCGCCCTTTCCCTTCATCCTACTACTCGCTGCCCATCGTAGCGTCTGTCGTAGTCATTCCCACAATAGTGGCGCCTACCGTGGGGCCTGGCCGGTCTGGTCTGAGTTCTGCGGCGGGACCCTACTTTCCAATCAACCGGACGATCGCCACCGGCCACATGATCGCGTGCGGCGAGGTCCTCCAGATCTTGCTCAGCAGCTACGTCCCGGCGTCGCGCCCGGTCACGCACATCGCCATAATGCCGGTCGACACCATTAACCTGTTCGTCGGCTTCACGGACGCCATCGTCTCCGTGGAGACAGCGATCTTCGGCGAGTCGCCGCCACGCGATCTACTCTCGGAGAGCCAGGTTCGCGCCATCCATCGCCTCGCCTCCGAGTATGACTCGGCCAATATCAACATGGCCGAAACTGACGCGGCTCTCCATGACGACGCTGACTCGGCGACCCCTGCCTCGGTCGCCGGATCCATCATCATCGTTTCACCTGAAGGCTACATTGCATGACTCTCCAACGCTGGGGATTTCGAGGATTCCTCCATCCTCGAGATCTTTGATTCCGACTCTGGGTCGAAGTCATTCGGCGATCTATGAGCCAGATCCAATCACTTCATCGTGACCTACATGGCGGGTACCACGAGCGCCCCGCCGAACCCCTTCTCCACGCCAATCCCACCGACCGCGATGGCGACAGAGGTCGAGGAAGCCCGCTTGCGGCTGGAGGAAGCGGCATGCAAGGAGCAGGCCGAGCGCAAAAAATTTCGCCTCGAGCAAGCAAAAGCGCAGGAGCTGTCGCTCTACCACCAGCGCCGCATCAGGACGCGCCTGAACCCCAGCGTTCAGGACCGTGCCCTGAACTTCGACGAGGACAACGACCTCGCTCGCGCGATCTACGAGAACGCGTCGCCCGGCGGCAGCACTCGTCCACCACCAGGAGCACCAGCGAGTGGGGCTCCCCCGCCACCCTCCGGTCGCACGCCCCCTCCCTACCAGCCAAGAATCCTCAGTTGGATATATGCCCAAGAGGCAATAATAAAAGTAGTTATTATTATATCTTTGTGTTTATGATAAATGTTTACATTCATGCTAATAGTATTAACCGGAAACATTAATACTTGTGTGGTTTGTAAACTTGTAAGAGTCCCTAGCAAAGCCTCTTTCTAATACTAGCTTGTTGGTTAATAGATGATCATGGTTTCCTGATCATGAACATTTAGATGTTATTAACAACAACATCATATCATTAGGAGAATGGTGTGATGGACATAGTCATATAGTTAAGCGTAGCATAAAGATCAAGTCATTTCTATAGTTCGTTTGCTATAAGCTTTCAGATACATAGTAACCTAAATCCTTCGACCATGAGATCATGTTAATCAACATCACCGGATGGATGCTTTGATGACATCAAACACCACTTTGTAACTGGGTGGTTATAAAGGTGGCATTGAGTGTTCAGAAAGTATGTGTTGAGGCACATGGATCAAGAGTGGGATTTGTCCATCCATATGATGGATAGATATACTCTAGGCTCTCTTAGTAGAATGTCATCCAATTAGCTTGCAAGCATGTTACTGGCTCACAAGGGATCACATATCACATGAACGAGTAAAGAGTACTTATCGGTAACGAGGTTGAACTAGGTATGCAGAGATACCAGCGATCAAATCTCAGATAAGTAAAGTATCGCGAGACAAAGGGAAATTGGTATCGTATGTAAATGGTTCATTTGATCATGAAGTAATCGTAGAAATATGTGGTAGCCATATGAATTTCCAGATTACTCTATTGGTTATTGATCGGAGAAGAGTCTCGATCATGTCTGCATAATTCACGAACCGTAGGGAGACACACTTAAGGATTCGATGTTGTTTAGTAGATATCGAATGTGAGTGAAGAGACCGAATGTTGTTTGGAGTCTGGGATTGGATCCAGGAATCACGAGGAGATCCGGAATGGTCCGGAGAATAAGATTCATATAAGGAAAGTCCAATTTCGGAGTTTGGGAATAGATTTTATGTTTTCATCAGAATGTTCTAGAAGGTCCACCGATCTAGAGTGGGAAGGGTACATGAATAGAGGGGAGAGAGAACCCCATCGCCACACAACACAAACCATAGCTTTGGCTCCACCACCTCTCAAGTCGCCGCCTAGGGATCTCCTCCCAAGTCGCCGACTAGGGCAAATCCCTAGCCCTAGCCGCTGGCCACCACCACCTTGGCCCTCTAAACCCTAGATCACCAAGGCCTCTCTTTTACTCCACCATACCCTCTCTGGCTTAGGCGAAGCCCTGCAGGATTTCCCCTCTAAACTCCAACACCACACCGCCGTGCTGCCGGAATCGCGAGGAGAGATCTACATCCTTTGCTGCCTGCTGGAACAAGGGAGAGGAAGGTCTTCGTCGAGTACTGAACGTGTGACCGACTGCGGGAGCGCTGCCGGAACACGGCACCGGAAGGATCGTCTACGCGATCTTGAGATTGAAAAGTGAATGACTAAATCACTCACGAGAATCCGATCTCATTAACCGCTTTGGAATCTTCAAGGGTGAATACTCTATCGACTCGTTTCTACAATCTAGTAGATAGATCTTGGCTTGTATGTGTTCATGCAGTAGAATTTTTTTTCCATGCTACGAACCCCTACATCCTCGTCTCTCCGCAAGCCCGTGACACAAACGGCCTCCTTCTGTACTCCACCCCGATGGACAACGTCATCGGCTCACTGACGGAGCTGCCCTCTTCCATCTTGCAGTTAAAGAACTT
Organism: Avena sativa; assembly: GCA_916181665.1. Taxonomy (NCBI): domain Eukaryota; kingdom Viridiplantae; phylum Streptophyta; class Magnoliopsida; order Poales; family Poaceae; genus Avena; species Avena sativa. The sequence goes on from OV702281.1 coordinate 260,666,076, forward strand.
TTCAGAAGCCTCATAACTTTCAACTGCCGCGTGAGCCTCAAATATCATTTTGAGTTCACTGACAATATCATGTGGGTCATGGTTCTCAAACCTTTTCTAAAGCTCCGATTCCAAACCATACAAGATAGCACACTGAATTGTGGAGTACTAATTCTTCCGAGTAAGGTAATCATTCTTTACTTCATCGGTAGCATCAGCTGCAGGCGGGTCACCCAGCGGTGCATCCAACACATAGGTCAAATTACCAGCATTGAGGACAATCCTCAAATAGCGGAACCAATCCGCGAAGTTGCTTCCATTGTTTTTCAACTTTTCTTTCTCTAGGAACGCATTAAAATTGATGGTAGGGGCCGCCATTGATCTATAACATATTTGCAATAGTTTAGACTAAGTTTATGACAAATTGAGTTCTAATTAATAGTTAAATTAATCTAGGTGAACTCCCACTCAAAACAATATCCCTCACATTGTTTTAGTGATCACACGAACCAAATCCACCACATCCAATCCGATCATCACGAGAGTTGATGTAGCTTCAATGGCGAACAATCAACATGTTCATCATATCTACTATATGACTCATGCTTTACCTTTCGGTGATCCGTGTTCCGAGACCATGTCTGTACATGCTAGGCTCGTCAAGATCAAACCTTAGCTTCCGCATGAGCAAATCTGGCTTGCTCACGTTGTATACACTTGCAGAATCTAACACACCCGATCATCACGTGGTGCTTCGAAACAACAAGCTTTAGCAACGGTGCTTACTAAGGATGAACACTTTAAAACTTGAAATTTGTGTGCTTGAGGGATCATCTTATAATGCTACCGTCGTTAACTAAGTAATAAAAGATGCATAAAGGATTAACATCACATGCAATTCATAATATGTGTTATGATATGGCCTTTGTTCTTGTGCTTCCGATCTCCATCTTCAAGCACGAACATGATCTCCATCATCACCGGTATGGCGTCAAAGTCAATGGCGCCGCTTCATGGTTGTCGTCCACCAGCTTCAACTATTACAACTACTGTGAATAGACATGCGGGTCTTAACATAATTTAAAGACAACCATATGGCTCCTGCCGGTTGCCAACTTACAATAAGGAACATTGCATACATCAAATATAATCACAATCATGGCCATATCACATCACAGCACACCCCTGCAAAACAAAGTTAGACGCCTCTAATTTCTTTGCATATTTTACATGGTTTGGGGCTTTCAATAAGTGTCGCTCTAACTTACGAACAATAACCACAACGTTGATGTTCGAACTATCAAGTGCCCGTTGTAAATTGGATCTATACTATAATGGGAGAGACAGACACCCGCAAAGCCACTCATGCAATACAAGTTGCATGTTAAGCGTGGAGCAAGTCTCATGAACGATGTCATGTAAGGTTAGCCCGGGCCGCTTCATCCCATCATACTGCAAGATACAAAGTACACAAAAAGCAATTTATAATAAAAGCACCACCGCCCACAATGACCATTGTGTTCTACTCGTGCAACAGATCTACATATAGACACGGCTCTGATACCACCGTAGGGGTTCGTAGCATGGAAAACAAAAAATTTCTACCGCATGCAAACAAACAAGCCAAGATCTATCTACTAGATTGTAGCAATGAGTCGATAGAGGAACTCACCCTCGAAGATTCCAAAGCGGTTAACGAGATCAGATTCTCGTGGGTGATGTAGTCGTACTCTTGACGATCTCAAGATCGTGTAGACAATCCTATCAGCGCTGCGTTCCGGCAGCGCTTCCGCAGTCGGTCACATGTTTGGTACTTGATGAAGACCTTCCTCTCTCTTGTTCCAGCAGGAAGCGGAGGTTGTAGCACTCTCCTCGTGATTCCGGTAGCACGACGGCGTGGTGTCGAAAGTAGAGGGGAGATCCCGCAGGGCTTCGCCTTAAGCCGGTGCGAGTATGGTGGACTATGAGAGAGGCCTTGGTGATCTAGGGTTTAGAGGGCACCAAGGGGAGGTTGTGGCTGGCGGCTAGGGCTTGGAGAAGCCCCAACTCGCCGAGTTGGAGGGGAAACCCAAGGCGGCGGCGGCTGCACTTGGAGGTGGAGGCGCGCAGGAGCAAGGGTTTTAGGTGTGAGGGAGAGGGGCAGCCCTGCCCCTCCTTATATAGGTGGGAGGGCGCGGCTTGGGAGGAGGGAGTCCTCCCCCAAGTCGGCCTCCTTGGCCGGCGGGTGGAGGGAGGAGACTTCCTCCCCAAGTAGGTTTCCTACTCTCCCTCCACCAAGCAAACTTGCCGTTTGACTTTTCAAATTGGCGTTTGACTTTCAAACTAGGATTTGATTTCTCCCTTTATTTTGCCCAGCCAAGTGACTTAGTACATAATGCAACCATCCCATATTGTCATGACACATTCATGTACCCTTCCCCTCCGGAGTGCCGGACCTTCCGAACCCTTCTAGAACATTCCTGGTGAAAACACCGGAATCATTCCCCAACTCCGAAACAGGACTTTCCTTATATGAATCTTATTCTCCGGACCATTCCGGATCTCCTCGTGATATCCCGGATCCCATCCGAGACTCCAAACAACATTCGGTCTCTTTCTCATCATTCCATAACTACTCAACAACATCGAATCCTTAAGTGTGTCTCCCTACGGTTCGTGAATTATGCGGACATGATCGAGACACTTCTCCGATCAATAACCATTAGAGGAATCTGGAAATTCATATGGCTCCCATATATTTCAACGATTACTTTGCGATCGAATGAACCACTAACATACGATACCAATTTCCCTTTGTCTCACGATAGTTTACTTATCCGAGGTTTTGATCGTCGGTATCTATGTATACCTAGTTCAACCTCGTTACTGATAAGTACTCTTTTCTCGTTCCCGTGATATGTGATCCCTTGTGATCCAGTCACATGCTTGAAAGCTAATTGGATGGCATTCCACCGAGAGGGCCCAGAGTATATCTATCCTTCATATGGATGGACAAATCCCACTCTTGATCCATGTGTCTCAACCATACTTTCCGAACACTCAATGCCATCTTTATAGCCACCCAATTACGGTGTGGTGTTTGATGTCATCAAAGCATCCTTCCGGTGATGGTGATAAGCATGATCTCATGGTCGAATGAATTAGGTTACTATGTATCAGAAAGCTTATAGCAATTGAACTATTAAAATGACTTGATCTTTATGCTACGCTTATCTATAGGAGTATGTCCATCATACCATTCTCCTAATGATATGACCTTGTTATTAACAACATATCAAATGTTCATGATCAAGAAACCATGATCATCTATTAATCAACAAGCTAGTATTATAAAGAGGCTTTACCAGGGACTCTAATTTAGTTTACAAATCACACAAGTATTAATGTTTCTGGTTAATACTGTTATAGCATGAATGTAAACATTTATCATAAAAACAAAGATATAATAATAACTACATTTATTATTGCCTCTAGGGCATATCTCCAACACCACGCGCCACGAGCTGTGCTCTTGCATGTCGCCCTCCTCGCCGTCGTTCTCCTCGAGGCTTTGACTCACCTCGAGTTCGCGCTGCTTTTGCCCGTGGGTCTTCCGAGTCGCGGGCGCGGGTGCAGCGACCTCCACCACCTCGTCCTCGTCTTCGGAGGACTTGTCTGAATCCTCTTCGGACTCCCTGGATGATTCTTCATCACCAGGAGGGAGACAATTCTCCTAGACATGAAATAACTGAAACAAAACAAACATTAGAAAACCGCGACTGCAATACTGCGACTGCAAAGTCAAGGAAAGAACTTACTGTTGGCGCTTGGCGCTTCCTCGTGGCGGTATATGGAGCGAGCCCGGCCTTCGGGTCGGTGTACTCCGCCTTTGTGATCTTATTCAGCTCGGCGATTTAATCATCGACATTCCAAGTCGCCGAGCACGCCTTCGTCCTGTCGTCCCTACGGGTGTACTAGTACATCCAGTGGGCTCGATTGGCCAACGACACCAGTCACCACCCAAGCCAGCTGTTGTAAAGGTTGATGGTCTCCAGAAACTCCTTCTTAAGCATCTGGATATGCATCAGCATCTCGTGCACAACCATCCTCTGGTCGCCGGGAAGCTTCGTCGTCAGCAGTCGGCGCGACTCGCTCCTCCTAGCAGTATACGTTGGGAGCAACACCTCACCGTCTGGTGTCAACTCGCTCACGTAGAACCAACATTTCTTCCACTCGCTGGCGGCTTTCTTCGGGTGCATTAGATCCAGGAAGGAGGCCTTGGTCTTCAATTGGAAGGTGAGGCCGCCCGCTGCCAGGATCGGGCCGCCTGCCCCCTCGCGGCTGACACGACCGTGGAACAAATCTAACCACAAGGGAAAATAGGGGCGACACCCCAGATAGCACTCGCAGAACGCCACAAAGATGGCGAGCTACTCAATGCTATGCGGCCCCAGATCCGAAGGTTTGATCGTGTAATAAGCGCAGAACCGATGGAAGAAGAGTGAGGTGGGGAAGCCAAGCCCTCTCTCTAGGTGGTTCAAGAAGCAAATAAATTCTCCAGGGCGAGCGTTGGGCTCCGTCTCCCCGGCTGCGGGGATCCGCCATTTCCCCTTGCAGATAATTCCTGCCTCCTGGAAGGACTTTAGTGAAGTCGCGGTGCACTTGGACTTGCCCCACGGGTCCTTCAGAGGCGCCATCAACAAAGATCTAGACTCGCTCGCTCTAGAAATTTTGGATCAGGACGAGGTAGAAGACTGAGAATACGCGGGGTCGGAGAAATGTGAGGAAGATTCGCAGCTTTCCCCCGTCACTCCCCTTATATAGGGGGTGCTTCCTGCCAATCTCGGAGGAGTCATTACCTCACGGTAATTACGCCAATATTACCGTTCTATTACCCAATGGCTAGTTTGACTAAGATGACGGTTCAACTTAGCTCACTCGACTTGCCGACCCATTCGCCAAACGATGTGATTCAACTGAACGCCGATGTTGCGACTGATGACATATACAGGAGACTCCTTCCTTCATTGAGGGAGTCCATCGCCAATGCGACTAGGTGTCCAAATTGGACCCGCACACTCTGACTTCCAAAGAACACCCGCATCGAATCAACGACGGCATCGAGGACTAATGATGGGGATATGCCAAATGGGGTATGCCCAGCAGGACATTTTCTACTTGATCAAGCTCCTAGCGAGTGGGCCTGCAGGACGGCGACTAGATCACGACTTAGGAAGGGACCTGGCGTCTGGAAGCTGGAGGCCCAGAAGCGTACTTAAGCCCAGTCAGATTAGGTCAAGTCCTCCGAGTCCTCAACTTACTCGGTTGTATATCTGTAAACCCTAGCAAGGTACCCCTATATAAACCTCCCTAGGGTACTCTCTGTACTCACGTTCCATCATACACCCCATCGACTCTCTGCCTAGCCGCCGAGCTCACCACCATTGTAATCACTCGATAATACAATCTAGCAGGAGTAGGTCTTTACCCTCCGGGGGCAGAACCTGGGTAAATCCTTGTGTCGTTTCCCTCATCTCGCACCGCAGATGGCTAGCCTCGCTTGCCCTTCATCCTACTACTCGCTGCCCATTGTGGTGTCTGTCGTGGCCATTCCCACCGACAAATACAGTATAAAAATCTAGGTCCACGTGCCAGATATACTGTTAAGGGCCGTGTATTTGGGCTATCTACAACACATTACGCTAAAAGTTGGGGTCAGATGCAAAATTAGTTTTGTTTCCGTGTTCTATGCAACTTTGTCACCAAACATTGGTGTTACTAGGAAATGTGTCGCGACGACATGCCGCACCTATGGTGATAAATTTTTTATCGAATGTTTAATTAGATAGATGGTTGCTTTAGTTTTTGTGTAGGCACAAGACAATAAAACAATACCCTAAACCCTATACAAAGAAGATTGTAGCTTGTCCTTCCAGGTTTGAATGCTTACCTCTCCTAAATCTGAATGGACTTTTTCTATGATATCCTTCGAATGTTTTGCCTCTGGATTTTCCATCCTATAGTTGTTTAGGAATATCTTGAGATGGATTGATATGTGTAGATGTCTCGTTGGTTGTTGGTTGTTATTAGATTAGGAAGCATCTTAGAGCTGCTGGTGGATGATGTTGCTCGACATGTAGTATTGGTCATTTTTTGACATATTTATTTTGAAGTCAAAAGTGTAGGGTTCGCAGCATAGAAAATAAAAAAATTCTTACGATGGGAATTGTACCAAGATCTATCTATTAGATACAAACAACAGGCGGATGTATATCCGTAGAGAACATACCCTTGAAGACCGACAAAGCCTAACGAGTTGAACTCGTGGTTGATGTAGACGATCTCTTGCCGATCTCAAGATCAAGAGGAAGTCCTAGCGCCACAAACCAGCAGCGCATCCATGCTCGCACACACGTACAAGACACTGAGCAACCTCCGCCTCCTTGCTCCAGCGATGCAGCAGAAGCACAACCCTTTCTTGCCGAATAGCCACCGGGAACATGTATCTCGCTAGTCCGAGACCATGGGGGATAAATTCTAGAGGGGGAGAGAGATCCTTCACGAGGAGGTGTGTGTGAGAGAGAGGAGAGGGGGTGCCTTTCATAGGAGGAGGGGGGCACCCAAGGGGGTGGCCGCTGGCCATGGGGGCTGCCCCTCCCCTCCTTCATTCATGTGGGTGACACTCCACTCACAAAAATCCTTTCAATTTCCTCCACTCAAAATCCCACTCAAACTTTCTATTAAATTTCCACCAAATTTAATGCAAACTCTCATTAAATAAAACTCTTTTATTTATTCAGAATTTTGTCAATTAGTTTAATGAAAAACATTCACATATAACCCCTTGCAAGAATTCTATTTCACATGCAAAACCACTTTCCTGCGCTTGTTATTTTTCACCCGAAAACCTGTTTCGGTATCTAGTGAAATAAATTCCTGCGCTTGTTATTCTTTCCGGCATGAAACATTTGCTCCAACTGGATGTCAGTGTCCCTTAAGTGTGTCAGCCTACGATTCACGAATAATGCGGACATGATCTAGACCCTTCTCCGATCAATAATCAGTAGTGGGACCTGGAGATCCATACTGACTCCCACACATTCAACGATGAATTTCCTGTGATCGTCGGAACCTTTTACGCTTGTATTTTAATCCCTCTGTTTCACGATATATTACATGTCCGAGATTCCATCATCGGTATCTCCATACCTAGTTTGATCTCGTTACTGACATGCACTCTTTTCTCGTTCCCGTGATATAACATTCTAGTGATCAAATACTTGCTTGCAAGCTAATCAATGTGATATCACCGAGAGGGCCCAAAGTATATCTATCTGTCATCGGGATGAAAAAATTCCACTCTTGATCCATGATTCTGAACATAACACTTTAGTAGCTTTGAAGCCATCTTTATAATCACCTAGTTATGGTGTGACATTTGATGTCAACAAGAAAATCTTCCGGTGTTAGTGATTGGCATGATCTCATGGTCTAAGGATTCGGATCACTTCGTAAGTTGTTTATAGCAATATAAACTCAATGACTTTGATCGTAATGCTATACTTTGGATGAATGTTCATCACATCATTACACTAATGTTGTGATCTCGTTATTAACAACATCCAATGTCTATGATCAGGAAACTATGATCATCTTGTTAATCAACGAACTAGTTTATGAGAGAGGCATAACTAGGAACTTTATGTTTGTTTATTAAACACACATGTATTAAAATTTCGTATTAATTCAATTATAGCATGCAAAATAAACAGCTATCATATACTTGGAATACACATAATAAACACTTTATTATTGCCTCTCAGGGCATATTACCTTCAGTCTCCCCTTGCACTAGAGACAATAATCTAGTTACATAATGATGTATCTAACACCCATGGAGTTCTGGTGTAGATCATGTTTTGCTCTAGGGAGAGTTTTAGTCAACGGATTTGCTACATTGAGATCCATATGCACTTTACAAATCTTTATATCTCCATCCTTGACATGCTCGCGGATGGAGTGAAACCGGCACTTAATATTCTTGGAATGCTTGTGAGACCTTGGCTCTTTGGAATTGGCAATGGCACCATTGTTGTCACAATAGATCACCATTGGGTCCAACGCGTTTGCAACCACACCTAGTTCGGATATGAACTCCTTCATCCAAACTGCTTCCTGAGCCGCTTTCGAAGCAGCAACATATTCGGCCTCCGCCGTTGATCCCGCCACCACAGGTTGTTTGGAGCTCCTCCAACTAACCGCTCCGCCATTCATGAGAAATACGTATCCGGATTGAGACTTAGAGTCATCCGGATCGGTGTAAAAGCTAGCGTCGACATAACACTTAGCGACGATCTTCACCTCCGTATACAAGAAAATATCCTTAGTTCTTCGCAAGTACTTAAGGATATTCTTCACTGCTTTCCAGTGTTCCGAACCTGGATCCGATTGGTACCTACTAGTCAAACTAATAGCATGTGCCACATCCGGTCTTGTACATAGCATGGCGCACATTATAGAGCCTATGGCTGAAGCATAGGGGACTTTGTCCATTTTCTCTCTTTCTTCCGCCGTAGCCGGACTTTGAGTCTTACTCAATGTCGTGCCTTGTGTCATAGGTAAGAACCCCTTCTTACTATCTTCCATTTTAAACTTATTTAAAATCTTATCAAGGTATGTACTTTGCGATAGCCCTATTAGGCGCCTAGATCTATCTCTATAGATCTTTATGCCTAATATGTATGACGCTTCACCTAGGTCCTTCATTGAAAATTTTCTGTTTAGATAACTTTTAACACTGTTTAAAAGATCTATATCATTTCCGATCAATAATATGCCATCCACATATAGTATCAGAAATGCCACATTGCTCCCACTCACTTTCTTGTAAATACAAGATTCTCTATAAGTTTGGACAAATCCAAACTCTTTGATCACCTCATCAAAGCGGAGATTCCAACTTCGTGATGCTTGCTTCAATCCATAGATGGATCGTCGAAGCTTTCACACCTTGTTAGAATCCTTAGGATCGACAAAACCCTTTGGTTGTATCATATACAACTCTTTCTTCAATATTACATTGAGAAACGCGATTTTTACATCCATCTGCCATATCTCATAATGAAAATATGCAGCAATTGCTAACATAATCGTAACTGATTTTAGCATCGCTACGGAAGAGAATGTCTCATCGTAGTCAACTCCTTGAATTTGTCAAGACCCCTTTGCGACAAGTCGAGCTTTATAGACGGTTACATTACCATCAGCATCAGTTTTCCTTTTGAAAATCCATTTGTTCTCCACGGCCTTTCGGTCGTGAGGTAAGTCCACCAAGTTCCAAACTTGATTTTCATGGATTCCATCTCGGATTTCATGGCTTCTAACCATTTGTTGGAATCTGGGCTCATCATCGCTTCTTCATACGTCGCAGGGTCATCATTTTCATCAACCATGAAATTCATGACAGGATTTCCGTACAGCTCGGGAGCTGCACACGTCCTGCTAGACCTGCGAGGTTCGGTAGTACTCTCTTTTGGAGTTTCATGATCATTATTTTTAGTTCCTTCTTCAAATGGTGAAGCCAACTCCGGAACAACTTCCGATGTTGCGCTACTCGCCATACTTTGAAGAGAAGGTTCAATAACCTCTTCGAGTTCTACCTTCCGACTACTCACACCTTTCATGAGAAACTCTTTCTCTAGAAGGATCCATTCTTGGCAACAAAAACCTTGCCCTCGGATCTGTGATAGAAGGAATACCCAATAGTTTCCTTAGGGTATCCTATGAAGACGCATTTTTCCGCTTTGGGTTTGAGTTTATCCGGTTGAAGTTTCTTCACATAAACATTGCATCCCCAAACTTTAAGAAATGACAGCTTAGGTTTGTTTCCAAACCATAATTCATACGGTGTCTTTTAAACGGATTTAGATGGTGCCCGATTTAAAGTGAATGCAGCAGTTTCTAGTGCATAACCCCAAAATGACAACATCAAGTCCGTCAGAGACATCATAGATCAAACCATATCTAATAAAGTACGATTACGATGTTCCGACACACCATTTAGCTGTGGTGTTCTGGCAGGTGTGAGTTGTGAAACAATTCCACACTCTTTCATGTGAGTGCTAAACTCGTAACTTAGATACTCACCTCCACGGTCGGATCGTAGAAATTTGATCTTTCTATTACGATGATTTTCCACTTCATTCTAAAATTCCTTGAACTTTTCGAATGTTTTAGACTTGTGTTTCATCAAGTATACATAACCGTATCTACTCAAATCATCCGTGAAAGTAACAAAATAACGATATCCACCTCGTGCCGACACACTCATTGGACCACATACATCAGAATGTATGATTTCCAATAAATCTGTCGCCCGTTCCATTGAACCGGAAAACGGCGTTCTAGTCATCTTGCCCATAAGGCATGGCTCACATGTATCAAATGATTCAAAATCAAGTGATTCCAAAAGTCCATCCGAATGGAGCTTCTTCATGCGTTTAACGCCAATATGACCTAGACGGCAGTGGCACATATATGCGGATATATCATCATTTAGTTTAATTATTTTAGCATCAACATTATTAATATGTGTAACATTATTATCGAGATCCAAAAGAAATAAACCATTCATCATCGGTGCATGACCATAAAAGATTTCATTCATATAAATATTACAACCATTGTTCTCGGATTTAAATGAATAACCACTTCGCATCAAACACGATCCAGATACAATGTTCTTGCTTAGTGCTGGCACCAGATAACAATTCTTCAAGTTTATTACTAATCCCGATGGCAAATGGAGAGGCAGCATTCCGATGGAAATCACATCAACGCTTGATCCATTGCCGACACGCATCTTGACCTCACCCCTTGCTAGCGGTCGCTTGTTCCGCAGCCCCTGATTCGAGTTACAAATATTAGCAACTGAACCGGTATCAAATACCCAGGTGCTACTGCGAGCACTAGTCAAGTACACATCAATAACATGTATATCATATATACCTTTGTTTGCCTTGCCGGCCTTCTTGTCTGCCAAATACTTGGGGCAGTTGCACTTCCAGTGGCCAGTCCCCTTACAATAGTAGCACTCGGTATCAGACTTAGGTCCAACTCAGGGTTTCTTTTCGGGCATGGCAACTGGCTTGCCGCCCTTACTTCCCTTCCATTTTCCCTTCTTGTCTTTCTTGAAACGAGTGTTCTTATTGATCATCAACACTTGATGTTCCTTTTTGATCTCCACTTCTGCAGTTTTAAGCATTGACAGAAGCTCGGGGAGAGACTTCTTCATGCCTTGCATATTATAGTTCATCACGAAGCTCTTATAGCTAGGTGGCAGAGACTTCAGAACACGATGGATCCCTAAGTCAATGGGAATCGATATTCCCAAGGACACAAGCTTATCGGCGTACCCCGACATCTTGAGTACATGCTCACTAACGGAGTTGTGCTCTTCCATCATGAAGCTAAAGAACTTTTCTGAAGCATTTTAGCTCTCTACAACAGCATGTGTGTCGAAACTCATTTTCAACTCGCCCATTGTATCAAATGCATTGCCGTTTTCGAAACGCTTTCGAAGTTCCGGCTCTAGCCCATACAATATGCCGCAATGAACTAAGTTGTGGTCCTCCTAACGAGTCTGATAGACATTCTTCTCCTCTTCAGGGGCATCCTCAAAAGGTGGGGAGCCTAGCGGCGCTTCTAGCACATATTTATTTTGTGCAGCAGAGAGGAGAATCCTCAAATTCATGGCCCATTCGGTAAAGTTGCTATCGTTCGTTGCAAGTTTCTCGTTCTCCATGAACACATTGAAATTAAAAGTAGGTGGTGCCATCTACAACAGAATTTGTAAAGTTAGACTAAGTTGATAATAGATTGAGCTCAATTAATCCACATTACGAATGAACTCCCACTCAAAAACGACATCCCTCGTGTCTTTTTGGTGATTACATGAACCAATTCCACTACACCAAGTCCGATCATCACGTGAGTCGGTGTAGCTTCAAAGGCGAGCATCAAATGGGCATCATATCTACTATATGACTCATGCTTAACCTTTCGGTCCGTGTTCCGAGGCCATGTCTGTACATGCTAGGCTCGCCAAGTTAGAACCTTAGTATTCGTGTGTGTAACTGTCTTACACCCGATATATGGTCGTGGATCCAAGAACACCCGATCATCACGTGATGTCTTGGAGAGACGGAAACATAATCGGTGCATACTAAAGGAAGAACACATTATTATATTCATATTTAAATGAGGGATCATCTTATTATGCTAATAAAGCGCTAAACAAGTAATATAAGATGCTATCAAACATCACATGTTTATTAGTGAAATGATATGGTTCCCATATATGATCTCTATCATGTGCACCGTGGTATGATCATTATCATACCTTTATGTGTAAGTCCAAGTTCTATGGAACTTACACTCTATGTGTGTTATAAGAGTATCATCTCATACTTCTACTTACAACATCACCATATCATAACACTAGCCCAGCAACAATCTAAACTAGACGCCTCTAATTTATCCATTGCAAGTTTTACGTGGCTTAGGACTTTCGAAGATAGAACCGTTCTTACCTACGAACATGAACCACAACGAGGATAACCAAAATGTTGAAAACTCGTTGCAAAATAGATATTGACTATAGTAGGAGAGACAGACACCCGCTAGCCACTTATGCAAACTAGTTGCATGTCAAGCGTGGAACAGGTCTCATGTGCGAGGACATGTAAAGTTTGTCCGGGCCGCTTCATCCCACTATGCCACCAATATCCAAAATTACAACTAAGGAGCAACAACATGATCATCATCGTCCACATACTCATATGTGTACTACCCGTGTAAAGCATCTACGCATAGATCCGGCTCTGATACCACTGTAGGGTTCGCAACATAGAAAACAAAAAATTTCCTACGATGGGAACTATGTACCAAGATCTATCTACTAGATACAAACAACGGGCGGATGTAAATCCGTAGAGAACATACCCTTGAAGACCGACAAAGCTTAACGAGTTGAACTCGTGGTTGATGTAGACGATCTCTTGCCGATCTCTCAAGATCGAGAGGAAGTCCTAGCGCCGCAAAGCAGCAGCGCATCCGTGCTCGCACACACGTACAAGACATCGAGCAACCTCTGCCTCCTCGCTCCAGCAATGCAGCGGAAGCACAACCCTTTATTGCCGAATAGACACCGGGAACATGTATCTCGCTAGTCCGAGACCATGGGGGATAAATTCTAGAGGGGGAGAGAGATCTTTCACGAGGAGGTGTGTGTGAGAGAGAGGAGAGGGGGTGCCTTTTATAGGAGGAGGGGGGCACCCAAGGGGGTGGCCGCCGTCCATGGGGGCTGCCCCCTCCCCTCCTTCATTCATGTGGGTGGACACTCCACTCACAAAAACCCTTTCAATTTCCTCCACTCAAAATCCCACTCAAACTTGCTATTAAATTTCCACCAAATTTAATGCAAACTCTCATTAAATAAAAATCTTTTATTTATTAAGAATTTTGTCTATTACTTTAATGACAAACATTAACATATAACCCCTTTCTAGAATTGTATTTCACATGCAAAACCACTTTATGCAATTTCACCCGAAAACCTATTTCGGTATCTAGTGAAATAATTTCCTGCTCTTGTTATTCTTTCTGGCATGAAACATTTGCTCCAACTGGATGTCAGTGTCTCTTAAGTGTGTCACCCTACGGTTCGCGAATAATGCGGACATGATCGAGACCCTTCTCCGATCAATAATCAGTAGCAGGACCTGGAGATCCATACTGACTACCACACATTCAACGATGACTTTCAAGTGATCGTCGGAACCTTTTACGCTTGTATCTTAATCCCTTTGTTTCACGTTATATTACATGTACGAGATTCGATCATCGGTATCTCCATACCTAGTTTGATCTCGTTACTGACATGCACTCTTTTCTCGTTCCCGTGATATAACATTCTAGTGATCAAATCACTTGCTTGCAAGCTAATCAATGTGATATCACCGAGAGGGCCCAGAGTATATCTATCTATCATCGGGATGAACAAATTCCACTCTTGATCCATGATTCTCAACATAACACTTTAGTAGCTTTGAAGCCATCTTTATAATCACCCAGTTACGGTGTGACGTTTGATGTCAACAAGAAACTCTTTCGATGTTAGTGATTGGCATGATCTCATGGTCTAAAGATTAAGATCACTTCGTAAGTTGTTTATAGCAATATAAACTCAATGACTTTGATCGTAATGCTATACTTCGGATGAATGTTCATCACATCATTACACTAATGTTGTGATCTCGTTATTAACAACATACAATATCTATGATCAGGAAACTGTGATCATCTTGTTAATCAACGAACTAGTTTATGAGAGGCATAACTAGGAACTTTCTGTTTGTTTATTAAACACACATGTATTAACATTTCTGTATTAATACAATTATAGCATGCAAAATAAACATCTATCATATACTTCGAATATACATAATAAACACTTTATTATTGCCTCTCAGGGAATATTCCCTTTCAAAAAGTAACTAAACACATTGACATTTCAACACATTGATAAACTTTGAAACTTTCCATGCAAAAGTAATTGAATATTTAGTAAAAATAGAACATGTATAGAACTAAAAAATCACATACTACAAAAAAAACAGAAAGTAACACTCATCATGTCATACCTAGAGCGATAAATGCATAGTTTGCAGTAGCCATATAAGCATGTGTAAAAGGAGCAATAGCAAATCGGAAAAACAGAAGAGTGGTACACATGACCAGGACATTAAGAAACAATAAAACTCACCTAGCTACGCCAGCCCACAGCGATTTGGAGCTCTCCACCATTCAATCTCACGATTAGATGTTCCAGATCTTCTGTTCTCACCGAAAGGTCTCACGTACTAAATCCCTTTGTTAATTGGCGTCAAATAGTCGACTAAACATTTCAGGGCTGCTACTCCACGGACCTACTATGGTGACTTGTGGTTAGTTGGGCTGGTATGTGGTTGTCTATGGGCCATTTTCTGCAGTTAGTCCATCCGGTTAATCATGTTGACGTTAGAAGCGAAGCCCTCACATTAGTCCCTCAAGAAAAAGAAAAAAACACAAACTGGGAGGAGCCACTCCCGTCCCGACCTTTTCTCTCTCACGACTGGCAAACTCCTCGCCCTGTGCGCCGGTGGGATCCTGCCATCCCCAACGATCTAGCCTCTCTATTTACCTTCCTTTTGCGCGTCTCGCCTCTAGATTGTCCCTTCTTTGAAATAGGTCCGCTGACCTCTTCTGAGTTTCGTCCAAGCCTCTCGGGCTCCAGGTCGCTGGCCCATACCAAATCATCGACGCCTTCCTGCCATCCACGTCGCGGCAGCTTACTTGGCAGACAAACTCACCCTGTATATTCCCATCTTTAGATACATGGACATGTCTTTTATTTTTCAGGTTCAGACAATGCATGACTGAAGACGAGGGTTGTAGAGTTTACTCATTGATGGCTCACTGTCGAATTAGTTAAATGCTTAAGCGTGAGATGCAGGCAGCGCTGAGAGCGCTCCAGCGTGCGCGTGGTGATGTTATGTCTCTGCTTCTGGGTTTTTAGTTGACTATTGTTGTAGGTGGGCCGCTGTGTTTGGTCGGCGTGTATTTTTTACCTTTTTTGTCACGCGCTGCCTGAGAATTACTTAAATGTTGTGGTGGCCCATTCTGTACGGACCCGGTTTGTCATTGACTGTAGTTTCGATTGTTTTTTTCTCTTTGCATACGAGTCTGTCCATATGGTCAAAGCAGTGCTCATGTTCCACGATGGAACCATCGAGTAGCTTCAGGCCGCGGACCGAGTGGTCAATTTACCCCCAATTTCTTCTCATCTGATCTCTTCTGTCTCATTCCCAACGCCGCCGCCCACATCCTTCCGGACGTCCTCCTCTCCCTCTCTGGTCACCCTGCTATCCCGTGCCAGGAGGAGCAGCGCCGGGGCGTCGGCGGCGGCTCAACACCAGGCCAGTCACACAAGCTTCATGGTGACTCCAGTATGAAGGGAATCTCAAGCATGATGGGGCGGCCAGTCCGAGCATGGAGAACTCTGGCCATCCGTTGTCCAGGTGGCATGTTCCTCTCCCAGATTTCTCCTTCCTCCCGAACATATTCTCCATACTTTCTAGCGATTTTTTGCCATTGATCTTTAGATTTTCGTTCATCCTCTCAGATTCTAATTCACAAGTTTCGGTTGATTAGAGTGTGTTAGGTTTCCCGTTTCTTGTTTTTGGGCTTAGCCCTCGCATGTACTATAGCATCAGCGACGTCGGTGGATGCGGTGGCGGTTGTAGGGATGAGTCGACCGCCGCGGGAGTGGGTAAGGCGAGTGCTGACCTAGTTCCTCCTTGCTAGGTGCTCCGTCTCCACCACTCTTTGGTCCACTCCTTCGCCTTTGGTGTCTCGGAATGTTGGGTCGTCACCGTCGGTGCAAGATGAGGCTGTGTGGACATCCTCTTCGTCCAACTGCTAGGAGGCGTTGCAGGGAGGTGGTCTCGACGATGGATAGGAGAGATCTGCTCCGGCTGCGGAAGCAGCACTCTTCGTTGTCCATGGGTATGAAACCGCTCCTCTGCCAGGAATCAATCTATTTGAGATCTGCTCCGGCTGCGAAGCAGCACGCTTACTTTTCTTAATATTTAGTTAACTCTGATCCAATTATTACCCAATAGTTTGTATACATGACCATAGAATGTGAGAGCTTCAGTTGTATTCTCAGATTACTCCTCAAGGCAGGTTAATTGGTCTGCATACCATGCTAAATTGAGGTTTTGGTGATTTATAATGATTATTGTAGAACTGCTTTTGTTCAGTTCTTGCACTCTAGATGTTTGTTGATTAGTTCCGCATATTTGTTGCACTATGCATGCTCATCTTAGTCACATTTGTTGCACCGTACATGCTCACCTTAGTCTTTTTTGAACATGTTATTTTACCCATAAAGGTGATTTTCTGATTTTTATAAAGGCGACCTTTTACCGAAGATTGGCTCATCTATTTTTGGAGAAGGGCTAAATGCCTAAATCCCATAATGTGGAAAAAGATATTGTAGGCTTCTAATTCTTTTTACTCTTCTTACGATATTCTTACAGCGTGTGTGTGCCTATGTTCTTTTGCGGATGCTACTATATTCTTATGTTCTTCAGGTGTGGCTGTTCATCTGTTGTCCATCCCCAAGTTATCACCTTAAGAAGTGCCTTTTTATATCGAGAGCACTTGGGATGTCTCATCTAGCTAATGATCAATCTCATTCATCCTATTTACATGTACTCCATATTTGCAGAGAAAATCTGAAGTCCAAATATTCGTTTCTATTATTTCGCAGGTTAATTTGAGCTAGAATACGAGTGCTAATGTCATAATGCACACTTGTGCGCCTTGTGGTTCAGGGGTGGAGAGTGACAAGAAGATGCATCAGCTTTCCCTCTCCGGTTATGGTGTTGTGCTTGCTTCTGCTTCAAGGATATCTGAACTGGCGAGGTATTCTTCTTACATGTGCTATACATCTTCCTCTTCTTTTCTTTCCTTCACTTTTCTATTCATACTTATTTATCCCCACATTTTCAGAAGAAATCAGATCTCCTTGCATATTGTGTTGTCAGATCTTCAGTCCTTGGTGTGCCACCCACGATTCTCTGCTAAACATTCTCGCTTAAATGATGATTGAAGAACGTTAATGTAGCACCCCGGATAAATCCATTACTAGAAAATTGTATGTTAAATAATACTTTTGCATCATCATGACATCAGCATGCATCTAATTGACTAAAACTATTTTGTTAAAAGACCTACTTTGTTTTCTATATTAATTAATATCCGCCCCTCTTTGTTCAAACCAAAACCGTCGGTCCAGCCGGATCTTTTATTTATCTAAAACTATTTACAAAAGTTTATTTTAAAACAAAAGAAATAAAAAAACTATTTTTTTTGGGGAGGCAGTCCAGCCGGCCGGTCCAAAGGCCCAACCTGCCAGACCACCTACTACCCAAACCAAAACCTAGACTACCCTACCCCTGAAACCTAACCCTAATCCTTCCTCTCAACCCACCCTGCCGCCGCCACCCCCTAGCTCCACATGCACGCCTCCTGTGTTCAAAACACGTTGAACACCCCTGGCCCACCACTCCCTTCGATCGCCACCAACAGTGCCCCGCTCCCTCGCTCACGATCCCACGCGACCCTAGCCCACCTCACTTCACGCCACCAACCCTGCGTCGCCTCCCCTGTCCCACTCCCACCTCGCGACCGCCCGCTCCCTTGACCCGTTCCACGCACGAGAATCCCCATCGCGATCCCCCGATTCCACGCGAGCCTGACCCTGCCTCCCGCATCTCTCTCCCCCGACGCACTCCTTCCCCAATTCGCCTCCTTCCTCTCCATCGGCAATCGCCACCGCGGGCGAGCGCCTGACTCCGCGCCTCCTCGTCGCCACCTCCTCTGGTGCGAACTCCCGCACCACCTTCCCTGTGCCTCTACGCCCTTCCGCCACAGCCTCTCCGTCCGGTGCCCTGCCTCTCTGGCCGCCTGCCTCCATGGCCCTCCCAAGGGCACCTCCCCGAGCACGGCCCTCCTCTGCAAAAGCTCGAGCTCGAGCTCCCCGATGCCACATCCTCCTATGCGCGACCTCCTCTGCACGCCCGCTGCTCCGCCGGCCGGTCCCCTCCTCTTCCCTGCGAGTTCGCGCCCCGATCCCTGTCCTCATCTCCTCTGCCCTTTGGTCACCACCGCCGCCGGGATGGCCTCTGTCTTCCCAAGTTTGCTCTGCCTATTGCCATTTTGAGTGGAACATGCCATGTTGTGTAACACCCTCTGAATCGGCCCTATGCAAGTTTCAGCGCTTCCCGCCAAACCCGCATAGAAACGATTCAAAGGTGCCCACCAGGCACTTGCGTGCAGGTGGAAAACGAAGTAATAACATTACACAACAGTCCTCGATGGGACCCACAGAACAGATATATATATACAACACGACTCCATGAGTCAAGAATACAGATATACAGGACAAAGGTCCAAATCACCTTGAAAACGATAGAGCGCCCAGCTACGGACAAGATGCAAATGGGGCTAAGAGCCCTGAAGAATAACCAATGGCGTCCATAACCCTGCCCAGGCCAAGCCGGAAGGGTAACCCTGCTAACGACGTCGATCTCAAAACCTTCTTAAACAAAAGGGGTGCCGACAAAGGGCAAAGGAAAAGAGAGAGCGGTCAGTACTGAGGCCAGTACACGGCGAGGCTAGAATTCGGCGGTCCTCGCCTACATAGGTATGGTGGACTGAAGCGGCAGCGCAACATGCACTAAACAGCCTATAGAGACTCGACAAAACTAGCGGCTATCAGAGAGGGGTAAGGAAGACCTATTCGGAACCAACCTGATACTACCACCAAACATACCCATCCTGGTATTTCCCCCTCGAGACCAAACGAGGAAGTCAACCGAGGAACTCACACAGTTGGCAGTTTTACTCATTCCGTTATAGTTGCGGCAAATACTAGTCAAATATAGATAGTCATCCTGATATAATAAGCAGTGGGCACTTTTAGTTAACCATTCCGTTGTAGTTGCAACACTTACTAGTCAGATACAAATAGCATGAGATATCCCCAAACCCAGCAGTTGTTGGCACTTTTATTTAGCCATTCCGTTATAGTTGCAATACTTACTAGTCAGGTACAATGGTAGCAAGCGACAACCCAAACAAGCAATTGTTGGCAATTTTATTTAGCCATTCCATTATAGTGGAGCTGATTACTAGTCATTATAAAGTCAAATTTATAGCACTACTTTAGTTATAGTTGTCTATGATCGAGATACTGTGCTCCAAGTCGTCCATAACCGCAGACACGGCTTTCAGAAAGTTTTACCCTGCAGGGGTGCACAAATAGCAACACACACTCGATCAACCTCGGAAAAACCAAATCAAAACCCAACGAGGCTTTCACGACAAAGCAATCACCAGATTCAGAAATATTTCAGGGGGCCACCCCATTAAGCTACCCGCAACGAAGTTAGCTGACTCCGAGACGGACTCAAGGTTTGGGTGGACGGCTGTAAACGACTGGGAACCCGAAAGTGTGACTGGGCTTGTCGATACCGCGAAAACGTGTCCCGATCCTAAACAGTACAGTGTGTAGTACCTCGCACAATTTAAATAAAGCAGTAAAGCATGGCATAAGTACAGGATAGTAAATAAAACCTCAAACTAGTTTGTGGACCCAAGAAATAAGAATGAATCAAGCTCTGGCTCAGGGGGGTCCCATAATCCTCCCGGATGTGGATAGCGCGAATATTCAAGGAACAGGTATCAAGTACTCGGGGTCCTACGGGACACAAGTGGACGGTTAACAACCAAATAACATCTATTGCCCACCTGTGCCTCTGCATTTACCTACTTCAATTTTAGTTGTTAAACAGTGATTAAAGTTATGATCATCTCCAACATTAAACAAGCGGCAATACTCCAACAACTGTGGTACTTGACGACACGCAACAGCACTTGAGCAAGCGACTACGACGCGCAGGTCCAACTATCTACCAAACAACAGGTAATAGGATGTGTCCGAGGCAATATATGGCTGCAAGGGATATCACGGGTACGAAAACTAGAGCATCGCAACACAGATAGCAATAGATCAACAGGAGGGAATAAATACTATAAAAGTAAGATAGGTAGAAAGGGGAAGGTGCTCGCCTGAAAACATTGCCGAAGGTTCATCCAAGATCGGGTCGACACTCGCATCAACTCAACGGCCTTATCCGCGAAGAAGCAAAACACTAGAATAAACACCGAATGCACTATTTAATACTACGGCAAAAGATCGGGCATGATGCATGTATGATGTATGACATGGCAAAGCTGCAATGCAATTAGGTCATATTAAGCGGAACCGGGGTCCCGATAATTATTTACTAGGTTCATGTTGTTTATCTACCCCGCAAATTAAATGTTGTAATAACAGGGCAAGATAAGTTACCGGTTCGCTACACAAATTTAAATGAGGCCAATATAAGACTAGATTTGCCCGCATATGGGCCCCATATTTAATTATGAGGTGAATCGGCATAAGGCCCCCCAAACCACATGATATGCGTGCGACATGAGCAATTTAATATGCAACAAGTTTATATCATTTATAAAAATAGGGGTCTCGGGATAAGGGTCACACATCGAGGTTCGGGGATCTTGGTTCGGGGTTCGGGCTTGATCTTCGGACTCCAGAGTCGGGGTCGGGGCTTCGGCTTCGAGAACGGTCTTGCGACTCAGGGAACGGTCTCGGTCATCGAATCCGGGAAGGAGAACTTGGCGCGATGTTGGGTTCAGAATCGATCTCCAGGTTCTCGAGCTCAGGTTTCAGGGTTTGACCATCGAATTCCGTGAAGGAGGCCTTGGCGTCCGTCCAGAGTGGATATCTTGGCACAGATCTTCAGGCAGCAGCTTGGGTGTACAAACATGGCTCGCCGATCTTGGACTTAGTGTTGACATGCTTGGGGATAAGATTCACCAAACACACGGTGGTCCCAGGGTGCCCCAATACACCAACATATGAAAGGGGATCGTTCCATCCCGGCGATGACCTGCAAAGCATTGAACTAAGCATGGCAGCGCTGAGGAGTTGCGGACACGACTTGAACAAAGGAGCAAGTACCACCTCAGGGGATTGACTCACAAGGCGCCAGGAAACCCAGCGGGCGGCCTCGAGGTCGCGGGCTCCTGCAGCGGACGAACAGAGCGCTGCTGGGTCGAGGAGAAGCAGAAAGCGGCCGCGCGAGCTCAGCGAGCACGCCACTATAGAGCTTCATCCGGCCGGGAGGAGGGCGTCCGCGGCGGCGCTAGAGCAACAGGCGACAGGACGCGAGCGGGCTCGGCACGGGGCGCGCTCGGGCGGAAGGACGAGGCCGACGCGAAGGGACACGACGGCGACCAGGTTCGAGCGATGAGTAGAGGCGGATGGGCCGCGACGGCCTGGTGACGCAGACGGGCAGAGGAACAGCAAGGAGGCGCGGGGCCGGAGAAGGAGAGGCGAGCCGGCCGGAGGAGAGGGCGGCGGCGGCCGAGCTTGCGGGAGATGCGGGCCGGGGGGAGCGCTGCCGGACGGAGGCAGAGCTCGGGGCCGACGGGGTGGGGCCGGGGCGGCGGTCTGTCGGTGACGCGGGCCGACGGTGGGTCCGGCGAGGGTGCTCGGGGATGGCTCGGAGAGAGGGCGCAGCGGCGGCGGGTGACGGCCGGGCTGGAGGCGGCGCTCGGAGAGGGAGAGGAGTGCCGGCGAGGAGGAGGGTTGGTGACGACGCGGGCTGGGAGGCAGCGGCCGCAGGCGCTGCTCGCTACGGGGCGTGGGGACGGAACGGAGTAGGCGGCGGCGGGCGCCAGGAGGAGGCGGGGTCGGTCGGGGTGGATCCAGAGAAGAGAGAGAGGGGGGGAGGGAATTGAGGTGGGTCCAGGGGAGACGAGGGAGGAGCGGGGGGAGAGGAGCGGGGCAGAGGATGGGGACGGGAGTTGGTGGGCAAGGTGGGACCCACGGGATGGGGCCAGGCAGCAGCATGCGGGGGCGCGGTTAGCGAGAGGGAGTGTCGGGCAGGAAGTTGGGTGGGGCCAGGCGCCAGGGTCATTGACCGCAGGGGGTGGGTGCGTGCGGCTGGGTGGCTGCGTGCGTGCTCTGTGTGTTGTGTGTGCAGGGGGGATTGGCCAGGGTGAGGTGGCGATCCGGGGTTGGTTGAGGTGATGTGGAGGGTGTGAGGTGGCAAGCACCGATTGGTGCAGGTGAGGTGGACGGGCTGGGTAAGATAGGCTGGGTAGGTTATTTGGTAGAAGGGTTTGGGATTTAGTTTAGGTTTTATTTTAGGGCGTGGAGGTGGCCGACTGGGTCGGATCGGCCCGGTACGGCTGCCCCCTAAAATAATTAAACATTTTATTTATTTTAAACGGGGCTTTTGCAAACCGTGGTTAGTCAAAACAAAATATTCCGGAGACCCGGGTTTTAATTTGAAATCAAGACGGGGCGTTTGGAAAACAAAATCAGGCTTTTCGAAAATAGTTTCAGACAACCACATGCATGATGATGACGATGCTCAAATGCAAAGTGGCATG
The DNA here is from genome assembly GCA_916181665.1 of Avena sativa. Classification (NCBI taxonomy): domain Eukaryota; kingdom Viridiplantae; phylum Streptophyta; class Magnoliopsida; order Poales; family Poaceae; genus Avena; species Avena sativa. The sequence continues at coordinate 260,689,167 of OV702281.1, forward strand.
ATGACATGAGCATGCGATCATGATGATGCAATGCACGAAAACAACGCGATTTTCTAGTAGTGGTTTTTGCGGGGCGCCACATGTTGGTGCTGTTCACGTGACTTTTGGCTTCCCAACTTAGAGCCCATGTGCACGCGGTGTTTTCGGTGTGGTGATTTTGGAGCCACACCGACTAACTTCGCTCCGATGCTAACAAGACTGAAGATGACCCGAGGAACCGAACAATGTCAAGATCTCCGATACCAGGGCCGTGGCTGTTCGTAGTTGGTGGGACGACACTAAAGTTTCTCGATGACAAAAAAGATTGACACCAAGTGGACAAGGTCGTCTTCCCGGACGCCATGACTTCCATGGAATCCGATGGCCGAATCCTGAAGCTCCGGATCCAAAGTTCCGAAGACCAATCCCGGCGTCCGAAGACCCGAACCCCGTCGAACACCCCAAGATCTTCGACCGCCATGTGTGACCCCTATCCGAGACACTCATATTTTTATAATATGTGACTTTGTCGCTTGTTGCATATAAATTGATCATAGTGCATACATCTTCTGTGTTTTGGGGGCTTTTGCCAATTCACCTAAATTAAATATGGAGACCATATGCGGGCAAATCTAATCTTATATTGCCTCCATTTAAATTTGTATAGCGAACCGATGCCATGTTTTTGCCTTGTTAAATACAACATCTAAATTGCGGGCATCTAAACAACATGAACCATTTATTTAATTGTCGGGACCCCGGTTCCGTTTAATTTTGCCTAATTGCATCGCATCTTTGCCATGACATACATCATACATGCATCATGCCCGATCTTCTGCCGTAGTATTAAATAGTGCATCCGGTGTTTCTTCTAGTGATTTGGTTCTTCGCGGATAAGGCCGATGAGTTGATGCGAGTGTCGACCTGATTCCCGGTGAACCTTCGGCAATGTTTTTCGGGCGAGCATTCTCTCCCTTTCTACCTATTTTACCTTTCTAGTCTTTATTTCTTCCTTTTGATATATTGCTATTTGTGTTGCGATGCTCTAGTTTTTTTGTACCCGTGACATCCCTTGCAGCCTTATATTGCCTTGGACACATCCTATTACCTGTTGTTTGGTAGATAGTTGGACTTGCGCGTCGTAGTCGCTTGCTCAAGTGCTGTTGCGTGTCGTCAAGTACCACAGTTGTTGGAGTAGTGCCGCATGTTTAATGTTGGAGATGATCATGGATTTAATTACCGTTTAATAACTAAAATTGAAAGTAGGTAAATGCAGAGGCACCGGTGGGTAATAGACAATATTTGGTTTTTAACCGCTCACTGGTGTCCCGTAGGACCCCGAGTTCTTGACACCTGTTCCGAGATCGAGCGCGCTAACCACAGGTGGGGTGTGTGGGCACCCCCATCGATTAGTACCTGATTTCAAAGTACTGTACCGGGGGCCACAAAGTAGTTTGGGGCTTTATTACTATCCTGTACTTATGCCATGCTTTACTGCTTTATTTACGATTGCGCGTGGAGCGCCTGTACTGTTTTGGAACCAATGTGGAATGTTTTCGCGGTATCGACAAGCCCAGTCACACTTTCGGGTTCCCAGTCGTTTACAGCCATTGTCACAAACCTCTGGGTCCGTCTCGGAGCCGGCCGACTTCGTTGCGGGTAGCTTAGTGGGGTGGCCCCCATGTGCTTGCTTTGGGTCTGGGAAAAGTCGTGTCCGAAACCCCGTCGACATACCATTGGGTGTATGTTTTGTGATCTTGTACCTACCTGATCTGACAACAAGGGTGTAGGTGCGTGTGGAAACTTTGGTGCACCCATGCAGGGTTAAATCTTTTCGAGAAGCCGTGTCCACGGTTATGGACGACTTGGAGCACAATTCTCGACCGTAGACAACTATAACTAAAGTTTACTGTTATAATTTGACTTGTATCTGATATGACCAGTAATCAGCTTCACTACAACGGAATGGCTAAATAAAAGTACCAACAACTGCTGGGTTTGGGATATCTCATGTTAATTGTATCTGACTAGTAAGTGTTGCAACTACAACGGAATGGTTAACTAAAAGTGCCCACTGCTTATTATATCAGGATGACTATCTATACCTGACTAGTAATTGCTGCAACGATAACTGAATAAATAAAACTGTCAACTGTGTGAGTTCCTCGGATGACTTCCTTGTTTGGTCTCGAGGGGGAAATACCAGGATGGGTATGTTTGGTGGTAGTATCAGGTTGGTTCCGAATAGATCTTTCTTATCCCTCTCTGATAGCCGACAGTTTTATCGAGTCTCTATAGGTTGTTTAGTGCATGCTGCGTTGCCGCTTCAGTCCACCATACCTATGTAGGCGAGGACCACCGAATTCTAGTCTCGCCGTGTACTGGCCTCAGTACTGACCGCTCTCTTTTTCCTTTGCCCTTTGTCGGCACCCCTTTTGTTTTTAGCAGGTTTTGAGATCGACGTCGTTAGCAGGGTTACCCTTCCGGCTTGGCCTGGGCAGGGTTATGGACGCCATTGGTTATTCTTCAGGGCTCTTAGCTCAATTTGCATCTTGTCCGTACTCGGACGTCGTATCGTTTTCAAAGTGTTTTGGATCTTTGTATTGTATATCTGTATCTTTGACTCTTTGAGTCGCTGTTGTATATATCTGTTCTGTGGGTTCCATCGAGAACTATTGTGTAATGATATTACTTCGTTTTCCACCCGCACAAAAGTGCCTGGTGGGCACCTTTGGATCGTTTCTATGCGGGTTTGGCGGGGATCGCTGCAACTTGCATAGGGCCGATTCTGAGGGTGTTACAGTTAAACATGCAAATATTGCTGCTAAATTTTTTATCGCCCTGAGGATTCAACTAGAAGGTTCTTGTGGGCGGTGGTCAAATCTAGGAGTGCGAGGATCAGCAAACAAGGCAGAATGTCTATGGCCATGAGGTTTTGTTTTACAAGTGTTAAATTTTCTATACTTATCTATTCATCCGTATATTGCACCGTTTTACATTACTTACACCATCTCCTATGTTGTTCTCTTCTTTTTTTTCCCTGCTATCTTAAAATGTTTCCTTCATGGACACGGATAAATTGGTGATTTTATATCTGAACTCCTTGCATATCAAAAATATTTTCCATGGCATTATGCTTAAACTCATGTTTCCTCTTTTGTATCATTTATTTTCTTATTCATATGTAACAAATGCATGTGGTGTCTAATATTTGGACATATATTTTGCATACACTTCCTACTAACCAGTATGGAGACCTCCTGGATTTTGTTTTGCATACACTGTCTACAAGTCACAGTGGATGATCTCACTAAGGAGTGTCTTTCATTATTTATATATTCATCGGTATATTGCACTCACTTATATCATATGCACTGTCTTCCATGTAATTTTTCCGTTCTTTGTCATCGATAACTTAATAATGTTGTCTTATTTGGTAAAGATTAATAGATGCTCCTGTGTTTGAACTTCTACCTGCGTATCAATTTTTTTCTCATGCTAGCACCTTTAAATTTGTGTTTTTTACATTGTATAAGTTATTTTATCTTGCTATCACCAATGAATATTTTAAATACATGTTATTCCTGAATATACATAATCTCCTGAATTATAGTTTGCGTACGCATTCTACTAGCCAGCATGGAAATCTCCTGAACCATGTTTTTCGTCATTTTCATATTAATCAGAGTAGACAAGGTTCTTGAATATTCTATAAGCCCTGAATGTTGTTTTCTCTTTTCAGATAGTTAATATTAGAATTTGTTCTTAACCTAGGGATATACAGTGGAAGTATTCATACCGGGCAACTGTATATACTAGTTCAAGGAGTGGCTAAAAGAAGGTTCACTCTATACCCTATAAACCTTCATCGTTGTAGATGCACGCAAAAGATACAGGACATCAGTCAACAATATAGGATCAAGAGTACTCAATGCACAAAGGTGCACGAACTACACATTCAGAACATCCCACAGTTTGAATATAATGCAAAGCCTTTTAACATCTTAGATGCACCAGCAGGAGACAATACGCTTTCTTCGGCTATTCACTCTAAATTATGCTTGCGCTGGCTGTCTTTTACTGTCCTTCTGTGTCTTACACTAATGTCACCATTTTTTATGAAATGGAAGACGTTCTCGGCTTGGTGACAGGACTAACCTAAATAATTCCATCCAAGACAAGCCAAATTTTGTGGAGAAATAATCACATTAAAGATGGAGAGTACAATTTATAATTCATTTATTAGTAGCTTCACCATTTCTAATATTGCAAGTGTGCGTTAATATTGCACGTATGGTATCTGCAAGATTTTTCTTCAAGTGGCAACCTTGATATTGTTACTTTATAGGGAGAGCATGCAGAAAACTTTGACACCGGTTCCCTCCATAAAAATTCCTCTAAAGATATTGTTGTGATGTTATTTATGTGCATGGATGTTGCTCACTACTCAGGTGTAATATTATGTTCATACAATAACACACCATTCACGAAATTACTAATTGCATCCATTGATACGATGTTGACTACCTTGCAGGGATGTTGTGCTGCCAGAGCACATATCTGGCACGCTGGGAATCATCCATATGAAACAGATTGGCAGGGATCAGAAAGCATAAGGGATGAACCAATAGAAACAACGTTCTCCTGGTGCCAAAGACTGTCGCCAGACCAGTTCTTGCACTCGCGGTGCCAAAGAAGGAACTCATTGGCATCCCTCTCTTCCTCAACGGATACTATTGACAAGAACACAACCTGCTTCGGTATTCTGCTACCTCTACATATCAGTAACAACATTAGAACCACTAGATGACCTGCATCTCTGTAATGTGACTTTGGCTCATATGTAATCTAGGAGTATCTAGGAACTAGCTACCGGTGCCACCTAAATTATCCCAGTAAGAACATGTGCAATTGTCATCTGGCTGGGTCTAGTATAAGTGTTGTTATCCATTAAGTACCAGCACTTATATTATGTACCTCATCTCACTTCTAAAAAATAGAGACAAGATGATATTCAAACTGCTACAATCCAGCAGAGATCATACTGTTACAATCCAACACCCTCTGAATTATCAGACATGTGTATAAATTTGATTATGTTGTTCATACTTGCTGAAGAGGTAGAGCCTAATTTGATTATGTTGATCATACTTGCTGAAGAGGTAGAGCCACGGGAGGCGTGCGCTGCACCTTATATTTTTCGAAAAAGGATTTGGCTTGCCAAGTAAGAGAGCTTCAGAAAAGATTTCTCAGTAAGTGGGAGAGCTTCAAAAAGAAGAAACACATGGAAATAGAAAATATGTATTAGAGTTTGAACAATGTATGGTTGAGAATCAGTATGTGGAACTTGAGAAAGACATAAGGAGCTGGAGCTAGATTTCCTGTTGAAGATAAAGTGCAATGCTAACCATACATGATCTATGTTTGATCAAAGCTTCAGTTTGCAATATGGTAAGCAAGTAAACAAGTTTCTCTGACTATATTTACTAGAAAAAATATCAATATCATTTTGAATATCTTCCCTCTATGTTTTTTGTATTCATATTGCTACTTATTAATTTGCATGATACATGATCAACATGATCTATTTATTGATGTAATCTCTACTTCATCTTTTTCTTTGAACCTCTATAAATTTTTGACATATTTGTAGAGAACTATATGCAACAGTGTGATATTTTAATTCATGGGTTTCCGATTAGATTATTGGGATGCGTTTTACGATTTACATTAAGGGTTTGCATGTATAAGAAAATCTATAGTTATACCATCTGGTTGTGAGTGAATAGACTACTACTTTTCATAGTTGTTGCAGACTTAAATCTGGTGTACCTGGATGATTCATAATCAGCAAATAACAGAAAGCTACTGATAATTTAGGATAATGACTGCGCCACCTATGTTCATGTTGCCCTGATTATGTTCTTATGCTAGACAACATCGGTGTAGCATTTACACGAATATTGTGGTTCAGCTTATGTTTCAATGGATGCATGTTCTTACCTTTAGTCTATGGTAGTTACATATATATATATATCTTATAAGATGTTTGTTAGCTTCAAATAAAGTCAATGTATCAACTTTGTTAGCTATGTTTGTTCTACTAGGGACTGCCACAATCACTATCAACAAGAGTCAATGACATACCTTGTGTTGGGGATATGCTATATGGGTATCCTCATAGCATGTCACCTATCCGGATAACCTGGGTGGCCCACAGTTGGTAGCATGGACTATGGCCTGCTGGGCGGCCCAGTTAGATGGATCCAGAAGGGAGGACCATGCCGGATAAAGGAAGGCTACGGTGGAGTCACCAGCGTACCTGGAGCCTTGGAGTGCAAGATACACAAGACTAGTAATAGATGGTGTAGGACTCTGTGACCTGTCCGGCTAGGACTTTTCCTTGTAACCCTAGGACCTGCAACTATATAAGTCAGGCCTATGGGGGCCTTTAGGGCATCGATTAATACAACCTCGCACAGCGAACCTATCTCTATAACTCGGCGTATTTCCCTTATAGTGATTTATAGCAGGAGTAGGATTCCTCCACCGTCGTGGGATCTGAACCTGGGTAAGCTGTGTTACCTCGTACCCGTCAACCGTCCGCCTTCCCCCACGTCTCTAAACACACACTGTGAGGACCCCTCCATGGCGTACTCGTCGGCAATACCACGACAGTTGGTGCCCACTGTGGGGCAAGAGGCGCTTCAGGCTCTTCAGCGGGCGAGGACCAAGATCTTCACGGGAATCGGCAAAACCGTGGCCATCGGTCGTGTTCTCTTCTCCGGCAACGTTCCGATCGTCCCCCTGACGAGTTCTGGATCCCGACAAAGACGAACCCTATGCGGTGTTCGATCGTTCCTATCGGAGACATCCACCTCTTCATCGGCGAAACCGACTTGGGCACTAGTTCCCTGGGAGTCGGAGGAGCATCAAGGCCCACACGGACCGCCTACGGGCAGGATACGTTCACGGAAGGATCGATGTCGGATCTCTCTTCGGAGTTTGCCGGCAAAGGTCTGAAAAATTCAAGGCCCACCCAAACCGCCCCTGTGCAGGATATAAAGGTGGAAGATCACTGCAAATCCGCCGGCTTCGCCCGTGCGTTTGGACAGCAGAGAACCAAGTTCGTCAGAGTGGTTACCATCTTCGATCTAGCACGCTCCGTTCAGAGAGAAGGAGAAAACCCCCATGATTAACTGGCCAGGTGGCTCCGTATACGAGCCGATCTGACCCACTACCCCGATGATAACGCTTTGTATCACTTCGTGGAAGGACTGGACCGTGGCATGCTTCTCCGACATTCTTTAAGACGGTAGCAGGCAACAGGATGCCTTAACCTTGAACAGATGGTGAGCACCGTCAACAACTACGCGGAAGCTGACGCGGAAGCCTAGAAAGCACTCGCACTCGTCGACGGAGAACCTCCGATTCAGCCCCCGCCACCACCGCCTCCGGCCGCCATCGTCACAGCAGCACCACCACCTCCAGTCATTGTCGCTGCCGTTGCACCTCCACCGCCCGTCATCGAGGAAATCCTGGCACCCTCCAACTCTGTCATTGATGCGCTTTATGCTGATTTCAGTGCAGATTCAGAGGAGATAGATTTCAGTCCAGAAGAGCTAGACTCCGCTATGTAGGAGATGGAGGAGGAGTACTCACGCGACGAGCAAGCCAACAACGCCGTCACGTCTTGAGGGGTGTTCGTCACCATTGGGACGGCGATGGATGAAGATCAACCCGGACGAGCTCCGCCTGCAGCGCTGGAAAAGGGGAAGGGGCCACTTATTGCTGCTGACGATGATCGCGCAAAAGTCATGCCTCCTCCGCCTAACCCAGCGCAGCAGCCGCAGGAAGTCGGCACCGGCCCGAGCAACAACAACACCGCAAACTTGCCGCCTCCTGCATCCATGTCTGCAGCAGCCCAAGTTACTCCAGCTGATAGAGTGATGTACGACAATATCCTCGTCGAGCCACTGACCGTTGCTCATATCCGGAACGTGACCCAGCTTGACGAGAAGCACCAGCAGCTGCTGGAGGAAGCGCATGCCATCGCGGAGCAAGGCGCTAAGCTAGATCGAGATCTGGTCAACGCGCAGAAGTCTATAGAGAAAGCTAGAGCAATGGAGGCCGAGTACAAGACTTTACTGCAGCAGCAGAAGGCTAAGAAAGCTCCGGATCGCGTCATCAACGATCCTGGTGTATGGCGCAACCTAGGATGGGCTCCCTCGAAGCCGGTGCAGGCCAAGCCATACATTGACAGTGAAGGCAGGCAGGTGATGCCCACCCCACTCCTTAACCTCGCCATCGCCAAGACCCTTCTAGAGCAGGATAGATCGCCCGAGGCAGTGGAACAGGTCTATGACCTAGTGGCCAAGGCGGTGAAGCAGCAGGAGAAGGCCACCTCTTAGAGGCTAGAGTCCGACCCAGTGCTTTGCCAGTCTAGCCAGTATAAGCCGCCAAGGGACAGATCTCCTCTTGATGTTGGGTCCCAGACGGGTTCATCAGAACGAAGACGGAGAGATGCGCGCAACAGGAAGGATGCCATCCCCATATCCTCCAACCACAGAGAAAAGGCCTGACCTCGTCGCCCGTCGCCACCGCCCCGATCTCCCCGACATCGCGAAGATTACAAGGCTCACCATCGTACGGATATGCCCCCACCAAAGCAGTGCGACATCGTCATCCGCGACAACGCGGAGCAGACCCGTCATGACGGAGAGCGCAACCAAGGGCACAGGAGCAGGTCACACCACGACCCTCCACGTCCGACTAGCAATCGTGATAGGCGTGAGGCATCGCAGGAGGGTAACAGCCCAAATGTTTCCGGATTGACAAGACCATCAAACCCTATGACGGCACCGCCAAACCAGCCACATGGTTGCAGGACTATGGCAACGCGGTGGATATTGCCGGAGGCAACCCCAACTTTGCCGTCATGTACCTCCCATTAATGTTGGCAGGCACGGCCCATCAATGGATCGACGACTTGCCGGAGAAATCTATCTACAACTGGTTGGACATGCAAGAAGCGTTTACCAAGAACTTTGAGGGTACATACAAGCGTCCCTGCACTATGGGCGATCTACAGCGGTGCATGCAAGAGAAAGATGAGACATCTCGCGCCTACCTCTCCCGCTGGCTGGACATGAAGAATTCCTACGCAGGAGTGCACGCTCAGACCGCCATGGCCGCCTTCATCGACGGGTTGGAAAGGGGCACGTTGCTCCGACATAAGATGAAGCGCTTGTAGGACAATCACCAGCTTGAATTGAATCAAATGATCCAGTTGGCTAGTGAGTTCATAGCTGCCGACGACGATGCTCGCGGCTCCTTGCCGGCAATAGCCGTTCCAACTCAAGCTCGGAGGAACAACACTACAAAGTGGAAAACCGCTCCAGAAGAAAAGCAATCTACCGACATGGTCGCTATGACTTTTGCAGGACGAGGAGAAGGTGGACAATGTGGCCAAGGAAGGGGAGCTGGTCGTGGGCAGCAACGAGGAAATGAAACCACCTCGGCGCCGATCCGCGTTCCCCAAACCTACGAGGAGTACCGCAATATGCCGTGCCTCGTACACCTCGATGTCAACGGCAAGGCCACCCATACCAATCGACACTGCAAGTTCGTCAACGACCTCAAGGAAGACCCGGAGTCCGGCTACAAGCAAAGTCGGAAGAATAGACCGCGAGGCAAGGGCAAGGGGAAGAAGAAGGAGGAGGAGTCCAAGGAATCAAGTGACATGGACGAGGACGTTGACCCCAAGCACGCCGACAAGGGCGACGACAAGGGCAAGAACCCCTTCGCAAAGAAGGCACCAGTCTACCACACTTTCCTTGGCACCCCCACCGTCCGACAACAGAAGACCTCTCTGAGGATCCTGATGGCCACTCTCCCCCTAGTTCCCCAGTACTTGCGCTGGTCGGAGGTTCCAATAACTTGGGACAGGACGGACCACCTAGACCTTATACCTATGGAGAACCAGTACGCCATGGTCATTAACCCCTTGATTGATGGCGTGGAGTTCACCAAGTGTATGGTGGATAGTGGAAGCAGCATCAACATCATGTACCTGGATACACTGCAGAAGATGAACTTGACGGAGGCAAACCTAAGGCAGACCAACACCATGTTCCACGACGTAGTTCCTGGTCGGGAGGCTCGGTCCCTTGGGTTCATTACACTTCAGGTTGCCTTTGGCGATGTTAACAATTACCGCCAAGAGCGCATGACCTTCGAGGTGGTCCCCTTCAAGAGCGTGTACCACGTCATATTCGGCCGCGACATATTCCACACGTTCATGGCCAAGCCATGCTTCGTCTACAACAAACTCAAGATACCCGGACCAAACGGTGTCATCACCGTATCTGGAAGCTTTACCAAGGCAAGGGACTACGAGATCAATGAAACAGCCGTTGTAGAAGCTGTCCTCTACAGCAAAGAATTCAAAGAGATCCAGAGCAAGGTCGACGACTCAGAGATGCCCGCGTCGAAGAAGCAGATCTCCGACTCTGCTCCTGTGTTCAAGGCCGCCATCGAGACCAAGCCGGTGGAACTTGTGGTAGGCGATGCCTCCAAGGTCACCGCCATTGGGACGAACCTGGATCCCAAATAGGAAAGCGCGCTCGTCGAGTTCCTCCGTGAGAATAGGGACATCTTTGCCTGGCAACCTGCCGACATGAAAGGTGTACCTAGGGAACTTTCCAAGCACAGCTTAAACATTGATCAAAAATGCAAACCAGTGAAACAACCTCTACGACGCTTCGGAGACGAGAAGAGACGTGCCATTGGCAAAGAGATAGCTAGATTACTTAAGTCTAGATTTATCCGAGAAGTCCTTATCCTGTACTTGTCCCCAAAAAGGGAACCAATGAATTAAGAATGTGCGTTGATTACACCGGCTTGAACAAAGCATGTCCCAAAGATCCGTTTGCTTTGCCTCGCATTGACCAAGTCATTGAATCGACGGCTGGCTCGGAGCTTTTGTGTTTTCTCGATGCATACTCAGGATACCACCAGATCAAGATGAGGAAGTCGGACCAGTTGGCCACTTTGTTCACTACCCCGTACGACACATTTTGCTATGTTACGATGCCCTTTGGGATGAAAAACGCAGGTGCTACGTACCAGCGGACAATGCAACATTGCCTCCACGAACAAATTGGTCGGAACGTTCACGCCTATGTGGATGATATCGCGGTGATGTCTAAAAAGTCAAACGACTTAATCTCCGACTTAAAAGAAACCTTTGATAATCTCCGGAAATAAAACATGATGCTTAACCCTAAGAAGTGCGTATTCGGGGTTCCAGCCGGAAAATTGTTGGGTTTCATCGTTTCCCAACGCGAAATCGAGGTCAACCTAGAGAAAATCAAGGCCATCTTAAACATAAACCGTCCGACATGCCTAAAGGACATTCAACGACTAACAGGTTGTGTTGCAGCAGTTAGTCGGTTCGTCAGACGACCTAGAGAGAAGGCTCTGCCGCTGTACAAGTTGCTGAAGAAGGCGGACAAATTCACATGGATAGACGAAGCAGATGCATCATTGAAGAAGCTCAAGGAGATTCTTTCCTCAGCGCCCATCCTTGCAGCGCCCGAGCCTGGAGAGCCTCTGTTAATTTACATGGCGGCAACCAACCGGGTAATCAGCATCGTAGTCGTGGTAGAGCGGAAGGAACCACGCTATGAGCACGGAGTTCAACGACCAGTTTACTATGTGAGCAAGGTCTTGACGGAGTCCAAGCAGCGTTACCCGCACTACCAGAAGATAGCTTATGGAGTATTCCTTGCTTCTTGGAAGTTGAGGCATTACTTTCAGGAGCACCCAATCACAGTGGTGAGCAAGACTCCACTGTCCGACATTATCAACAACAGCGATGCTACGGGAAGGGTCGCAAAGTGGGGCATTGAACTTGCCGCCTTCGAGATCAACTACAAGAGACGCGACGCTATCAAAGTCACAAGCCTTGGCGGATTTTGTTGCAGATTGGACGGAGATGCCAGATGCTACTCTGTTGTCAGAACCAGAGTACTGGGTGATGCACTTTGACAGATCAAAGTTGCTCAACGGCTCGGGGGCTGGTGTATTGCTACAGTCACCAACAGGAGACAAGTTACATTACGTTCTGCAGATCCACTTCGAGGCTACAAACAACATGGCGGAGTATGAAGCACTCATTCACGGACTTCGTGTAGCCAAGGATATTGGCATCAAGCGCATAGTTTGCTGTGGAGATTCCGACTTGGTTGCCCAGCAGGTGGCTGGCACCTGGAATGCGCGGAACCCTATGATGGCGGCATATCGAGACGAAGTGGACGAGATAGCCAAGAGCTTCTTAGGCTACGAAGTCAAGTATGTACCTAGGGAGCAAAACGAGGCGACTGATCTGCTTTCTAAGCTTGGATCAGGGCGCAAGCAAATTCCGCCAGAAGTTTTCCTAGAGCACCTGCGCACACCATCTGTGAAGGGAGCCGACATCGACAACCCAGATAGAGCTGACTCTTTCGTCAACATGGAGACTAAGGTCCCTCCGGCGTGGCCAAAACCGTTCATGGAATATCTCGAACACGGAACTTTGCCCGACGATGAAGTCGAAAGACGACAAATAGTACGACGAGCAAAGGGTTATACCATAATCAATGGGAAACTCTACAAAAGGAGCACTACTGGTGTATACCTAAAGTGTGTTTCCCAGCTAGAAGGTATGGAAATCCTACTCGAAATCCATCTTGGAGATTGCGGGCATCACGCCGCTCCTCGATCGTTGGTCGCGAAAGCCTTCTGGCAAGGATTCTATTGGCTGACAGCGAAGGCGGACGCCGACAAGCTGGTTGAGACGTGCATGTGATGCCAGTATTATGCCCGACAACCACATGTTCCTGCCGAAGAACTGCGAACAATACCAATAACTTGGCCATTTGCAGTCTAGCGGCTAGACATGGTGGGACCGTTACAGGCGGCACCTTGTGGGTTTACGCATCTGCTTGTAGCAGTTGATAAATTCACTAAATGGATAGAAGCTAAACCCATTAGAAAGCTTGATGGGGCAACTGCCCTCAGGTTTGTCCGGGATCTAGTGGTGAGATTTGGTTTCCCACACAGCATTATCACCGACAACGGCAGCAATTTGTCACTCGGAGAAGTGGATGCTTATTGTTGGGAGAAAGGCATCTGACTTGACCTTGCATCTGTGGCACACCCACAATCCAATGGTCAGGTTGAGCGAGCCAATGGATTAATTCTACAGGGAATCAAGCCACGTCTTGAGGCACCGCTACATAGAGCAGCTGGATCCTGGGCGGAAGAATTGCCATCTGTGCTATGGAGTTTCCGAACTACACATAACAGATCCACCGACTACACCCCTTACTTCATGGTATATGGAGCAGAAGCCATCCTGCCTTCCGACATCCTTCACGATTCACCAAGAGTTGCCGCCTACAACGAAGATGACGCTGAAGAATTCAGACGCCTAGATGTGGACCTTCTCGAGGAGGAGCACGTTTTGGTATGCCAAAGATCCGCCATCTACCAGCAGAAGCTACGCAGCTACCATAGTCGCCGTGTTCGGCATCGCTCGTTTAAAGAGGGGGATTTGGTGCTCTGACTTAAGAAGAAGAAGTCACACAAATTATCCCCGCCATGGGAAGGACCGTTCATCATAAGCAAGGCGCTACTCAATGGGTCTTACTACCTCGTTGACAATCGTGAACTAAAGGATAGACCCAACGAGGATCATAAGCATAAGCGATGTGACCCGGATGATGACTACCCGGAGCTTGATCGGCCATGGAACATAGCACATCTACGTCCTTTTTACACTTAGCATTTTTTATCTAATTGTGTACCTCTTATATGATCAATGAAATAAATCTCTCTGGTTCACTCATATTTCTGAGTCTTTTACCTCCTTTAGTGTTCATTTCTGGATCATGTAAAACCTTTATGCACAAGTCTTGCGATTGCACTTGTGAAAATTCCGACTACGGGCGTTAGCTTAAGTTTTCTGGTCTACACATTCTTTGTCGTTTTTATGTGGATTCTGGAGTAGTGACTTTTGGCACTTATTGTCGGCGATTTTGTGCTCAGGTTATTGACGGTGCCATTGGGCATCATCACCTAAGTGCATGGTTCCGACAACGAGTCTTCCGACAAATGAAAAGTCAAGCATAAGAACCAAAGTAATGGATAAGCCAGCACTTGCTTAAAAACTATGTACATGCTGGAAACTAGTTCTTAAGCAGCAGGAAGTAACAACCATTGTTTTCCGCCTTAAGTTACATACACAAAGTTTTTTCCGCATATACACCAAAGGTGAAAAAAATATTACAAAGTGTTCTTCACTCCTTTGGCACAGGTGACTTGGAAGCAGCATCATCACCAGCCGGAGAGCCACCCTCGAAGTCGGCGCTGTGGTGGGACTCAGAGGAATCTTGGTTGCCGCTATCGATAATGTTCATGGGCACGAAGACGTCGATGTCCACCAACTTGGCCACTCTGGTGTCATAACCCGCGAGTGACGACAAGATGGCTTCATGGTTAATTTCTTTGCCATCATCGTCGACGTCGGGGATGCCAGAGGTCACCGTGTTGATGTCGGCATCTTCATAGTGTGCCTTCACCATTGACAGCACCAGCCCGTGCACATGAAGCTTTCCAGCTTGTGATATGCTCGGGGGATCGGCGCAGGATCTCCGAGTACTTTGCCACAGAGTCTGATGCTTTAATGTTGATCTGGAGGGGCTTGGCGATTTCCTTGGCTTGCGTGATGGCGGTGTTGATGAAGTTGCCGGCAAGAACCATGCATTCCTTGGCCGTAGGAGGCGATCGGGCTAAACCCATAGGAAATGCAAATTCCGACAAGGAGCGCATGAAATCAATAATTCAAAGTACCCAGACTACAGAAATCCAAGACGGAGAAAACTTACTGAAAATGCTGGCCTCAGCTTGCTAGAGGGTGTCCGCCAAGGATTCCTTCTCTTGTTGGAGGAGCTTATACGCCTTGCTATGGCGTTGATTTTGCTCATCGGAAGCTTGCTTCTGATCTTTTAAGATCGCAATCTCCTCCTTCAAGCGATTGATTTCCTCGGTGGCGGAGTCCTGCAGGGCCTTCATCGACTCCTGATGCATTTTCAGCATGTCCTTCCTCTCCTGCTTAAGAATTTTTTCTCTCTATCTAGCTCTTTAATGTGCTTGGATTGCTCGACAATATTCTTGGCCTTGGCAATGGTTTCTACAAGTCGGAGAAAGAAAAGTACACAGTGAGTACTAGAAGAATATGGGCACAATACCAAGTCAGAATGCGAAAAAAGAAAACAGACGCTTGCTCTTGGTGATCTGTTCCGTCAAGGAGGCAGTTTTACCCTTTTCAGCTTCCAGGTCTAAGCGCATCTTCAGGTACTTGTCATTGGCCATACCCTCTGAGCACTCTCATTCTATGAAAAAATGACAAAGTTAAACGTTGTTTAGTCTGCTTGGAGCATCTAGTGGGGAATTTTCCATCTAGATGCTCGGGGGCTACAGCGAGAGTTTTTTAATTAACAATATGCTTAGCTTTCTTTAAGCATCTAGTCGGAACTAATTCAGTTACAACTAGAAGCTTGGGGGCTATAGTGTAAAGTTTTTTAACTCGGACATATGCTTAGCTTTCTTTAAGCATCTAGTCGGAACTAATTCAGTTGCAACTAGAAGCTTGGGGGCTACAGTACTGAAATTTATAAACACTGCGTATGCTACTCTTAAAGCGTCTAGTTGGAACATTTCATTCCATCTACATGCTTTGGGGCTACAGTGAGAGTTTTTCTAACTTAGTCACTCTTAGAGCATATAGATGCAAAAACCTATGGTTTTTCAGTCTACATCCTCGGGGGCTACAGTAGGATACTCATATGAAATGCAAAAGGCAAAGAAAACTTACAAGTGCGATGATCTTGAGGTTCGTAGCACTCTCGGCCAGCAGCTTGGCAAAGGATTCGCTATTTCCTTACAAGATTTCTGCTTGCGGGCGGAGCTCCTCTAGACCGCACGTCGGAGATGTCGGCGCCGCACCAGGAACCAAAGCAGTGCTACCCGGAGTGAGTACCGGATAGATTATCTTTGGATAGGCTATGGTTTTCTTGGGTGCGGGGGCGCCGCCAACGGCAGATGTACCTGCTCCCACCACCGCCTTGCCGCCACCGATGGCATCCTTAGCCGGAGCTTCAGCCATTTGTTGGGCGGTACTCTCCTGCGTTGCCTGCTCGCCGACAACAACAAGCTCGGTAGAGGCGCCAGAATGCACTTCCATGGCGGAAGGGCCTGATGCCTCCTTAACTTGTGAGCTTGTCGGGGAAGATGAGGGCTTGACGGCAGGAGTGGCAGGGGCGATGGCGGGGGAGGCGTCGTGATGCAGCATATCCTTAATATTTCGAGAAGCCCCCGATGTTTTGGAGGTCTTCTTGAGGCTGGTTGTGGATTTCTTCCTGAAATGTGCAAAATGCATAAGTACACGAGCAAGACAGATAAATAGAATATGTCGGAGAACGAGAAGCTTACACAAGTGGGGGTGCTTTGGCAAAGGGGATCCCAGTAACTTTTCTCTTTTCCGCCTCCAGGGCGGCGGTAGTGTTCTTGGAGGCTCCACCCTCCGTCTTTTTCTTCTTGCCTCCATCGGCATCGTTAGAGGTGGAGCTCTTTCGCTTCCGTGCCAACGGGGCCTCGTCGTCGGACACGACCGTGACTTCCTTCATCTTTGGATCGTAGATTTGAGCAGCCAGGTTGCCCTCCTCTAGATCGCTAAGCTGTTAAGTGAGAAGTCAACGTGTTAGATAAGATGACATTTGCAAGACGGAAGAACTGGAGTATATGTCGTACACGGAAAATAAATACCTACCTTTGGGAACTTGCCGTCTACGAACATGTAGTAGGTGATGGTGAAGCCGCGCTTCTTATACTTCACCTTGACGATGTCCTTAAGGCGGAGCTTGACATAGTCGCTCGAGAAGTTGTCCACGGAGATGCGGAGACTATCCCTTCTGTCGCTGGTATACTCGTGCATGAGCTTCGCACGGTGCTGCAGAGGTTGGATTCGCCTGATGAACCAGCACATGGCCAGGTCCAAGCCGGTCAAACCCGTCTCTACGAACCATTCGATCCGCCTTATGGCACGAGAAGCGTCGAGGTCGGAGGGAAGGGAGACCCGGGATCTCCATGACGAGGCTTCAGCGGCGGCTCCGTCAACGAAGTCCGGGTGCGTAACTTGTCGGCCAGCCAGAGGGATGTCGGGGAACCGCCGGCCAGGTCGAATCTTGAAACTTATGGTGTCGTAGTTCCTAAGCTCTTCCTTGCTATGTCCGGCTTCACGTTTGACGGTGAAGAAGTACACAAAAAGGTCTAACCTAGTCCTTATCCCTAAGTATCCCTCGCAGAGCGCCGCGTAGTTGCTAAGCACTAAGATACTATTGGGGGAAAGGTTCTGGGGCTGGACCCTATAATGGTTCAAGACGGAGAGGAAGAAGTTGGAGATGGGCAGGGAGACGCCGCGTACCAGTTGAGCTTTGAGGTACACCTTTTCTCCGGCTTGGGGAGAAGGTGTCACCTCGCTGGCCGGCGCCGCCCCCCAGGCGAGCCCCTCCGTCGCAGGGAGGTAGCCTTCGGCGATCATCTCTTGGATATCACGGTCTGTGATATGCGAGCCACGCCAGTCACCCTTGTGCGAGTCTGGTTCCTCCTCCAACGGCTCTAGCGCCGCCAGATTAAGGTCGCCGCCGGCGGACTCGATAACCGCCGAGGTGGGGATGACTAGGCCCTCTGGAGGCACGACGATGGAGCTCGCCGGCTTCGCCGCGGCTTCGCCGCGGCTTCGCTCGACGCCGCCATTGATGGAGAAGTGCTGTTGCTGGCCATGGAGTGAGGGTGGGTGCGATTGGTGCAGATTGGAGCTAGGGTTTTTTCGAGAGTTCTCGCGGAGAGCTCGAGGAGGCACATGGCTGGAGGAAGAATATGATGCGAGGAGAATGAGGTAAAAAGTGGAAATTTCCCCACGGTTACTATTTATCATCTCCAAGCGTCAAGATTCGTGCAGCTTGATCGGACGGTTGCCGCGTAGACGACGTGTTCGCGAACGTGCGCGGAAATTTCGCCACGTCTCGAACCGTCGCCGCCAACGGTTCATATCGCTCGCGCGGGAAAATCGGACATGATTGCGTTCTCTGCATGTGTGAGTTATGAGGCGTCGCTGACCTAGGCCTACGTCGTCCTAGCTGACATGGGTAAATGAGCCGTCACATCGAAGATTCTGACATGGACGGATCCAATCCGACTATAGAAAAGTACGATGGAAGATTCAGCATTTCTCCGGCTTACAAGTTGAAGACGGAGAAAGCTTTGCAGGGTTCTTTGGGAGGACTACAAAATATTGCTTGACGATTTGCCGACATCCAACTAGACGGAACATTCATCTGAAGAGGAAAGACGACGCAAGATCTCGGAGTTCTCCGGGGGCTACTGTTGGGGATATGCTATATGGGTATCCTCATAGCATGTCACCTATCCGAATAACCCGGGTGGCCCACAGTTAGTAGCATGGCCTATGGCCTGCTAGGCAGCCCAGTTAGATGGATCTAGAAGGGAGGCCCATGCCGGATAAAGGAAGGCTACGGTGGAGGCACCAGCGTACCCGTAGCCTTGGAGTGCAAGATACATAAGACTAGTAATAGACGGTGTAGGACTCTGTGACCTGTCCGGCTAGGACTTTTCCCTGTAACCCTAGGACCTGGCGACTATATAAGTTGGTCCTATGGGAGAATTTAGGGAATCGATTCATACAACCTCGCACAGCGAACCTATCTCTGTAACTCGGTGTATTGCCCTTATAGTGATTTATAGCAGGAGTAGGATTCCGCCACCGTCGTGGGATCTGAACCTGGGTAAGCTGTGTTACCTCGTACCCGTCAACCGTCCGCCTTCCCCCACGTCTCTAAACATGCACTGTGAGGACCCCTCCATGGCGTACTCGTCGGCAATACCACGACAGTTGGCGCCCACCGTGGGGCAAGAGGCGCTTTAGGCTCTTTAGCGGGCGAGGACCAAGATCTTCGCGGGAATTGGCGAAACCGTGGCCATCGGTCGTGTTATCTTCTCTGGAAACGTTCCGATCGTCCCCCCTGACGAGTTCTGGATCCCGGCAAAGACGAACCCTACGCAGTGTTCGATCGTTCCTATCGGAGACATCCACCTCTTCATCGGCGAAACCGACTCGGGCACTAGTTCCCTGGGAGTCGGAGGAGCATCAAGGCCCGCACGGACCGCCTACGGTCAGGATACGTCCACGGAAGGATCGATGTCGGATCTCTCTTTGGAGTTTGCCGGCAAAGGTCGGAAAAATTCAAGGCCCACCCAATCCGCCCCTGTGCAGGATATAAAGGTGGAAGATCACTGCAAATCCGCCAGCTTCGCCCGTGCGTCTGGACAACAGAGATCCAAGTTCGTAGGAGTGGTTACCATCTTCGATCTAGCGTGCTGCGTTCAGAGAGAAGGCGAAAACCCCCGAGATTACCTGGCCAGGTGGCTCCGTATACGAGCCGATCTGGCCCACTACCCCGATGATAACGCTTTGTATCAATTCGGGGAAGGACTGGACCGTGGCACGCTTCTCCGACATTCTTTAAGATGGCAGCAGGCAACAGGACGCCTTACCCTCGAACAGATGGTGAGCACCGTCAACAACTACGCGGAAGCTGGCGCGAAAGCCCAGAAAGCACTCGCACTCGTCGACGGAGAACCTCCGATTCAGCCCCAGCCACCACCGCCTCCAGCCGCCATCGTCGCAGCAGCACCACCACCTCCAGTCATCGTTGCTGCCGTTGCACCTCCACTGCCCATCATCGAGGAAATCCTGGCACCCTCCGACTCTGCCATTGATGCGCTTTATGCTGATTTCAGTGCAGATTCAGAGGAGATAGATTTCAGTCCAGAAGAGCTAGACTCCGCTATGCAGGAGATGGAGGAGGAGTACTCACGCGACGAGCAAGCCAACAACGCCGTCACGTCTCGAGGGGTGTCCGTCACCATTGGGACGGCAATGGATGAAGATCAACCCGGACAAGCTCCGCCTACAGGGCTGGAAAAGGGGAAGGGGCCACTTATTGCTGCTGACGATGATTGCGCAAAAGTCATGCCTCCTCCGCCTAACCCAGCGCAGCAGCCGCAGGAACTTGGCACCGGCCCGAACAACAACATCACCGCAAACTTGCCACCTCCAGCATCCACGTCTGCAGCAGCCCAAGTTACTCCAGCTGATAGAGTGATGTACGACAATCTCCTCGTCGAGCCCCTGACCGTTGCTCATATCCGGAACGTGACCCAGCTTGACGAGAAGCGCCAGCAGCTGCTGGAGGAAGCGCATGCCATCGCGGAGCAAGGAGCTAAGCTAGATCGAGATCTGGTCAACGCGCAGAAGTCTATAGAGAAAGCTAGAGCAATGGAGGCCGAGTACAAGACTTTACTGCAGCAGTAGAAGGCTAAGAAAGCTCCGGCTCGCGTCATCAACGATCCTGGTGTACGGCGCAACCTAGGATGGGCTTCCTCGAAGCCAGCGCAGGCCAAGCCATACATTGACAGTGAAGGCAGGCAGGTGATGCCCACCCCACTCCTTAACCTCGACATCGCCAAGACCCTTCTGGAGCAGGATAGATCACCCGAGGCAGTGGAACAGGTCTATGACCTAGTGGCCAAGGCGGTGAAGCAGCAGGAAAAGGCCACCTCTCAGAGGCTAGAGTTCGACCCAACGCTTTGCCAGTCTAGCCAGTATAAGCCGCCAAGGGACAGATATCCTCTTGATGTCGGGTCCCAGACGGGTTCATCAGAACAAAGACAGAGAGATGCGCGCAACAGGAAGGATGCCATCCCCATATCCTCCAACCACGGAGAAAAGGCCCGACCTCGTTGC
Source organism: Avena sativa (assembly GCA_916181665.1). Lineage (NCBI taxonomy): Eukaryota > Viridiplantae > Streptophyta > Magnoliopsida > Poales > Poaceae > Avena > Avena sativa. Next base: position 260,710,075 of record OV702281.1, read on the forward strand.
CCGTCGCCACCGCCCCGATCTCCCCGACATCGCGAAGATTACAAGGCTCACCATCGTACGGATATGCCCCCACCAAAGCAGTGCGACATCGTCATCCGCTACAACGCGGAGCAGACTCGTCATGACGGAGAGCGCAACCAAGGGCACAGGAGCAGGTCACACCACGACCCTCCACGTCCGACAAGCAACCGTGATAGGCATGAGGCATCGCAGGAGGGTAATAGCAAGAAGTCTAACCCACCGCCACCTCCGCCTCCGTCACCACCAAGAAGTCACCATGGCGGAGGAGGCCCGCGTCGTTCACGCAGCCCATCCCCTGTTGACAAGAAGAAGAAGAACCCGGAGCCATACGATGCACGTTCGCGGATCGATAAGATCCACGAGGCCTAGGAAGGACCATACCTGGGACCATGTTGCTTTGGACCTACAATACGGTCCGCAACTTACCCCAAATGTTTCCGGATTGACAAGACCATTAGGCCCTATGACGGCACCGCCAAACCAGCCACATGGTTGTAGGAATATGGCAACGCGGTGGAGATTTCCAGAGGCAACCCCAACATCGTCGTCAAGTACCTCCCATTAATGTTGGTAGGCACATCCTGTCAATGGATCGACGACTTGACGGAGAAATATATCTACAACTGGTTGGACATGCAAGAAGCATTCACCAAGAACTTTGAGGGTACATACAAGCGTCCCTGCACTATGGGCGATCTACAGCGGTGCATGCAAGAGAAAGACGAGACATCTCGCACCTACCTCTCCCGCTGGCTGGACATGAAGAATTCCTGCGCAGGAGTGCACACTCAGACCGCCATGGCCGCCTTCATCGATGGGTTGGAAAGGGGCACGTTGCTCCGACATAAGCTGAAGAGCTTGCAGGACAATCACCAGCTTTACCTGAATCAAATGATCCAGTTGCCGACGACAATGCTCGCGGCTCCTTGCCGGCAATAGCCGTTCCAACTCAAGCTCGGAGTAACAGCAGTACAAAGCGGAAAACCGCTCCAGAAGAAAAGCAATCTACCAACATGGTCGCTGTGAATTTTGCAGGACGAGGAGAAGGTGGACAACATGGCCGAGGAAGTGGAGCTGGTCATGGGCAGCAACGAGGAAATGAAACCACCTCGGCGCCGATCCGCGTTCCCCAAACCTACGAGGAGTACTGCGATATGCCGTGCCTCGTACACCTCGATGTCAACGGCAAGGCCACCCATACCAATCGACACTGTAAGTTCGTCAACGACCTCAAGGAAGACCCGGAGTCCGGCTACAAGCGAAGTCGGAAGAACAGAGCACGAGGCAAGGGCAAGGGGAAGAAGAAGAAGGAGGAGTCCAAGGAATCAATTGACATGGATGAGGATGTTGACCCCAAGCACGCCGACAAGGGCGACGACAAGGGCAAGAACCCCTTCGCAAAGAAGGCACCAGTCTACCACACTTTCCTTGGCACCCCCACCGTCCGACAACAGAAGACCTCTCTGAGGATACTGATGGCCACTCTCCCCCCAGTTCCCTAGTACCTGCGCTGGTCGGAGGTTCCAATAACTTGGGACATGACGGACCACCCAGACCTTATACCTACGGAGAAACAGTACGCCATGGTCATCAACCCCTTTATTGACAGCATGGAGTTCACCAAGTGTGTGGTGGATAGTGGAAGCAGCATCAACATCATGTACCTGGATACACTTCAGAAGATGAACTTGACGGAGGCAAACCTAAGGCGGACCAACACCATCTTCCACGGCGTAGTACCTGGTCGGGAGGCTCGGTCCCTTGGGTGCATTACACTTCAGGTTGCCTTTGGCGATGTTAACAATTACCGCCAAGAGCGCATGACCTTCGAGGTGATCCCCTTCAAGAGCATGTACCACGTCATATTCGGCCGCGACATATTCCACATGTTCATGGCCATGCCATGCTTCGTCTACAACAAACTCAAGATACCCGGACCAAACGGTGTCATCACCGTATCCGGAAGCTTTACCAAGGCAAGGGACTACATGATCAATGAAGCAGCCATTGCAGAAGCTATCCTCTACATCAAAGAATTCAAAGAGATCCAGAGCAAGGTCGATGACTCAGAGATGCCCGCGTCGAAGAAGCAGATCTCCGACTCCGCTCTTGCGTTCAAGGCCGTCATCGAGACCAAGCCGGTGGAACTTGTGGTAGGCGATGCCTCCAAGGTCACCGCCATTGGGACGAACCTGGATCCCAAATAGGAAAGCGCACTCGTTGAGTTCCTCCGTGAGAATAGGGACATCATTGCCTAGCAACCTTCCGACATGAAAGGTGTACCTAGGGAACTTGCCGAGCATAGCTTCAACATTGATCCAAAATGCAAACTAGTGAAACAACCTCTACGACGCTTCGGAGACGAGAAGAGACGTGCCATTGGCAAAGAGATAGCTAGATTACTTAAGTCTAGATTTATCCGAGAAGTCCTTCACACCCGATGAGTGGCCAATCCTGTAATTGTCCCCAAAAAGGGAACCAATGAATTAAGAATGTGCGTTGATTACACCGGCTTGAACAAAGCATGTCCCAAAGATCCGTTTTCTTTGCCTCGCATTGACCAAGTCATTGACTCGACGGCTGGCTCGGAGCTTTTGTGTTTTCTTGATGCATACTCAGGATACCACCAGATCAAGAGGAGGAAGTAGGACCAATTGGCCACTTCGTTCACTACCCCGTACGGCACGTTTTGCCTTTGGGCTGAAAAACGCAGGTTCTACGTACCAGCGGACAATGCAACGTTGCCTCCATGACTAAATTGGTCGGAACGTTCAAGCCTATGTGGACGATATCGCGGTGATGTCTAAAAAGTCAAATGACTTAATCTCCGACTTAAAAGAAACCTTTGATAATCTCCGAAAATACAACAAGATGCTTAACCCTAAGAAGTGCGTCTTCGGGGTTCCAGCCGGCAAATTGTTCGGTTTCATCGTTTCCCAACGCGGAATCAAGGTCAACCCGGAGAAAATCAAGGCCATCTTAAACATAAACCGTCCGACATGCCTAAAGGACATTCAATGACTAACAGTTTGTGTTGCAGCAGTTAGTCGGTTCGTCAGCCGACTTGGAGAGAAGGCTCTGCCGCTGTACAAGTTGATGAAGAAGGCGGACAAAATTCACATGGACAGACGAAGCAGATGCAACATTGAAGCAGCTGAAGGAGATTCTTTCCTCAGCGCCCATCCTTGCAGCGCCCGAGCCTGGAGAGCCCCTGTTAATTTGCATGGCGGCAACCAACCGGGTAATCAGCATCATAGTCGTGGTAGAGCGGAAGGAACCAGGCTATGAGCACGGAGTTCAACGACCAGTTTACTATGTGAGCAAGGTCTTGACGGAGTCCAAGCAGCGTTACCCGCACTACCAGAAGATGGCTTATGGAGTATTCCTTGCTTCTCGGAAGCTGAGGCATTACTTTCAGGAGCACCCAATCACAGTGGTGAGCAAGACTCCACTGTCCGACATTATCAACAACAGCGACGCTACGGGAAGGGTCGCAAAGTGGGGCATTGAACTTGCCGCCTTTGAGATCACCTACAAGAGACGCGACGCTATCAAGTCACACACCTTGGCGGATTTTGTTGCAGATTGGACGGAGATTCCAGATGGTACTCTGTTGCCAGAACCAGAGTACTGGGTGATGCACTTTGACGGATCAAAGTTGCTCAACGTCTCGGGGGCTGGTGTATTGCTACAGTCACCAACAAGAGAAAAGTTACACTACGTTCTGCAGATCCACTTCGAGGCTACAAACAACATGGCGGAGTATGAAGCACTCATTCACGGACTTCGTGTAGCCAAGGATATTGGCATCAAGCGCATAGTTTGCTGTGGAGATTCCGACTTGGTTGCCCAGCAGGTGGCTGGCACCTGGAATCCGCGGAACCCTATGATGGCGGCATATCGAGACGAAGTGGACGAGATAGCCAAGAGCTTCTTGGGCTACGAAGTCAAGTATGTACCTAGGGAGCAAAACGAGGCGGCTGATCTGCTGTCTAAGCTTGGATCAGGGCGCAAGCAAATTCCGCCAGGAGTTTTCCTAGAGCACCTGCGCACACCATCTATGAAGGGAGCCGACATCAACAACCCGGATAGAGCTGACTCTTTCGTCAACATGGTGACTAAGGTCCCTCCGGCGTGGATAAAACCGTTCATGGAATATCTCGAACACGGAACTTTGCCCGACGACGAAGTTGAAAGACAGAAAATAGTATGACAAGCAAAGGGTTATACCATAATCAATGGGCAACTCTACAAAAGGAGAACTACTGATGTATACCTAAAGTGTGTTTCCCAGCTAGAAGGTATGGAAATCCTACGCGAAATCCATCTCGGAGATTACGGCCATCACGCTGCTCCTCGATCATTGGTCGCGAAAGCCTTCCGACAAGGATTCTATTGGCTGACCGCGAAGGCGGACGCCGACAAGCTGGTTGAGACGTGCATGGGATGCCAGTATTACGCCTGACAACCACATGTTCCTGCCGAAGAACTGCGAACAATACCAATAACTTGGCTGTTTGCAGTCTGGGGGCTAGACATGGTGGGACCTTTACAGACGGCACCTTGTGGGTTTACGCATCTGCTTGTAGCAGTTGATAAATTCACTAAATGGATAGAAGCTAAACCCATTAGAAAGATTGATGGGGCAACTGCCCTTAGGTTAGGCCGGGATCTAGTGGTGAGATTTGGTCTCCCACACAGCATTATCACCGACAACGGCAGCAATTTGTCACTCAGAGAAGTGGAGGCTTATTGTTGGGAGAAAGGCATCAGACTTGACCTTGCATCTGTGGCACACCCACAATCCAATGGTCAGGTTGAGCGAGCCAATGGAATAATTCTGCAGGGAATCAAGCCACGTCTTGAGGCACCGCTACATAGAGCAGCTGGAGCCTGGGCGGAAGAATTGCCATCTGTGCTGTGGAGTTTATGAACTACACCTAACAGATCCACCGACTACACCCCTTACTTCATGGTATATGGAGCAGAAGCCATCCTGCCTTCCGACATCCTTCACGATTCACCAAGAGTTGCCGCCTACGACGAAGATGACGCTGAAGAATCCAGACGCCTAGATGTGGACCTTCTCGAGGAGGAGCGCGTTTTGGCATGCCAAAGATCCGCCATCTACCAGCAGAAGCTACGCAACTACTAGAGTCGCCGTGTTCGGCATCGCTTGTTTAAAGAGGGGGATTTGGTGCTCCGACTTAAGCAGAAGAAGTCACACAAATTATCCCCGCCATGGGAAGGACCTTTCATCATAAGAAAGGCGCTACTCAATGGGTCTTACTACCTCGTTGACAATCGTGAACTGAAGGATAGACCCAACGAGGATCATAAGCGTAAGCGACGTGACCCGGATGATGACTACCCGGAGCTTGATCGGCCATGGAACATAGCATAGCTACGACCTTTTTACACTTAGCATTTTTTATCTAATTGTGTACCTCTTATATGATCAATGAAATAAAGCTCTCTGGTTCACTCATATTTCTGAGTCTTTTACCTCCTTTAGTGTTCATTTTTGGATCATGTAAAATCTTTATGCACAAGTTTTGTGATTGCACTTGTGAAAATTCCGCCTACGGGCGTTAGCTTAAGTTTTCTGGTCTACACGTTCTTTGTCGTTTTTATGTGGATTCTGGAGTAGTGACTTTCAGCACTTATTGTCGGCGATTTTGTGCTCAGGTTATTCACGGTGCCATTGGGCATCATCACCTAAGTGCATGGTTCCGACAACGTGTCTTCCGACTCACGAAAAGTCAAGCATAAGAACCAAAGTAATGGATAAGCCAGCACTTGCTTAAAAAATATGTACATGCTGGAAAACTAGTTCTTAAGCAGCAGGAAGTAACAACCATTATTTTGTGCCTTAAGTTACATACACAAAGTTTTTTCCGCATATACACCAAAGGTGAAAAAAATATCACAAAGTGTTCTTCACTCCTTTGGCGCAGGTGACTTGGAAGCAGCATCATCACTAGCCGGAGAGCCACCCTCGAAGTCGGCGCTATGGTGGGACTCAGAGGAATCTTGGTTGCCGCTGTCGATAATGTTCATGGGCACGAAGACGTCGACGTCCACCAACTCGGCCACTCTGGTGTCATAACCCAGAGTGACGACAAGATGGCTTCATGGTTAATTTCTTTGCCATCATCGTCGACGTCGGGGATGCCAGAGGTCACCGTTGATAGCGCCATCCTTGCGCCAGCCCATGCACATGAAGCTTTCCAGCTTGTGATACGCTCGGGGGCTCGGCGCAGGATCTCCGAGTACTTCGCCACAGAGTCTTATGCTTTAATGTTGATCTGGAGGGGCTTGGCGATCTCCTTGGCTTGCGTGATGGCGGTGTTGATGAAGTTGCCGACAAGAACCATTCATTCCTTGGACAGAGGAGGCGATCGGGTTAAACCCATAGGAGCTGCAAATTCCGACAAGGAGCGCATGAATTCAATAATTCAAAGTACCCAGACTACAGAAATCCAAGACGGAGAAAACTTACTGAAAATGCTGGCCTCAGCTTGCCAGAGGGTGTCCGCCAATGATTCTTTCTCTTGTTGGAGGAGCTTATACGCCTCGCTATGGCGTTGATTTTGCTCATCGGCAGCTTTCTTCTGATCTTTTAAGATTGCAATCTCCTCCTTCAAGCGATTGATTTCCTCGGTGGCGGAGTCCTGCAGGGCCCTCATCGACTCCTCATGCATTTTCAGCATGTCCTTCCTCTCCTGCTCAAGAATTTTGTTCTCGCTATCTAGCTCTTGACTGTGCTTGGATTGCTCGACAATATTCTTGGCCTTGTCAATGGTTTCTGCAAGTCGAAGAAAGAAAAGTACACAGTGAGTACTCGGAGAATATGGGCACAATACCAAGTCAGAATGCGAAAAAAGAAAACAGACGCTTGCTCTTGGTGATCTGTTCCAACACAATATTCTTGGCCTTGGGCACAATACTTGTCATTGGCCATGCCCCTCCGAGCACTCTCGTTCTATGGAAAAAATGACAAAGTTAAACGTTGTTTAGTCTGCTTGGAGCATCTAGTCGGAAATTTTCCATATAGACGCTCGGGGGCTACAGCGAGAGTTTTTGACTTAACAATATGCTTAGCTTTCTTTAAGCGTCTAGTCGGAACTAATTCAGTTACAACTAGAAGCTTGGGGGCTACAGTGTAAAGTTTTTTAACTCGGACATATGCTTAGCTTTCTTTAAGCATCTAGTCGGAACTAATTCAGTTGCAACTAGAAGCTTGGGGGCTATAGTACTGAAATTTATAAACACTGTGTATGCTACTCTTAAAGCGTCGAGTCGGAACATTTCATTCCATCTACATGCTTGGGGGCTACAGTGAGAGTTTTTCTAACTTAGTCACTCTTAGAGCATATAGATGCAAAAACCTATGGTTTTTTCGTCTACATCCTCGGGGGCTACAGTAGGATACTCATATGAAATGCAAAAGGCAAAGAAAACTTACAAGTGCGATGATCTTGAGGTTCGTAGCACTCTCGGCCAGCAGCTTGGCAAAGGATTCGCTATTTCCTTGCAAGATTTCTGCTTGCGGGCGGAGCTCCTCTAGACCGCACGTCGGAGATGTCGGCTCCGCACCAGGAACCAAAGCAGTGCTACCCAGTGTGAGTACTGGATAGACTATCTTTGGATAGGCTATGATTTTCTTGGGTGCGGGGGCACCGCCAACGGCAGAGGTACCTGCTCCCACCACCGCCTTGCCGCCACCGATAGCATCCTTAGCCGGAGCTTCAGCCATTTGTTGGGCGGTACTCTCCTGCCTTGCCTGCTCGCCGACAACAACAAGCTCGGTAGAGGCTCCAGAATCCACTTCCATGGCGGAAGGGCCTGATGCCTCCTTAACTTGTGAGCTTGTCGGGGCAGACGAGGGCTTGACGGCAGGAGTGGCAGGGGCGATGGAGGGGGAGGCGTCGTGATGCAGCATATCCTTAATATTTCGAGAAGCCCCCGATGTTTTGGAGGTCTTCTTGAGGCTGGTCGTGGCTTTCTTCCTGAAACGTGCAAAATGCATAAGTACAGGAGCAAGACAGATAAATAGACAATGTCGGAGAACGAGAAGCTTACACAAGTGGGGGTGCTTTGGCAAAGGGGATCCTAGTAACTTTTCTCTTTTCCGCCTCCAGGGCGACGGTAGTCTTCTTGGAGGCTCCACCCTCCGTCTTTTTCTTCTTGCCTCCGTCGGCAGCGTCAGAGGTGGAGATCTTCCGCTTCCACGCCAACGGGGCCTCGTCGTCGAACACGATCGTGACTTCCTTCATCTTTGGATCGTAGATTTGAGCAGCCAGGTTGCCCTCCTCTAGATCGCTAAGCTATTAAGTGAGAAGTCAACGTGTTAGATAAGATGACATTTGCAAGACGGAAGAACTGGAGTATATGTCGTACACGGAAAATAAATACCTACCTTTGGGCACTTGCCGTCTACGAACATGTCGTAGGTGATGGTGAAGCCGCGCTTCTTATCCTTCACCTTGACGATGTCCTGAAGGCGGAGCTTGACGGAGTCGCTCGAGAAGTTGTCCATGGATATGCGGAGACTATCCCTTTTGTCGCTGGTATACTCGTGCATGAGCTTCGCGCGGTGCTACAGAGGTTGGATTCGCCTGATGAACCAGCACATGGCCAGGTCCAAGCCGGTCAAACCCGTCTCTACGAACCATTCGAGCCGCCTTATGGCACGAGAAGCGTCGAGGTCGGAGGGAAGGGAGACCTGGGATCTCCATGACGAGGCTTTAGCGGCGGCTCCGTCAATGAAGTCCGGGTGCGTAACTTGTCGGCCAGCCAGAGGGATGTCTGGGCCGTAAAAGTACGTCCGTTGCCAATTTTTGCAGGACTCGTGGCCGACGATGTCGGGGAACCGTCGGTCAGGTCGAATCTTGAAGCTTGTGGTGCCGCAGTTCCTAAGCTCTTCCTTGCTATGTACGGCTTCACGTTTCACGGTGAAGAAGTACACAAAAGGTCTAACCTAGGCCTTATCCCTAAGTATCCCTCATAGAGCGCCGCGTAGTTGCTAAGCACTAATATACTATTGGGGGAAAGGTTCTGGGGCTGGACCCTATAATGGTTAAAGATGGAGAGGAAGAAGTTGGAGATGGGCAGGGAGATGCCGCGTACCAGTTGAGCTTTGAGGTACACCTTTTCTCCGGCTTGGGTAGAAGGTGTCACCTCGTCGGCCGGCGCCGCCCGCCAGGCGAGCCCCTCCGTCGCAGGGAGGTAGCCTTTGGCGATCATCTCTTGGATATCACAATCTGTGATATCCGAGCCACGCCAGTCGCCCTTGTGCGAGTCTGGTTCCTCCTCCAACGGCTCCAGCGCCGCCAGATTAAGGTCGCCGCCGGCAGATTCAATAACCCGCCGAGGCGGGGATGACTAGGCCCTCTGGAGGCACGATGGTGGAGCTCGCCGGCTTCGCCGCGGCTTCGTTCGACGCTGCCATTGATGGAGAAGTTCTGCTGCTGGCCATGGAGTGAGGCTGGGTGTGACTGGTGTAGATTGGAGCTAGGGTTTTTTCGAGAGTTCTCGCGGAGAACTCGAGGAGGCACGCGGCTGGAGGAAGAAGATGATGGGAGGAGAATGAGGTAAAAAGTGGAAATTTCCCCACGGTTACTATTTATCATCTACAAGCTTCAAGATTCGTGCAGCTTGATCGGACGGTTGCTGCGTAGACGACGTGTTCGCGAACGTGCGTGGAAATTTTGCCACGTCTCCAACAGTCGCCGCCAACGGTTCGTATCGCTCGCGCGGGAAAATTGGACATGATTGCGTTCTCTTCATGTGTGAGTTACGAGGCGTCGCTGACCTAGGCCTACGTCGTCCTACTTGACATGGGTAGATGAGCTGTCACATCGAAGATTCCGACATGGACGGATCCAATCCGACTATGGAAAAGTACGATGGAAGATTCAGCATTTCTCCAGCTTACAAGTTGAAGACGGAGAAAGCTTTGCAGGGTTCTTTGGAGGACTACAAGATATTGCTTGACGATTTGCCGACATCCAACTAGACGGAACATTCATCTAAAGAGGCAAGATGACGCAAGATCTCGGAGTTCTCCGAGGGCTACTGTTGGGGATATGATACATGGGTATCCTCATAGCATGTCACCTATCCGGATAACCCGGGTGGCCCACAGTTGGTAGCATGGCCTATGGCCTACTGGGCAGCCCAGTTAGATGTATCTAGAAGGGAGGCTCATGCCGGATAAAGGAAGGCTACGTTGGAGTCACCAGCGTACCCGGAGCCTTGGAGTGCAAGATACACAAGACTAGTAATAGACGGTGTAGGACTCTGTGACCTGTCCGGCTAGGACTTTTCCCTGTAACCCTAGGACCTGGCGACTATATAAGTCGGGCCTATGGGAGCCTTTAGGGCATCGATTCATACAACCTCGCACAGCGAACCTATCTCTGTAACTCGACGTATTGCTCTTATAGTCAGGGGCGAAGCCAGAAAAGCAATCGCCGGGGTCAACAATCAACACAAACAAATACAATTTTTTTGTATCGCACAACGTACCACCGATATCTATATATATGCGCATATCTCTCAAAGCTGATCCACAACTAGTATATTAATGAAGAATTCTAATGTATATCATATAGAAAACAAACAACATTTGTCGATGCATCACAAAGGAACAAAGTCGGATTACAAAAGAAATTACCTCTCTATTTTTTTACCTCTACGGTCTCTCATCTTGAGAATGCGGTCTATCACAACTTTACGTGGAGTCGAATATAGAAGTCTTTGCTCCAAAAAGAAAATGATGCAATGATTCATGAAATCATCACCAATGCGATTACGTAGCACTGTCTTCACTATTTTCATCGCTGAAAAACACCTCTCGACAGATGCAGTGGCAGCAGGCAGAACTAGCACTAACTTGGAAGTTCATCTGCTCGTACATTATCAATAAATAATGGAAGTTCATGTGCAAGATCTTTCAATTGGATATAATCAAAATCATCTGGATATGACTTAGCCAAATCCACTAAGGTCTCAACTTTGAAAGCATCAAAGGAATCCTTGGGACTAAATGCAGCCATCTGTGTAAGGAGAGTTGAGTTTACCTCAGTAAAACGATCATTAAACTCTCCAAGCTGCAAGTCAATAACATGGTTCAAGCAATGAAATTTGTAGTGCTCGTAGTTGGTGCGGTTGGTCTTCTTCCTTGGTTTATGTCGGTCTATATACCGGTCTTCCATATCCAACTTCGGAATACCATACTCCACACAAAACGAGTGACTTTTTTTCCAATAAAGAGTCCTAGCCATCATCTCTAATTTGCTGAAATTTTTTCTTTGTTAACTTCACCTCCTGCATAGCCTCCAAGATGTCCTTATCTTTCCTCTGTAAAGATAGAGACAACGCATTTGCATGTCCTAAGATAAGAAACATCAATTGTAGATGAAATATGAAGTCAAAATCATTGACATAATCTAAGAGACCACGAGCTTGGCGTTTCTTCGCATCACTTGGTCCATCTTTCTCAACATATTTAAGCACATCAATAACATCCGGGAACAAAGTTACTTATGCTCAAAAGAGTTTTATAGTGAGATCCCCAACGAGTTTCTCCAGCTCTTTGAAGCGATTGCTCTTGATTTAATCCCATGCCAGTGCTAAGTTCTCCACATCCAATGGCTTTCTTTACTCTCTCTCCTGTTGGCTTTCTCTTATCATATCTTTTCGCTTACAAGAAGCTTCGGCCACATTCATCAGAAGAGATACCATGTCAAAAAATTCGCTAACATCATCATTCTTTTTAGCTACTGCCACAATGACTAACTGAAGCTGATGAGCAAAGCAGTGGACATAATATGCTGAGATATTCTCCCTCATTATCAGAGCTCTCAAGCCATTGAACTCACCTCTCATGTTGCTCGCACCGTCATAACCTTGGCCTCGAACTTGTTTCATGCTCAATCCATACTTATCAAACAAGTAATCAATATTGGATTTGAGACATAAAGCAGATGTCTCATTCACATGGACAACACCAATAAGTCTCTCTTTTATTGCTCCAAACTTGTCGACATACCGCAGAACTACCGCCATTTGTTCTTTGTCGGAAACATCAGCAGACTCATCAACCAACAAACAGAACACACCTCCTCCAATTTCATCAACAATATATTTAACTATGATCTGCACACAAAAAATAGTTTTATTACCATAAGAACTCACATCATTTGTATGATGAAAATAATAAAACGAAGTAAATGGCAAAAGCAATAAATTATTACCTCATCATAACATTCATCAATGTCCCTTTGAATTTCTGGAGCAACCATTTGGTTATTTTTAGGAGTATCGATCAACACAATCCTCTTTGTGTTCTCATTTTTCTCTGCCAAAGTGTGTGCCAACTCTCGAAAATTTCCTTTGTTCTTAGACTCTTTAGATTCATCATGGCCACGAAATGCTAAACCTTGATGCAGTAAGTACCGGGCAATGGTTATGGAATTATTCAAATGGATCATATACTCCTCTTGAGTGACTTTACTTTGTTTGTCTAGAGCAACAACAACTGACTGGTCATGTTTTAGCAAATCATTACATCTTTTGATTGTCGTGTTATGAAAACTATTAGGAGATTTGCTCACATGGACTTTCAATCGTTCACCCTTATTCCAATAATTAAAACTCTCCACTACAAATGCATCATTCCCCCCGGCCTTCAATACAATCTCTAAATAAGTAGCAATATAAGCAAAATGCAGCATCCTTCTTCACACTGTACTCTAGACAGTCATATTTTCCATACCATTTACGACTAAACCGGCGTTGGAGATCTCCTATGCTTCTCTGTGGATACTTAAAACCAGGTTGTGGCCTAAACGAACCTCTAACCAAATATTTCCGTCTTATCTCATCTTGTAGCTTTGGCCCTATATATTCCGTTATCCTCTTTCTATCTGCCGGGTCATATGGAAGCTCATTCAAATTAAGTGTTACCTCTCTTGCAGTCGGAGGAACCGGCAATGGGCAGAGACGTGTACTACGACTAGCGTCGGATGGACCTTCATGATCATGATCATTGGTTGTGGGTGGTGGCGATTTCCTTTTCAAATTCAAGAAACTCTCCATAAATTTTCTACTACCTGCAAAATTAGTAAGAGAAAATTAAACAAATAATATGTATGAGTTATAATCGCTCTATCTAGAAATAAGTGTTTTACATTTGTCTAGATTCGGATGTATCTAGACATCCGTCCAGAAATAAGTGACTTGTATTTGTCTAGATTCGAATGTATCTATATACTAAAACATGTCTAGATATATATAAAAATTTAGACAAATACAAGTCACTTATTTCTGGACGGAGGGAGTACATGTTATAAATTATAGTACGATGTCCTTATTTGATTACCTGACATTGAGCTAGATTGTTGGGGCGATTGAGCCTAAATTGGATTCTCTAATCCACGTGATCAATGTCTGATTAATTAATCAATACCTATCGAGACCTTCAAGCAATTAAAAGATCAACAAATAAGAAACCGTAAGATAGTTCGAGAATTGAAAAACGAGAATAATCCAAATCAAGTTTCAGTTAGATGCATCGACCAGTTTTAATGATACTTACTGATTTTGCAGAAGAGATTGTTGCTTTTCTGAGCGATCTGGGAGTGGTGAGTCGATGGACCGTCAGAAGGAGGCAGTGCCGGCGAGGCGGTGATCGAGCAGAAAAAGGTAGCGGCAGCTGTCGACACCGCGGCGCGGATGGGTGAAGTCCCAATCACAAAATCAGGAACATACGGGACGAAGATCCAGTCCGGAACGTCTAAGCGATAGGCTCCATAGGCCATCGACACACGCGTATCGGTATTCCTATGGGCTTCCAAAAGCAGTGAATTGGGCCTGGACGTGCACACACGTGGTTGTACTCTAATTAGCTGGGTTCAAAATCAGCTTTCAACGGGGTCATTTTGGTGTACTAGCCTATATGTACAAGAGACTATGCCAAAGTCGATGGGGTCAATTGATCCCAAAATTATACTGTTGCTTCGCTCCTGCTTATAGTGATTTATAGCAGGAGTACGATTCTGCCACTGTCGTGGGATCTGAACCTGGGTAAGATGTGTTACCTCGTACCCGTCAACCATCCGCCTTTCCCCACGTCTCTAAACACGCTATGTGAGAACCCCTCCATGGCGTACTCGTCGGCAATACCACGACACCTTGTGAACTATATGTTTATCATATATTCCCTACGTTCCATAACATAAGACTTTTTTGCAAGCTGTTTTAGCTTGCCGAAATATTTTATATTATCTATAGGACGAAAGAAGTATTTGACAAGCCCGGTTTCTACTCATGGTGACTTTTGTGTGCTGGTTTCACGTGTCGCAACACCCAATAGTTTGGAAGTGTCAATGTAGACGGTTGGTAGATCAATATTCTTAATGCTAAAAATATTGTTCGTCGCACAAGTGCCTACTGATGCACTTAAATTTGATGTGGTTACAATCCCTCTGTTATGTACAGTGGATCTTTAGTTCTTTTTGTGTTTACAATCCCTCTGTTTTTTCACACCCTTTGTTGTGCCTTTTATGTCAGTTTCAGCATTTACCCCTGATTAAAATATGCATTGTAATTCAGCTTCCAGGTTTCACACTTTTTTGTGTGTGTCTAACGGATTATATTGTTTCTTGGAAGATGTCAATGCTAATGAACATGACCAATGTGAATATCAAGGGTTTGGTAACATTACTACTTGAAGAAGGGCGATCTTAGCCAGTAGATCTGTGTGGTGGGTGAGACGTTGGTTTTTTAATTTTCTCCTTGAGAAGTGATATGAGAAGAGTTAGGTTCACGTATTTTGGATATTATTATAATCACATGGACAAGAAACTGTGAAGTGTACTTCTCTAGAGATTAAAGCATTAGTTATGCTGGCCACCAGAATGTAGTGGTCGGTGAGAAGTTGGCTTTTAATGATCTTCTTGAGAAATGATATGAAAAAGAGTAAGGTTTATGTATTCTGGATATAATTGTAATCATCTGGTCAAGAAACTGTGAAGTGTACTTCGCTAGAATTGAAAGCATTTCTTTGACTGTCATTTTGCAGTGGAATTCATGGTTGATATACTCAGATACTCATTATAGAGGTTGTTTAGGAAACATTATGTTCTCACCAATCTATAGTCGACATCAAGGGAGGTGGGCGTCCTTCTTTTTCTTTGTCTCAATCTCACTTTTGTTCCTCTACACGGTACAGTTAATGTTTTTATCGTTTTGTGTTGAAAACATGATTCATATAATCAGTTCATTTTAAAATAAATACTATTTTAATTGAGATATTATTTCATCTTTATTTAGTGTATAGTCCTTGATAATTTCTTGTGTTTTGCTCACTGTCTCTGGCCTGCAGTTTGTATAGTTAGCGTGTAAACCTATCACGTCTCTCATAGAATGCCAAACGGAATGTAAACGGTGTGGCGAAGCACGATTTTCCATCTAGTGTATATACACATTAGAAATTTTTTATGCATGTGTAGACGTGAGTGCAGATTTTATATTTAGAATTGCTTCTAGAAAGGTAGGAACATTTTCTGCCCTGATTTATTATCTTCGTAACTGTTACATAGCTGTTTAGTAGTGCCCATCTCAACTCTAAAATTGCATGCAACATTGTACTGGACAGGACATAAATTTTAGAAAACTATTTGATGGACCAGTTGAATTCAGACTTGAAATTTTATATATATAGTTTTTTCTTAGAAAATCTCTTCCTAATGCAGATCCGTTTATTATCCAATTTTAAATAGTAGATATATCAGAAATATACGACTGCACAGTTCACTTCTAAGTTAATATCAAAATTTCTCATGTAACTTGCTCTTGATGTGAAGTAAAAAAGCTCTTTTGCAATTCTAATTCTTGAAGTCTAATTCTCTGTAAATACTTAATCAACTATGATTAAGTGCTCTTTGAGCAAATTCATACCAGTTTAAAGATATACTAATATGAACTTAGGATCATTCCTATTTTCCTCTGTTCCTACAGGTTCTAACAACTAATGAACATGATTGGTAGCATTTTCAATAGACATGTCTGGTAAGAGTTAGCTTTCTCAAGTATGCAAGATTTGGGAACATCTATATTTTGATATGGTTTGATTAATCTGGTGCAGGATCTATCAATACCAGTCAACAGACACACCGGGAAGAAATGACTTAGAATGGCATATCTACAACAGATACCTCTCGCGCACAACGAAGTTTTGGATCAGATTTGCTTTCAGGCTGGCTTGTTAAAGCGTCAGAAAAGGCACACAATATGCTTCAAGTATACATAAATCCAAAATAATAATCATCTACCATGGTACTTATTTATATAATATTTCAGGTTGGCTTGTTAAAGCGTCAAAAGAAGGCACATAATATACTTTAGGTATACATAAATCCAAAATAATAATCATCTACCATGGTATTATTTATAAAATATTTCAGGTTGGCCTGTTACAGCGCAAAAGAAGGCAGACAATATACTTTAGGTATAAAAAATGTGGTTCAGCTGCTTGATGGAAGGAACATACTAAGCACGATGAAAACAGTGGATATTCTGTTGAGACGAGTAAGGTGCTTATTCCGCTATCACACTTTGTATTCAAATTAGGTGATATAAAAGGGGGCCATGGACATGTACTATGGATTACATACATTTTAATGGCTATAAATCATATTGTAAGCTCTATCAAGCTTCATGCACTAGCCAACGTAACCAAAAGTTCGAACAGATGAAAATAGCTAGTGCAATCAGCTTATACACTTCAACAACCATGATCAGTTGATTATGTTTCTTATGCACATGTACCTTTCATGTTTCATGTCTCGATTTCCTTGCAGAAATTTCTACCATGCTATTATAAACATGGACGGGCGCAGCAACGCGCGCTATCATGGTCTAGTTAAGAGATAGTATAACTCAACCAACTAGATTCTCCTACAGCGGTTTGGTGCTCATCACTGTCGGATCCAGACGCTCAACGCTTCAGATCACCCGAAGTCACTGAAACATCGCGTGCACCAATTTCTGCCCGTAACTACCATACGTCGGCCAGCCCACCATTGCTGGGTTATTGCTCCGCATGCCAAGTTAGACGTCCTCTCGTTAATCGGGCCGACAAATTATTTAACCCGTCTGATAGGCCAAGTAAGTATTTACAGGAAGCCCGTGTGTGCTCTCCCATTCGATTCGGCTTCGCTGCATGTCAAAAAAAATCGTCTTGGCTGAAAAAACAAATAATCCTCTCCCCTTCCGCCCTTCGGCGCTTGCATCCGTGCGTCGCTGCGAGCTCGAGCATGATGTACTCCAGTCCTCCGCAATCCCCTCCCGATCTTTGCGTAGGGAGGAACCTGGGTGAGCCGCAGGTTTTCTCAACAATCTCACGGACTTAAAAACTGTTTCTGTGAAACCCTCCTAGCATGATCTCTCATCTCTGTAGAGATTAGATGATCTTGATGTCCCTCCTCTGGAAATCCCTTTTGTTATCTGCGTTCTTGTTTTATTGTTGATTACTGATTAGTTCTCTAGGACTGATAATCTCCTGGGAGGATCTTGTTCTTATTGTTGATTACTGATTAGTTCTCTAGGACTGATAATCTTGAGGAAGATGGCATTTCTAAATTGTTCTGCCGGTGCCTGATGGACATGGACATCTAGGTCACGCTGACATCTAGGGAGGATGTAGCCCGAACTGGTGCTATACTGTTGGCAGATTTCTTGACTTTTAACCTCATTCCTGAAAGGTTAGTTCTCAGGGCTTGGTGTGTGTTATAATGGCCTAGCTTGGGTTGTTGCATGTCCATTTTCTTTGTTAAAATTTTTCTTGAAGAATATACCTTTGATATTTAGCAAGCACTGTGTTATTTTATTGGTTGAGTTTCAACTTCTTATTTAATATTTGATCAAATGTTATTGTCTCCTAAAGAATTATTTGCCAGCCAGTTTCGGGTGCATATCATGCTTCTGTACACTAAGTTTTTGATATATTTTGACACCAAGGTCATGGACATAACAACTGTAGATGCCATTAACTAGGATAACAAGCCATTGGATGAGCTCGCTATTGACAGCAAGGTTATGTTCTACTTTCAAAGGCAATCTTTTTTGAACATGTATCTGTCACTCTTGTTGGCCACACTTATTCTTGATGCTACAATTTCAGGATCTTAATGTTTTCTGATTTGGAAAATTTTATTGAAGCTCGCAAACTTTTCACCGAACGCAGGCTCCTACTTTTGTTAGCCATAATAGGAAACGTGAACTACAAAAAGGTAAAACAAAAAAATTATTTATTTATGTGACCTATTTTGTATTAGTTGAAGGTTAATTGTGCTTAGCTACATTTGATGCCATGTGATGTTTAAAATTAAATGTAAACAGACTATTGCAAAATTCAGTTGAATGAATTTTACAAATCTGTGTTTTTATCTTTTCCTGTCATTATTTCTATTGTATAAAAAAATGTAGGTTGAATTTAGCTCTAAAGTACACTGCTTAATGTATATAAATGGACCATCATTTGTATAATTCATGTAGTCATTTCAACATTAACCTTGAGTGTATCTAATATATAGTGGGTACGAAGCTTTCATGAAATTGACATTTACGAGGGCGTCATGATCCCATATTATACGTGATTATTGTTTTCATCGAGGTGTTTAAAAATAGATTATGAAATTGTATTTTTCACGAAAGTACTTACTAATATCAACTCATTTGCATATAATTAAGATTTGAAGTTTGAAATGGCACGACTTAACCTTATTTTATTTATTTGCTCCATGCCAATGTTTTATTTGACCCATGTTATTTGCAACCATCACGCCTAGCCTCATTTGTTGTTGTTACATTTGTTTTCTTGTTGTTCACTGCAGGTTAATATTGACACGCTTATGGCTAGCGGAATAAGGAGTGGTGTGGTTTTGGTGATAAGGAACTTGTTTTCCCATTTAGATGGAAGACAATGATGTTTGTTAGCATGCCTCCATGTTTTTGAATAGTTTACTTATATCGCCTTTGTACCATTTAGACAATGAAAGAAGGGAATATTCTAGAATGCAAGGAAACATTGAAGGTTTGTATTGCTTCAGTTCTAGGTATTTAACAACACATACAAGTTTCTTTGTCATGCTTCCCACAATACACATATACACATACATGATTAGTACATGTTTAAGCACTCACTTTGCCATCAATATTGTTGTTTGTTATGTCATTTCTAGATGTGTTATTATGTGGTCTTCTATATTCGATGGTACAATTGATGGTATGATCGATGTTGTGAATAACAGTGATCCAATTTTCACCAGTGGTCAGAAGAAATGTTTGGAGCTGGAGACAATCAACTATTTATTCTTTATGTTATAACCTTTTAGATTTTATAATTTTCATCCCAATATCAAATCATATATTTACCTATACTATCGTTCTAAAATATACTCGTTCTATTTCTTCAATTAAAGGACCAATTAAAGGAAAACAAACAACCAAGCCTATGGAGTATGGACCATCAGGCAGATGTCTAGGCAATGCATTGGAAGAAAAATCCTGTCTTAGAAGCAACAAGCCAAGCGCTGGGCCAGAATCATAGAGCGCTTAATTGTGAAATGTATCTGGTAAATAAAATAAACATAAGGAACTATTCATTAGCTGGATGCACCCCATAGATAAACCATAATCATTATCATGGAATTGAACATAAATGAAACTCTAAGAAGAAGAAATTAAACTTTACATTCATATGAGTACAATTAGCCACACATACACAAAGTTACATACTTGAGAGTCTTGACTCACTTGTTTGAGATATGCACTAGTAAGGTCAAGACGACAAACAAAAATCAGAGAAATAAGTGTAACATCCCAAAAATATTGAACAAGGATTATCAAATTCCAATCACCAAATTTAGGGTTAACAAAAAAAACTTTTGTTAATTAAATCATATGAATGCATGTGTGTATGTGATGATTGTAAGAATGCATGAAGGGACTTGTGTGATTGTTGTAAATATCAAGGAATGGTTTAAAGATGAAAACAACATCATCTAAATCAAATCCAAGCATGAACAAATCAAGAGAAATTCAAAAACAAACAAAATAAGCAAATGGTCATTTTTGCCAATCTTGCTCACTAGGCCACTTTGAGTGTTTCTAGTCCAAGATTTCAAACAGAAACAATTCCATTTCTTTTCACCCCTTGCTAGAGCAAGTAAAAGTGAACCAAAGCCCACCTTTCAAACTTACAGAAACATTTGGCAACTTGATTCAAATGACAATTCAAACTTAAATCTTTATCATATGTGAAAATCACCAATTCTCAAAAACCAACCAAACCAATTCACCTTGACCTTTCCAACTAACCAGGGACTACTTAGTATGTGACTAGTACACCCACCAATTTTCATTCAAAAATTCAAATTCAAATCTCTTTCGGCCATTTCATCAAACACCTTGCAAACACAAATCAAACAAACAACAAACACTATAGTGAGGAGTGTTCTGGCTTAACTTGTTCCCTCTCTAGCTCACAGCATACTCTTAGTAGATCATCTAGCTCAATTAACAAGCTCTAGCACCACTATGAGCTTGCCATTGCCATCAATGGTGAGCATGCCGAGCCTAAACGGCCATCCCACTGTCGACAGCCAGCTAGGCGCAGCACTAGACTCGCCAACTTTGTCTGGGACACTGACCACCTTCCACCGCCACCCCCTGTCCAACGACAACACCCAGCCAGCCCCTAGACCACTCAGTCCAAGCGTGCCTAGCCTCTTTGCGAGCATGCCGAGAGCGCCGCACTCGACAAGCGAGCACAGACCGCGCGTCGCCCTTACCGCTTGCATGTGTGATCACCACCATCCCAGGAAGCGCCAAGACATGCCCGTTTGTCGCCGGGCGACCAGGACAGCCCGTGCACCATTAAACTTCCCGTCCGACCCGCCTAGAGCACCGCAGCTTTCCGACCATCTTGCACCGCCCCATGCCTCGCGACCATGCCGTTGAGCTTCGCCAGGGAGCATAGTGATGGCTCAGTTGTTGGGAACCCCAAGAGCAAGGTGTGAAGCAGCACAGCAGCAAGTCTTCCCTCAGTAAGAAACCGAGGTTATCGAACCAGTAGGAGGAAGGAAACGTCACACAGGTGTTGCAAGCAACACGGAGACCTACACAACACAAACTCAAGACTTTGCCCCAACGAACAGTGAGGTTGTCAATCTCACTAGTTGCTGTAACAAAGGATTAAATGTATGGTGTGGAAGGTAATGGTGGTTTGCAGCAAGTAAACAAGCAACGATGGAAGATGTATCAATGGTAAAGATTGGACCGGGGTCCATAGTTCAGTAGAGGTGCTCTCCTTAGATAAACAACATGGCATGAAGGGTAAACAAATTACAGCAGGGCAATTGACAGGAACTGAGCAAGGCATAAACATGCAATTACTAGTCAGAAAGATCCTATGAGATTCGATTGGGCAATACAACAAGATACAAAGACCACCATCCTACTGCATCTATGACTAGAAGTCCAGCTTCAGGTTATCATACGAACACCCTCTAGTATTAAGTTCCAAGCAACAGACAACTGCTTTAAGCAAAGTTTGTAAGGTAAACAGTCCACATGTTCTATGAACAAGAGACTGTTGTTTTCTCCCTAGTACCAACAGCACATCTACAACCGAAGAGATTATTGTCACTTCCCTTGGAAACTAGAGTCATGAACCCACTATCGAGCATATACTACTCCCTCTTGGAGTCACTGGCAACTACTTGGCCAAGATAGCTACTAACAACGAAGAGCATGCAAGATCACAAACAACATAGACGTAATAGAATCATAAATACAAAACCATTAATCAAACCAAAATAATAATCTCAATATCCATCGGATCCCTGCAAACACAACATGCATGAATACAAATATATTAGATCTTGATCATGAATGGAGCTCACAAGATCTATACATGAAAGCACAAAGGAGGAGATACAACCATCTAGCTACTACAAGGACCCATAGTCCAAGGTGGAACTACTCACGCATCATACCGGAGAGAAGGCCTCTAGGATGATCTCCCCTCCGGCAGGGTGCCGGGAAGAAATTTAGATCCCCCTGATCTAGGGACGACGGTGGCGGAGGCTACAGAAGGTTTCGTGGAGATTTGATCGGGTACTTAGGGTTTATGCATCGGGGGCTTCTTATAGGCGAAGGGGGAGGGGGAGGTGGTGGCCAGGGGCGCCACACCCTGCCTAGGCGCGGGGCAGGGCCCACCCGCGCCTAGGGGGGTCTGGGCGCCCTGGCCCGCCTCTCCGGCTCCCCTCTGGAATTCTTGTTCCCCACAGAAAGTTATTAACTTTGACATTTGTCCCATCCAATTCCGAGAATATTTCTTTACTAACTTTTCTGGAACCAAAAACAGCAGAAAACAGGCAACTGGCACTGTGGCAACTTGTTAATAGGTTAGTACCAGAAAACATGTAAAAAGCACCTCAAAGTGTAGACAAAGCAAAGCGAAGTAGATACTAAACAAGCGTGGAGCATCAAAAATTATAGATACTTTTCCGACGTATCAAGCATCCCTAAGCTTAACTCCTACTCGTCCTCGAGTAGGTAAGTGATAAAAATAATATTTTTTGAGGGGACATGCACCCTCACAATAAAGATCTAACCATTTGCAAGCATTGAAAGCTGGGATCAAAGAACTCTAAACATGTGCATGAAAGATGGAGTTCTAAAAATAAGACATAGTAACTATGCATGCAACATGACAAGCTACAAACAAAGATCATGAATAACATGCATTGAAAAATGTTTGTTTGTTTCACATACAGAAAAAATAGCATCGTGAAGGGAATATGCCCGAGAGGCAATAATAAAGTGGTTATTATAGTATTCCTTATTTATGATAAATGTTTATTTTGCATGCTATAATTGTATTAATATGGAAACTTTAATACATGTGTGTTTAATAAACACGAATGAAGTTCCTAGTTATGCCTCTCTTATAAACTAGCTCGTTGATTAACAAGATGATCAAAGTTTTCCTGATCATGGACATTGGATGTTATTAATAACGAGGTCACAACATTAGGGTAATGGTGTGATGAACATTCATCCGAAGTATAGCATTACGATCAAGGTCATTGTGTTTATATTGCTATAACATCATACGAAGTAATCTTAGTCCTTAGACCATGAGATCATGTCAATCACTAACACTGGAAGAGTATCTTGATAACATCAAACGTCACACCGTAACAGGGTGACTATAAATATGGGTTCAGTGCTACGAAGGTGTTATGTTGAGGCTCATGGATCAAGAGTGGAATTTGTCCATCCCGATGACGGATAGATATACTCTGGGCCCTCTCGGTGATATCACATTGATTAGCTTGCAAGCAAGTGATTTGATCACTAGAATGTTGTATCACGGGAACGAGAAAAGAGTACATGTCGGTAACGAGATCAAACTAGGTATGGAGATAATGATGATCAAATCTCGAACATGTAATATATCGCAAAACAAAGGAATTGAGTTACATGCGAATAAGGTTCACACGATCACAGAAGTCATCGTTGAATATGTGAGAGTCAGTACGGATCTCTAGGTCCCGCTGCTGATTATTGATCGGAGAGGGGTCTTGATCATATCTACATTATTCGCGAACTGTAGGGTGACACACTTAAGGGATACCGACACCATTCGGAGCAAATAATATGCCAGAGAAAGGAAAAGGAAAGCGCGGAAATTTATTTCACTAGACACCAATACTGTTTCGGTTGAAATTGCTGAAACTGGTTCTGCATGTGAAATTGAAATGTTGTAAGGGGTTTTATGTGAATGTTTGTTAATTAAAGTAATTAACAAAATTCTGAATAAATAAATAAAAGAGTTTTATTTAAATGAGAGCTTGCATTAAATTTGGTGGAAATTTAATGCATGTGAGTGGATTTTTGAGTGGAGGCTTTTTAATGGGAGTGGAGGCTTTTCATTTTGAGTGGGAGCTCCACCCACATGAATGTGGAAGAGGTGGGGGCAGCCACCATGGCTGGCGCCATGCCCCTTGGGGTGCCCCCCTCTCCCTATAAAAGGCCCCCTCTCCTCCTCTCAAAGCACACCTCCTCGCGAAGGATATCTCTCCCTCCTTTAGAATTTCCCCATGGTCTCGGATCAGTGAGATACATGTTCCCGGTGGATTTTTCTGGAAGGGTTTGTTGCTTCCGCTGCTTCGCTGGAGCGAGAGCGCGGAGGTTGTCGGGGTACCTAGACGTGTGTGTGATCACGGATGCACCACTGCTTTGCGGTGCTAGACGTGATGGTGCTGGACCGGCTAGACCAGATGGACTTCATCACGATCTTCGAGGGTATGTATTCTATGGATGTATATCCACCCGTTGCTTGTATCTAGTAGATAGATCTTGGTACAGAGTTGTTCCCATCGTAGGAATTTTTTTGTTTTCTATGCTGCGAACCCTACACATAGTGGCAATCAGCTTGTCCCTCATAGAGTAGCAAATAGATGCATAGGACACCTTCAAAGTTCACAAGGGTGACTAGAAACAAATAGAACAAGAACAAGTAATATCATAATATGCATCAATCAATAAGCTTTGGAACACTACACACAAAATGACAACTATGCTCTCTTAATGGTGCCTAAAGGTAGAAGGTGGAGACTCAATAGTGGTGGAAGAAAGGCCTTTCATAAAGGAAGCAGGGATTTCAAGTTTCAAAAAGAGCTTCCAAAAATTATGGTACTTGTTAGCTTTCAGCCCTCATTGCCCCTATCATAAGAATCTTGAAGTGATTAAGGTTAAAGTGAACAAAGATGGAGTATATGCTTGACGAAGTATAAGTTGGCAATCTCAAGTCCCTTGAATACGAGGGCCACACCTCAAGCTACTCAACTTTAGTCACCTGTAAGTTCTTGTCATTGTAAGTATTTGCATATCATAGAGAACCGCCAACGGGGTACCCCTGGCACATGGTACAGGAGCTATCCCATAACCAAAATGACAAGGCAAGAGACAATGAGCATCTCAGCAATCTTCTTATTTACCATGGGAATATGGTGCTTTTTTCTCTCTTTCCTCTTTTCTCAACGTGTCTCTTTTTTTTATAAGAAGAATGCTTCATAGATGTCACTATGGTGATGCTGCAAGTTTCCATCATGATTAGGCATGGCTTAGGCTAGCGGCCCAGGAGTTTCTCTAACACATGATACAAACTCCATGGACTTACAAGCTCCCTCTTTATTTCACATAGGTGACATCCATAGACAAAAGAGCATGATATCAACTATGTACAAAGTACAAGTGCAATGTTGAAAACGTTCCCTGTGACAACACGGTTCTGCTAATTCCAATGTATAAGTGCAAGCATATACAACATAGAAAGACACAATGGTTCAAGTTTATTAGGGGCAAAGAATATAAAGTGTGCCATCAAGTTTGTGAGGGCTTTAATCACTAAGTTTTCACATAAAAAAATAGTTTTTAATTGGAAGATAGCTGAAAACAAGAATATACTTGGAATGGTGTAACACACCATGCATAGGAATTTATAGTGGACACTTTGGAATAACTTGGTTTCTTGGAAGTTGGAAGCAAGAGTAGAGCTTACTCATACAAGTGGAGGCTAGCAAAGACTGGGAGCAACCAACTAAGAGAGCAATAATAGCCATAATCATGAAGTGAAACAAAGCATTACTAATCAAAGCAAAGAGTGGTACTACAAGTCAAGGACTAAATGATCATAGAGGCTAATGGTGACTTGTGAGAGTCATAACATGGTGTGAGCATGTGCCAAGTCAGCCCAAGGAAAGCATCAAAGGAGAATACCACAATACTATGCTTTTGCATGCTAAAACAACACATAATTTCTTCAAGGCACACTAAGCAATCCCAATTGTTTGGAACAAGACATGCTACAGCAATAATCATAGTAAGTACATGTGTATCATAGAGAACCACAATGCGGTACCCCTTGCACATGGTACAAGAGCTATCCCATAACCAAAATGACAAGGCAAGCAGACAATGAGCATCTCAGCAATATTTTTATTTACTATGTGCATAGCTTTTTATTGAGGATGCTTGATACTGCAAGTTTCCACCATGATTAGGCATGGATTAGGCTAGCGTCCCAGGCGTTTATCTAACACAAAATACATAACTCCATGGACTTACAAGCTCCCTCTTTATTTCACACCGGCGACATCCATAGACAAAACAGCATGATATCAACTATGTACAAAGTACAAGTGCAATGTTGAAAATGTTCCCCGTGACAGCACAGTTCTGTTAATTCTAGCGTATAAGTGCAAGCATATACAACATATATGACAAAATGGTTCATGTTTTATTAGGGGCAAGGAATATAAAGTGTGACATCAACTTTGTGAGGGCTTTAATCACTAAGTTTTCACATAGCAAAATACTTTTTAATTGGAAGATAGCTGAAAAAAAGAATATACTTGGAATGGTGTAACACACCATGCATAGGAGTTTATAGTGGACACTTTGGAATAACTTGGTTTCTTGGGAGTTGGAAGCATGAGTAGAAATTACTCATACAAGTGGAGGTTATCAAAAGACTGGGAGCAACCAACTAAGAGAGCAATAATGGCCATAATCATGCAGAGCGACAAAACATTACTAATCGAAGCATAGAGTTGTACTACAAGTGAAGGACTAAATGATCATAGAGGCTATAGTGACTTGTTCATCGTCATAACATGGTGTGTGCATGTGCCAAGTCAACCCAAACAAAGCATCAAAAGAGAATACCACAATACTATGTTGTTGTATGCTAAAACAACGCATGATTCTTTCAAGGCACACTAAGCAATCTCAATTGTTTGGAACAAGTCATGATACAACAATAATTACTAGGCATAAGGTCAAAACAACACCTAGCATGTCATGCTAAAGTCTAAGTCACAGTCAATGCAAGCTCCTCTTGCACTTACAAGCAAAAACTTACTACTCCTTTCCAACACCAAGCAACTTATTTGCAAAACAACACAACGAGAACGGGGGTCCAAACTACTTCATTCAAGCAAACTAAACAACCTAAGCAAAGCAAACAAAAACTAATATGATCCAAGAACAACACAACTGTGCATGAAACAATAAAAACAAAGTGTCTAGACAGACCTGAGCTTTTTATTGATGAAGAAGGGGATGTCTTGGGCATTCCCAAGCTTTGACGCTTGTACCTCTTGTATATTTATTGGGGTGACAACATGGTGGCATCCCCAAGCTTAAGCTTTTGTCCATTCTTCATCTCATTGCATCATTCTCTCTTTACACCTGAAATTTTTCCTTCATACAAAACTTCACACAATCTTCATTAGCAACATTAGTGTATTCAAAAGATATTAGACCCCTGGCAAAGCTTTGAAACAGCAAGGCTTTTTAATAAAAACACAAGATACTATATTAAATCCTTCAAAAAGCTCAATTCACCTAAAGAGAACCAAAAAAGGAATCAATAAGAAGCAAATGCAAATAATGGCAGAAATCTGTCAAAACAGACCAGCAGGTAGAAACCGATTTTTTCGAACATCTTCTGTTGCTCAAATCAAAAGGTTTTGAACTAAGGAAAGTTCACTAACATACTGGGGGATTTATTCGTAAATTTTTAGTTCAATCTGAGTTACAGAGACTCCTCAAGAATTTGTTTGGTGGAGGACAGAAATCTGTTTCTGGACAGCAACTCCCCAAATCTTACTTCCCTCTAGTTAGAGGTCATTCTTGGCACAAAAAGCAAACAAAAAGGATAAGAAGAGGTCATTACAGAAGTAATAACTTCCAAGACTCAAGGAAACTCTTGGGTTATCTCCCAAAAAGTACTTTTCTTTAACATCTTTAAGTTAGGCACAAGAAGCAAGAAGAATCAAGTATTTTCAAATGAAGCATTAACATCCAGAATTGCAAAGTCTTCAACTATAAAAGGTATCTCATACAAATGGGTTTTGGAGGATTCCTTCTCATCTCTCTTTGGTCTATTACTTTCATCAAAAAGATTTTCAGGAGAAATCCAATCAAAATTCTTTTCAAGGGCTTCATGCATTTCAACAAGCTTAAAGGGTATGGGTATCTTAAATTCCTCTCTAGGCTTAGTTTTATCAGAAATACCCACAACATCTACACATGAGACTAGCATATTAAAACACTCAAAGACCTTCTTGGCTGTCTTAACAACATCCTGGAACTCTTTGAGTAAAGTTTCAAAAATAAACTCTCTCTTTTCTGCATTCTTTTCTTCTTTTAGTTTTAGGAACAAAATTTGCATCATGGGGTTAAGGATAACAAACCTAGCATCCAACATATGAACTAAAGAAGCTGCAACAATTTCATAATTAGGATCAAGTTCTGCTATAGATTTATCCTCAAAGTCCTCATGCTTGCTAACATGATTAAAGAATTCTTCAATATTATCTTTCCCAATTATGGAGCCACTACCTATTGCAAGATCTTTCAGGGCGAACTTGTGGAACAACATGATGAGCTAGAGCAAGGTGGCAACTAGAGCAAGAACTAATTTTTTTTGTGTTTTTGAATAAAGCAAGCAAACCAAACTAGACTAATTTTTTGGGTTTTTTGGAAAGAGGCAAACAAAACCAAGCAAAAGAAACAAAGAAAACTAAAAACCAAGTAAAGAGAAAGGAAGTGAAGGACTTCCCTAGTGAAGATGTCCTTAGCCTCCCCGGCAATGGTGCTATAAAACTTGTTGATGGCTCAGTTGATGTGGAGCCTGTTGGGAACCCCAAGAGCAAGGTGTGAAGCAGCACATCGACAAGTCTTCCCTCAGTAAGAAACCGAGGTTATCGAACCAGTAGGAGGAAGGAAACGTCACACAGGTGTTGCAAGCAATACAGAGACCTGCACAACACAAACTCAAGACTTTGCCCCAACTAACAGTGAGGTTTTCAATCTCACCGGTTGCTGTAACAAAGGATTAAACGTATGGTGTGTAAGGTAATGGTGGTTTGCAGCAAGTAAACAAGTAACGGTGGAAGATGTATCAATGGTAAAGATTGGACCGGGGTCCATAGTTCACTAGAGGTGCTCTCCTTAGATAAACAACATGGCATGAAGGGTAAACAAATTACAGCAGGGCAATTGGCAGGAACTGAGCAAGGCATAACCATGCAATTACTAGTCAGAAAGATCCTATGAGATTCGATTAGGCAATACAACAAGATACATAGACCGCCATCCAACTACATCTATGACTAGAAGTCCACCTTCAGGTTATCATCCGAACACCCTCTAGTATTAAGTTGCAAGCAATAGATAACTTGTTTAAGCAAAGTGTGTAAGGTAAACAGTCCACATGTTCCATGAACAAGAGACCGTTGTTTTCTCCCTAGTACCAACAGCACATCTACAACCGAAGAGATTATTGTCACTTCCCTTGGAAACTAGAGGCATGAACCCACTATCGAGCATAAATACTCCCTCTTGGAGTCACTCGCAACTACTTGGCCAAGATAGCTACTAACAACGAAGAGCATGCAAGATCACAAACAACACAGACATGATAGAATCATAAAGACAAAACCATTAATCAAACCAAGATAATAATCTCAATATCCGTCGGATCCCCGCAAACACAAAATGCATGAATACAAATAGGTTAGATCTTGATCATGAACGGAGCTCACAAGATCTATACATGAAATCACAAAGGAGGAGACACAACCATCTAGCTACTACATGGACCCATACTCTAAGGTGGAACTACTCACGCATCATACCGGAGAGAAGTCCTCCGGGATGATCTCCCCTCCGGCAGGGTGCCGGGAAGAACTTCAGATCCCCCCGATCTAGGGACGACGGTGGCGGGGGATACAAAAGGTTTCGTGGAGATTTTAACGGGTACTCAGGGTTTCTGCATCAGGGGCTTCTTATAGGCGAAGGGGGAGTCTGAGGCGGTGTCCAGGGGCCCCAAACCCTGCCTAGGTGCGGGGCAAGGCCCACCCGCACCTAGGGGGGGTCTGGGCGCCCTGGCCCACCTCTCTGGCTCCCCTCTGGACTTCTTGTTCCCCACAGAAAGTTATTGACTTTTATGTTTTTCCCGTCCAATTTTGAGAATATTTCTTTACTAACTTTTCTGGAACCAAAAACAGCAGAAAACAGGCAACTGGCACTGTGGCAATTTGTTAATAGGTTAGTACCAGAAAACATGTAAAAAGCACCGCAAAGTGTAGAAAAAGCAAAGCAAAGTAGATACTAAACAAGCATGGAGCATCAAAAATTATAGATACGTTTCCGACATATCACACATTACCGCCCCTACCGTCGCCCATGTCGTTAGCCCACTATGACGACGACCATGACGAGCTTCACCCACGCCCTTCGGTCCCCTCTTGGCACTGTAAATAGAGGCCACCCTCGATCGATTTCTTCACACCAACACACTCCCCTCTCTCTCAGAACCACCCCCACTCACCACCGGAGCAAGGCGAGCAGCAGGTCGCCAAAATTTTGCTAGAGTTTGCCGCAGAGGAGGAAGAAAGGAGCTAGCGATTGGAGCCGCCCCAGGAGAAGCCACCGGTACCAGGAGGTTCGCCATCGTCGACTTCATCGTTCGCCCCCGTCATCGACCCTCGCCTGAGCCCCGGTGAGCCCCCGTAGACCCCCACTGGCCGCGCTAGGGTTCTGTCTCGCTGGCGTTGCCCGAGGAAGGCGATAAGTCACAGTCGTTCGATTAGATATTGATCGTGTGGTTTAGATTGCCCCGTACCACTTCACACCCCATGTCTCGCTGACTGGTGGGGACATTCACTTAAACTCACCCGCGCACGCACTGTGTGCCATGGGCCAACCCAGTTAACTTCCCGCGTGACCCAGTAGTTTGAATTTAGGTTTATTCATTTAGTTTCAAACTTAGTTCTCTACCTAGATTTAAAAAAATCAACCCAGGTAGATTCACTGAGCCAAATTGCATGAAACTAATTTTGTTAGAAAGGTACTGGAATTCTTAATCCAAGCCCGTTGAATTTAAATCATTTATATTTGTAGATCACCCATAGTAAAAATAACAAGGGAGAATCTTTTCTGCATTCAAACATTTTTCAAAATTCAACCACAAAAGCTTTTGAGTTGATTCCAACTCTCAAAAATCACATTCAACAAGACCTTTCTAAATATATAAAAATATCTAGGTTTACTTGCAGAAATAATGAACAAGTAATAAAATAATGCCTCATAGGCAATTCTAGCCATTTTAATTAATTAAAATAAAAGGGTTAAACCTTATTAAATTGTGACACCACTTTAAAGCACATTCCCAAGTACTGAAATATGTGGTGATGACATGTGTCAACATGATCCTATGTTTTAGTTGGAGAATATTAAATTATAAGTAGTTTTTCAATGAGTAGAAATTACTTTTCTAAAATAAAATAAATAAGACAAGTGCTTTGATGATTGTAATGTTTTTGATGATGCTAGATCATCTAGTGAAAACCTTGGTGTGATAAATAAAAGTAGTTAAGTATTGTTTGGTG
The DNA here is from genome assembly GCA_916181665.1 of Avena sativa. Lineage (NCBI taxonomy): Eukaryota > Viridiplantae > Streptophyta > Magnoliopsida > Poales > Poaceae > Avena > Avena sativa. The sequence continues at coordinate 260,741,640 of OV702281.1, forward strand.
ATTGTGTACCTCGTATTTATTTATAGACGCTAGTACCGCCCAAGGATACAAGGAGGAAGGAGAATACTACGAGGAAGAAGCCGAGGAGAACTTCACCACTGCTCTGCACAAGGCAAGCTATCTAAGCAATCTTATACTAATATCTTAGCAAGCTACTATCTTAGAAAGCTAAGCAAAACCATGCAAGATTTACTTGCAAGCTTACACCACTTGATACCCAATCCTAGTTTTATTTGCAAGCTTAGTTATTTTATTTCCTTTTCAAAGCTTTCTATTAGAGTTACTTAGTGACTGGTAGATTTTAGAAAGATATTTAAAGGTATCATAAAGAGCATAAAACTTGGCCTAAGTGTAACACCCTCAGAATCGGCCCTATGCAAGTTTTAGCGAAATTCGCCAAACCCGCATAGAAACGATTCAAAGGTGCCCACCAGGCACTTTCGTGCGGGTGGAAAACGAAGTAATAACATTACACAACAGTCCTCGATGGGACCCACAGAACAGATATATATATACAACAGCGACTCAATGAGTCAAGAATACAGATATAACATACAAAGATCCAAATCACCTTGAAAATGATAGAGCGTCCGACTACGGACAAGATGCAAATGGGGCTAAGAGCCCTGAAGAATAACCAATGGCGTCCATAACCCTGCCCAGGCCAAGCCGGAAGGGTGACCCTGCTAACGGCGTCGATCTCAAAACCTGCTTAAACAAAAGGGGTGCCGACAAAGGGCAAAGGAAAAAGAGGAGCGTCAGTACTGAGGCCAGTACACGGCGAGACTAGAATTCGGCGGTCCTCGCCTACATAGGTATGGTGGACTGAAGCGGCAGCGGCAGCACGCACTAAACAACCTATAGAGACTCGATGCAACAGGCGGATAACAGAGAGGGGTAAGGAAGAGCTATTCGGATCCAACCTGAATCTTACACCAAACAATCCCATCCTGGTATTTCCCCCTCGAGACCAATCGAGGAAGTCCACCGAGGAACTCACACAGTTGGCAGTTTTATTTATTCAGTTATCGTTGCAGCAATTACTAGTCAGGTATAGATAATCATCCTGGTAAAATAAGCAGTGGGCCGTTTTAGTTAACCATTCCGTTGTAGTTGCGACACTTACTAGTCAGATACAATTAGCATGAGATATCCCCAAAACCCAGCAGTTGTTGGTACTTTTATTTCGCCATTCCGTTGTAGTGAAGCTGATTACTAGTCATATCGGATACAAGTCATATTATAACAGTAAACTTTAGTTATAGTTGTCTATGATCAAGCACTGTGCTCTAAGTCGTCCATAACCGCGGACACGGCTTCTCGAAAAGATTTAACCCTGCAGGGGTGCACCAAAGTATCCACACGCACTTCGACCCTTTTTGCCAGATCAGTTAACATACACCCATCGGTATGTCGGCGGGGCCTAAGTCATGACGTTTCCCAGACCCAAAGCAAGCACGGGGGGCCACCCCACTAAGTATACCCGCAACAAAGTCGGCCGGTCTCCGAGACGGACTCAGGGTTTGCGACAGTGGCTGTAAACGACAGCAAATCCCAAAACTGGGACTGTCGATACCGCGAAAACACTCCGCTTCCAAAACAGTACAGCGTGCTCCTCACACAATCGTAAATAAAGCAGTAAAGCATGGCATAGGTACAGGATAGTAAATAAAACCCCAAACTACTTGTGGCCCCCAGTACAGTACTTTGAAATAAGGTACTAAATCGATGGGGGGCCCATATCTCCCCACATGTGGTTAGCGCGCTCGATCTCGGAACAGGTGTCAAGAACTCGGGGTCCTACGGGACACAAGTGGACGGTTAACAACCAAATAACATCTATTGCCCACCTGTGCCTCTGCTTACCTACTCCAATTTTAGTTGTTAAACAGTAATTAAAGTGAGCAATAAATAAAGCCATGGTCTTCTCCAACATTGAACATGCGGCAATTCTCCAACAACTGTGGTACTGGACGACACGCAACAACACTTGAGCAAGCGACTACGACGCGCGGGTCCAACTATCTACCAAACAACATGTAATAGGATGTGTCCAAGGCAATATAAGGCTGCAAGGGATATCACGGGTACGAAAGCTAGAGCATCGCAACACAGATAGCAATAGATCAACAGGAGGGAATAAATACTGTAAAAGTAAGATAGGTAGAAAGGGGAAGATGCTCGCCTGAAAAACATTGTCGAAGGTTCATCCGAAGATCGGGTCGACACTCGCATCAACTCAACGGCCTTATCCGCGAAGAACCAAAACACTAGAATAAACACCGGATGCAATATTTAATACTACGGCAAAAAGATCGGGCATGATGCATGTATGATGTATGACATGGCAAAGGTGCAATGCAATTAGGTCATATTAAGCGGAACCGGGGTCCCCGACAATTAATTAAACGGTTCAAGTTATTTAGAACCCCGCAATTTAAATGTTGTCTTAACATGGCAAAAATAAGTTACCGGTTCGCTACACAAATTTAAATGGGGCCATTATGAGACTGGATTTGTCCGCATATGGGCCCCATATTTAATTATGAGGTGAATCAGCATAAGGCCCCCAAACCACACAAGATGCATGCGAGATGAACAATTAAATATGCAACAATTTATATAGTTGACCATTTATAAAATAGGGTTCTCGGATGAGGGGTTCACACATCTGGGTTCGACGATCTTGGGGTTCCGGGGTTCGGGGTTCGACAGGGTCCAGGGTTCGATGGGTTCGGTCTCGGCGGGATTGTTCTCGGGTAACGGGGTAGATCTTGGCGCATTCGCGGTGGTCGGGTCATGTCGACGGTCGTGGCGTTCAAGGGAAGAACTTGGCGTTCCGGGACGACGGACTTGGCGTTCCGCGGTGAAGGGCTTGTCGTTCAGGTGGCGATCTTGGCGTCAGGGTTCGGGTGCGGTTCTCGGCGAACTGGTCGGTTCCCTGTTGAAGGCCTTGGCGCTTCGGGTCGGTCTTCGGTTCAGGGCCTCAGGGTCTTGGGGTTCGCGTCCGTGTGGCGATCTTGTCATTCCGTGTAGGCGTTCTCGAGGTCGATGGCGAACTTGTCCGGTACCGGGGTTCTTCGAAGATCTTGGCGCGGCACCGGTTACGGAGTCGGCCTTCGAATCCGTGTGGGTGAACTTGGCATTCCGACTCCAATGTCGAGGACGTACTTGACACGGCGTCGATCTCGTGGTTCCGTTGTCATCGACGGACTTGTATTAGCACAGGGTCTTCGGGCCGATCCTGGCTTGCACCTCTCGGATAACTCTAGCTCTTGCACAAACACGCCCCACGAGCACACACCGTGCCAGAGGACATGCGGCTCGGGGCACTGTGGGGATGCTGAGGACGCGCGATGCAGCAAAGCCTCGCAGCGACGATGCCGACGAGGCGGAAGACGCTGCGCAAGGCCCGGCGATGAGGGGACCCACTAGGCAGAGGTAGGAGGCGCCGTGGACGGCAGAGGGCGGAGGTCGGGGTGCAGAGGCGGGCCGCGGAGCTGGCGGGCCGGGGTCGGCGAGATGCGGGCGGGCTCCGGGGAGGAACGCGACGCGGGGCTGACGTGGCCCGCGAGGCGAGGGCATCGGCGAGGTGAGGGCAGAGGGCGCGGCGGCGGGGAGGTGCTCGGCCGTGGGCTCGAGGAGGCGAGCTCGGGCGTTGGCCGGCGGGGAGCAGCTCGGGCGAGGCGAGGACGGGCCGGAGGCGGCGCCTGCAGGCGGGGAGGAGAACGGCGACGACGCCAGGAGAGGAGGGGAGGCGGTCGGCGGGGAAGGAGGGCGGCTGGAGGGGGGAGCCAGAGGCGGCGGGGAGCGTCGTGGGGGAGGCGGAGGAGGGGGTGACCGGCGAGGAGGACGGAGGAGCGGCTCGGGCCGGCGGGCACGGGGTCGGGCGGCGGGGTGGTGGAGCGGGAGAGGGGTGGACGGCGCGCCGGAGGGTGGCGGTCGGAGGAGTCCGGCTAGGCGGCGAGACCGCGCGGCCGGGCGCCGGGGAGAGGGGAGGGCGGTGGAGAGGTGGGCTCGGTCATCGGAGGGAGAGGCAGAGAGGATGGAGGTGGGGGAAGAGGGCCACGCGGGGGAGGTGGGTCGCGCGGGGCCAGGGGTGGGGCCAGGTGGTGGGTGAGTGGTGAGTTGAGGCCAGGGAGTGGGGACGGGTGCGCCGGTGGGGCCGGGCTGTCGGTGAGGAAGAGAGGGAGGGGGTAGGAGGAACTGGGGTGAGAGAGGGAGAGAGGAGTGGGGGGCTGGCATGTGGGAGGTGAGGTGGCAGCAGATGAGTGGTGGGGAGGAGGGAGAGAGGTGAGGTGGCGAGAGAGGATTGGGTGGGGTGAGGTGGCTGGAGGGGTGGGTAGACTAGGTTGGGTAGAAAAAGGTTCTAGGCGGACCGTTTTTGTACTGGGGTGGTCGACTGGGTCGGTCGGCCCGTTCGACTGCCCCACTAAAAAATAATTAAATATTTTATTTGTTATAAACAGGTTTTTTGCAAACGTTGGCCGACAAAATAATTAATCCGGAGACCCGGTTTTGTGTTTTTGAACAAAGACGGGGCGTTTAGAAAACAAAACAGGTTTTCCGAAAATAGTTTTATGCAAGCAAATGCAAGATGATGACGATGCTCAAATGCAATGTGGCATGATGACATGAGCATGCGCTCATGATGATGCAATGCACAAAAACAACGCGATTTTCTAGTAGTGGTTTTGCGGGATGCCACAATTCGACACCACTAACAAGGGATCTCGCCCTCGAGATCCGCCTCATGGTACCGGAAGGAAGGTCGGCGATCGATGTCTTCTCGCTTCGTGTAGATCCTCGCGACACCACTAACAAGAGGTCGTTGTCCCGTCCTGAAATCGGCGACACCACCAACAAGATGTCGTTGATCCTGTTCGTCAAGAGAGCACTCCGGATAAACAACGGACGAAGTTAAAGGTAAGGCCACCTCTAACTTTCATGGGAGGAGTAAGAGTTGCATCGATCCACCATTCCATATACAAAAGCAAATGATAAGAGTAGTGGTATGGTCGCGACTCCATCCCGCACTCAAAGCATTTCTATGTACACGAATAGACAGAATATGCAACCAACCCTTAGGATTCAGACTAAAGATCTCGACAAACGAGGTTCGGAAACAAAGGAGTGATGCAGACTCTGCATCGGACCTAGCGTAGATGATGTCGGCGCGTCGGACACACCGGAAGGCACGAGAAAGAACAGAGAGAAGTCCACCAGACGAAGGGTTCCTCGGATAGCATGAAGACCAGATGTAGACACACCGTTACCAAAAGAGGAAGCGAAACCCTGAAGGTACGATGGAACCCAACCACGAGAAATCCTGGACTCGAAGAGAGAGAAGAGAGCGGATTCAAAACACGCAGAGGTGAGAGGAGAGCAGCAGAGGGGTAAGGAGTAAAATCAGACCTAATCTGAACTATCCAACCGATTTTTCGAAAAATAGTTTTGACACTCTACTTCGGCCGTTAGCTAGGTTATCCTACAGGCTGGACTTGTGGGGTAGCGCAACTGCTGAGCTCTGATACCACTCTGTAACACCCTCAGAATCGGCCCTATGCAAGTTTTAGCGAAATTCGCCAAACCCGCATAGAAACGATTCAAAGGTGCCCACCAGGCACTTTCGTGCGGGTGGAAAACAAAGTAATAACATTACACAACAGTCCTCGATGGGACCCACAGAACAGATATATATATACAACAGCGACTCAATGAGTCAAGAATACAGATATAACATACAAAGATCCAAATCACCTTGAAAATGATAGAGCGTCCGACTACGGACAAGATGCAAATGGGGCTAAGAGCCCTGAAGAATAACCAATGGCGTCCATAACCCTGCCCAGGCCAAGCCGGAAGGGTGACCCTGCTAACGGCGTCGATCTCAAAACCTGCTTAAACAAAAGGGGTGCCGACAAAGGGCAAAGGAAAAAGAGGAGCGTCAGTACTGAGGCCAGTACACGGCGAGACTAGAATTCGGCGGTCCTCGCCTACATAGGTATGGTGGACTGAAGCGGCAGCGGCAGCACGCACTAAACAACCTATAGAGACTCGATGCAACAGGCGGATAACAGAGAGGGGTAAGGAAGAGCTATTCGGATCCAACCTGAATCTTACACCAAACAATCCCATCCTGGTATTTCCCCCTCGAGACCAATCGAGGAATTCCACCGAGGAACTCACACAGTTGGCAGTTTTATTTATTCAGTTATCGTTGCAGCAATTACTAGTCAGGTATAGATAATCATCCTGGTAAAATAAGCAGTGGGCCGTTTTAGTTAACCATTCCGTTGTAGTTGCGACACTTACTAGTCAGATACAATTAGCATGAGATATCCCCAAAACCCAGCAGTTGTTGGTACTTTTATTTCGCCATTCCGTTGTAGTGAAGCTGATTACTAGTCATATCAGATACAAGTCATATTATAACAGTAAACTTTAGTTATAGTTGTCTATGATCAAGCACTGTGCTCCAAGTCGTCCATAACCGCGGACACGGCTTCTCGAAAAGATTTAACCCTGCAGGGGTGCACCAAAGTATCCACACGCACTTCGACCCTTTTTGCCAGATCAGTTAACATACACCCATCGGTATGTCGTCGGGGCCTAAGTCATGACGTTTCCCAGACCCAAAGCAAGCACGGGGGACCACCCCACTAAGTATACCCGCAACGAAGTCGGCCGGTATCCGAGACGGACTCAGGGTTTGCGACAGTGGCTGTAAACGACAGCAAATCCCAAAACTGTGACTGTCGATACCGCGAAAACACTCCGCTTCCAAAATAGTACAGCGTGCTCCTCACACAATCGTAAATAAAGCAGTAAAGCATGGCATAGGTACAGGATAGTAAATAAAACCCCAAACTACTTGTGGCCCCCAGTACAGTACTTTGAAATCAGGTACTAAATCGATGGGGGGCCCATATCTCCCCACATGTGGTTAGCGCGCTCGATCTCGGAACAGGTGTCAAGAACTCGGGGTCCTACGGGACACAAGTGGACAGTTAACAACCAAATAACATCTATTGCCCACCTGTGCCTCTGCTTACCTACTCCAATTTTAGTTGTTAAACAGTAATTAAAGTGAGCAATAAATAAAGCCATGGTCTTCTCCAACATTGAACATGCGGCAATTCTCCAACAACTGTGGTACTGGACGACACGCAACAACACTTGAGCAAGCGACTACGACGCGCGGGTCCAACTATCTACCAAACAACAGGTAATAGGATGTGTCCAAGGCAATATAAGGCTGCAAGGGATATCACGGGTACGAAAGCTAGAGCATCGCAACACAGATAGCAATAGATCAACAGGAGGGAATAAATACTGTAAAAGTAAGATAGGTAGAAAGGGGAAGATGCTCGCCTGAAAAACATTGTCGAAGGTTCATCCGAAGATCGGGTCGACACTCGCATCAACTCAACGGCCTTATCCGCGAAGAACCAAAACACTAGAATAAACACCGGATGCAATATTTAATACTACGGCAAAAAGATCGGGCATGATGCATGTATGATGTATGACATGGCAAAGGTGCAATGCAATTAGGTCATATTAAGCGGAACCGGGGTCCCGACAATTAATTAAATGGTTCAAGTTATTTAGAACCCCGCAATTTAAATGTTGTCTTAACATGGCAAAAATAAGTTACCGGTTCGCTACACAAATTTAAATGGGGCCATTATGAGACTGGATTTGTCCGCATATGGGCCCCATATTTAATTATGAGGTGAATCGGCATAAGGCCCCCAAACCACACAAGATGCATGCGAGATGAACAATTAAATTTGCAACAATTTATATAGTTGACCATTTATAAAATAGGGTTCTCGGATGAGGGGTTCACACATCTGGGTTCGACGATCTTGGGGTTCCGGGGTTCGGGGTTCGACAGGGTCCAGGGTTCGACGGGTTCGGTCTCGGCGGGATCGTTCTCGGGTAACGGGGTAGATCTTGGCGCATTCGCGGTGGTCGGGTCATGTCGACGGTCGTGGCGTTCAAGGGAAGAACTTGGCGTTCCGGGACGACGGACTTGGCGTTCCGCGGTGAAGGGCTTGTCGTTCAGGTGGCGATCTTGGCGTCAGGGTTCGGGTGCGGTTCTCGGCGAACTGGTCGGTTCCCTGTTGAAGGCCTTGGCGCTTCGGGTCGGTCTTCGGTTCGGGGCCTCAGGGTCTTGGGGTTCGCGTCCATGTGGCGATCTTGTCGTTCCGTGTAGGCGTTCTCGAGGTCGATGGCGAACTTGTCCGGTACCGACGTTCTTCGGAGATCTTGGCGCGGCACCGGTTACGGAGTCGGCCTTCGAATCCGTGTGGGTGAACTTGGCATTCCGACTCCAATGTCGAGGACGTACTTGACACGGCGTCGATCTCGTGGTTCCGTTGTCATCGACGGACTTGTATTAGCACAGGGTCTTCGGGCCGATCTTGGCTTGCACCTCTCGGATAACTCTAGCTCTTGCACAAACACGCCCCACGAGCAAACACCGTGCCAGAGGACATGCGGCTCGGGGCACTGTGGGGAGGCTGAGGACGCGCGATGCAGCAAAGCCTCGCAGCGACGATGCCGACGAGGCGGAAGACGCTGCGCAAGGCCCGGCGATGAGGGGACCCACTAGGCAGAGGTAGGAGGCGCCATGGACGGCAGAGGGCGGAGGTCAGGGTGCAGAGGCGGGCCGCGGAGCTGGCGGGCCGGGGTCGGCGAGATGCGGGCGGGCTCCGGGGAGGAACGCGACGCGGGGCTGACATGGCCCGCGAGGCGAGGGCGCGGCGGCGGGGAGGTGCTCGGCCGTGGGCTCGAGGAGGCGAGCTCGGGCGTTGGCCGGCGGGGAGCAGCTCGGGCGAGGCGAGGACGGGCCGGAGGCGGCGCCTGCAGGCGGGGAGGAGAACGGCGACGAGGCCAGGAGAGGAGGGGAGGCGGTCGGCAGGGAAGGAGGGCGGCCGGAGGGGGGGAGCCGGAGGCGGCGGGGCGCGTCGTGGGGGAGGCGGAGGAGGGGGTGACCGGCGAGGAGGACGGAGGAGCGGCTCGGGCCGGCGAGCACGGGGTCGGGCGGCGGGGTGGTGGAGCGGGAGAGGGGTGGACGGCGCGCCGGAGGGTGGCGGTCGGAGGAGTCCGGCGCGGCGGCGGGACCGCGCGTCCGGGCGCCGGGGAGAGGGGAGGGCGGTGGAGAGGTGGGCTCGGTCATCGGAGGGAGAGGAAGAGAGGATGGAGGTGGGGGAAGAGGGCCACGCGGGGGAGGTGGGTCGCGCGGGGCCAGGGGTGGGGCCAGGTGGGGGGTGAGTGGTGAGTTGAGGCCAGGGAGTGGGGACGGGTGCGCCGGTGGGGCCGGGCTGTCGGTGAGGAAGAGAGGGAGGGGGTAGGAGGAACTGGGGTGAGAGAGGGAGAGAGGAGTGGGGGGCTGGCATGTGGGAGGTGAGGTGGCAGCAGATGAGTGGTGGGGAGGAGGGAGAGAGGTGAGGTGGCGAGAGAGGATTGGGTGGGGTGAGGTGGCTGGAGGGGTGGGTAGACTAGGTTGGGTAGAAAAAGGTTCTAGGCGAACCGTTTTTGTACTGGGGTGGTCGACTGGGTCGGTCGGCCCGTTCGACTGCCCCACTAAAAAATAATTAAATATTTTATTTGTTATAAACAGGTTTTTTTGCAAACCGTTGGCCGACAAAATAATTAATCCGGAAACCCGGTTTTGTGTTTTTGAACAAAGACGGGGCGTTTAGAAAACAAAACAGGTTTTCCGAAAATAGTTTTATGCAAGCAAATGCAAGATGATGACGATGCTCAAATGCAATGTGGCATGATGACATGAGCATGCGCTCATGATGATGCAATGCACAAAAACAACGCGATTTTCTAGTAGTGGTTTTGCGGGATGCCACACTAAGTTAGATAAATCTTGATGACATCCAGAGGCATGAGATTGAACTTAGATCTTTCCCCTTGTTTACCACCCCTCATTAGTGTTTACCACCACTTGTAGATACTAGTGCTAAGCATTAAACTTGAATAACTTTAGATGGGAATACTTGGTGAAAATGGTTATGAAAACCTTAGAATGATGAGTCATTCTACTGAGATGTTTTGACATGTGTTCTTGAACACCAGATGATTTTGATGATGAAAATGTTAAGGCATGAGCCTTAACCCTTTATAAAATTGATGGTTGTCTGGATGCAATACCATTCCAATTTTACCGTACAACCACAATACCCGAAAATTGGGTAGGGCTTGACTGGAAATTTATATACCTTAGTATGGGTTCCCTTGCGGCCAAGGTTTGAGCTGAGGCTACCTTATGAAGATTGTCCACCTATGCAGTTCCCAAGATGACAGTTGGTCATGGTTGGGAGGCCAAATTCATAGGAGAGGTGTCTATATTAGTGTGTGTAATTGAAAGGTTAGGATTGATTATCCGCATACTGAGTATGGTGAATTCTGGATTGTTCCTGACGGATGTATCAAATATTGTGGTGAAAGTGTATGCCCTCTGTAGAGTGTCAAACTATTCAAATAGCCATGTCCACGGTTATGGACAGTTGGAGTGGCCATACTGTTCCGTCGTCAGATATTTTCAAAATGACGTGTGAAATGAATCATGACTTGACTTGACCACAATAGGGTTGTGATATGAAATTCAAGTTCCCACTTAGGTGTTATAAAACTTTCAACTAGATTTCTTTGCTTCTGAACTCATTTAAGGTAAATATGGTTTTTTGCAAAACAACCTAGAGCTTAGTATTTCCTACTCAAAACCACTTCACTTGTTAGTCTTAGTTTGCGAGTACTTAAAGAGTACTCATGGCTTTGTCCCTGGCTATTCCTGTGGCCAGACTATGAAGAGGAATATCAGGATGATGGACAGTAGGAAGGTTACAACAACTAGGATCATCTCCCATCGTCAGCATTGCCTGTGACCATGAAGATGGAGCTTCGCCCATGCTACCGTTATTTTTATGTTATTTCGCTGCTATGATTGTATTAAGAATAGATCATGTGATCCTCTATTTGTTGTAAGACCTTATGTATGGTTTGTAATGGATGATATACTGTGATATCCAATCTATTATGTCTCGCAAAAATGGTAATCCTGGGATTGCGATGTATGGCATAACAGGCATCTGGGATTAAAAATCCGGGTGTTGACAATAAGATCTAGTGTATCTAAGTTCAGTGGAGTTACTCAAAAGGCTCAATGATAATGAAGCCATATTAAGTCAACATAGGGCCCACAACACCCTTCTTATAATTAGTAAAAGCTCAACTGTAACTTAAAAACACATTTCTCAAGACAATGCTTACTTATAGATAGGACCAATCATCCTTAGTGATTAGCTTAATGAGTATCATGTTCGGTCTAGAGTGCTAGCCCTGAAATTTGATATTTTGTATAAGCAGTGCCAGAAAAAAAGATCTGACCAATATAATAAAAGATCAGAGATATATTTTATCTTATCCGTTAAAAAAATAGATACATATTATCTTGCCACAACATCATCTACCAATAAAAAAGAAGAATAGAGCTATACTGAAATCAGCTAGGAAGATTCGGTGCGGCGGTACCCGCACCCATGGGATGATATTGTGGGACAACGAATGCTTACTGTGTCAAGTAAGATTAGAAAGACTGAGGGGCTTTGGTACTTTTTAAATAAGAGATGATAAAGAAGCCACACTAATTATAACACAACATTGTACATATAAAACACGAAATATAAACACTCTAGTACATGATGGGAGAATACCAATCAGGGTATACCCACGAAGCAGAGTCGCTAGCTGGTATCGAGCCGACTGAAGCCAAGCCTGGAGCTGGTCGACTCACCCAATATGGCGACTGGCGCATACTGGACCTAGGCGACTCGCCGACTGGAGGCCTAAGATAGTGACTCCAATAGAAAACCCACCAAAATACTTATAAGCCCTAGCTGGCTGCATATATAAAGCCATCAGGGGCACCCCCACGGGGACAGCTCTATTTAGATCTAGTCTCCCTCTGCCTACGGTGGCTCACTTGTAAACCAATCTATGATCATATACTGGATTGATAGCAGGACTTAGCGATCCTCCACCGAGGGGACATGAACCTAGGTACATCGTGTGCCAATCTCGCTCCTAGATTCTCCTATATCGCCTTGATCCCTCTATGTAAGCTACCCCCAGTAGCATCTGTCATGCCAATACCACGATAGTACAGACTATTGATTACACACATGCTTTAGAACTATCATTTTGAGCTACTGGGAAGCTACAGTCCTAGCATTGCCATTACAAAAAAACTCAATGTAAGGCACTACTATTATCACTTTCAGAGTTTACTTCCCATAAGATAACTTCCAGACCCCTTATAATTATTGTGATTTGTGATGCCCTACCTCAGTTGATCCTTGAGGACCGTACTCAGTAACTTGTTTGAACCGGTTCTTGGTACAAAACTTCTGACAATATTAGACAAATATTAAGGTAAATAGTGAAATAGTACAAATCAGAATGCCGCTTTTAAGATAAATTGTGTGTAGAAAATTAAGTCTAGACATGCTTACAATATGACTGGGACATCAACTAAATCTGAACCGAAGAAAGAGGTACATCGAAGGCATGCATCTTGAGTAACCATGAGTCTGCAAATACCATGCAAAAAAGTCTTTAGGAACCTCACATGTAACTCAAATATTGTAAACTTATAGTGTCCATAGAGTCTGATAACTCACCTTCTATACATGGAGAGAGAACCAAGAATCCCCATTTAAAAACAGACCTCACCAACAATTGACAGAACGTCCATTTATTTGTAATATTTACTGCAGTCTATCCATCCACCCAACTGCAGGCTACACTAGTGTATGACAAGTTGAACCTAAAGATGAGTAATTTAGATACAACAAAAAGAGGGGAAAAGGGTAACTAAAAAAATCGAACCTTACTATCTACGGGACATTGCATTGAACATGTGAGCATCTGTAGCACCACCACCACGGCTCCTTATGCCGCCTACACCTCAGTAGCTATTCTCGTATAAGGAAAAGGGAGAAATAAGTAGATAGAGGGTAGAAGTTGAGACTTACAATCGCACAGACGGATGACTCGTGTGTCCTCGTCGACATAGACATGTTGGCGGTGAAGGACGGGCTTGTTGTTGCCCGGGAAGGAGACACCAACTCACGGCAATTTCCTGGTGTGCGCCGGCCTCTTCGCCGTCGCAGTCGGGGATGCGCTAGCAGCCGCCGCTTGCCATGTTATTGAGAACTTGCAGTTGAAATGTTGAAGGTGGAACTCAATGTGAGGTCGCGTGTCTGGTTCAACACGGGCGCGTGTTGGCCTAGGAATGCCTCCAGCTGGCGTGCCTACAACGATGAATACGCCTGAATCCCATGGTCAACACCTGCCTAATCCGTTTCCTTGCCTAAAGTTTGTGGCTGACCGGCGCACACGTCTATCGCCACGCCCTCCCTGGATCTTCTCGAGCCGACTGTGATGAAGAGAATAGGAGGGGAAAGAACGCGGAGGTGAGATATCAGGGTATAAGGAACCTCACCAAGGGAGTGTGAGCTTGAAAATGTGTAACACCCCCGCATCGGCCCTATGCAAGTTTTAGCGATTCCCACCAAACCGCATATAAACGATTCAAAGGTGCCCACCAGGCACTTTCGTGTGGGTGGAAAACAAAGTAATACCATTACACATTAGTCCACGATGGAACCCATAGAACAGATATATACAACAATGACTCAATGATTCAAGAATACAGATATACAATACAAAGATCAAATTTACCTTAAAATAGATACAGCGTCCGAGTACGGACAAGATGCAAATTGGGCTAAGATCCCTGAAGAATAACCAATGGCATCCATAACCCTGCTCAGGCCAAGCCGAAAGGGTAACCCTTCTAACGACGGCGATCTCAAACCTACTAAACAAAAGCGGTGCCGACAAAGGGCAAAGGAAAAAGAGAGTCGTCAGTACTGAGGCCAGTACACGGCGAGACTAGAATTCAACGGTCCTCGCCTACATAGGTATGTTGGACTGAAGCGACAACGCATCATGCACTAAACAACCTATAGAGACTCAATACATTTGTCGGCTATCAGAGAAAGATGAGAAATACCTATTCGGATCCAACCTAATAGTACCACCAAACATACCCATCCTGTTATTTCCCCCTCGAGACCAAACAAGGAAGTCAAGCCGAGGAAAATCACATGGTTGGCAGTTTTATTCATTCTTTCCATGGTGGTGATCCAACTTACTAGTCATATCAGATACAAGTCAAATTATAGCATTAAACTTTAGTTATAGTTGTCTATGATCGAGATACTATGCTCCAAGTCATCCATAACCGTGGAAACGGCTTTTCGAAAAGATTTAACCCTGCAAGGGTGCACCAAAGTTTCCACACGCACTTTGACCCTTGTTGCCAGATCAATTAACATACTTCCATCAGTGTGTCGGCGGGGCCTAGGACACTATGCTTTCCCTGACCCAAAGCAAGTACATGGGGGCCACCCAAAAGATCTACCCATACGAGGTATAACTAATCCTCCTCGTATGGACCCTGAGATTGCGTGGACTTGCATGGGAGTAGAGGTCATAGATAAAATATTCCCGTGATAGAGTGCCGCACCTACGCAACAGTAATAAACGCTCATCAAGCAACAGGTAATAAACATCTCATGCATGGTATAAGTACAGTAGTAATGCATAAAGCCCGAACTAGTTTGTGGCCCCCAGAACAGTACTTTGAAATTAGGTACTAAGCTGATAGGAGTGTTTATACACCCCACATGTGGTTAGCACGCTCAGTCTCGGAACAGGTGTCAAGAACTCAGGTCCTAGGTGGATATAGGGGGCGGGATAATAACCAGATCTCAACTATTACCCACGTGTGCCTCTGCATTAATTATACCTACTTTCAATATTAGTTATTAAACGGTAATTAAAGTCATGATCATCTCCGCCATTAAGAATATGTCAATCCCCAACATTAGTGGAACATCGATGACGCGAAGCAGCACGTGAGCAAGCAACTATGACTCGCAAGGCGAACTGTCTGCCCAAACAACATGCAATAGGAGGTGTCCAAGGAAATATAGGCTGCAAGGGATATAACGGGTACGAAAAGACTAAAGCATCGCAACACCGGTAGCAATAGATCAATAGGAGGAAGTAAAGAATATAAATGTAAAATAGGTAGAAAGGGGGAGAATGCTCGCCTGAGAAACACTGCCGAAGGTTCATCCGGAGATCGGGTCGACACTCGCATCAACTCATCGGCATAATCCGTGAAGAAGCAAAGCACTATAAGAAACACCGGATGCTATATTTTGATTCTACGACAGAAGAACGGGCATGATGCATGTATGACATATGGCATGGCAAAGGTGCAATGCAATTAGGCAAGATTAAGCAGAACCGGGTTCCTGTAATTAGAAGGATTATGTTGTTTAGATACCCCACAATTTAATGTTATATTAACAAGGCAAAATTATATCATCGGTTTGCTACACAAATTTAAATGGAGCAACATAAGACTAGAAAAGTCCGCATATGGTATCCATATTTAATTATGAGGTGAATTGGCAAAATCTCCCAAACCACATAGATATGTGTGCAAGCATGAAAATTTAAATGCAAGTGACAATGTCATATATTATAAAATATAAGGGTATCGGATAGGGGTCACACATCGGGGTTTGGTGGTCTTGGTGTAGCGAGGTGTTTGGGTTCGGTCTTCGTTTCTTCGATATCGGGGTCTCAAAATCCATGAAGATCTTGATGGTTCGGAGGGTTCGGTGAAGGGTTTCTCAACATAGTAAATCAAAAAAATTCTACGGATGCGAACGGGAAAGCCAAGATCTAATCTAGGAGATGCAAACAACAAGGGGGGATAGATGAGATCTTCATACCTTTGAAGATTCGCACAGCGGAACGTTCAACGGAACATGGTTGATGTAGTCGTACTAGCTTCTCCTCCTCGCGATCCGATCCGATCCAACACCGCAAGTGGCGATGCCTCCAAGAGATGCACACGTACGGCACCTCGATGTCTCCTCCTTCCAAGGTCCAGCAAGTGGGGTGGAGAGATAGATTGGATCTACAACACGACGGCGTGGTGCAAAGGTGGAGAGTTTCTGCGGCAGGGCTTCGCCTACGCGCAGTCGGAAGAGAGAGAGAGAGGAGGGCAGAAAGTAGGTGGCTAGGGTTGAGGAGGTGTGGGGGGAGGGTGCGCCCCTGCCCTCTTTATATAGAGGGCTGGTCGGCTGCCCCCTTGCCCCTCCTCCAAGCCTAGGGCCGGCGGCCACATGGGAGGAGTGGGGGGCAAG
This sequence comes from Avena sativa, assembly GCA_916181665.1. Lineage (NCBI taxonomy): Eukaryota > Viridiplantae > Streptophyta > Magnoliopsida > Poales > Poaceae > Avena > Avena sativa. Next base: position 260,757,956 of record OV702281.1, read on the forward strand.
TTTCCCCCCCCTTCTAGAAGCTCTCCCTAGGGTTTCCCCTAGGGCTTGGCCGGCTGGGCCTATGGGGCCTTGTGCCCCTGGCCCAATGCGGCCAGGGCACTCCCTCGTAGGCCCACGCCCCCTCCCGACAAGTGGGGCCACGTTGGTCCCACTCCGGAAGGTTCTAGAAGCTTCGGGTACAATACCGAACAATACCGAACAATCCGAAACAATTCCGAAATCCAAAAACTGCTTTCCCTTATATGAATCTTATTCTCCGGACCATTCCGGAACCTCTCGTGATGTCCTGGATCTCATCCGAGACTCCAAACAAAAACTAATAAACCAATTATCCATTCTATCCTAGCGTCGAGACACGTTAAGTGTGTGACCCTACGGGTTCGAGAATATGCAGAAATGATCTTCTATCAATAATCAACAGCGGGGTCTGGAAACCCATATTGACTCCCACATACTCATCGATGATCATATCGGATGAACCACGATGCCAGGATTCAATTAATCCCATATATATATTCCCTTCGTCACGCGATATTTTACTTACCCGAGATTCGATCGTTGACATCGTCATACCTAGTTCAATCTCGTTCACAGCAAGTACTTTACTCGTTCCGTAATCCGATATCACTTTGTGATCAACTCCTTAACCACGTGCTTGCAAGCGGTGTTGATATCGATTACCGAGTGGGCCCGAAGTATATCTCTCCGACATGGGAGGGACAAATCCCATCTCGATACATACAACCCAACAAGGCATTTACGATCACCTGAGAGACACCTTTATGATCACCCTCTCATAGGATGACGTTTGATGACCTCAAAGCTTTCTTCTGATACCAGGAAGTTGCATTATCTCATGGTCTAAGGAATACAATATTTGACATAAGAAAAAGCTTTGCAAAGATGAACACGATGACACGCTCTAATTGCTCTGCTTGATTTGGTTCTGTCCATCATATCATTCTCCCAATGATATGATCTCATTATTAATCGACAACCCATGTCTATGCTTTGGAAACCTTAACCATCATTAATCAATGAGCTAGTCCATAGAGGCGTACTAGGGACACGGCGTTGTTCATAAACCACACAAGTATCAAAGTTTCCGCTTAATACAATTCTAGCATGGAATATAAACTTTATCATGAACAAGAATTATAATAATAACATCTTTATTATTGCCTCTAGGGCATAATTCCAACAGTCTCCCACTTGCACTAGAGTCAATAATCTAGTTTACATCTGGCAACAATCTAACACCCATGGCACTAAGGTGTTGATCATGTTTTGCTCGTGGAAGAGGTTTAGTCAATGGATCTGCGTCATTCAGATCCGTATGTACTTTGCTAATCTTCAGATCTCCTTCTGTTATATAATCTCGAATTATATGAAACTTGCAGTTGATGTGCTTGGTCTTTGGATGATATCTTGGTTCCTTAGCCAGTGCTATGGTGCTAGTGTTGTCACACAATATCTCCAGTGGGTCCAAGGCACTTGGAACCACACCAAGCTCAGTGATGAAGTTCCTGCTCCAAACTCCTTCACTTGACGCTTCTGCAGCAGCCATGTATTCCGCTTCTACTGTAGATCCCGCGATCACGCTTTGCTTTCAGCTTCTCCAGCTCACAGCTCCTCCATTCAAAATATAAACGTATCCTGTCTGAGATTTAGAATCATCCTTGTCGGTGTCGAAACTAGTGTCGACGTAACCTTTTATGACGAGCTGTTCATCACCTCCATAAACTAAGAACATTTCTTTAGTTCTATTTAAATACTTTAGGATGTTCTTCACAGCTGTCCAGTGTTCCACTCCTGGATCACTTTGGTATCTGCTCGTCAAACTAAGAGCATTGGACACATCCGGTCTAGTACATAGCATGGCATACATGATAGATCCTATGGCCAAGGCATAAGGCACTTTGCTCATAGCTTCTCTATCGTTTACCGTAGCTGGACACTGAGCCCTGATCAATATCTTACCTGAGAACATAGGCACTGAACCTTTCTTTGCCTTATCCATTCTGAACCTTTTCAGAACTTTTTCTAGGTATGTACTTTGGCTTAAAGCTATCAGGCGTCTTTGTCTATCTCTATAGATTTTTATGCCTAATATATAAGCAGCTTCCCCTAGGTCTTTCATTGAAAAACATTTGTTCAAATAACTCTTCACATCGTTAAGCATGTCAATGTCATTTCCAATAATCAATATGTCATCCACATATAGTACCAAAAATGTCACTGAGCTCCCACTCACTTTCTTGTAGATACAAGCTTCGTAGCAATTTGGAACAAATCCAAAGCTCTTGATCACTTGACCAAAACGAAGGTTCCAACTCCGAGATGCTTGCTTCAGTCCATAAATGGAACGATGAAGTTTGCACACCTTATCAGCATCCTTAGGATCGACAAAACCTTCGGGTTTGCATCATATACAACTCTTCATCAATGTTGCCATTGAGGAACGCAGTCTTGACATCCATCTGCCATATTTCATAATCATGAAACGCAGCAATTGCTAATAAAATCCGAATGGACTTAAACATCGCTACGGGAGAAAAAGTCTCATCCTAGTCAACACCTTGAACTTGTCGAAAACCTTTCGCGACAAGCCGTGCTTTATAGACGGTAATATTACCATCCGCGTCCGTTTTCTTCTTGAAAATCCATTTGCACTCAACGGCCTTTCGGTCGCTAGGAGGGTCCACCAAAGTCCATACTTGGTTTTCGCTCATGGATTCCAATTCGGATTTCATGGCCTCTAGCCATTTCTCAGAGTCTGGGTTCATCATTGCTTCCTCATTGTTCGCAGGTTCAATGTTGTCTACTAACAAGACAGTTAAGACAGGGTTGCCGTACCACTCAGAAGGGGCACGTGACCTTGTCGACCTGCGAAGTTCAGTAGTAGAATCGTCCGAAGCTTCATGATCCTTGTCATTAGCTTCCTCTATTGTCGGTGCAGACGGCACTGGAACAATTTCAGGTGCTACGCTACTCTCTAACTCAAGAGAAGGTTCAACAACCTCGTCTAGATCTACTTTCCTCCCACTCACTTCTTTCGAGAGAAACTCCTTCTCAAGAAAGGATCCATTCTTTGCGACAAACACGTTGCCTTCGGATCTATGGTAGAAGGTATAACCAACCGTATCCTTAGGGTATCCTATGAAGACGCATTTCTCCGCTTTGGGTTCGAGCTTGTCCGGCATCAACTTCTTGACGTAAGCTTCGCATCCCCAAACTTTAAGAAATGACAACTTAGGTTTAGCACCAAACCACAGTTCATACGGTGTCGTCTCAACAGATTTAGATGGTGCCCTATTTAAATTGAATGCAGCGGTTTCTAATGCATAACCCCAAAATGATAACGGCAAATCTGTAAGAGACATCATCGATCGCACCATATCCAATAAAGTTCGATTCCGGCGTTCAGACACACCATTGCACTGTGGTGTTCCGGGTGGCGTGAGTTGCGAAACGATTCCGCTTGCTTTAAGATGCGTGAGAAAATCATAACTCAAATATTCACCTCCATGATCAGATCGTAGAAATTTAATTTTCCTGTTATGATGGTTTTCCACTTCATTCTGAAATTCTTTGAACTTTTCAAATGTTTCAGATTTATGTTTCATTAAATAGATATACCCATATCTACTTAAGTCATCAGTAAAAGTGAGAAAATAGCGATAACCACCGCACGTCGAAACACTCATTGGACCGCATACATCGGTATGTATGATTTCCAACAAGTCCGTTGCTCCATTATTCCAGAGAACGGGGTTTTGATCATCTTGCCCATGAGGCATGGCTCGCACGTGTCAAATGATTCAAAATCAAGAGACTCCAAAAGTCCATCAGAATGGAGTTTCTTCACGCATTTTACACCAATATGACCTAGACGGCAGTGCCACAAATAAGTCGTATTATCACTATCTACCTTGCATCTCTTAGCCTGAATGTTATGGATGTGTGTTTCATTGCTTTCGAGATTTAGAAGAAATAAACCATTCATAGCAGGTGCATGACCATAAAAGATGTTACTCATATAAATAGAACAACCATTATTCTCCGATTTAAATGAATAACCGTCTTGCAATAAACACGATCCAGATATGATGTTCATGCTCAACGCAGGCACATAATAACATTTATTAAGGTTTAAAACTAATCCCGAAGGTAAAACTAAGGAGAGTGTGCCGCCGGCCATCACATCAACTCTTGATCCGTTGCCAACGCGCATCGTCACCTCATCCCTCGCAAGTCGCCGTCTATTCCGTAGCTCCTGTTTCGAGTTACAAATATTAGCAACTCAACCAGTATCAAATACCCAGGCACTACAATGAGCGCTAGTAAGGTAAACATCAATAACATGTATATCAAATATACCTTTGATGGTGCCAGCCTTCTTGTCCGCTAAGTACTTCGAACAGTTGCGCTTCCAGTGACCCTTGTCCTTGCAATAGAAGCACTCAGTGTCCGGCTTAGGTCCAGACTTGAGCTTCTTCTCAGCAGGGGCAACGCGCTTGCCGCTTTCTTGAAGGGATTATTTGCACCCTTACCTTTCTTAAAGCTAGGGTGTAACACCCTCAGAATCGGACCTATGCAAGTTTCAGCGATTCCCGCCAAACTCGCATAGAAACGATTCAAAGGTGCCCACCAGGCACTTTCGTGCGGGTGGAAAACGAAGTAATAACATTACACAACAGTCCTCGATGGGACCCACAGAACAGATATATATACAACACGACTCCATGAGTCAAGAATACAGATATAATATACAAAGATCCAAATCACCTTGAAATTGATATAGCGTCCGACTACGGACAAGATGCAAATGGGGCTAAGAGCCCTGAAGAATAACCAATGGCGTCCATAACCCTGCCCAGGCCAAGCCGGAAGGGTAACCCTGCTAACGACGTCGATCTCAAAACCTGCTTAAACAAAAGGGGTGCCGACAAAGGGCAAAGGAAAAAGAGGAGCGTCAGTACTGAGGCCAGTACACGGCGAGACTAGAATTCGGCGGTCCTCGCCTACATAGGTATGGTGGACTGAGCGGCAGCGCAGCATGCACTAAACAACCTATAGAGACTCGATATAACTGTCGGCGATCAGAGAGGGATAAGAAAGACCTATTCGGAACCAACCTGATGCTACCATCAAACAAACCCATCCTGATGTTTCCCCCTCGAGACCAAACGAGGAAGTCAACCGAGGAACTCACACAGTTGGCAGTTTTATTTATTCAGTTATAGTTGCGGCAATTTACTAATCAAATATAGATAGTCATCCTGGTAAAATAAGCAGTGGGCAGTTTTAGTTAACCATTCCGTTGTAGTGGCGACACTTAATAGTCAGATACAATTAGCATGAGATATCCCAAAACCCAGCAGTTGTTGGTACTTTTATTTAGCCATTCCGTTGTAGTTGCAATACTTACTAGTCAGATACAATAGTCGCAGGCGACAACCCAAACAAGCAATTGTTGGCAGTTTTATTTTGCCATTCCATTATAGTGAAGCTGATTACTAGTCATTATAAAGTCAAATTTATAGCACTACTTTAGTTATAGTTGTCTATGATCGAGATACTGTGCTCCAAGTCGTCCATAACCGCGGACACGTCTTTCAGAAAGTTTTACCCGGCCGGGGTGCACAAATAGCAACACACACTCGATCAACCTCGGAAAAACCAAATCAAAACCCAACGAGGCCTTCACGACAAAGCAATCACAGGATTCAGAAATATTTCAGGGGGCCACCCCTTGGAGTACACCCGCAACGAAACTGGCCGGCTCCGAGACGGACTCAAGGTTTGTGGGGCCGGCTGTAAACGACTGGGAACCCGAAAACTCGGGGTGTCGATACCGCGAAAACGGGTCACGATCCTAAACAGTACAGTGTGCTCCTCGCACAATCGTAAATAATACAGTAAAGCATGGCATAAGTACAGGATAGTAAATAAAACCTCAAACTAGTTTGTGGCCCCAAGAAATAAGAATGAATCAAGCTCTGGCTCAGGGGGGTCCCATAATTCCCCGTATGTGGATAGCGTGAATATTCAAGGAACAGGTATCAAGTACTCGGGGTCCTACGGGACACAAGTGGACGGTTAACAACCAAATAACATCTATTGCCCACCTGTGCCTCTGCTTACCTACTCCAATTTTAGTTGTTAAACAGTAATTAAAGTGAGCAATAAATAAAGCCATGGTCTTCTCCAACATTGAACATGCGGCAATTCTCCAATAACTGTGGTACTGGACGACACGCAACAACACTTGAGCAAGCGACTATGACGCGCGGGTCCAACTATATACCAAACAACAGGTAATAGGATGTGTCCAAGGCAATATAAGGCTGCAAGGGATATCACGGGTACGAAAGCTAGAGCATCGCAACACAGATAGCAATAGATCAACAGGAGGGAATAAATACTGTAAAAGTAAGATAGGTAGAAAGGGGAAGATGCTCGCCTGAAAAACATTGTCGAAGGTTCATCCGAAGATCGGGTCGACACTCGCATCAACTCAACGGCCTTATCCGCGAAGAACCAAAACACTAGAATAAACACCGGATGCAATATTTAATACTACGGCAAAAAGATCGGGCATGATGCATGTATGATGTATGACATGGAAAAGGTGCAATGCAATTAGGTCATATTAAGCGGAACCGGGGTCCCGACAATTAATTAAACGGTTCAAGTTATTTAGAACCCCGCAATTTAAATGTTGTCTTAACATGGCAAAAATAAGTTACCGGTTCGCTACACAAATTTAAATGGGGCCATTATGAGACTGGATTTGTCCGCATATGGGCCCCATATTTAATTATGAGGTGAATCGGCATAAGGCCCCCAAACCACAGACAATATGCATGCATGAACAATTTAATATGCACGAGTTTATATTTCATTTATAAAAATAAGGCTCGAGAAAGGGTCACACATTAGGGTTCGGCGATCTTGGGCTCCGAGGGTTCGGGGTTCGGTCTCAGGGTTCGACGGGCTCGGCGAGGTTCAGATACAAGAGGAGAACTTGGTTTCCAACGGCCGATCTTGCCGCTGACGACGAACTTGAGTGGATCGGGTCCCGGGTCTTCGGATTCGTGAAGTAGATCTTGTCGCTTGGTATCCGTGAAGTAGAACTTGTAGTCCGTCTTTTGTCGGTGGTGAACTTGACCGATGGTCTTCGGGTCCGGGAAGGAGCACTTGGTGTTGCCGAGCGGAAGTTCATGTCGTAACCGTGTCGACGACCTTGGCGTTCAGGGGGAAGTTCTCGGTGTTCCGTGTGGAAGGCCGCGAGGGTTTGGTGACGGAGATCTCGACGGGTCCGGGAGGAAGAACTTGGGTCGGCAACGGATCGGTCTTGGCGTTCGGGTCGAAGTGTTCGGAAGCAGATCTTGGTGTAGGGACGGTCCTTGTCGGCGATTCTTCGGGTGTCCCCATCGCGATATGGTCTTCGGGCTTAGAGGATCGTTGTCGAACTTGGGATCTACATCGGTGCAGTCTTCGGGTGGCCTATGCCCGGCACGGTTCGTCGGACAGCACCACACCATCTTCGCGGAATCGTCAACATCACCTGGCCACCATTTTCATACACGGCTGCAACTGTGGGAGGACGTTTGCGAGGCCACAGACATGCGGCTCCAGGAAGCGCCGGTCGTCCATGGTGCCACGGAGGGCAAGGCTAGCGGGGGCCGATGCGGTGGCTGGTGTCGAGGCTCAGCAGAGAGGACGCGGCGACGGCATGGCTGGTGGCGGGCTCGGTGACGCGGGTCGACGAAGCGGGCCCGCCGGCGACGGCGGCGTCAGGCGAGGCAGGGAACGCTGGAAGGGAGGAAGACGACGGCCGGGGGACGCGGCCCGAGGACGCGCGGGAGGACGACGACGATGGGGCCGGAGGCGCTGGCGAAGCCGCGGCCGAGGAGGAGGGCGACGGGGAGGAGGTCCTGGCCGGAGAGGGAAGCGGGAGGGGGTCGCAGCAGCGGCCGGCGGGAGGAGGCGGCCGTGCGCGGCGGCGCTGGCGAGCTCGCACGCAGGCGGCAGAGCAGGCGGAGCAGGGCGACGACGCGGGACCGGCCGGGGCGGCGGCAGAGGAAGGGTGAGGGGAGCGGGGCGCGGTCGGAGGAGGGAGAGAGAAGGAGGGGACGCCGGCGGCGGAGGCGGCGGGGTCGCAGCGTTGCGGGAGGGCGCCGCCGGTGGCGCGCAGGAGGCGGACGGAGCCGGGGCGACACGCAGACGGCCGGAGCAGGCGGGGAGGTGAGGAGGCTCGGACGGTGGAGGAGGGGAGGCCGGCGAGGTGGGGTACGGCGGCGGCGAGGGGCTGGAGGCGCCGGAGCTTGCGAGGGAGGGGGCGAGGCGAGCAGGTGAACGCGGGTGGGTGGTTCGCGTGCGGGGAGGCGAGGGGAGAGAGGGCAGTGGGGCCGAGGTGGGTCCAAGAGGAGAGAGCGGGGCGGGGAGATGGGTCGTGGCGAGCGGGGGTGCGGGGAGAGAGGAGGGTCGGTGGGGGAGGCGGGTCCCGCGGGTGGGGCCAGGGTGGCAGGTGTGGGTGAGTGGGTTTGACCAGGGGTGGGTCGGTGGGTGGAGATTGGGGGAACGGTGAGGTGGAGGGAGGGGATTGGTGGGTAGACTAGGATTGGGTAGATATAGGTTAGGGTCTGGGTTTTATTAGTTGTAATTTATTTATGGTGTTGTATTGTTTTAATTCTTTTTTTAGCAAAATAATTTTTAGGCAAATAATTTAACAGATAACTATAAGACTTGTTTTGAAATAAGAGAAGGGTATTTTTAGAAAACAAAAATAGGCTTATTGAAAATAGTTTCAGACAAACAAATGCATGATGATGGCGATGCAATGCACAAAAACAACGCGATTTTCTAGTAGTGGTTTTGCGGGATGCCACATAGGGGGCTTATTGACCATCAACACATGATTATCTTTCTTGATGTCCACCTCCACAGCTTTCAGCTTAGCGAAGAGCTCGGTGATCGTATCAGTGGAACCAATCTGATTATGAGTAACTACAAAACCTTTGTAGCTAGGAGGGAGTGATTGCAGAACTCTGTCAATCTTGAGCTCCTCTGGAATCTTGCAGTCCAGTTGCTCAAGGCGTTGAGTGTAGCCCTACATCTTAATGGCGTTCTCACTAACGGAACTCCCTTCCTCCATCTTCCAGTTAAAGAATTTCTCAGAGATCGCATATCTCTCAGAACGGGCCTGAGTCTGAGACATAGTTTTCAGCTCCTCAAGAATCTCAAAGGGCCCGGGGAACTCCTCAAAATGATTTTGAAGGTCCGATTCCATAGCAAACAACATGGTGCTCTTAATCACACCATAATTATCCTTGCGCGACTGATAAACAGCTTTCTTATCAGCCGGCGCATCTACAGCAGGGGCGTCACCTAGCTCTTTCTCAAGGACATAGTCCTTTTGTCCGCCAGAGAGAATGATTCTCAGATTGCGGAACCAGTTGGTGAAGTTAGACCCATTGTTCTTAAGATTTTCTTTCTCAGCAAAAACGTTGAAGTTGAAGTTGGACTTAGCCATTTGATCTACAAAATTTGCAAGTACAATTTAGACTATGTTCATGATAACTAGTTCAACTTAATCAAATTACTAGATGAACTCCCACTAATTTCAACATCCCTCAAATTGTTTAGTGAACATGATCCAAATTCACCACACCTAATCCGATCTTCACGAGAAGAGATGTGGTTTCAATGGTGGACAACGAAGTGTCGATCATATCATTCATATGACTCATGCTTAACCTTTCGGTTCGTGTGTTCCGAGGCCATGTATGTACATGCTAGGCTCGTCAAGTCAAACCCAAGTATTTCCGCGTGTGCAAAACTGGCTTGCACCCGTTGTATGTGAACATAGAGTTTATACCACCCGATCATCACGTGATGCTTGAACATGACGAACTTTCGCAACGGTGCATACATGGGGAGAACACAGTTTTATCTTGATCTTTAAGTGAGGAATCATCTTATAATGCTACCGTCACGATCTAAGCATAATAAGATACATAAAAGGATAAACATCACATGCATATAATTTTATGTGACATGGTATAGCCAATCTCCGCGCAATGATCTCCATCTTGTGCGTGCCAGCATGATCTCCATCACTCCACCATGATTGCCTCCACCACGAATAGCAACTACAACTATTGCTAACTACTTAGCGATAAAGTAAAGCTATTACATGGCGTATAAGAAGTTGACACACATGTCATACACAATTATAAAGACAACCATATGGCTCCTTCCGGTTGTGTACTCATCGACATGCAAGTCGTGAAACATTACAAAACATGATCATTGCATACAACATACACATCACATCTTGGGCCATACCATATCACAGAAACACTCCCTGCAAAAACAAGTTAGACGCCTCTACTTTGTTGTTGCATGTTTTACGTGGCTTATGGGAGTAACAAGCTAAGAACGATTCTTACCTACGGAAAGCCACAATGGTGATATTATGGTTGCCAACATTCGGTGTAAATCCCATGACAGCTATAGTGAGAGAAACTGGCATCCACCAGCCGCATGTGTGGAACAAGACACACGTCAAGTGCGGAGCCGGTCTCGCGAACGAGGTCGCGTAAAGTTGGCCTGGACTGCTTCGATCTCACTATCCCGCGTCATAAGAAGTACACAACAAGAGGCTTGCAACATAAAACATCAACGCCCGCAACAAGCATGTTGCGTTCTACTCGTGAAACACATCTACGCATAGATCTAGCTCTGATACCACTGAAGGGTTTCGCAGCATAGTAAATCAAAAAAATTCTACAGATGCGAACGGGAAAGCCAAAATCTAATCTAGGAGATGCAAACAACGAGGGGGGATAGATGAGATCTTCATACCCTTGAAGATTCGCACTGCGGAACGTTCAACGGAACGTGGTTGATGTAGTCGTACTAGCTTCTCCTCCTCGCGATCCGATCCGATCCAACACCGCAAGTGGCGATGCCTCCGAGAGATGCACACGTACGGCACCTCGACGTCTCCTCCTTCCTCGGTCCAGCAAGTGGGGTGGAGAGATATATTGGATCTACAACACGACAGCGTGGTGCAAAGGTGGAGAGTTTCTGCGGCAGGGCTTCGCCTACGCGCAGTCGGGAGAGAGAGAGAGAGAGAGAGAGAGAGAGAGAGAGAGAGAGAGAGAGAGAGAGAGAGAGAGAGAGAGAGAGAGAGAGAGAGAGAGAGGAGGGCAGAAGGTAGGTGGCTAGGGTTAAGGAGGTGTGGGGGGAGGGTGCGCCCCTGCCCTCTTTATATAGAGGGCTGGCCGGCTGCCCCCTTGCCCCTCCTCCAAGTCTAGGGCCGAAGGCCACATGGGAGGAGTGGGGGGCAAGTTTCCCCCCCCCCCTTCTAGAAGCTCTCCCTAGGGTTTCCCCTAGGGCTTGGCCGGCTGGGCCTATGGGGCCTTGTGCCCCTGGCCCAATGCGGCCAGGGCACTCCCTCGTAGGCCCGCGCCCCCTCCCGACAAGTGGGGCCACGTTGGTCCCACTCCGGAAGGTTCTAGAAGCTTTGGGTACAATACCGAACAATACTGAACAATCCGAAACAATTCCGAAATCCAAAAACTGTTTTCCCTTATATGAATCTTATTCTCCGGACCATTCCGGAACCTCTCGTGATGTCGTGGATCTCATCTGAGACTCCGAACAAAAACTCATAAACCAATTATCCATTCTATCCTAGCGTCGAGACACGTTAAGTGTGTGACCCTACGGGTTCGAGAATATGCAAACATGATCTTCTATCAATAATCAACAGCGGGGTCTGGAAACCCATATTGACTCCCACATACTCATTGATGATCATATCGGATGAACCACGATGCCAGGATTCAATTAATCCCATATATATATTCCCTTCGTCACGCGATATTTTACTTACCCGAGATTCGAAGTTCAATCTTGTTCACAGCAAGTACTTTACTTGTTCCGTAATCCGATATCACTTTGTGATCAACTCCTTAACCACGTGCTTGCAAGCGGTGTTGATATCGATTACTGAGTGGGCCCGAAGTATATCTCTCCGACTTGGGAGGGACAAATCCCATCTCGATACATACAACCCAACAAGGAATTTCCGATCACCTGAGAGACACCTTTATGATCACCCTCTCATAGGATGACGTTTGATGACCTCAAAGATTTCTTATGATACCAGGGAGTTGCATTATCTCATGGTCTAAGGAATACAATATTTGACATAAGAAAAAGCTTCGCAAAGATGAACACGATGACATGATCTAATTGCTCTACTTGATTTGGTTATGTCCATAATATCATTCTCCCAATGATATGATCTCATTATTAATCGACAACCCATGTCTATGGTTAGGAAACCTTAACCATCATTAATCAATGAGCTAGTCCATAGAGGCGTACTAGGGACACGGCGTTGTTCATAAACCACACAAGTATCAAAGTTTCCGCTTAATACAATTCTAGCATGGAATATAAACTTTATCATGAACAAGATTTATAATAATAATATCTTTATTATTGCCTCTAGGGCATAATTCCAAAAGTCTCCCACTTGCACTAGAGTCAATAATCTAGTTTACATCTGGCAACAATCTAACACCCATGGCACTAAGGTGTTGATCATGTTTTGCTCGTGGAAGAGGTTTAGTCAATGGATCTGCGACATTCAGATCCGTATGTACTTTGCTAATCTTCAGATCTCCTTCTGTTATATAATCTCGAATTATATGAAACTTGCAGTTGATGTGCTTGGTCTTTGGATGATATCTTGGTTCCTTAGCCAGTGCTATGGTGCTAGTGTTGTCACACAATATCTCAAGTGGGTCCAAGGCACTTGGAACCACACCAAGCTCAGTGATGAAGTTCCTGATCCAAAATCCTTCACTTGACGCTTCTGCAGCAGCCATGTATTCCGCTTCTACTATAGATCCCGTGATCACGCTTTGCTTTCAGATTCTCCAGCTCACAGCTCCTCCATTCAAAATATAAACGTATCCTGTCTGAGATTTAGAATCATCCTTGTCGGTGTCGAAACTAGTGTCGACATAACCTTTTACGACGAGCTGTTCATCACCTCCATAGACTAAGAACATTTCTTTAGTTCTATTTAAATACTTTAGGATGTTCTTCACAGTTGTCCAGTGTTCCACTCCTGGATCACTTTGGTATCTTCTCGTCAAACTAAGATCATTGGACACATTCGGTCTAGTACATAGCATGGCATACATGATAGATCCTATGGCCGAGGCATAAGGCACTTTGCTCATAGCTTCTCTATCGTTTACCGTAGCTGGACACTGAGCCCTGCTCAATATCTTACCTGACAACATAGGCACTGAACCTTTCTTTGCCTTATCCATTCTAAACCTTTTCAGAACTTTTTCTAGGTATGTACTTTGGCTTAAAGCTATCAGGCGTCTTTGTATATCTCTATAGATTTTGATGCCTAATATATAAGAAGCTTCCCCTAGGTCTTTCATTGAAAAACATTTGTTCAAATAACTCTTCACGTCGTTAAGCATGTCAATGTCATTTCAAATAATCAATATGTCATCCACATATAGTACCAAAAATGTCACTGAGCTCCCACTCACTTTCTTGTAGATACAAGCTTCGTAGCAATTTGGAACAAATCCAAAGCTCTTGATCACTTGATCAAAACAAAGGTTCCAACTCCGAGATGCTTGCTTCAGTCCATAAATGGAACGCTGAAGTTTGCACACCTTATCAGCATCCTTAGGATCGACAAAACCTTCGGGTTTGCATCATATACAACTCTTCATAAATGTTGCCATTGAGGAACGCGGTCTTGACATCCATCTGCAATATTTCATAATCATGAAATGCAGCAATTGCTAATAAAATCCGAATGGACTTAAACATCGCTACGGGAGAAAAAGTCTCATCGTAGTCAACACCTAGAACTTGTCGAAAACCTTTCGCGACAAGCCGTGCTTTATAGACTGTAATATTACCATCCGCGTCCGTTTTCTTCTTGAAAATCCATTTGCACTCAACGGCCTTTCGGTCGCTAGGAGGGTCCACCAAAGTCCATACTTGGTTTTCGCTCATGGATTCCAATTCGGATTTCATAGCCTCTAGCCATTTGTCAGAGTCTGGGCTCATCATTGCTTCCTCATTGTTCGCAGGTTCAATGTTGTCTACTAACAAGACAGTTAAGACAGGGTTGCCGTACCACTCAGGAGGGGCACGTGACCTTGTCGACCTGCGAAGTTCAGTAGTAGAATCGTCTGAAGCTTCATGATCCTTGTCATTAGCTTCCTCTATTGTTGGTGCAGACGGCACTGGAACAATTTCAGGTGCTACGCTACTCTCTAACTCAAGAGAAGGTTCAACAACCTCGTCTAGCTCTACTTTCCTCCCACTCACTTCTTTTGAGAGAAACTCCTTCTCAAGAAAGGATCCGTTCGTTGCGACAAACACTTTGCCTTCGGATCTGTGGTAGAAGGTATACCCAATCGTATCCTTAGGGTATCCTATGAAGACGCATTTCTCCGCTTTGGGTTCGAGCTTGTCCGGCAACAACTTCTTGACGTAAGCTTCGCATCCCCAAACTTTAAGAAATGACAACTTAGGTTTAGCACCAAACCACAGTTCATACGGTGTCGTCTCAACAGATTTAGATGGTGCCCTATTTAAAGTGAATGCAGCAGTTTCTAATGCATAACCCCAAAATGATAACGGAAAATCTGTAAGAGACATCATCGATCGCACCATATCCAATAAAGTTCGATTCTGGCGTCCAGACACACCATTGCGCTGTGGTGTTCTGGGTGGCGTGAGTTGCGAAACGATTCCGCTTGCTTTAAGATGCGTGAGAAAATCATAACTCAAATATTCACCTCCACGATCGGATCGTAGAAATTTAATTTTCCTGTTACGATGGTTTTCCACTTCGTTCTGAAATTCTTTGAACTTTTAAAATGTTTCAGATTTATGTTTCATTAAATAGATATACCCATATCTACTTAAGTCATCAGTAAAAGTGAGAAAATAGCGATAAGCACCGCGCGTCGAAACACTCATTGGTCCGCATACATCGGTATGTATGATTTCCAACAAGTACGTTGCTCCATTATTCCGGAGAACAGGGTTTTGATCATCTTGCCCATGAGGCATGGCTCGCACGTGTCAAATGATTCAAAATCAAGAGACTCCAAAAGTCCATCAGAATGGAGTTTTTTCACGCGTTTTACACCAATATGACCTAGACGGTAGTGCCACAAATAAGTCGTATTATCACTATGTAGCTTCCATCTCTTAGCCTGAATGTTATGGATGTGTGTTTCATTGCTTTCGAGATTTAGAAGAAATAAACCATTCATAGGCGGTGCATGACCATAAAAGATGTTACTCATATAAATAGAACAACCATTATTCTCCGATTTAAATGAATAACCGTCTTGCAATAAACACGATCCAGATATGATGTTCATGCTCAACGTAGGCACATAATAACATTTATTAAGGTTTAAAACTAATCCTGAAGGTAAAACTAAGGAGAGTGTGCCGCCGGCCATCACATCAACTCTTGATCCGTTGCCAACGCGCATCGTCACCTCATCCCTCGCTAGTCGCCGTCTATTCCGTAGCTCCTGTTTCGAGTTACAAATATTAGCAACTAAACCAGTATCAAATACCCAGGCACTACACTGAGCGCTAGTAAGGTAAACATCAATAACATGTATATCAAATATACCTTTGATGGTGCCAGCCTTCTTGTCCGCTAAGTACTTCGGACAGTTGCGCTTCCAGTGACCCTTGTCCTTGCAATATAAGCACTCAGTGTCCGGCTTAGGTCCAGACTTGAGCTTCTTCTCAGCAGGGGCAACGCGCTTGCCGCTGCCTTTCTTGAAGGGCTTATTTGCACCCTTACCTTTCTTAAAGCTAGGGGGCTTATTGACCATCAACACATGATTATCTTTCTTGATGTCCACCTCCACAACTTTTAGCTTAGCGAAGAGCTCGGTGATCGTATCAGTGGAACCAATCTGATTATGAGTAACTACAAAACCTTTGTAGCTAGGAGGGAGTGATTGCAGAACTCTGTCAATCTTGAGCTCCTCTGGAATCTTGCAGTCCAGTTGCTCAAGGCGTTGAGTGTAGCCCGACATCTTAATGGCGTGCTCACTAACGGAACTCCCTTCCTCCATCTTCCAGTTAAAGAATTTCTCAGAGATCTCATATCTCTCAGAACGGGCCTGAGTCTGAAACATAGTTTTCAGCTCCTCAAGAATCTCAAAGGGCCCGGGGAACTCCTCAAAACGATTTTGAAGGTCTGATTCCATAGCAAACAACATGGTGCTCTTAATCACACCATAATCATCCTTGCACGACTGATAAAAAGCTTTCTTATCAGCCGGCGCATCTACAGCAGGGGCGTCACCTAGCTCTTTCTCAAGGACATAGTCCTTTTGTCCGCCAGAGAGAATGATTCTCAGATTGCGGAACCAGTTGGTGAAGTTGGACCCATTGTTCTTAAGCTTTTCTTTCTCAGCAAAAACTTTGAAGTTGAAGTTGGACTTAGCCATTTGATCTACAAAATTTGCAAGTACAATTTAGACTATGTTCATGATAACTAGTTCAACTTAATCAAATTACTAGATGAACTCCCACTAATTTCAACATCCCTCAAGTTGTTTAGTGAACATGATCCAAATTCACCACACCTAATCCGATCTTCACGAGAAGAGATGTGGTTTCAATGGTGGACAACGAAGTGTCGATCATATCATTCATATGACTCATGCTTAACCTTTCGGTTCGTGTGTTCTGAGGCCATGTCTGTACATGCTAGGCTCGTCAAGTCAAACCCAAGTATTTCCGCGTGTGCAAAACTGGCTTGCACCCGTTGTATGTGAACGTAGAGTTTATACCACCCGATCATCACGTGATGCTTGAACACGACGAACTTTCGCAACGGTGCATACATGGGGAGAACACAGTTTTATCTTGATCTTTAAGTGAGGAATCATCTTATAATGCTACCGTCACGATCTAAGCATAATAAGATACATAAAACGATAAACATCACATGCATATAATTTTATGTGACATGGTATAGCCAATCTCCGCGCAATGATCTCCATCTTGTGCGTGCCAGCATGATCTCCATCACTCCACCATGATTGCCTCCACCACGAATAGCAACTACAACTATTGCTAACTACTTAGCGATAAAGTAAAGCTATTACATGGCGTATAAGAAGTTGACACACATGTCATACACAATTATAAAGACAACCATATGGCTCCTACCGGTTGTGTACTCATCGACATGCAAGTCATGAAACATTACAAAACATGATCATTGCATACAACATACACATCACATCTTGGGCCATACCATATCACAGAAATACTCCCTGCAAAAACAAGTTAGACGCCTCTACTTTGTTGTTGCATGTTTTACGTGGCTTATGGGAGTAACAAGCTAAGAACGATTCTTACCTACGGAAAGCCACAATGGTGATATTATGGTTGCCAACATCCGGTGTAAATCCCATGACAACTATAGTGAGAGAAACTGGCATCCACCAGCCGCATGTGTGGAACAAGCCACACGTCAAGTGCGGAGCCGGTCTCGCGAATGAGGTCGCGTAAAGTTGGTCTGGACCGCTTCGATCTCACTATCCCGCGTCATAAGAAGTACACAACAAGAGGCTTGCAACATAAAACATCAACGCCCGCAACAAGCATGTTGCGTTCTACTCGTGAAACACATCTACGCATAGATCTAGCTCTGATACCACTGAAGGGTTTCGCAGCATAGTAAATCAAAAAAATTCTACAGATGCGAACGGGAAAACCAAAATCTAATCTAGGAGATGCAAACAACGAGGGGGGATAGATGAGATCTTCATACCCTTGAAGATTCGCACTGCAGAACGTTCAACGGAACGTGGTTGATGTAGTCGTACTAGCTTCTCCTCCTCGCGATCCGATCCGATCCAACACCGCAAGTGGCGATGCCTCCGAGAGATGCACACGCACCTCGACGTCTCCTCCTTCCTCGGTTCAGCAAGTGGGGTGGAGAGATATATTGGATCTACAACACGACGGCGTGGTGCAAAGGTGGAGAGTTTCTGTGGCAGGGCTTCGCCTACGCGCAGTCGGGAGAGAGAGAGAGAGAGAGAGAGAGAGAGAGAGAGAGAGAGAGAGAGAGAGAGAGAGAGAGAGAGAGAGAGAGAGAGAGAGAGAGAGAGAGAGAGAGAGAGAGAGAGAGAGAGAGAGAGAGAGAGAGAGAGAGAGAGAGAGAGAGAGAGAGAGAGAGAGAGAGAGAGAGAGGCGGGCAGAAGGTAGGTGGCTAGGGTTGAGGAGGTGTTGGGGGAGGGTGCGCCCCTGCCCTCTTTATATAGAGGGCTGTCCCGGCTGCCCCCTTGCCCCTCCTCCAAGCCTAGGGCCGGCGGCCACATGGGAGGAGTGTGGGGCAAGTTCCCTCCCCCCTTCTAGAAGCTCTCCCTAGGGTTTCCCCTAGGGCTTGGCCGGCTGGGCCTGTGAGGCCTTGTGCCCCTGGCCCAATGCTTCCAGGGCACTCCCTCGTAGGCCCACGCCCCCTCCCGACAAGTGGGGCCATGTTGGTCCCACTCCGGAAGGTTCTAGAAGCTTCCGGTACAATACCGAACAATCCGAAACAATTCGGAAATCCAAAAAATGCTTTCCCTTATATGAATCTTATTCTCTGGACCATTCCGGAACCTCTCGTGATGTCCTGGATCTCATCCGAGACTCCGCACAATAATTCATAAACCAATTATCCATTTTATCCTAGCATCGAGACACGTTAAGTGTGTGACCCTATGGGTTCGAGAATATGCAGACATGATCTTCTATCAATAATCAACAGCGGGGTCTAGAAACCCATATTGGCTCCCACATACTCATCGATGATCATATCGGATGAACCACGATGCCAGGATTCAATTAATCCCATATATATATTCCCTTCGTCACGCGATATTTTACTTACCCGAGATTCGATCGTTGGCATCGGCATACCTAGTTCAATCTCGTTCACAGCAAGTACTTTACTTGTTTCGTAATCCGATATCACTTTGTGATCAACTCCTTAACCACGTGCTTACAAGCGGTGTTGATATCGATTACCGAGTGAGCCCGAAGTATATCTCTCCGACTTGGGAGGGACAAATCCCATCTCGATACATACAACCCAACAAGTACTTTCCGATCACCTCACAGACACCTTTATGATCACCCTCTCATAGGATGACGTTTGATGACCTCAAAGCTTTCTTCCGATACCAGGGAGTTGCATTATCTCATGGTCTAAGGAATACAATATTTGACATAAGAAAAAGCTTCGCAAAGATGAACACGATGACACGATCTAATTGCTCTGCTTGATTTGGGTCTGTCCATCATATCATTCTCCCAATGATATGATCTCATTATTAATCGACAACCCATGTCTATGGTTAGGAAACCTTAACCATCATTAATCAATGAGCTAGTCCATAGAGGCGTACTAGGGACATGGCGTTGTTCATAAACCACACAAGTATCAAAGTTTCCGCTTAATATAATTCTAGCATGGAATATAAACTTTATCATGAACAAGAATTATAATAATAACATCTTTATTATTGCCTCTAGGGCATAATTCCAACATTCGGTTCTCCAGGATCAGACTTCGGACTCCGGGAGCAGGGTCTTCAGATCCATGTCAGCACACCGGAGGGTCTTGGCGTCTTCGGGACCAGGGTTCAGTGAGATCTATCCTCAGAAGGTCTTGGTAGTGGCCTTGAAGATCTTGTCGACGCGGGACCAAGAATCCACTATGGCAGGGAGAGAACACAAGTTCGTACGCGGTCAAGTGTGCAAGAAGTTATGGGGAGTTGCTCTTGTTCTGTCGGGAACCAAGAATCCAACATTGAGGAACAGAGGCCCACACGGCATGTCCTTGGGTAATCCACTTAAGTAGGACAGCGAGCAATGGGGATGCAGTGACAGACATGGAGCTATAGACAAGAGGCCAAGGGCCAGAGCAGCTAGGGCGGCGGGGTTCCTGTACATGAGGTCGCCGGTCGCTGCAGAATGTGCCGGAGAAGTGGAGACCACATCGGGAGGATCGGGAAGGAGGGCGTTGGCAGCCAGCAGCAGGGCGACATGGCTGCTACCGGCGGTGGCGGAGGGGTCAAGCGACAGAGGTGGGGGTAGAGCATTAGGGAGGGCGAGGGCGAGTAGACCGGTGGAGAAGAGGGCGATCATCGATGTAAGGGCGAGGGAGGGGCGCCAGGATGGAGAGGGAGGAGGCAGAGGAGAGATTGGCGGCGGCGGACAGCGAGGGGAGGGGCGCTCACGGGTGGTGAGGCTCGAAACGGGAAGAGGGGGTTTCATGGAGGGGACGCGGTCGGGCTGGGACCGGTCACGCGGGTGGACGCGCGTGGTGCGTCGTGAGGGAGTAGGGTAGGTGGGGTGATATGGTTCGGTTGTGCCAGGAAGGGGCTGGTGAGGGTCTAGGGTTAGGGTTTGCCCAGGGGATCTAGGGTTTGGTTGACTCTAGTTTGGGTCGGGCCGGCGGGGTTGTAGGTAGCTTGGGCCAACGGCCAGGCTGCCTCCCCTATTTTTTAAAATATGTTTTATCTATTTAGTTTGTTTTAAATAGTATTATACAAATAAAAGATCCGGACGTACCTAGGGTTTTATTTGAAATTAAAGGAGGGGCTAATTAGAAAACAACATAGCCTTTAGCGAAATAGTTTTAGGCAAAAATAATATGCATGATAATGTCATGATGATGCACAGAGATAAAGACATGCGATTTCTAGTAGTGGTTTTACCCAGGGTGCTACAATTCCACACCACTAACAATGGATCTCACCCTCGAGATCCACCTCATGGTACGGGGAAAAAGGCCGATGGTCTGAATCTTTCGGTTTGTGTAGATCCTCGCGACACCACTAAAAAGGTTTCTTCCTCCATCTTGAAATTGGAGACACCGCCAACAAGGGATCGTTGCTCATGTTCGTCGAGATAACACTCCGGATAAACAAAGATGAAGGTAGAGGTATCAAAAGATAAGGCCACCTCTCACTTCCTTGGAAAGAGTAAAATTGCATCAATCCTCTATTCACTATACAAAAGCGAATGATAATAGTAGTGGTATGGTCGCGTCTCCATCCTGCACTCAAAGCATTAATCTGTACATGAATAACAAAATTATGCAACCAACCCTCGGATTTTAGACTGAAGACATTGGCAAGCAATGTTCGGAAACAAAGGAGTGATGCATGCTCTACATCATATCTAATGTAGATGACGCCGTCGTGTCAGAAAACACTTTAAGATACAAAGAGAAGTTTTAGTGAATTTTGGTCCACTACAAGGTACAACAGAGGAAAATTCCTCAGATAGCATGAAGATCGGATGTCGAAGCACCGTTACAAGAGGATGAAGCGAAACCGTGAAGGTACGACGAAAACCCAACCACGAGAATTCCTGGACTAGAAGAAAATATAAGAGAGGAGATTTAAAATACACAAAGGTAAGAGGAGAATAGCAGAGGGGTAAGGAGTAAAAGGAGACCTAACCAGATATATCCAACCGATTTTCAAAATAGTTTTGACACTCTACAATGTCCATTAGCTAGGTTATCCTATAGGCTGGACCAGTGGGGTATCGTAACTCATGAGCTCTAATACCACTCTGTAACAGCCTCGCATCAGCCATATGCAAGTTTTAGTGATTCCCACCAAACCCGGATAGAAACAATTCAAAGGTGCCCACCAGGAACTTTCGTGCGGGTGGAAACCGAAGTACCATTACACATTAGTCCATGATGGAACCCATAGAACAGATATATACAACAACGACTCAATGAGTCAAGAATACAGATATATAATACAAAGATCCAACTCACCTTGAAAACGATACAGTGTCTGAGTACAGACAAGATGCAAACTAGGCTAAGAGCCCTGAAGGATAACCAATGGCGTCCATAACCCTTCCCAGACCAAGCCGGAAGGGTAACCCTGCTAACTGTGATCTCAAACCTGCTAAACAAAAGGGGTGCCGGCAAAGGGCAAAGGAAAAAGAGAGTGGTCAATACTGAGGCCAGTATACGGCGAGACTAGAATTCGGCTGTCCTCGCCTACATAGGTATGTTGGACTGAAGCGGCGGCACATCATGCACTAAACAACCTATAGAGACTCAATACATCTGTCAACTATCAGAGAAAGATGAGAAAGACCTATTCGGATCCAACCTGATACTACCACCAAACATACCCATCCTGGTATTTCCCCCTCGAGACCAAACAAGAAAGTCAAGCCGAGGAAAATCACACGGTTGGCAGTTTTATTCATTCTTTCCATGGTGGTTATCCAACTTACTAGTCATATCAGATACAAGTCAAATTATAGCATTAAACTTTAGTTATAGTTGTTTATGATCGAGATACTATGCTCCAAGTCATCCATAACCGTGGACACGAATTTTCAAAAAGATTTAACCCTGCAAGGGCGCTCCAAAGTTTCCACACGCACTTCGACCCTTGTTGCCAGATCAATTAATATACTTCCATCGGTATGTCGGGGCCAAGGACACTACGCTTTCCCTGACCCAAATCAAGTACATGGGGGCCACCCAGAAGAGCTACGCATACGAGGTATAGCTAATCCTCCTCGTATGGACCCTGAGGTTGCGTGGACTTGCACGGGAGCAGATGTCATAGACAAAATATTCCCATGAAAGAGTGTTGCACCTACGCAATAGTAATAAACGCTCATCGAGCAACACTTAATAAACATCTCATGCATGGCAAAAGTACAATAGTAACACATAAATCCCGAACTAGTTTTTGGCCCCCCGGAACAGTACTTTGAAATTAGGTACTAAGCCGATAGGAGTGTTTATACACCCCACATGTGGTTAGCGCACTCAGTCTTGGAACATGTGTCAAGAACTCGGGTCCTAGGTGGATGATGTCTACGCACTTCTATTCTTGTAGATAGTTGTTGGGCCTCCAATTGCAGAGGTTTGTAGAACAGCAGCAAGTTTCCCTTAAGTGGATTAACCAAGGTTTATCGAACTCAGGGAGGAAGTGGTCAAAGTTATTCCCTATCAAGCAATCCTGCAATCAAGATACAAGAAGTCTCTTGTGTCCCCAACACACCCAATACACTTGTCAGGTGTATAGGTGCACTAGTTCAGCGAAGAGATAGTGAAATAAAAGTGGTAACGGTGCTAGAAAAGAGCTTGACGGTGAGGTAAAGACAAAAGCAAGCAAACATGCAACAGATCTAGATGCAAATGGTGTTTCAATGTTTAGAAACAAGGCCTAGGGATCATACTTTCACTAGTGAACACTCTCTCATATAAATATCCTCTCTTCATGATACTACTCTTAACTACTCTCCGGTTGGACACTCTAATCATTGGTAGGGCTATAACAACACTCCTCAAAGTCCGCCTTCCCTAATCTAGATAGCCCCACATTGTCACCTTGACCACTAGATGGTTCCAATAAACACCACAATTTCATAGAGACATCCAACTCCAAATATAACTCATAACAAATATTCAATCTAGCCAAAGTGCCACACACGGTATCCACGCTATCACTTTCACACACGTGGGGAAAAGCATAGATCTATTAAAGCACAAAGAGTATTTATGTAGACTCAAGCCTAAGTGCCACCATGGCGTGCACGCTATCACTTTCACACACATGGGGGGAGCAGAGATCTATTGAAGCACTTGAGTAGCAAGGTAGATCTACTTGATTACAAAGCTCATGACCACAAGATCATGCATTGAGAGAGAGATGAACACATAGCTACCGGTAGAGCCCTTAGCCCTGAGGAATAACTACTCCCTTCTCATCATGGGAATCAGCAATGGTGATGAATATGGCGATGGAGATCGATGGAGATGGCTCCGGGGGCACTTCTCCATCACGGCAGGGTGCCGGAACAGAGACTTTCTGTCCCCCGAATCTCCCCTTCGGTGGCGGCAGCGCTGTGGAGGTTTTCGTAGATTTATTCTGGATTCCCTAGGGTTTTTGGGTCGGAGGCTTCTTATAGGCGCAAGAATCAAGGTCGGTGGGGGTCCAGGGGGCCCACACCCCCTATGGGCGCCTCCAGGGCTTGCCCGCGCCTAGGAGGTGCGGCCACCCGGTGGCCCCCCTCCGGCTATGCTTCGTGATTCCGTGTTGCTCCGGGAAAAATAATGACTTTGGCTTTTGTCCCGTCCAATTTCGAGAATATTGATTTTCTGCCTTTCTGGAACCAAAAACAGAAGAAAACAGGCAACTGGCACTGTGGCAACTTGTTAATAGGTTAGTTCCAGAAAAGATGTAAAAACACCTCAAAGTATAGACAAAGCAAAGTGGATACAAAACAAGCATGGAGCATAAAAAATTATAGATACGTTTCCGACGTATCAGTGGACACAGAGGGGCGGGATAATAACCAGATCTCAACTATTACCCACTTGTGCCTCTGCATTAATTATACCTACTTTCAATATTAGTTATTAAACGGTAATTAAAGTCATGATCATCTCCCCCATTAAGAATTTGTGAATCCCCAACATCAGTGGAACATCGACTACGCAAAGCAGCACCTGAGCAAGCAACTACGACTTGCAAGGCCAACTGTCTACCCAAACAACGGGCAATAGGAGGTGTCCAAGGCAATATAGGCTACAAGGGATATAACGGGTACGAAAAGACTAAAGCATCGCAACACAGGTAGCAATAGATCAACAGGAGGAAACATCTCAAAATATTAATGAGGATATCAATTTCTAATCAACCAAAATTTAGGGTTAACAAAAGTTTTTATTATATAAATCCTATCTTAATGTATCTGTGTGTGTGAATGAGTGTAATGCTATGTCTTATTGTTTTAAATGATGAGAAATGGTTGAAAGATCAAAACCATATCATCTAGGTCATTTCCAAACCAGATCAAAATCAAAGAAAATTTAAATATGAAGCATATGAAGTAATGGTCATTTTTGCAAAAGTTAACACCTAGCTCACTTGGAGCATCTCTAGCAAGTGATCTCAAACAGAAACAATTGTATTTATTTTCTCCCCTTGCTAGACCTAGTGACACTAAACACCATGGATCTTTCCAACCTTGCAGAACAAATCCAAACCCAATTGAGAGGCAATTCAAAATTGAATCTATCTTATATATCAAGATAGTCATTTTTGGAAAACCACTTAAACCTTCACCACTTAGCAAATCCTTGCACCCAGAGACTACCAAGATTACTACCAGCACACTCACCAAAAATAACTTGAAAATATGATGGTTTAGTTCTTGTGGCCATTTGATAAAACACCTGGTGATCACAGTACAACCTCACCAACTATACACTGTTTTGATCAATCCTTTGATCATCCTTGTGACCTCACCGAGCTCCCACGACGTGCCCTTAACTCACTCAGTACCAGCCCGTGCGAAGGAGCCCCTCTCACTCGATCAAATGACCTGTGCAAAATGGTACCTGAGCTCACCCTGCCACCCCGATGCAGAAATGCTGCCACAGACCGCGCCGCTCTCGCCCATGATGTCTAGGAGGTAGCCCTGACCTCACCGCCCCTGCCGCTGCACGCCTCGACCAACGGCCACTCGCGGAGACGCCAGCACAGCCGCGCCCATTTAACACCAGACCATGCCGGTTGCCATGCCAGAGCACCGAGCAATCTCGCGCGAACACACCACACCTCGCTCCCTCCTTGCGCCAGTAAGTTCACCGCAACTCCAGGATGCTCCCAGACATGATCGTTTGACCCTGCGCTCACCATGACCACCGTAAGCCGTGACGATTGCCGACGGTATCGCCGCAGAGCACAGGTGTTCTAAAACGATGGAGACCGCGCCTCTCCATGCCACTGTGCGCATAACGACCGTCCTGAAGCACCGCGTAGACCTACGCCCTTCGCCATGCCAATAGCACACTGTAACTACGTCGCCAACGAGCCCGAGCCATGCCGCCATGCCCCCTTTGCTGTTGTATAAATAGATCCCTCCCCCGGCCTCAAAACACACACCATCTCACTCCCCTCTCACCCAGCACCTCTCTGACCCATCCCTGGAGCAAGGCAAGCACCACACCGCCAGAATTTCACCGGAGTTTGTTGCTATAATGGAGAAGAGGAGCTGACGCTAGGAGCCGCCCCAGGGGTTGCCACGACCACCAGTCGAATTACCGTTGTCGACTCGTTCGTTTGCCCACCTCGCCAGACCTAGCTGGAGCCCTGGTAAGCCCCCGACGACCCCCGCCATAGTAATAGGGTTCTGTCTCGCGTGCACCATGCGTCGGATACGACGATGCCCATCCGTCAATCGCGCTCTAATCATGCGACTTAGATTGTAAGTTACCGCTTCACTTTTGACTAGCCGCTTACGAGTGGGACCAGCCCTGGTACAGCCAGCAGCGTGCGCCGCGTAGTTGGTCCAGCCCATTAGCATTCCCGCGCGTAGCCCACAGATTCAAACTTAGATTTTTCTTTGATTTGAAAACCCCATATTGTAGGTAACTTTGAAAATCAATTTAGGAAGATTCACTAAACCAAATTGAATGAAACCAATTTTGTTTGAAAGTATATGAAAATCCATAATCACTCCTGTTGGATTCAAACAGTTTGAAACTATATATCATCCTTAGTAAAAATAACAAGAAAGTAGCTTTTAGCACTTCAAACATTTTTTAAAAATCGACCATAAGTGATTTTGAGTTGATTCCAACTCTCAAAAATCACATTGGCCATGACTGATTTGAATATGTAAAAATATATAAGTTCGCATATAGTAGTCCTGGACCAAAATTAAAGAATGGCTTTATAGTCATTTCTAGTCACTTGAATATTATTAAATAGCATTGTTAAACTTTGTAATTTAGGCCAACCATTTTAAATCACATTCCCAAGTATTGGAATATTTTGTGATGACATGTGTCAATATGATCTCATATTTGAATTGAAGAATATTAAATCTTAAGTAAAACTTTTGAATGGGTAGAAATTACTTTTCTAAAATAAGATAAATCAAAATCTTGTCACCCTTGTCTTGCAAGGATAGATATGATGCTAGACCATCTAGTGTGGATCCTTGTGTGTTAAATAGAGGTAGTTAAGTATTGTTTGGTGATTGTGTACCTCGTATTGATTTATAGACGCTGGTATCAATCCGGGCTACGAGGAGGAAGAATTCTACGAAGACGAGGAAGATAACTTCGACCACCTTACCAACCAAGGAAAGCTAAGCTAAACCATGCAAGCCTCACTTGCAAGCAATTGTGATACCACTTTGAGTATACCTATCCCAAGTTTATTTCCAAGATTTATCTTCTATCCTATTTGCAAAGTTGTTCAAGTAGTAATTAATTAGTGATTAGTGGAAGACTAGGAAAGGTGTCATCAAGAGCTTGGAACTTGATGTAGGTAGTTACACTTGATTAGCACCCCTCAATAGTGACACCCTCATTGCTAGATGCTAGTGCTAAACCAATTTTGATCACTATAGATGGGAACAAATGATTATGAAAACCTTGGAATGAAGAGTCATTCTATTGAAATGTTTTGACACGTGTTATGGACACAATGAGTTGAAGATGATGTTGAATGAAGTATGTGACCGGACTTTGATCAAAACTGATGGTTGGGTTCAGATGTGATACCATTCAAATTTTACCATACAACCACAATACCCAAGTTTGGGTAGGGCTTGACTGGAAGTTTATGTGTCTTAGTATGGGTTTCCTCGTGAAAGGAGGTGAGCTGAGGCTACCTTGTGAATGTGAATGTCCACCTATGCAGTTCCCAAGATGACAGATGGTCATGGTTGGGAGGCCAAACTCATAGAGGAGGTTCCTATACTAAGGTGTGTAATTGAAAGGTTAGGATTGATTATCCGCATACCAAGTATGATGATTCAGGATTATCCCTGACGGATGTATCGAATGTTGTGGTGAAAGTGTACCACCTCTGCAGAGTGTCAAACTATTCGAATAGCCGTGTCCGCGGTTATGGATAATTGGATGGCCATACTGTTCCGTTGTCAGATGTTTTCCAAAATGACTTGTGACTTGAAGTTTGACTTTGACTTGACTCCACAAGGATGTGGACATGACACTAGGTTCCTACTTAAGTAATATAGATAAAAAAAGTTAGGTCTTACTACTAAGTACTTATGAAATAAAATTTGGCTCGTTGCAAACAAACCTAGAGCTTAGAATTCCTTTTAGAAAGGTCTTACTGATTTAGTGATAGTTTGCGAGTACTTAAAAGTACTCATGGCTTTGTCCCTGGCTATTCCCATGGCCAGACTATGAAGGACAGTACGAGGAGGATGGACAGCAGGACGCCTACGATAACTAGGATCATCTCCCATCGTCAGCATTGCCTGTGACCCTGAAGATGGAGCCACTACTATGCTACTATTATTCCGCTGCTTTGATTTGTAATCAGACTTGATCATGAGATCAACTATTTGTAAGACTATTATGGTTTGTAATGGATGATGTACTGTGCTACCAATTCTGTTATGTCTTGCAAAAATCGTAATCCTGGGATTGCGATGTACGGCATAACAGGCATCTAGGATTAAAAATCCGGGAGTTGACAAGTTGGTATCAGAGCCATCCTGACCATAGGAGACCCTAGTTAGAATGGACGTATGAAAAACTAAGTTTCCCAAAACAAAGAAAGTGAGTATGTATGAAAACTTATTCCCACTCTTACCCTTGAAATTCTTTCCAAAAGAGTCAAATGTTCCTCAAAAAAAATTCAACCTTACATAAAATTTGGCACACTTGATCACCCCTCTAACTTACTCATCTTAATTTCTTATAGATGGAATACACTTACAACAATTTTTATAAGTTGGGCAACGGAGGAAACCTCATCTTTGAGAGTGACCTAAGTCAGCTTGCGGAATTTCTAGAGCGCCCGCACCCGGAATTCTATGGAGCTCAGCTCAATGATCACCCTAGAGGGGAGCTGCAGTGGCTGATAGTTGCAGATCTGCGACGAAAAATGGAGCCACCTACATCTGATAAGATCCATTTCAGCATAAGGGAGAACAATTGGATTGATGGATTACCAAGAGCAATGCAGGAAGCACTTGCCCGACTATGTGGGCAGAACGTCAATAAGATCGCCGACACCCACTTCTCTCATTATGCTAGAAGTGACTCCCAGGGACAGCCCTTGCACATGCTAGGACACCCTGAGTTGAGGCACCATGTGGACCATCTTGCCTTCATGCTTCATGAAAATCAGAAAGAGCTGGACAACGCCCATGCTGACGCCAATGAGAAGCAGCTTGCTACCGTCAAGAAGGACCAGACCTTCGCCATCCTCGTGAAGGAGCGCCAGTCACTTTGCTGTCTACGTGACAAGTACCGCATCATCGCTCGCCTTTGTCACAAAGTGTCAGCCCTGGAAGAGACCACCCATGATCGGGACATGTAGCTTGAGGAGAGGGAGAACAAAGGGGAAGATATTCGTGGAGATCTCCCTACTCGTACCTCAGTGATTATGATGACAACTTGGAGGACATTGACCAGGAGTTCCACACTGATGATGAAGACCGCGACTTCATTGATGATGAAGAGGCCACCAGTTCTGATGAGGAGTAGTAGCACCAGAGCACTATCATAGGTCTGGGTTGTATTCGGTCCCACTATATCGTAGCTTGTGAGAATGGTTCTTAAAACCATTTGCTTTGTTGCTGTGATGTGTTTTTTGGAATGTGTGATTTGTATGTGTGCTTTGAATGAATGAAAATGAGTTGTTAGCTTTCAAACCCTAGCCTTACTCAAAGTTAAAAGCTTTTGAACCAAACTCAGAAACCTTAGAGAAATTTCCCTCTTGTCTCATGATCTATCTCAATCTTCAGATGCCTCGTGGTGGAAGCAGCTCATCTCAAGACCCGATGGTCCAAATTCTGCAAATGCTAGTAGTCGATCGAGAAACCGGCAGAACCGAGCGTCAAGCCAATCTCGCCACCCTTCAACAGATCGCCCAACTAGCGCATGACAACCAAGGCCATGGAAATCAGGATCATCATGGATCCAAGCTTAAGAACTTCCAGAACACTAATCCTCCTATCTTTAGCAAATCTGAAGAGCCCCTAGATGCTAATGACTGGCTGCAAACCATGGAGAACAACTTAGAAGTCACCGGAGTAGATGCTGCGGAAAAGGTGTTGTTTGCCACCCACTATCTGGAAGGTTCTGCAAGAGCATGGTGGAATAGCACCCGTACAATGAACGGAGGCTAGATGATGACTTGGGATGAATTCAAACTCAAGTTCAGCCGAACTCATGTGCCACCTAGTTTGATTATGCGGATGAGGGATGAATTCAAGGAGCTAAAACAAGGAAGGATGACTATGGTAGAGTACCGTGACAGATTTATGTCTCTGTCTAGGTATGCCCCTGATGATATTGGTACTGAAGCCAAGAAGGAAGAGAGATTTCTGAATGGTCTGCATGATGAGATGCAGACGGTGCTAGTCAACATTTCGTTTTCTCATCTAGAAGCTCTAGTGGATTCAGCTATCCAAATGGAAGGAAAGATCAACCAAGCCTCGGAGAACTGTAAGCGTCGTATGATGCATCAGCTTGGACCCCACCATACCCCAAAGTATCGCCCCAGTTCGTCTGCAGGATTTGCACCAAGGAACAATAGGCCACCTATGAACCTCCCCAATTACCCTAATCATAGGGGAGGGAACCCGAGGCCCGGAGGCAACAACCAATACAACACTGGCAACCCGAATAACTTCAACAGTGCACCGCCAAGGCCCACCAACAACACCAACAATACGGCCCCAAGGACTAGAAGTAATAATGTGCCCGTCGCAGGAAAGGACAAGTCCATGATCACCTGCTTTGAATGTGGAGTGACGGGTAACTACTCCAATGAGTGTCCCAAGAAGATTGCTGCAACACCCAATGTCACTGCACCTGCCCAGCAGCAGCGTCGTGTCCAACCTGTAAAGATATTTTCCCCAGGAAACCCGCACAACCGTACATGTCGTCTATTCCACATAAATGCTGAAGAAACCCAGGAAGCGCCAGGTGTCGTACTGGGTATGTTCTCTGTTAATTCAGTACTTGCAAGAGTGTTGTCTGATTCTGGAGCATCGCACTCATTTGGTACAGAAGAATTTGCATGCACTAGTAAGATTCAACCAACAAATTTGAAGCACTTTATGATAGTTCAAATACCTGGTTCAACTACCAAGGCTAGAAAAATTTGCAAGGTCGTACCCATCCGAATTCATGGAATAGATTTCTATGCCAATCTAATAGTACTGGGAACAAAAGGTTTGGAAGTAGTACTAGGAATGGATTGGATGTCGAAACATCAAGGATTAATAGATTGTGCCAAGAAAGCCATAACCATGACCAGTAGCACCGGAGTATCAGTTGAGCATTGTGTCTGAGACACTTCCCCGTCAATTCAAGTGCAATAAGAGTTTAGACCAACCGACCCTAGACTAAGTCAGAGTAGTCTGTGGATACCCCGATGTGTTCCCAGATGAATTACCCGGTATGCCCCCAGATCGGGATATCAAGTTTATAATTGAACTAATCCCTGGAATTGGACCCATAGCTCAGAGACCCTATAGTATGAACCCAGCGGAGTTAGTGGAGCTCAAGAAGCAACTTGATGACATGATTAGCAAAGATCTGATTCAACCAAGTGCATTGCCATGGAGATCACCTGTTTTGTTTGTGGATAAAAAAGATGGTGCCACCCGTTTATGTACGGATTACCGGAAGTTGAATGACGTCACCGTCAAGAACAAGTACCCACTGCCGAAGATAGAAGATTTGTTTGAACAGTTGACGGTGCTAGCGTGTTCTCTAAGATTGATCTTAGAACTGGTTATCATCAACTAAAACTTCATGCAACGGATATCCCAAAGACTGCCTTCACTACCCGATATGGATTGTATGAGTATAAGGTCATGTCTTTCGGATTAACCAATGCCCCCAATTATTTCATAAACCTCATGAATAAGATTTTTATGAACTTTTTGGATAAGTTTGTCGTTGTTTTCATTGATGACATTCTGATCTATTCCAAGTCAGAAGAAGAACATGAACAGCACCTAAGGACCATCCTTGGAACCCTTAGAGAGCATCAGTTGTATGCTAAGTTCAGCAAATGTGAATTCTGGTTAAAGGAAGTAGGATTCCTAGGACATATATTGTCAGCCGGAGGAGTTGCCGTCGACCCTGACAAGATTAAGGATGTTGAAGAATGGAGAGCCCCAACCACTCAAACTGAAGTTCGAGCATTTCTTGGATTAGCGGGATATTACCGTAAGTTTTTTGAAGGATTTTCAAGCATCGCAAGGCCGATGACTCAGCTATGAAAGAAAGACAAGAAGTTTGACTGGACGGACAAATGTGAAGCGAGTTTTCAAGAGACCAAGAAGAGATCGATTTCAGCCCCAATCTTGATCATGCCGGATATCACAAAACCCTTTGATGTATATTGTGATGCATCCAAGATTGGTCTTGAATGTGTGCTGATGCAAGAAGGCAAACTAATATCCTATATGTCCCGACAACTAAAGCAACATGAGCAGAATTACCCAACCTGTGACTTAGAACTAGCAGCGGTAGTTTTATCCTTCAAAACCTGGTGTCATTATCTCATGAGTAACCGTTGTGAGATTTATTCAGACCACAAGAGTTTGAAGTATATTTTCACCCATAAGGAGCTGAATATGAGGCAAAGGAGATGGATAAAGTTAATCAAGGATTATGACCTTGATATTCACTACCACCCTGGCAAGGCCAATGTGGTAGAGGATGCTCTTAGTAGACTGCCGTGTAGATTAAACACCATGATTATGAAAGAGAAACCAAGTTTGCATAAGGAGTTGGAGGATTTCAAATGGAGCTAGTTAGCGAAGGATTCCTAGCCAGTATTGAACTTCAACCCACTTTGATAGATCGGATAAAGTAAGCTCAGAAAGGAAATGCTAGTATCGATGGAATTAAGCGTCGAATCATTACAGGGAAGGTACCCGGATTCACGGAAGATGAAGAAGGAGTTTTGTGGTATAAGGTAAGAATCTGTATGCCAGCAGATTCAGAGTTGAAACAAGTTATGTTGCAAGAAGCCCATGATACTCTTTATTCTATACATCCGGGAGGAACGAAGTTGTATTAGGATTTGAAGGAGCAATTTTGGTGGCGTAAAACGAAGAGAGAAGTCGGAAGCTCCATCGCCAAGTGTGATATCTGTTAGAGAGTCAAAGCGGAACATTAGCAACCCGCGGGACTTTTGCAACCTTTGCAAATCCCAGAATGGAAATGGGATTCAGTTGGAATGGATTTCATCACTAGTTTTCCTACATCTAGTAGAGGAAATGATTCTATTTGGGTCATAGTGGATAGACTTTCCAAAGTAGCTCATTTCATACCAGTCAAGACCACTTACCAAAGCTCGAAGCTAGCAGAGTTGTACATTGCTAGGATAGTCAGTCTGCACGGAAGCCCCAAGACCATCGTATCGGATAGAGGAACCCAGTTCACTTCAAGATTTTGGAAGAAAGTCCAAGAAGGTTTAGGAACCAAACTGAACTTCGGCACAGCTTATCACCCGCAGACCGATGGACAAACCGAGAGAGTAAACCAGATACTCGAGGATATGTTGAGAGCTTGTGTATTTGAATATGGATCTAAATGGGAAGACTGATGGCCTTTCGCAGAATTATCATACAACAACAGTTATCAAGACATTTTGCCAATGGCCCCATTCGAGTTTTTGTATGGAAGGAAGTGTCGCACCCCCCTGAATTGGTCGCAAGTAGGAGAGAGTCAGATCTTCGGACCGGACATCCTACGAGAAGATGAAGAGAAGGTTCACAAGATTCGTGAGCACCTCAAGACCGCTCAATCCAGACAGAATAGTTATGATAACAAGAGACGTCAAGACCTGACCTTCAATGTCGGAGATTTTGTGTATCTCAAAGTATCACCCTTGAAAGGAATGCAGCGTTTCCAACTCAGAGGAAAGCTTGCACCCAGATATATTGCACCCTTCAATAGTTTAAGTCGCCAAGGAGAGGTATCGTATCAAATAGAACTCCTGGAAGAGATGTCAGCCGTACACGATGTGTTCCTATCTCGTTACTTCGGAATTCTTAGAAGTTCCAGAGAAGACAGAAGTTTTTAAGAACATCGATCACAGAGACGTGGAGATCAACCCGGATTTAACCTATCGCGAAGTACCCATTCGTATTTTGGAAGAAGCTTTCAAGACTACCCAGACCAGGAGTATCAAGTTTCTCAAGATCCAGTTGAGCAACCATACTTAAGAAGAAGCCACTTGGGAACGCGAAGATTACATGAGGATTGAGTTTCCCAATCTCTTTAGTTCCTAGTTTTTCATAAATCTCGGAACGAGATTCTATTTAAGGGGGAAAGGTTTGTAACATCTAAAAAATATTAATGAGGATATCAATTTCTAATGAACCAAAATTTAGGGTTAACAAACGTTTTTATTAATTAAATACTTTCTTGATGTATGTGTGTGCGAATCAGTGCAATGTCATGTTTGATTGTTGTAAATGATGAGAAATGGTTTAAAGATCAAAACCATATCATCTATGTCATTTCCAAACCAGACCAAAATCAAAAAAAAATTAAATATGAAGCATATGACCTAATGGTCATTTTTGCAAAAGTTAACACCTAGCTCACTTGGAGCATCTCTAGCAAGTGATCTCAAACAGAAAAAATCTCTTTATTTCTCCCCTTGCTAGACTTAGTGACACTAAACATCATGGAGCTTTCAAACCTTGCAGAAACAAATCCAAACCCATTTGAGAGGCAATTCAAAATTGAATCTATATTATGTATCAAGATATTCATTTTTGGAAAACCACTCAAACCTTCACCACTTAGCAAATCCTTGCACCCAGAGACTACCAAAATTACTACCAGCACACCCACCAAAAATCACTTGAAAATATGATGGTTTAGTTCTTGCAGCCATTTGATCAAACAACTGGTGATCACAGTACAAACTCAACAACTATACAATGTTTTGATCAATCCTTTGATCATCCTTGTGACCTCACCGAGCTCCCATGACGTGCCCTTAACTCACTCAGTACCAGCCCGTGCGGAGGAGCCCCTCTCACTCGATCAAATGACCAGTGAAAAATGGTACCCGGGCTCACCTTGCCACCACGACGCGGACACGCTGCCACAGACCGAGCCTCTCTCGCCCATGATGTCTAGGAGGTAGCATTGACCTCACCGCCCTTGCCCCTACACGCCTCGACCAACGACCGCTCGCGGAGACGCCAGCGCAGCCGCTCCCGCTTAACACCAGACCATGTCGATCGCCGCGCCAGAGCGTCGAGAAATCCCGAACGCACACGCCGCGCCTCGCTCCCTCCTTGCGCAAATTAGTTCGCCACAACTCCAGCAAGCTCCTAGACATGATCGTTTAACCCCGCGCTCACCTTGACCACAGTACGCCGTGACGATTGCCGACGGTACCGAAGAGCACGGATGTTCTAGAACGATGGAGACCGCGCCTCCCCGTGCCACTGTTCGCATGACGACCGCCCTGAAGCACCGCGTAGACCTACACCCTTGGCCATGCTGATAGCACACTATAACTACGTCGTTGACGAGCCTGAGCTATGTCCGTGCCCCCTTCGCCGATGTATAAATAGAGCCCTCCCCCTGTCTCAAAACACAGACCATCTCACTTCCCTCTCACCCAACAACCTCTCTGACCCATCCCTGGAGCAAGGCCAGCACCACCTTGCCGGAATTGCACAGAAGTCCGCCGCTACAGTGGAGAAGAGGAGCCGACGCTAGGAGCCGCCCCAGGAGTTGTCGCGACCACCAGTCGAACTGATGTCGTCAACTCGTTCGTTCGCCCACCTCGCCGGACCTAGCTGGAGCCCTAGTAATCCCCCGACAACCCCCGACGTAGCGCTAGGGTTCTGTCTCGCGCACACCGTGCGATGGGGATGACGACGCCCAGCCGTCGATCACGCTCTAATCGTGCGGCTTAGATTGTAAGTTACCGCTTCACATTTGACTAGCCGCTGATGAGTGGGACCAGCCCTGGTGCAGTCTGCAGCACGCGCGACGCGTAGTTGTGCCATCCCATTAGCATTCCCGCGCGTAGCCCACAGGTTCAAACTTAGATTTTTCTTTTATTTGAAAACCCCATACTGTAGGTATCTTTGAAAATCAATTCAAGAAGATTCACTAAACCAAATTGAATGGAACCAAATTTTTTTGAAAGTAGATGAAAATCCCTAATCACTTCCGTTGGATTCAAACAGTTTGAAACTATAGATCATCCTCAGTAAAAATAACAAGAGAGTAGCTTACAGCACTTCAAACATTTTTTAAAAATCAACCATAAGTGATTTTGAGTTGATTCCAACTCTCAAAAATCACATTGGCCATGACTTATCTGAATATGTAAAATATATAAGTTTGCATACAGTAGTCCTGGACCAAAATTAAAGAATGGCTTTATAGTCATTTCTAGTCACTTGAATATTATTAAATAGCATTGTTAAACTTTGTAATTTAGGCCAACCATTTTAAATCACATTCCCAAGTATTGGAATATGTGGTGATGACATGTGTCAGTATGATCCCATATTTGAATTGGAGAATATTAAATATTAAGTAAAACTTTTAAATGAGTAGAAATTACTTTTCTAAAATAAGATAAATCAAAATCTTGTCACCCTTGTCTTTTAAGGATAGAGATGATGCTAGATCATCTAGTGTGGATCCTTGTGTGTTAAATAGAGGTAGTTAAGTATTGTTTGGTGATTGTGTGCCTCGTATTGATTTATAGACGCTAGTATCAATCCGGGCTACGAGGAGAAAGAATTCTATGAAGACGAGGAAGAGAACTTCGACCACCTTACCAACCAAGGCAAGCTAAGCTAAACCATGCAAGCCTAACTTTCAAGCAATTGTGATACCACTTTGATTATACCTATCCCAAGTTTATTTGCAAGCTTTAGCTTTTATCCTATTTGCAAAGTTGTTCAAGTAGTAATTATTTGGTGATTAGTGGAAGACCGTAAAAGGTGTCATCAAGATCTTGGAACTTGATGTAGGTAGTTACACTTAATTAGCACCCCTCAATAGTGGCACCCTCATTGCTAGATGCTAGTGCTAAACCAATTTTGATCACTATAGATGGGAACAAATGATTATGAAAACCTTGGAATGAAGAGTCATTCTATTGAAATGTTTTGACATGTGTTATCGACACAATGATTTGAAGATGATGTTGAATGAAGTATGTGACCAGACTTTTATAAAAGTTGATGGTTGGGTTCGGATGCGATACCATTCCAATTTTACCATACAACCATAATACCCAAGTTTGGGTAGGGATTGATTGGAAGTTTATGTGTCTTAGTATGGGTTTCCTCGCGGAACGAGGTGAGCAGAGGCTACCTTGTGAATGTGAATGTCCACTTGTGCAGTTCCTAAGATGACAGATGGTCATGGTTGGGAGGCCAAACTCATAGGGGAGGTTCCTATACTAAGGTGTGTAATTGAAAGGTTAGGATTGATTATCCGCATACCAAGTATGATGATTTAGGGTTATCCCTGACGGATGTATTGAATGTTGTGGTGAAAGTGTACCACCTCTGCAGAGTGTCAAACTATTCAAATAGCCGCGCCTGCGGTTATGGACAGTTGGATGGCCATACTGTTCCGTTGTCAGATGTTTTCCAAAATGACTTGTGACTTGAAGTTTGACTTTGACTTGACTCCACAAGGATGTGGACATGACACTAGGTTCCTACTTAAGTAATCTAGACAACTAAAGTTAGGTCTTACTACTAAGTACTTATGAAATAAAATTTGGCTTGTTGCAAACAAACCTAGAGCTTAGAATTCCTTTTAGAATGGTCTAGTTTGCGAGTACTTAAAATTACTCATGGCTTTGTCCCTGGCTATTCCCATTGCCAGACTACGAAGGAGAGTACGAGGAGGATGGATAGGAGGACGCCTACGATAACTAGGATCATCTCCCATCGTCAACATTGCATGTGACCCTGAAGATGGAGCCACTACTATGCTACTATTACTCCGCTACTTTTATTTGTAATCAGACTTGATCATGAGATCAACTATTTGTAAGACTATTATGGTCTGTAATGGATGATGTACTATGCTACCAATTATGTTATGTCTCGCAAAAATGGTAATCCAGGGATTGCGATGTACGCCATAACAGACATCTAGGATTAAAAATACGGGTGTTGACAAGACTATATATGTAAAATAGATAGAAAGGGGGAGAATGCTCGCCTAAGAAACACTGCCAAAGGTTCACCCGGAGATCGGGTCAGCACTCGCATCAACTCATCGGCATAATCCATGAACAAGCAAAGCACTAGAAGAAACACCAAATGCTATATTTTACTACTACGACAGAAGAACGGGCATGATGCATGTATATGATATATAGCATGGAAAAGGTGCGATGCAATTAGGCAAGATTAAGAAGAACCGGGGTCCCGTAATTAGTAGGTTTATGTTGTTTAGATACCCCATAATTTAATGTTGTATTAACAAGGCAAAATTATATCATCGGTTTGCTACACATATTTAAATGGAGCATTATAAGACTAGAAAAGTCCGCATATGGTCTCCATATTTAATTATGAGGTGAATTGGCAAAATTCTCCAAACCACATAGATATGTGTGAAAGCATGACAATTTAAATGCAAGTGACAATGTCATATATTATAAAATATAGGGGTCTCGGATAGGGGTCACACATCGGGGTTCGGTGATCTTGGTGTTCCGAGGTGTTCGGGTTCGGTCTTCGGCTCCTCGGGATCAGGATCTCGGAATCCATAAAGAAGATCTTGACGGTCTGGAGGGTTTGGTTCTCTAGGATCGGACTTCGGACTCCGGGAGAAGGGTCTTCGGATCCGTTTCGGTGCACCCGGGGGTCTTGGCGTCTTCGGGGCAAGGGTTCAGCGAGATCGATCCTCAGAAGGTCTTGGTAGCGGCCTTGAAGATACTATCTACGTGGGACCAAGAATCGACTATGGCAGGGAGAGAACACAAGTTCGTACATGGTCAAGAGTGCAAAAAGGCATGGGGAGTTGCTCTTGTTCTAGCAGGAACTAAGAATCTAACATTGAGGAACAGAGTCCCACACAACATGTCCTTGGATTATAGAGTAGGACAGCGAGCAACGGGGATGGAGCGACGGACACGGCGCTACAGACAAGAGGCCAAGGGCTAGAGCAGCTAGGGCGGCGGGGCTCCTAGACATGGGGTCGCCGGTCACTGCAGAATGTGTCGGAGAAGTGCAGGCCGCATCAGGAGGTTGGGGAAGGAGGGCATAGGCGGCTAGCGCCAGGGCGACGTGGCTTGTCGTGGTGGTGGCATGGTAGATGCCATAGGTAGGCTTAATTTGGGGTCCAATGTGTGCTAGTGGGATCCAGGGAGGGAAGATGTAGTGATTTCTACATATAGAACACAAGAACTTGATCTTTATTCAACACTAGTGAAGCTACACTTGCTCCTCGAGCTATTGAGCCAGAGCAAGAAGAAGCTACTACAAGTGCTAAGTAAGAAAATGAATCCATCCCCTCCTCAGGAGGCCCTGGCCCTCCTTATAAAAGGGGGCCAGGTTACATCTAGGGCTAACATGGACAAGCATATTTGTGGAATATGCTTGTCCCAAAATAGTAACCCGGCGAGCTTCTTTTCGTGTCCACCTTCTATCAGCAGTAAAGACCCAGAGCCCACGACATGTGAGCCTCGTGCTCGGGGACTATCACCTCCGTGACCTTCTGCTCCTTTGTCTCTTTGGCTCTTGTCTGTAGCGCTTGTCACTATACAGATTCCTGAGGAGAGACAGCATGCAGTGTTGAATTCGGGGTTGGCCCTCTCCTTCTCGAGCACGCTTCCTCACGACTCGGCCTCGCCTTGCATGACTCGGCCAAGCCCTATCCTACAGATACGAAGAGTAATACTTGTATGCCGACATAACTCATATGTCGGCCGAGTCAGGTTTTAGTTACCTGACTCGGGTTAATCCAGGCCTTATTCGGCCAACCTCTACCCGACTCTGCCGGGTCATTCTTTGATTCGGTCTAGATCTTTGAGGGCTTTTCCCTTTTTACCTTAGCTTGACCATACCAGGGGTCAACCCCCTGACATTAGTCCCCGAAGCTGGTGTAGTCTTGCCGACTTTAGTCGACAAGGCTACAACAGGTTCTAGACATTTGTTTCCCAAGCATATGTTTGCCGAACTGTTCTTCGCTCAGCTCTATACAGGTCGCGCACCTTACTTTTTGTCTTGTTGTTTTTCCAATTTACTTTAACTCAATCCAAGGTACGACTTGTTCTTTTCAGACAGTTTCATTTATCCGGGTCATCCCTTTAGCTTCTCTTGTAATCATCATCCTACATGTCTCAATCATTGTCTTTTTGCCTCATTTTTCGTACCACTATAGTGTTTACTGACATGGGTGTAATGATCACTACGGGCGGTCATATCAGCGCAACATCTCTTCGGTCGCTGTAACGGTCATGGCGGACGGATCGCCTCCTGGGCCGTGTGACCTCCCTGTGGCCCTAATCCGTTGATGGCAGCATAGCATACACGCGTGTACGCGGTAACCGCTGCGCACCGGCGGTCACACTACCGCTTGCGGTACGCGGTTATAAATGGGGGAGTGGGGGAAACCCTCGGTTACCTTCCCCACTTCCCACTTCCTCATTTCCCTCTACTCGTCGCCGCCGCTGAGCATTGCCCTTATGCGACCACGCCGCCGCTTCTTGGTCTCACGCCGTCGTGTCTCGCCCTCATTTTGCACCTCTGCCGCGGTCCTTCTTCTCTGTCGCCGCCACCGCATTCTCCACTGTTGTGACGGGGCCTTGGATTTCAAGACCTCTCCCCGCCATCAGTGCTTCTTCCTTCGTAGACTCCTCCAACGAGCCCATGTCGAGCTCCCAGAGCGTCGCCATCACTGAAGAAGAAGACGCCACGGCCGCCCCGGAGCACGGCTCATGGCAGGGCTCCACTGTCACTCGGCAGGAAATCGAGTGGCTCATTAGGACACGCTGCATCCCCGCCGAGGTCAAATGTCATTACCTGGTTCTAAAGTTGTTCCTGTCGTAGAGTCCAGGGAATACATAGCGTTCATGTCCCATTTCGCTAGAGGGTTCGGTCTCCCCCTTAGCGATTTCTCTAAGGAGTTTCTAGAGTTATTCGTCCTTCAGCCACACCATCTCCCAGCTAATGCCATTACATCTCTCTTCGCATATATCTCGGCGTGCGAAGGGTACATTGGAATTTCGCCTTCCATAGTTTTCTGGTCGAAGTTCTTTTTAGATCCGAGCCAATGTTGTGCCGGACAAGACTCTTCCTTCTTCCAAGAAATCTCTTACTCAATGTGGTGCTGCTTCCATCACACCTCGGAAATGATTCGAGTTTCCCCGGGTCATAGGCCTTGAATCTTGCAAGAAATGGCATCGGTCGTTTTTCTATGTGAAGAACCGTGGCAAGGAAGATAAGATTTGGCTGCTGGCTTTCTCAGTCGGTACCCCTTCCAGGAAGAACTGGAACTTTAATCCGAAGAAGACCAACGCCCTTACTGAAGCCTTTGAGCTCCGACTCAAGGAGCTGATTCGGGCCGGACTTCATGGCGAGGACTTGATGGCTGCCTTTGTCAACAGCCAAATCTGCCCCTTCCAACAACGATCTCACAAGCTCTGCTATATGAGTGGTCCTCTTGATCCGAACCGGGTTTCTAGCATCGACCTCTCCGACGATCAGATCCGGAAACATGTCCAGGCCATT
The DNA here is from genome assembly GCA_916181665.1 of Avena sativa. NCBI lineage: Eukaryota > Viridiplantae > Streptophyta > Magnoliopsida > Poales > Poaceae > Avena > Avena sativa. Next base: position 260,799,830 of record OV702281.1, read on the forward strand.
TTCAAGACGGAGATGCACGAGGATTGGAAATGGGTCATGAAGCCCTTCACTCGCGAGAATCCTCCTCCCAAGGTAATCTAATAGCGAGACAATCCATCCAAATCACTTGCCCATGTTATTCCGTTTATTACTTTATTAACTTTTGCTCATTCTGCTGCAGAAATTCGAGGAGAAAACTTCGGAAGATGCCGAGGTGCTTGCTCTACCCTGGAGTAAGGACCGAGATACGCCAGACAGTGAGGAACCAGATTCGGAGGAATTTATCCTGAAGCCAGAATCATCTCCTGCCCGCCCTTGTGGAAGGCCTTCTTCCCGCACCGACGAAGGTGATTCGGACAAGGTCCAAATTTTCGAGGTAGTTGATGCGACACCCATTTCTTACGCATATCTGGCTCATGTTTCCCCAGCTAACCCGGCTGGTCAGGTGCATGAGGTGGATCCCCTGGCTACTGAAGCCCCAATTCCGACTAAGAAGCGGGCCACGTCAAAAGATCCTTCGGAGGAGGCTCCGAAGAAACAAACCAAACGATCTGCTCAGAAGCCTCCGAAGCGAAAAGTGACGCCGGGAGTTTCTGCGTGAGTTGCCCTACTCATGTCAGGTTCGTATTTCTTGTTTATCTCTTTCTATTCTTAACTTTGCTCTCTTTTTATCTCGGCAGCGCCCCACTTTCTACCAACCCGAATGGCCCGAGTATGACCTCTCAGGTTACATGACCGACCTCACCACCAGCTCAAGATGAGATTCTTGTCTCCAGCCCTACTCGCAACGATCGTCCCTCCTACGCTACTAATAGTCCATCTCAGCGGGAGGATGTCAAGGTCACCTCTAGTGGTGCTGACGTTGCTATGACGGATCGAGCGACTGATTCGGTAATTTCCACCGAGGTCTCCAAGAATATCTCTGCCGAACAAACTCCTGCCGAAGTTCCTGCTACATCGGCTCTTGATGAAGGTGTTGCTACTTCTGTTCCGGAGGTTGCCGCCCTGAGCTCGGATCAGCCTGCCAAATCGCAATCTGCGGCCAAGGTTTCCGCCAAGGCCAAGAAGGACGGTGTTGCCAAGCCCAAGCCGGCCCATAAAGTTAAGCCAAGTTCCTCTCAACCGAGTATAGTCGATATGCTTCACAAGGGAGCCTCTGTTGTTAAATCTGGACTTGCCTCCGCCGCTGGCACACAAATTGTGCTTCATAAGAGCCCGGCGGCCGGGGTAGCTGCCCAACAAGCGCGAGAGGCCAAAGGCAAGGTACTAACATGTACGGAGAGCGGAGGAAGCCTCAGGTCTTTTGTAGAATATGCCAACAATTGGAATGCGCCGATCAGATCGAGGGTAATCCGAGTAATAAACCTTTCCAGCTCTCCGACATCAGTGGCTACTTGCATTTGGCCGCCAAAGTTGTTCTTGAGAGTGACAAAATGAATGAGGTAAATGCTTCGGTCTATGCTTTAGTCTTTTGTCATACTATACTGTATCCCACTAGTCCCCGAGCTATCGACTGAATGAGTTGTCATTCAGATGGAAGCTTCTACTAGTAAAGCATAGTCACTTATGCGTATAGCAAATGGCATGTAACTTTATACCAATTTACTTGATTTGGATTTCTTAGTTTTTGTTTCAAATATCCAGCCACCTTGGTTCGAGTCAAGATTTTACTTGACTCGGATCTTTTTAAGTTTAACTTCCAATATCTATCCACCTAGATCCGAGTCAAGTTCACTTGGCTCTGATCTTTTAATTCAGCTTCGAGTATCCAGACACCTAGGGCAAGTTTTACTTGGCTTGGATCTTTTAGACTTATCTTCGAATATCCAGCCACCTAGATCCGAGTCAAGTTTTACATGGCTTGGATCTTTTAGGCTTACCTTCGAATATCCAGCCTCCTAGATCCAAGTCGAGTTTTACTTGGCTCAGATTTTTTAGTCTTAGGTTCGAATATCCAGCCACCTAGATCCGAGTCAAGTTTTACTTGGCTTGGATCTTTTAGGCTTAGCTTCGAATATCCAGCCACCTAGATCCGAGTCAAGTTTTACTTGGCTTGGATTTTTTTAGGCTTAGCTTCTAATATCCAGCCACCTAGATCCAAGTCAAGTTTTACTTGGCGTTGGATTTTTTAGGCTTAGCTTCGAATATCCAGCCACCTATATCTGAGTCAAGTTTTACTTGGCTTGGATCTTGTAGGCTTAGATTCAAATATCCTTCCACCGTATAATCCTCTGTGATTTCAGGTTCCTCATAATCGGCGCACTGCCGAGTTCCAATAACTGCTCTTCGCTCATAGGAAGCTGCAGGTCAAGTATGATAAATTGGTGCCTATTTGGAAGAAAACGGGTGAGTTATTTGTTGTTCATTTTGAAATTTTTGTCCGGGTTTTTATTTCCGAATTGACTTATGATTCGTCTTTGTACAGGCAATATCGAGGCCCAAAATACTGCACTTAAGAAGAAGGTTGCCGATCTGCAAGGTGAGTCGGCAACATTCCTTGTACTCATTTCCCTCCTCTCTTGAACTTTTGCAAAATATCGTATAGAATTTTTCTCTTGGCTTAGCCGAATTACAAAGCCTCGCAGCTCATATCAAGAGTGCGTTCCTGTGCCTGATATGATGTTGCATTTTCTAGAATAAGCAGGAGCTCATTCGGCGCAGCTGAAGGATAAGGATGATGAGATAGCTCAGCTTCGTGCCGAGGTTGACTCCTTGAAATTGGCCCAGAAATCCGAGCTGGAGAAGATTGACCAAGAATTCTCCGAGGAGAAGAATCGACTAACTCTCCAGCTCCAGAAGGATAAGGAGCTCCTCGATGCGACCAAGTCAAAGAACAAGTCCATGATGAATGACATTGCTCATTTTTTAGAAGAAAAGACTCGGCTGGTCCGACGATCTTCAAAAAATGTTACGATATATTCATCGTAAGTTCTCTCTTTTTGTCTTGTGGCCATTGGTCGAGTTATTCTTTACCATTTCTTGTCTTGACTTATGTTATGCTTTGTATTATAGATCATTTTTCGGAATCTGGACCTGTGAGTACTGAGGCCGTAATTAACGCCCGGGCCCGCCAAGGTGTCCCCAATAATCCGGATCAAGAGTATTCTATGGAGGATTTCTTAGTTGCTGTTGCTGCCACCATTCAACCGATGAAGCTCATGGGCAAAGATTTGGTAAAGGCAACCATCCGATCATTCCATGTACTTTGGCCGAATGAACTTAAGATTACTAAGGTTGAAGTGCTTGTGGCAAAACTAATGGATTGCCAAACTCAATTGAATCTTTGGAGAGAGTCCGCAGGGCGAGCCGGGGCTGACATGGCGCTCACAGTCGTTTTGTCGTGGTACGAGAACATCTCTCTCGATATCCTCCAAGGGGACCGAGGCTTCTCAATCTCAGGCCGAGGCTTCGCGTAAAGAGACCAACGTTCAAGATGCCAGGGCAGCTTCGGTCGAGGCCAAGGTAACCTCTGCAGAGGTATAGGTAGCCTCGGAGACCTCTGCTCCTATAGTTATTTCTTCTACCGAGGCCAAGTTTCCTCCAGTGGTGACCGAAGCACCCACCTCGGAGACCCCTTCTCCTGTAGTTACTATTTCTCCATCTGCCAATGACCCGGCGATAGCCAGTGCTTGAACTCAAAAAACTTTGTATACGTTAAGCCCCTGGTATGCTGGGCGTATGCTGTGTAACACAATTTGGTCCTTTTGGTACTATGTAGTTTGTATAACTCAATGATTTTCAGACGTTGTGCTTAATCTTATGTTGTTTACTTTTCTAAATCAACTACTCGGCATGTGTTCACCATTTGCGACTTTTACCTAATGGGTTTGAAATGAAAACATCCAACTTATTTATGTTTAGCAATTATGAATACAGTTTAAGATGAGCGCGTAGATCAATACACTACGACAATCACATGGGTTAGAAAAAATTGTAAAACATGAGTCGGTCCACGTACCATCCATTCCTTAGTCGTTTTTCATGTGTTTGATTTCTGTCGGCTCTCATCTTGCTTATCATGAAGTCCTTTTCTAGACAAAGATAAGTCAGAGATTTGGCATTTTCTATCAAAACATTACTAACTCGGCTTAAGGATTCAACATATAAGCCAGCCGACTTATCGAATGTAACATCCCAATTTCAGCAACCCTGATTTGATGTCCAAAAGACAAAAATCAGGGGGAACAAAAAAAAATCTTATGAAGTGTTGCACTGTTTGCTTGTGTTCATGCAACTAATTATGTATTAGGTGATATACTCCTTAACTCAACACTAGTTTACAAAAGCTATTTCACAAAAGAGATGTATTGGCTCCTATTTCATATTCTCAAATGTTCTGGCATTTCAAACTTGAGCCAAGATAACTTTGCCACAACAAAATATTTTACTAGGTCTATTAACAAAACTATGGAGACCTACATATATTATCTCCTTATGTTCTCAAGACAGAACTCCCAGCTACTCTTATCCTTAGGTTTTCCAAAAACTTTAATAAAAACTTCTCACTCCAATCTTGATAGAAGTACGAAGAGGCCCTTATCTTAATTCAGATCACAACCAATTCAAAATACCCATCCTTACCCAAAGCTAGGCTTGATGGTAACCTTAGTAGTAGTTGGATAAGTTGATGAGATGAATTGCCTTGATCTGTTGTCTGATGAATTGCCTTGATCTGCTGATTGTCTTGCTTACTTATGAACTAGATTGAGCTAATATAGTAGCTCATTCCTTAGGACCAAATCTATGTTTGTGATCATCAATCCCAAACCAATCATCCAAACCTGGATCTATCCTAAGCCACTAAAGTGAGCATCTCATCTCCTAGTCAGCTCAATCTAGGGATAATCCCTTTTGACAGTTTCCTACCTAGTGGAGACCCAATCCAAGCATGGATACCTTCTATTCAATCTATACCTCAACATCAACCACTTGATGGGAAGGATAAACCCTTGCCACTATCTCAATCCGTTCCTCTCTTGTAATCTAGTCTAAAACCCTAAATCTACCAAAATGACCAAGTCTGGAATTCTTATCGAGATGCAAGCTTTGGAGCTCTACCTTTTCCAACCTATGTGCATTCTTGAGAATGTACTTGAACCATCTTGTAGTACATCATTAGTACTACAAAATCCCACTCTTTCCCTTGGCTAATCCATTATAGTTCCCACTCATCCATGTTGGTTTTTTAACCAAGATAATAATCTTTTCTACAAATCTTATCATCTTGCCTCCCCTTGACCAACTCTTTGCATGGTTATGATCTACTAACCATGGTCTCTGAATCCATACTTCATTTGTTTCCATTGGATCTTTGTGCTTCCTAAACCCCCATGGTTAATGAGGCATCATGACAACTCTGTTATGGCAGCCTTATTTTCAACAAAGTTTGCCATCTCTTATAGACCACCCCAAATCTAACCAGGCCCAAGTCTTGCTTCAATGATCATATATATAACATGTTATAGCTATCCATATATCCATTGTATCAAGGTGAGCTCTGAACTCACTAATCCAACCATGTTTTGGTGGCATGAAAATAACAAAACCCTAGATTCCCAAAAATCTAGTTTCCTCCCATTTCCCCAAAAATCCTTCAAAACCCAAGTCTACAATGATGTATGAATCAATTCTACATCATCTACTTTGGATATAATATTTTGCCAACTAATTTCCATAATTATTTGGATCCTAAAGCCATTTAAATTCTTTTTTGGCAAAACCCTAAAATCTCTGTCTATAAAGGCAAGTTTTTTTTCTCCAAATCACTTGGCCAAATCAAGGCACATATGATGCCTATATATCATATCCCATCTTTCCAACTCAAAAATAAATATTTTTGAGATTCTTTATTATTTATTTTTGCCCTTTTTTCTTAAATGGAAAAAACAAGAAATAATTCCTTAAAAATAATCTCCCATATCAATAAATTCCAATAAAATTGTCCAATGTGTGATATGGTATTTGGGACCATATCACATCAAAAACAAACCTTGGCCAATGTAAAATTATCAAATGACCTTCTAGAAACAACTTCTGCACTTTTTGAATAAATGCTTTTAAAGGGGCTTGTAATCATTAGAAATTTTCCAAATAAATCTTGAAGAGATAATTTGACCTCCTCTATCTACAAGTACCATTTCCCCACATTCCTCAATGAAAATTCTCAAACTCCCTTCACAACCCTTGTGTGGATCAATTTTGACAATCAAGCCTTTGCTCAAACCAAAACCAATTCAAACCACATCCAATCCTACCAAGAAAGTTTTCCTAGCACCACTCACACCCCTGGGTCGTGTGCACTGTAGCCCTAGTCCTGTAGCAGCTATGCCCCTTTGTCCTTTTTGTTTCAATAATAAGACAAGGAGAGAGGAGGGGACACAAATATCTTGTATCACAAACCCAGCAGCCACCCACCCTCCCCTCCACAATCTAGTCGAGCACCTAGACCCCACCACCTCCCAGCACCACCCAGCTTGATCAATCCTTGGCCAGCACCCTCCCCTTGGCTCTCCTAAGCTTGGTCCACCATGAACCCAATCCCTCCCTGTTAAATAGACCAAGGCCACCCCAGAGCCTCCCTTCGCCATCATTCTCCTCCTCTGCTCCCTACTCACCTCCCTAGACCACCCTCTCCCTCCCCTTTTTCCCTGCACTACTCGAGGGAGAAGAATAAGGTGGCATCGGCCTCCCCCACAAAAACGAGCAAGGAACTGTCCCCCTTGGTTTCCCTCCCCTGCATGTCTCCTCCCTAGGCTCCCATCCTCTCACTGATGATGTGGGTGCCCTTCTTGTTGACATGCAGAGGCCATTGAAGCAACTCCGGCAAACCCCGACAAGATCCTCTTAGACAGTTGTCGCCCGAGCTCCCTCCCGGCACCAAAACCTACCACGCCACCCCTCGTTCTAACCGCTGTCGTCGACCGCTTCATCTTCGCCACTCCTCGCCATATCCCAGCCCTTAGGTGAGCCTCCCCCGTACCCTCCATCATGATCTAGGGTTCAGTCACCGGCGTAGTTTCCCTACGGAGAATACAAGCCGCCACTGTTCGATCTCCTTAGATCCAATGGCCTATAATCCCTGATACCCCTTCGGCACTCCAGGATGCTCACGCGTGGGCCCTGCAGCGCGGATTTTGAACCCACCTCCCTGCGCGAGTCTGCAGCCCGTTGGGCTGGTTAGTTCGTTGTGTGGCCTAGTCCGGTTTAGATCCGGCCCAGTAGCCTCTAACATTCTTAATCTTTTCCATATCCTTTTTAATCTGATTGTTAGTATTGATTTCCAACAAAAATGAAAAAGAGATAGTATGGACCAGATCTATTTTTATCAAGGTGCTCATGTGTTCTCTCTAACATACAGTAGCCCTGGATAGTCATATTAGTATCTAGAATAAATATATTAAATACTTTCCCTAGATGTACCCTTTTCACAAATAAATCTCTCCAGGGAGTTTTACCACCCCAAATCGACCACAACCACTTTGTACTGCAAGATATCAATGGCACCTTGCATGTCACCCTGACCCTACTCAAATTTGTTCCCAGTTTGCCCGCCACAAAAATAACAAAATCGGACCATTCCTGCCTTTATATAATTATCTAGGTCAAACCAAATGGGTTATTGACCTAATTCCAACTCTCTGTACATCAACATAATCATATGTATCAAAACCTAGGAGCCCAAAATTTATTGAGCTCTCTTTGAATTCTGGTGAATTAATCCTTTCTGTGCATAGATAATTCACCAATAAATTCATGTCATTAGTTCTGTAAATCCAAAAAGGGTGATTCCAATTTATATATAAATGTATCCCACATACCTAACATGTGTTCTTGTAATCACATAAAAAGCTTCTGTAGATTAAATATGATGAAAAGGACAAATCTCAACTAGTACTGTCTTTGGGAATTTCTCAAGGGCATTTTGTTAATTATTTTGAGGTGATTCCAACTCCTCTTGAATTAGTACACCAAATACTACCTAATAACCTAAGGAAATAATTTTTGGAGCTCCAGAATATGTCTGGTGAATTATTTCCTAAAACTAGAATTTTATCCACTATAAAAATCATTATAAATCAATGGAGATTGATAAAATAGTGAAACCACTTTCGTTGGATTAATTTTATCAATTCCTATATGATGGTATCATTTTTATACAGTGGTATCATACAGAGAAAGCCCTTGGTGAAAAAACACTCTCTTAGATAGTCCCTAGATTCTAAATCCAACCGGATCATCTCCCAATGCCCCCATATCTTTTACTAATCCTATCAAACCAATCATCCAGCATCCTACTGTCTTATACTTTGTAATTATATGTTTCTTACAGTATGTATTGATTCTTGTATGCCTTGAATTGATTGGTGTATTGTTTGGTTGCATGTATGCTCGATAACGGCAATAGTTGCATTTGTGAGACGCTGAGAAGAAGGAATCATTGGGTTATTCTTATTATTATTGGTATTGGCACTATTGGTATTTTGGGATTATAAGGAAGTCAAGGGACATCTCGCTGGTCACAGGAAAGCCACCATTCCTGAACTCCTATATTGACCTACTCCTTTTTATCAATTGTATTATATCTCGTTTATGAACTTCACGATTAAATGCATGATTTGTTTCAGTTAAAAAAGCGTGAGTAACTTGGATCCTCCAAGTTATGGATGAGTGTCCATTAGGACACCTACACTATTGAAACCTATCTTTACCCTTTAGATCGAGGCTAAGATGCTTAGCATCTTCCCTCTTAGAAACTACGGGTTTTTCAATGATAAAACTATTTTGGGTTTTACCCTACTACCAAATTTTCAAAATAAAACCCTTGGAAAGAGGCATCGTTTCCGAGTGGAGGTTTTACTAAAGAAGATATGAGGAGGATAAAGAGAAAGTCAAGCAAGAGAAAGAGAAGGAATGGGTACTCGAGTCTTTTACTAGAACAATTTATCAGTGCAACCACATTACCCTGGGTGTGACTCAGGGCTTAACTCGTAGTTTGTTTTCCTTAGTATGGGCTACGCCATAACGCATAGAAACAGGTTCAAGTCCCTCGAAGCCGGTTCCTTTCCACGTAGGGGGTCGTCGTACCCGGAAAGGTTCTATTGACTCCCTCGAGGTCGGCTGCAACTATGGATCTCCCGAGGACGGTACAAGGTTAAGGGAGTATGGGTGGCATGGATAAGGAAGTTCAGGAAGGGAGATTCAGACTTGTGAAGTCAGGTACTCATCCCGGGGGAACTAAGCAACCATAGGGAAAGTACCTATACTAGGGACAACAAATGAAAAGTTAGGTTTGATTATCCAAACCCCCATCTACGGTGTGTAGCGGGCCGTGGTTGTATCCTGGTGGATGTATTGATTCTTGTGGGCAAAATGCACAAACTCTGTAGAGTCTAATCTATTAGAATAGTTGTGTCCATGGTCAAGGACGGTGGGAAAGGTGATTGCTAGGAGTATTCTTGGGATATGTTTGAGATGAATATAAAGGATGTAACTTGGTCACGAGGAAAGATAATAACGAGTTTGGTTTTGACCAGAGATGGTCGAAGATGTTTTAAAAAGGGGTTTTACTATAAAACTATTTTCAACAAAAGTTTTTAACAATGATATGGAGATATCCGGACCTTCAAAAAGGAGGCATATTTTCTAAAAGCTCTTTTTCAACAAAGATTTAGAGATGCCAAGGTTAGGCTTTTTAGAAACAACTATAGTGTAGAGCTATCTCGCCACAGCCCGATATGCATTCTACTGTTACCTTGTCTTGATGGTTTGTGAGTACATTCGAATTACTCACCGGCATTGTCCCTGGCTATTTACTTGGCAGATTGCAGATGTTAAGAAGTGACAAAGGTGCTGACGTCTATGCGAGCTAGGCCGTCTTCCTAGTCAGTTGCCTATAGGTTAAGGCATGACATGGGCTCTGCGCTTGAAGACTTCCGCTACTTGTGTTGTGATTGTCTTAATGGCCACTTTGTAAGTTTTGTAATCGTTATTTTCTAGATGATGTAATGATACTGGTCGGTTATGCTCACGGCTCACTGATCATGGGAACATGAATTGTACGCATAACGGGTATTCTCGGACTGTAAATCTAGAGTGCCACATCGAAGATATGAAAAATAAGGACAGATAATATGAGGCAGTCCCCGAGTCACTGCTCGAGTCTCCTAAGTTTCATTCACTAATTCCTTTCCGACATACAAAGCCGACATATGATAGTACATGATACAATACACTTCCTCTAAGTGTAAAAAGGACGAAGTAAAGCTACATTCCATGGCCTTTTTGATTCGTCTCTTGACTTGTCCGCCTTATTCTTCGCTGGTGCTTGAGCATCTATGAGATAGTATGCATCATTATGCAGTGCTTTGCTCACAATGAACGGGCCATCCCATGGAGGTGATAATTTATGCATGTCGGTTGTGTGTTGCACGCGCTGAAGCACCAGATCTCCCTCCCGAAAGACTCGGGGATTCACTTTCTTGCTATGGTAACGTACGAGATCTTGTTGATATATAGCTCATCTGGACAATGCCAATTCTCTTGCTTCTTCTAATAAATCAACATCGTCTTGCCGAGATATTTCGTTCACCTCAGCGTTTGTGTATTGGGTGACTCTAGGCGAGTCATGTACTATGTCGGCTGGTAATATAGCTTATGCGCCATATACAAGAAAGAATGGTGTGTAGCATGTTGATATATTCGGAGTGGTTCTCAGGCTCCATAATACTGCCGGGAGTTCCTCAATCCAACACCCCGCTGACCTCTGCAGTGGTTCTATGAGTCGGGGTTTTATCCCGAACAAGACGAGTCCATTTGATCTTTCTACTTGTCCGTTTGACGCAGGGTGTGCTACTCATGCCACGTCAAGCCTTATGTGCTTATCTTGGCAGAAGCGAGCAAAAGATCCCTCGGTGAAATTTGTGTCGTTATCTGTAATGACACTGTGTGGGTATCCATATCTCAAGATGATATCATTAAGAAATTTCACAGCCGCGGACCCATAAAAAGGATCGTATGGGCACCTAGAGGGGGGTGAATAGGTGCTACTTCAAATTTTATTCTTTTTAAAATTAGGGTTTGACAAGAAAGGTAAGTTCTCTAGATTATGCAACTAAGGTGAATTTACCTATATGTCAAACAAGCAACAACTAGCACAACACTAAGCAAGAACAAGTAATTAAAGTGCGGTAAAGGATAGAAGTAACCAAAGTGGTGGACGCGGAGACATTCGGATTTGTTTCCCGTAGTTCCTTCCTTTTGAGGGGAAGTTTGTCTACGTTTGGAGAGGGGGTGGTTCCAAACCATCAACGCCACGAGATGCCTCCCTTGTTCTCTGATGAACCTCACCCCAAGGGGTTCGATTCACCTTCCACTATATCGGCAACCTTCGAGGTGGAAATCGGCACCTTTACAACGAGTTCGAGGCACACATCCACAACTTAATTGGAGGCTCCCAAATACAAGCAAGCTGCCAAAACAATCAAAGACAAGCTTGTAAGAACCAAATCAAAGCTAGGGTTTCCAAAGAAACACTAGAGCATGGGGGCCCTCAAGTGAATGAGGGGGAAATGAAGATCTCTCTTGGTGAAGTTGTAGATCAAGGCATCCCCCTTCGATTCTCCAAAGATCAATGACTTTGGATGGTTGGATGAAGATATCTTGTTGATTTGGTGGCTCTAATGGAGGTAGTGTTCTTGAGTGGGTCGAGCAGCTGGAGGAAGGGGATAAGGGTTCCTATTTATAAGCAGCCCCCCTCCATGAACCGTTTTCTGACCGTTGGAGAAAAGTCAGACTGGAGACTCCGGTCTGTACACGGAGACTCCGGTCTACACCGGAAACTCCGGTCCATCTCTAGACCATCCTTCAGACCAGTATGCAGTATGTCCCAGTCCTTCTGTGAGCCAAGTGGGCCGGAGACTCCGGTCCTGCAGCACCGGAGACTCCGGTCTGAGGCCTACACCGGAGATTTTGGTGAAGCCTCCAGACCTTGCTCCGCACCCCCTTACAGACTATCCTAGCCAGGATCCTGATGCCTCCACCGGGGACTCTTGCGGAAACTTCGATCCACACCGGATACTCCGGTCCAGCCAGACTGGAGACTCCGGTCTGGAATTTCCAGAACCATGTCAAACTTGCAGGAATCTTTTCATAGTGTGAGGGATCTTTTAACTTAGCATTATAACAACCTGTGGACAGTAACAAACTGTAAAATGATCTACTTGTTGTTAACGAACACCAAAAGTGATTATGACAGTAAATGTCCTTTCAATCTCCCCCTTTTTGGTGTTCGATGACAACAAGTGATTTTGCATGGAATAATTTGTATGAAGCTCCCCATGACTATGTGCATTAAGCTAAACAAGTAATAGGTGCACATAATTCTCACAAATAAAGCACATAATTCTCACATGAGTTACAATAATAGGTGCACAAGCACATATTCACACACATAAGTGGCAAATAACACATAGAAGTTCAAATATAGCAAATAAATCAAATAAAGGCAAATAACAGCGAATCCAAATCCCAGGCCCATGAAAATCCAAATCGATGACAATGTCTTCTCCCCCTTTGGCATCGAAACGCTGAAAAAGGGAAAAGACCTAAGCTAGCGCCCCAACAACTCAGTAGTCATCATCATCCTCGTCATCCTCATCCTCATCCTCATCCTTACCACCCTCATCATAGTCATCATCATCAGGGACTACAGGCCCTTTGCCGTGAGGGCGAGAAGAGGAGGTACCCTGGTACCCGTCTAGAGGTGACATCTGAAAACGTCTTCCAGTCCACCAGGTTGTCCTGTTGGGCATTCCATGCCCCAAAGGAAAGAGTGTGATCTGACGCAGTGGACTATTGAGCACCATGCTCATCATTGTACTCACCCTCTCCTTCCTCATCATCCTCTTCGCCCTATTCCTTGATTTCCTTCAGGATATTCTCAATGCGCCTGTTGCTTTGGTAGGAGGCATGTTGTTGCTTGCGTATGTCTACATTCATGCAACATAGGGTCCTCTCCCAGAAAGTGGCCTTCTTGACCTTCTCATGTACATAGTCCCGGGTCATGGAAGGCATAGGTGCATTGGAGGCATTATTCCTCCGAGCTCTAGGGGGAGAGGGATCCCTCTCACTATCATCCCTCTCCTCATCATCATTGACATAGCGACGCCTAGGAGAAGGCCCCATGCGCCCCTTCTACTGCAGAGATACCAGAGTGTGCTCAGTGAGATTGGGAGCCAAGCCAAGTTGGGAATCATGCTCCATGGAGTTGATGAGCCTCATAACAAGTGGTGCATATGGAGGAGACTTATCGAAGATAATGGGATGGAACATCTCCTCAAAAATGAAATCCATCACATCAATAGGATCAGCATCTGCTTCTGGGCCAACATTATAGATCCGGTGGGTATGATAGAGTAGGTTGACTAGCCCACACCTAATAGCATCGTCATTCCCAGCGCTTGGTGATATGGTATGGCGGAATATCCTCAACATCAGGTTGTAGAGAGGCTTCAGTCCCTTGGACCCCCCTATAACACCCTCACTGCCATATAGAGGTGCAAGCTTCATCTTGTTCTCACCAAGAGACGCTGAGTGCATGGGCAGCCCAACAGGAGTGGATACACCATGGAAAGTCTCAAAGATGACATTAGCAAAATCATGGAAAGTAGCTGAGCAGTGGGTGGTGCCAGTCATCCAAGTCATGGTCCTGTCTTGGTCAGATCCAAATACTACAGTGGCGTAGAACTGTTGCACAAGTGGGACATTGTAGTCTTAACGGAGCTCCATCAAGTTGAACATCCCCAACTTCTCACAGATCCACAATGCATCATGGAAATAGGGGTTGAGCCTCATCTTCTCAACACTCATGAACTTCTGAGGACACACTGGTGATTTTGTGAGCACACCATACACATCCTTCATGAACATAGCCTGCTCCTTCCTCCAGTAATGAGGATCATCACCGGTACAAGGCAGGTCATAGAAGTCAGTCTTCCTCAGCTCACGGAACTCCTCCTTTGACATGCGGGCCAAAGACTGAATATTGTCATATTTGGCCTTCTTGGCGTGGTTCTCTTGCTCAGTCCTTTCCTTCTCCCTTCTCATATAAGCTGCATCACGGGCCTGCTGTCTCCGGTTGGAAGGTGGCACGATAAACTGACCCTAGGATTCATCATAGCGAGGATTGCCCCTTTTTGACTTGGCCTTGGTGCGAGGACGACGAGAACCATCACCTACGATCAGCGGTGAGGGAGATAGCATGGAGATAAGTATATACGTCCCAAAGATGCAGTACAAGAGCTTTGATGCATTACTAAAACTTTTTGAGTCACCCCACACCAGAGTCTCCGCAGCTCGGACCGGAGTCTCCGGTTCTGTGGACCGGAGTCTCTGGCCCTGGGACCGGAATCTCCGGTCGGGAGGCTCGGGCATGATCTGGGAAGGTGCTGGTGGGGGTGAATCTAATAGATCAGGCAATGCAACAATGCTAAAGTATTAGAGTGCACGCATACAAGTGATTCCAATGGACAAACCAGCACCAATCCTCAAAAAACACATATAGAGATGAACCCTAGGAGAAAAGGAGGACGAGAGGTACCAGATCTATCCATGGGATTGATTCCTCTGGTAGGAATGACCCAATGTAGGAGAAGGTTGGCCGGTGGCACGGTGGATCCCGGGGGCTTCTTGACCTCCGGGGAGGAGTTTTGGAGGAGAGGGCGATGGGTTGGAGGGAGGGGAACTGGGGTGGAAGAAGTGAAACTGTTGTTTTACTTCACCTCGTTCCCTCCCTTTAAGTGGCAAAAACCGTCTGGACCGGAGACTCCGGTCTACACCGGAGACTCCGGTGCAGGTGCACCGGAGACTCCGGTCCTCCTCGACCAAAAACTCTAGGTTTTGTGTATGGGGACATATATGAGAGATAGAGTGTTTTAATACAGGGTATAGGCTTGGGTTAAGATGTCAATCTGTGAAGAATAAATAAGAGCCATAGAAATACACTAAAATGTTCAAGAAAGCTTCAAATAGGCACGAACCAACAAATGACAGACACGAGTAAGCACCAACCTCTTGAATGTGAGAGGGCGGTTGCCTAGGCCACCATATTTGAGTATACTCGGCTTGGCACCACGAAGATATATCTTGGGTCCATTACCGAAACTCATCATTTAAGCTCACATATGACAAAATGATATTAACAGAAATGATTTTGATTGCTTCGGGCTTAATGGGGGGAGGGATAGTCCAATCAATTAGGACCGCACTCCCCCTATATCCATGCCTGCACCTAAACCAAATAAGGGTCCAGACATAGGTGATTATGCAAGGTGATCAAGTCAAGCTCCTAGAATCTATGATGTTTAGTTCATTCCTAAAATAGCAAACCTTGCTTCATCAAGTGGCTTCATGAATATGTCGGCAAGTTGATCTTTGGTTGACATATATGATAGATCAATATCACCTCGAGCAACATGATCCCTAATGAAGTGATTACGAATCTCAATATGCTTTGTCCTTGTGTGATCCACCGGGTTGTAGGCAATCTTGATAGCACTTTCATTGTCACATAAAAGAGGCACTTTGTCACAAAGGACACTGTATTCCTTTAAAGTTTGCTCATCCATAGCAATTGAGTGCAAGCACTAGCAGCTGCCACATACTCGGCTTTGGTGGTGGAGAGAGATATACAATTTTGCTTCTTAGAAGACCAACATACCAAAGACCTACCAAGGAATTGGCAAGCCCTAGATGTTGATTTTCTATCATCCTTATCACCATCCCAATCCGAATCCGTGTATCCACAAAGAGCAAATGTTGACTCTCGAGGATACCAAAGACCATAATGTGGGTTATGAACCAAATATCGAAAGATTCTCTTGACCGCCATCAAATGGCTTTCTTTAGGAGCCGCTTGATATCTTGCACACACACCTACACTCAAGTACTCAACACAATATCGGGTCTAGATGCACAAAGGTAAATCAAAGAACCAATCATAGACTGGTATACATTTTGATCCACATCTTTACCATTTGGATTTTGTTCAAGATGAGTCTTTGTAGCCATGGGAGTAGGAGCTCCATTTAAATCTTGCATATTGAATCTTATGAGCATATCTTGAGTATACTTGGCTTGGTTGAATAATGTCCCTCCTCTCACTTGCTTGATCTCAAAACCAAGGAATACCCTTAACTCCCCCATCATAGACATCGGGAACCTACTAGTCATAAGCTTTGAGAATTCATCATTAAAAGCTTTGTTAGATGAGCCAAAGATAATATCATCAACATATATTTGGCATACAAAAAGCTCCCCATTGACTTTCTTAGTAAAAAGAGTGGGGTCGATTTTCCCAACCTCAAACCCACGGTCAAACAACAGCTCTCTAAGGTGCTCATACCACGTGCATGGGGCTTGTTTGAGCCCATAGAGAGCCTTATCAAGTTTGTAGAAATGGTTTGGAAAGTTGGCATCCTCAAATCCTGGGGGTTGCTTTACATATACCAACTCATTTAATGGACCATTAAGAAATGCACTTTATACATCCATTTGTTGCAACTTGAAGTTATGATGTGCCGCATAAGCAATAAGGATACTTATGGACTCAAGGCGAGCCACGGGTGCATATGTCTCTACATAATCAATGCCTTCAATTTGAGAGAACCCTTGTGCAACCAATCTTGCCTTGTTCCTTACTATAATTCCATGCTCATCTTGCTTGTTCTTGAATATCCACTTGGTGCCTATAACATTGCAGCAATCCTTTGTCTTCTCAACTAAATTCCATACTTTGTTTCTCTCAAAGTTGTTGAGATCTTTGTGCATAGCTTCCAACCAATCTGAATCTTCAAGAGCTTCCCACACTTTCTTTGGTTCAATCATCGATATGTGTGCTTGGTGTTCACTAAACCTCTTCAATTGTGCTCTTGTGGAAATGCCTCTCCTTAGGTCACCAACCACATTTTCTAGAGAATGGTCTCTTAATTCCAACATCCTATCCGTTCTAGCTTCGCGACGAGTGTGGATCTCCTTGTTGTTTCTTGGAGGACCTTCTTCATCATTTTGGTCCTCGTCTTGACCATCATCTTGACCTTGATCATCATCAGAATCATTCTCTTCATTAAGAGGCAAAGATTGACCTTGGTCTTGATCTGGAACATTTCTAGCATTGAGTTGAGCTTGTCTTAAGGAACTTTGTATGGATCTCCCTTGTGTAATTGACTTGGAACCTCTTGACATTTTGGAGATTGGAGACTCAAGCTCTTCCTCACTAGAGTTGTCACCATGATAAACATGTTGAGGGTCCACAGCTTGTCTTTGGCTTGGGTCATTGTCCTCCTCGGTGGATGGAGCTTGTTGATGTGGTGAAGATGAGGGATCCACTTGAGTAGAGCATAGTTCTTCTCGATCCGCCATAAGGGGTTCCTCAACAGGGCGGATATATCCCACACCCATTATTCCTATGGCATCCTGAGGCATTTCATCATCTGCATCACAAGCATCAACACGCCCCCTTGGGGACCATCATATTCTTCAAAGGTCACACTACAATATTCTATGATGGCTCCGGAGAGCTTATCATAGATTCTATAAGTGTGAGATTCGAGACCATAGCCAACAAAAATACCCTCTAATGATTTAGACTCGAATTTGGACAAACGAACACCTTTTATGAGATATAGACACTTACAACCGAACACCCGGAAGTAAGATATGTTGGGCTTGTTACCGTTAAGTATTTCATATGGAGTCTTGTTGATTTCTTTGCGGAGGTAGAGCCGGTTTGATGCATGGCATGCGGTGGAGATGGCATCGGCCCAAAAGTTGTATGGGGATTTAAACTCCGCCAACATGGTCTTATCCATATCAATAAGAGTCTGGTTCTTCCTCTCGGGAACACCATTTTGTTGAGGGGTATATGCAGGAGAATATTGATGTTTTATCGCCTCATCACCAAGAAAATCATTCAAGTTGTAGTTCTTGAACTCGATGCCATTGTCACTTCTTATTATTAACACGGGGACATTGTATTGACGTTGAACCAAGTTGATGAAGTCGATGAAGGTCTTTTGGGTCTCACTTTTCAACTTGAAGAAATATACCCATGAGTATCTTCAAAAGTCATCAAAAATCACCAAACAATATTTCTTCCCACCAAGACTTGCATGAGATGGAGGACCAAAGAGATCCACATGAAGGAGCTCCAAGATCCTCGTTGACTTGAAGCGGTTCTTTGTCTTGTGGGGCGCATCATGCATCTTTCCTAGAACACAAGCCCTGCAAAAACGATCTTTGGCAAAGGAAACATTTTCTTTTAGTCCAACAATATGGCCCTCCTTGTGGACACTTTGAAAAGTTCTCATATTGACATGGGCTAGTCGGCAATGCCATAACCAACCCACATCGGCCTTTCCGAATAAGCACATTGCACTTGTAGTGGTTTGCCCCCGAAAATTCTACCACATAAAAGACATGTTCGACGTACCCAATGAAATCGACCTTGAGAGACTTGCTCCACATGACGACCACAATATCATCATCGATAAAGATGGGAAAGCCCATCTTTCCAAGAGCACGGACTGAAAGTAAATTGTAACCAAGGGTCTCGACAAGCATGATGTCCACGAGTGTAATATCGTGGGAAACCACTACCTTGCCAAATCCCATTACCTTAGACTTTGACTTGTTGGCATATGTCACGGTTATTTGATCATCATTTGGCCTTAATTCCTTGACAATAGACGAGCTTCCGGTCATATGACTTGTGCAACCACTATCAAGTACCCACTTTAACCCTCCGGAAGCATATGTCTACAAAAGATCAAGCTAATTTTTAGGTACCCATTTTTCAATGGGTCCTCTTTTGTTAGCAACAAGGGTCTTGGGGATCCAAATAGAGCAAGAAATATAACCATCATATGGGCCAAAATATTGTGCATACACATCACCATAATAATCATTCATTAGAACATAGTGAGGGTTAGCAGTTCCCGCAAAATCATCATGAGACATAGTTTTACCACTTGCGGTCTTACTATCCACAATGGCCTTGCTTTTCTCTTGTGCGGGCTTGGCCTTCTTCTTCTTGTTGTTCTTCTTCTTGGCTTTGGAGACAAAAATAATGCCCCCTTTCTCACCATTTTACCTTCGCTTACTCAAGAGGTCATCAATGGACTTGTTACCTTTTGGAAATGTGGCCTTAGCTAGCTCCCCCTTCAACCTAGCATTTTCTTCAAGAATAGTTGTACTACTAGAGGGAATGAAATTACTAGGTGAAGGAATATTGGTCAATTGAGTTTGAAGCTTTTCATGGGACTTTCTTAGTGACAAGAGTTCACTTTCCAACGCCTTGTGAGCCTTGTTAAGTAAACTAAAGTTCGCGGCAAGTTTTTCATGAACCACACCAAACTCAATCTTGTCATTTTTAGCACTTTTATATTTAGCAATAGCATGATCATGTTCCTTGATGAGTCTATTAACAACTATGTCATTGGCCCCATCAAGCCCTTCAAGTTTTAGTTCAAGAGACATCATAGTCTCTTGTTCTTCTTCTAGAGCATTATTTAGAGCTTCTATCTCAATATTGTGTTCTCTCCCAAGTTTACATCTTACATCAAGAAGATCTTGTGTGTGGGAAAGTTGATCTAAGATGTTCCCAAAATGCATCTTGGTCTCCCCTTGTAAGTTAGTCACAAACTCATAAAAAGATCCTAATTCCATTTTTACTTCAAGAGACATCTCATCATCAATTTCAGCATTAGCTAAGGGAGTGGAGTGAGATGATGAGGATACCTCCGTTCCTCTTGCCATAAGGCAAGTGACATTCTTGTTGGGAGTATTCTCATTTGGAGAATCAAAGAGGGAGAACGTAGGAGTAGAAGTAGTGGCTAGAGCAGCCACGCCGCTTGATGTTTCCTCTTCCTCATCTTCATCATCTTCATTGTCGGAGGAGAATTCTTCATAAGTGATCAATACAATTTCGCCCTTCTTCTTATTGATTGGATTCTTCTTGATGAAGGGTTTCTTATAAGGAGCTTTGGAAGTTTTCTTTGGCACGAGGTTGCCACCATGATCTTCTCTCTTCTCGTAGGGACAACCCGCCACAAAGTGATAGCGGTCACCACAATTGAAGCAAGTTCTCAATTTAGTGACATTTTCTCTTCTTCCACTTGGGTTGCTTATTCGTTGCATTTCCATCTTGGCCTTGGCGGGGTTATTCCAAAAGTTCTTTGCATAGAAGGCCATATATTCACCATGAGCAATCTTGACGTCATCGGGGTGGCTCATGGAGAGGCCTTCATCACTATCATCTTCATCCCCATGTTCCACAACTTTGGCCTTCAATGCTAGGTTGACAACATTGCTCATTCATAAGGCCCGAGCATGGGCATCTTTGGCATTCTTGGTGGCAACCTTGAAATAGGCCATCTCTTGCATAACTTCATTTGAGGTCATGAGGTGGTAGTTGTGTCTTCCTTGTAGGCTGATACGTCCAATTTGCATCAGCATTATATATCATAATTTTCCTATATTCATTGTTATATGTCTTATTATGAGGTGTTACTTATTTCTTTTCCTCTGTTTTTGCATGTTGGATGATTCTTGGAGGATGGACTGCTGGAGTCATGTTTCGTATGGAAAAAGAGGTGTTTTGATGCAATTTTGCGAAGATCGGAAAAATACCAGAAAAATATTGGAAAATTATATTTCCCAGAAGACGACAGAAGCCAGAAGGGGAGACGTAGCTGGGCCACAGGGGGACCACACACCCCTAGGAGCGGGTCCCCCTGGGCCGCGCCTAGGGCAGGTGTGGCCCACCTGGTCGGCCTCCGACTCTTCCCTCTCGCCTATATCTTCCTCTTGGAACCCTAATACCAAAGGGCGCGACCACAGAAAGATTTTCACCGCCTCTGTGGGGCGGAAAACACCGAGAGAGAAATAGCTCTCCGGCAGACAGATTTCTTCCGGGGAAATTCCTTCCCGGAGAGGGAAGATCGTCGCCATCAACACCATCATCAATCTAGGCTTCATGGGGATTATAATCATCATCCACACCATCATCTCCACCAGCACCATCATCACCACTTCATCCCGCTGTAACAATTGTGTTGGATATTTCTTTAGTTCTTAGGGGAAACTTTCCGGGTGTTGATTACTATTGTAGTTGATGCTTGTGAGTGGAACCATTGGATTATTGTTTATGTTCAGTTTTTTATCCATTACCATATCATCCTTGATCTTGATCTAGTGAGTAGTTCGTCTAGTTCTTGAAGACATGGGAGAAGTCATGTTGTTAGTAGTGGATTTGCGTTGAGTTATTATTCAATGGTTTAGTATTGTCACATCCCAAGATTTTCCAAATCTTGTAATGTGAAAAATAAATGAATAAAATAAAACTTTGTTGAATTTCAGGGTGAGAAGAAACTTTTTGAATCCAATTGGAAACCTTCAAACCAATTTGGATCAAATAAATCCTAAAGGGATTTAAAAAGATAAACATTTAATAAAGGAAAATAAAAATATTTGGAATTACTATTTTGGATCTTTTAATAAAAAGATTTGTTCCAAAAGAAAAGGATAGAAATAAAATAAGTATTATTTTAAAGAGCCAAATTAAAACTTGGCCAAGCCTTTAAAATAAAATATTTCTATTTGATAAAAATAGTAAAGGTTTACTCAAATAAAATAATAAGGATTTAATATCCAAGTTTATTAAAAATAAAAGGTTTTACTATTTTAAGTAAAATATCAAAACTTATTTATTTATTTTAAATAAGGTTTCCAAGTATTCTTTAATTTCAAATAAAACCTACTGATTTGGTTTTGGAAATAATTAAATTTCAAATGGAGGTTTTTAAATAAAACAAAAATCTATTTGATTGTTAAACAAGGTCTATTTATTTAATTAATAATGGACCCTAAAATAAAAATATTATTTTAGGACTTTGGTTTATGTTGTTAAACAGAACCAAATTCAATTGCAATGTTTGGTGAATGTTTGAATTTATTTGAATGTGGAATTGTTGTTTGAAATTCAAAACAGAAAATAGATTTGGAAAAAGATAAAACATTCAGAAAGAAAAAATAGAATCTGGACTCAGCCCAACTGGCCAAGCCCAACGAGCCCATCTAGACCAACTTCTCTCCCCCACGCCGAAGCGTTTTCTACCTAAACGCACACCCGCAGAGCGACTGACCAGTGGACCTCTTTTGCCTCTCCTCTCTCTCGCTGACGCACAGGCCCCACAGTAGTGTTCCTTCTCTTCTTCCTCGCGCAGACGACGCCCTGCCGTTGCAGCCATTACTCCGACGATCAATACGCGTTGATTCCGCGACCGTTACTCGCCGTGACTGCGCCCATTTAACCGCATGTGTCTTCTCTCCATTTCCCCTCACGCGCCTCCCTCTCTCTGCCCCTAGGCTGCCTCAATTCGAGCTCATACCACCACGGTCTCCGACGAGCCTTTGCTCCAATTCCGACCCAACCTCGCCACCCCTTGCCTCCCTGAGCACACGACCGTGACCCCCACTCCCAGGCGCACCTGTCTGTGCCCTCCGTTCATCCGCGGGCGCCCCTGAGCGTCAACTTCGACCACCACTGACCGCGCCGCCGCGTCTGCCTCTCTCCGGCGAAGTTCCCTGGTAAGAACTGACCACCCCGCGCCTTCTCGATCATGCACGCATCTTCGCCTTGGTCTCGCGCGTCTAACCATGCCCTCGGTTTGCCTCCTCGTGATCAGTAGCGTCAACCCCGACCACGACCAGAGCCGCCCGACGCCGTTCCCCACTCCGGCGAGCGATTACCTCCACGCCAGTGCGCCCCTCGACCAACCGACCACGCCTCGAGCATCACCATGTCCTTGCGATCACGGTGAGCATCCCCACTTCGTTCTTTGCTTCCTAGAACCGCCGCTAGCCCATCGCCTGACCGTCGTCGCCGTCTGCCGCCGCGCAGCGCCGCCAGTTCTTGGTTGAGTTGCTGCGGACCGTAGGATCTAGATCGGACGAACAAGATAGATCACTTAAACGCTGAAGGGGTACGCAACCAGAGCCGTGCGATCTGTTTAGATCCAACGCACCGCAGAGCATGATCCGACCGAAGCGGTACCATCCAATGACATCGCGACGCGTGGCCAGTCTTTGTTTAAAACAGAATTTGAAAAACAGATTTAGATGCAGATTTGAAAACCCTATAACTTTTGATCCACACGTCCAAAAATTACAAACTTTATATCAATGGAATCAGTAGAACAAGCCCTAGCCAACCATGGATTTTGTTTAGTAAAAAGCCTCTGGTAAAATGTTTGTTTTTGCAGAAACATTTGTATGCTTGTTTAGATTAGAAAAATTGTTAAAAAATGTTTTTAAGGTTGAAATCTTGGCAAAATTAGTTTGTGGTGAACTTACTGACCCTAGGAACCAACCCATGGTTTTGAAAATGGATTTGGTGAAGGTTAGGATGGATTAGCCCATTTCTAGCCAAATAAAAATAATGGTTTTGTTATGAAAATGTTTTTAGGAGTAAAAAACTTTGGGAAAATGATTTGAATCAAACCTACTGACCCTAAACACCAAGTTTTGAGAATTATGAACTTATTTGGTGAAAGACATAAAGTTTCTGATTTGATAAAAACATTTTCCACCACATAAAATGATGAATGGATTTAAAAATGGTTTATAGACAAAACCTTTTTACAAATGACTTGCCACTTAGAAAATGACCACTTTGAACCTTACAAAGTTTAGAAGCCTAGTGGAGACCACCTTTGCAAATAAAACTATCTCTTGCATGCTTACATGCATGACCTAGATCCCATTGTTTTATGTTTGTGAATTGTTTGATTGATTATTGGTTTGGAATGCTAGTTGATATTGTGTTTGCTTGATTGATTGTAGTGAAGTTAGAAAAGTGTGAGACTAGCAAGATCAAGGAGTGAACCAACATTCCCTACCAAAAGAAAGGCAAGTGACACTATCATCTAAAGTCCTACTATTTTTGTTATACTTAGTGGATTTTGAAACATGCATGAAAAGAATTTCTATACTTATGCTATGCTAAACCCTAATAGGATACCCTATACATTCCTTAGTGAAAACAATGTAGTTGTTACATGCTTAGCCATGCTATATTTTGAAAATAGATACATGTTGAGATTTTATGAAGTTGAGAAAAGAACTTGTGTTTTTATAATAAAACAAGGACTCAATGAACCACCTGGGTGGACAAGGACTTTGAGTTTTGGAGAAGGTGGCAACAAAAGGAACCATGTCTATGGCAATCTCTTTGTGTTGTGCTCCAAAAGAAAACCACCCAGGAAACTTAGAGATTGAACATGTTTCTCCAATTGTGGCTTTCGTGTGCAACCACATGCTACTTATGGCTCTGGCTTAGTCAACTACATTGGGAAGACCCATGCATTGTCTTCAGGATACTGAAAATGAGGGACCTGGAATCCTACATGGGTACTGAAGACAAGCTAGCAATGGTGTATGGGAGGACCCACTAGAAAGACTTCGTCACATTCTCAATCTGCCAGTACTCCATCTTGGTGAGTACCAATCCAGCGGCCACTGGTGGCAACAAGATGAGATTGTGACATGTGGGTAAAGTGTACAACTTCTGCAGAAGATAATAAAAATCTAAGTACTTAGCTGTGTCCCCGGTTATGGACAATACTGAGCAACTAAAGTTTGAAGCTATGGGAAATCTCGACGTTCCAATTTCGAAAAGAAAAACTTTTAAGTGACAACAAAAGACTTGATGCACTTGGGGGTACCAAGGAGCTCAAGAGATTTTGATAAAACTTGATGCACTTGCGGGTACCAAGGAGCTCAAGAGATTTTTTACAAGGACTTGAACACTTGGGAATTTACCAAGGAGTTCAAGGGATTTTAAAAAGGAGATTGACCAAAGATCAAAACCATTTTGAAAAGATAGGATAAATTTTGCTTTTGCAAATGAGCCTTAAACCCTACTTATCCAAAATGCATGTAATGATAAGATCCACTTATATTCCACATAGTAGTGAAACTTGCCAATACAATTCAAATGTATTGACCCTTGTGGCTGTAACTTGTAATGTTGCAGGGTTGATTGATTTTTGTGAAGATTGATTGATTAGGATTACAAAGTCTACAACCAACATGTTTGCCTGTGGCACTTTGAAGATGAAGGACCCATGCTTAAAAATATTCCGCTGCAATGTAATGTAATAGCCAAATGAGCTATGTAAGATGTAATAAAATTATATTATTCCTGGTTATAAAGTTATATTATGACCTTTGTTTCTTGATATTACATCTTAACTGTGGATGCTAGCTATTGATCCAGGGACTAGCATTGTAAACACAGGGGACTCTACCTTATTTAGAGGTTGGGACCCTTACAGATGGTATCAGAGCATTGTGTTGCCTGTAGGATTTGTAAACCTAGGATTGGACAAAACCCTTAGAAGAATAGGAGAGTATTTGTTCCAAAACTTATTTACAAACAATCTTGTAAACTCTTTCCTCAACCATTTTGGTTTTGATTCTACATCTCTTCTATTTCAAACTTGATGGACAAACCTACCCCATGGCCAAAGACTTCACCATGTGTAAAGGACTTCATCAACTCTAGACTCTAATGACTTCAACATCTTCAACTCTAATGACTTCAACATCTTCAGCATATTCACCAAGGACTTCCAACTTGGATATCACTAAGGAATACAAGTGAGACAAGGAAATCTTGCTCAAGATGTGGAGACTAAGGGAATGCAAAATTAGAAGGAGTTCACTTCACTTGAAGTATTGTAACCAAGAGTTTTTCCAAGGAAACCATGATCTCATGAAAAAAAATCAACCAAGAAGGATGGAAAGAATCACAAGTGAACCATATAGATGGACCACCATATTATAGTTAAGTCAAACACACCAACTTATGTGGTGTAACAAAAATATTTTGTTCCCTAAGTATGTGCTTGAACTTTGTTGTTTGAGTGAAAAGTTGTTTGTGAATGCTTGCACATTGCTTGAGTGAATTGTGATGGGTGTGATTAGAATTGATTCCTTAGAAATATTTTGTCTAATCTAATCTCCATTCAACCCAAACAGATGACTACTCCAAGAGACTCCAACATCAAGGTTGATGACACCAACACCAACCAAGAGGACAGCATGAAAGAACTCATAGCAACCCAACACCAGTTGAACCAAATGACAGCTCAATTCATAGCCAACACCAGTGGGGAAGATCCAACACTACAAGGATTTTTGGAAACTCAAGCTTAATTAATGCTTAAGGTGACAGATCAAATGATCAACATGGAAGACAACCATTCCAAAAGAATTTGTGACAACAAGGATGACAGAAATGTTATTCTAGATGGAGCCCCATCTTGCATTATTTGTGGAGACAAGGGTCATACTTCCAAGGAGCATGGAGATCAATGCCCCAACTGTGAAGAGAAACATCCAGTAGGCCAATGTCCCACCTCTCAAGCCACTTGCTACCTATGTGAAGGAAACAACCATGTTCCTATCCAATGCCCCATCTATTCCATTGTTGAACAAAGGAAACAAGGTGGATTACAACAAATGATTGCAAACCATCCAGAAGGATCCAAGTCTACCAAGAAGGTTGATGACAAAGGAAAAGGTCCACTTATACCTCCGAGCAAAACAGCCCAATTCAAAGGACCAAGGAAAGGACATATGAACTATCCAAGGAGCAATAGAAGGTCCAAGAAGCATGTAGACATTCCTACCTACCAGATAACATATGAACAACATGAACTAGATGCACTCCTAGCTTTGGAGAAACCCAAAAAGCAAAAGAAGGACAAAAGCCATGTGCAATGTCATAAATGTAAAGAAATGGGACACTATTCCAGTGAATGCCTAGAGAACCAGAAGAATAAGGAGATTGGCCAAGTGAGGTGCAACAATTGCAAAGAGCTAGGCCATTATGTAGCAACTTGTCCACAAGAGACACGTAAAGAACTCAAAGATATCAACTGTTTCAATTGCAAAAACCCAGGACATTATGCAAGCAATTGTCCAGAAAAGATGAAGAACAAGTTAAACAATCCTATGAAGGATCTCAACCTTGGCCCATGAGTCAAGTGTGGAAACAAAGGACACCATGCAGATGTTTGCCCAGAGGAGTATTCCCAGGATCCCAAGAAGTGCGACATGCAATTTAGTTTGAAATTTTTTAAGGGTGGTAGTACCCTAGATGCTTTTGAGCCTACTTGTAACCCTAGCCTTCCCAAATCTCGGGACGAGATTTATTTTAAGGGTGGTAGCCTGTCACATCCCAAGATTTTCCAAATCTTGTAATGTGAAAAATAAATGAATAAAATAAAACTTTGTTGAATTTCAGGGTGAGAAGAAACTTTTTGAATCCAATTGGAAACCTTCAAACCAATTTGGATCAAATAAATCCTAAAGGGATTTAAAAAGATAAACATTTAATAAAGGAAAATAAAAATATTTGGAATTACTATTTTGGATCTTTTAATAAAAAGATTTGTTCCAAAAGAAAAGGATAGAAATAAAATAAGTATTATTTTAAAGAGCCAAATTAAAACTTGGCCAAGCCTTTAAAATAAAATATTTCTATTTGATAAAAATAGTAAAGGTTTACTCAAATAAAATAATAAGGATTTAATATCCAAGTTTATTAAAAATAAAAGGTTTTACTATTTTAAGTAAAACATCAAAACTTATTTATTTATTTTAAATAAGTTTTCCAAGTATTCTTTAATTTCAAATAAAACCTACTGATTTGGTTTTGGAAATAATTAAATTTCAAATGGAGGTTTTTAAATAAAACAAAAATCTATTTGATTGTTAAACAAGGTCTATTTATTTAATTAATAATGGACCCTAAAATAAAAATATTATTTTAGGACTTTGGTTTATGTTGTTAAACAGAACCAAATTCAATTGCAATGTTTGGTGAATGTTTGAATTGACTTGAATGTGGAATTGTTGTTTGAAATTCAAAACAGAAAATAGATTTGGAAAAAGATAAAACATTCAAAAAGAAAAAAATAGAATCTGGACTCAGCCCAACTGGCCAAGCCCAACGAGCCCAGCTAGCCCAACTTCTCTCCCCCACGCCGAAGCGTTTTCTACCTAAACGCACACCCGCAGAGCGACTGACCAATGGACCTCTTTTCCCTCTCCTCTCTCTCGCTGACGCACAGGCCCCACAGAAGTGTTCCTTCTCTTCTTCCTCGCGCAGACGACGCCCTGCCGTTGCAGCCATTACTCCGGCGATCAATACGCGTTGATTCCGCGACCGTTACTCGCCGTTACTGCGCCCATTTAACCGTCTGTGTCTTCTCTCCATTTCCCCTCACGCGCCTCCCTCTCTCTGCCCCTAGGCTGCCTCAATTCGAGCTCATACCACCACGGTCTCCGACGAGCCTTTGCTCCAATTCCGACCCAACCTCGCCACCCCTTGCCTCCCTGAGCACACGACCGTGACCCCCACTCCCAGGCGCACCTGTCTGTGCCCTCCTTTCAACCGCGGGCGCCCCTGAGCGTCGACTTCGACCACCACTGTACGCGCCGCCGCGTCTGCCTCTCTCCGGCGAAGTTCCCTGGTAAGAACTGACCACCCCGCTCCTTCTCGATCATGCACGCATCTTCGCCTTGGTCTCGCGCGTCTAACCATGCCCTCGGTTTGCCTCCTCGTGATCAGTAGCGTCGACCTCGACCACGACCAGAGCCGCCCGACGCCGTTCCCCACTCCGGCGAGCGATTACCTCCACGCTAGTGCGCCCCTCGACCAACCGACCATGCCTCGAGCATCACCACGTCCTTGCGATCACGGTGAGCATCCCCACTTTGTTCTTTGCTTCCTAGAACCGCCGCTAGCCCATCGCCTGACCGTCGCCGCCGTCTGCCGCCGCGCAGCGCCGCCAGTTCTTGGTTGAGTTGCTGCGGACCGTAGGATCTAGATCGGACGAACGAGATAGATCACTTAAACGCTGAAGGGATTCTGCCTCTCTCCGGATCGTGCACCGCAGAGCACGATCCGACCGAAGCGGTACCAGCCAATGACATCGCGACGCGTGGCCAGTCTTTGTTTAAAATAGAATTTGAAAAACAGATTTAGATGCAGATTTGAAAACCCTATACCTTTTGATCCACACGTCCAAAAATTACAAACTTTATATCAATGGAATCAATGGAACAAGCCCTAGCCAACCATGGATTTTGTTTAGTAAAAAGCCTCTGGTAAAATGTTTGTTTTTGCAGAAACATTTGTATGCTTGTTTAGATTAGAAAAATTGTTCAAAAATGTTTTTAAGGTTGAAATCTTGGAAAAATTAGTTTGTGGTGAACTTACTGACCCTAGGAACCAACCCATGGTTTTGAAAATGGATTTGGTGAAGGTTAGGATGGATTAATTAATTTAGCCCATTTCTAGCCAAATAAAAATAATGGTTTTGTTATGAAAATGTTTTTAGGAGTAAAAAACTTTGGGAAAATGATTTGAATCAAACCTACTGACCCTAAACACCAAGTTTTGAGAATTATGAACTTATTTGGTGAAAGACATAAAGTTTCTGATTTGATAAAAACATTTTCCACCACATAAAATGATGAATGGATTTAAAAATGGTTTATAGACAAAACCCTTTTGCAAATGACTTGCCACTTAGAAAATGACCACTTTGAACCTTACAAAGTTTAGAAGCCTAGTGGAGACCACCTTTGCAAATAAAACTATCTCTTGCATGCTTACATGCATGACCTAGATCCCATTGTTTTATGTGTGTGAATTGTTTGATTGATTATTGGTTTGGAATGCTAGTTGATATTGTGTTTGCTTGATTGATTGTAGTGAAGTTAGAAAAGTGTGAGACTAGCAAGATCAAGGAGTGAACCAACATTCCCTACCAAAAGAAAGGCAAGTGACACTATCATCTAAAGTCCTACTATTTTCGTTATACTTAGTGGATTTTGAAACATGCATGAAAAGAATTTCTATACTTATGCTATGCTAAATCCTAAGAGGATACCATATACATTCCTTAGTGAAAACAATGTAGTTGTTACATGCTTAGCCATGCTATATTTTGAAAAGAGATACATGTTGAGATTTTATGAAGTTGAGAAAAGAACTTGTGTTTTTATAATAAAACAAGGACTCAATGAACCACCTGGGTGGACAAGGACTTTGAGTTTTGGAGAAGGTGGCAACAAAAGGAACCATGTCTATGGCAATCTCTTTGTGTTGTGCTCCAAAAGAAAACCACCCAGGAAACTTAGAGATTGAACATGTTTCTCCAATTGTGGCTTTCGTGTGCAACCACATGCTACTTATGGCTCTGGCTTAGTCAACTACATTGGGAAGACCCATGCATTGTCTTCAGGTTACTGAAAATGAGGGACCTGGAATCCTACATGGGTACTGAAGACAAGCTAGCAATGGTGTATGGGAGGACCCTTTGGAAAGACTTCGTCACATTCTCAATCTGCCAGTACTCCATCTTGGTGAGTACCAATCCAGCAGCCACTGGTGGCAACAAGATGAGATTGTGACATGTGGGTAAAGTGTACAACTTCTGCAGAAGATAATAAAAATCTAAGTACTTAGCCGTGTCCCCGGTTATGGACAATACTGAGCAACTAAAGTTTGAAGCTATGGGAAATCTCGACATTCCAATTTCTAAAAGAAAAACTTTTAAGTGACAACAAAAGACTTGATGCACTTGGGGGTACCAAGGAGCTCAAGAGATTTTGATAAAACTTGATGCACTTGGGGGTACCCAGGAGCTCAAGAGATTTTTTACAAGGACTTGAACACTTGGGAATTTACCAAGGAGTTCAAGGGATTTTAAAAAGGAGATTTGACCAAAGATCAAAACCATTTTGAAAAGATAGGATAAATTTTGATTTTGCAAATGAGCCTTAAACCCTACTTAGCCAAAATGCATGTAATGATAAGATCCACTTATATTCCACATAGTAGTGAAACTTGCCAATACAATTCAAATGTATTGACCCTTGTGGCTGTGACTTGTAATGTTGCAGGGTTAATTGATTTTTGTGAAGATTGATTGATTAGGATTACAAAGTCTACAACCAATATGTTTGCCTGTGGCACTTTGAAGATGAAGGACCCATGCTTAAAAATATTCCGCTGCAATGTAATGTAATAGCCAAATGAGCTATGTAAGATGTAATAAAATTATATTATTCCTGGTTATAAAGTTATATTATGACCTTTGTTTCTTGATATTACATCTTAACTGTGGATGCTAGCTATTGATCCAGGGACTAGCATTGTAAACACAGGGGACTCTACCTTATTTAGAGGTTGGGACCCTTACAAGTATTTAAGTTGTGGTGCTATTCTTCTAGTGGTGTCATGTGAACGTCGACTACATGATGCTTCACCATTTATGGGCCTAGGGGAATGCATTGTGTATTTGGCTACTAATTGTGGGGTTGCCGGAGTGACAGAAACCTGAACCCCCTTTAGGACACCTTTGCACAAGGGAGTGTAGGATCTCAGAGTTTAAGGCTTTGGTTAGGTTTATATCTTAATTAGTTTCATGTAGTTGCGGATGCTTGCAGGGGGTTTAATCACAATTATGTATTAGTCCAGGTAAGGTCGGTACATTAGCACAGGTTCACCCACACAACACTTACAACACCAAAGAAGGGTACTTAGCTATTTGAAGCGAAAGCACTTGACAGAATTCCCATGTGTTCTCGAGAACGTTTGGACCTTATAAGTATTCCCACCGGCTTGTCCTTTGCTAAGAAAGGATTGGGCCACTTGCTGCAGTTGTTCATTATCTTTATTACTTGCACTTTGTTTTTTTGCTTTATCAGAAAACCCCTAAAAATCCGTTTGCTAAGTATTTATAGAGATTTCCTGCTCCATACCACTAGTCAACACCTTCTGCTCCTCGTTGGGATCGACACTCCTACTTATAGAAAGTACTACAATACACCCCCTATACTTGTGGGTCATCAATACTATTTTCTAGCGTCGTTGCCGGAGAGTGAAGCGCTATTGAAGAGTAGAACTAGTAAAGGAAACTTCTAGTGTGAGTATTGCTTTTTGTTTCTGTTTGTTGTTTTGTTTCCAATATGGATAACCCACTTGGTTTTCTGTTTGGGAAAACTACTACCACTGCTAGGGTAGTAGATGAACCACCACCTGTTGAGATAGATCCTTTTAAGATACCTACAAGTATTGTTGATCGTGTTATGGATAATTATTATTTAGGGGATGTAACTGTTCATCCTGGTGATCATTTGCTTTTTATCCATGAATTATGCGGGTGGTTTAAGTGTGCAGGTATCAAAACTGAACAGGTGAAGAAGAAGTTACTCTCTATATCCTTGAAAGGGAGAGCTAAAGAATGGTATAAGCTACTGAAGAATGGACAATCCATGGAATGGGAGGAAATAGCATCTCTCTTTTATTCTAAATTCTATCCTCCCAGTGAGATTCATAAGGATAGAAATCTGATATATAACTTTTTTGGCCTCGTGATGGAGAGAATACAGCTCAAGCTTGGGGGAGATTGAAGTTACTAATGCTTAAATGTCCTATTCATGAACTCCCTAACAATATTAGTATCAATAACTTTTATGCTAGACTTTCTCATCATGATAAAGATTTACTAGATGCTTCTTATGCTGGATCATTTACACGTATGAAGGAAGAAGCTAAATGGGATCTACTAGACCGTATTCAAGAGAACACTGGAGCTTGGGAGAATGCCAAAGGAAGAAAGTCGGGTATAAACTATGATTATGAATGCATAAAATCTTTTATGGGAACTGATGATTTTCGTGATATTATCAGTGAGTTTGGTCTTGATTCCCAAAGTATTGCCAACTGTTTTAAGTCCTTTGCCTCTTACATAGAAAATACCAAAAAGAAGTGGAAGTACCATGCACCTTATAAAGATGTTGTTAGTCATGTTCCTGTTAGAAGTACTTAAGTTTGTACTACTAAACATATTGTGCATGAACCTCATGTTGATAAAGTTCCTTTCCCAGCTAAGGTAAAGGAGTATTCTATGATTATTGGTGCAAATAACAAAGGTACTAAGAAAACTTTGGAGCCCGATGAGCAAAATAATATTGAGCCTGTGGTAGCTATTGTGAAAGATCTTGTCACTATAAATATAGAGGATGAGCACATTGTCTTCTGTGAAGACACTTCTAATATTATCTTTCATCCTAGTAAAGCTAGAAAAGCTAGTGTTCCTGTGCTTTCTGTTAAAATTGGTCATCATTGCTTCTATGGTTTATGTGATATTGGTGCTAGTTCTAGTGCTATTCCATATAAGCTTTATAGGGAAATTATGCATGAAATTGGTCCTTGTGATCTTGAGGACATTGATGTGGTTATTCACCTTGCTAATAAGGAAACCATTTTCCCCATTGGTATTGTTAGAGATGTGGAGATTCTCTATGGTAAGATTAAGTATCCTACTGATTTTCTAGTACTTAATTCGGCAGCTAGTAAAACTTGCCCTATCATTTTTGGTAGAACTTTATTGAACACTTGTGGATCTATTATGGATTGTAAGAAGGAGAAAGTTTTAACTAAGTTTGATGGAGATTCTTATGAGTTTAACTTTTCCAAATTTTCTAAAGCTCCTTGTGAAAATATTTTTCCTAACGAAGATTTCAGGATGGAACAACTTGCTTCTATTGACCCGGTTTATGACCTTGGACCTCTTTTTGGTGATAGTAAGTATGCTCATTCTTAGGATAAAGTTGTTGCTAGTGACAGTTATATTTTCAACTTTATTCAAAGTGCTACTGAAAGTTATTATGAGAGAGGGAAACATGGTTCTATGCATCTCAATAATGTTAAGTTCCCCTGTTTTATTTTGAAAGCTTTGAAGTTGCATTTGTTTTGTCTTCCTATGCTAGTAGATTTTTGTTTCAACAATTTGTTTTCTCATGATACCCCCATGCATAGGAAGTGGTTTAGACTCAAATGTGTTGGTTATTTGCTTCTTGATGATCTCTTTCACTTCAAATATATATCTACTTTGTGAGCATCTTTGAAACTATCAAGCCTAACTTAAAGGCATTAAATAAAAGTACTTCTTGGGAGATAACCCAATATTTTTGCCGAGTCAGTTATTACCTAATTAATAACCGCTCCTTATCCTTTTTGTTTTGGTTTTTGTGTCAAGTTCAACTACTTTTGAGAAGTGGAGGAGTTGTGAAAAGTGGTTGTCCTGGGACAGATTTTTGTGCTGCATTGTAAAAATTCGTGAGGGAGCTCAGTAGGTCGGATGGAGATGTATTTTTTTTGAACTTGTTCTCCAGGTTGTTACCCAACTTTCATTAGTTTTGAACTTTTTGATTTGAGCAATAGGAGGTTTTCGAAAAAATCAATCTTTACCTATTGTTCTGTTTTGACAGATTTCTGCCATCATTTGCATTTGCCTCTTACAGAAGCCTTTGTTTTGATGGATTTTAGTTGAAGTGTGAACCTAAAGGTTTATTGTTTTGCTTACACTAATGTTGCCCTAGAGATTTGTGAAATTCCTTGCATGAAATAAATTTCCAGGAGAAGGAGGAAAGGAGTCCGTAGAGTTCGTCTTCGAATAGATAAAAGTGGTGAAAACATAAGGTTCGTGAAAGCCTAATATTTTTATATTTTTGATGTTTTTATTACGTAAGGAAAGTTATGAGATGGAACAGAGGAGGAAACGGAGGCCGGGGTGGCCAAACCCACCCCAGGCACGGCCCCAACTGGCCGCGCCTAGAGGGGGTGTGAGCCCTCGAGCTCCGTCTCCGCCTTATTTTCATACCAGTACCTTCCTTATGCTTTGAAACTTCGTAATATATAACCCCCCGGATCCCCTGAGGTTCGTGCATCGTGTTCTTGTTGTGTTTTCGTTTCGCTCTGTTTCTGTCAGGAAATCTTCTCAAGTTTAGAGCACCATGGTCTCCGCCAATGGCAAAGGCAAGAAGCCCGAGGAAGATGATCCTCAAAACCCCAAGGAGGAGGAGATTTTGGTTGGGGATGAAGAAACATAGAGGAGGACAAGAAACCGGACACCCATGCTACCGTCGCAAGCATTGGAGTGGTGGCAAACCCTACCAAGCTTAGGAGGACAGCACGGATTTCTACAGGAGGAAAAACTCCACGGCATATCCTCGCTCCACGGTCATATCTTCCACGTACCAATAATCCCTTCCATACTCTTATACATTAGCATCAATACCAACAGGTGCCCAAAGGGAATTTGCCCTCCATGTGGGATATGCCTCGTTCTAACAATGCAGGGGAGGAACACACTAAGAAGGAAGAGTGGGGAAAGAATAACAAGGATTGGGGCTCTCGGTCCGATATGATCATGAACCGCATTGAGCAAAATTCGGAGTTGATTCGTACTCTGACCTTCGAGATTGAGGATTTGAAGAAACTTATTGAAGAGCTTATCAAGAGAACACCACCACCGCTGAAGGAGTAATTCTTCATCAGGTTTGGCATCCTCTTGGCTGTTCCAAGCTTGGGGGGTGTCGCGGTATCACCATCATTATCTTTTATCTTTTACCTTTTTGTGGATTCATATCTTTGGTAGAGAAGTTATCTTATAGTTTGGTTTGCATGTGGAAGTATCTCTCCTTTAGTTGGTTATCTATGTATCCCTTGGTGTGAATGCCTTTATGGAATATTAATGAGAAGTTTCATATTTTACTTTATGCACTTCTTATTTTAGTTTGCAATCTCTATTATATGATGGATCTTGTTGACCAGTATTGGCATCACTTTGGGAGCATCAAGTAAATCTAAATTGGTTTTGGAAAAC
This sequence comes from Avena sativa, assembly GCA_916181665.1. Taxonomy (NCBI): domain Eukaryota; kingdom Viridiplantae; phylum Streptophyta; class Magnoliopsida; order Poales; family Poaceae; genus Avena; species Avena sativa. Next base: position 260,835,616 of record OV702281.1, read on the forward strand.
CGAGCTCTGGTCAGTAGCAACACTTTTTGAGGTTTGAAAGAAAAAGAGAAAAGCTTACAGGTATTTTGTATCATTTATTTTCTTTCTTGATTGGCTCATAAGCTTAGTATTCTTTATTTAAGATCTTCTATATCTTCAAATAAGGTTACATGTTTGGCTTTATCACTTGTAGGTTTTCTTGTTTCTTTCAACTCTTTTGCTTGCTACCCAGCCTTGCTAGCCAAAAACCTGTTTTGATAAGGAATACTTCTCATGATTCCAATCCCATTTGAACCAAAACTTGTGCCATTTGTGTCCACCATATCTATCTATTAGCATTATTGCTATTCCAAGCAAATTCTCAAGCTTCATCTATCTTTCGAATTTAAAAGTATTTTGTTATGAGAAAACTAGTTAGTAAAGCTCTCACGAACTTGATGGCACACCTTATTTTCTTGCCCCTAATAGACTTGAACCATTGTGTCATCAAAGTTGTATATGCTTTCATCTATACGTTGGAATTAGTAGAACCGTGCTATCATGGGGAATGCTTTCAACATTGCACATGTATGTTGTACACAGTTGATATCATGCTCTTTTGTTTGCAGATGTTGACGGTGTGAAATGAAGAGGGAACTTGTAAGTCCATGGTGTGATGTATGTGTGTTAGAGAAACGCCTGGGCCGCTAGCCTAAGCCATGCCTAATCATGGTGGAAACTTGCAGCATCACCATAGTGAGCATTCTGTGAAGCATCCTCAATAAAAAAGCTATGCCAATAGTAAATAAAAAGATCGCTGAGATGCTCATTGTCTGCTTGCCTTGTCATTTTGGTTATGGGATAGCTCATGTACCATGCGCAAGGGGTACCCCGTTGGCGGTTCTTTATGATACACATGTAGTTACAATGACAGAACTTACCGGTAACTAAAATTGAGTAGCATGAGGTGTGGCCCTCGTACTCAAGGGACATGAGATTGCCAACTTATATTTTGTCAAGCATATACTCCATCTTTGTTCACTTTAACCTTAATCATCTCAGGATGCCTATGATAGGGGCAATGAGGGCTCAAAGCTAGTAAGTACCATAATCTTTTGGAAGCTCTTTATGACTTGAAATCCCTGCTTCCCTCTATGAAGGGACCTTTCTTCTATTTTCTAAGTTGAGTCAGTAAACCTATTTCCTCTCTATCTCCAGCAAGCATTTGAGTTGTTGTGTTGCAAGCATTCATGGTGATTTATTCAATCATGTTCTTTATCTTCCTTGTTTTCAAAAGACTCTTATCTATTGAGTATTACTTTGAAAGCCTTCATTTTGAAAAACCTTTTTGAGCAAAGAGTGCTCTTGTTGTAAAACTTCTTCAAAAAGCTTTTTGTGAAACTGTTTGCCAGTTATTCTCTGACCAAGAACAAAGTTTGCCAATTCCAATTATGATTTATCTTTATGCATCTCTATTATGACTCATGTACTTGTTGCAAGCTAAGTTATATAATGGTGAGTTGCTTTCTTCTATGAGTTGTCTAATGGTAAGTGTGATGCTTCTTGTCTGTATTATTTTATCGACACTTCACTCCATAAACCTGTGGACATGTTTACTGAGCTCAGTTTTTGCTTGGGGACAAGTGAAGGTCTAAGCTTGGGGGAGTTGATACGTCTAATTTGCATCACCATTCTATATCATAATTTACCTCTATTCATTGTTATATGTCTTATTATGAGGTGTTACTTATGTCTTTTCTTCTGTTTTTGCATGTTGGATGATTCTTGGAGGATGGACTGCCGGAGTCAGGTTTCTGATGGAAAAAAAAGGTATTTTGATGCAATTTCGCGAAGATCAGAAAAATACCAGAAAAATATTGGAAAAATTGTATTTTCCCAGAAGACGAAGGAATCCAGAAGGGGAGGCGTAGCTGGGCCATAGGGGGCCCACACCCCCCTAGGCGCGGGCCCCCCTGGGTCGCGCCTAGGGCAGGTGTGGCCCACCTGGCCGGCCTCCGACTCCGCCCTCTCGCCTATATCTTCCTCTCGGAACCCTAATAACAAAGGGAGCGACCACAGAAAGATTTTCGCCGCCTCTGCGGGGCGGATAACACCGAGAGAGAAAGAGCTCTTCGGCAGACAGATTTCTGCCAGGGAAATTCCTTCCCGGAGATGGGAGATCGTCGCCATCAACACCATCATCAAGCTAGGCTTCATCGGAATCATCATCATCATCCACACCATCATCTCCACTAGCACCATCATCACCACTTCATCCCGCTGTAACAATTGTGTTGGATATTGTTTTAGTTCTTAGGGGAAACTTTCCCAGTGTTGATTACTATTGTAGTTGATGCTTGTGAGTGGAACCATTGGATTATTTTTTATGTTCAGATTGTTATCCATTACCATATCATCCTTGATCTTGATCCATATGATGTATTGTGAGTAGTTCATCTAGTTCTTGAGGACATGGGAGAAGTTCTGTTGTTAGTAGTGGATTTGTGTTGAGTTATTATTCAATGGTTTAGTATTTAAGTTGTGGTGCTATTCTTCTAGTGAAGTCATGTGAACGTCGACTACATGATACTTCACCATTTATGGGCCTAGGGGAATGCATTGTGTATTTGGCTACTAATTGTGGGGTCGCCGGAGTGAAAGAAACCTGAACTCCCGTTAGGAAACCTTTGCACAAGGGAGTGTAGGATCTCAGAGTTTAAGGTTGTGGTAAGGTTTATATCTTAATTACTTTCCTATAGTTGCGGATGCTTGCAGTGGGTTTAATCACAAGTATGTATTAGTCCAAGTAAGGTCGGTACATTAGCACAGGTTCACCCACACAACACTTACAACACCAAAGAAGGGTACTTAGCTATTTCAAGCGAAAGCACTTGACGGAATTCTCATGTGTCCTCGAGAACATTTGGTCCTTATAAGTATTTCCACCGGCTGTTCCTTTGCTAAGAAAGGATTGGGCCACTTGCTGCAGTTCTTCATTGTCTTTATTACTTGCACTTTGTTTTGTTGCTTTATCAGAAAACCCCTAAAAATATGTTTGCTAAGTATTTACAGAGATTTCCTGCTCCATACCACTCGTCAACACCTTCTTCTCCTCGTTGGGATCGACACTCCTATTTATCGAAAGTACTACGATACACCCCCTATACTTGTGGGTCATCATAGGCTCTTCAAGTCGGTGGTCTCACAGGTCATGAGTGCACTCACATATTTCCTTTTTTCCAAGCATCATCCACATGTGAGGCACCCACATTCCTAAAAGCGATGGCGGTGGTCTTGATCCTACGGTACATGTCTTCATGATCTTCACCTTCCTTCATGTAGAATCCTTCGGCTTCATTGCTTAGTGCATCATACCGGTTCCTTCTCATGCTCTCATTCCCAACAAACAACACTATGAGAGCATCCCAAGCTTCCTTAGCGGTGTTGAGGTGCTCAATGTGTGGGTAATCCTTTGTACCCAATCCTTGTTGAATCATGTGCAAGGCGGTGGCATTGAGTTGACTATTGACAACTTCTCTTCTTGTCAAGTTGTTTGGATCCCCAATATAGAGTCCTTTTTCAATGATGTTCCAGAGTTCAATGCAAGAGCTGCCACATGAGATTTCATTAGAGATTGCCATTGATCAAAAGTAGATGCTTCTAGCTTTGGTGGGTCTCCCCTATTGTTTATATGAGGGTGAGGAATTGGAGGGTCAGGGGTGTACCATCCATGAGAGTCATGGTGCTCTCCCTTCTCACCAACCCTTTTTGTGGAGGAATTAATGTTGTCTTGATTATCCCCACCACCTTACCCGTGGGTGATGCCGGAGCATTCTATTTGGGTAATGGTGGAAGCTCCTCTTGAGGAGAAGGGGATGATGAGCCACATTTATCTTTAACAAGTTGCTCAAGTAACTTGTGCAATTGTTTGATCTCGTTGGCCATGGTGGAGCTAAATCTTGCTTCCAAGTTATTGAGATCATCCATGGTCACCGAGGTAGGCTCACCACCACCTTCCCCATTGTAGCTACCCATATACTCTTAGGCGGTAAAGCCCGAATAAAGAGCCGAGGCTCTGATACCAATTGAAAGGATCGTATGGGCACCTAGAGGCGGGGTGAATAGGTGATACTTCAAATTTTCTTCTTTTTCAAATTAGGGTTTGACAAGAAAGGTAAATTCTCTAGATTATGCAACTAAGGTGAATTTACCTATATGTGAAACAAGCAACAACTAGCACAAAGCAAGAACAAGTAAGTAAAGTGCGGTAAAGGATAGGAGTAACCAAAGTGGTGGATGCAGAGACATAAGGATTTGTTTCCCGTAGTTACTTCCTTTTGAGGGGAAGTAAGTCTACGTTTGGAGAGGGGGTGGTTTCAAACCACCAACGCCACAAGAGGCCTCCCTTGATCTCTGTTGAACCTCACCCCAAGGGGTTCGATTCACCTTCCACTATATTGGCAACCTTCGAGGTGGAAGTCGACACCTTTACAACAAGTTCGGGGCACACATCCACAAATTAATTGGAGGCTCCCAAATACAAGCAAGCTACCAAAACAATCAAAGACCTTGTAAGAACCAAATCAAATCTAGGGTTTCCAAAGAAACACTAGAGCATGGGGGCCCTCAATTGAATGAGGGGGAAATGAAGATCTCTTTTGGTGAAGCTGTAGATCAAGGCCGCCTTCTTCGATTCTCCAAAGATCGATGACTTTGGATGGTTGGATGAAGAGATCTTGTTGATTTGGTGGCTCTAATGGAGGTAGTGTTCTTGAGTGGGTCGAGAAGCTGGAGGAAGGGGATAAGGGTCCCTATTTATAAGCAGCCCCCCTCCACGAACTGTTTTCTGGCTGTTGGAGAAAAGTCAGACCGGAGACTCCGGTCTACACAGGAAACTCCGGTCCATCTCCGGACCAGCCTCTAGACCAGTATGCAGTATGTCCCAACCCTTCTGTGAGCCAAGTGGGCCGGAGACTCCGGTCCAGCAGCACCGGAGACTCCGGTATGAGTCCAACACCAGAGATTCCGGTGAAGCCTCCAGACCTTGCTCCGCACCCCTTACAGACTGTCCCAGCCAGGATCCTGATGCCTCCACTGGGGACTCCTGCGGAAACTCTGGTCCACACCGGAGACTCCGGTCTGGAATTTCCAGTACCATGTCAAACTTGCAGGAATCTTTTCATAGTGTGAGGGATATTTTCACTTAGCATTATAACAACCTGTGGACAGTAACAAACTGTAAAATGATCTACTTGTTATTAACAAACACTAAAAGTGATTATGACAGTAAATGTCCTTTCACCCATCAAATTTTCTTATAGGCTTTACCTTTATCCATTTTGTGAATTTGTCCACCATGACCAAGATGTGAGTCATGGCATCGTGAGCCGGCTTAAACGACCTGACCATATCGAGGCACCATACGGAAAATGGCCATGTAATGTGTATTTTTTTTAATTCAGATGAAGGCATATGAAATTTGCTGGCATATCTCTGGCAGCCATTGCATTTTTGTACTAATTATTTTGCATCTCTTTGTGCACTTGGCCAGTAAAACCCATGTCGGAATGCTTTATCCACTAGGGCTCTGAATGAAGCATGATTTCTGCATTCTCCTTGACGTATGTCTAAGAGGATTTCTTGTCCTTCTGCCGGGGTAACGCACCTTTGTAGTACATTTGTTACACTTCTCTTATAGAGTTCCCTGTTTATTATCGTGTAGGCCTTTGCCCTTCTCACTATCTACCTAGCGAGGACTTCGTCACTCGATAAGATATCATCTTTGAGGAATAGAAATATTGGCCGTGCCCATTCTGGCACCTCGTGCACCGGGGTAGCTGTTTCATCAATTTCCATTGCTTCTCCCATCATAATTTCTGCCGAATTACCTCGATCAGTCCCCAAGTTGAGAAAATCAGTCCCCGGGTTCGCCGAGTCAGTCCCCGGGTTACTCAGTTTGCTCCTCTTATCTATCTCCATCGGGACTATCTTGGATCCTTGGTCTACCGAGAGATGGATTGACTCGGACTCTGGGAAGGTATGATTGATGGTTTTCTCAAGTGCTCTAAAGCAATACCAGGTGGAATCGATTGTCTGGTCGAGCCAAGTTTTGATAAGGTATCTATGACATCATTTTCTGCCCGAGGTATATGATGAAATTCACATCCATCGAAATAACCCCTAAATTTTCACACATGAAATCTATATAAGGCCATGCTTGCATCCAGTGCATCCCAATTTCCTGATACTTGTTGGACTACGAGGTCCGAATCACCGAAACATAAAATATGATGTATGCCAATTTCTTTCGCCATTTTTAGGCCGTGGACAAGTGCCTCATATTCAGCTACATTATTCGATGCAGCAAAGTGTATCTGCAACACATATTTCAGTTGGTATTTCTTGGGTGAGGTTAGCACTATCCCTACTCCTAACCCATTTCTCAGTTTGGATCCATCAAAATGCATTGTCCAATAGATTGGATCAGGCAGTGGGGGTTCATATTGCATTTCGGCCCAATCGACAAAAAAGTCGACCACTGTTTGAGATTTGATTGCATCTCGTCTATCAAATTGCGGTGCATAAAGGGGTAACTCAATGGCCCATTTTACTATCCGGCCACTTGCATCTTTGTTTCTCATTATCTCGGCTATTGGCGCCTCGCAAATCACCTTGATAGGATGTTCTTCAAAATAGTGCTTTAGCTTTTTAGCCGACATATATACACCATAGGACATTTTTGATAGTGTGGATAATTTTGCTTGGATGCTGATAGCACCTCACTTAGGTAATATACCGACCTCTGCACCGACTTTCCTTCCTCATCACGCTCTACCACTATTACTGCACTTATGACTCGGCTAGTTGCTACTATGTACAGCAACATCGGCTCTTTTGATAGTTGTGAGGCTAATACTGGCGCTGTGGCTAGCATCTTCTTTTATTCATGAAAGGCATTATCATCCTGAGGTGTCTAGGTAAATTTATCTGACTTTTTCATCAACTGATATAAGGGTAATGCCTTTTCCCCTAGCCGACTCAGAAACTGACTTAGGGATGCCAAGCATCCGGTAAATTTTTGTATGTCATTCAGACACTTCGGCAATTCCATTCTCTCCACTTCCCAAATTTTAGTCGGATTATCTTCTATACCTCGGTCAGATACGAGGAAACCGAGTAATTTGCCGGCTGGTACGCCAAAGGTACATTTTTCTGGATTAAGCTTCATTCAGAAACTTCTCAGATTCGCGAATGTTTACCGGATATCATCTAAGAGCATATGGCTCTCTTTGGTTTTTATCACCACATCATCAACATATACTTTGACTTTTTTGCCAATTTGATCATGCAAGCATTTTTGCATACACCTTTGATGTATAGCCCCTGCATTGCGCAAGCCAAATGGCATGGTACGATAGCAATAAGCCCCATACAGGGTGATAAACATAGTCTTTATTTGATTAGCCGAGTTTAACGGTATCTGGTGGAAACCAGAGTATGCGTCTACAAACGATAAGAGTTCACAGCCTGCGATCGAATCAATGACCTGGTCTATCCTAGGCAAATGAAAAGGATCTTTGAGACACTCCTTATTAAGGTTCGTGTAGTCGATGCACACTCTAAACGACTACTACATTCGATCATCCTTCTTCTTCTCAACCAATACAGGATTAGATATCCAATCCAGATGAAGCACTTCCATAATAAACCAGGCTGCAAGGAGTCGAGCTATTTCATCACCAATTATTTTTCTCCTGTCTTCGGTAAAGTGGCAAAGAGGTTGCTTCACCGGCCTTGCTCCTGGCCTTACATGTAAAGAGTGCTCAGCCAACTCCCTTGGTATACCTTGCAGATCTTGAGTGGACCATGCAAAGATATCCTGATTCTCACGGAGGAAGTTGGTGAGCTCGCTTTCCTATTTATCATTCAGGCCGACACCAATGGTGATTGTGCGCTCTGGGAACTAATCATAAATCTAGATTTTCTTCGTCTCCTTAGTCGGCTGGAAGGACACACATCCATGTGGGTTAGCAAGTGTCGGCATATTAAGTTGTGCCGACTGAGCTAGGGCTGCAACCTCCTGAATTCTCCTTTTCTCCCTCCCAATTACCAAAGACTCAGACAGATTCGATCCGGCTAAGGCACATTCCATCGATCTCCTGTAATCTCCTACAACTGTGATTACACCCTTTGGTCTAGGCATTTTCATCTTCAAGTAGCTAATGTGACAACTGGTCATGAATTTTGACAAAGCTGGTCATCCGAGTAATGCATGGTAAAAACTTTCTAGATCCATGTAACACCCTCAGAATCGGACCTATGCAAGTTTTAGCGGAACCCGCCAAACCCGCATAGAAACGATTCAAAGGTGCCCACCAGGAACTTTCGTGCGGGTGGAAAACGAAGTAATAACATTACACAACAGTCCTCGATGGGACCCACAGAACAGATATATACAACACGACTCCATGAGCCAAGAATACAAATATAAAATACAAAGATCCAAATCACTGAAAAACGATACAGCGTCCGAGTACGGACAAGATGCAAATTGAGCTAAGAGCCCTGAAGAATAACCAATGGCGTCCATAACCCTGCCCAGGCCAAGCCGGAAGGGTAACCCTGCTAACGGCGTCGATCTCAAACCTGCTTAAACAAAAGGGGTGCCGACAAAGGGCAAAGGAAAAAGAGGAGCGTCAGTACTGAGGCCAGTACACGGCGAGACTAGAATTCGGCGGTCCTCGCCTACATAGGTATGGTGGACTGAAGCGGCGGCGGCAGCATGCACTAAACAACCTATAGAGACTCGATACAACTAGCGGTTATCAGAGAGGGGTAAGAAAGACCTAATCGGAACCAACCTGATACTACCACCAAACAAACCCATCCTGGCGTTTCCCCCCCGACACCGATCGAGGAAGTCAACCGAGGAACTCACACAGTTGGCAGTTTTATTTATTCGGTTATTGTTGCAGCAATTACTAGTCAAGTAAAGATAGTCGTCCTGATGAAATAAGCAGTGGGTCATTTTAGTTAACCATTCCGTTGTAGTTGCAACACTTACTAATCAGATACAATTAGCATGAGATAACCCCAAAAACCCAGCAGTTGTTGGTACTTTTATTTAGCCATTCCGTTATAGTTGCAATACTTACTAGTCAGATACAATGGTCGCTGGCGACGACCCAAGCAAGCAGTTGTTGGCAGTCTTATTTAGCCATTCCATTATAGTGAAGCTGATTACTAGTCATTATAAAGTCAAATTTATAGCACTACTTTAGTTATGCTTGTCTATGGTCGAGATACTGTGCTCCAAGTCGTCCATAACCGCGGACACGGCTTTCAGAAAGTTTTACCCGGCTGGGGTGCACCAATAGCAACACACACTCGATCAACCTCGGAAAAACCAAATCAAAACCCAACGAGGCTTTCACGACAAAGCAATCACAGGATTCAGAAATATTTCAGGGGGCCACCCCATTGAGTAGACCCGCAACGAAGCCAGCTGACTCCGAGACGGACTCAAGGTTTGCGACAATGGCTGTAAACGACTGGGAACCCGAAAGTGTGGCTGGGCTTGTCGATACCGCGAAAACATTCCGCTTACCTAAACAGTACAGTGTGCTCCTCGCACAATCGTAAATAAAGCAGTAGCATGGCATAAGTACAGGATAGTAAATAAAACCTCAAACTAGTTTGTGGCCCCAAGAAATAAGACTGAATCAAGCTCTGGCTAAGGGGGGTCCCATATACCTCCCGGATGTGGATAGCGCGATAAATCAAGGAACAGGTATCAAGTACTCGGGGTCCTACGGGACACAAGTGGGCGTTCGGAAACCAAATATTATCTATCACCCACTGATGCCTCTGCTTACTTCAATTTTAGTTATTAAACAGGAATTAAAGTGAACGATAAGTAAAACCATGATCATCTCCAACATCAACATGCGGCCATACACCAACAACTGTGGCACTAGACGACACGCAACAGCACTTGAGCAAGCGACTACGACGCGCAAGTCCAACTATCTACCAAACAACAGGTAATAGGATGTGTCCAAGGCAATATAAGGCTGCAAGGGATATCACGGGTACGAAATCTAGGGCAACGCAACACAAATAGCAATAGATCAACAGGAGGGAATAAATACTATAAAAGTAAGATAGGTAGAAAGGGGGAGATGCTCGCCTGAAAACATTGCCGAAGGTTCAACCGAAGATTGGGTCGACACTCGCATCAACTCAACGGCCTTATCCGCGAAGAAGCAAAACACTAGAAGAAACACCGGATGCACTATTTAATACTACGGCAAAAGATCGGGCATGATGCATGTATGATGTATGACATGGCAAAGGTGCGATGCAATTAGGTCATATTAAGTGGGACCGGGGTCCCAACAATTATTTAGGTGGTTCATGTTATTTATCTACCCCGCAAATTAAATGTGGTTTTAACATGGCAAAAGATAGTATCGGTTCGATGCACAGATTTAAATGAGGCCAATATGAGACTAGATTTGCCCGCATATGGGCCCCATATTTAATTATTAGGTGAATCGGCATAGTGCCCCCAAACCACATGACAAGTATGCATGCATGAACAAAAAAAATGTGCAACAGGTTGTATTATGTTATAAAATAGGGTTTCGGGAAGGGGTTCACACATAGGGTTCGACGATCTTGGGGTTTTCGGGGTTCGGGGTCGGTCTCAGGGTCCAGGGTTCGACGGAAACGTTCTCGGACTCCGGGATTTAGGGTCTTCGGGTCGGGGTGGTAGATCTTGTCGCATGAGCGTCACTGGTTCCGGGAAGAGCTTGTCGTCCAGGGTCTCGGTGCCCGGGGTGAAGTACTCGGCGTCCTCGAGGGAGTACTTGGCGTTTCGGGGCGAAGTGCTTGTCGTATCCGTGAAGAAGAGCATGTCGGTTCACGGGGTTCGGCCTTCGGGGCGATCTTGGCGTCCTTCAAGTTCGGGTAGACGAACTTGGCGTGGCGTCGGGGCGCATCGGTCTCGCCCTGGGCGGTGTCGAACTTGTCGTTGCGAGGATCTTGTCGGGTCCGCGCCATCAAGACGGTCTTGGCGTCCGGGATGGAGCACTTGGCGTTCTGCGCCGGTGTTCCTACCGTCCGTGTTCTCGAGCATCGCATTCGGGAAGGAGCACTTGTCGCACGTGTGGTCTTCGGGTCCGGGGGTCTCGGTGTCCGGGCATCGAGTCCTCGAGACCGGGGCCGCCGGTTCTCTCTCGACGATCTTGTGGCCCCGAAGGTTTGGGTAAAGCCTTGAGGTTCGCTCTTCGGTTGCGGGTCGAGGTTGTGCGGACGGTCCTGTCATCGATGAAGGCCTTGCCGCTTTGTCGGGGTTCTCCACGTCCGGTTGCTCTTGGCAGAGGTTCGGCCCCTCGGCCTTCGTCTTGATGGCTAGCACACAGACGCCCACGGCAGCGGCACATGGAGGCAGGGAACGCTTGCTGTGGTGGGGCTCGTGGGACCGCGCTCGAGGGAGAGGCCGGAGACGGCGACCGGAGGAGCTAGCTTCGAGGTGGCGGGCGGAGGCGCGGGGTCGGCGGCTGCGCCGGCGTCGAGGCGTCGCAGCAGAGGCTGCAGGCGGTGCGAGGAGGTCGGCGGGGACCTGCGGGCGAGCACGCGGCCGAGGCGGGGGCAGACGGCGTTGGGGAGGGCGTGGCCGGGGACGTGCGGGGCCGGACTCGAGCGGGGCGGAGGCGGAGCTCGGGCGCTCCGGTGCGGGGCGACGGAGCAGAGCGGAGGTGGGCGGCGCCGACGGACGAAGCTTGGAGGAGCGGAGGCGGGAGGGCGGCTCCGGCGAGCCTGGCGAGGCGACGGGGCGCGGGCCGGCTCGGGAGAGAGGGGCTGGCGCAGACGGGCGGCGGACGGAGTCGGGGTGGGGCGTCGCGCGCGGGGTGCAGAGGAGAGGCGCGGGGCGCGGCAGAGGTTGGTGGCGACGGGCGGCGCTCTGGGGAGGACGGGCCGGCGAGCGGGCGGCTCTCGCGGAGGGAGAAGAGAAGCAGGGAGGCGGGGGCGGCGCTCGCGTCGGGTAGAGGCAGGCGGGCAGACGAGGTCGCGCGCCGGCGGGCGGCGGTGCGGCCGGCGGCGGCCTGCAGGGGGTTGGCGGACACGGGCGAGCGGAGGGGGGTTCCGGCGAGGGGGTGGAGGAGCGAGGCGGAGGCGAGCGACGAGGCGAGAGGGCGAGCGGGGAAGGCGCGTGCGAGGAAGAAGAACTCGTGGGGGAGAGGGAGAAAGGAGACAGGCGGGGTGGGACGCGTGGTGGGGCCCAGGGGCGGGGCCGGGGGCGCAGGCGGTTGTGGCTTGTGTGCGTGAGTGTGTGGGTGGGATGTGGCTGGAGGGAGAGAGAGGAGAGAGAGGGGGGCAGGTGGCAGATGGGGATAGGCTAGGGGGAAGGGTGAGATGAGGTGGCGACTCGTGATAGGAGGGGGTGAGGTGGAGGGGAGGGCTGGGTAGGTTATCTGGTAGCAAAAGGATTACGGGTGGGCCGATTGTTTGGACTGGGGGTGGTCGTTCGGGTCGTTTCGGCCCGTTCGACTGCCCCCACTAAAATAATTTAATATTTTATTTGCTTTAAACGGGCCGTTTGCAAACCGTAGCAGACAAACAAAACATAATCCGGAGACCCGGGGTTAGCATTTTGAAAACAAGACGGGGCGTTTAGAAAATAAAAACAGGTTTTTCTGCAAAAAGTTTTATGCAAGCAAATGCAAGATGCTGGCGATGCTCAAATGCAATGTGGCATGATGACATAAGCATGCGGTCATGATGATGCAATGCACAAAACAACGCGATTTTCTAGTAGTGGTTTTGCGGGATGCCACAATTCGACACCACTAACAATGGATCTCGCCCTCGAGATCCGCCTCATGGTACCGGAAGGAAGGGTCGGCGATCTGCGTCTTCTCGCATCGTGTAGATCCTCGCGACACCACTAACAAGAGGTCGTTGTCCGTGATCGTCGGGAGAACACTCCGGAACAAAAGGTCGAAGGTAGAGGTATCAACAAATAAAGCCACCTCTAACTCCGGTAGAAAGAGGGAACCGATGCGTTCTCATCCACTTCAATGTACAAAAGCGAATAGAAGGGGTAGTCGGCATGGGGGCCAATCCATCACGCACCCAAACTATTACTCTGCACAATCAGTAGAAAAGAGTGCAACCATTCTCGGAATCAGACTGAAGATCTCGACAAGCGAGGTTCGGAAACAAAGGAGTGAGGCAGACTCTGCACCGGACCTAGCATGGAGGATGTCGTCGCGTCGGAAAACACCGGAAGGCACTAACAAGGAATAAAGAATGGTAACACCGACGAAGGATTCCTCGGGCAGAATGAACACCGGACGTAGCATCACCGTTACCATAGGAGGAAGCGAAACCCTGAAGGTACGACGGAAACCCAACCACGAGAATTCCTGGACTCGAAGAAAGAGACGAGGGCGGATTCAAAACACGTAGAGGTAAGAGGAGAACAGCAGAGGGGCAAGGAGTAAAATCAGATCTAACCAGAACTATCCAACCGATTTTCAAAAATAGTTTTGACACTCTACTTCGGACGTTAGCTAGGTTATCCTACAGGCTGGACTTGTGGGGTATCGCAACTGCTGAGCTCTGATACCACTCTGTAACACCCTCAGAATCGGACCTATGCAAGTTTTAGCGGAACCCGCCAAACCCGCATAGAAACGATTCAAAGGTGCCCACCAGGCACTTTCGTGCGGGTGGAAAACGAAGTAATAACATTACACAACAGTCCTCGATGGGACCCACAGAACAGATATATACAACACGACTCCATGAGCCAAGAATACAAATATAAAATACAAAGATCCAAATCACTGAAAAACGATACAGCGTCCGAGTACGGACAAGATGCAAATTGATCTAAGAGCCCTGAAGAATAACCAATGGCGTCCATAACCCTGCCCAGGCCAAGCCGGAAGGGTAACCCTGCTAACGGCGTCGATCTCAAACCTGCTTAAACAAAAGGGGTGCCGACAAAGGGCAAAGGAAAAAGAGGAGCGTCAGTACTGAGGCCAGTACACGGCGAGACTAGAATTCGGCGGTCCTCGCCTACATAGGTATGGTGGACTGAAGCGGCGGCAGCAGCATGCACTAAACAACCTATAGAGACTCGATACAACTAGCGGTTATCAGAGAGGGGTAAGAAAGACCTAATCGGAACCAACCTGATACTACCACCAAACAAACCCATCCTGGCGTTTCCCCCCCGACACCGATCGAGGAAGTCAACCGAGGAACTCACACAGTTGGCAGTTTTATTTATTCGGTTATTGTTGCAGCAATTACTAGTCAAGTAAAGATAGTCGTCCTGATGAAATAAGCAGTGGGTCATTTTAGTTAACCATTCCGTTGTAGTTGCAACACTTACTAATCAGATACAATTAGCATGAGATAACCCCAAAAACCCAGCAGTTGTTGGTACTTTTATTTAGCCATTCCGTTATAGTTGCAATACTTACTAGTCAGATACAATGGTCGCTGGCGACGACCCAAGCAAGCAGTTGTTGGCAGTCTTATTTAGCCATTCCATTATAGTGAAGCTGATTACTAGTCATTATAAAGTCAAATTTATAGCACTACTTTAGTTATGCTTGTCTATGGTCGATATACTGTGCTCCAAGTCGTCCATAACCGCGGACACGGCTTTCAGAAAGTTTTACCCGGCCGGGGTGCACCAATAGCAACACACACTCGATCAACCTCGGAAAAACCAAATCAAAACCCAACGAGGCTTTCACGACAAAGCAATCACAGGATTCAGAAATATTTCAGGGGGCCACCCCATTGAGTAGACCCGCAACGAAGCCAGCTGACTCCGAGACGGACTCAAGGTTTGCGACAATGGCTGTAAACGACTGGGAACCCGAAAGTGTGGCTGGGCTTGTCGATACCGCGAAAACATTCCGCTTACCTAAACAGTACAGTGTGCTCCTCGCACAATCGTAAATAAAGCAGTAGCATGGCATAAGTACAGGATAGTAAATAAAACCTCAAACTAGTTTGTGGCCCCAAGAAATAAGACTGAATCAAGCTCTGGCTAAGGGGGGTCCCATATACCTCCCGGATGTGGATAGCGCGATAAATCAAGGAACAGGTATCAAGTACTCGGGGTCCTACGGGACACAAGTGGGCGTTCGGAAACCAAATATTATCTATCACCCACCGATGCCTCTGCTTACTTCAATTTTAGTTATTAAACAGGAATTAAAGTGAACGATAAGTAAAACCATGATCATCTCCAACATCAACATGCGGCCATACACAAACAACTGTGGCACTAGACGACACGCAACAGCACTTGAGCAAGCGACTACGACGCGCAAGTCCAACTATCTACCAAACAACAGGTAATAGGATGTGTCCAAGGCAATATAAGGCTGCAAGGGATATCACGGGTACGAAATCTAGGGCAACGCAACACAAATAGCAATAGATCAACAGGAGGGAATAAATACTATAAAAGTAAGATAGGTAGAAAGGGGGAGATGCTCGCCTGAAAACATTGCCGAAGGTTCAACCGAAGATCGGGTCGACACTCGCATCAACTCAACGGCCTTATCCGCGAAGAAGCAAAACACTAGAAGAAACACCGGATGCACTATTTAATACTACGGCAAAAGATCGGGCATGATGCATGTATGATGTATGACATGGCAAAGGTGCGATGCAATTAGGTCATATTAAGTGGGACCGGGGTCCCAACAATTATTTAGGTGGTTCATGTTATTTATCTACCCCGCAAATTAAATGTGGTTTTAACATGGCAAAAGATAGTATCGGTTCGATGCACAGATTTAAATGAGGCCAATATGAGACTAGATTTGCCCGCATATGGGCCCCATATTTAATTATTAGGTGAATCGGCATAGTGCCCCCAAACCACATGACAAGTATGCATGCATGAACAAAAAAAATGTGCAACAGGTTGTATTATGTTATAAAATAGGGTTTCGGGAAGGGGTTCACACATAGGGTTCGACGATCTTGGGGTTTTCGGGGTTCGGGGTCGGTCTCAGGGTCCAGGGTTCGACGGAAACGTTCTCGGACTCCGGGATTTAGGGTCTTCGGGTCGGGGTGGTAGATCTTGTCGCATGAGCGTCACTGGTTCCGGGAAGAGCTTGTCGTCCAGGGTCTCGGTGCCCGGGGTGAAGTACTCGGCGTCCTCGAGGGAGTACTTGGCGTTTCGGGGCGAAGTGCTTGTCGTATCCGTGAAGAAGAGCATGTCGGTTCACGGGGTTCGGCCTTCGGGGCGATCTTGGCGTCCTTCAAGTTCGGGTAGACGAACTTGGCGTGGCGTCGGGGCGCATCGGTCTCGCCCTGGGCGGTGTCGAACTTGTCGTTGCGAGGATCTTGTCGGGTCCGCGCCATCAAGACGGTCTTGGCGTCCGGGATGGAGCACTTGGCGTTCTGCGCCGGTGTTCCTACCGTCCGTGTTCTCGAGCATCGCATTCGGGAAGGAGCACTTGTCGCACGTGTGGTCTTCGGGTCCGGGGGTCTCGGCGTCCGGGCATCGAGTCCTCGAGACCGGGGCCGCCGGTTCTCTCTCGACGATCTTGTGGCCCCGAAGGTTTGGGTAAAGCCTTGAGGTTCGCTCTTCGGTGGCGGGTCGAGGTTGTGCGGATGGTCCTGTCGTCGATGAAGGCCTTGCCGCTTTGTCGGGGTTCTCCACGTCCGGTTGCTCTTGGCAGAGGTTCGGCCCCTCGGCCTTCGTCTTGATGGCTAGCACACAGACGCCCACGGCAGCGGCACATGGAGGCAGGGAACGCTTGCTGTGGTGGGGCTCGTGGGACCGCGCTCGAGGGAGAGGCCGGAGACGGCGACCGGAGGAGCTAGCTTCGAGGCGGCGGGCGGAGGCGCGGGGTCGGCGGCTGCGCCGGCGTCGAGGCGTCGCAGCAGAGGCTGCAGGCGGTGCGAGGAGGTCGGCGGGGACCTGCGGGCGAGCACGCGGCCGAGGCGGGGGCAGATGGCGTTGGGGAGGGCGTGGCCGGGGACGTGCGGGGCCGGACTCGAGCGGGGCGGAGGCGGAGCTCGGGCGCGCCGGCGCGGGGCGGCGGAGCAGAGCGGAGGTGGGCGGCGCCGACGGACGAAGCTTGGAGGAGCGGAGGCGGGAGGGCGGCTCCGGCGAGCCTGGCGAGGCGACGGGGCGCGGGCCGGCTCGGGAGAGAGGGGCTGGCGCAGACGGGCGGCGGACGGCGTCGGGGTGGGGCGTCGCGCGCGGGGCGCAGCGGAGAGGCGCGGGGCGCGGCGGAGGTTGGTGGCGACGGGCGGCGCTCTGGGGAGGACGGGCCGGCGAGCGGGCGGTGCTCGCGGAGGGAGAAGAGAAGCAGGGAGGCGGGGGCGGCGCTCGCGTCGGGTAGAGGCAGGCGGGCAGACGAGGTCGCCGGCGGGCGGCGGTGCGACCGGCGGCGGCCTGCAGGGGGTTGGCGGACACGGGCGAGCGGAGGAGGGTTCCGGCGAGGGGGTGGAGGAGCGAGGCGGAGGCGAGCGGCGAGGCGAGAGGGCGAGCGGGGGAGGCGCGTGCGAGGAAGAAGAACTCGTGGGGGAGAGGGAGAAAGGGGACAGGCGGGGTGGGACGCGTGGTGGGGCCCAGGGGCGGGGCCGAGGGCGCGGGCGGTTGTGGCTTGTGTGTGTGAGTGTGTGGGTGGGATGTGGCTGGAGGGAGAGAGAGGAGAGAGAGGGGGGGCAGGTGGCAGATGGGGATAGGCTAGGGGGGAAGGGTGAGGTGAGGTGGCGACTCGTGATAGGAGGGGGTGAGGTGGAGGGGAGGGCTGGGTAGGTTATCTGGTAGCAAAAGGATTACGGGTGGGCCGATTGTTTGGACTGGGGGTGGTCGTTCGGGTCGTTTCGGCCCGTTCGACTGCCCCCACTAAAATAATTTAATATTTTATTTGCTTTAAACGGGCCGTTTGCAAACCGTAGCAGACAAACAAAAAATAATCCGGAGACCCGGGGTTTGCATTTTGAAAACAAGACGGGGCGTTTAGAAAATAAAAACAGGTTTTTCTGCAAAAAGTTTTATGCAAGCAAATGCAAGATGCTGGCGATGCTCAAATGCAATGTGGCATGATGACATGAGCATGCGGTCATGATGATGCAATGCACAAAACAACGCGATTTTCTAGTAGTGGTTTTGCGGGATGCCACAATCCACCACTTCAAACTCCAAATTCTCTACCCTGCAATTCTCCCTTGTGCTGAATAACACATCTACCCGGACCTTTCTGATTGGCTCGCATGACAAACCCGACACGATGCCATGGAAAGTTGTCTTGGTCGACTAAAGCATATTCTGAGAAATACCAAGCTTATGCATCGTGTCCTTGTACATGATGTTGATGCTGCTTCCATTATCTGTCAGTAACTTTGAGAATTTTACGTTAATGCTTGGCCCGACAAACGTCGGATCAAGCACCAAAGCATATGACCCTCGATTCAGCATGATCTTGGGATGATCCCTGATACTCCAAGTTATTTCTTGATCCGACCAGTCCATATATCTCGGAACTGCCGGCATAACTGCATTCACTTCCATATGTCGGCGCTAGATGCTCTGTCTATCTTGCTGCTCTGTGGTGAACACACAGTATGACTGATGGTGCTCTCTATACTCATTGCGGCCGTTATTGCCGGGGTTTGCTCTATTATCTTGACCTTGATTAGCCACATGGTGAACTGCATCCCTTCGATCATGGTTCTCATATCTCGGAGGTGGTGGAGGCAACATCAATTGTTGCGCATTCCCTCCTATAAGCTGTGGCTGTTGCGAATGATGTGGCTGCTGCTGTGGTGCCTGAGATGCCGTCAGGTTTCCCATCGTAGTCTTCATCCACGCACACTTACGAGTTGTGTGGTTAGTCGGTTTTGCCGGGTTTGGCGTGTGAAACTTGCACGGCTGATCCAGCATTGACTCAAACGTGTACTTTGGCCTGTCTTGCCACTGCTTCTTTTGCTCCGGAGTCCACTACTTTTTACCATCATTCCTCGGAGTCCACTACTGAGAACTATTTTTTTGGTGTTGGTTGCTCCCTGCACCAGGCTGATCTTGAGTTATTGCAGCTACCTGATTTGAGTTCTACCTGTAATTCGGCTTGTCTTCCCTTCTTCTACCCCGGAACTCATTCCTCCTGGACGAGCCAGCACCATCACGAGCATAATGCTCATGTTGTTCTGTCGACATAAGTTCGGGTTGAGTCGGATCACCCAGAGCATATGACTCGGCTATCCTGATCGTCTCGGCCAACATAGTTGGCATGTCTCTTTGTAGCCTTTGCCATAACACACTCCAATATCTGCAACCTTGTGCAAACCAGGCTATTGCCTACGATTCTATTACTCCTTCGCATGAGTTTCTGGGGTTTCACCATCGGGTCAAGAATTATCTATCGGTCTCATTCGCCTTTGCTTGAACATTGCAAGATGTTGAGGTCTATTCGGCCTCTTATACGTGCTAGTGAAGTTGCTGACAAACATCTCTTCAAAATCCAACCAGCAGTTGATACTGCCTGCTGGTAGGTTATTCAGCCATACCCTAGCCGGCCCTTCCAACATCTAGGGCACATATATCACAGCCCATCTCAAGTTACAATCCGCAATTTTCATTGCAGTGGCATAATCGATCAACCAATCTTGTGGCTTGGTACTTCCGTTATAAGTTTTTGTGCCTCTAGGCAACTAAAAGTTTGAAACAGGTGGTTCCCTCATGATTCGGGGTCCAAAACACGCCAGACCAGGAGGACCTTTCTCCTCCAGTAACTCGGACCTGTATAACCTGTCAAGCTTTAGCCTCACATCATTCGGCTGCAAGTCTCTATATGCCGCTCTTTCCTCCACCACATGGTGATTGTGCCTAGCAAACTCGACATTTTCCATCTCAGAATAACCATCATTGTATCCGTTTTGCATCAGGTTATGCAGAACATCCTGCATCCCTTCCTTGCCGAGGTTCGTGCCTTGGTTGATGATCCTGCAGGGGATAATGCCTCCCTCCTACCGGGTTATTATCTTCGGGATTCCCTCTCCCGAGATTTCCCTGTCCTCTGTTACCGCGAACGAGATTTCTCTCCCCACTGTTACCTCGGCTACCATTGCCTCAGTTTTCATTTGCTTTACCGTCCATATCCGGCTCATATGGGACCATCTGTTTGTTCCTTCTCCCCGAGGTTACTGCTTTATCTTTTTGTGATCCATTTCCGGGTGAAGATGTCGCGGCAGCTGATAATGCCAGGGCAGCTCCAGCCGAATGAACCAAACGTGAAGCTCCATGCTTTGTCGGGTTAGCCCTGAGTATCTACTCATTTTGTTGGTTCGCTATGCGTACCAGCTCAATCACTCTTTCATGTTGCTTTTTCCGGGCTTCACCGGTCAAACCCTCCAATTCCGAGGCTGCAGCATTTGCCGCTCTAAGGTTTTTTGCTGGGGTACTATATCTCGGCAGCCCCAGGTTAGCCGAATCACCTTGCTGAGATTCATGCTCCTTGTTAATATCACTAAGCAGGTTCTTTCCCTTCATTCTTACACCATCCAACCGAGTCGGACTGGTGTCTAACTTGTTTGCCCTAGCATATTCACGCAAGGTCCGGTTAAAAGACTCCTGCAGTGTTGATACCTTCTTAGCCTCTTCTAACATTTTTAACCGAGTCTCTTCTAACTTAGCATGTGCATTTGTCGGGTTTACAATGGGTGCTACTGGTGTTCTTAGGTTATCTATAGCTGCCTGCAAGATATTCTCCGGCCTTTCCAGAGGAGGCCACGTAACTCTAGCTACCTTAGGGGTTACCTCATGCACCTCAGGTGCGTCTACGGCTGGCGGATCTGCTGTTGTCGGCTTAGCTATTGCCGGATCTGCCATCGCCGGGTTCTTGCTTGGTCTGGCTCATGTTCCTGCTGCTGGTGTTGGCGCGGTCATCATCACCTCGACGCTGCTTGCGGGGCGAATGGTACGCGGATCGCTGGCAGCACTGAGGGGAGGCTCTCCCACGAGGATGAATCGGCGCGGGTAGACGTGGGACGTGTCGATGCCGACGTAGATCTTGTGGGCACCAAGGTTGATGAAAACTCCATTGCGTGGGGGTGGTCGCGTTCCAAAGCTGCATGCATTGTCGCTGACGTAGTCCTAGAGGTCGAATCTCTAGACTAAGCCGAAGACGATGCGCTCGCTAGTGTCGATGAAGTTTCCCATCCGGATCTTGACTCCAGCTAGCACCGCTGCTGGCCCCACGGTGGGCGCCAACTATCGTGGTGGTGGCACGTCAGATGCCATGGGTAGGCTTAAGTTGGGGGCCAATGTGTGCTAGTGGGATCCAGGGAGGGAAGATATAGTGATTTCTACACAGAGAACACAAGAAATTGATCTTTATTCAACACCAGTGAAGCTACACTTGCTCCTCGAGCTGTTGATCGAGAGGAAGAAGAAGCTACTACAAGTGCTAAGTAAGAAATGAATCCATCCCCTCCTCAGGAGGCCCTGGCCCTCCTTATAAAGGGTGGCCAGGTTACATCTATGGCTGACATGGACAAGCATATTCATGGAATATGCTTGCCCCAAAATAGTAACCTGGCGAGCTTCTTTCCATGTCCCCTTCTACCAGCAGCAATGACCCAAAGCCCATGGCATGTGAGCCTCGGGCTCAGGGACTGTCACCTCCGTGACCTTCTTCTGCTCCTTTGTCTCTCTGGCTCTTGTCTGTAGTGCTTTTCACTGTACAGATTCCTGAGGAGAGACAGCATGCAGTGTTGACTTCGGGGTTGGCCCTCTCCTTCTCGAGCAAGCTTCCTCACGACTCGACCTCTCCTTGCATGACTTGGCCAAGCCCTATCCTGCAGATATGAAGAGTAGTACTTGTATGACGTCATAACCCATATGTCGGCCGAGTTAGGTTTTAGTTACCTGACTCGGGTTAAGCCAGGACTTATTCGGCCAACCTCTACCCAACTCTACCGGATCATTCTTTGATTCGGTCTAGATCTTTGAGGGCTTTGCCCTTTTTACCTTAGCTTGACCCTAACCGGGGTCGACCCCCCAACATGGCTGCTACAGGCGGTGGCGGAGGGGTCAAGCGACAGAGGTGGGGTAGAGCATTGGGGAGGGAGAGGTCGAGCAGACCGATGGAGCTGAGGGCAGCCGTTGGTGTAAGGGCGAGGGAGGGGCGCCAGGATGGAGAGGGAGGAGGTCATGGGCGGCCCTGCAGAGGGTCACCGACTGTGGCAGTGCAAGGAATGGCCAAAGGCGCGACCGGCGCTCAAAGTGGAGGTCGGCAGCAGAGGTGGAAGGGGCGGCACAGGAGAGGCGGCACCAGGTCGTGGAGGACGCCGGGGCGACAAGGTGTAGAGAAGAAAGGTCTGGTTGCGCACAGGGCTCGAGTTCTAGCGGCATGTGCAGAGGAGAGATTGGCGGCGGCGGCCAGCGAGGGGGAAGGGCGCTCACGAGTGGTGAGGATCGAAAGGGGAAGCGGGGGTTGCATGCAGGGGACACGGTCGGGCTGGGACCGGTCACACGGGCTGGGCGCATGTGGTGCGTCGTGAGGGCATAGGGTAGGTGGGGTGAGATGGTTCGGTTGGGCCAGGAAGGGGTTGGTGAGGGTCTAGGGTTAGGGTTTGCCCAGGGGATCTAGGGTTCGGTTGACTCTAGTCTGGGCCAGGCCAGTGGGGTTGTAGGTAGCTTGGCCCAATGGCCGGGCTGCCTCCCCTATTTTTAAGAATATGTTTTATTTATTTAGTTTGTTTTAAATAGTATTAGACAAATAAAATATCTGGACGGACCTAGGGTTTGATTTGAAATTAAAGGAAGGGCTAATTAGAAAACAACATATTCTTTAGCAAAATAGGTTTAAACAAAAATAATATGCATTATGATGTTATGGTGATACACATAGATAAAGATATGCGATTTCTAGTAGTGGTTTTACCCAGGGTTCTACACGACGGCCGCATCAAGGACGCACGCGAAGGCCCGACGGCGGCCAGTCACGCCTCCACATCTCTGGCAGTTCCATCATGGGGACAACAACGGAGGCTTCGTTGCGGAGCTAGGGCGCAGAGACTCAAATGGAGGGGGCATGCACAAACCCTTATCGTCATTGCCTTCTTCTGTGGCGCCTGGCATGCTGACGCTCTCGGGTTCCCTCACCAGCCTCAAGATGAAGTATCATGACCATAGCGGTAGAGGGAAAGGACTCGCAACGGCTTTGGGGAATAAGTGAGGAATGAGAAGTTATGGCCAAACTGGCCACGTGGTCCACGACGTGGTGGTACTAGATTGTTCTACCACCGCTTGGACCCACAGGAGTTGAACAGGGGAATTAAAAAATAGACAGTGGTTACTGTAGATCTGGGTTAGTGTAGCTATCTATATACTATTTTTTTTAGGTAGGTTAGTCCGCACCTCTTTTTTCGTTCTGATATTTCCATTTCCTGTTTTGCCCTCGACTGTTTGGACAATTTACATTGTCTGCCACCGCCGAGTACGACGACCTTGTCCTCTCAAGTCCACATGATTCCCTCCTACTATCGATTCCATGATCCACACATGGCGGCGACCGGTTCCCTGCGCTCCCCCACCCCTCTTCCTTCGCTCCACCGTGGTCATGTCCCGGCTCCGGCCCCATCCTGCTCGCGGTCGCGCCCTGCTGCTAACCTACTCGCCGACGCGGCCCACCCTTGTCTACACCCTTCTCGCATCCCCGATTGCAGCCGATACCATCCCTGATATGCGCTACTAGCACAGTTTCGGGCTTCTTCTCCGACGCCCTCCCACGGTGGTAGCAACACCGGAACCCGCACGATGCTGGTATGGGAGGGTTGCCGGATCCGTGTAATGCTGGATGCGGGCTGGTTCAGGCTGAGCTTTGCATGTCCTCTCTGAATATTGCAACTATTCTTCCCTGGAGAAATTAGCACTGGCGCTGGAAGAAGCACCGAAAACACCCCTCGCATGCGGATGGTTGGAGCATCGGGAGTGTAGGCGGGGGCACTGGAGCTCGTGGTATCGCCTGGAACAAGTTCCTTCTCCGTCAAATTAATTTTGTAGTTTTTCCTCGTCCTCCCTTATAGTTTTTTTATCTGCATTTATCCATTTTCCTATGATCTTTGTTAGAATGTGGAATGGCTGACAAATTAACCAATGGTTTTGAGGTTGGATTTGCTTGCTGCCAAGTTAGATGGATTGGTTGTTTTTTAGCGATCTGTTGCAGATCGGAATTCTTCAGCACTCGCCCCTTATTACAGCCTTAGGGAACATACAACACAGCCGCTTAGGCCAGGCGCTAGGTGTTTTTCCCATCTGTTTTGCTTAAATCCTGAACAATCCCAGGATTCTAGCTAGCTTCGTCGTGAAAAGTTGCGCCGGACGGCTTTTTTTCCACACAACTAGCAGCGGCGCTAGGGAAAAAAAGAATTGGAGACTCGTACCGCATTAAAGAGATATTGCAACTGAGGATGGGCCGAGTTCTGATCTAAAGGCGGTGACTGATATTCAGTCCCGCCAGCAGCAATGAGTTGTTTATCTGCGAACTGTCGCGGGCTTGGGAACCAGGAGACAGTTCGGGAGCTTCGCAGTTTGGTGAAGCGAGAAGGCCCCTCTCTTCTCTTTGTGATGGAAACAAAGATTAGTGGAAAAATGACAGAAAAATTGCGCAATGCTTTGGGTTTCTCAGGAAGTTTTGGTGTTAGTAGTGTTGGTCTCAGTGGTGGCCTTGGACTGTTCTGGACATGAGACATAATTGTTGATCTGAAGAGTTTCAATTCCAACCATATTGATGTGCTGGTGCAACCACGTGATGGGGGAGCCCAGTGGAGATTTACCGGGTTCTACGGAGAACCGCGGAAGGAAAACAGACATACGGGCTGGACCTTGTTGAGGAGGCTATCAGAGGCGTTGACTTACACATGGCTTTGTATGGGAGATTTTAACGAGACCCTAGTCAGTTCAGAGCACTTCGCTGTCAATGAAAGCCCAGAAGCTCAGATGAGGGCATTCAGAGAGTGTGATCTCATAGATGTGGGGTGGTCAGGTCAACCCTATACATGGGATAATAGGCAGAATGATTCGTCAAATGTTAAAGCACGGATCGATCGTGCATTTGGTAATGAAGCCTTACATGCGAGTTTTGCAGTGGATAGAGTTCGGCATGTACCGATGGTGGAGTCAGATCATTGTCTTCTAGCCATGCGGTTGCGAAATAAGAATGAACAACAAAGGTTGCTCTCGGTTAGGTGTTTTCGTTATGAGAATGCGTGGCAAACCATAGGGGATTATGATAAGAAGATTGCTGATCTGTGGAAGGAGAATTGTGAGCAAGGCGGCCTGTCTGGGCTATCAAAAACCCTACAAAACATGCAAATAGAATTGGCAAGCTGGGGAAATTCAGAGCTTGGTAATTTCAAGAAGAAGCTAGTTTTGCTAAGGAAAGATCTGGAGCAAGCCCAGAGGTTCTCGGTGGGCCGTGGGCCATCGAAGGAGGAGATGGAAATCATGGGCCGCCTAGGCAGGGTCTTACATCAGGAGGAGATCTGGGTAAAGCAGAGGGCCCGAGTCCAATGGCTGCGGGCGGGAGATAGGAATACGGCTTATTTTCATGCGCAGGTTGCTCAGAGGAAGCGTATGAATCGTATCTCTAGGCTAGAGAGAGGAGATGGGGTTTTGTGTGAAAGCGAGGAGGAGGTTCGCTCAGAAATCCAAGGCTTTTATCAAAACCTCTACCAATCTCAAGGGGTGCCGAATATGACGGCGTGTCTGCATTTTGTTGAGGAGAGAGTTATGCAGCCGATGAGGGAGGAGATGGATAAACCTTTCACAGCTGAAGAGGTACGTTATGCACTATTCCAAATGCATCCATCAAAGGCTCCCGGTGTCGACGGCTATACCGCTGGTTTCTTCCAGCGCCATTGGGAGATTGTGCGGGAGGTCTTGGTACCTGCTATTCTGGAATTTGTTAATGGGGGTACTTTACCACCGAAGCTCAATGAGACGGCCATAGTGCTGATTCCCAAGGTTCGTAATCCACAGTCAATCTCGCAATATAGGCCTATATCTTTATGTACTGTGATGTATAAGATTTGCACAAAGATGATTGCCATTCGACTGCGGCCAGTCTTGGAGGAAACCATTAGTCAGGAGCAGAGCTCCTTTGTTCCGGGACGTTTGATTACCGATAATGTTCTTGTAGCATTTGAGTGTATTCATGGCATGAAGAGAAGGAAAAAGGCAAAATCGGGGGCGTGCGCGGTCAAACTCGACATGATGAAGGCGTACGATCGAGTAGAGTGGTCACTTCTTGAAGCGATTATGTCAAAATTGGGCTTTTCGAGTTCAATGGTTCAGCTGATTCTGTCCGCTTCTCAGTAAAGGTAAATGGAGAACTATTACCACATTTTAATCCATCTCGAGGACTGAGGCAAGGAGATCCAGTTTCGCCATATCTATTCTTGATGTGTGCTGAAGGTTTGTCGGCATTGTTAAATAATTTCACTATGGGTTATGTGGACAGAGGAGTCCGTGTGTGCAATAGATCACCGTGGATTACTCACCTGCTATTTGCAGATGATAGTTTGATCTTTGTTGAGGCATCACCGAGAGGAGCGGCCAGACTCAATGTTATTCTGAATATGTATAACGAGGCGTCTGGGCAGTTGGTTAACCGGGAGAAAAGCTCTATTTTTTTCAGCCCGGGAATTCCAGAAGACCGACGAGTTGTTGTCAAGGGAGAGTTGAATATACAGGTGGAGGCTTTCAGTGATAAGTACCTGGGCCTACCGACCGCGGTGGGCAATTTGACGAGTGAACTTTTTGATTATATTGCTGAGAGAATTAGAAGTAAGCTGAATGAACGATCAGAGCGAAATCTCTCATATGCAGCGAAAGAGATCCTGATTAAATCAGTCATCCAGGCAATGCCGACCTATAGTATGGCATGTTTTTTATTGGGCAAAGGAACAATTCAGAAGTTGACGTCTTTAATGGCTCGATTTTGGTGGAGTGGGTCCTTCGATAAACGATCCATGCACTGGATGGCATGGGATAAGATTGCAGTTCCAAAAGAGTGGGGAGGCATGGGTTTTAGGGAGCTACATCTGTTCAACCTAGCTCTGTTGGGGAAACAAGGGTGGAGACTAATGTCGACTCCTAATTCTCTATGTGCTCAGGTGTTAAGAGGGAGGTATTATCCTGGTGGTGATTTTATGACAGTAGAGGCACCAAGGACTGCCTCAAAAACATGGCGGGCTATTCTAGCTGGACGAAAGGCTCTTCAAGTAGGATTGATTCATCGGATTGGATCGGGAGATTCGATTTCCATCTGGAATGATAGCTGGATTCCGGGGGCGGAGAGGATGAGACCCATGGGAAAACTTCAGGAGACAGACAAGGAATATGTTCATGAATTGTTTCTGCCGGAAGTGAACCAGTGGGACGAGCAGCTGGTCAGGTCCATTTTCTTGGCACCGGATGCAGACCGGATCATGCAAATCCCTTTGCCTCAAGATGGGGAAGAAGACAGGTTAGCCTGGGATCTGGAAAAGACAGGCTTGTACTCTGTTAAGTCTGCATATCGTGGACTAGTTTCAGAGAGGGATCAAATGAGGGAAGCTCAAGGGAATGTAGCCACGACATCTTCAGCGAAAGATGGTCTCACATGGCGGAAATTGTGGAAGCTTGATGTTCAACCAAGGGTACGAGTTTTTTGGTGGAGAGTGCTCAAAGGCATTTTGCCGGATTACGCCACTCTCGCCAGGCGGCATGTCAGAGATCAAAGTACCTGCCCGGTTTGCAAGTCAACATCAGAGTCTTTATACCACGCTCTTGTGGAATGCACACATGCACAGTTGTTCTGGACAGCGGGAAAGGATGCCTTTAACCTCAAGCTTCCGAATCTTCACCCGGAAACTTGGGCGGAGGATGTTCTTACTGAAGTTTCTTTTCAGACTTTGGACCGAGAGATGGCCATCTCACTGATGGCATCTATATGGGATTCCAGAAACAAGTGGAGTCACGACGATCATGGATTTGACCCGAAGTCCACAGTGGAGTTTATTTCAGAGACCCTGGTATTGCTTCAGGGTTTTAAGTCAAAGAAAGGTAAAGCGGAAAAGCCTCTATGTACTTGGAGAGCACCTCCGGTGGGGGTTGTTAAGCTGAATTCTTACGGCGCGATCAGAATAGCAGAAGGACTAGCAGCGAGCGGAGGCGTTGCTAGAGATGGTGATGGGTTCAGGAGTGCATGGTGTAAAATTTACCGGGGCATCAGTGATCCTCTAACCATTGAAGCCCTAGCATTGCGTGATGCAATTGTGCAGGCAAAGAATCAGGGCTTTCAGAGTATATTGGCTGAAACAGACCGTTCAGAGTTGGTCAAGTTTTGGCTGGAGAGAGGGAGCCATAGGGCCCGTATTGGCCCTATCATTAGTGAAATTAGCGATCTTAGTAGATGTTTTAGATCGTTCGAGATAGTGTTTGCTCGGCGATCAGCAAATAATGTAGCTCATGAGTGTGCACGCTATGCTTGTGCTTATGGGATGTCGATGGTTTGGCTGGTAGAGAGCCCTCAGTTTCTGTCCTACAGCCTGATGGCTGATTGTAGTTCTGCAGTTTTGAGTTAATAAAGAGTGTGTGTTATCGCCAAAAAAAAAACTCGTACCGCGCTGCCTGGCTACCGTCACGCGTTGTACCGATAGACGCTTAAACAATTCCAGTAGCTACCGGTCTAGCGTCCAGCGTTGCTAGCTGGGACGTTTAGCTAATAATTTTATTTATTGGTCTTTATTTCAATTCGTTTAAGCGTCCAGCTAAACGCTCTGCAATATACATGCCCTACAGGCGAGCACAGTCAACACGTCTACGGAGGACGAAACCGTCCAGGAACACTGGTGGCCACGCCTCGTGACAACCTGAATCTATGTGCACACTCGACAATTTTGGTCAAGAGTCAAGACATATGGAGAAAACTTTGCACCGATGTTAACTGAACAAATCTGCAAAAATAAATGGCAGACTTATCTCTGACATTCACTATTGTAATGACCTCCATTTCGAAAAAAAACTATTGTAATGACCTTCACTAGTTGGAGACCATTGGTTGCACGGAATGAAGCCATTGCCGACGCATCTCAGCAGTCTTGTTGTTCGTCCACGGGCCGCTGATCGCCGTCATTCTTGACTCCTCGGAGACCATCGTTGCATGGAGCGATGGACGACGCATCACAACAGACATGTTGTTCGTCCGCCAGCAGGTGATCGCCATCGTCGTTGCCATGAACAATTTGGCATGGCTGTCTTGTTGATGGATCGATGGGTTGGCCGTCGGTCTCTTTTTTAATGAGCATGGCGTCTTGCCAAGTTTGCTTAGCTTGCGCGTGTGGCTCTTTCATTATATCTTTTTGGGATTTTTTGTCTTCCTCGGTTGAGTTTAGTAAGCTCGATTCAGCAGAATCAAAAGGAGAAAAGGTGCATTCGTACTAAAAGAGATGGTGCCGTTGAGATGCTTGTTCCATGGGTTTTCTCATGCACCTAACATCTGTTCTTTGGTCACTGTTGTACAGCTTCTCGCGTTCATTGCTGGATTATGCCAAATGGGCAAGTGGAAGCAGTCCCAATTTGCTACTTCATGGAGGAACCTCGATACCCATCCACCACTTCCCGGACCGGAGGAGAAATCTCTCTCGCTATAAAAAGTATCAGCACTCATCCCTAACTGGTAGCCAGTAGGTCTCTATTGATGAGCACGACGTCAAGGTAGGCATGATTTTTCTGGATGAAGCTTCGAACGTTTCACCTTACTAGTTAAATGTCCGTGCGTTGCCACGGAAATAAGACATAGAGATAGTTGATTTGATTTTGTTGGCACCTCAAGGTTTTATTTCAATACGCATGCATTTTGCAACGACCATGTGTTATTTCTCCATGTTTTTATCCTTTTCACTCCATCACGTGTCTCCTTTTCTAGCGACTTTGTATCATTTTAGCCATCTTTTAGAGAACACAATATCAAGTACTCCCTCCGTTTCAAAATATAAGATGTTTTAGGTTTATGAAGAGAATGTATCTAGACTTGTTTTAGTATGTAGAGTCACCCATATTTGGAGTGAATCTAGATAGTAAAACAAGTCTAGATACATTTGCTTCACAAAGCTAAAACATCTTATATTTTGAAATGGAGGAAGTAGCAGTTATGTTGATACTAAAGCTAAATTGATTCTGAAAACCGCAAGAATCTTGAACAAATACATGATGCAATGCATCGTGAAAGATATACCGACAACATTTTTTGATAAAAAGTTATTATAAACACATACAAAACTACATTAATAATTTGCTGAATAAATACTACATTCAAATATCCTCGCATTGCCTTCTCCAAGAAAAATAATCGTGCTTTCTCCACTCGTAGTTATAGTCCAATCTAATTTTACATGCAAATTCCTTTCCTACCCCATAAATACAAAGCTTGCCTTGCCATCCTCACCAACGTCTGCCAAGTAGAAACAACAACAAATAAAGATCTGTTTATTGCACATGATATCTTTGATGTGCAAACTTAAACTGATATTTCACGTTAACCCAGTAGTCAGTTTTTACTTTTGGAAAACCATATGATATCTTGAAAATTTAGAATTACACAAAGAAAAATAACATGGCAGGTGAACATACATGTATTGTTTCATCAACCAGTGTACTGAAAAGCACAAAATAATAACTAAGTTGATTGGCATATTCGTAAATGTAAACTTGGCTCCCCTCCCCATCTAACCTTGTGTGAACCTCAACAAAAAAACATCAGATGGATCGACTTAGACATAATACAATATAATTGGAATTATGGGACCAGAATTCAAGAAAGGAAGCAACGGAGGATCACAATCTTGAGCTAACATAGGAACATGTCACCTCGAGGTCATGGCTCAAATGCTGCTCCGTGCTACAATGAGCAATCAGATTAAGAAGGGTTTATATTATCAACTATACTGCTATCACAACATAATCATAAAATTTGCTAAGGAAGGGAACCGATTGCAAAGACAAATTGCAACATTTTATTCTTTAATATGTGTTGGATGTCTCCAAACGAAGCCAATTTTGTTCAAGCCGCTACATTTTCAACAAAAAATCCACTCTGTGGGCAAAAATAATCTCAGAGGAGAAACGGCAAAACAACAGAGAGCACGAGAGGTGGGGCTGATCCAGGCTAGAGCTATGCAAGGAGGGAGGCAGCGGGGCGCTATGTGGGCGTGGCTGGGTTGACTGAGGGGACGGTTTGATGATGTGTTTCCAACGCGAGGCGCGGTATGCGGTACGGACAAAGCGACGGGCTGGGAGTCGAACAATGGACGAAGCTTTAGATATAGAAGATTCGACAGAACTTTAGAACAAAAATGGGCACTTTGCTATTAAAAATAGTAAATCCGAAGATACAAATTGTGTAAAAACAGTCTACCAATTCAGTGTTTGTAATAGATATACGCAAAAAACTTCCTAGTTTTCACTTTCCAGCCAGAAGATTTATGGGTTGCATATTTACACATCAGCTTGAAACGGTTGATAGCTATATGCTTAACATTTGACAAAGGTGACGCGAAACACAGTTGATAGCTATATGCTGAACATTTGACAAATGTGACACGAAACACAGTTTGAAAGCAGTCAAAAACAGTACCCAGAGTAGGAAAGAGGCATCTTTTCCTATGTTCTGCAAAAGGAGTTCAGTATAAGCATCTCTTACTTTTTTAAGAACTAAGAGATAGCATAGCATTGATTTTTACAATACATTAGATTTCTGTGATGAATTTATGAATGAACTAAACAGAAAAAAGTAAATTGACGTCCTGAAGTATAATTGATAACATGGTATTATCTAAATTCTCAAACTAAAAAACTAAGAAACAAGCTCTTGTACAATTTAAAAAGTGCTCTCTTTAGTTTGTAATATGGTATCTTCATGGTATTATATTAGTTCCAATTATAAAACAAATCCATGATTAAAAATAGACTCTTGCTCAGATTACTTTTCACCAACTTGATTTATTTGTTGAGGACTCAGATTAGCCTATTCTCACTTTCAGGCCATCGTGAGCTCTCTATACCCTTCAAATTTAAGCTGGACAATATAGGTAAAATGAAAAAGATGAATAATACCTTATTCACATCCTATTCACCTACTGGTTTACTGAACCTATCAAGAGTAGTACATGGTATTTTAAAACCATCAGTGATACAAAATCCGAGTGTCTTTGTAGATCCTCATAGGAATTCATTTAGAACTTGTCAATTGAAACATCAATTACAAAAACATAACTCGGGCTACTTGAATTAGCAACCTTATCTACATTGGTTAAGAGATCGTCAAATGTTTCACAAACAAGATTAAATCAATAGTTGTATAAGGTACTGCACGGTTAGGGACTACTGCATAATAACAATATAAGAGGCCAATCAAGTACCTTGACCTGGATCTCCTCAATCACAAATATGAAAAGGCTAAATCATAATTTTCAATATCTGAACCTTCCATTCCTCGAGCTCCACTGTGTCTCGGTGTCCTTAACATTGATGGCGCTCATAACTACATGCTCCCTTCTTTAGTTCAGTCCAAGACAAGTGACAAAAAACTGAGCAGCAGAGCGGAGAACAATCAGAGGTAGAAAAGGCACTCGTATTTTTTTCTAGGCAAAGCATAGACACCACTGATAAGTATACATATAAATGCATAGAGCTCAACATTGTAATTTCATACATCATTGTATTTGCGTTTGCTCTGGTTCTAAAACGGAATGAGGTATAACTACTTGCCAAGCAAATGCCATAGAAATACCTTGTGGATGCCCCTTTTAAAATGCTATACTCAGGAAGCACAGTAAGACAGGAATACGACTTCATCTAGCAGACCAAAAAGAAGCTCAATGTGAATGGGCTAACTAATAGAAGCTACCTACTCTACCCCGTGAACACGCAAAGGTGGTGGATGTAAACCATGGGAAAACATTGTGCTCTACACACCACCAGATATAGGAGTTTTGAACAACCAACTCTGGTTCCGCTTCGATCAGGAGTTGTATTGGTTGGTAAGGTTGTGCGTGACTTTTCAGAGGTTGTGACGAGACTGAGAGATATCCATTTTCACTTGGATTAACCTCCAGCTGTTAAGCAACAGTAAGTAGTTAGTACAAAAGGAACACACGGGATGGATGAAAAGGCAAACGAATCAAAGACTTTAATCAGTCATACAATAGAGATTAAGAAGCAGTTAGTACAAAACGAACATGTGTGACCGACCAAAAAGTGAACTAAATTGAAACTAACTACTCCATCTGATTCCTTTTTCTTCTTTTGAAATAAACGGCATGAGCACTGCCCATTCACTACATCACTAACAGAAGTGAGCAAACATTGTCTGCATAATGTAGGACAGGATAGGCCATCAATTTACCTTCCAAGAGGGCATCACGCACTTGCTCCTAGGAGACGCCCAATGCGCCGAACACCATCCCAATGCCGCGGACACCTCAGAGCGCCGAGCATGCACACCTCCCTCACCACCATTGTCATTGAGCTGTTCAGGTACATCTGGATCATCTCCTTCAGCTACAGAACGCAAGGGCTGCAGGTAGTCTCAACATCATATCCAAATGCCAGATGAAACAGAAAAGGTAAAAGCAGCATGCTTGCTTACTATAATGATCTAGGCATCAGCTTGACGGGGTGAAGTGGCCAGGACTTGTGCGTGCATGTCGTGTAGGACTCGTCGTCGCCATGAGAATCTTGCGGCGGCGGAACCGACACGAAGGGGTTCCATGCTTGTGTTGGTGTCGGATTGAGAACCCCTCCGCAAGGCTGTTGGATGGACGGCGGGCTGACAACGCGTGTGACAGGGATGGATTCGGCCATCAGGGAGGGTGCCGACAGCGAGGAAGGGGTTCTCCATGGACATATGTCTCATACTGGAATTTCATCAAGCACCTAATCCACACATGTTCGACAGTTAGAATAACACGCGTAGGAGGAAGTTTGTGCTTATACCTGGCTAAGGTCGTGGGTGGAAGGAAGATGGCACTGGAGGGCGGGGAAGATAGGAGACAGGATGCTGATGCAGGAGATCTGAGGAGGTCTCTGATGATGCGAGAAATCCGAAGAAGTCGCAGGTGCTGATCCACGAAGCCCCCTCGTCCCCCACTTCTTTCCGTAAGCGCGCCTCCATCCCAAGCGAGCACACGCTGCCGGCCACGCCCGACCGCCATCGTCGACTCCAGCAGGGCGGTGGGCGGGGTTCGAGCGGGTGGGCAGATGGGCGGGGACGGAGTCTGTTTCTTCGCTCTCTCGCTCGACTATCCGTAAGTCTAGCTTTTCCGGAGATGGGAGACGGGAAACGTTACCATCACTTGGCGGAGACCGGATCAAGGGGAGTTATTTCCTCTCGCGATCTTTTTGGCATTGGTTACGCGGGGAGAATTGCAGGGTGGAGGCGGACGAAGGGAGCGACGGAGTGGCTGAGTGCGGGAGCGGATGTTGGACGAAGGAATACGACGTATCGGTTGACGACGGAACACGGAACACGAAGTTCTTTTTATATAGTAGAGATAGAGATAGTGTTTCTCCGTTCTTTCTCGCACTCTACTTGTTTGATTTTGGCATTCAGACTTCATAATGCAGATGTAGTACGACATAGAAGGTGGTGTTTTGGTTTATATGTATAGATGCACCCATTATGAAAAATAAATAAAATAAATTTTGTTATTTTAGAAAATTTGAAAGAAAATTTCGTCTTTACATCAGGATATTCTCTGATCGCACGCAACTATTCGAAAGAAACGAACATGGCCTATGTATAAATAAGAAGAAAAAAACATCTTCTGATTAATCGTATTGCATCTACCCTAATTTTTGTGTTGTATTGTATATATTGTACATAAAAATTATAATCATAGCAACGCACGGGCATTCAGCTAGTTACGGTAGAATTGACGTCTAAACGTGCAGGTCTTAATATATGGTTATACTAGCAGAAAACCCACGCGTTACTACGGCACCACAATATCAAATATTTTTTATCTGGGGATCTACTGCCCATTGCACATCAAATACACATAATTAAATATCCGAACTTTGTGTAACTCATGGGCAAAATAGAGAAGGGATACGTGCTCTTGATCCCATCAGGTCAAATTCCTTTGCCAATTAGCACTTGATTTAAAACTCTGTCTTCATGTGCACCATTTAAGTTCACCGGCCACAAACATCTTCCAAAAACGGTCCAAAAAAGATGTGCTTTCTTATTATATCAAAACAAAATGCATTCAAAAGGTCGTGATGTATGACAATGAATTATGAATTTACTTTCTCATTATTTTCGAGCGAGGTAAGGCTGCCTGCTATAGTGTCGTTTTGTACATTATTGTCTGTAAAGAAGGTACCACTGTGTCCTGAGAGTGTCTGGGATTACTCAATCCAGAGTTCTCCCTGAATGTGGTGATGTGTCTTCCTGAATGTGCATCCTACTGTATATTTCTCTATGATGAAATCGGAATGTGCTTTTGCTGAAACGTGTTACTCTGAATATGGCCATTGTTCGGTATAAGCTGATCGACCAACGATCCTCACCTGTGCATGTTCCACCATTACCCTACTGTAATCTAGATCGGTAGACGAACTTCATTAGGCACCATTATTTTTTCCTAAATCTTTGAAGTGCATTGATTTCACTGCAGTGCAGCAGCATCAGTTACTTGTTACAATCTTCAGATGTATTGGAATTTCATTGCAATGCAGTAAAGCGGCAACATCACTTGTCAGCCGACAGAGTTGGACCACACGAACAAGCACCGAACAACGCCATCAACAATCTCGTTAGGCTAGCACCATGGCAGCAGAGGAAGCATAGCCTGGACGATATCAAGCATGGAGGAAGCAGGGACACACGGAGGGTTCTCGGGACACACGCATTGTGGCATCCCGCAAAACCACTACTAGAAAATCGCGTTGTTTTTGTGCATTGCATCGTCATCATCATGCATTGTTTGCCTGAAACTATTTTTCGCAAAGCTTGTTTTGTTTTCTAAAACGCCCCGTCTTGTTTTCAAATTCAAACCCGGGTCTCCGGAATATTTTGTTTTGTCTAAACACAGATTGCAAACGCCCCGTTTTAATTAAATAAAATGTTTAATTATTTTTGTGGGGCAGTCGAACGGGCCGAATGACCCGAACGACCACCCCAGAAAATAAAACGGTCCACCTAACCCGCCCTTCTAAATCCTACAGCTACCCACCTATCTACCCACACCCCTTTGGCCACCTCACCCCGACCACTCAGATCGTGCCACCTCACCCTCTCCCTCCCCTCTAACCTATCCCCATCTGCCACCTCAGCAGCCACTCCCTCTCTCAGCTCTCTCTCTCCCTCACACCCTCACAGCCCACCCCCTTGACCCCACCACACAACCCACACACGCACACACGCGCCAGCACACACACAGCCACTCACCGCCGGCCCCACCCCCCAGCAGATTCCACCTACCCTGGCTCCACCTCCCCGCGGGTCCCACCTGACCACCCCCACCCGCGCCCCTGGCTCTCTCCCCCGTGTCCCCCGTCTTCTTCCCCTGGCTCCTCTCCAACCCCCGCAGCGACTTCCCTCTCCCCGCCGGCCGCTCCTCCCTCCTCGCCCCTCGACGTCGGGCTCCGCCCTCCTCCCACCGCCGCCGTTCACCCCCGCTCGCCCCGCACCGTCGCTCCCTCGCCCTGCTCCTCCTTCCGCTCTCCTCGCTCCTCCCACCGCCTCCCTCGCCGCTCCGCGCGGCCGAGCTCCGTCGCCGGCGACCGCCCCGCCTCCGCGCCTCCGCTCGTCGCCGCGGCCGCCCCCTCTTCCTCTGGTCGGAGCCGCGCCCCGCGCTTGCCCGTTCTCCGCGCCTCCCCGCCTCCGCGGCCCCGCTGCAGCCGCCGGCCGTCGCCAAGCACCGCCGTCCGCCGCCCCTGGGGCGCCTCCGCAAGCCTCGTCCTCCGCGCGGCCCGCCACCAGCTCGCCCGTCTCCGCGTTCCACGCCTCCGCGCCCGGGCCTTCCACCTTCCGCCGCGTCTGTGCGCCGGCTCGGCCTACTCTGTGAACGCCATGACGCCGCCCTGATCCTCGTCGCGCCGTCCCGGCCGCTGCTCCGCGCGTGCTTAGTGTACCAGGAGCAACCCAGCCTGCCTCGCGTCCTGCAGGTCCACCATCGGGACCCCCTGTTTCTGCTGGTGCTCAAGCTGTCTTACCGTCGAACAAGGTCACCCTTGTTGTTCTCAACAAGTTCGGCCTACGACCACCGTTACCGAAACCAAGTACACCGGTAATTGAAGCCGGAACGACAAGGCCTACGTCACCGAACCCACGGGGCCTTCCACACGGAGCGGCGATGCATGACTTTGAGAAGGCCGACATCGGTCGTCGAAACCCCAAGATCATCAACGGAATCCGAGCTCGACACCGGCAAACTAAGAGGGCACCACAAGACCGTCGACAAGAAACCGCGAACCGGAACCGGAGAGCTCCGTCACGAAACCACAAGGCCTTTGGGGGTGGAACCGACAAGTTCTACATCACGGAGCACCAAGGAACCCTTCATGGATCCGAAGACCGGACCCTCGACACGCCAAGATCTACCCTCGGACGCCAAGACCCGAACCGGGAGGACGCAAAGATCGCCACGAGAACGACAAGTACTTCATCCGGAATGCCAAGACCGACTCGATTGCGCGGGCCCGACAAGACCCTCGCAACGGCAAGATCGACCCTGTGGGACCCGACAAGATCGGCGCGACAATAAGAACGGCACCGACCCGGAAGAATCCGATGCGCCCCGACACGAACCAAGTACTCCTTTCCGAACGCCGAGCCCGCCGAGAACCCGGATGCGCCAAGACCTACCCCCGCTATCCGAGAACGATCCGTCGAACCCTGGACCCTGAGACCGAACCCCGAACCCCGGAACCCCAAGTTCGTCGAGACCCTCTAATGTGTGAACCCCTTCCCGACACCCTATTTTATAATATAATAACAACTTGTCGCATATTGAATTGTCATACTCGCATGCATATTGTGTGGTTTTGGGGGCCTTAGGCCGATTCACCTCATAATTAAATATGGGGCCCATATGCGGGCAAATCCAGTCACATATCGGCCTCATTTAAACTTGTGTAGCGAACCGGTGCTATCTCTTGCCATGTTAATGCAACATTTAAATTGCAGGGTAGCTAAATAACATGAACCACCTAATTATTTTCGGGACCCCGGTTCCGCTTAATATGACCTAATTGCATCGCACCTTGCCATGTCATGCATCATACATGCATCATGCCGATCTTCTGCCGTTGTATTAAATAGTGCATCCGGTGTTTCTTCTAGTGTTTTGGTTCTTCGCGGATAAGGCCGTTGAGTTGATGTGAGCTCCGCCCCGATCTTCGGTTGAACCTTCGGCAATGTTTTCAGGCGAGCATCTCCCCCTTTCTACCTATCTTACTTTTATAGTATTTATTCCCTCCTGTTGATCTATTGCTATCTGTGTTGCGATGCTGTAGTTTCCGTACCTGGATATACCGTGCAACCCTATATTGCCTTGGACACATCCTATTACCTGTTGTTTGGTAGATAGATGGACTTGCGCGTCGTAGTCGCTTGCTCAAGTGTTGTTGCGTGTCGTCCAGTGCCACAGTTGTTGATGTATTGTCGCATGTTGTAGTTGGAGATGATCATGGTTTTACTTATCGTTCACTTTAATTCCTGTTTAACAACTAAAATTGAA
Source organism: Avena sativa (assembly GCA_916181665.1). NCBI lineage: Eukaryota > Viridiplantae > Streptophyta > Magnoliopsida > Poales > Poaceae > Avena > Avena sativa. The sequence goes on from OV702281.1 coordinate 260,874,367, forward strand.
GTAAGCAGAGGCATCGGTGGGTGATAAAAAATATTTGGTTTCCAAACGCCCACTTGTGTCCCGTAGGACCCCGAGTACTTGATACCTGTTCCTTGATTTATCGCGCTATCCACATCCGGGAGGTATATGGGACCCCCCTGAGCCAGAGCTTGATTCAGTCTTATTTCTTGGGGCCACAAACTAGTTTGAGGTTTTATTTACGATCCTGTACTTATGCCATGCTACTGCTTTATTTACGATTGTGCGAGGAGCACACTGTACTGTTTAGGATCGTGGCACGATTCCGCGGTGTCGACAAGCCCAGCCACACTTTCGGGTTCCCAGTCGTTCACAGCCGTCCCCACAACCTTAAGTCCGTCTCGGAGCCGGCCGGCTTCGTTGCGGGTTCTACTTTAAGGGGTGGCCCCCTGAAATATTTCTGAATCCTGTGATTGCTTTGTCGTGAAAGCCTCGTTGGGTTTTGATTTGGTTTTTCCGAGGTTGATCGAGTGTGTGTTGCTATTGGTGCACCCCGGCCGGGTAAAACTTTCTGAAAGCCGTGTCCGCGGTTATGGACGACTTGGAGCACAGTATCTCGACCATAGACAAGCATAACTAAAGTTTATTGCTATAAATTTTGACTTTATAATGACTAGTAATCAGCTCCACTATAATGGAATGGCTAATTAATACTGCCCACAATTGCTTGTTGGAGTGTCGCTTGCGACCATTGTACCTGACTAGTAAGTATTGCAACTATAACGGAATGGCTGAATAAAAGAACCAACAACTGCTGGGTTTGGTTTATCTCATGCTATCTGTATCTGATTAGTAATTGTTGCAACTACAACGGAATGAATAACTAAAAGGGCCCACTGCTTCTTTTATCAGGACGATTATATAAACCTAACTAGTAAAGTGCCGCAACTATATCTGAATGAATAAAACTGCCAACGGTGTGAGTTCCTCGGTTGACTTCCTCGTATGGTCTCGAGGGGGAAACACCAGGATGGGTTTGTTTGGTGTTAGTTTCAGGTTGGATCCGGATAGGTCATTCTTATCCCTCTCTGATAACCGGCAGTTGTATCGAGTCTCTATAGGTTGTTTAGTGCATGCTGCCGCTGCCGCTCAGTCCACCATACCTATGTAGGCGAGGACCGCCGAATTCTAGTCTCGTCGTGTACTGGCCTCAGTACTGACGCTCCTTCTTTTTCCTTTGCCCTTTGTCGGCACCCCTTTTGTTTAAGCAGGTTTTTGAGATCGACGCCGTTAGCAGGGTTACCCTTCCGGCTTGGCCTGGGCAGGGTTATGGACGCCATTGGTTATTCTTCAGGGCTCTTAGCCCCATTTGCATCTTGTCCGTAGTCGGACGCCGTATCATTTTCAAGGTGATTTGGATCTTTGTATATTGTATCTGTATTCTTGGCTCTTTGAGTCGCTGTTGTATATATCTGTTCTGTGGGTCCCATCGAGGACTGTTGTGTAATGTTATTACTTCGTTTTCCACCCGCACGAAAGTGCCTGGTGGGCACCTTTGAATCGTTTCTATGCGGGTTTGGCGAGTTTTGCTAAAACTTGCATAGGTCCGATTCTGAGGGTGTTACAGAGTGGTATCAGAGCTCAGCAGTTACGATACCCCACAAGTCCCGCCTGTAGGATAACCTAGCTAACGGCCGAAGTAGAGTGTCAAAACTATTTTGCAAAATCGGTTGGATAGTTCTGATTAGGTCTGATTTTACTCCTTACCCTCTGCTCTTCTCCTCTTATCTCGACGTGTTTTGAATCCGCTCTCTTCTTCCTCTACGAGTCCAGGATTTCTCGTGGTTGGGTTCCGTCGTACCTTTAGGGTTTCGCTTCCTCCTTTGATAACGGTGTTCTACCATCCGGTGTTCATGCTGCCCGAGGAATCCTTCGTCTGTGGTACCATTCTTTGTTCTTTGTTTGTGCCTTCCGGTGTTTTCCGACGCGACGACATCATCCACGCCAGATCCGATGCAGAGTCTGCATCACTCCTTTGTTCCGAACCTCGCTTGTCAAGATCTTCAGTCTAATTCCGAGAGTTGGTTGCATAATTCGCCTATTCATGTGCAGAGTAATGGTTTGGGTGCGCGATGGACTGATCACCATCCGACTACTCTTATCATTCGCTCCTGTACATCGAATCAGTGGATCCAGCAATTTTACTCCGTCCACGGAAGTTAGGGGTGGCTTTATTTGTTGATACCTCTACCTTCGACCTTTTGTTGCCGGAGTGTTCTCTCGACGATCACGGACAACGGCCTCTTGTTAGTGGTGTCGCAAGGATCTACCCGAAGCGAGAAGATGCAGATCGCCGACCTTCCTTCCGGTACCATGAGGCGGATCTCGAGGGCGAGATCCTTTGTTAGTGGTGTCGAATTGTGGCATCCCGCAAAACCACTACTAGAAAATCGCGTTGTTTTTGTGCATTGCGTCGTCATCATCATGCATTGTTTGCCTGAAACTATTTTTCGCAAAGCTTGTTTTGTTTTCTAAAACGCCCCGTCTTGTTTTCAAATTCAAACCCGGGTCTCCGGAATATTTTGTTTTGTCTAAACACAGATTGCAAACGCCCCGTTTTAATTAAATAAAATGTTTAATTATTTTTGTGGGGCAGTCGAACGGGCCGAATGACCCGAACGACCACCCCAGAAAATAAAACGGTCCACCTAACCCGCCCTTCTAAATCCTATAGCTACCCACCTTTTATTCAGCCATTCCGTTATAGTTGCAATACTTACTAGTCAGGGTGTGGGTAGATAGGTGGGTAGCTGTAGGATTTAGAAGGGCGGGTTAGGTGGACCGTTTTATTTTCTGGGGTGGTCGTTCGGGTCATTCGGCCCGTTCGACTGCCCCACAAAAATAATTAAACATTTTATTTAATTAAAACGGGGCGTTTGCAATCTGTGTTTAGACAAAACAAAATATTCCGGAGACCCGGGTTTGAATTTGAAAACAAGACGGGGCATTTTAGAAAACAAAACAAGCTTTGCGAAAAATAGTTTCAGGCAAACAATGAATGATGATGACGATGCAATGCACAAAAACAACGCGATTTTCTAGTAGTGGTTTTGCGGGATGCCACACGCATCAAGCACCGGCTAGCTACACTGACAACGCTTCCACCTACCGAGCGGAGGAGCACAGAGGACTCCGTCAACACGCGTTGGAGGTTGAGGTTTCTGGCGACCTCCCCGTGACAGGGAGTCGAGACCACGTGCATATGGAGCGAGCCACCCGCATCGGAGTAGGATCAGGAGACCTCGCCGGCGGCAGGAATCCCTCAGGAATCAGAGCAGGAGCGGGAGACCTCAACCGGGGGCACTTTTCCGCCGGCATTGGGCGTAGCCGCGTAGGTCGTCGGCGACATGAACCAAGCTAGGAATCAAAGGAGATAGATCGGGAGAATCCATAAACATCATCCACATCCTCCTCCTCTGCCCATTGACCTCCCCTGCTGCCGCTCTCTGCCCTCCTCCACTCCCATCCCCTGCCACTTCTCCTCCCGCTTCTTCACCACCGCTGAAAAACTTAAGGCGATGCAGCGGCTCTTGGGCGGGATCGGCCAATTCACGAGCGGCGGCGACAGATCCACAAAGTTGGCACCTTGCTGACTTGAAGGAACACGGCAGGAGCCCTGGATTTGTAGGGGGAACCAACGAACGGGAACGCATGACTCTGACTCTATTGCCGATCCTGGGCCTGACTTGGTGACGGTCGTCGAGCCTTGATCTGCGCCGCGCTCAATTCTGACGCGGAAGCCCCATTCTGTTGCCAACCTTGGTGATGGTCGCCGCTGACGCAAGGTAAGAGTGTTCCGGCCGACAGCGGAGAAGTGGTCATCTTGCTAGAGATTGGGGGAGGATCACCGTTTTAGCGGCGCATGGAGACAGGGACGACGCACCGGTGCAGGTGAGGGGGGGGGCAAGCAGAGAGCTCGAATGGCGGTGGGACTGGGGGCACATCGGGGGAGGTGGAGATGGCCACTGCAGACGGTGGGTGGGGCGATGAGGTCGCTCCGTCGGGTGAGAAGAAAAAGAACATAACGGTTCAGTGGCGTTGATGCGTAATATGTAAATTAGTGGAAGGGCAAAAGAGACTGATTGATAGAAGCGTTGCTGTATTTTTATTATTTGTATTTATAGGTATCTCTAAGAGATCTAAGCTCCCTTGAATTGAAATACTCTCCTTACATGTGACGTGTCAGTGGTACAGCTAAGACCAAGTATACTTAGACAATAGGCTAATGATGTATTATGGTTGTTATTTTTTATCTATCTCGCAAAACAAATTATATACATTATTGTTTTACAATTACAGAAAGACTCTCCTTGCATGTGACGTGTCAGTGGGTCCCCCTAAGGCCAAGTATACTTAGACAATAGCCTAATGGTGTATTATGGTTGTTATTTTTTATCTATCTCGCAAAACAGATTATATATATTATTGTTTTACAATTACAGAAATTTATTATTTCGAGGGTGCGAATAATCTTCACGTCTAACAATAAAATTGTTTGCCTAGTATAAATTTAAAACACGTATTTTTGAAATATTTATTGATCTAAAACAAATCTCACAAGTCTGAAAATTGTTCACGTAATTTCGAAAAACTTTCACGAGGTTGATAAAAAGTTCATTTGACAGAGAACACTCTCACATGTAAATTCAAAAGATTCACTGGTTTGAAAAAAAATATTCAACATTCTAAACATTCTCACGAGTAAGGAAAAAGATGTTCAAATATTTCTAAAAATCTATGCTAAAAAATGTTCATCAGTTATATAAAAATCTTATGGTCTCGTTTGTCTAAATAATGTTCATTGGTTTAAAAAATATTCATTGGTCTGGAAAATATTCGTAGGTCCAAAAAAATTATACTGTTCATAAGAGGTTGAAAGAAGTCGTGTTTTGACAAAAAATAGTCTTATGTTTTAAAAGCAGAAAATAAATAAGAATAGTAAAAAATTTAGGAGATAAGTAAAAATAAAATATGTGCAAAAGAAATGTGAAGAAAAACATAACAAAAGAAAGTAAAAACTGTACTAGAGAATGAAATAAAAAATATTGAGGAAAAACCTTGAAAATTTAAGAGATGAGCTAGAGGAAAATTCTAAAATGAGAAGAAAGTAAAAAATAAAGATAAAAATAAAAATAAAATAAAAACTAAAACGTCCTAAATAAATTCGAAAAAGAAAAGAGTACTACCCAAACGAGCATGCGACCGAAATAAAATAGCGACACAAAGCAAGAACTTGTGTCGGCCCACGCAGGAGGTTGCTGCGGACGAGTCGATGCTCCACCTCGCTAGTGATTGTGTTTCGCCATCCGTTGGGTTAGTGCCTATGGTTGGTTGGATCGTGTCCTAGTGGCTAGGGCCCGTATACATGTGTGTTACCGTTTTTGTTTTTTCTACTCATGGTTTGTATGGGCTTGCTACTGCTGCCTTGTGTTTTTGTCGTGTTTTTGCTATCGGTGACATTGTTTTTCCTAGATGTGCTCTATATCAATGGGGGTTGGCTGTCGCTGATCTTGGTGGATCACAATAAACCAAATACAAAACCATATATATACTCTAGCAACTCGAGCGTTCCTGCCATAAAATTTAAATACCATTTAGCAAAGAACGATGCGGCGGAGCGGCGCTTGGTCCATCTAGTAGATTATATTAGGACGTGGCTAGCCAGCCCCCGGGTGCTCGTTAGTACAAACCAGCCTCCGCTCAGAAATAGAAAGTGCCCTCCCGTATGTCAGCCCAACAAAATGTTCAGGAAAAAACAAAAATCCGACCAACTCCTCTCTCGGGGCCAAACATGCATCCTTAGTTTGCTACCATACACATGTCGTCTTTTCAAATCTCGTTTTGCACCACACTTATTTCTTCATTCTCCAGATCTGCAAAATGTGTACTTTTTTATAGGTTGCTGCACAAAAAAATTCAATCAAAGTTGCTACCTGAAATTTAAAAAAGTAAATGAAATTATGGATATTTTTTACCTGTGTCTTGCCCCAAAAAATAGGTTCACTAATTTGGATCCATCACAATCTGGAAGCAATTTAGTAGATTCTAGAAAGATGTACCAATTTAGAAATACACAACATACAACAAACTTGTATCAACTTAGTACTAGATCCCATACAAAGGAATATACATAGCCCAAACATGTAGCAACTCAGTTGGTCCTAGAATAGACAAAAGCACACTTGTGCATCCTAGATGCATTACAACCCCAAGCCTACAAATACACCATAATCCTAACATATAGGAACTTAGTATATATCCCAGACCAAACATATGCATGCACCCTAGGTGCATTATAAACCACAAACCTAAAAACACAATGGGATAACCCAAATCCACGGAAATTATGGCATCGATATTCATAGAAAATTTAATGCTAGCTTCACAAGGACATGCTGAAACTAATGCATTCCAAGATAATATGCACATACAAGGGTTCAATTGGTGCTTTAATAATATGATGACCATGGCGAGCATGACCGCGGAGGCCATCACCCAGATCCGGCACCACGTACTTGGTCCCGTCGAGCCTGTCTTGGATGATGGAGTAGTAGATTTCATCCAGGACGTCCTCAGTCTCATTGGTCTTGGCCCTGAGACGTTGCAGTAGCCCCTGCAGACCGAGGTTGTCACTCACGCCCCTTCGCTAGGCCTCATGCAGCAGCCCATGTGTGAGCATCAGATCATCCTTGATACTTCAGTTTTGATCTAAGCTTCTAATGTTCCACAAGAAAAGCAATATTGAATCATTGGAAGCGGTGAATTAGAAGTTGCTAAATTACGATAATTTACACAATTTAATTGACATGCTGCAGTTAGTATATATCTAGTTTGGAGCTTCTATACAATGCAAAACAACTACAGTAGGCAATATAAGGCAATACAATATTAATATTACACAGAATTTTCACTATAGTAGGCAACTTAGCAATACAATGTGGCTTAGTTTTTTATGCATGATCATAGTTAACAACATATATCGTGGAGGCTCATTGCTTAGGCAACTTAAATGTCCTACAGTAGGCAACTTAGTACTAAAATGGCATTGCTTGTAAAAAAAAAATTAATCATGTTGATAAAAGCAACTTAAGAATGTTGATAGAAACAACTTAATTAAATCACTATGCGACTTAAGACATTGCTTGTAAGAAAATCTTGGTTAGGTAAAATACAACTTTGTTAGATGATGGAAACAAATTAAGCATGTTGATAGAAGAAACTTAATCAAATCACTATGCAACTTAGGTTGTTTTTTGTAAAACAACTTAGTCAGATGCTCGAACCACTTGCATGTTGATAAAAACAACTTAATTAAACCACTATAAAAACTCACAACATTGCTTCGAAAGCAAGTTAGTTATATTATAAAAACAACTTAATTAGTTGATGGAACCAACTTAAGCATTTTGATAAAAGCAACTTAACTGAATCACTATACAAACTTGGGGCATTTCTTTGAAAACAAGTTGGTTATGTTATAAAAACAACTTACTTAGATGGTGGAACCAACTTAAGTATTTTAATAAAGCAACTTAATTAAACCACTACATAAACTTAGGACATTGCTTTGAAAACAAGTTGGCTAGATTATGAAAACAACTTAGTTAAATGGTGGAACCAACTTAGCATTTTGACAAAAGCAACTTAGTTAGAAAGCAAGGAAAGAGCAAAACAACTCACAACAGATCTACAATATAGTTGTGATCCCAACATAACCTTCACAAAACCATGAAAGTAAAGCAGAGAAGTATCAAAGATAAAAATGAATGAAGAATCCTTCACGTACAGGATATGGGTGCTTGAGCTGGTTGAAGTGGATGCTCGACAAGCAATAGTCTCCTCCAGGTACATATGCCACACTCAAGCCAACACTGTGAACCAAATCATGGTGAAGAAGCAACAATATTATCTTGGGATGATGGACTCCAAGCCGAATTCAACACGCTGCCACCATTATCAACAATTTTTTTTTAAACGGCAACCATATCAGCAACTTAATGAGAACTAGTAGGCAACTTAATAACATATACTCCCTCCATGTCAAAATAGACGTCGCAAGTTTGTTTAAATTTGGATGAATGTTGATACATATCGTAAATTTTGTCTAATTTAAATGTATCGGAGGGAGTACATTAAAGGTGATAAATGCAACTTGTGCATTTGTGAAGCAGCAATTTAAGATCTGCAAAATGCAATTTAGGGAATTTTTAAACAACAATTTAATGTCTACAAATGCAACTTAGTGCATTTGTGAAGTAACAATTTAACGTCCGCAAATGCAAGTTAGCAGAGCATTCTGTACATGATCGACATTATATGTAAGCTACCTAACACTTGTGAAGTAATAAAGTACTTAATAGGGCGATAAAGGAACAACAGTAGATAACTTAACATCAACTATAGGCACCTACACGCAATGGTAGGCAACTACATGATAATGGTGGGCAACTTTGCAACAATGCTAGACAATTTAGCACTACTAGTCGTAGTCAACTTAGTAGTAGTAGGAATACACTTAGTGTTAGTGGTAAAAAATTGAAGTATTTGTACGAAATTTCACCCCAGAGGTTGACAATTTATCATAAGTGGTAGCCTACTTAGGCATGTTGACGTTATAACTTAGTATACCAAAGTAGCCAACTTATGCATGTTCCTCTAAAAAATAGAAATCTAAATAGTCTATAAAACATAACTTAAACATGTCGGTGGAATCAATTTAGTTTATTTCAGTACCCAACCTAGAAATGTTGACAATACAAATTAATTAACCCAAGTATCAACTTGTACATGTTGTTCTAAAAAGAAGAAAAAACAAAACTAGACTATAAAATACAACTTATGCATGTTGATAGAACCAACTTAATTCATTTCGGTAGCCAACTTAGTTATGCCGACAAATACAACTTAATTATCCAAAAATAGAAAATAGCCAACTTACGTATGTTGCTCTATAAAAATAATAAAACCAAGTAAACACAACTTAAACATACCGGTGCAACCAACTTAGTTCAATTTAGGACCCAACTTAGGCATACTGAAAAATCTAACTTAATTAACCCAAAATAGCCAACTTATGTTGCTCTAAAAAAAAGGAAAAATCTAGACTATATAACACAAAACACACGGGTGGAACCAACTAATTTTTGTACCCCACTTAGACATGTTAATACAACTTAATTAATCCAAGTGACCAACTCAGTAAAAACATGGTTAATCAACTTTGAAAACTGTTGACGGCAACTTTATCATGTAAGTTATAAAATATAAGTTCTATTCTCACAAATGTCTACCCTCCAGCGTGCGGCTCGCTCTTCGTCGACGAGCTCGATGCCTTATCGCGTGTCCAGCTCTCCGTGGATGAGCACGACATCCTCTGGCGTGTCTCGCTCTCCGCGGACGAGCTCGAAGACCTCCCGACAACCCAATTAGAATCAATATACAACTAAAGGGATTACATAAAGCACCTTAATTGAAAAATTGTCCATTAGTTTTCTGACAACACCAAAAATTCTTTTCTTCAATTATATGGATAGCAATGCCCAGAGATTAAATCATCTATAGAAAAAGCTATTTTTTATAAATAATTGGAACATTTTCTCCACAAATTTAGATGGCTTTCCCATGGGGCCATGTATTTAAATTTCACAAAATACCTTATGATTTCATAACCAATCAATAGATCCAAGCACAATGAAATCTTATGCGCCCCCTCTTACTTGCTGACATCCAACATCATGGTCGACTCCAGTAAAAAAAATTACAGACAGGGAGAAGGCACAAAATATGGAAACTGCCAGACCGTGTTTGCTGACTTTGTTTTGACCTCCGCCACAGTGCTTTGCCCCTTTGAACTGGTGTGGCCTGAGAAGATGTAGAGAGGGGAGTCACCGTCTCACCAGAGCAGACAAAGCGTGATACACAATTATTTTTCAACCGGCGCCAACTAATTGCTCAGCCTTTATTCTAACCCCATTCTAATACACTCAAAAGAATAAAAATCATTAAATTGATGTGTATTACGCTGTATCAAATCATTTGATTGATACGAGATGCACTAGATATACTAGCAGCTAGGAAAGCAAGTATGTGGATTGTAAAAAATACATCACAGGTTAGACTTAGATTAGCCTTTTTAGACAGTGTGAAAAATCCAACATCACCATAAGCATTGTCAACGTCATTCCTATCAAGATTCCGTTCGAATTGCCCTAGATGTATCAGACCTTATTGTAGCTAGCTCTAATCCCCAATATTGTGGAGATAAATTATTTCTTAGCCATTACTATACTACTAAAAAAGGAGCCTGATAATGATACGAACTCCTTAGATGCATAAAGACAAACACCTTGTGTGCACCAATTCACTACTGGGGCACATAAAACCTGGGAAAATACCTAGGCTTATCTGCACTAAAAACGATCGACAATGATAGAAATAAGTGACACTAGAGACAAATTTTGTCATTGCAAATCCATCAATATGAAACCTCACATGAGCGGAGTTTGTTCGAAAAACAAAAAATGCAGATACTTGCTCTAGAATGAAATGCAGAGTGCAAAGGTGGGGATAGTGAGAATGAACTGGAGTGGGTGTAGCTGTTGGGGACGACAACTGAGGCACAAACCTTGTGTTGTTCGCGGATGTGCAGCCCCTAGGTCATCGCCCTTGTATGGAGGACCGACCTGCTTCCTCTTCCCGTCGGCGGAGGTGCCTTAATCCATCAGCAGGTTGCCTCCATCCACCACTGGGTGTTGTGGCCTTCTGAGGTAAGGCAAGTAGCGGCAGATGCAGAGGGATATCTTCATGGCTAGCAGGCGGCGTCCATGGTGATGTGAGAGCTCATCTCGACTGCGATGCGGTTCAGTGCCATGGAAAAGGCGAGGAAGGAGTGTGGCGGGATTTTTCTTCGGCCCTATGGTTGCGCTTGACACAGACTAGCTTAAGTGTGCTCCTCGTTCCGGGAGGTAGGAGGAGGTGCTTGGGATGGCGTCGACGACGCTGGGCTTGGGACGGCGTGGGGGAGGGCGGGGGAGGAGCAGCGAGAGTTGGGGAGGTGGCGGCGGGGGAGCGGCATGTTGTCGTTGTCTCAGCCTCTCAGGCTGTGGCTGTCGGAACGACACGTGCTCGTCTTGATTCGGCCTCGACGCGAGGGCTCGGAAGAGCTAACAAGACTCCAAGCACTTTTTAGCATTTAGAATTATATTATATTAGTTGAATGCCCATGCGTTGCCACGATATCTTCAGATTGAGTGATGTAACTATGTAACAATGAAGATATGAGAAGTCTGAATATAATAGCGTCATCACTTGTGTCCTCTATTTTTTCTGAATCATGGACATAATTTATCTTTTGTCCGGTAATGATCCCCAAAATTGACACGTATTTTAAAGTAATATGTATAAATCTGCACCATTTCAACATTAAAAATTGAAAAATAATATGTGGTTACTAGCAAAAGTGCCCGTGCGTTGCAACGGTATAAAATACTCCCTCCATCCAGAAATAACTGATTAGATTTGTCTAGATTCGAATGTATCTAAAGACATTTTAGTGTATAGATACATTTGAATTTAGACGAACCCAAGTTAGTTATTTCTAGACGGAGTGAGTAAATCAAACATCTTATGTTTGAAGTATAGCCCAATTTTGGTTGTATAATTTTTACAAATATGTTTCTTTTCACCCTAATTTCAGTTTTCTTAGATGTTTCACAATACAGCCATCCTAATAAAAGAAATAAAGGTAGAACTCATCACTTATTTCAATTTTATTTGTATACATCATGTGTCCAAAAGTATAAAATCATCAAGTCGAAAATCACTTGAGTGCCTGATTTCTCCATCTGAAAAAACTCGAAGCTATTACCTGAAACGTCTCTGTGGATGTCTTCCAGCTCCTCGCCCACCCTCGACTGCTTTCTTTTTTCTTCTGAATTTTTGGTTGTCTTCTCCCCATAGAACGAAACGAACGTGTTAGGGGGTAACCCTGGGGTTGGCCCGATCTTTCACGAATTCCACGAGAAACGAGGGGAAAGCGGTGGTCGGGGATGAAATCGAGGAAGGAGATGAAAACCACGAACACACGCACACCAAAACACGATACACGCCTACTCCTCACGCCGGTGGCAACCGGTCCAACATAATCCCTAGGATCGGTGTTGGGCGAAGCTCGCTCTCCACGCCAACAACGGGGGATGAGGTGCTTGGTGAGATCTTGACGACTTGGGGGCGAGAAACCGAGAACCCAAGGCCTTGTACAACTTGAACGCACTAGGCAAGATCCAAGAGGGGGGTGGATAATCCGGTGCTCCTTGGTAGGAGCATGAGACCAATAGATATAAGTTCCTCAAAGGGTTTCCTTAATATCTATTATTATCCAAGTCTAGGGTTTACAATAGAGGGTGGGGGCTATATATAGGCCAACCACATAAACAGGAGTATTTTGGGAACAAATAGCGAAATATAGAGAGGGTTACAAGGCGCTGGGCCGAATTAACATGTTTAGGCTCTGCCAGATCCGGTAGTACCGGTCCAGCCCGACCGGTAGTACCGGTCGTGCGGTAGTACCGCTTCCTGGCCGGTAGTACCGCTTGTCATCCTGGGACTTGCGCTGGGGGCCTTCTGTTGGTGGCGGTAGCAGGGGGCGGTAGTACCGCGGGCCGGTAGTACCGGGTCCGGGGCCGGTAGTACCGCCAGTGACAGAGAGTTCTTGGGCAGCTCTGGATCCTTCTGTTGTTGGCAGTAGCATTCGGCGGTAGTACCGCCAAGCGGTAGTACCGGGTCCGGGGCCGGTAGTACCGCTGGCGACAGAGAGTTTTTGGTCTTGTCTGCTGGCGCGCCTCCGTCCTGTGGGTTCTTCTCTTCGTACCTGATGATGCACAAGGCATGGTTATGAAGTAGCAGGCCATCCAAAGGTGTATCGAAGTCACACAAGGAGAGGAGCGAGTTCACCTTAGCTTGAAGGAGTTTGGCTCGGGCGCGAGTCATGGGTCCACTTGGGGAGCTTGTGGGAGTAGATGTAGTAGCGGTCGTAGGACGGGCTGCATCAGCTTCCCCCCCTTGGGAAAGAGTCGTCCTCGACTCTTCAACCTTCTCAACTTCATCTTCTCCATGGTAGGGTGAGAGGTCCTTGACATTGAATGTCGAGCTCACAAGATACTTTGATGTTGGGATATCGATGACATAAGCGTTGTTGTTGATTCTCTTGAGCACTTTGAATGGTCCATCACCTCTTGGCTTTAGCTTGGAGTCGCTTTCCTTGGGGAAGCGGTCTTTACTCAAGTGGATCCACACAAGGTCGCCCTCATCAAAGATCATCTCTTTCTTGGTCTTGTTTAGCCTTGAAGCTTGGCGAAGGACATGTTGCTCGATAGTAGCTCGTGTGTCTTCGTGGAGTTTCTTCATTGTTTGGGCACGCTTGACAATGTCCATATTGGCACGTTCATGAAGTGGAAGTGGAAGTATATCGAGCGCGGTGAGAGGCTCGAAACCGTAGACGATCATGAACGGGCTCCTCATGGTGGTGGAGTGCTTGGCGCGGTTGTAGGCGAACTCGGCGTGTGGAATGCATTCCTCCCAGTCTTTAAGGTTCTTATTTATCAACACCCGGAGGAGTGTTCCAAGGCTTCGATTGACGACCTCGGTTTGTCCATCGGTTTGAGGATGCGAGGCGGACGAGAAGAGGAGCTTGATGCCGAGCTTGGCCATTAGAGTCTTCCAGAAGTAGCTCATGAATTTTACATCGCGGTCGGAGACGATTGTTCTAGGCACACCGTGTAGCCGAATTATTTCCCTGAAAAACAAATTGGCTACATGTGAAGCATCATCGGTCTTATGGCACGGAATGAAATGTGCCATTTTAGAAAAGCGATCCACGACTACAAATATGGAATCATGTCCATGTTTAGATCTAGGCAAGCCTAATACAAAGTCCATGATAATGTCCGACCAAGGTGCATGAGGAATAGGTAATGGCATATAGAGACCAAAGGGGTTGGACTTAGACTTAGCTTGGATACATGTAGTGCATCGTTGAACGTGGCGCTCCACGTCGCGCTTCATCTTTGGCCAAAAGTAGTGAGTGGAGAGCATGTCATATGTCTTGTCACGGCCAAAGTGACCCATAAGCCCTCCACCATGGGACTCTTGAAGAAGCAAAAGTTGGAGAGACGATTTCGGGATGCAAAGCTTGTTTTGTTTGAAAAAAAAAACCTTATGCAAATATAAATCATCAATCCCTTTGTCTAATGAACATTGGGCAAATATTGGACCAAAGAAAGGGTCGGACGCGTACAAAGATTTGATGTCATCAAGACCCAACACATTGACTTCGAGTCGTGTAAGAAGGCTTGTGTTTTTGCGAGACAAGGCGTCCGCTACCACATTTTCTTTGCCCTTCTTGTATTTGACAATGTAAGGAAAAGACTCCATAAACTCAACCCATTTTGCGTGCCTTTTACTCAAGTTGGCTTGACCCTTAAGATACTTCAACGACTCATGGTCGGAATGGATGATAAATTCTTTAGGCCAAAGATAGTGTTGCCACACTTGAAGAACTTGAACCAAGGCAAAAAGTTCTTTGTCATAAATGGGATAATTGAGGCGTGCGCCATCAAGTTTCTCACTATGGTAAGCAATAGGACGCCCATTTTGCATAAGGACGCCACCAATGCCAATACCACTAGCGTCACACTCAATCTCAAAAGTTTTTGTGAAATCCGGCAAAGCAAGAAGTGGTGCTTCGGTGAGCCTCTTTTTGAGCTCATCAAAAGCCTTTTGTTGTGCTTTTCCCCAAACGAACGTGACATTTTTCTTGGTTAAGTCATTAAGGGGGCAAGCAATGGTAGAAAAATCTTTCACAAAGCGACGGTAAAAGCCAGCCAACCCATGAAAACTACGAAGTTCACTAACATTTGTTGGGATGGGCCAATCTCGTATGTCCTTGACTTTTGAGACATCCACTTCTATGCCATTAGAAGACACAACAAAACCAAGGAAAATCAGCTTGTCTCTTGCAAAAGTGCACTTTGGGAGATTAGCATAAAGCTTTTCATGACGAAGGATTTGAAGGACCTCCTTAACATGAGTAACATGCTCCTCTAGTGACTTGCTATAGACAAGGATGTCATCAAAGTAAACAACTACACTCTTCCCAATGAGAGATCTCAAAATATGGTTCATGAGGCGCATGAAGGTAGATGGGGCATTGGATAAGCCAAAAGGCATAACCAACCATTCATAGAGACCAAGCTTGGTCTTGAAGGCGGTTTTCCACTCATCACCTTCAGCCATGCGAATTTGATGGTAACCACTACGAAGATCAATTTTCGAAAATATAGTGGCTCCACATAACTCATCAAGCATGTCATCAAGACGCGGTATAGGATGTCGATAACGCACGGTGATAGCATTGATTGGACGGCAGTCCATGCATAACCGCAACGTGTCATCCGTTTTTGGGACTAGGATCACGGGAACCGCGCTTGGGCTAGTGCTTACTTGGATCAAACCTTTGGAGACGAGTTGGTTGATTTGACGTTCGATCTCCTTCGTCTCTTCCGGGTTCGTGCGATACGCGGCGCGGTTTGGGAGTGGAGCGCCGGGTATGAGATCGATGCGGTGCTCGATTCCACGAAGAGGAGGAAGGCCATGAGGAAGCTCTTCGGGAAATACATCTTGGAATTCCTGCAAAATAGCCATCAAAGAAGGAGGAACATTTGTCAAGTCGTTAGTTCCTTGCGCTAGTCCCTTGCAAACAAGGACATAGTGCAAGATGGCTGGGTTGTTCCGCACTTCTCTCATCTCACTTTTGGTGGCAAGAAGAACACTCTTAGTTTTTCCACTCGAGTTTGGCTTATAGCTCTCACTCACTATGGTGTGGTTCTCTCGCTCACCACTCTTCTCACAAGGTGTTTTTGTGTATTGCGCCCTCGCTAAAGCCTTTGCATTGTCCGCAATTATTTGGCTAGGAGTCATTGGTTGCAACACACAAGTTTTATCAAGCCATTTGAAGGTGTAAGTGTTTGAGTGACCATTATGCAAAGCACACTTGTCATATTGCCACGGCCTTCCGAGCAACATGTGACAAACCGTCATTGGGACCACGTCACATTCCACCGTGTCCTTGTAGTGCCCAATTGAGAACGTCACTGAGACGGTGTGCTTGATCTTGACGGATCCTTGGTCACTTAGCCATTGGATATGGTAGGGGTGTGTATGCGGATGAAGGGTGAGGTTGAGTTTCTCACACAATTCCGTACTTGCAAGGTTGTGGCAACTCCCTCCATCGATGACAACTTTGATGGACTTCCCATTGATGCCGGCACGAGTTTGGAAGATGTTCGAGCGTTGGTCTTCATTTTCATTGGCTTGGGTAGTCAAGACCCTTGTGACCACAAGCGATGGACTTGCGTCATGCTCACACACGAGAAGTTCTTGGTCCTCTTCCAAATGTTGCCTTGCCATAGCTTCCTTCACTCTTGCATCAAACTCTTCCTCACTCAAGTATTCTTCATCGCCGTTGTCATGGATGAACAAAACTTTCTTGTTTGCACATGCATTCGACTTGTGCCCTTTGCCTCCACACTTGTAGCATTCACCATTGAATGGTAGATCATCCCTTGTGTGTTTGCCACTTGGGGGCTGTTTTCCTTGAGGGAGAGTGGGCTTGAAGGGAAGCTTGGTGGTACTTGAGGAGCTTCCACTTGGTGTTGTTGGGGTAGTGGTTGATGCTTGCTTGTAGGTGAAGTACGTTTTTGGCTTGTTGTACTTGATGTCCTCTTGCACTTGACGCTCGGCCTTGGATGCGATGTGCACAAGCTCAACCATGTTGTTGTACCTTTGGAACTCGGTGATGCGCTTGATGGGATGGTTCAAGCCATTGAGGAAGCGTGCCATTGTTTGTTCATCTCTCTCTTTAATGTTGGCACGGATCATGTTGAGCTCCATTTGCTTGAAGTACTCTTCCACGGTCTTTGTCCCTTGACTAAGCGTTTGAAGCTTGTTGAAAAGGTCACGCGTGTAGTGTGAAGGAACAAAGCGGGATCTCATATGAGCCTTCATATCTTGCCAAGTTGTGATTGGAGGCTCTTCTTTTGCTTCACGAGCGAGTTGGACTTGTTCCCACCAAAGGTTGGCATACTCATCAAACTCGAGGGATGCCATGGCCATCATCTTCTCATTGCTATAGTTGTGCATGCGGAAGATCTTGTCGACCTTGAGTTCCCAAGAGAGATATTCTTCGGGCTCATTGGAACCGGTGAACTTGGGCATGGTGAATTTGAGCTTGCCAAAAGTTTCTTCTCCATTGCGGTTCCGGTTGCGTCGGTTGCCATGATCTTGGCGGTCATCATCATCATCATCCGAGCTCTCATGTCTTGCTTGGTGATTGTTGCGTTGCTCTTGCGGTTGTTGAGGTGCCGCGTTTGGTGGTGGAACTTGTTGTTGACGACGAGCTTGGGGAGCTTGCTCGTTTTGTTGACGCGGTTGAGGACGAGGAGGAGGTTGATGGTCCTCACGACGAGCTTGGGGAGCTTGCTCTTGTTCTTGTCATGGTTGATGCCGAAGCGCATTAGCTTGCGCCATGTGGCGAGGAGGACGTCGAGCCGCGTGCGCCATGGGCTGCTCTTCTTCTTGGTGTAGTGGAGGCTCGTCATGACCATCATGTTGCCGACGTGGACGATCATGTCGATGATGACGCCTTGGAGGATCTTCGAGTGCTTCCCGTCGACGGTGATCGTGTTCGTCCTCTTCGGAAGCTTCACTTGTTGTTGAAAGGACATGTCGACGTCGATGGCCTTGGTGGTCCATGCGAGGTTGCTCTTGTTGAATCACAAGTGCCCTTGGTTGTGGCCGGTTCGCTTCGCGCCTTGGCGGTCTTGCGGAGAGGTCACCATCATAGCTTGACATTGCGGCGTGACGCGGAGATGGTACCGCTTGCGAAGAGCTCATGGATTGAAGAACGGGTCCATCCCGATGCCTTGAAGCGTGACGGCGAGGTGCACTTGATTCACTTGAGGAGTGCCGAGATGAGCTTGATTCGCGCGAGCGTGGCCTTGCGAGTCCATCGATGATGCGTTGAAGCTTCTCATCCGTTGAGGCGAGTGCACGACCAAGAGCTTCATTTTGATGACCGAGGTTGTGTTGCATGGCATGCATTTGGCCACGGACTTCTTCGAAGCGGTTGTCGATGTTCTTGAATTCCACACGGGCCTCACTAAATTGTTCATCTTGGCGCCGCTCGAGAGCTTCACAACGATAGTTGAATTCACCTCGGACCTTCCAATGGTCCCATCTTGTCATGAATTGTGTGTCATCCTCCGGAGGTGGTGGTTGGGATGGCTCTCCATGCCTGTCCATGATGCAAAGCCACAAGGGTTGTATATGGAGAGAAAGGGTGCGGAGAGTTAGCCTTTTACCTCACCTTGGAGATTATATCAAACCAATTTCCACACCAATGAGCGAAAAGCGTGCAAAGTGAAATGGCAAAAAACTCACACACAAATATGCTACAACTCTCAAAAGGCTTTTGGTGGAAGGTTAGGATTGTGGAAAACCAAACAAAACGATCCAAGCAAAAGGTTATTGTCTAACGTGGTAAAGAACCAAAGATCAAAAGCAAAAGGATACGATCTACGAAAAACACGGAAAACACACACGTGGAGAAAAACGGGGTTAGCACGACTATGAAAAAGAGCACAAAAGGTCCTAACGAAGACTACGCTCGGATGTCGTGCCAACTCAAGGAGAGACCACAACTCGTTTGCCAAAAGAGGATAAGCAATAGATTTGTGCACTTGCCTTGGTGCGCTCTTTCTTCTCTCTTTCTTGGCTTACAAGCTTGGTATTCTCTTTGGTTGGGGAGACTATGTATCTTTTTCTCTTTTTCTTTTGTCTTTTTTTTTTGATTCTTTCTGCTTTTTCTCCCTTGCTATGCTACTATGTTAGCTTTTGTATTTGGTCTCACACTCTCACTTTCCGAAGGCAAGTGCACAATGCTTAGACAAACACAAAATGAGTTGCTCTCAAAGGATAGATACACACAAAGGAAGATATGGGGCTGTCAAAGTGGCGCAAGTTATACCTTTGGTATTGTTGAGGACTTGCAACCGATGGAGGTGGATGATGTTCGAGTGTCGCGGTGTCGATGAGCGCGGAAGACTTGGATGCGGAAGCTTTTGTTAAGATGGCGACAAACACGCGAAACACGAACAAGCTAAAGGGGAAAAAGTCAGCAAACGAAAATGAGGCGTCAAGAAGAAGGAAAAAGTTTCTGTTGCTGGCGGTAGTACCGCTTGGGACAGGCGGTAGTACCGGACGCCGGTAGTACCGCTTGTTACGGGCGGTAGTACCGTTCGGCGGTAGTACCGCTTGTACGGGCGGTAGTACCGCTGGTAACAGAACAAGAACGAAACGAGATCCACTTGACACAAACCTCAAATCCGTGGAAAAACTGACCGAAAGGCTGGCTAGGAACAACAGGGGCTATAGATCGACTCCCAAAGCAACAGATCTATGGACCAAAACCACGAAAAACTCACCAAATCCAGAGATCGATCCGAAGGCAAATTGGGGCTCTTTTTGGTGGGATTTTCGATTTTAAGGTGGAAAAAAGAAAAATTGGGGGCAAATTCGTGATCAACCGTGCTCTTGATACCAATATGTTAGGGGGTAACCCTGGGGTTGGCCCGATCTTTCACGAATTCCACGAGAAACGAGGGGAAAGCGGTGGTCGGGGATGAAATCGAGGAAGGAGATGAAAACCACGAACACACGCACACCAAAACACGATACACGCCTACTCCTCACGCCGGTGGCAACCGGTCCAACATAATCCCTAGGATCGGTGTTGGGCGAAGCTCGCTCTCCACGCCAACAACGGGGGATGAGGTGCTTGGTGAGATCTTGACGACTTGGGGGCGAGAAACCGAGAACCCAAGGCCTTGTACAACTTGAACGCACTAGGCAAGATCCAAGAGGGGGGTGGATAATCCGGTGCTCCTTGGTAGGAGCATGAGACCAATAGATATAAGTTCCTCAAAGGGTTTCCTTAATATCTATTATTATCCAAGTCTAGGGTTTACAATAGAGGGTGGGGGCTATATATAGGCCAACCACATAAACAGGGGTATTTTGGGAACAAATAGCGAAATATAGAGAGGGTTACAAGGCGCTGGGCCCGAATTAACATGTTTAGGCTCTGCCAGATCCGGTAGTACCGGTCCAGCCCGACCGGTAGTACCGGTCGTGCGGTAGTACCGCTTTCTGGCCGGTAGTACCGCTTGTCATCCTGGGACTTGCGCTGGGGGCCTTCTGTTGGTGGCGGTAGCAGGGGGCGGTAGTACCGCGGGCCGGTAGTACCGGGTCCGGGGCCGGTAGTACCGCCAGTGACAGAGAGTTCTTGGGCAGCTCTGGATCCTTCTGTTGTTGGCAGTAGCATTCGGCGGTAGTACCGCCAAGCGGTAGTACCGGGTCCGGGGCCGGTAGTACCGCTGGCGACAGAGAGTTTTTGGTCTTGTCTGCTGGCGCGCCTCCGTCCTGTGGGTTCTTCTCTTCGTACCTGATGATGCACAAGGCATGGTTATGAAGTAGCAGGCCATCCAAAGGTGTATCGAAGTCACACAAGGAGAGGAGCGAGTTCACCTTAGCTTGAAGGAGTTTGGCTCGGGCGCGAGTCATGGGTCCACTTGGGGAGCTTGTGGGAGTAGATGTAGTAGCGGTCGTAGGACGGGCTGCATCAGAACGGATGCAGGACCGAAATTAGGCCGGCGGGGGGAACCTGCAGAGCACCGGAGCAACAACAGCAACACTATCGCATAATCCATACCTCCACAAAACATGCAGCAGCAGGAGTGGACAAAAGTGGAGCTCATAGCACAAGCAGGACCAAAGCGCTAACGAACCGAGACAGAGGTCACAGATGCGGCACTGTCGTGCAGATGTAGTGAGATAGAGTGAAACTCGAGAACCGAATAGGACAGAAGTGGAGCCAGTGCCATATCGCCGTCGGGTTCCCAGCATCCTCCACAACCGAGGCACGGACGTTGGGGTTGGGGACAGCGGTACCGCCGGTCGACGCGCCTCTGCACTGGCCATGCCTGCACACCTCCGTGTCCTACTCCGCGCTCGCTCTTCGGGATGGTAGCTGTTCAAGTCGATGTTTAACTGCCTAACCCGAATAACTTTTCTGCTTGAACTTTATATTAGTTCAAGTAATATGCTTATCACCTATTTTAGGGAAACTAATTTTATGTTCATTTGCGGGTAAAATTTTATGTTTAAGTCTGAAATACCCACACACTCTAAAGGCTGATTCACTGTGCTTTGTCTGATTATGCTACAACTTAATTAGCACAGATCACTTGTTTAGCACCTTCTTTTAGAAAAAATATAGAAATATCATTTATTACTATTAGTTTAAAAAATCATTAAATAAATGAATTTATAATACTCCGTATCATTTTTAGACACACATATTTATATATACACCAACGTGAAGCAATTAGGTACAACTATCTAACAGCAAGATCAAAGTAACTGGAGTTGTACAATTTTAAAATGAGCTAGCAATGATCTGAATAGCTGGAGTCCTCGAAAAGCTGAAGTTGTATTTGCTTATAGTACTATTTCTCCTATAGTTGCTTCGACGCCTCCTGTCCATGGCCAGTGGGAGATGGGGGCACGCGTGGCCGGCGGGAGGCGCTTGGGTGAGACTTGCCGCATCTGCAAAATTTTAGCATGAGGTAGGGACAGTGACCTTCGATTCGATGGCCCCTGCGCATGGCCGACGGGCGTTTGCTTGGGCGAGACTGCAGAATCGAGGAAGAGTGTCTGCAGCCTACAAACGCCGGCATACTGGGACGCGGACATGCGCTTCAGACAGAAAAATTGCACGCATGCAATACATCGATTCAGATAGCACTTGGTAGTTGCGGACCTGCAGTTCGGCGGGCAAACAACAGCTGACTCGTGGTCGCTGTCAGACTTGATGAGAATGTACCGCTGCGCTTGAGCATCCCCTCCCATAGCGCCCCCCCCCCCCCCCCCCCCCCGCCCCTCGCCTCCAGCTCTCCATCCTCCTCCATCCTAACTCCATCCTCATCACTCCTCCCTTTGCAGCCTCCATGGATCGGAGCTTTTTGGCAGCGACCTTTCACACGAAACGGGTGACGACGGGCTCTAGGTGCCCAGGCGATCCTGTAGATGGCGATGGTGGGGCTCCCGGCGCGTGCATTCCTTAGGAGCTCCTAGCAGAGCCCTGATGGAGTGATTGTAGGTTTTAGGTGACGGACTTCCAGGAATCCTTGATGTGATCCAGGACGACGACATCCTCCCGGTTCAGGATATGGGTAAATCTGTCTAGAAATTTTCAGTCTAGCCGTGGCAAACCAGGTGGGCGAATAGTTTTTTTAATTTACAGTTAAGTAGAAAATCAAAATGGACATTTTTAAGTTTCCTTCCATTTTCTACAATGGCTATTGGCTAACAACATGGATTAAAAGAGACTAATCATACTTAAAGCAAGCGCTTTTATACTGTACAGTTTAGGGCACATATAGAAATTTAAGTACAGTTGTAATTTAGTTTCATACTGTATTTGATAAGTAAATTACATCGATTACTCATGATTTCATGGTGATACCTCTTCTCTATATACTAAATAGAAGCTAGATTCATTCAAATTTTGGCAAATCTGAAACATCTATTTTGAGACGGAGGGGCTACTTGTAACTGATATAACGATGAACACCAAAAAATATCTAAGTACATGTTCAGTTTAGGTTCATTCTGCACTGATACTGAAATCCATCAACTACTCGTGATTTTGACGATGATCCCCAAAAATGAAGAGACGTTTATTGGATTAGCTTCATATCATAGAAACCAAGTTTATGGGTTCTGAACGCTAAGTGGCACTATTTTAAGACTCGGCTCACATATGAATTTATTTATATCTTTTGAGATTGTTGATGTATTTATTTTCTCTTGGCTCTAGCAGAAATATTGTCTAACAAGAAAGCATAGAAAGCAACAGATCGATTCAGAATTTATCAGGTCAGCTTATACTTTGCTGCTACCTGTGCGTTTTGCTTAGTTAATACTTCGAGCTGATCGATCTTTTCTATGGGTTAGCGCTTGCACCACAAACTAATTAGACTAACAACCTAGCTTCGTAAAGCGGCACCAGACCAATCCAATCGATGACCGCCATTTCTTCTCCTCGCTGCAGCGGTCTAGAACGGCTGGTGCACTTGGAGATTTGCAGCCTCCAGTGGCGGAGCTGTGTATATTATGTGTGGTCAGGTGACATCAAAAAAAAATGTAAACACTGAAGAAATCAGCTAAGTACACTTGTTTTGACCCCCAAAAAATTAATTAATGACCACATTTTGTGATTTTGACATTCCTTGTTGCCGATTCCAGCTCCGCCACTGGCAGCCTCCTGTTGCGCATGAAAGCAGGCATAGATGAGGTCCCTCGCCGTCAGTGACGAAGATGACGGGTTCCTGCGCTAGTGTCTTCGGCTGCTTGTCTACGGCAGTCCCACGCCTAGCTCCGCACCGGGCAGCAGAATTACATAGTGCAGCGCGCGGCTCGCCAACGCCGTCGCGAGGATTGGTGAATCAAGCAGTGTGTAAGGTCGGGGAAACCTAGTGCAGCGAGACCACGAGCTGGCCAGCGGCGGTGTGACAGAACAGGAGGCGTCGTGCCGCGATGCACCCGCATGCAGTAGCTGCAGAGCGGCATGTGGCGCTCGGGGAGGTTCAGAGCAGCGCTCAGGGCTCAGAGATGTCCTCGGTGGAGCTCCGGCAGGTTCAGAGCGGCAGCGGTACGGGGAAAGCGCCGGAGGGCTGGCGGGGGCAGGGGGATCCACGCCGATGGCGAGGAACCTGGTTGCGCAAGGGGGTGGCGGCAGATCGTGGCCAGGAACCTGGCTGCACAAGTGGGTGGCGGCAGATCAGGGGCTTGAGGGGAACGGGTGTGTGGACAGGAAGGGTTCGGCTGTGGAGGCCGGTACCCTTAGGACTGCGGTTTAGTTTCCAAAACTTGAAGGGCCAAAATACAAAATTACCGACGGATGAAAATTTAAGGTGACGAAAACCATCTCTAGACAAATTATATAGTAGAGATTATAACAAACATGCCCGCACGTTACGGCGGCGGCGGGAGAAAAAATACACCCACATGTGTCCACCGCTGGCCGGCTTCGAGTGTGGCCTCCGCTCCGCTGGCTGTGACCATCCTCAACCGGCCACTTCCCCTTTCGCTACAAGAGGTCGCCGACTCTTCCTCCATGGACTAATGTGTGTCACCACATCATGCGTCTGCGAGGGGATATCTCTCTGGCCGGTCACCTTCTAGACTACGGTGGCACGGAGACCAAGTTAGTGAAGGCGCCAAAACCCAGCAACTGGTTGCATCACCTTCACTCTCTCCACAACGGGGTTAGGCGAGGAAGAGCTATGGCCATCACGCTGATGGTTTCAACCTGCAACGAAAGAGGGCGCGGGAGGAGGTGTCGTATGGGACGACACTGCTGCCTGTTTTGCTCTATCTCAGGCTGGAAACATAATAAATCGATCCGGTCTCCAGATGCGATGCGTCGAGAACCATGCATGCGGCAAGATGACTAGGGAGGTCTAACAATATATAGGAACACGGCGCCAGCTATTCTGATTTGGTCTAGATCAAACTCTGTTCGATCAACGTGGGACTACTTATAGCTAGAAGAAACTATCAGGCCAGCTAGCCATATTTGGTCCGGATCAAACTCTCTTCATTGGACGTGCTAGGAGGACTACCTATAGGCGGAAACCGCGGAAGAAACGATCGGACCCAATACAAATACTAAGACCAACAGAAGGCAAATTAAATAAAAATAACCTAAAGTCGTAACAAATTCAAAGATTAACCCTATTCGAAAAATAATTCAAACCGACTAACCCTTTTCTGCCACTCCCGCCCGCGCGGCGCCGCAGGCACTGATGCAGCGCCATCTAGGACGGCGCCGCACGCCGGCCACGCTGGCCGGCTGGGGCCCGGCGCCGCACAGCTGCCACGCTGGCTCGCGTGTGCAGCGCCAGCGAGAACGGCGCCGCACGCACGCCTGCCGCGCCACTCGTGCTGGCGCTGCCCACCCTGCCACGCTGGCTCAGCGGGCCCCAGCACCTTAAGTGCGGCGCCTGGCGGGGTGGCGCCGCACCCACCTGTGACGCGCCGTGCTGGCTGGCGCCGCACGCCTGGAGCCCTTAAGGTGGCGTCGGGTCGGCCCAGCCCGACCCTCTTCTCCTTTTCCCCTCTTTCCTCTCCCCTCACCACTTAGAACGGCGGCGGCGGCTAGGGCACACTCTTCCCCAATCTCCACTCAAAACTCCAAGATTTGAAGAAAAACTTAGGGGATTTCTTCCCCAATAGCCTCACCAAGGTATTTTCCTCTTCTCCCCTCAATTTCATCCGCAAATTTTAAGTTATTTGTCCCTAATTTGAGAAATTCTTCCAAATGCTAGGCCACCAATTAGATATGTAAATTTGTATGGAGGAATGAGGTCTTTGGTTGATATATAGAGTTAGAATTGTTATATTAAACCTTCATGTATATAGATAAGATTGTTAGGGTTAGAGTTAGGGTTAGGGTTAGGGTTAGAGTTAGGGTTATGATTAGGGTATGGTTGTATGAGCTTGTTGTTAGGGTAAATTTCGGCATAGATACTTATTTAATTTATGCACCGTTATGTTCTTATATTCTTTTTAGGGATGGCTAGAATTGTCCATGTTCATCATATGGACAAGGAAGCTTTCTTGAGAGGCAATATTGAGCCAGACCCGGATGAGATTGACTTGGTGTTTGATCGTAGTCCAACCTATGCGGAGGTGTTGCAACAAATTCGGGTAGATTTGAATTGGATGGATCCTAGTGATGTTGTTGAGTTGGAGGGTAGGCACAATGTGGGATTTGGGATGCACAACCGTTGGAAGACAAAGCGTATCAGCTCGGAGCAACGTTGGTTTGCATACAAGGAAGTGGTGGCCAAATCACAAGACAAAGCTCTTGAGTTATTTGCCACGAAAAAGATTGATGATAATATGCAAAGGAGTATCATACCGGTCGCCTCCCTATATGAAGCTCGGAGTCCTCCACCCATGAACCAAGAGGAATTGACTGAGCCTCCTTTGACACAGCAAGATGAATTGAGGACATCTCTAAGCCCCATTTCAAAGAATCAAGTTGAATCATTGGAAGAGGAGAATGATGAGTATGAGGACAGTGAGAGGGAGGTTGAGCTATGTGAAAATACTATTGGAAATTTAGACTTATATCATACACAAGAGAACATGGATCATGACATCCCGTTTTCTCGAATGTATGTATCCGACTCGGATGAGGATGGTCCCGATGAAGAAGTTGATGAGGAGGGGTTCACTAAGGATGAGGCCGAAGTGCATGAGAAGGTATTGGGCAGGGATCATCGGGTACCCTTGTTTCGTGATCTTAGTCTAGCGGATGAAGCCACGGTTGATGGCGGCAAGGGTGTAGTGCTTGGACCAAGGCCAACTTCCTATCGGGATGTTAGTCACGAGAAGAATGGGATTTCAAAAGGACAGAGGTTTGCCACATTGTTGGAACTTAAGCAATGGATCAAGGACTTCTCTATTAGGTATCATCGCCCTTTCGCGGTGGTTCACTCGGACGTGAAGAAGCGTTACACGGTTAAATGCGAAGATGATGGTTGTCCTTGGATAGTGCGGGCAAGACCATACAAGGGGGGGCCTGATTGGCGCATTTCAAGCTGCGTGTCAACGCACATGTGCCATGGAAAAAGGGTGGATGGCAAAGATGTGAAGCACGAGCACCGACAACTGACCTCTGAGTTTCTCGCCTTTAGGCTTTCAAACCAAATTTCTTCACTTCCGACAATGACCATCAAGATGGTCATGGAGTTCGTGGAAGCAATCTTTCACTATGAGGTGAAGTATGGAAAGGCATGGAAGACGAAGCAGGCCGCATTCAGGATGTTGTACGGTGGTTGGGAAGAATCATACAGCCGAATCCCTAGGTTGTTGCTAGCAATGGCCGATGCTAACCCGGGCATGGTTCATGTGGTTGAGCCATATGGCACCGAAACGATGGTTCGTAATGAAAGAAATGTTCGAATATTTGGGCGTGCTTTTTGGTCATTCGAGCAATGTGTGAGGGGCTTCGAACATTGTAGGCAGGTAATCTCTGTGGATGGCACCTTTTTGACCGGGCAGTTCCGTGGCACTCTCTTGATTGCAATAGCAAATGATGCAAACAACCGGTTGCTTCCCTTGGCTTTTGCTTTGGTAGAGGCGGAGAACAATGTTAACTGGGAGTGGTTCTTCCGTCTTTTGAGAACGAAGGTTTTACCTCTTGATAGGGAAATATGTGTCATCTCGGATCGCCATCAAGGAATTCTCAACGCGGTGACGATTGACATTCCCGGTCATCCTCCTTTACACCACCGATGGTGCATGAGACATTTTTGTTCCAACTTCTATAGGGCATGTAAGAGCAAGGAGTTGGCTGATGATCTTCAAGATTGTTGTCTTGCTTTCACGGACCGACGTTTCACAAATCTATATCTCAGATTGTGGAACAACAAAAAACTCGATTCCAAGGGTCAAGAGTTTCTCAATAAGCACATTCAGCTCCGTGACAAGTGGGCACGGGCTTATGATGAGGATGGCCGGAGGTATGGTCAAATGACAAGCAACATGGCAGAGGCCTTCAACAAGGTCCTTAAAGGTGTCCGTGCATTGCCCGTCACAGCAATAGTTCGATACACATTTGACAAGTTAAATGGTTATTTTCTGAACTACTCACTTGAAACCGATAAGCAAATTGCGGGACAAAACAAGAAGGAGTACAAGTACGAGTTCCCACCTAGGGTTGATGATTGGAGGACATTTCAGTCAAGGAAAGCGGACTCCCGATTTGCCACTGTTTTTGATAACGACGAGCTCATTTACCAGGTGGTTGAGCCTGGAGGAACCACTTCAGATGGTGTCCAACACGGAGGCCGAGCCTTTAAGGTCTCACTAAGGGATTGTGATTGCACATGCGGAGACGTGACTCAAGCATTTCTAACATTATAACATGTTTCACTCAAGAATCTCTAACATTGTCTCAAACATAGAACATTGTCATAGGATTACATCACGGTACCTCAAACATTGAACCAACATAGTCTCACACAACATTTTCCCAACATAGTCTCACACAACACTGAAACAACATAGTCCTCTCCAATGACATGTAGCAATCTTCTTCTAGCAACTACTTTCTAGCACGCTTGCTCTTGCCTCCTCTCCTCGGAGCAATCTTCTTCTGCCGCGGCTCGTCCTCTGGATCGGACTCGACAATAGGACGATTTCTTGGCCTTAGCTTGATTGCGGACCGTACCTTCCGTTGATACTTCTCCAATGACATGTCGTCCGGCACCTCTTCGTCTTCGGCCTTTACAATAAGAGCAATGATCTCATTAGAGTGATACATGGAAATTCAAGAACGATGTCATCGGTGAAAGTTTATCTCTTACCGTGGAAGATTGCTCATCGTCGGGGCTGCTTTCCTCTCGTGAAGTGGACTTTGCCGGTTCTTTGGACGACGCCGCAACAACCTCGGGATCCCGACAACCAAGCAAGTTCGCGAAGCGTCGTAGCTTTTGTGCTTGCTTCCTAACGAAATCCCTAAACTTGTTATTGCCCTCCTCATCCCTCGGGAACTCCAAAGCGCCCTCCAACTCATCCGCCTGCTTCTGGACCTCCGTGCGCTGCATTGCAAGCAAATCAATGACACATTACACAAATGCGACTAAGATAGTAACGGGAACATGAACTACCGACTTACCACAAAGTTCATCACGGGGGCAAAGGAGGTTTGCCGCCCTTCTCTAACATCTTGGTTGTACTCAAGGTTCCTTAGCTCGTCCCACGCAGGCAGCGGCTCTTCCAATATATCTTCCGGATATGCATCCGGTAGGAGCTTCACACGAGTGTTCTCTAGAAACCAATGGAGGTACTCGCTGAAAGCGTCCTCACAATGGGGTTTTGCAGCCGTTCTTTTCGATTTCTTAGCTTCTCTCACACATAAAAGAAATCTAGCTACGTGTTTCTGGTGAATCTTGCCCCAGTCAGTCTTCTTGCTCTTGAGCCTGTCCAATCTGTATGTGAATAAAGAGCAACTTTTGAAGCACGCACAACTATCATACATTGTATTCAAAAACATATATAGAACCAATTCTTACCGATGAAGAGCTTCGTCGGTGTCCTGGTAATCCGGAGGTGTAGCCTGATAGAGACCAAACTGTCTCATAACCCGCTGCGGGATATAATGCTCAACAACCCACATGCATATCATGGGGCACTCCATATACCATAGATTGCGTTCCGCGTCGCACTGTGGGTTAAGACGGATCTCCTCACAACCAAAATTGTCCCTAGGACCATATACCTCCCATACAACCTTAATCGCAAACAAGATAGTTTAATGAGAAGAGCACTTGCAAGGAATGCTAAACGGTGTATGTTCAGAAATTCTTACTTGCTCCGGGAGAAGGTTATCAAACTCATTGGTGTATCTCATGTACGCGTTTTGTAGGTCGGTTGGAGGCTTTGAGACCACGTCCCAATTGTAAGCCCATGTGGGCCACTTCAACCTTTCCCCGCCATCACTATAGGGTTTGGAAGGCATACGTTTTGGCCTACCAACTGGAAAGCGTTCCCACATCCACACCGAGAGGAGTAGCAACGGACCACCGATATAAGCCTCAGCCCCAGTCCTTCGACAAGCCTCGTCCAGCTACACAAGAAAGCAAACAAACTTAGTCATGCATAAGTTTGAAGAACATATATAAAGAGGGGAAAAATAGAAACACCCCATTACCTGCCGGTACAAGAAGGCTAATGCCGCCGAACCCCAGCTCCATTTTTTATCCATCACAGTTAAGGCCTTCAGCCAGTGCAGTGAGCCATGTTGCCCTTACCATCAGCAAATATAGTCTTCGTGATGACATACCACACATACACACGGGCATATATAATAATCTCATCCTCGCTAGCATTCTCAGGACATGTACTAAAGTTTTGTGCTATCCACTTGAAAGTAGCACCGGCCGTGACTCTTAATTTCTCCCCCTTTGAGTTTATAGTGTCACCAGGACACTTACCACCGGTAAGGCCACACATCCGCTCACGCCAGCCGTCAGAGCCTGTGTTAATACACAGAGGATCCCCCTGGATAGGGAGTGCAAGGATCATGGACATGTCCTGCAGAGTGACGGTCATCTCACCGGTACGGAGGTGAAAACTATGCGTCTCCGGCCTCCATCGGTCGACGAGCGCGGTGATAGCAGCAGGGTTCATGTGCGGTGAACCACGATTGACCATATGGATGAATGGGAGCAATCCTAGCGCTTTGATGTGCACCATGTACCGATCATCGTACCACATCATCTCTTGGAAATGCCCGTGATACCTAAGTCGTAGGGGAACAAGAGGCTGCACACATAGAAGCTCGGTTATAACATGTCCATCCAACTTGAGAAACATATAATGATTTCGAGGTTTTTTTTGTTACCTTGATCCCCTCGGCAAGAATGCGGCCACGGTGAACCTTGTCATACAACGGCTCAAGAAGCGACATGCCTTCTACGAACCCGGGTTGTACATGGGGCGGTGTACGGGCTTCTTCCGATTCCGATTCCGACATCCTAGTTAATTAAAAAAAGTAGAACTATATATGTGAGCATATTATAAACCAACTACTAATACGAATAGATTGCTATGTGAGCCAAATTATGTGGACACCTCTACGTGAGCAATGTAGGCATCTACATTTTTTCAAACCATTATTCCAATGTGGCATCTCTATGTGAGAAAAATTATAAACCATTGTTTCTATATGGGCATCTCTTTGTGACTTAATTTTACAAACCATTGTTTCTATATGGACAATGTAGCCAAGGTTCCAATAGCAAAAACATACTATCCCACATTATTATCCACAACAATTACTACTAACAATTCCTACTACTTACTACTAACAATTACCAATTACTAATAAGCAAGAATATTGCCAAACTAGGGTTTCCCTTAGGACAAAATGAGAGATTTCTTGGACAAATACCTGGGGGATGTGGTGAAGAACAAGATCCACGGAGAGATTCTTCAAGATCTGAGCAATTGGAGGAGGGATTAGAGGAGGGGAGAATCAACCCTAGCCGCCGCCGCCATGTGTGTGTTCGCTGAGGGGAGAGGAAAGAGGGGAAAAGGAGAAGAGGGTCGGGCTGGGCCGACCCGGCGCCACCTTAAGGGCTCCAGGCGTGCGGCGCCAGCCAGCACGGCGCGGCACAGGTAGGTGCGGCGCCACCCCGCCAGGCGCCGCACTTAAGGTGCTGGGGCCCGCTGAGCCAGCGTGGCAGGGTGGGCAGCGCCAGCACGAGTGGCGCGGCAGGCGTGCGTGCGGCGCCGTTCTCGCTGGCGCTGCACACGCGAGCCAGCGTGACAGCTGTGCGGCGCCGGGCCCCAGCCGGCCAGCGTGGCCGGCGTGCGGCGCCGTCCTAGATGGCGCTGCATCAGTGCCTGCGGCGCCGCGCGGACGGGAGTGGCAGAAAAGGGTTAGTCGGTTTGAATTATTTTTCGAATAGGGTTAATCTTTGAATTTATTACGACTTTAGGTTATTTTTATTTAATTTGCCCCAACAGAACTACACTTGAAGTAATAATATTCTTGATCATGAGATGGACGAAAAGGCGTAGTGGGACGGACGAAAACCACCTTATTAAATTAAATTATATAATAGAGATAGAGACGTGCTCTATTTGTTCCGACTCTAGTCTAAACCCACAGAGGGTTGGACTGGGCCAACAATGTCTGCGCCCTTCCCTTGACGCGTCAAAATTCCAGCAAAAGGGAATCGGGGTCGTCGCGTCGGCGTTTGCCCAATCTCTTCTCCCCTCCCTTCTCTCCCACCTCTCCTATTCCGCGCCGTCGCCGATCCGGCCGCCAACTCCGACGAGGTAATCATACGATGCAGATTCACTCGTCCAATTCATTCCTACTATAGGTTTGTCCAGTATTTGATCCCCCTTCCTTCTTATTCTTTCCCTCGGAACCACCTACTCAGATTGGATTCGATTGGAGTGTACTCGACTGGAGCCGATCCGATCTGTTCTAATCGGATTGTGCCGGCTTCTGGAGAAGCTTCAGGTGGGCTAGCTCGCCGTCGCGCGGCCAGATCTGCCGCACCCACCATGGATGGCAACAAGGACGATGCGATCAAGGCCATGCGCATCGGCAAGGATGCCCTCGACGCCGGCGACACCACCCGCGCCCTCAAGTTTCTGTCTAAGGCCAAGCGACTGGACCCCTCGCTCCCCATCGACCAACTCCTCATCCCCATCCTCAACACGGACGACCCGTCCTCCTCACCGGCCTCGTCATCTTCGTCACCCGCCCCACAGCCCCCGCACCCGCCGCCCTCTCGAGCAGCAGCAGTAGAAGCCAACGGGACTGATGGCTTGAAAGAGAGGAAGCAGAAGGGCAGGACGAAGGAGGGGGAGCAGAACGGTGGTGATACTTCTGGGGTGAGGACGTACACGGAGGAGCAGCTGGAAGTGGTGCATCAGATCAAGAAGAACACAAGGGATTACTACAAGATCCTGGGACTCGAAAAGGATTGCACCGTTGAGGACGTGCGCAAGGCTTACCGCAAGCTCTCTCTCAAGGTGCACCCTGACAAGAACAAGGCTCCCGGTGCCGAGGACGCCTTCAAGGCTGTCTCCAAGGCCTTCCAGTGCCTCAGCGATGCAGAGGGCCGCAAGCGCTTTGATCTTGTTGGTTCTGATGAGCCGCCAACATACAATAGGAGGGCGACATCCACTGCCCGTTCTTACAATGGGTTCTACGAGGATGACATTGATCCAGATGAGATATTCCGGAACTTCTTCTTTGGTGGGATGGCTCCTGCCAATAACAGGCAATTTGGGCAGTTTGGAACGTTTCATTTTAGGACAGGTGGAATGCACCAGGCTCATGGGGCGCAGCAGGGTTCTGGTAGTCCTAATATCCGAATGCTTGTCCAGCTGTTGCCTGTCCTGCTGCTTCTGTTGCTCAACTTCCTGCCATCCTCTGAACCGGTTTACTCCCTCTCCCGCTCCTATCCTTATGAGCACAAGTTCCAAACCACACGTGGAGTCACATACTATGTCAAGTTGCCTAATTTTGAGGAGCAGTATCCACACCAGAGCACTGAGCGTGCAACACTGGAGCGGCATGTTGAGAGGGATTACTACTCGATAATAACACAGAATTGTAGGGTTGAGATGCAGCGTCGCCAGTGGGGGTTAGCCTACCAGACACCGCACTGTGATATGCTTCAGAAATTTGAGGCGACTGCACAGTAATTCCTCCAATGTCATAAGGTGTGGATTGACTCTCCGTGCATACTATTTTGCAGTAGCAATAATAATACTGCTTCATTAATAATTCTGTGTAGTTTTTGCAATCTTACATGCCTTTTATCATGAGATTTTCTATGTTCTATGTAACCTTACTCAGTTGAGGCCTTATATCCTACTTCTGTTTAGTCCTGTTAAGGGTGCATGGACATGTCAAGCGAGTTGCACTTCACTTGAATATTTAGCCATTTAGTTTTTATTGCGAAATGAAGTGGAAGATGTCATTTCTTGCTAGTTAATTGACATGTGTGTCCAACATATTAGCTTTCCTGATTACTATGTAAGTAATTATACCTTACTCTGTCAGTTTGCAGCCTGTATAGTTTAAAGAGAACAAAAAACGTCATCCTACAATCTTGTACTCATCTTCCACACGGTCTTTATTAGTTCTGCCATCGTTATATGGATATTTGTATCGAAGTTATATACATACTACATTACTATGCCATGTAAGCTGCCACATTAAGAATATATGGGCGTTATTTGCCAATTTTGAAGAGGTGCTGCGGTTCTGCAGCTTAATCTTTCTGGCTAGATACATCAATATTATGCTTAGTTTTTGTAACCAGTGGCACACCCGTGTTTTCATCCTAGTAATGTTGTTTCACTGGACGTATGTTACTGTACTTTATGATATTTCAACCTCTGTGCGTGGTGGTATATTTGAGTTTGTGCATTGGAGAGTTGCCTCCATATGTAGTTATGTACTCCCACCTGGCATATGCCGTGGCACTGTAGGATGCCCTAACCTCTAGGCATGTTGTAGCCAATGTTAAATGTTGCTGTATCCATACCTCAACTCTACCACTATCGAGTTTTAACTAGTGAATGAATTATATTTCTTTTTTACTGCTGCTGTATCCTCCATTGCTGACCCCCCCCCCCCCCCCCCCCCCCCCCCCTCCTCCCGTGCTCGCGCTCTTGCTGGGCTGTAGGATGTTAGTTTCTCCCCAGAGGACCTTGCTGGTTGTGTAGACCACTGTGTAGCACCTAAGCAGAACGTTGGGTGACTGCCCAGCACCGATGCGAGTCTGGCAAGTTATTCTTGGAACAATGAATTTGTGAGGAGAACTTGATATATTAAACAGAAGGTCTAGAAAGGCGTTAGTGGAGCTTTTTTTCCCCATCGCCTAGGCGTTTTTTACGGCAGAGCTACAGTCTTGATGTTCTTTGTGGCATGTTGTAGCCACTGGGGTCACTATGTTTGGGCTTAGCAGAGCAGCAGCGACGATGATGATGACCCAAGCCATATCTTCTCATCTTGCTGCAGCCTCCGCCTTTTTCTCCACCAGAGAATTCCACTCTGTCTCCTTTCACTCACATTTTCTCATCCGAGAGGACGGTTCCTTGTCGGAGAGCCTCACCACTTGCGTAGCCTGCCACGGAAAGCAAGAATTCAGCGTTTCGTGACCACCAATTTAATAAGTAGGATGGCCTTTTATTTCAAAACAGTTTCGTAGCTTGTTCAGTGATCTGGCTCATGCAATATGTAGTAAGTAGGAACTTCAGCTTTACAAGCCTGCCTAATGACGTTCACCTGTGATTCATAGGGTTCTAAGGTTATTTTACACTCCACTAGATTTAGATGGGTGAGGTTACCCCAAGGATGATGTCAGGCAGCTCGGATAAGTTGCCATCAGTTTGAATTGCACAATAAACAAGCAGTGCTAACATTAAAATGGTGGACGTAGTGCAGTTCATGAAATGAATTGAGTTGATGGTGTACACATGCAACGTTTGCGAGTATTGCACTGTAAAACAGCTTGTCAGGGTATCGCCTCACTGTAAATATATATGATTTGACGTTTTACTATGAACTTTATCTACAGTGGCCAAATTTACGTAGGAATGCTTGCGTGAAGCATCATCCATGCAATTATAACTTGAAGGAATTAGTGCCATGTTGGGTTAGTAAGTTTGCGCATGCATTGCATTTGTGTTAGTGAAAGATGGTAAATGACAATTTGAAGAGAACATGCTATTTGGCAATAATTGGATGTATTTGATCAGTAACTGTTTATGTTTATGACAGCAAGTCAAAGTGTCAAACTCTAGTATAACTTCGACTGTTTGTTCTTCTATATCTAATTTATAGATGGGATGGGCTACTATGCATCTTCAATTACATACCAGCATTGTTTGAGTAGCTTGAATGATTTTATTTTGCTATTTTGTGACAGTTTTTTTATAGGGCTGCAGTGAAACAAGACATTCCGTCACGGTGTAAAGGTTTTCCAGTACTTGCTCCGATTATCAGGTCCAAATTTGGAGGGGGGAACAAGTTAGCCTGGACTAGTACTCCGTAATTTTTGTGCAATAAATGCCTTCGATGACTATACACACTGCCTTGATGCTGTTGAGGTGCATGCAGCTGTAACTACTTGAGAACATATGTAATTTTCTACGTTTCATAGGGGTCGATCATTATGCAGACATGTGTATGTATATGAAGTATCTGTCTTCCTTTTTTCCCTGATGTTATTGAAGAATATACCTGACTTAGCAGACAGTGCAAGTTATAGTGCGAGTGAAACAAATTTGGTTCTGCATCTTTTTATCTTTTCTTTTCAGTCGCTGAGATGTCCATGAGCGATGGATTGAAGTTGAGCTTACCATAATATGGGTAAGCATAAAACGTTAACTCCAACAGCTTACCAATATGGTTAAGCATAAAACCTTTGGGTAGATAGAAGATATAGTTGTAAATGGGGTAAAAGGGGAGAGAAGATATAGTTCTTTGGGTAAAAGGACATAGAAGGTATAGGTAGGACAAATGTTGTTTGCTCCAGCTTGCCCATTTTATGGCTAGTCAAAATGTAATCGAGCCCTCAAAATAATAGAAACTACAACTGCATCCTTCCTTTTCATGCCTAGGACCCTAAACAGAATATATAGAAATCAATCGGGTCATCAACAGTTGTCGGTCTCTCGATCGGCTCTCATTGTTTTGGGCATCGGGTTATCTGGTTTGATACCCTCTGATTTCATCTTAAGTATGTGTTATATCGAATTTAATTTATAAAATTGTTTTTATTTTGTAAAAAACAACTTATTTAAGATAACATAATAGTACTCTCTCTACCTCAAAATAGATGAAGGAGGGAGTATACGTTTAACCAGATTTCACCTGTCATTATTCATACACTTATTTAGCAAAATTTGCAAATTGTGATAAGAGCCCACCTATATGTACGATCTTTTTTATACAATTTTGTTACGCCTCAACTATCTGACCAGATTTTACCTTACCTATATCGGCTGGCTCAACTCCTTTCCTTAACCCATTTTGGTGGGCCAGTTTTTTTCGGTTGAGTCTTGTGCAGAAACGGCTTAACCTTAGTTTCCAATCTTTCTGTTACGACTCAACTATCTAGCCAGATTCTACCTTAAACCTATATCGGCTGGCTCAAATCCTTTCTTTAAACCATTTTGGCCAGTTCTTTTCAGCCGAGGTTTGTGCGGCCTAAATTTAGCTTTCCTAGAGAAACTGCAATGGAAATAAGTTTCGGAGAAACTGCATTCTAGTTTTTTTAGCTAAAGTTGTATGAGCTTATTTCTATTGGATCTATGTCAAAGAGTCTCACTATGATAGTGTGATATTTATATCTATACTCACTTTGTTAAAAAATATTCGATGTTTTACCTCTCGTGAAACGAGTGAATTTAGACGCCTTTTAGTGATAGGTTCACTCTGAACCTATACACTAAAAGAGCTTCTAGATGTATTTCATTCACAAAAGCTAAAACATCTTATATTTTGAAAGAGACGGCCTTTTATAAACAGTGTCCAGCCTAACGACTTGCCAGCATTTAAGTCCTATGTCCCCGTTGGACGTTCTGTACTAGTGGTCCATAGTTAGATCCACCTTCACTTGGCCCTGTACGTCGTTTGACGTAACCTTTTCTGGCATGTGTGAGAGTGCGTCCCTCATACACCCCTTTATATATAATTTTGAAATTTGAAACAATAAGTGAATCGAATCAAACATAAATTTACCATAGTAATTTAACAAGTTTAACAAAGTAAGCAAATAATTTAACAAGTTTAACAAAATAAGCAAATAATTTAACAAGTTTAACAAAGTAAGCAAATAATTTAACAAGTTTGTAATCACAAAGCAAACAGGTAAATAATCTAGACGACTCTTTTGAGAATCCACATATGCTCGACCAGATCATCTTGTAGTTGGTGATGAGTGTTTGGGTCTCAAACTTCTTGATGCTTGGCGAGGAAAGAAGAAAAAGCAGCTGGCTCTGGTGATTAAAATTTGCAAGAGCGCCCTGATGATAGTACAATTTAGTGTCAAATACTGAAGTATTCTACTTGCTCTTAATGATCATATTGTGCAAGATCACATATGCAGTCATGACCTCCCATATCTAATCTTTCGATCAGGTAAGAGCAGGGTACCAGATAATGACAAATCAAGCTTGCAACACACGAATGCCCGCTCCACATCCTTCATGCAAGCCTCCTGCTAG
The DNA here is from genome assembly GCA_916181665.1 of Avena sativa. Classification (NCBI taxonomy): domain Eukaryota; kingdom Viridiplantae; phylum Streptophyta; class Magnoliopsida; order Poales; family Poaceae; genus Avena; species Avena sativa. The sequence goes on from OV702281.1 coordinate 260,912,344, forward strand.
GGTGGCAAGCGGCACCCGCATAACGACTCGCAAAAGTAAAATATAGGTAAAAACACATCACGGGAGCTAGGAAAATTAGAGAAGGATTAGTGAAAAAACAGTGCCGCAACTCACCCCACTTGCCACCCTACCTCCTGCTATGTCGCAAACCAAGTTTTTTTCCACCAGGTACAGGGTTTAAGATTGTACTTACAAATGTTGACCATTTTGGATAGATGCCATATGCCAGATGTAACACCCTCAGATCGTCCCTATGCAATTTTTAGCGATTCCCGCCAAACCCGCATAGAAACGATTCAAAGGTGTCCATCAGACACTTTCATGCGGGTGGAAAACGAAGTAATACCATTACACATTAGTCTGCAATGGAACCCATAGAATAGATATATACAACAACGACTCAGAGTCAAGAATACAGATATAAAGTATAAAGATCCAAATCACCTTGAAAACAATACAACGCCCGAGTACGGACAAATGCAAATTGGGCTAAGATCCCTGAAGAATAACCAATGGCGTCCATAACCCTGCCCAGGCCAAGTCGCAAGGGTAACCCTGCTAACGACGTTGATCTCAAAACCTGCTTAAACAAAGGGGGTGCTGGCAAAGGGCAAAATAAAAAGAGAGCGGTCAGTACTGAGGCCAGTAAACGGTGAGTCTTAGAATTCGGTGGTCCTCGCCTACATAGGTATGGTGGACTGAAGCGGCATCGCAACATGCACTAAACAACCTATAGAGACTCGATAGAACTGTCGGCTATCAGAGAGGGATAAGAAAGACATATTCGGATCCATACTAATACTAACACCAATCATACTCATCCTGGTGGTTCCCCCTCGAGACCAAACGAGGAAGTCGTACCGAGGAAACCCACGCATTTAACAATTTTATTCATTCCATTATAGTTACAGCACTTACTAGTCAGATATAGATAGTATGAGTCACCCTGATAACATAAGAAGTGGGCAGTTTTAGTTAACCATTCCGTTGTAGTTGCAATACTTACATGAGACATCCCAAATCCAGTAGTTGTTGGTAATTTTATTTAGCCATTCCGTTGTAGTGAAGCTGATTACTAGTCATTCCAATGTCAAATTTATAGAACTACTTTAGTTATAATTGTCTATGATCGAGATACTGTGCTCCAAGTCGTCCATAACCGCGGACACGACTTTCAGAAAGTTTTACCCTACAGGGGCACAAATAGCAACACACGCACGATCAACCTTGGAAAAACCAAATGAAAACCCAACAAGGCATCACGACAAAACAATCACAAGATTCATATAATATTTCAGGGGTCCACCCCACTAAGCTACCCGACAAAGTTAGCCGGCTCCGAGACGGACCCAGAGGTCTGTGATGACGGCTGTAAACGACTGGGAACCCAAAAGTGTGACTGGGCTTATCGATACCGCGAAAACATGGCACGGGGTTCCAAAATAGTACAGTAGTAAACGCTCTCCACGAGCAACAGTAGTAAATAAATCAGTAGCATGGCATAGGTACATGATAGTAATAAAGCCCCAAACTACTTTGTGGCCCCAGGAAATAAGATATGACTCAAGCTCTCGCTAAGGGGATTCATGGTCCCACATGAGGATAGTGCGAATAGTCAATGAACATGTATCAAGTACTCGGGGTCCTACGGGACACTAGTGAGCGGTTAAAAACCAAATAACATCTATTGCTCACCGGTGCCTCTGCATTAGTTATAACTATTCCCAACATTTTAATAGCAGTTATAATTTGAGTCATGATCATCTCCAATATAAAGCATATGGAAACATTCCAACAATTGTGGTACTTGACGACACGAAGCAGCACCCGAGCAAGCGACTACGACACGCAAAGCCGACTATCTACCAAAAAAAACAGGTAATAGGAGATGTCCAAGGCAATATAGAGGCTGAAAGGGATATCACAAGTACGAAAAATAGAGCATCGCAACACAGATATCAATAGATCAACAGGAAAAAATAAAGACTATAAAAGTAAGATAGGTAGAAAATGGGAGAATGCTCGTCTGAAAACACTGCCGAAGGTTCATCCGAAGATTGGGTCGACACTCGCATCAACTCATCGTCCTATCCATGAAGAAGAAAAGCACTAGATGAAACACCGGATATACTATTCAGTACTACGGCAGAAGCTCGGGCATGATGCATAAAATGGCAAAGGTGCGATGCAATTAGGCAATATTAAGCGAAACCGGGGTCCCGACAATTAATTAATAAGTTCATGTTGTTTAGATACCCCGCAATTTAAATATTGTCTTAATAAGGCAAAATAGTGGCGCCAGTTTGCTACACCAATTTAAATAGAGATAATATAAGACTAGATTCGCTTGCATATGGTCTCCATATTTAATTATGTGGTGAATCGACAAAGCCCCCAAACCACATGATGTGATGTATGCAAGCATGAATATATTTAATATGCATCGAGGTACATGACATTTATAAAATTAGGGGCTCGAAAAAGGATCACACATTTAGGATCGAAGAACTTGGGGGCTCAGAGGGGTTCAGTCTTCAGACGCCGGGATCAGTACGGTCTTCAGGGTTTAGCTTCTCGCCTTGGTCTTCGGAGCAGTCCAACACCACACCGCAATATCACCAACGCCAAGCATCAAACTAGAGTCAATACACACATGCATCTAGGGAAACCCGGAGGCTCGGGATTGAAGTTGAGGTTGTCACTGTCGCATACGAGTCGCTAGCCTTATGCTGAGAACAAGAGTCAGGGAGAAGCTCTCAGGAACAAATACTCTTGCGCACATACAAGCACACATGTACAACGAGCAAGAGAACATGGAACATGGTACCCGCACCAAAAACATGGCGAATATGCGATGGCCTCGTGCTGGCCGAGTAGGGCACGACCGTGGCCGGAGAAGAGGAGCACGTGGCGGGGGTCGAGGACGGAGGCCGGCGTGGCTCATGAGGGGCGGCAACACGGGCCGTGGCCGGCGGACACTGGCCGAAGGAGAGGAGGTGGGGTGCACTGGGGAGGGGTGGGCTCAAGAAGGGCAGGTGAGGGGAGCTGGGGAGGAAGGGGACGACGGACCACAACGGCGTGTGATAGGGGCAGCCGACGGCTGCAAGGTGAAGGCATGTCTGGCGGCGGAGGCGGGGTTCGGTGGGGAAGCGAGACGAGAGGAGCAGGGAGGAAAAACGGGCGCGTGGGTGAGAGAGCGAGGGGGGGTGCTGGGAATCGGGGCTTCTCGCGTGGGAATCAGGCGGACACGGTCGGTGGGGTGGGCCCGCAGGGTATCGAAGCTAGGATGATGCGTGATGATAGGATCGATCGATCCTGGGACCTGGGGTAGGGTGCACGTGAGGAGAGTGGGCCAAGGTTGGGCGTGTCGGTGCTGCATGGTGTGGTGTGTGTGTTGTGTGCGTGTAACGCTGGTGCATTCTATTGCGCGGGTGCATGTTGGTGAGAGCTGGCGGCGGCAGGGTAGGGTGTGTGGGGGTTTGGGGATAGGGTAGGGTTAGGTAGATTTTAGGGTTTGGGGTAGTAGTAAACCTGGAACTGGATCAGGGTCCAGATCCAAAATGCAGGTGTCTAACAGATATCCATTTAAACATGTTATTGTCTAGGTCCAAGTCCATGCTTCGTACGTCAAGTCTGAATCCATCCAAGTCGAAGGCGATTCTAAACTGGATATCCAAGGTCCAAATGGACCTTAATCCTTGAAAGGAAAACGCTCCCCGCGTGCGATGTGTGTTACTCCACCACCAACGACGCGTCCGTTTCCTTATCTCTTGGTTTCCTTCGTCTTCGTCAAAGCACCGAGCGGCAGACCACACGAGAGAGAAACCTGCTGTTGTAGCGCCGCCGCCCGCACTGACTGCGCTGCTGAAGGCCGCCGTCGCCCGCATCCAACGCGCCACCGAGGGCCACCGCTGCCGCACTCGTCACCGCACCCCCGAGGATAGGGTGGCCGCTGGAGGGAAGGGAGAGAGGGCGACGACGTTGATGTACTTGAGGGGCTAGTGTCGAAGGGGAGTAGGAGACGACGGCAGCGGAGGGGTTTGCCAGTGATGGAGGAGACGCAGGAATTCTAGAGTAGAGCAAATCGATACAAAGCAAACTCGCCGCGTCCTGTTGAGGTCCATTGGATACTGGACTATCCAACAATGACGTCCAAGTCCATCCAATGTTATTGGAACCGATGTCCACTTCGTGTCCATGTCCAACAAAGTCCAGCTCAGCTGGGTCCAGTTGACTTCAGGTCCAAAGTCCGTGGATTTTAGACATCCAGTTCCAGATTTAGGTAGTAGGCTCGCTGGCTGGGCCTTTGGGTCTACCTCCCCCTGATAGACAAAATAGTTTTTATTTATTATTATTTTCATCGTTGTTCCGTTTTGGTTTTAAAGATATTTTGTAAATAATATTTACCAAAAACAAAATATCCGAGAATTCCAGGGTTTTGCGTTTAAAATAAAGAGAGGATATTTTAGAAAATAAAAAAGGCTTTTAGAAAAATACTTTTAGCAAAAAGATACATGCTGATGTCATGATGATGCACATAGGTGAATGCAGGCAATTTTCTGGTAGTGGTTTTACCTAGGGTGCTACACCAGATAGTATCCCTTGTCGTAGCGGTGGCCATTGATCTCAAAATCCACGGATCAGTGCCTTCAACAAGTTTGGCGAACACATTTGAGCACTGCAGTCCATTGATTTCATTGCGCGATCCTGCCATACCCAAAACAGCATGCATAAATCCTGTTTATGTCACGGACAAAGCTAGCCCACACATTTTTCTTGTCCATTCAGCGCACCACTAGCCCCCATCGGTTTGGTTCAGTCTGGGGCATCAGATAACTAAATGGATCATGCCAGCCCGAATAAAAATTGGAATGCAGGCTAGGCGTGAAGGTGGACGCCAGCACCCAAATAGCCGTTTGGAGGGCCTTTAGGGCGCACGAGTGGAGATGCTCCTACCCCGTTGAATCTATCCTTTTATCACATGGGACCGGCGCATAGGTTAGACACTGCTCAACTATGGATTATGTATCCCATGTCACCATGGCATTGGCATCCTTAGTTTCTCCCTCTTGCTACGAAGAAACAAACATACGACCTAGTTTCGATTTTAAGTTGTAATTATGCATGTGCAACCACACACAAAAATTAATTCAAAGAAAATTATAGCTAATAACAAAATTTGACTAGAAAGTAAGCTCACGCATGCAAGCTGTACCTCCTCCTGGAAATAGGCTTTCACTCTGCTATATTAATATAATAACCACATAAGAAACAAGGATACAACTAGGGAAGAAGCAATAACAAGACAAAAATAAAAGAAAGATAAAGAAAAAGAGAGTTCTTCAGCAAGCGTCGGGAGAGGAAGCTCGCATAGTACTATGGAGGTTGTACCCCGCCCGCATGATAACATATGTGTATACGTGACTATATGTTTTATGGTGATTGAGGCAACACTTTTGTGCTGTTGGGTGCTGTTGGATGCCACTGGCTGTGATTTTTTCTAAGCATTGATTAAAACATTTGTCAAGATCTATCAAGGTACGATTTAGTTAGAAGTGTCCTCTAGTTCCAATTTGGGCGCACATTAGACTTGTGAAAAACCGTCGCCATCCTACACCCGATCATCATCGTTGTGAGCCGCCATCGCGCGCCCCTCCTCTTCAAAGCCCTGCCTCCAACCACCTGGCAACTCCCTCTTCACTCACCGCCTCCCTTCAATCATTCACGTACGATCGTCACCGTCCTACATCCTACCCGAACATCCATATCATCCTGATCATCTGATTGTTGTAATGCCTCTAAATCGGGCATATGCAGATCTCAACATTCCCGACAAAATCTACATAGAAGCGATTCAAAGACGCTCACTAGATACTTTCGTGTGGGTGAATTTTGTTACAAGTAGTTACATCACAATAGTTTACAAGAGGATCTACAAGAAATGTATATACAACAACGACTCAACAAGGCAAGAATACAAATGATACAATTAAAAGGTATAATTTAAGAAGAAAGCAAAATAGTATCTGAGTACGAATAAGAACCAAATGGGACTAAAAGTCCTGTAGAATAACCAAGTGGCATATATAACCTACCCAGGCCAAGACGGAAGGATAACTTTTCTAACGTTGTTGATCACATACCTGTCAAAGCCAAATGGATGCCGACAAAGGTCAAAGGAAAAAAGAGCGATTAGTACTGAGACCAGTATACGACGAGTCCTAGAATTCGGCGTCTCTCGCCTACATGGGTATGGTAGGCTCAGCGACCGCAAAGCTTGCACTATCTAACTTATAGAGACACACTACAACTTTATCTATTAGAGCGAGATAAGAGAGCTCTATATGGTAACAAGGATATAACACCAAGCATAACCCATCCGAAGTTTTCCCCTCGAAGACCAGTCGAGAAAGTTCTCTTGCGGAACATACATTGCAATTTTAATTATCCAATTGTTTAGTTGTTAAGGATAATTACTAGTCATATTATTAGAGGCAAAGAATTAGTGGCATTGTCTATGATCATGAAACTGTACTCCATGGCGTTCATACCATAAGCACATGGCTTCTCGAAAATATTTACCCTGTAAGGATGCACTACTGTAACACCCTCAGAATCGGCCCTATGCAAGTTTTAGCGAAACCCGCCAAACCCGCATAGAAACGATTCAAAGGTGCCCACCAGGCACTTTCGTACGGGTGGAAAACGAAGTAATAACATTACACAACAGTCCTCGACGGGACCCACAGAACAGATATATATACAACACGACTCCATGAGTCAAGAATACAGATATAATATACAAAGATCCAAATCACCTTGAAAATGACAGAGCGTCCGACTACGGATAAGATGCAAATGGGGCTAAGAGCCCTGAAGAATAACCAATGGCGTCCATAACCCTGCCCAGGCCAAGCCGGAAGGGTAACCCTGCTAACGACGTCGATCTCAAAACCTGCTTAAACAAAAGGGGTGCCGACAAAGGGCAAAGGAAAAAGAGGAGCGTCAGTACTGAGGCCAGTACACGGCGAGACTAGAATTCGGCGGTCCTCGCCTACATAGGTATGATGGACTGAAGCGGCAGCGGCAGCATGCACTAAACAACCTATAGAGACTCGATACAACTGGCGGCTATCAGAGAGGGGTAAGAAAGACCTATCCGGAACCAACCTGATACTAACACCAAACAATCCCATCCTGGTATTTCCCCCTCGAGACCAATCGAGGAAGTCCACCGAGGAACTCACACAGTTGGCAGTTTTATTTATTCAGTTATCGTTGCAGCGATTACTAGTCAAGTATAGATAATCATCCTGATTAAATAAACAGTGGGCCCTTTTAGTTAATCATTCCGTTGTAGTTGCGGCACTTACTAGTCAGATACAAATATCATGAGATATCCCAAAAAAAACCCAGCAGTTGTTGGTACTTTTATTTAGCCATTCCGTTGTAGTTGCAATACTTACTAGTCAGGTACAATGGTCGCAAGCGACAACCCAAACAAGCAATTGTTGGCAGTTTTATTTAGCCATTCCATTATAGTGAAGCTGTTTACTAGTCATTATAAAGTCAAATTTATAGCACTACTTTAGTTATAGTTGTCTATGATCGAGATACTGTGCTCCAAGTCGTCCATAACCGCGGACACGGCTTTCAGAAAGTTTTACCCGGCCGGGGTGCACAAATAGCAACACACACACGATCAACCTCGGAAAAACCAAATCAAAACCCAACGAGGCTTTCACGACAAAGCAATCACAGGATTCAGAAATATTTCAGGGGGCCACCCCTTGGAGTACACCCGCAACGAAGCTAGCTGACTCCGAGACGGACCCAAGGTTTGCGCCAGTGGCTGTAAACGACTGGGAACTCGAAAACTCGGGCTTGTCGATACCGCGAAAACACTCCGCTTACCTAAACAGTACAGTGTGCTCCTCGCACAATCGTAAATAAAGCAGTAAAGCATGGCATAAGTACAGGATCATAAATAAAACCTCAAACTAGTTTGTGGCCCCAAGAAATAAGAATGAATCAAGCTCTGGCTCAGGGGGGCCCATAATTCCCCGTATGTGGATAGCGCGAATATTCAAGGAACAGGTATCAAGTACTCGGGGTCCTACGGGACACAAGTGGACGGTTAACAACCAAATAACATCTATTGCCCACCTGTGCCTCTGCTTACCTACTTCAATTTTAGTTGTTAAACAATAATTAAAGTGACAATAAATAAACCATGATCATCTCCAACATTAAACAGGCGGCAATTCTCCAACAACTGTGGTACTTGACGACACGCAACAGCACTTGAGCAAGCGACTACGACGCGCAAGTCCAGCTATCTACCCAAAACAACAGGTAATAGGATGTGTCCAAGGCAATATACGGCTGCAAGGGATATCACGGGTACGAAAACTAGAGCATCGCAACACAGATAGCAATAGATCAACAGGAGGGAATAAATACTATAAAAGTAAGATAGGTAGAAAGGGGGGGGGGGAGATGCTCGCCTGAAAACATTGCCGAAGGTGTAACCGAAGATCGGGTCGACACTCGCATCAACTCAACGGTCTTATTCGCGAAGAACCAAAACACTAGAATAAACACCGGATGCAATATTTAATACAACGGCAGAAGATCGGCATGATGCATGTATGATGTATGACATGGCAAAGGTGCGATGCAATTAGGCCAGATTAAGCGGAACCGGGGGTCCCGACAATTAATTAAACGGTTCATGTTGTTTAGATACCCCGCAACTTAATTGTTGTTTTAACATGGTAAAATATAGCACCGGTTCGCTACACCAATTTAAATGAGGCCAATATAAGACTAGATTTGCCCGCATATGGGCCCCATATTTAATTATAAGGTGAATTGGCATAAGGCCCCCAACCACACAAAATGCATGCGAGATGAACAATTAATATGCAACAAGTTGTTATTTCATTTATAAAATAGGGCTCGAGAAAGGGGTCACACATTAGGGTTCGGAAGATCCTGGGGTTCCGGGGTTTCGGGGTCCGACAGGGTTCAGGGTTCGACGGGATCGGTCTCGGACAACAGATGTAGATCTTGTCGCATCCGCGGTGGTCGGGCCATGTTGTCGGTCTTGTCGTCTCACGCGGAGATCTTGGCGTTCCGGGAGGAAGTACTTGGTCTGGCGTCGGGGCATCGGACTCGCCCTGGTTGCTGTCGTTCTTGTCGTTGCGAAGCTGTTGTCGGGTCCGCGCCATCGAGTCGGTCTTGGCGTCCGGGGGTTCGTCGGGGTTCAGTGTTCCGTGTCGAAGGCCTTGGCGTTTCGCCTCCTCGTGATGGTCTCGGGGCATCGAATCCGGGAAGTAAATCTTGGCGTTCCGTGAAGGTCTCGAGGTTTCGCAGTCTCTTGTGGACAGTCTTTTGCGGAACTGGTTGTTGATTTGTCCAGGAAGATCTTGGCGGCTTCAGAGGGCCGGACCGAGCAAGCCTTAACTTGGCACCATAACAGCACATCCCTGGTGGCGACCATGACTGAAGACGAGCAGCGCGCAGGGAGACAGGGTCGCGCGCGAGGACGCGCTGGCCGGCAGGGCGCTCAGGAGAGGCAAAGGAGGCACTGCAGGGGCCCTGGCGGGGTCGGCGTGAGGCCCGGCGAGCTCGGGGCGGTTGACGGCTCGGCTGGGACGGCCGCTGCAGAGGAAGCACGGGGCCGGGTCGGCGCAGGCGAGGGGCGGACGGCGACGTGGTCCTGGCCAGATGCGGCCGCGCGGAGGGCGGCGGGTCGGAGCAGAGGTCGTCGGCGGCTTGCTGGCGCGGGTGGCGGGCCGAACGCGGCGAGGAGGAGGGCGGCGCCGCTCGGGGCACGCAGACGACGGCGAGGGCGGGGCCCGAGAGGTGGGGTCGGCCGGGAAGGAGGGCGGTCGCGGGCGCGGTGTCGGGGGCGGCCGGAGGAACTCCGCGAGGCGGCGGTCGGAGCTGCCGAGGGTGGCCGACGCGGCGGGGGAGGCGAAGGAGGGGGAAGGCGAGGAGAGCGGCGGGGCTCAGGCCGGAGGACAGAGGGGCCGCGGCGAGGCGGATGCAGGAGGCGGTTCCAGGGGAGAGGTGTGCCAGGGGGAGCAGGGTCGCGCGGAGAGGAGAAGAGGAGAAGAGGGAGGACGCCGGGGCGCGGGAGGAGCGGCGAACGGCGGGGCTCGGGGAGCGGAGCTTGAGGGAGGCGGCGAGCGGGCAAGAGAGGGAGAGGGAGGCGAGGCAGAGAAGAGGGAGATGCGGGGAGAGAGGAGGGAGCGTGCGGGCGCGGGGGCTGGGACTGGGTCGGGGTGGGGAGAGAGGTGAGTGGAGAGTGGGGTCGGGGTGGGGCCCGGGTGGCAGCGGGTTGGGTGCTGTGGGGTGTGTGCTCTGTGTGCGTGCGTGTTGAGTGCGGGTGAGAGGCAGGGAAAGAGGGAGGGAGTGGTCAGCTTGGTGAGGTGGCAGGATGAGTGGAGGGGGAATGGCCAAGGCTGATGTGGGAGAGCCGATTGGAGGGAGTGATGTGGCTGGGGGTGGGTAGACTAGGTCTGGGTGCAAAAGGGTTTTAGGGTGGACCGATCTGTTTTGTACGGGGGTGGTCGACTGGGTCGAATCGGTCCGTTCGACTGCCCCCTAAAATATTATAACTTTTAATTCATTTGCAATAAACTTTGGTAAATAGTTTTTAGACAAACAAAATATCCGGAAGCATCCGGGGGTTTAATTTGAAATAGAAGGAGGGCTAGTTTCAGAAAACAATAGATTTTCGCAACATGGTTTCAAGTAAAAATAATATGCATGATGATGACGATGCTCAAATGCAATGTGGCATGGTGACATGAGCATGCGGTCATGATGATGCAATGCACAAAAATCAACGCGATTTTCTAGTAGTGGTTTTGCGGGATGCCACAATTCGACACCACTAACAATGGATCTCGCCCTCGAGATCCGCCTCATGGTACCGGAAGGAAGGTCGGCGATCTGATCCTTCGCGCTTCGTGTAGATCCTCGCGACACCACTAACAAGAGGTCGTTGTCCGTGATCGTCGAGGGAACACTTCGGGACAAAAGGTCGAAGGTAGAGGTATCAACCAATAAGCCACCTCTAGCTTCCGATGGATGGAGTAAATTTGCAGGATCCACTGATTCGATGTACAAGAGCGAATGATAAGAGTAGTCGGATGGTGATCAGTCCATCGCGCACCCAAACCATTACTCTGCACACGAATAGGCGGATTATGCAACCAACTCTCAGAATTAGACTGAAGATCTCGACAAACGAGGTTCGGAACAAAGGAGTGATGCAGACTCTGCATCGAATCTAGCATAGATGATGTCGTTGCGTCGGAAAACACCGGAAGGCACGAGAAGGAACAAAGAGAAGTCCACCAGACGAAGGATTCCTCAGATAGCACGAAGACCAGATGTAGCGACACCGTTACCAAAGGAGGAAGCGAAACCCTGAAGGTACGACAGAACCCAACCACGAGAAATCCTGGACTCGAAGAGAGAGAAGAGAGCGGATTCAAAACACGCAGAGGTGAGAGGAGAGCAGCAGAGGGGTAAGGAGTAAAATCAGACCTAATCAGAACTATCCAACCGATTTTCAAAAATAGTTTTGACACTCTACTTCGGCCGTTAGCTAGGTTATCCTACAGGCTGGACTTGTGGGGTATCGTAACTGCTGAGCTCTGATACCACTCTGTAACACCCTCAGAATCGGCCCTATGCAAGTTTTAGCGAAACCCGCCAAACCCGCATAGAAACTATTCAAAGGTGCCCACCAGGCACTTTCGTGCGGGTGGAAAACGAAGTAATAACATTACACAACAGTCCTCGACGGGACCCACAGAACAGATATATATACAACACGACTCCATGAGTCAAGAATACAGATATAATATACAAAGATCCAAATCACCTTGAAAATGACAGAGCGTCCGACTACGGACAAGATGCAAATGGGGCTAAGAGCCCTGAAGAATAACCAATGGCGTCCATAACCCTGCCCAGGCCAAGCCGGAAGGGTAACCCTGCTAACGACGTCGATCTCAAAACCTGCTTAAACAAAAGGGGTGCCGACAAAGGGCAAAGGAAAAAGAGGAGCGTCAGTACTGAGGCCAGTACACGGCGAGACTAGAATTCGGCGGTCCTCGCCTACATAGGTATGATGGACTGAAGCGGCAGCGGCAGCATGCACTAAACAACCTATAGAGACTCGATACAACTGGCGGCTATCAGAGAGGGGTAAGAAAGACCTATCCGGAACCAACCTGATACTAACACCAAACAATCCCATCCTGGTATTTCCCCCTCGAGACCAATCGAGGAAGTCCACCGAGGAACTCACACAGTTGGCAGTTTTATTTATTCAGTTATCGTTGCAGCGATTACTAGTCAAGTATAGATAATCATCCTGATAAAATAAACAGTGGGCCCTTTTAGTTAATCATTCCGTTGTAGTTGCGGCACTTACTAGTCAGATACAAATAGCATGAGATATCCCAAAAAAAACCCAGCAGTTGTTGGTACTTTTATTTAGCCATTCCGTTGTAGTTGCAATACTTACTAGTCAGGTACAATGGTCGCAAGCGACAACCCAAACAAGCAATTGTTGGCAGTTTTATTTAGCCATTCCATTATAGTGAAGCTGTTTACTAGTCATTATAAAGTCAAATTTATAGCACTACTTTAGGTATAGTTGTCTATGATCGAGATACTGTGCTCCAAGTCGTCCATAACCGCGGACACGGCTTTCAGAAAGTTTTACCCGGCCGGGGTGCACAAATAGCAACACACACACGATCAACCTCGGAAAAACCAAATCAAAACCCAACGAGGCTTTCACGACAAAGCAATCACAGGATTCAGAAATATTTCAGGGGGCCACCCCTTGGAGTACACCCGCAACGAAGCTAGCTGACTCCGAGACGGACCCAAGGTTTGCGCCAGTGGCTGTAAACGACTGGGAACCCGAAAACTCGGGCTTGTCGATACCGCGAAAACACTCCGCTTACCTAAACAGTACAGTGTGCTCCTCGCACAATCGTAAATAAAGCAGTAAAGCATGGCATAAGTACAGGATCGTAAATAAAACCTCAAACTAGTTTGTGGCCCCAAGAAATAAGAATGAATCAAGCTCTGGCTCAGGGGGGCTCATAATTCCCCGTATGTGGATAGCGCGAATATTCAAGAAACAGGTATCAAGTACTCGGGGTCCTACGGGACACAAGTGGACGGTTAACAACCAAATAACATCTATTGCCCACCTGTGCCTCTGCTTACCTACTTCAATTTTAGTTGTTAAACAATAATTAAAGTGACAATAAATAAACCACGATCATCTCCAACATTAAACAGGCGGCAATTCTCCAACAACTGTGGTACTTGACGACACGCAACAGCACTTGAGCAAGCGACTACGACGCGCAAGTCCAGCTATCTACCCAAAACAACAGGTAATAGGATGTGTCCAAGGCAATATACGGCTGCAAGGGATATCACGGGTACGAAAACTAGAGCATCGCAACACAGATAGCAATAGATCAACAGGAGGGAATAAATACTATAAAAGTAAGATAGGTAGAAAGGGGGGGAGATGCTCGCCTGAAAACATTGCCGAAGGTGTAACCGAAGATCGGGTCGACACTCGCATCAACTCAACGGTCTTATCCACGAAGAACCAAAACACTAGAATAAACACCGGATGCAATATTTAATACAACGGCAGAAGATCGGCATGATGCATGTATGATGTATGACATGGCAAAGGTGCGATGCAATTAGGCCAGATTAAGCGGAACCGGGGGTCCCGACAATTAATTAAACGGTTCATGTTGTTTAGATACCCCGCAATTTAATTGTTGTTTTAACATGGTAAAATATAGCACCGGTTCGCTACACCAATTTAAATGAGGCCAATATAAGACTAGATTTGCCCGCATATGGGCCCCATATTTAATTATAAGGTGAATCGGCATAAGGCCCCCAACCACACAAAATGCATGCGAGATGAACAATTAATATGCAACAAGTTGTTATTTCATTTATAAAATAGGGCTCGAGAAAGGGGTCACACATTAGGGTTCGGAAGATCCTGGGGTTCCGGGGTTTCGGGGTCCGACAGGGTTCAGGGTTCGACGGGATCGGTCTCGGACAACAGAAGTAGATCTTGTCGCAACCGCGGTGGACGGGCCATGTTGTCGGTCTTGTCGTCTCACGCGGAGATCTTGGCATTCCGGGAGGAAGTACTTGGTCTGGCGTTGGGGCATCGGACTCGCCCTGGTTGCTGTCGTTCTTGTCGTTGCGAAGCTCTTGTCGGGTCCGTGCCATCGAGTCGGTCTTGGCGTCCGGGGGTTCGTCGGGGTTCAGTGTTCCGTGTCGAAGGCCTTGGCGTTTCGCCTCCTCGTGATGGTCTCGGGGCGTCGAATCCGGGAAGTAAATCTTGGCGTTCCGTGAAGGTCTCGAGGTTTCGCAGTCTCTTGTGGACAGTCTTTTGCGGAACTGGTTGTTGATTTGTCCAGGAAGATCTTGGCGGCTTCAGAGGGCCGGACCGAGCAAGCCTCAACTTGGCACCATAACAGCACATCCCTGGTGGCGACCATGACTGAAGACGAGCAGCGCGCAGGGAGACAGGGTCGCGCGCGAGGACGCGCTGGCCGGCAGGGCGCTCAGGAGAGGCAAAGGAGGCACTGCAGGGGCCCTGGCGGGGTCGGCGCGAGGCCCGGCGAGCTCGGGGCGGTTGAAGGATCGGCTGGGACGGCCGCTGCAGAGGAAGCATGGGGCCGGGTCGGCGCAGGCGAGGGACGGACGGCGACGTGGTCCTGGCCGGATGCAACCGCGCGGAGGGCGGCGGGTCGGAGCAGAGGTCGTCGGCGGCTTGCTGGCGCGGTGGCGGGCCGAACACGGCGAGGAGGAGGGCGGCGCCGCTCGGGGCACGCAGACGACGGCGAGAGCGGCGGCCCGAGAGGCGGGGTCGGCCGGGAAGGAGGGCGGTCGCGGGCGCGGTGTCGGGGGCGGCCGGAGGAACTCCGCGAGGCGGCGGTCGGAGCTGCCGAGGGTGGCCGACGTGGCGGGGGAGGCGAAGGAGGGGGAAGGCGAGGAGAGCGGTGGGGCTCGGGCCGGAGGACAGAGGGGACGCGGCGAGGCGGATGCAGGAGGCGGTTCCAGGGGAGAGGTGTGCCAGGGGGAGCGGGGTCGGGCGGAGAGGAGAAGAGGAGAAGAGGGAGGACGCGGGGGCGCGGGAGGAGCGGCGAACGGCGGGGCTCGGGGAGCGGAGCTTGAGGGAGGCGGCGAGCGGGGAAGAGAGGGAGAGGGAGGCGAGGCAGAGAAGAGGGAGATGCGGGGAGAGAGGAGGGAGCGTGCGGGCGCGGGGGCTGGGACTGGGTCGGGGTGGGGAGAGAGGTGAGTGGAGAGTGGGGCCGGGGTGGGGCCCGGGTGGCAGCGGGTTGGGGGCTGTGGGGTGTGTGCTCTGTGTGCGTGCGTGTTGAGTGCGGGTGAGAGGCAGGGAAAGAGGGAGGGAGTGGTCAGCTTGGTGAGGTGGCAGGATGAGTGGAGGGGGAATGGCCAAGGCTGATGTGGCGAGAGCCGATTGGAGGGAGTGATGTGGCTGGGGGTGGGTAGACTAGGTCTGGGTGCAAAAGGGTTTTAGGGTGGACCGATCTGTTTTGTACGGGGGTGGTCGACTGGGTCGAATCGGCCTGTTCGACTGCCCCCTAAAATATTATAACTTTTAATTCATTTGCAATAAACTTTGGTAAATAGTTTTTAGACAAACAAAATATCCGGAAGCATCCGGGGGTTTAATTTGAAATAGAAGGAGGGCTAGTTTCAGAAAACAATAGATTTTCGCAACATGGTTTCAAGTAAAAATAATATGCATGATGATGACGATGCTCAAATGCAATGTGGCATGATGACATGAGCATGCGGTCATGATGATGCAATGCACAAAAATCAACGCGATTTTCTAGTAGTGGTTTTGCGGGATGCCACAACTACTGTATCCAAATACATGTTCAACTCTTTGGGCAACATATTACCACTACAAGAAATGTGGTAATTTTTGACCCTCCATATTGGTCACTAGATGGTCATAGTTCTCCATTTATGACCTTCATGTGACCAAAAATAGATGGTCAAAAGCTGAGAGTCTCTTACGAACAATAAAGACCTTTTATGTGCATTGGTCATAGACAACTATGACCAATATAGATGGTTTGGTCACCAGCTATCTATCATGCCCACGTAAGCCTCCACATAAGCGAATCCTACATGACAATACTTGTAGATCAAATTCAGCTCAATTCAACGAGGTTCTCTACATGGGCCAAGCCCAACAATTCCAGCCTTTTTATTTTATAAATTTGGCATTTAGGGTGCAATTATTTAGTAGGCCAAACCCAAAACTTCAGCCCATATATTTTTGGTCTGTGGCATTTAATTTTCAATGGCTCATTTTTGTTTCTCCCATTTTAAATATTGTAGGCCTCATATGTCAGATGGGTCCTACCTATCAGTACTAGTTTCCAACTGATCCCACACATCAGTATACGTTCTTAATATAGGTCCCACTAGTCAACATTTCATAGATGCCAACTTGTTAGATTTCATTCTCACAGATACATACAGTGTCAGTAGACAACAAATATTTCCAAGATACAATGAAAACATTTGGAACATTACAAATGACAGCAAAACAATCTCTATTACAATCATCCTATAGTTTGTGGGACCCCCGGATTTACAGTCCAAGAATTCCCGTTATGCCTTCAATTTACGTTCCCATGATCAGTGAGCCGTGAGCATAACCGATAAGTATCATTACAATATCCAGAAAGTAACGAGTACAAAAATTACATTGTTGCCATTATGGCGATTACAATCCTCTATAGCGGAAGTCTTCATTCATAGAGCCCATGTCAAGCCTTAACCTACAGGTGACTGACTAGGAAGATGGTCTAGCTCGCATAGATGTCAGCATCTCCATTTCTTCTCTCGATCCTCTGAAAGTTTGGCCAAGTAAATAACAAGGAACAATGCCGGTGAGTACTTTAAATATACTCACAAACCACCTTATGAGAACAATAATAAAGGATATGCAATATGGCTATGATAGTAGGAGGGCTCCATAAGGGTTCTATTATAAACTAGTTTCTCTTGTAGATATAGCATGTCTATATCTTTGTTGAAAACTATTGTAAAACCTTTGGAAAGTCTTTTTTGAAAAGTTCTAGAAAACATTAGGTTTGGTTCACCCAATTTTTCTTGTTTCTGGTCATCCCATGACCAAACTCATTTACTTCCTTTTCGACCTTCCCATGGTAAATTTTTTCCTAAGCCTTTGATTTTCCGAAGTCCTTTTTGTAATAAAAATGAGCACCACTCTAAAGCAACCTTCCCAACCGTCCATGACCGAGGACTCAACTATTCGAATAGATTTACACTCTGCAGAGGTTGTATACTTTACCCACACCATTTGGGTACCCTGCCCTGATCTACACCGATCATGGGTCAAGTAACTGGTCAAGACTCTCTGGATGCCACTCTAGTATAGGCCCTACCCTATCAGTTGCTCCGCTCAACACCAGGACATCTAGATCCACGGACCAACTGGAGTGTCTTCCGACTCCTAGAGAAGGGGCACTTTCAATGAGGGGCTCATAGTATCGCCCGACTGCTCCCGAGGGCAGTTCGCAATTCCTCCAGGTGACTGTCCCATAGTTGACCCTTTATGTAAAGGAACCCCAACATTCAAGGGAGATGATCCCTTATAAGTAGTCGTGAGAATTCCCATACCAGAGTAGCCCTATACCATTCCAGAGATGATCCCTTATAAGGGAGACGATCCCTTATAACTTCAAATCTAGCCCTGTCCCATTCCAGAGTAATGTGGTTGCACGGGTTAATTGTTCTGGAAAAACTGCAAAGAACTGGGTGTTTTTCATAAACCATTTTACTCAATCTTACATTTACTTGTAAAAAAACCTTTTTTCGTCTCAAACTTCTCTTGGTAGGTCATGCCTCACCAAGGTTTTATCATCAAACATTTTGTAAAGTTTTTCCAGGGTCTTCCCATCCTATAATTTTGCTTCGTCTAAAACGGGGTCTCCAAAGGGGTATGGTTTTGTACCACCTACCATACTAGGGGCAAGTAGGTGTCATCAAGGGATGTGCACTTAGTTGTACAAAAGTATAATGGTTTGGAGGTGCCAAGACACTACCAGAGATAACTCAACATATAGTAAAACAATGCAGTTTCGTAAACCGTAGGTAAAACATGCATAAGTAAAATAGTAGGACAAGAGCTTATGAGCAAGAAGGTGGTTGACTGTGACCAACAAGAGGTCACGTGGCTTCTTTAGAATACCAGAATACTGATAACAATAATAATAAAAATAATAATCCGATGCTCCCTTCTTCTCGGCGTCACACAATCGCAATTATCGCTGTTACTGAGCATACATGCAAACAAACAATACCACATTCAATACAAGGAATACAATCATCAATACATACAGCAAGACAAAGATACAACACATGATTTACTTCAGTAGGTTTTGAACGACTAAGGCAATAGATTTCATTTTAGTTGCATTTGTGGAATTACTATTAAGATTTTAGAGGCCAAAACTACCTAATTAAGGGGTTTTAATCCAAGGTCAAGTTCTGTATGATATAAATATGAAAAAATGATATCATAATCTAGGTCTTGATAAAATGAAACCAATGAAAGTGGTTTCAATATTTTATCAATTTCCATTGATTTATTATGCATTTTCTAGTGATAAAAGCTCTAGTTTTAGGAAATAATTCACCAGAAATTTTATGTATGTTAATAAATTATTTCCTGGTATCATTAGGTAGGGTTTTATGGACTGATTCAATGAGAGTTGGAATCACTTCAAAATATTTACCAGAATGCCCTCAGGAAATTCCCAAATTCATTTTTCAAGGGTTTTTGTCTTTTTAACGAGAATTAAACTACAGGAACTTTTGGTGTGATTCCAAAAACACATGTTAGGTATTTAGAATACCTTATGTATAAATTGGAATCACCTATTTGGATTTATAGAACAACTGTAGTCAAATTATTGGTGAGTTAACTATGCTCAGAACATTTTAATTCGCCATAAGTCAAGGAGAGGTCAATAAATATTGGGCTCCTCAGTTTTGATAGATGCTATGTTTTATGAATTATGAGAGTTGTAATTATGTTAGTATCACTTTTTATTTAACCTAGAGAAATTCCTAAACACTAAAAAGGGTTGTTTTCATTATTTTTGTTATGGGCAAACCAGGAAGCCATTTAGGGTGGTCAGGGGGACATACAAGGTACTACTAATACCTTTTAGAACCAATAGGTTTTACATCATTTGGACTGATAAAACTTCCAGCAAGAATTTATTAGTGAATTGGACGCATCTTGGTAGATAATTTATTATAGATAAACTAGTTATTATTTTGGTACTGTTCTTGTACTGTATTATAACACCACGGTTCTGAAAAGACCGTAGCTTCTATGTGACATGCCAATCCCTGGATCGGTTCATTGGCCCACAATAAAATACGATGAATAACATAGCAAAATATCCGTGTATCATAAATAACGAAGATCCAGAGTACCATTATTACAATAAAAGCTTAGCTCAAGGCTAGCTCAAATTATTAAGGTAGCAACATAAATAAAGCAAATCCTCCATTCTTCATATTGCCCATAAGTGAACAAGTGCCGAGTGGAGTACCGTGGCCTAAATCGATTACTCAGAATCGGAATATCCTGCAACATGAAACATAGCAGCCCCGAAGGGTCAATACATGGAATGTATGGCAAGTAGAGCTATTAAAGGAGACAATAGTTCTAACATCTACATGCATATTTGGCAAGTGGAGCTGTGGCTAGCTTGCATTTGCAAATACCTTTGTCCTACTTTCATAAACAGTTTCTGATTTTCTTTGAAAAGATCCCAATTAAGTTAACCCAACAACATTAAAGCAATTATGAAATTGGAATGAGTGAGAAACATGTCATGGAATCAATATCGAGCAACTCAGAAGTCCATAACCGGGGACACAGCTAATCGATTAGATTATACACCCTGCAGGGGTTAGTACACTTTACCCATGTGACTTGGCCATCCCAGCTCGTACCATCACTCTCATTTTGGGTGATGATAGGGAGAAGTCCAAGAAGAGACCGTTCGGGAAGTAGCTCCCCAATCCGGACGCGCACCGGTCCAACCTACCAAAATTCTACATCTCTGGATACGCGGGTTCGAGTTACCACAACCTACTAAGTCCAACCACCCGCCCATTTCATTATTGGCACATGGTTGTACACGTAAGCTACAAAATAAAGAAGCCAATTATTTTCTCTTGATACCTGGGTGCCTTTTCGCAATGATACCACCAAAAATTATCAATCCCATCACACCCAGGAGATTCATTGATTAAGTTATTTTAGTTTTCACAAACCAACACATTTAGAAACAACTTGTAGTGATGTAACCCAGCCCTTGTTCATCATACCATGGCTAAGCACATCTACCAACGGTGGTTCATCTACCAGGAATTTCCTACCACATAATAGGACATAGCATAGCGATAGTATTTTCCTACACATGCATCTACAAAATACACGACAATGCATTGAAAATAGTAGGACAATATCATGAACAAAGTAGCATCTACTTGCCTTGGTTGTAGCGGTCGGAGGAACAATCCACACACGAGCAAGCGTTGCACTCGTCACAATCTACACGATACAATTGCAATCATAAACAAACCATCCACAATCATATGCAAACAAAGATGATGCAAGATGCATGCATGACAAGTGGATTGATGCTACAACAGCATCACATAATCTTATTCAGTATAGCTACTGTATGCATGCATGGAAATTATTTTTAGCGAAAAGAAAACAAGCATGCAGTTTATAATGCTCAATAATAGAGCTAGAAACTAAATAGTTCACCACTGCTAACATACTGTTTGTAAAATCTTGTAAAAATTCTAATGTGTAGGCAACTCTAAATAGGAACAGTACCAATTGGAATTTCTCAAAAAGAATATATATAACTCCCCGAGTAATTAAAATACTGCAGTATGCCTTTAAATAGATTCTGCAAAAATTATTACTGTAAGCCTAACCTTTTAATTCACTTTGAGATTTCCCTTGTTCTACTGATTCCAGGAACATCTTATTTGCAATTTTTGGAGTTACAGAACTTATTCTATGATTTAATTACTCTAAAAAGGGCATTAACTCATTTAATTATTCTGGAGTAAATATTGCTGTAAAAGTGTAAAACAATGGTATAGCAAGATTCTACACGACACACTGGTTCTACACATATTTTATTTGTAATTTTTGGCCCAGTAGATCTAAAGATATGAATTTTACAAGTTTTGGTCAATTTCTGCCAATTAAATCAATTTAGAAAATACCCAGTCAGCGTTTGACTGGGTTGACCGTGCTGACGTGGCACGCTGACCAGTCAGCGGTCAGCGTGACCAGTCAACGGCCCATCTGGGCCGTCCGTTGCAGATCGGAGGACAGGGGGTGGCTGGCGGCGGGGTGCTCACCTGAGCGGCGGCGGCGTGGTCATGCGGCGGCGGCAGGGGGGTCTCCGGCGGCTATGGACGGCGAGACGGCGTCGGGGGTGTGACGGTCGGGCTCGTCGGCGTGGAGGCGGTGGCCGGCGCGTGCGGGGGCGACGGCGGCGGGCGACCTAAGCTCGGCGGCGGCGTCGGGCGGGCACGGTCCTGCGGCAGAGGAGAAGGGGGCGAGTCAGTGGGGGCGGCGGCGAGGTCGCGGGCACGGGGATGGACGACGGCGCGGCGGCGGGGGTGCTTACCGAGAGCTGGGAAGGCGGCGGCGGTGGTTAGCTCCGACGAGAAATCGCCGGAGATTGAGGGCGCGAGAGAGGGCGAGGGTTTGGGGGTCGCGTAGAGGAGAGGCTAGGGTATAAGGGGAGGGTCGCGGGAGGCACGCGAGGGTCCTGGTCGCGGCCGAGTCGGCCTCGACGTCCGTGCCAGAGCCGGCTCGCGCTGACGGGCGGGCCCCAGCTGTCGGCGGTGCTGGGCCCGCAGCGGCGGGCGGCGACCGCTGCTGCTGCGCGCGTGCGTTGCGCGGGCTGGGCCGCGGGCCGCGGCAGGCCGGATGGCTGCCGCGTTGCTGTTTGCTTTTTTTTGTTCCTTTTCTTTTATTCTTTTCTGTTTTAGTATTTCTATTGTAACTTTTTCATATGAACTCCAAATTGAGTGATTTCCGTCTCTAAATTTTTCTAAAATTCAGAAGATCAACATGGGATCCTTTTGTAATCCTTTCCACTAGTTCTCAAATAGTGGATTAAAAATCCTAGTATATTCCCTTGTAGGTGCATCTCGGTGATTCCAAATAGGGTTTCAAAATAGCGTTTTGCAACTCAAATATTTTCATGAATGCAGAATGTCATTGCAAGCAAAAGATGATCATGATGCAGTGCAGTACCAAATCTAGAATTTGGGAATGTGACAAGACTAACCCCCTTAAGATTAATCTCGTCCCCGAGATTCGGCGCGGCTAGCAAATATGTGTGGGTGGTCTTCTCGGATGTCATCCTCACGCTCCCAGGTGGCTTCCTCTTTGGTGTGGTGGCTCCATTGCACCTTGCAAAACCTGATCGTCTTGGTACGGGTAATCCTCTCCGCTGTCTCCAATATCTTGACCGGCTTCTCCTCATAGGTCAAGTCATTCTCATGCTGAACCTCCTCTAGTGGTACCGTGTCTCTTAGTGGTGTATCTACCATCTCCGGATGGCACTTCTTCAGCTGGGACACGTGGAACACATTGTGGACAGCGAACAGATCTTCTGGCAACTCCAACTGATAAGCAACTTCTCCTTTGCGTGCTAAGACCCGATATGGTCCAATAAACCGAGGTGCCAGCTTACCCTTGATTCCAAATCTCTTGATTCCACGAAGTGGCGACACTCTGAGGTATGCTATATCACCTATCTCATACACCAATTCCTTGCGCTTGGCATCAGCGTAGCTCTTCTGCCTTGATTGTGCTACCTTTAGCCTGTCCCTAATCAAGGCGATCTTCTCCTCAGCGTCCTTGATCAAATCAGGTCCAAACAGCTGACGTTCTCCTACTCCATCCCATAGCAATGGTGTCCGACACCGCTTCCCGTATAGCACATCGAACGGTGACGTCTTGATGCTGGTTTGATAGCTGTTGTTGTAGGAAAACTCAGCATACGGCAAATTCTCATCCCAACTAGAACCGTGAGCCAAGGTGCAAGCTCTCAGCATATCCTCCAAAATCTGATTTACCCTCTCGGTCTGTCCATCAGTCTGTGGGTGGAAGGCTGTGCTAAACTCCAATCTAGTCCCCAATGACTCGTGCAGCTGGCGCCAAAAGTGTGAGGTAAATTGGGTGCCTCTATCAGATACAATGCTATTAGGAACCCCATGTAGGCACACAATCCTGTCCATATAAATCTTGGCCAACTTTGCACTCGTGTAGGTCGTCTTCACCTGTATAAAGTGGGCTACCTTGGTCAAATGGTCGACCACTACCCAAATGGAGTCATATCCTGACCTGGTCCTGGGCAATCGTGTGATAAAATCCATTCCCACTCTATCCCACTTCCAATCCGGCACTGGCAATGGCTGTAGTAGTCCTGCTGGCTTCTGGTGTTCCGCCTTCACTCGGCTACATACATCACATAAGGCAATATGCTCAGCGATGTCTCCCTTCATGTTGTTCCACCAGAATCTGTCCTTTAGGTCCATATACATCTTTGTAGTGCCTGGATGTATGGAATACGGCGAGTCATGAGCTTCCTGCAGAATCGACTTCCTTATCTCCGGATCGTTGGGAATGCACAAACGATCTCCATACCACAAGGTTCCTTGCTCATCCTCGCGGAATTCTTTTGCTCGATCCTCCTTCATATTTTCCTTTACTTCATCCATCTCCTTATCTCCTACTTGAGCCTTCCTGATTCTGTCCTGTAGCGTTGGTTGGACTTCCATTACTGCCAAATATCCTTCTGACACTACCTCCAGTCTAAGGTCCTTGAATTGCTTGCACAAATCCTCGGGAAATTTCCCAACAGTCAATCCATTGGCATAGACCTTCCGGCTTAGAGCATCTGCCACTACATTGGCCTTTCCTGGGTGGTATTGCAGATTCATATCATAATCCTTGATAAGTTCCAACCATCTCCGTTGTCTCATGTTCAGTTCTTTCTGTGTAAATATGTACTTCAGGATCTTGTGGTCGGGGTATACATCACAGTGTTTTCCCATTAGGTAGTGCCTCCATACTTTGAGCGCATGAACCACTGATGCTAATTCCAAGTCATGCGTGGGATTATTCCTCTCATGGTGTTTAAGTTGCCGCGAGGCATATGACACCACTCTCCCATCTTGCATCAGCACACTCCCAAGTCCCTGTCGAGAAGCATCACAGTACACTTGGAAATCCTTCTGAAGATCTGGTAAACACAGAACAGGTGCGGTCACTAGTCGACGCTTCAGTTCCTGAAAACTGGCTTCACACGCATTCGTCCATTCAAACTTCCTCTCCTTCTTCAGAAGTTCTGTCATTGGCTTAGCAATCTTGGAGAAGTTTTCAATGAACCTCATGTAATATCCAGCAAGTCCCAAAAAGCTACGAATATCACCCACATTCTTGGGCGCTTCCCACTCAGTCACTGCAGTCACTTTGCTTGGATCAACAGCGACTCCTTCTCCTGACACCACGTGTCCAAGAAATCCAACAGTGTTAAGCCAGAATTCACACTTGCTGAATTTGGCATACAACTTGTGTTCCCTCAGCTTCTCCATAATCAGTCGCAGATGTTTCTTATGCTCAGCATCATCCTTGGAATATATCAGTATGTCATCAATGAACACAACCACGAACTTGTCCAAGTACTCCATGAATACCTTGTTCATCATGGTCATGAAATATGTCGGGGCATTTGTTAGTCCAAAAGACATAACTGTATACTCATATAAACCATACCTAGTAGTGAAAGCGGTTTTTGGTATGTCCTCCTCCCGGATCTTCAATTGGAAGTAGCCCGATCGCAGATCAATTTTGCCAAACACCTTTGATCCTTCCAGTTGATCAAACAAATCATTTATGTTCGGCAGGGGGTATTTGTTCTTGATGGTCACCTCATTCAGCGAGCGATAGTCCACCACTAATCTCTTGCTGCTGTCTTTCTTCTCCACAAACAGAACATGTGCACCCCAATGATGACGAAATAGGCTGAATGAACCCCTTATCCAACTGCTCCTTTAGCTGTTTCTTTAGTTCCTTCAGTTCATCCACATCCATCTTGTATGGTCTCTTTGCTATAGGTCCTGTTCCCGGCATCAGATCGATGAGAAACTCCACTTCCCTATCAGGTGGCATCCCTGGCAGCTCTTCCGGAAACACGTCGGGGTAATCCTTAATCATAGGCACAGTATCCATGCTAACCCCCTTAAGAGAATTCAGCTTACACCTTCCCGGTCGCACAGCCGACTTGAACCTAATTCTCTTACCATTCGGGGTTTTGAGCGAAACTGCTCGCTGTGCACAATCTATGTGTCCCCCATGCATAGACATCCAATCCATACCCAGAATTACATCTAAACCTTGTGATTCCAATACTACCAGATGTGCAATAAAATTGTGTGCTCCAGTCCTCACAGTTAAGTCGCGGCATCCCGCGCTAGCTATCATATCTCCTCCAGGCGAGCTTACTCTAATAGACTCTTTCATAGACTCCGTAGGTAACTTATACTTATCCACAAATGCCCTTGATATGAATGAATGCGATGCACCAGTATCGAAAAGTATAAGTGCAGGGTGAGTGTTGATTGGAAACTTACCAATCACAAGATCAGGCTCATCTGGGATCTCCTCCACATTCATGTGGTTCACTGTGGCCTTCTGGTTGTTGGTTGGCTTCAATACCTTCTTCTCCGGACAGTTGTCTGCATAATGCCCCTTCTGACCACACTTGAAGCATGTCACCTCACTCAGATCCTTCTTCACAAAGCTACGATCACGGTTGCGGTCATGTCCACTGTGTCCTCTAGAGTGGTGAGTGTGTCCTCCCTTGTGGTTGTGGCGGTTGCTCTTGTGGCTATCATGGCGATGTCCATCGCCTCCATGGTTGTGGCAGTAATGGCTTCCATGGTGCCCATGGTCACTCCCTCCATGCTTGGAGTATCCATCATAGGAAGTGCGAGACTTGTGGCGAGAACCAGAGTGGTGATTGCTGCTCTTTCTCTTGCGGTTTTCCACCTGCTTGTGCTTCCCTTCCAAGATCCTGGCCTTGTCCATAAGTTCCTGGAAAGTGGGGCAATAAACCACCAGCAGCTGCACTAAAAGCTCATCACTGAGGCCATCCAGGAATCTCTCCCTCCTTTTTGCATCAGTGTCAACATCCTCTGGTGCATAACGAGACAGGTTGTTGAACTCCTCAATATACTCAGCCACGGTGCGGTTGGTTTGGCGCAAGTTGCGAAACTCCTTCTCTTCAGGCTCAGAACTCCTGAAGACACGTGGTTGGTCCTGAAACCTTCCTCAAACATTGCCCAAGTCACAGTGTCCAGCGGGTGGGTGATCTGAAAAGTGTCCCACCAAGAAGCGGCTGGTCCCTCCAGTAGGTGAGCGGCAAACCTCACCTTCTCAGCATCAGTGCACCCAAAAGTTACCATATCCTTGTTGACTGAACGCAACCAGTCGAGAGCAACCATCGGCTCCATTGAAGTAGAGAACTTAGCTGGCCTTAGCCTCAGAAACCTAGTGAGAGCATCTCCCTGAGGCTGGTTGTTCCCGTTGTTGTTGTTGTTGTTGTTGTTGTTGTTGTTGTTGTTGTTGTTGTTGTTGTTGTTGTTGTTGTTGTTGTTGTTGTTGTTGTTGTTGTTGTTGTTGTTGTTGTTGTTGTTGTTGTTGTTGTTGTTGTTGTTGTTGTTGTTGTTGTTGTTGTTGTTGTTGTTGTTGTTGTTGTTGTTGTTGTTGTTGTTGTTGTTGTTGTTGTTGTTGTTGTTGTTGTTGTTGTTGTTGTTGTTGTTGTTGTTGTTGTTGTTGTTGTTGTGAGCTTCCATGAACTGGGTCATAACTTGGGTCAGCTATGCCTGAGCTGCCATGAGCTGCTCCAAATCAGTGGGTTGACGGCGGGGAGGCATCTGCGGTTCAGCACAGGTAAGTTTAGAAAGAATCGATAACGAAACAGGATTCTACCCATGCATTATGACCATGCAACAACAAAACAATCACAGACAATCACAAGCAAGCAACACATCAGCAAACAAATGATCCAGCAACATCCCAGGGGTTACCCTAGCAGTATATATCTACTGAAATAGTTTTTAGAAGAGTTGGCAATGGTTATCTACACGATAGATCAACAAGCATTAAAAACAGCAATCTGCCAGAACAGTCCAGCTGTGTTCACGAATTTTTCTACCTGACTTGAACTCGTCAGTAATTTTTGCTGATTTTTGTGCATACAGTACAGAGAGTTTCGAACCATCCCTATGTTTTTCAGATTTTTTCCAAATACCAGTAAAATATGAAAAATCGTACAGTACTGCTGTGTCAGCAGAAAACTACAACAGGAATAACTCAGATATTAACCAAACTTGCCATAACTCTTCCATAAAATTCGAACAAATAATCCTGGGATATTGGAGTACACAAATAAGCAAGTAAACACTCTTAAAATAATAGTAATTAAGTTTTACATCGATCAAGACTAATCCTAACGATTTTTACCTAACGAAAACTAATTGGTGGACTTCTATCTACTTCTTGAAGAGGTTGCGGTAGGTCCTTGCACTCATGCGTTGGCGCTTCTGTCCACGATCCAACCATGGCGGCGGAGTATACACCTCTCCTGTGTCATCACTTGAAATCTCAAACTCCACCTCTTCTGGATCCTCCTCTTCTTCTTCATTCACTGCTGTAGCTGCAACAACTTCATCTCCTCCACCATCATCGTCTCCATCATCATCATCCTCGTCCTGATCATCATCATTGTTGCCATCATCTCCATTGTCATAATTAGAGGGTGGGTTCAGCTGTGCTTGGAGAGCGGCAATCTGGGCTGCCATATCTTCAATAGTTTGATCCCTTTCTTGGACGGTTCCTTGCAACTGTTGTATGGTCTGGTTATTTTCCTGCGCAGTTCCATTAAGCTGAGCTATGGTTGCATCCCTGCCTACCAGGGCATTTTCCAGAACACCCACAACTTCATGCAAGGTCTCTATATCCAGTCCTTGGATCACCATACCATTGCTGGCAATCTCCTTTACCATCATCACTTTCTCAGCTAGAGCTCCATTCTCCCTTTCCATGTCCTCTATGTGCCTCCGACGGGGCGGCATGTTGTTCCTGTCGCCCGGGGTAACCACAATGTTCCCATCTTCATCACGCCTCCCATAGTCACGGTAGGGTGAGTCTGCTGGCAGTAGGTGTCGGACAAGATGGCACTGGCGAGACAGGGCTTCATGCAAGGCCAAGTTTATTCCAAGTCCCCAGTTGCAGTATGTCTTGGTGTAGATCAGATGCACATGGTTTGGCAAGGCGGCATCCCTGAAGATGAAAGTGGTGATATCCCATGCATCCTCGCCATATCCATAGGTGTACAGCCTTCTCCCCTTGAACATGGGCAGTGGCAATCCCAATGACTGCGAGAGCTGTGCTAACTGTCTTGCAAAGGGCCTTGGTGACTCCATGGTTGCATACTCAGTCCTGACTTCTCCCATCTATCAATTAAAAGAGGAAAGTGTGAGAATAGCATATGGTAAGAATTTACGAGAGTGAAAGGCATAAGATGAAAGACAGAGTTAACATAAGCTTCAATAATTCTATGGCTTCCTATTCCAAACCTAGGTCACGATCCTACAGTCGACACACGGGCTCTGATACCATCTTGTAACACCACGGTTCTGAAAAGACCGTAGCTTCTATGTGACATGCCAATCCCTGGATCGGTTCATTGGCCCACAATAGAATAAGATGAATAACAAAGCAAAATATCCGTGTATCATAAATAACGAAGATCCAGAGTACCATTATTACAATAAAAGCTTAGCTCAAGGCTAGCTCAAATTATTCAGGTAGCAACATAAATAAAGCAAATCCTCCATTCTTGAAATTGCCCACAAGTGAACAAGTGCCGAGTGGAGTACCATGGCCTAAATCGATTACTCAGAATAGGAATATCCTGCAACATGAAACGTAGCAGCCCCGAAGGGTCAATACATGGAATGTATGGCAAGTAGAGCTATTAAAGGAGACAATAGTTCTAACATCTACATGCATATTTGGCATGTGGATCTGTGGCTAGCTTGCATTTGCAAATACCTTTGTCCTACTTTCATAAACAGTTTTTGATTTTCTTTGAAAAGATCCCAATTAAGTTAACCCAACAACATTAATGCAATTATGAAATTGGAATGAGCGAGAAACATGTTATGGAATCAATATCGAGCAACTCAGAAGTCCATAACCGGGGACACGACTAATCGATTAGATTATACACCCTGTAGGGGTTAGTACACTTTACCCATGTGACTTGGCCAGCCCAGCTCGTACCATCACTCTCATTTTGGGTGATGATAGGGAGAAGTCCAAGAAGAGACCGTTCGGAAAGTAGCTCCCCAATCCCGACGCGCACCGGTCCAACCTACCAAAATTCTACATCTCCGGATACGCGGGTTCGAGTTACCACAACCTACTAAGTCCAACCAACCGCCCATTTTATTATTGGCACATGGTTGTATACGTAAGCTACAAAATAAAGAAGCCAATCATTTTCTCTTGATACCTGGGTGCCTTTCCGCAATGATACCACCAAAAATTATCAATCCCATCACACCCAGGTGATTCATTGATTAAGTTGTTTTAGTTTTTACAAACCAACACGTTTAGAAACAACTTGTAGTGATGTAACCTAGCCCTAGTTCATCATAGCATGGCTAAGCACATCTACCAACGGTGGTTCATCTACCAGGAATTTCCTACCACATAATAGGACATAGCATAGCGATAGTATTTTCCTACACATGCATCTACAAAATACATGACAATGCATTGAAAATAGTAGGACAACATCATGAACAAAGTAGCATCTACTTGCCTTGGTTGTAGCGGTCGGAGGAACAATCCACACACGAGCAAGCGTTGCACTCGTCACAATCTACACGATACAATTGCAATCATAAACAAACCATCCACAATCATATGCAAACAAAGATGATGCAAGATGCATGCATGACAATTGGATTGATGCTACAGCAGCATCACATAATCTTATTCAGTATAGCTACTGTATGCATGCATGGAAATTATTTTTAGCGAAAAGAAAACAAGCATGCAATTTATAATGCTCAATAATAGAGCTAGAAACTAAATAATTCACCACTACTAACATACTATTTGTAAAATCTTGGAAAAATTCTACTGTGTAGGCAACTCTAAATAGGAACAGTACCAATTGGAATTTCTCAAAAAGAATATATATAACTCCGTGAGTAATTAAAATACTGCAGTAAGCCTTTAAATAGATTCTGCAAAAAATATTACTGTAAGACTAACCTTTTAATTAACTTTGAGATTCCCCTTGTTCTACTGATTCCAGGTACATCTTATTTGCAATTTTTGGAGTTACAGAACTTATTCTATGATTTAATTACTCTAACAAGGGCATTAACTCATTTAATTATTCTGGACAAAATATTGCTGTAAAAGTGTAAAAAAATGGTACAACAAGATTCTTCACGACACACTGATTCTACACACATTTTATTTGTAATTTTTTGGCCCAGTAGATCTAAAGATATGAATTTTGCAAGTTTTGGTCAATTTCTGCCAATTAAATCAATTTAGAAAATACCCAGTCAGAGTTTGACTGGTTTGACCGTGCTGACGTGGCACGCTGACCAGTTAGCGGTCAGTGTGACCAGTCAACGGCCCATCTGGACCGTCCGTTGCAGATCGGAGGGCAGGGGGTGGCTGGCGGCGGGGTGCTCACCTGAGCGGCGGCGGCGGCGTGGTCGTGCGGCGCCGACAGGAGGGTCTCCGGCGGCTGTGGACGGCGAGACGGCGTCGGGGGCGTGATGGTCGGGCTCGTCAGCATGGAGGCGGTGGCCGGTGCGTGCGGGGGCGACGGCGGCGGGCGGCCGAAGCTCGGCGGCGGGCGGGCACGGTCCTGCGGCGGAGGAGAAGGGGTGAGTCAGTGGGGGCGGTGGCGTGGTCGCGGGCATGGGGAAGGGCGACCACGCGACGGCGGGGGTGCTTACTAAGAGCGGGGAAGGCGGCGGCGGCGGTTAGCTCCGGCGAGAAATCGCCGGAGATTGAGGGCGCGAGAGAGGGCGAGGGTTTGGGGGTCGTGTAGAGGAGAGGCTAGGGTATAAGGGGAGGGTTGCGGGCGGCGCGCGGGGGTCCTGGTCGCGGCCGAGTCGGCCTCGGCGTCCGTGCCAGAGCCGGCTCGCGCTGACGGGCGGGCCCCAGCTGTCGGCGGTGCTGGGCCCGCAGCGGCGGGCGCTGCTATCTTCCGCGCGGGCGGCGGCGCCTGCTGCTGCGCGCGTGCGCTGCGCGGGCTGGGCTACGGGTCGCGGCTGGCCGGCTGGCTGCCGCGCTGCTGTTTGCTTTTTTTTTGTTCTTTTTCTTTTATTCTTTTTTGTTTTAGTATTTTTATTGTAACTTTTTCATATGTACTCCAAATTGAGTGATTTCCGTCTCTAAAATTTTCTAAAATTCAGAAGATCAACATGGGATCCTTTTGTAATCCTTTCCACTAGTTCTCAAATAGTGGATTACAAATCCTAGTATATTCCCTTGTAGGTGCATCTCGGTGATTCCAAATAGGGTTTCAGAATAGCGTTTTGCAACTCAAATATTTTCATGAATGCAGAATGTCATTGCAAGCAAAAGATGATCATGATGCAGTGCAGTACCAAATATAGAATTTGGCAATGTGACATGTATGTTGAAGAAGACATGCATGCATAAACTAAAAATAAGATCTGGGAAATTTCTATCAATTTTCATTTTTGTTTGGGATTAAACCAATCGGATATGAACATATATGAATGGTAAATAAAACGGGAAGAGACTAAAAATGGTAGATTCAAGCCCACCCGGGCATCTCTGCGCGCGGCGAGAGCAGGTTTGGAGCGGCCATGGCAGTCCCTTCTATCAGTGATGGAGAACCGCGAAGGGGTACCGGACAAGCTGGGCCGTCCGATTTAAAAGGATTTGATGGCCCCTGCCCTCTCTTCTTCCTCTGGCCGACGGAAACAGAGGGGAAACCTTAGGGGCGTCAGGACGGTCTGGAGGAGTACCTGGCGGCACAGGGAGGTAGCGAGGAGCGGCGGAGGAGTGGCGGCTCATCGAGACGAACCCAGGGATGGGAGGGTGCAAGGGGTTCCGCCCCAGGAAGGTGAATCACGCAAGGGGGACCTCTGTGTTGTTTTAGGGAGCTCGCCGGAGCATGGCTTCGAGCACCTGTATGTCAAAACAAGGAGGAGGGTTGGATGCGGCCTGCACAGGGGATCACTCCAGAGAAAAAACAAGAGGGAGAGAGGCAGTAGGGAGAGCACAGAGTATCCGTCTTCCTTGCAGATGTTCGAGCTCGAAGCTCCCTGTCCAAGGCGAAGTAGAGCAGAGGGGAGAGTGGGAGCTTCGGGAAAGGCTCTTGGGGAGGTGTGGGGTGGAAATGAGGGAGCATGAGTGAGGGGAGAGGCCTATGGCCTATTTAACCCGAGAGGGGTGGTTCATGGTGGTCTATATCCAAGAGGGAGCATGGGATGTGGCCAAGTAGTAGATTGGTCAAGCTGGGAGGTGGAGAGGTGAGATAGGGGGGTTCTGGTCGTGGTAGGTGACAGAGAGGGGTGGGGGTGCTGCCTCTGTTTAATATTTGGCTTTTGTTAAATGGGCATGTCTCTCTCCTTCCAAGCATGTGAGGACAAGGGTGGGGCTAGGGTTTTGCTACAGTGGATATACTGTAGCACATGACCCGTGAGAGTAATGGTGTGAGGGAAATGTGCTTGTAAAGTTTTGATTAGGGGTGGAGGAGGTTTGGTTCATGTTTTATCAAAATAGCACATTTAGCCATAATGATGATCAAAGAAAGAGGTTTAAAAACTTTATCTTGTCAAGATGAGGAAATGGTACTGGTGTGTAGATAGGGGCAAAACATCACCCTAGAAATTGTTTGAGATTTTTCAAAGGATTTAAAGTCCACTTAAAACAATTTATTCAAATAGTGTAGAAGTAGTTTCTAGAATCTCATTTGATATTTTTTACATTGTAGAAGGTTGGTTTTTTATGTGTGATGGTCCTAAATACCATATCACACATTGGAGAATTTTGTTGGAATTTATTTGTAGGGGAAAGTATTTTTAAGTTATTATTTCTTGTTTCTTCCATTAAAGAAAAGGGTAAAAAGAAATAATAAAGAATCCCAAAAATATTTATTTGTGAGGTGATGAGATAGGTTATAATATATAGGCATCAAATGTTCCTTGATTTGGGAAAGTGATTTGGAGAAAAACTCACTTGACTTTATAGGAGATATTTTGAGAATTTTGCAAGGAAAGGAATTTAAATAGTTTTAGGTTCCAAATAATTATGGAAATTATTTGGAAAATTATTATATCCAAGTTGGATTATGTAAAATTTAAGTATACATCTTTGGAAACCTTGGGTTTTGCAAAATAAGATGGATTTGAAAGGAGAACAAGGATTGGAGGATCCAGGGCATTAATTATTTTATACCACCTAAACAAGGTTGGATTAGTGATATTAGAGCTCACCTTGGTACAAGGGATAGATGGATATTTAGAACAAGTGAGATAGATGATCATGGCAGCAACAGTTTGGCTTGGTTGTATTTGTGGTGGTCTAGAAGTGATGGCAAAGTTTGTTGAGAATAAGGCTACCATAGCAGATGAGTCATGATGCCTCATAAACCAGGTGGGTTTAGGAAGAACAAAGCTCCATTGGAAACAAGTGAAGGGTGGATGGATAGAACATGGTTAGTAGATCATAACCATGCAAAGAGTTGTCCAAGGGTAGGTAGCATATGGATGTGAGCTTCTTCCAAGGTAGGCAAGATGATAAGATTAGCAGAAAAGAATATTATCTTGGCTACAAAACCATCAAGGATGAGTGGGTCCAAGAAGAGTTTAGACAAGGTCCAGAGTGGGCTCTTGTAGTACTAATTATGTACTACAAGATGGTTCAAGTACATTTCCAAAAATGCACACGGATTGGATTAGAGGAAGTTCCAAGGATTGAATCTAGTTAAAGATTCCAGACTTAACCAATTTTGGCAGACTTGTGGATTTTGACTAGTATGAAGGAGGGAAAGATTTGGAGAGGATGCAAGGGTCCAATATTATCATCAGGTGGAAGATATTGGAGTATATATTGTGTAGAGAGTATTCATGCTTGTATTTGGTCTTTGATGAGTTCGATTCTATTATAAAGGATTAGCTCAGGATTGATCTGGATGAGTAGATTAGAGCATCACTTGTGGGACTTAAGATAGATCCAGCTTAGAAAGCTTATTTTGAGATTGATGATCTCAAACATTGATTGGGTCCTAAGGGATGAGCTACTAGATTATCTTACTCTAGATCCTAGGCACAAGGCAATCAGCAGATCAAGGCAATTCATTAGACATCGGATCAAGGCAATTCATCTTATCAAACTTATCCAACTTCTAAGGTAATCAAGCCTAGCTTAAGGTAAGGATGGGTATTTTGAATTTGTGTGATTTTAAGTAGGATAAGGACCTCTTCGTATTTCTACCAAGATTGGAATGAAAAGGTTTTAGGAAAGGTTTTGGGAAACCTAGAGATAAGAGTAGTTGATAGTTCTATCTTGAAAACATAAGGATATTATGTATAGGTATCCATAGTTTTGTTAATAGAACTAGTAAAATATTTTGCTATGACAAAGTCATCTTGGCTCAAGTTTGAATTTTCATAACATTTGAGAAAATAAAGGATGAGCCAAGACATCTCTTTTTGTAAAATAGTTTTTTGTCAACTGAGGTTGAGGTGAGAAGTATATTATCTAATACACAATCATATGTATGAACACAAGCAAAAAAGTAGGCAATCATTGCCACACTTAACAAGAAAAAGTTTTTGTTCCCCTTGATTTTTGCTTTTTTGACAACAAATCAGGGTTGCTGAAATTAGGATGTTACAGACCTTTCCCCTTAAAAGAATCTCTTCCCGAGATTCGGGAGGAGTAGGGTTAGGTACGAACATCGGCTTAACAATTTTTAGAAGTGGAAAGTTAGATTAAAGAGGGTTTTCAGCGAATAGGATGATTTAGCCACATGTCAGGGTCAAGTTGCTTCTGGTTGTGTGTTTAGGTTAAACAAGTGGAAAAGACGTAGTGTTTTCCCCTTAGGACGATTCTTGGTAGGTTTAGACTAGACTCCACTCTTTCTTCCGAGGAGAGACGACAAGTTGAGCCTTCTTTTATCCTTTATTACTGAGTTAGCTCTTCTACCTTCTTGGTCTTGAAACACCGGGGTGTTGGCTGGACGGTTGACTTGGTGATGGAGGACTTTCCCGGAGTATCTTCGGATTCTGGAGAAGTGCCAATTTTTGTCCTTGTTGCAGGGTTCATGGTTCCGATTTAGGGGGGGGGGGTGTTTATCACCTGAAAACGACTAGGGGTCGACTGTGTCGGGTATTATCAAGTTTTGGGAGGGAGAGACGCAGTCTTTCCCCCTTAGAGTGACACTAGGGGTGTTTGGTGGAGTCGCAAACTTTCTTTATTGGAATTGTATGCCAATGCTGGGGGATGGCGCTGCACCTTTCGTCCGGAGGTGGTTATCTTCTGTCGACCTTGTAGAAGCCACTTCATGAGAGACGTCAATACCACTTCTTGGGGTAGTAGTCATAGCAGGAAGGCTATTTATCTAGCTTCCTGGTAATTATTTCTAGGCTAGTTAAGGGTCTGATAGGTTGGAGGATGCCATTTGCGGTTTTCGTCTAGAGAGGCGGTCTTATTGGATGAGGTCATTCCGGGTTGAGTCTGATGCAACGTCATGAGTAAAACACGTGAGATAAGGAACTTCAGACCGTCATATCATCAACTGAGTTCATGCATGAATTAACGGATCTGTGCCGACTAGTGGTGAGGATACTTAAAGTATTACAAACCAGGTCCGTGTTGCTAGGCGTCAGAACACTTAGGGTGGTTACAAAATAGGTTACAGAATGATACATTACTCTACCCTAGGCTAGTCAGGTGAGTTGCAAGGGACTACTCCAGGGGAACTTCTTGAGTCTTGTCGTCGTTCTAGGGTTAGAGGTTTCCTCTCAGGAAGTGTCTTCTAGGAGGAAGAGGAAGCTCTGGGGATAGTGGCATCCTGGTTCTTTTGGCTCGAGGAGCTCGTGGTTTCTGGTTTGTCTTAGGTAATGGAGCTTGTTGCCTTGGGGCTATCCAATGTTGGGTGGGACACGCCCTGGCGAAGTGGCCCGATTCTCCGCAGGTGTAACCAACGTTTTGCTTGACTTCAGATCCTCCTTGGGGATGCTTCATGGTCTCTAAGGCGGTAGATGATGTGTTGGACTTCGCCTTTGTAGGAGTGTTGTCTAAGACACGTTGGGGACACTCTTGGCTGAAATGATCCGGTTGGTCACATGAGAAACATGTACCCTTCTTGGAACGTCCCTCTCTGGATGACTTCCCAATATTTACACATGGGAGTTGACGAGCCTTGCCAATCAGGATATATATGGGGAAGTTGGCCAAAACATGGTCTTGACCTTCGTAGAGGAAACATGTGACTAGTTGGGTGGGGCAAGCCCCTGTAGGATGGAGAGCTCAACAATTTGGGCAGTTGCCTAAACACTGGCTGGCTTGAGTTCCTTCTTCTCCGCAACAGTTGCATGCTCTCTTCGGGCCTCCGAGCTTCATGGCCATACCTAGGAAGTTCTTGGGTATGATAAACTTTCTGGTTATGTAAGGAAACTGAGTTACGAGGTTAGGCATAGGGGCTTGGATTCATCAAGGTGTACAGTTAGTATTCGGCGCAGGTATGGGTTGTTTTAGATTTCTTGTGTGGCCATCCTGCTGAGGAGAATTTTCAGGTTATGGGCTTACGAAGGGTCATGTCGTGAAACACAAACGAGGTGGTCATACCGTAGGATCGCATGATTCGAGGAAGACCAGGAACACATTTCAAGCATTCACATTAGCACATGATAAGAAAGCAGAGCGTACCATAGGTACCAAGGATTGACTACGCGCCAGAAGGGGAATCCTATATTGAGGATACTTATCCTAAGTATATACGTTATGGGGATTTTGTCTTCTGTATGGCCATCTATGGTCGTCGGTGCCGCACTTGATCCATTTGGGGCGATGAAGGACTCCGTTGGTGGGGCGATCTTGTAGTGTTCTTTCATTGTGGGTAGTTTTCTTTGATTTGCTTGTCTCTGTTGCTATTCGTCTAGGTAACTCCGTCTTTGCGGTTTCCAAGTCAGGTTTGTTTTTGAAAATGGGACATTTGAAGGTAGAAGAGATGTAGAGTAATACATTTTCAAACAGTTTAAGTCAGAGAGGATAAGATAAGAAATCTTTCAAAAACTTTGTGAGAAAGTAGTTTCGAAAGCCGGTGTTTTCAGAAATAGTGGTTGTCCTGTCTAACGTCTAGGCTAACTAAGGTCTCCTATAGTCAAGATGGCTCTTATACCAAGTCTATGGGACCCCGGATTTACGGTCTGAGAATCCCCTCTATGCCTTCAATTCACGTTCCCATGATCAGTGAGTCGTGAGCATAACCTCTGAGTATCATTACAACATCCAGAAAGTAACGAGTACAAAACTTACATTGTTGCCATTATGGTGATTACAATCCTATATAGAGGAAGTCTTCATTCGCAGAGCCCATGTCAAGCCTTAACCTACAGTCGACTGACTCGGAAGACGGCCTAGATTGCATAGACGTCAGCATCTCCATTTCTTCTCTAGATCCTCTGAAAGTCTGGCCAAGTAAATAGCCAGGGACAATGCCATGAGTACTTTGAATGTACTCGCAAACCACCTTAAGCGAACAATAATAAAGGATATGCAATATGGCTGTGGTAGTAGGAGGCCTCCATAAGAGGTTCTTTTATAAACTAGTTTCTCTTGTAGATATAGCATGTCTATATCTTTGTTGAAAACTTTTGTAAAACCTTTGGAAAGTCTTTTTGAATTTTTTTAGAAAACATTAGGATTGGATCACCCATTTGTTCTTATTTTCGGTCATCCCATGACCAAACTCCTTTACTTCCTTTCCGACCATCCCATGGTCAAAACATTTCCCAAGCCTTTGCTTTTCTGAAGTCCTTTTTGTAATCAAAACTAGCACCGCTCTACAGCAACCTTCCCAACCATCCATGACCGAGGACTCGGATATTCGAATAGATTTACACTCTGTAGAGGTTGTACATTTTACCCACACCATCCGAGTACCCTGCCCTGATCTACACCGATCGTGGGTCGAGTAACTGGTCAATACTCTCTGGATGCCACTCTAGTATAGACCATACCCTATGAGTTGCTCCCCTCAACACCGGGACGTATGGATCCACGGACCAACCGGAGTGCCTTATGATTCCTCGAGAAGGGGCACTTTCAATGAGGGGCTCATAGTTTCGCCCGACTGCTCCCGAGGGTAGTTCGTAATTCCTCCAAGTGATTGTCCCATAGTTGACCATTTATGTAAAGGAATACGACATTCAAGGGAGATTATACCTTATAATTATTCGTGAGAATTCCCATACCAGAGTAGGAAACTTCAAATCCAACCCTGTCCTATTCTAGAGTAATGTGATTGCACGGGTTAATTGTTTTGGCAAAAATACAAAGAACCGGGTGCGTTTTTGTAAGCCATTTTCCTCCATCTTTCATTTAATTGTAAAAAAACCCTTTTTCTTTCTCAAACTTATCTTGGTAGGTCAGACCTCACCAAGGTTTTATAATCACACATTTTGCAAAGTTTTTCCGGTGTCTTCCCATCCTATAGTTTTGCTTCAGCTAAAACGGGCTCTCCAAAGGGGTATGGTGTTGTACCACCTACCATACTAGGGGAAAGTAGGTGTCATCAAGGGGTGTGCACTTAGTTGTACAAACGTGTAATGGTTTGTAGGTGCCAAGCCACTACCAGAGATAACTCAGCATATAGTAAAACAATGCAGTTTCGTAAACCGTAGGTAAAACATGCATAAGTAAAATAGTAGGACAAGGGCTTATGAGCAAGAAGGTAGATTGCCTGTGACCAACGAGAGGTCCCGTGGCTTCTTTAGAATACCAGAATACCGATAACAATAATAATAATAAGAATAATCCGACGCTTCCTTCTTCTTGGTGTCACACAATTGCAACTATCGCCATTATCGAGCATACATGCAAACAAACAATACCACATCCAATACAAGGCATACAAGCATCGATACATACATAAATCCAAAGATACAACACATGATTTACTTCAGTAGGTTTTGAACAAATTGGACTAAGGCAATAGACTTCATTTTAGTTGCATTTGTGGAATTACTATTAAGATTTTAGAGGCCAAAACTACCTATTTAAGGGGTTTTAATCCAAGGTCTAGTTCTGTATGATATCAATATGCAAAAATGATATAATAAGATAGGTATTTATAAATGAAACCCACAAAAGTGGTTTCACTATTTTATCAATTTCCGTTGATTTATTATGCATTTTCTAGTGATAAAAGCTCTAGTTTTATGAAATAATTCACCAGAAATGTTCTGTATGTTCAAAAATTATTTCCTAAGATGATTAGGTAGGGTTTGATGGACTTATTCACTGAGACTTGGAATCACTTCAATTTTTTTACCATAATGCCCTCAGGAAATTCCCAAAGGCAGTTCTGGAGGGTTTTTGTCTTTTAACCAGAATTAAACTATAGGAGCTTTTGGTGTGATTCCAAAGACACATGGTAGGTATTTAGAATAAATTTATTTTGAAATTGGAATCACCCTATTTGGATTTACAGAACTACTGTAGTCAAATTATTGGTGAGTTAACTATGCTCCGAACAGTTTAATTCACCATAAATAAAGGAGAGGTCAATAAATACTGGGCTCCTAGTTTTGATAGATGTTACTGATTCGTTCAATTTGCATCACTATTCTATATCATAATTTGCCTCTATTCATTGATATATTTCATATTAAGAGGTGTTACTTATGTCTTTTCATCTGTTTTTGCATGTTGGATGATTCTTGGAGGATGAACTGCCGGAGTCAGGATTCTGATGGAAAAAACGGTGTTTTGATGCAATTTCATGAAGATCAGAAAATACCAGAAAAACTACAAAAAATCCTATTTTCCCAGAAGACGAAGGATGCCAGAAGGGGAGGCGGAGTTGGGCCACATGGGGTCCACACCCCTAGGCGCGGGCCACCCTAAACCGTGCCTATAGGGGGTGTGGCCACCCTGGCCCACCTCTGGCTCCGCCCTCTCGCCTATATATTCTCCTTGAAACCTAATACACGGGGAGCGACCATAGAAAGATTCTGCCGTCTCTACAGGGCAGAAAACACCGAGAGAGAAAGAGCTCTCCGGCAGACAGATTTCTGCCGGGGAAATTCCTTCCCGAAGAGGGGA
Organism: Avena sativa; assembly: GCA_916181665.1. NCBI lineage: Eukaryota > Viridiplantae > Streptophyta > Magnoliopsida > Poales > Poaceae > Avena > Avena sativa. The sequence continues at coordinate 260,952,986 of OV702281.1, forward strand.
GATCGTTGCCATTAACACCATCATACAGCTAGACTTCATCGGGATCATCATCATCATCCACACCATCATCTCCACCAGCACCATCATCACCACTCCTTCCGCTGTAACAATTTTGTTGAATCTTGCATAGTTCTTAGGGGAAACTTTCCCGGTGTTGATTACTATTATAGTTGATGCTTGTGAGTGGAACCATTGAATTATTGTTTATGTTCATATTGTTATCCATTATCATATCATCTATGATCTTGATCCATATGATGTCTTGTGAGTAGTTCGTTTAGTTCTTGAGGACATGGGAGAAGTCATGTTGTTAGTAGTGGATTTGTGTTCAGGGATTATTCAATGGTTTAATATTTAAGTTGTGGTGCTATTCTTCTAGTGGTGTCATGTGAACATCGACTACATGATACTTCACCATTTATGGGCCTAGGGGAATGCATTGTGTATTTGGCTACTAATTGTGGGGTTGCCAGAGTGACAGAAACCTGAACCCCCGTTAGGACACCTTTGCACAAGTGAGTGTAGGATCTCATAGTTTAAGGCTGTGGTTAGGTTTATATCTTAATTAGTTTCCTGTAGTTGCGGATGCTTGCAGGGAGTTTAAGGCTGTGATTAGGTTTATATCTTAATTAGTTTCTAGTAGTATGTATTAGACCAAGTAAGGTCGGTACATTAGCATAGGTTCACCCACACAACACTTATAAAACCAAAGAAGACTACTCAGCTATATGAAACGAAAGCACTTGACAGTATTCCCATGTGTCCTCGAGAACGTTTGGTCCTCATTATTATTTCCACTGGCTTGTCCTTTGCTAAGAAAGGATTGGGCCACTTGCTGGATTTTTTTGCTGTTTTATTTACTTGCACTTTATTTCCTTGCTTTATGAGAAAACCCCTAAAAATCTGTTTGCTAAGTATTTACAGAGATTTCATGCTCCATACCACTAGTCAACAGCTTCTGCTCCTCGTTGGGATCAACACTCTATTTATCGAAAGTACTATGATACACCCCCTATACTTGTGGGTCATCAAGACTATTTTCTGGCGCCGTTGCCGGGGAGTGAAGCGCTATTGAAGAGTGGAACTGGTAAAGGAAACTTCTACTATGAGTATTGCTTTTTTATTTCTGTTTGTTACTATGTTTCCAATATGGATAATCCACTTGGTTTTATGTTTGGGAAAACTACTACCACTGTTAGGGTAGTAGATGAACCACCACCTATTGAGATAGATCTTTTTAAGATACCTACAAGTATTTTTGATCGTGTTATGGATAATTATTATTTAGGGGATGGAACTATCCACCCTAGTGATCACTTGATTTTTATCCATTAATTATGCGGGTTGTTTAAGTGTGCAGGTATCACAAATTAATAGGTGAAGAAGAAGTTACTCTCTATATCATTGAAAGGAAGAGCTGAAGAATGGTATAAGGTGCTGAAGAATGGACAATCCATGGAATGGGAGGAAATAGTACCTCTCTTTTATTCTAAATTCTATCCTCCCAGTGAGATTCATAAGGATAGGAATCTAATATATAACTTTTGGCCTCGTGATGGAGAGAGTACAACTCAATCTTGGGGGAGATTGAAGTTACTAATGCTTAAATGTCCTATTCATGAACTCCCTAACAATATTATTATCAATAACTTTTATGCTAGGCTTTCTCTTCATGATAGAGATTTACTAGATGCTTCTTGTGCTAGATCATTTACATGTATGAAGGAAGAAGCTAAATGGTATCTCCTAGACCGTATTCAAGAGAACACTGAAGCATGGGAGAATGACAAAGGAAGAAAGTCATATATAAATTATGATTATGAATGCATTAAATCTTTTATGGGAACTGATGACTTCCGTAATATTAGTACTGAGTATGGTCTTGATTCTCAAAATATTGCCAATTGTTTTAAGGTCTTTGCCTCTTACATAGATATTCCTAAAAAGAAGTGGAATAAGTACCATGCACCTTATAAATATGTTTTTAATCATGTTCCTGCTAGAAATACTTAAGTTTGTACTATCGATCATATTTTGCCTGAACCTTATGTTGAGAAAACACCTTTGCCAGCTAAGGTAAAGGAGTATTCTATGATAGTGAGTGTGGTTAACAAAGGTGCAAAGAAAACTGTGGAACCTGATGAGCAAATAAACATTGAACCTGTAGCAGCCATTGAGAAAGATCTTGTCACTAAAAATATAGAGGATGAGCACATTGTCTTCTGTGAAGACGCTTCTAATATTGTCTCTCATCCTAGAAAATCTAGAAAATCTAGTGTCCCTATGCTTTTTGTTAGAATTGGTTATCATTGCTATTATGGTTTATGTGATATTGGTGCTAGTTCTAGTGCTATTCCTTATGAGATTTATAAAGAAATTATGCATGAAATTGGTCCTCGTGAGCTTGAGGACATTGATGTGGTTATTCACCTTGCTAATAGAGAGACAGTCTGTCCAATTGGTATTGTAAGAGATGTGGAGGTTCTTTGTGGTAAGATCAAATATCCTGCTGATTTTCTAGTGCTTGGTTCTGAAGCTAGTAAAACATGTCCTATTATCTTTGGTAGACCTTTCTTGAACACTTGTGCAGCTATTATAGATTGTAAAAAGGAGAAAGTTTTAACTAAGTTTGATGGAGATTCTTATGAGTTTAACTTTTCCAAATTTTCTAAAGATCCTTATGAAAATAGTTTGCCTAATGAAGATTTCAGGGTCAAACAACTTGCTTCTATTGATCCATTTTACGACCTTGGACCTTTTTTGATGATTGTAAGTAAGCTCATTCTGATGATAAAGTTGTTTCTTGTGACAGTTATATTGTCAACTTTATTCAAAGTTCTACTGAAAGTTATTATGAAAGAGGGAAACATGGTTTTATGCATCTCAATAATATTAAGTTTCCCCGTTTTATGCTGAAAGCTTTGAAGTTGCATTTGTTTTGTCTTCCTATGATAGTGTCCTTTTGTTTCAACAATTTGTTTTCTCATGAGACCCCCTTGCATAGGAAGTGGGTTAGACTCAAATGTGTTGGATATTTTCTTCTTGATGCTCTCTTTCACTTCAAATCTATATCTCCTATGTGAGCATTTTTGAAATTATCAAGCCTAACTTAAAGACATTAAAGAAAAGTACTTCTTGGGAGATAACTGCGGTGACCCAGCATACCACTGCATGATGTAGTACACTATAGTCGTTGACATAACACCAATGAAACACCGTTCACTAGTATTACATCCCTCAGAGTGGTACAACAGAAACATAGCAGGTCCAAGACATGACTATAGGTTACAACTCGAATCTTTACATAAGATCCAGAGAACACTCTAGGTTACAGAGAGAGAAAGAAACTTCTTACAAAGAAGAATCATAGATAACAACTCAAAAACTATTATACTATTAAGACTAGTATCTGAACTATTGGTCTGGCATTGCTGCTATTGCAATACACTATAGAAATAGGTTCTATGGCTAGAGATTGTATTCCTATCTAATCAATAACTTCGTCTTCACTTGAGTTGATGTATATGTTGACTTTCTTGACTTCATTGAAGAACTTTAAATTCTGGTGATGATTCCTGGAGCATAACTTGATGTAGACGTCGTCTTAATTGCTTCGAAATCTAGCAAGGGTTAAGAAGATACGTTGAGGACGAGCGTACTCAGCAAGTTCACTATAAAAGGAGTGTTTGGTGCACTATAACTACAGCCACAGACCATAGGTCCTAGGCAATGCAGATTTTCGTAAACATTTCTTCAAAGGTTGCTTTTATTCTGAAAATCTATGTCCGTCAGCCTTCACGGGTTTACCAGAACTTTCATGGAGTTCCTTCCCGCCGCGTTTGCAGCTCCTTCCCGGAACAGGGAGTAACAAGTTATAGTTCTTACACTCTATAGAGGTGCGTTACTTTACCCATGAGAGATCTTAGCTTTGTTGCACGTCCGAGCGGCCAACCCGTTCATACTTCCTTGGTATGAGGCCCAGACTAAGATCCAAGCCAATCACTGCCCTCTCTGCGACCCCATATGTCTACGCGATCCTTCGGGGCTGGCTCACCTCCGTTAAGCCCCCTTTCGGGCAGGATAAAACCCTGATGAGTTCCCGAAGAATCTATGACCTGGTGATGCCCGGGCAAGCACCATATTAAATGGACTATACCCCTAAAGACCATTCATAGATAATCTAGACACCAAAAGTGTGGGGCATAAGGGTGCCCACCCATATGTTCGATCCGCACAAGGAATCACAACGTCACGTTAAGGTCGTCTTGCCTCCATATAAGAGGAAAAGGATACATCTGACTTCTCCGTCCCATTCCAAATCTCATGGTTAACGCGTGATATACGGCGCAAGAATCACTGGCGACATTGGTTGTTAAGTCCTAGATAATATGTTCCTTTACCACCGGAACTTTCATAGAAGGTTATTACCTAATGGTAAATAACCTATAATCATATTATTATGAAACAAGTGTTTTCTGACCTTTTTCAAATGTAGGTGATGACAACACTGGATTTGCAAAATACTTTACAGAAAATAATCAAAGGACATGAGCAAGTGTGAACTTGCCTTTTGTGATTGCAAGATCATGCACTCACGGTCTTCAAGACAATATAAGATCCAACATCTGAAATCAGCACCATTGGTCCTATAAGGACTAATGTTTAAAGAAGCAAGATGCTATTATGCATAAGTAATGTAATGCACTTGATAAACGGGAATCCAGGGGATGATGTTGATCTAGGGTTTGAATACTGGAATTGGTTTCTTTGGAATGTGTTGTTCTTTTGGATAAGTTTCACAGTTGTGCTTCTTATTAAGGCTTGTGAGTGTGTGTGAAACAACGTACAAGTATAATAAAGCACACACAATAATGGAATACCAAGTGGGAAATGTATCTGTAGACTATGTATATAAGGTTTGTTCATCATTTAGAGCTTTCAATAAAATGCTTATGTCTTGCTTTATAATGTACCTTAAAATAATAACTTTTGAAGAAAATCTTACTTAGCTAAGGAGAAGTATTTAAATTTTAAGTTAGCCTTATTAGGTGTTCTTTCAAGTTATAGTCTTTAAGTAAGAAAGAATTGCTTTATTTGAATAATGATATTAGTAGTATTTGAGACTTATCTAACTTGGTTTTAACTTGGTTAGTTTGGTATTAAGATGCTTTATAATTTAATTTTAATAGACCAAAGTTAACTATAAAACACATAACAAAGTCTTTAGCATAGTATTTAAAGTATTATAGACTAAAGTTAACTTTAGAGACATAAATGGACTTAGTGTATATTGCTTATGTTATTTGTACCTTGTGTACTTTATAATGTTTCCTTAAATTTACTTAAGAATGATTATACTCTTTTTTGCTGAAGTGGTTTCTTGATTTTATAATGGAATAGAATCATTTATCTTTTTGTGAATGAATGGTTATAATTGGAGATTAGAGAAATAACATTACTTAACTACTTATGGATCACTACATGGTTTTAATTTGTTTATAAACTTGTGGTTAAAGTAAAGGAATAGGTTTTATCTCATTAAAAATTATTCTTGCAGATTTTATATTGGATAAGGATCCTTTTATAAAATAATATACACTTATGGTTAAAGGATAATTTAATAAAATTGTATTTAAAATGTGTTAAACCATTTTGACTTCATATTATCAATATTCAAGACTAATACTATTTATTAGAGTTTAATTAGTTAACTTTAGAATATTAGCAAATTTTATTTACCCTTATATGAATTATTATTTAAAGAAATAGGTTTAAATTCAAGTTATTAAAGTTTTAAACTTTTTATTTAACTCAAAAGTGGAATATTATATTTGTAACATGTAGATATTATTTTTGTGATCATTTTGATATATTAAATTTATTTTTGTGATTTATAAATAATAAGATATGATTTTCATAAGATTTATTACTTTATAAATACTTAATAAATAACAAATATTTAATTAAGTGAAATAATAATGTATGATTATAGATTTGAATTATAGTTCTTATTTTTCTAAGATATTTGGTATTTTATTTATATTTTTAACATTTACCATTATTAAAATATGAATTATCTAAGTTTTATTACTTATAAAACCTTTATTAAATAATATTTATTTCAATAATTATCATAATAATATTTGATAATATATTTAAGTTGTATATTTTTTTTTGAAATTTTTCATATATTACATGTATTTTTCTAAATTACAAAACTAAAGTTATTGAATTTCTAAGATTTAATTATTTTATGAATTATTTTCTAAATATGGATTTACGTTTTACACTCAAACTGGATCCACCCCAAGTCACAGACAGGTTGGGTCAGACCATGTTGGCATGCCACCTAGGCGCGGTCCAGTCAACTGGGTGGGCCGGGTCAAGGCTGGCGTCAGCTTGTCGTCATAACACGGCCTCCACCGCCAGTGAATGGTAGCCGGCGGCGATCCAGCGCGCGCCTGCGAGCGGGGATGTTCTTGTTCGAACCGCACGGACACTGGGATCCTCTCAGCACTCGCACCGCCACCTAATGGTCATCGTAGATACACTGGCGACGAACCACGGCGGCGGCGTGGTCAGGTCACACGCGGACAGGGCTCTACGGTGATCAGGCGACGAATATAAGAGGTCTATGAGGTTCGGAGGTTCACCAGGACGCTTGTAGAGGCTACGACAAGGAGAGGCGAGCTCGGACAACGTCACCATGGTCGATGGCGAGTTGCGGACTGAGGAGTGGATACGCGCGATTATGGCCTCCTGGCTCAATTCCTTCCGCGCACAGACGAAGTCCACCATGGCAGAGCGTGCGGCATCTTCAGTTGGCCTCGGGGAGGTCTCAAACAGCGATGATGAGCAACTTCGGCGAGCTAGGATTTCGGTATAGAGGATACATAGAGGAACATAGAGAGAGTGCATGGGAAATGATCAGGGCGAGGATGAGGGCGTCGTCATGGCCTTCTTATCCACTTCGGGGAACGACGACGTGCATCTTGACACGAGCGACGACGGCGTTGGGCGCCAGCGAGCTGCTTCAGCAGCGATGCGAAAGGTAGACGATGAGGATTGAGTTGACAAAACGGTATTTGGTCCGGGCTTCCGTTGGGCCGTGGCGAAGTGAGTGGAGATGGAAAAGTGTTGCTGCTGTGCAGTGGATAGATAGAGAGGGAAATGGGCCTCGGCCAAGAATTGGGCTAATCTGTTTCTTTTCTTTGTCTTTTACATTTTCTATATTCTATTTTTATTTTTAGATTTGAATTAGATCATTTGATTTAAATTTCCTTATAGGGTTTATTTGCTGAATACTTGCAGCAGCAAATAATATTTATTGAAATTTATTTTGTGAATCTTTATAATTTATTTTCTTTATTCCATTCATGGAAATTAATATTTAATTAATGTTTTGTCAAGGCCTTTATTATTAAATTTTCTTTCAGTAATAAACCATGAATTTTTATTATGGAATAGTTCCTTATCTATTTACAAAATTTTATTTTTAATAAATTTATAGTTTGGGGATAAGTTTGATGTAAAGATCCTATAACATTATTTGATGCATGATATCCTAAGGATTCAATATGGTTAATATCATTCCCATGAATCTAGTAAATAGCAATGTAAACATTTTATTATAACTAACATAGAAGTTAGGGTTCGAATTGTAAATGCTTACCCTAGGGTTTAGGGTTCTTAAGATACTCATATTCTTCTGTTGATGTGAATAAAGATTAATGGCTAAACATATTGTCTTTATGTTTATGATTTTTTAATGATATCACCATTTAAAGTAAAATAGTGGGATTGTTTTCTAGGCTAGCTTATGAGAAGGAATTGATAAAGATTGTTCTTAAGCATCTAGGATAATGATGGTTGAGAATGACAAAGATGTGCTTAAGTGATTTGATATAGGAAAATATTCCTATATATTTTTGTGGAAATAAGATGATAGATCAATCAAATGAAATGGATTTTATGCATTTACCAAGAATTCCTATTTTCCATACTTCATCATTCTTGACTTCTACTTAAATAATTCCTTTCCTAGATATACTACTTCTTCCTATCCATCATCATGTGTTAACATGATGAGCTTTACTTCACAATTATATTCTTATCCACCTTTTATTCTTCTAAATCCATTTATAAATCCAATGAGCTTAACACTAAAGCTTTCATAATCTTCTCAAGTCCAGACTTGGTTATATCTACTACTCTACTGCTGATAAACTCCAATCCAACAAATGGTTACTTCTAACTACATTCTTACTCTTCCATAATCATCTACCACTAATATTACTCCAGTAGATGCATATATCAAACTACCTTTCTCAAAAGCTTACTATACTTTAAGAGGAATAACACTACTTTAACAACTCCATGCTACTCTAGCTTTAACTTAATCATACTATCTTATCTCTACTTGACTCTAATATCTTATACTAGAGTTCAACCATGTTTTACCCACCAATGTAACTTATACATGATATAAGAATTCAATCTTGGTGACTAAAGCATGATCATTATAATCCTTTGATCCTTTATGGTTTAGGTTTCCAGTTGGCTAATCAAGGCTTCATCAATACAACATTACAGTTGTATTGAAATTATCTTCTTAGTATCTCTATTGGATTAAGGGATGTTATTCATTGACTATGCTTACTTAATCCAATAGGATTACTCCTTGGTATCTATCTTCAGGATTCATCCTTAAATTCTCTTTGTTACCACATATATCTTTATTTCAAATAACTCTTCTATCCATGCAGGAGTGAGTTAACTCCATCAGTTATCATATTGATTTAATTCTCTTCCAACACTCCCATCCTATAAATCATATTCAAATCTTGCATTACATTTACCTCTTCTTACTTCTTTCTTTATAGACCTTAAGTGAATGCTATAATAAGGACAAGAGTTGATAGATCAAGAATTGATAGTTTAAGAATTTGTGAATCAATAGTTGATTACTCAACATTGATGAACAACAAATATTGAGATAGGATTCCATAAGGATTGATAGGGAAAGAAAGATATATGGTGAATGATCTTGACTTGGTTTCTTTCCTACTCAATCTCATTAAAGAATTAAGGTTAGGTATTACCATGATACTCATGGTATAAGTAGATAAGATTCATATTTAGTTGTCACCTTCCCATTACTTAAGTTATATTTATAACTTGGTATTCATGGGTTGTGTAATGAATACTAGGATATGACTACCTAAGGATCAAATATAAATCATTAAATAATGTATTAGGGTTTAACTTTTATTACATTTGATCTACCCTTAGATCAAATCTCCCTTACCAAAAATAAGGTTTTAGCAAAGGTCATATTGAAACTTATCGCAGTCATCTTGATGATCTACTTCAATTCCATCAAGTTAAGAGAATCTTCAATCACTTTGACAAGTTTTGTTCAAAAGCGCGAAAATTATTCAGATTTTCTATGCATGAATGCAATGCACACATCTGTGTTCAGCTTATTTCTAAGCCCTAATGCTAGGACGTTACAATAACCCAATAGTTTTGTTGAGTCTTGGAAGTTATTACCTTAGTAATAACCGTTCCTTATCCTTTTTGTTTTGGTTTTTGTGTCAAGATCAACTACTTTTGAGAAGTAGAGGAGCTATGAAAAGTGGCTGCCCTAGGACATATTTTTGTGCTACATTGTAAAAAACCGTGAAGGAGCTCAGTACTTCAGAGGGATATGTAATTTTCTGTGCTTGTTCTCCAAGTTGTTATCCAACTTTCATTAGTTTTGCACTTTTTGATTTGAGCAACAGAAGATTTTAGAAAAAATCAATCTTTACCTATAATGTTTTCTTGAGAAAATAATGTTTTCTTTTTCTATAATATAGATTATAACACACAATTTGCAAATACTTTGATAAATACTCTTCAAAGGACATGAGCAAGGGATGAACTTGCCTTGTGATTGCAAGGTAGTGAATTCGGATGCTTGCATTGGACCTTGAGCTTCTATGTCTACAAAAACATCATTATTGCCCGGTAAGGACAATATTTAAAGAAGCAAAATGATTATGCAAAGTAATGTAATGCATCATTTAGCTTTATATGTATTCTCCCCCCATTTATTTAAATTATAAAATTCTTTTAATAATAAAGAATTTATAAATATTAATATTTAATATTTATTGAATATTGTATTCTTTTATTTTATTTCAATTTATTTGCATTTTATTTACTTAATAATTCCTTTAAGAATTATCATTAAATACCAAAAAGTGATATTAAATATTTGTTTAGTATTTTTTTAAAATACTACAATATTAATATATAATGAAAGTGATTTTTATTTATTTTTATCATCTTTCAGTAATTTTCTAAAATTCCATAAGGAATATATATATTACAAAATTCTTAATAAAATTTATATGTCTAAAATTTTATTTCTTAATTTATTTGGATAGTTTGGATTATTGTGAATCCAAAAATATTTTATTATAATTTTTGGATTTGTATTTTATTTTCTAGAATTTATTTAAATTAAGGGGCATTTTGGTCTTTTCCTATTTATTAAAAATAGCCTTTAGGTAAATGGGCTGCCTGTTTGGTTTATTGGGTCCTGGTGGCCCAATAGGACAGAACCAAAACCACACCCAAAAGGGGTTTTGGCCCAGTCTAGCCCACTCCCTCTGTCACTTGCTCGACCTTATCCTTCTCTTCTCCTCCTCGACCCTGTGGTCGATGGCGCCGCCGCCGTGGTCCTCCCTGGCCGCTGCCATGATGCAGGGCGAGGTTGTAGACCATGCGCTACCCTTATGTCCAATTTGATTTGGCTATGGAGCGTTCCCGTGGCCAAACTAGCCTCATCCCGAACCCTAGGGTTTTGGGGTGATGCAGTTGCTGTCGCCACCATTGCTGCCCTGTGCTATGGTTGTGCTCCTCGCCTCCCGACATGGCTATGGTCACCGCCGTGGCATTGTGTGTGTCCCAGCACCCCCTTGGGGGTGCTCCCCATGCCGCCGTGTTCGTCGGCCTTCTCTGCTTCCTCTTCTATTCTTCAGCGAGGACCATAGGTGAGTTGATCCCTAGGGTTTTTCCCGTGCCTCTACTTCTTCTGAGTTCATATGTGTGTAACTAGTGGCCATCCCTCATTAGGGTTCATCTCTGTTCTAGGGTTGTTCCCTGGTTCTAGGATTCATCCCTGTTTGTGCTTGTAAGATGATGGTTTGATTTGATAGTAGTGACTAGTGAAGATTGTGCTCACTTCACTTCAGTGCTTTATGTCATGGTTTGATTACCTAATGATATTATTGATTTTATGCTGGTGATTTAGTAGTGTTGCCTATAAATGGTGACCAAGCTTGGTTAAGCTGATGATTTAACTGTGAAACCTGGTTAGTTAAGTTGAGGCTTAGTGAGTTTCTCTACTATTAGTACTCCAGTATTGATAGTAGCACTGTCAGTGGAGATGTGTAGATGGAAGTTACTTAATTTCTTATAGTAACACTTTGCACACATGTAAACCTGATCCTGATTCCTGATTATTCCTTCCAGGAATATGATGGTTATTAATTTATTGGTTTATTTATGAAAGCTTAATGATTGTTGGCTTTTTTTAGAATTGGTTCTTGTGACACCATCCAAGGATGGCACACAAGTAGTGATTCTATAGCTGGGATTTTACTTAGCAGTGCTTAAGATTGAATGTCTGTTGAAATAAATTGTAAGCTTCCTTCTTTAAAAGTCCAATGCCTATGATGCTGGTCTAAGGCTTAGGAATTAAATTCCTATCCTACTGTTCCTTATAGATATGCTTAAGTATCAAGGTTGTTCACTAAACCTTGGATCCTAGTGGGCTAAAATGATTGGTTTGCTTGAAGCTTAATGTTGGGGCATATAGTTTATAAAATCCGAGGTGCTACTCCATCTTGAGATGTGCCCAAATTTTATATTCTATTTGAGAACATGTTGGAATATATGAGTTGTTTATGATTGACCTATGATGCTGGTCTGAGGTCCTGGTGGATTTGGTAGAGCTTACTACTGGCCTTTATATTTCAAACTTCCTCTATGATAGGTTCACCCTACTTGGGTGATCACTGAGATATTTAACTTATAAAACATCACATTCTTTTCTGTTGGACTAAGATTAATAGAATATATGGCTGTTTATGATACTCACCACACTTGGGTGTTGTTGGGTTGCAAGTGGTGAATATTGTGGCTAGCTTGATCTGGTGCTCCTCCTGGTATTTCCAGTTCTTGGACTTGTCCTTGTTCTAGTTCTCCACCTCCTGGTCCTGGTGACTTGATCTTGTCCTTGTTGTCCACCTGATCTACCCCCTCCTTATGTCACCATTTTTGGTGATGTGATCCAGGGTTTTGATTGCTGTGATCTTGCTTGGCTTTGATTTGGTTTGGCTGGGCTGCTGTTATTGGTGTGTATGAACAAGGAAATGGTGTGGGGATGCCTCCCACGGCTATACTGATAGTTTTGTGTGTGTGGAGCTGTTGCTGCTGTGCTGACAGCACACACCATGCATTTTGGTGCGTGTGCTGCCTGTGTGCCCGCTGCACACCTTGTGGATATGCTCTGGATATGAAGTTCCTTCTATCTGGTTACATTTACTTGTCTTGGTGAAATTTGCCCCTCCTTGCTGTTTATTTGGCTTATGACTTGAAATTATGAAGGATATATTCTTTCATGTTGGTAAAACTTGCCCCTTAAATGAATACTCAATGATGAACTTTGAACAATGCACCTCACTGTCAATTTGGAGAGTAAAACATTTTTTATACCTAACTTTCTTTCTTTTAGTTTGTGTTTGATTTGCAGGTACCAGACTTGAAGATTCAAGATTTAGATTAGATTTTCCTTTTCTTGATAGATAGTTACTTGTAATATTTCTCTAATTCAATTGTAATCTTTATTTTATTCTTTTGTACCTTTTATTTTATTCTTTTGTAATAAAGATTGTACTATTACTTAATATATAAAGATTATTCTTTTATTTATTTACTATTGTAAAGTTTATTGCTCATTTACATAAGTTACATTTTTTTGTAACTTATTTATTAAAATTATGGAATAAATATTCATTTTATTGATTATGTTATTTATTTAAGGTTTGAGCTACTAATCATCTTCTCCTGACTAAATCAAAATACTCAAACATAATTCTAAATCCTTTTGAATTATAATTCAAACACTCAAGTTTTAAATTCAAATTTCATTTCCAAAAACACTCTAATCCACAAAGATCATATCAAAGTCTATAACAATCATCCTTCAAGACTATACCTAATCTCAAAGCATGAAAGAAACTTTGATCACTTCATTTTTTATTTGGCGAAAAATTTACCCACATTTTCACAGATGAATGCATGCAATATCAAAAATTCCTAAATCTACCCTCGTTGGTTACTAAATGCTGGGATGTTACAGACTTCCCCCCTTAAATTAAACTTCGTCTCGAAGTTTGTTGAAGTGTACCTGAATAGTTCTGGATAGGCTTTTCTTAAGTCCTCTTCTGTAGAGGTCCCAACCTTTAATAAGGTAGAGATCCCTGTGTTTACAATGCTAGTCCCTGGATCAATAGCTAGCATCCACAGTTAATATGTAATATCAAGAAACAAAGGTCATAATACAACTTTATAACCAGGAATAAAATAATTCATTACATCTTACATAGCTCATTTGTCTATCTCATTACAATGCAGTAGAAATAACTATAGCATGGAGTCCTTCATCTTCAAAGTGCCACAGGCAGACATGTTGGTTGTAGACTTGTAATCCTAATCATTAAACTTCACTAATAACAATCAAACCTGCAACATAACAAGTTACAGCCACAAGGGTCAATACATTTGAATTGTATTGGCAAGTGATACTATGGTAGTATAGTGGAGTCTATCATCTATATGCATTTGGCTAAGTGGAGCTTAGGCTTGCATTGCTCAAAATAGATTTTCCTTATCATTTGAAAACACTAAGTTTTTGCTTGAAAAAAATATCACCCAAGGAACCACCAATAGAAATTGGTGAACCTTAAACCCTTGTTCAACCACATGTTTTTAACTTAGAAATTTGGATGATGAGATTCTTGATAGCTTCCATGTCTTGATGCTCAAATTGTCCTTTGCCAGGGACATAGCTAAGTACTTAGATTTTACACTCTGCAGAGGTGGTACACTTTCCCCACAAGACTTGGTTTCCCAAGACAATATCTTTCAGAAGCCTTACCTTAGACCAGAATGGACGCGTTCCAACCTATCATTCCCCTACCACCAACTATCCATTTGGCTAAGTTATTGCAACCTATATGATCCAGGCAGAGCCCATAATGCCAAGTGGCTGCACTTGAAGCTTCTCAACATTTGACATCTCAAATCTCTTTGTTCCTGGGTGGCCATCCACAAGTGAGATACACAAGGTAAACCATAGAAATGGGCCTTGTGAACCACTCAACACAAACCATTCCTTCCATTCCACCCAGGTGATTCATTCACTTAGTTGTTTTATTAAACAAAACACAAGTCCTCAGACTTAGAAATTTTTCCATAGTATGAATATATGTTCCACCCTTGTTTTCTACTAGCTAAGATAAGCATGATAGTAGTAGGAATCTTAACTTAGAAAATTTCTACTAAGGTTTCATCTACTAGGATTTCCCATAGCATGGTTTATACTTAGCAAAAATTCCATGCAAGTCCTACTTAGAAATATCACTAATGCATAGTGAAAATAATGGGACAAAGTATGAAGCATCACTTGCCTTTTTGGTAGAGTATAGGTTCACTTCTTGATCTTTGCAATGTTCACACACTTCAAGTCACTACAATTCAATCAAGCAAATAACATTTCAATCTACCATTCAAGCAATTCAACACATAAAATCATAGTAACAAAACAATGCATGCAAGCATGCTAAAGATTGTTTTATTTGTAAAAGTGGTTTCTAATGGTTCATAAACATTTGAAAACATCTAATGGTCATTTTATAAAGTGGCAAAATCATTTGTAAAAGTTTTTACTCCATAAACCATTTTTAAACCATGTCATTATTTTATGTGGTGAAGAAATGCTTTTAATAAGGCAACATTCTATAGGTTTCACAAAATATGTTTTCAAACCATATAACCTTGTGTTTAGGGTCAGAGAGTTTATTTCCAAAACATTTCTCAAAGGTTTTCTTCCAAAACCATTTTTAATAATTAAACCATATTTTTATTTGACTAGAAATGGTTTAAATCAAAGATTCATTCTTTTGTTTCTCCAAATACATTTTTGAATCCACAATTTGTTTCCTATGGTCAGTAGGTTCAAAATACACCATTTGCCAAAGATTTTATCCTCAAAATCATTTTAGAACAATTTCTATACTCTAAACATGCATACACAAGTTTCTGCAAAAACAAACATTTTACCAGAAGCTTTTTACTAAACAAAGTGCATGGTTGTCTAGGGCTTGTTTTTCTGAATCCATTGATATAAAGTTTGCAAAATTTGGACGTGTGGTTTGAAAGTTATGGATTTTTCAAATTGGCACATCTAATAGATCTATTCTGTTTTAAATCAAACGAGCTGAGACACGTGTCTTGTTTTAATTCGTCGATACCGTTTCAGTTGGATTGCGCTACGGGAGGCGTCAGATCTAAATAGATCGTGCGGCACAGATTGATCAAAAACGGTTCGTTAAGTCGTCTATCGTATCCATACGATTTGCATCCAACGGCTAGCGACGATCTAACCAAACACTGGCGGCGCTCAGTGGCAGCGCGCGGCGGCGACGCTCGGCTAGCGGCGGAGCGGGCAAAATAGGAAGCAAGGGGTCAGGGAGAGTGGCTCACCGGAATCGCCTTGACTCACTGATGCTCAACGTGGCTTTCTTCAGTCAAGGGGCGCACTAGGGTTGCAGGAATTCCTCGTCGGAGTTGAGCTGTGCCTCGGGTGCGGTCAGACGTCGACGGGGGCGACGATATACAACGTGCTAAGGCAAATAAAAGGCACCGTTAGGTTCATATGGAAGCCGCGATCTTGTGAGTATCCAAGAGGGGGTAAGGGGCGGTCTAGACTCACCAGTAGTGCTCGCCGGAGTTGCGGGGCTCTTCGGTGGCGCTTAGACGAAGATGGAGGCGAGGTTGTGGGGCAAGCGAGAGGGAGCTGGAGGCACTGGAGTGCGCGCCAGAGTCTGGGGAAGATGTTCGCGTGCTCGAGGAGGCGAGGGGTGGCGCGGGGCTGCCGGAATCGACGCCGGAGAGTCGTCGGACAGAGGACGGTGCAGAGAAGAATTGGGCGGCCCGGGGGCACGCTAAGGTGGGGCGACAGAGGGGAAAGAGAGAGGAGGGAGAGGTGCTTTAACTAGCGTGGTCACGGCGAGGGATTAACGCGGCGTTAAGGCGAATTCAAGCAGCGGATTTAGTGCAACAACGGCAGCGGCGTTGGGGGAAGAAGAGGTCGTCGCGGGTAGGAGAGAAAGCTGACAGGTGGGGCGTGTCTGTCCGCGTGAGAGAGAAAGGGGAAGTGGGGC
Organism: Avena sativa; assembly: GCA_916181665.1. NCBI lineage: Eukaryota > Viridiplantae > Streptophyta > Magnoliopsida > Poales > Poaceae > Avena > Avena sativa. Next base: position 260,969,485 of record OV702281.1, read on the forward strand.
CTGGTCGTCAGCGTCTCTGCGGGTTTCTTTCTTGGTGTGAAGCGTTTCTCTGCGGGAGAGAGCAGTGGGTTAGGTTGGGCTTAGTTGGGCCAGGCTAGTTGGGCTGGGTCCTTTTCTTATTTTTTTCTGTTCTGTTTGTTTTTCTTTTTCTCTTTTGATTTTTCTGTTTTGTTTTTGAATAAGCAATTCAAACCCTCATTTGATTTCAAACCTTTGTCAAAGTTTGTGTAGGTTTAAGTACTAATTAATAAAACATTCTGATATTAATTTTTAGAATTTATTTTATTATTTTTGGGGTCTTTTTAATTAATAAAAAGGGCCCTTGTTTTAAATCAAAATAGGATTTAATAATGTTTTTAATTTCCATTTGACTTCCAAATTCTTCCAAAACCTTTCAGTAAGTTTTGATTACTTAAAAGGGTGTCAAATAATTCATCTTAAATTATTTGGAAAGTTTTTAATAATATTTATTAATCATTTAAAATTGGGTATTTGTTTCAATTCCAATGGAATTTTAATATAGTTTTATTTCCCTAAAGTTTATTTGGAAGATTTATTTTATTTAAGTTGATTAAACAACTTTTGTTTCACTTGGGTAATTCCAAATATCATTTTCTCATGATTTAAATGATCATTCTTATTAGAGATTTGTCTTTAATAAGATAGGGATAGTATGGTTTAATGCCATTTTATTTTATTTTGGAAATTCTTTATCCTTTTATTTTATTTGGATTTGGATTTGGATTATAATTCTTTCCATTTGTTTAATGGATTAGGCCAAGATTTAATTTGGTCTTTGAATATTCCTTTTTTAATATTTCTTTCTTCATCTTATAAAATCCGTATCTTTTTATTTAGAGATCCAAACTTGGTGATTCCAATTTGTAAAATCTTGTTTAATATTTTTTTATCTTTTTAAAGATCTTTAGGATTATTTGCTCACCAATTGGTATGGGTTTCCAGATAGGTGCTTTATTAGCTTTGGGAATTTAATTCCTTATCTTATTATATTCATAAGATTTTATCCATGGTTCCAATTTAAGTGAAACCAATTTCTATGGTCTTATAATATTTCTATTTGTCTTTCTTGATCATTTGTAAATGTTTGTTGACAAGATTTTATATGGATCAAATCCATAGGCTTGGAGATAACTTGGAATTGATTTTTATTCCATTAGGGTTTTAGGGTTTGGATTTATTTTCCAAGTGTTTAAATTTCCAGATGCATTTAATGAGGAATGCATTTCTTTTGATTTGGATTTTGTTGGATTCAAACTTTAATTAAAGTTTGTTCAAGATGTGATTTTATGTTTCCATTTAGAAACAAAAGTTTCTTTTCACCCTAAAATTCTACAATAATTTATTTTGTTTATTTATTTTTCACATTACAAGATTTGAAAAATCTTGGGATGTGACATCTTCTTTCTCCCAAGTGGATTCTCTTTCAGGGTGATGTTCCCACTATACCTTGCAATATTTGATTGCCCTATTCCTCAACCTCTTCCAGTTTTCTCCCAAAATTTTACAGGTTTTTTCAACATAGGTCAAGTCTGCTTGTAGTTCTATCTCCTGATGTGTGACCGCATCATCCGGAACTTTCAAACATCTACAAAGTTGTGACACACGGAAAACATTATGCACTTGAGCCAATCTTGATGGTAAGTCTAAAGCATAAGCTATAGTCCTGTTTTGATTTAGTATCTTGAATGGTACGATGTATCTTGGACTCAATTTTCCTTTAACTCCGAACCTGTTCACCCCTTTCATTGGACTTATTCAAATATACCATGTCTCCCACTTCTGGATGCCAAGATCTTCGACTTTGATCAGCATAACTTTTCTGCCTACTCTGAGCTATTTTCAGTCTATCCTTGATCTTATTAATGATATCTTGTTTTTCCTTGATATAGTCTGGCGCAAATTCCTTGCTGCTTCCAGGCTCATACCAACATATTGGTGATCTAGACTTCCTTCCATACAAAACCTGATATGGAGCTGCCTTCAGACTACTCTGATAGCTATCATTGTAGGAAAATTCTTCCAATGGTAGATGATCTTCCCATGTACCTCCAAAATCTAATGCACAAGCCCTTAACATGTCTTCTAGTATCTGATTTGTTCTTTTTGTTTGACCTCCTGTCTCTAGATGATAGGCTGTGATGAAATCTAACTTTGAACCAAGTGCTTCATGCAATTTCTTCCAAAATGCTGAAGTAAACAATGATCCCCTATCAGTTACGACCTTGTTGGGCACTCCATGCTTACTTACTATCTCTTTGATGTAAACTTCTACTAACTTCTCGGCATTATCTTTCTGATTTACCGGAATAAAGTGTGCACTTTTAGTGAGTCTGTCCACAATTACCCATATCATATCCTTCCGTTCAGTACTTCTTGGGTGATAACCCAATGTTTTTATTGAGTCTTGGAAGTTATTACTTTTGTAATAACCGCTCCTTATCATTTTTGTTTGATTTTTGTGCCAAGAATAACCTCTAATGAGAGGGAAGGAAGATTTGGGGAGTTGCTGTCCCGAACAGATTTTTGTGCTCCACTATAAAAAATCGTGTAAAATCTCTGTAAGTTGGATTGAGCTGTAATCTTCTGAATAAATCCCCCAGGTTGGTAACTAACGAAAGTTAGTTCAACACTCTTTGATTTGACCAATAGAAGGTCTTCGAAAAAAATCAGTTTTCACCTTCTGGTCTATTTTGACAGGTTTCTGTCATTATTTGCATTTACTTCTTATTGATTCCTTTTTAGGTTGTTTTTGGGAAATGGAGATTTTTGAGGGAATGGATACATTAGCTTGTGTCTTTAGTGAAGGTTTTTCTATTTTGAAACTAAACCCCAAAGGTCTATTATCTTTTGAATGCGCTAATGTTGCTAATGAAGATTGT